>CM066033.1:493142237-494360861 GCA_033557465.1 Ichthyophis bannanicus
CCAAGGAGCGTAGTCAATCTCTCTGTAGGGCAGCAAAGTTCCAAGGGAGAGCATGTTGAACTTCTCCCGCACCAGGAACTTGTTCAGGTTTCTCAGGTCCAGGATGAGCCTTATGCCCCCCTCTTCTTTTTGGGACTAAAAAGTACCTGAAGTAGAACCCCTTCCCCCTTGAGTGGGGTAATAATGGCTCAACAGCATTGTCTCTGAGAAGGCCTGTGAGTTTCTGCAATAGCAGGGCCTGGTGCAGGGGAGTCTGAGGGGGCTCTCCTGAAAAAGAAGAAGGGAGCTTCTGGTCCAGATGAAGGAGGTAATCCTCCCTGACCATCTGAAGTGCTCAGGAGTCGGTGGTGATGGTAGTTTACCGGTGGGCAAAAAGGGATAGGCCCTCCTGTTGGTAGCTGATCCCCCATGGGTAGAGAGGCTATGCTTTGGAAGTCAAAACTCCGACCCAGTCTGGGCTGGGTCTGGTGTCTGGGGCTTGGGGCCCTTGGGCTGTTCCCTTGCCTTGGTAACCCTGTTGAGGGGTCTGGATGGCCAGATATGGAGGATAGCCCCGGTAAGGCTGGCCCTTCCTGTGGAAGGGAGGCCTTTTTCCAGGTGGTTTCTTCCTGGGAAGAGTGAAGGTCTTCCTCAAGAGCAGAGTCTTGGTGACATTCTCTGTCTCGATCTCGGCTGCCTTGTCCTCCATCGGCTTGCTGAAGAGGTTTTCCCTGAGGCAAGAGACATTGAGGAATTTCTCCTGGACCCATTGCTCAAGGTCCGATGCCCGGAGCTAGGCTTGGCATTGGGGCCGATGCCCGCGGCAGCTACCCCTCGTGCTGGACTAAGCCGTTATAGGCCGCTCGGGACAAGGACTTTGAAAAGTCGCCGATAGACCTTGTGAGAGTCTGGAAGCGCTGGAGGTGGTCCCCGTCAAGGCCCGCCGCGTAGTCTCCGAGTTCCTTAATGAGGTCTCCGAGGAACATGCCAATATATAGTTGATGGGTCTGTATGTGGCATGCCAGCACTGAGCCCCGGTAACATTTTAGCCTGAAGGCGTCGAGAGCACGAGACTCCCTGCCCAGGGGCACCGATGAGTGGGTCTTCGGGCTCTTGTCGACACATGGCCGATTTGCCACCATGGAGGTGTGAAGAAGTTGTGCCTTCCTAAAGCCCGGACCTTGCTGACCCGATACATGGTGTCCAGGTATCAGCTGACGATCGGCACCGATGCCGGTGCCTCCCACATCTGGAGAAGGAGTCGACCGAGGATGGGGGGGGGGGGAACAGGGACCATGAGGGTCTCCTTGAGTTGGGCCTTGTACTGGAGGATTTCAAATTCTTCCGTACGAGGGTCCTTCTCCGACTCCGTGGTGAGGGAGAGAGCCCGCGCCATGTCCTGGGCGAACTCAAGGAACAAGGTGTCCTCAGATGGGGACCAGCGCCTCGAGGACAGCGGAGACGGGTCTGAGGGGAGGTCATAGTGTGCCCGTGTCTCTGGGGAAGTCCGTCGAGACTTGAGGCCCGATGGCTCCAGAGGTGTCGGTGGGTCCGGTCTTTGATGCCTTGGGCTGGTGCCTGGTTGGAGCCAGAGGCACTCGCCTGTAAAGACCTCGCTCCTGAGGACCGAGAGCAAGATCGAGACCCTTAGCGAGGATTCACCAGAGGCATGTGGCTCTCAGGGATCACTTTGGCGGCCTAAGGCGTCCTCAGCATTCAGGTCCCTGTGGTCTCAGGGCGTGCACCAGCAGAGCCTGACAGTGATGCCTGCTGCGAGGCAAGGAACACAGAAATGCTGCATTCCAATGCCAGTATCCTGGTTTCCCACTCAGGGGTCGCAGCCTATGACACCAACGCCGGGGTAACCGGGTCGGGTGTCAAGGAGGAGAGGGGGTCCTCGATGGGACAGGCCTCAGGAGTCCAAGATCCATTGCCGGAGGCCTCGAAGTCGGTCCTGGGTACCTTCGCTGGTCGCTCCCGCTCAGACTCCTAGGATGCCCATCGGGGGCTGAGGGATCACACATGAGTCTTGCTATGCTGTCCACCTCCCAGGACGAGGCCCTCAAGGCCTTCTTTTTCTAGTTATGCTCTCGCTCCAGAGGCCCTTGCTTGGAGTGTCTGCGTGTCCACTTGGGAACTGTAGTGGCTTTATGCAACTCCAAGGATCCGTGCGGGGCCTTAGAGCGCGAGGCTAAAGGGGATACTGGGGTCAAGTCTGTCCTGTGGAAGATGCCATCCTGCTTCTGCCGGTGACTTTGGATGGCCTTAGCGGACATCTTTTTACACAGGCAGCACCTGTCCGGGTCGTGGTCGGCACCCAGACACTGGCAGCAATAATCGTGTGTGTCGGTGAGGGACATGTTTTTGGACCACCAATCACACTTCTTGAATCTGGTGGCCATTGGGGCAAAAAGGACCCCAGCGAGGTCGAAGACCCTCGATGCAGCCAGCAGTTGAAAAAGGCGCGAAAGGCGCTGAGATGGAAAAGAACCTAACAACAAGGTTTCAAGGCCTGATGCCAGGGCAGTGGGACTTGAAGGCAGGAAAGGAACTGGTGCTAGCCGGAAAAGGCACAGAAGTGCATGAGCAAATCAACTTTTTTCCAGGGGGACAGGATGAACGTCTGTAGGGCTCTGCGGAAAAAGGGAGACTGAGCAAGATGGCACCTTGGGCGGGAAGGGGACCACATATGCATGGTGTTTGTTTGTTTACATTTGAATACAATGGGGGAAGTGCATGCAAATGCATCTCGTGCATATTTATTAGGGACAACCTGAAAACCTGAATGGTGTTTGGCCCTCCAGGACTGGAGTTGGGAACCTCTGCTCTAGGAACTATCCCACCAATTTAAGTCCTTTGTCTGCCCACTTCTGATAAATACTGCCTCCCATCCCAAGGAAAAAAAATCCAAATTCTCCACTAGAGGAATAAACTTTGAATACCCTCGGGGACCTAACCAAATTTTCCTCCATTTCCCTCAGATTTTGAAGGTCAAAGCCACAAAGGGATTTCTCTGTTTCCCTCCCCCCAGTCCCAGGCACCCATAACTGTGAATCTAGTGGTCCCTGCTCCTCCCCTCTTCTTCCAACCATACCCACTCTCTCCCCCCGCACCCACCACTTCAGAGCAGCCCTCAACTGGCAACCTCAAAATACGGGGCAAAATGTGGAACCACCAGCCTCTCCTCCCCCCCCCCCCCCCTCCGTTCTTTCCACTGCCACAATATCTGTTGAGCTACCCTTTGGCGCTTATTTGCCCAAATAAAATAAATTGCATTATACTTTCCTGTATTTTTTTTCAGGAACATCTCTGGCACCATGATGGGCAAAGTGGTAAATAAAGTAGTCAGGGCAGTACCACCATCTTTACAGCCACCATGCGCTGATGCGGCTCAGCCAAGACATCCTCCCCCTCTCCAGGAATCTAAATCCCCACAAATCTTCCTCCTAATGGCACGATAATTAGCCGCAAACATATCCTACAGCATGGGAGTATGATTAACCCCCAAGTATTCATTTTAAACCCTGAGATTTGCCCATACTCCTCCATCACCTTCATAAGTTCTGTTGAAGACTCTTCAGGCTCGACTAGGATGAAGAGCAAATTGTCAGCAAATAATGAAATCGTGTACTCTCTCTCTCTCCTACCCTTAGTCCCCGGATCTTCAATGTCTCCCAAACCCTCTGGGCCAAAGGTTCCATAGCCAGAACAAAAATCAATGGGGATATGGGACACCCCAGATTCAGGCCTTTTGAATTTCATTGGGCATGCGAGTACCACCCGTTCACCTTTACCTGTGCTAGGGGCTCTTCATATAGAACCTCAACCGACCACTAAACCCCATCGTATGCAGAGTCTGATGCAGGAAGAGCCAATGAATGCGGTCAAAGGCCTTCTCTGCATCAACCATGAGAAGGACCATGCCATCTACTCCCCAACTGCGCTCCTTTCACCTTGCTGCGCCACACGCCTAGAATAGCCTTCCTGCGTCTGTGCGCCAGGCGCTCTCCCTGGCCCTCTTCAAATCCATGTTGAAGACCCACCTCTTCACCTTTGCATTCAGATCCTAAGTTCCATCCTCATTTTTATTTATTTATTTATTTATTTATTTACATCTCTTATATACCGCACTATTTGCGATCAGCGCGGTTTACATAGAACAAACAATATCCGACAATAAACAAGAGTCAGGTCATTACAATGAACAGGAGCAGTAAACTTGGATAACAGGGGAAACTATCTACATATGTGGAACATTGAACAAGGTAACTGTATATATGAGAGATGGAGTTATTGTGTGTTGCATCCTATCCTAACCCCCATTTACATTTATGACCAAACCATAGACCAAGCTATACCTAACTGTACCACACCATACCTTCCGCTGAACTGACTAATGCTCTGTACTGTTCCAACTAGATTGTAAGCTCCGATGAGCATGACTCTGATGGGCAGGGACTCTCTCTTGTATGTTAGCCACCTCTTGTAGGCTAACTGTGCAGCACTGCGTGCGTGGCGCTATATAAGTGCTAAGTAGTAGTAGTAGTAGTCTGTCACTTCCAGATTAAATTCAACACCTTCCTAATGTTGTCTGAGGCCTACCGCCCTGGGACGAAGCACGATTAATTGATATGGACCAACTTAGGCAAAATCCCAATATGTCTATTAGCCGGCACCCTTGTAAATATGTTTAAGTCCATTCCCAGTAAAGAGATGGGTCTGTAGAACCCACAAAGGCTCGGATCCTTCCTTGGACAAAATGGTGACCCCCTGCATCCCTCAGTTATTCCGGCATCTTCTCAGCCTCCACAAACGTGTTAACAGATCTGCTATAGACTTTCCAAAAATCTTATAAAATCAATATGAAAAACCATCCAATCCCAGGGCCTTATGCACTGGCAGTCCCTTAATAACACTAAGGTCCTCATGTAGACTAATAGGTTGAGAGAGTAATCTCCTCTCCTCCTCTGACAGCAACGAGAGCACCACTCTAGCCAAAAATTGGGTAATTTGGTCAGCCGTGTCCTCCTCTTCCAGAGTATACTGTTCCCGAAAAAACTCTGACTAATGATCCTCACCTCCCCTCTCACTTCCCATCCATCTAGCTCCCACTCACCGGGAAATCCACTTGAATGTTCTCCATTCCCGCAATGTGCTAGGCAGAAAGAGCCAGGTGGTTGGATTCTGCCCAAGGAAATACAAGACTCATTTCCAGGGCCACTCTGGGACATTTGGTCCCATCCTGTCTGTTGAGATAAGTCACAGTGGTGGAACTGTCAGAAAGTACTCGGACTGCTCAACCCTAGAGGTGGGACTGAAAGAAAAAACAGAGACAAACAGCCTGGGCTTCAAGGTGATTAAATGGTCCAAGAGGCTTCTTGAATGGACCATGATCCCTGCGCTGCCTGTCCCTGGCAGAGTGCTCCCCAACCTGTAAGGCTGGTGTCTGTGGTGACCCCACCCAACACAGAATTTCCAAGGGAATGTCCTTCACCAAGTGATGAGGACAAAGCCACCAGCAAATACTGCAGCAAACCATTGAAGAAATGGGTAGATGGATATGATAGTCCTGGGTGGATGGGGACCAGCATGACAGGAGAGAGTACTGAAGCGGACATATGTGAGCACAGGCCCAGGGGACCACGTCAAGAACAGAGACATGGTGCCGAGGAGTTGTAGGTATTTCCCAAGCAGTGGGAGCTGCCATATGTCAGAAGGCATGGACCTGAACACAGAGCTTCTTGCATCTGTCGAAAGAGAGGAAGATACGACCCACTCATTTTTTTTTATTTTTTTTTTTATTTAACAGTATTTCTAAACCGCCTTATCTTAATAATCAAGGTGGTATCACAGCAAGCAATCAGGTAAAGTGTGTGTGTTGTACATGCAGTGAGGATAAAACTTAGTTGTGTGAGGGATGTGTTGGGTGCTTGATTTGTTTGAGCTATATACAGGGTGGGCTATTTACAGTGGTGCTAGAATCATATTTTATATATATTCAGTTGTTTGGGAGGATTGGAGTGCTGTTATCCATTCTCATGTTGAAGCGGGTGCTGAGGAATTCCAGAGACTGAACTGGGCACTGATTGCTTTTGGCATAACTGACCACCAAGCCAAGATGGTCCAGAAAGGAGAAGACCTGAAACACCGCAGAAGTAGCATCCTCTAAACTCGCTGCTCTGATCAGCCAATCATCCAGATAAAGATGAACCTGAATACCTTGACGCAAGACCAAAGGGCAGGGCACGAAACTGATAATGTTGAATGATGATTGCAAAACGTAAATACTAATGATGATCTTAGCGGATTGGAATGTGAAAATATGCTTCCGCCAGGTCCAGGAATGCGAGAAATTTGTCTGGCTGAGCAGCTTGAATGACTGTCCTGAGGGATTCCATCTGGAACCGCACACCTGAAGACAGCGACCGACTCCTTTGAGGTCCAGGACAGGACGGAAGGAGCAGTCCTTTTTGGGAATGACGAAGTAAATGGAAGTGACCAGAATCTCTTTCTGAGGGGGGAACTGGGCATACCGCATTGAGTTGAAGGCGGCGGTGGAGATTCAGGTGTACAGTTGTTGCATTGACTGCGGAACCACATGGAGAGATGAGGAAGACATTCGGGACGGGCTCAGTGAAGCTGAGAGCATAACCCTGTGTTACTACCTCAAGTACCCACCGGTCCAGTGTTATCTGGGTCCATTCACAGGAAAAATACTGTAAGCGTCCACTCAAAGGAGGCACCCCAAAATGGACCTGGCCGTCAACAGGACGATTTGGTGGAACCGTAAAACTTGGTGGACGAGGAGAAATTGTCCCAGTTGCGAAAGATACTCTGAAAGCTGAGGCTTAGAACCAGGCCTATTTGAAGAAGAACCAGATTTGCGAGGCCGGTAGCAACAAATGTCTCTGAAGGGGACTCTATAAGATGAGGATGCGGACGACAACATGGCAGGATGACGAAAATTGGATTTGGGTTTATCCTCCGGCAAGTGTTGAGGCTCAACTTCCCCCAAATCCTTCACAAGGTTTTCAAAATCCTCACCAAAAGGTGGCGGCCCTTGAAAGGAAGCTTGGCAAGACGGGACTTGGAAGCAGCAGCCGCATTCCAATGATGGAGCCACAGCCAACGCCGAGCCACTGTAGCAGCAGCCACAGACAGAGCAGATAAGCGCAGCAGATCATAAAAGGCATCTGCAAGAAAAGCAGTGACAGACTCTAAATGAGGCAAAGCCAGATCATCCAGAAGTGACTGAAGCCATCACAGAAGAGCACATGTAGCGAGACCTCTGCAAACAGAGGCCTGCAATGCCAAGGTCGATGACGAGAAAGTGGTTTTTAAGAGGCCCCCAACCTAGTGATCCATCTGATCAGAGGGCAGTGACGCCCTCCACAGGAATAGCTGTGTGTTTAGTGACTGCAGTGACCAGGGCGTCTACTTTAGGGAAACACAATCACTTGTCAAGATTATAATGTGCTGTAATGTGCTGTTCCATGTCTCTCTCCTCTCATCTGTTTGACTGTTTCTTTACTCTGCTCTGTCCTATCTTATAATTGGCGTTCCTTTTTTTCACTAAATGATGTGGTATTGTAAACCGCTCTGATGCCTTTTTGGTCTGAGCGGTATATCAAATTTGAATAAACAATAAACAACAATAAACAATCTGAAGACCAAACGTAAACATGCCCCAAGCGACTAGTGGAGAGTAGAGACACATCAGGAGAATCCCATTCTAAGGAGACCATCTCTTGTAGTTCCAGGGGAAAGAGAAAAGCCTTAGGTTTCCTGATGCCCATGATGATTGGATCTGCCTGAGGTTTAGAGGAATCCGAAGGCTGTTGCACTTGAGAGTCCGATAAGTGCAGAGCCTCTGTAATTTTAGAATTGAGAGCAGGAAGCTCTTCCTTATGGAATAACCAGATATCCTGACCGTCTTCTCAAGCCAGACTCAGAAGTGATAGAATGTTCATCTGAAGGACCATCAACGTCTTCCCCTGCAGGGCATCAGTCCCCCGGAGGAGAGGATGTATCCTTGGCTAGATCTAAAGAAGCTTCAGCTAAACTTCGATGGGCATGCTTTCTAGATGGTGGATCAGCAGTGGTCAGAGTAGCCCAAGTCCCCGAGTGCCACATATCAGAGGCTTGACAGAATAGCTGCATAAATTGGAGATCAGAGCCGTCAGCTGAAATCTACCTAGGCAGAATAGAGAATTGTAGAGAGTGAACAGGCTGCTCAGGCAGCAAAACTGGAGGAAGGGGATCTAGGGATCTAGTATCACCCTGAGGTAACCCAGAGGAAGCTAAAGCGAGAAACCTAGAAGGGCTACCGGAACCAGGACTTACAGACACAGAAGGACCCCCTTGATCAGAACCACAGGAGGAACGCAAACTACCTGTCAAAGTCTTACATTTCTTCCCACAGCCCAAGCAGCACTGTAGGGAAGAAGGCATTTTCACAACAGGATACAAGAAAAAGTCACAGGAAGAGCTGGGAGCCAAAAATCAGACTCAAAAGAAAGAATGGCAGTCGTGGCACAAAACGTATTGTGGGAAACAGCAAAACAGAGCTGGGAAGCAGCTGCCAACTGACTGCATGAAGAGAAGCAGGAAAAAAGCAAAAAAAGAAGGGAGGCGTATGCAGTCAGAAGAACAAGATACTGCCGAAGAACATATCAGGACGCTGCTTTAAAAGAGAACTGCGAAAGAAATAAAACACTCACTGCTCTAAAAGGAGGTAAAAACAGATGGAGGAAGAGTCTGGAGAAGAAAAAACTGCTCGACAACTTCCTCAGCAACTGGATCCTTGAATAAGGTGGGGGTTTTTTAAACAAACTTTAAGGAGTTAGAAAAATAACAAAAGGTGACTGCCAACTTAGTTGATAGAAGTCTTGCTTGCAGAACAGTCAAAGGCTGTAACTGCCCCTTATGAGCAGGGGCACTTCCCTTAGAGGTGCTCTTCTGGTTCTCTTGACCAGGGGCAGCTCTGGAAAGTGAAGAAAGGAAAACTGTCGGCAAAGAAGGGGCACCACAGTGTGCACAACTGCCAAAGATAGCTACACTGACACTAAATCTCTTCTCAGAAAACGCCAGGAGCTAGAAGATGTCCATCATCTGCTGAGACAGAGAAAGTACTGAAGCTCTTGGGGGATGGGTTTTTATACCAAGGGTGATGTCACAAAGCTTCTGGAATTTTTCTCTGTCTCTCTATCAGCTGGCAGGGGGGACAACCCACTAGTCTAGACTGGTCTAGCAGGATGTATTTGGAATTTACATTTAATATTTGTTTAAGTTTCTAACAATCTACTGTGCTTTAAAGACACAGGAGGTGTTAATTAGCGAGTCAGAATTGCTGAATTATTATTGCTGAATTATTATGTGACCTCTGGTGGTCTGGCAAAATTGAATATCTGGCAAAGGCTTTGGAACCAAGGGTGCCAGAAATCTGTGATGTACTTGTATTGCGTTCTATGGGTGAATGTCCTACTTCTGCTCTGCACCCATTGTTTGAGAAGGGTTTCTGTGGATGCAGAATCCATGTTCAAAAAGCAAGAGCCATAACACAGTTTATAACAAAATAAAATGAGTCATAATTGTATAATTTGGTGTTATAAACTGCACTGTGGTTCTTGCTTTTTTATTAGTTCCTTGGTGTGCGAGCGTCTTGCATTTCCTTTGTTTTTCGCAGAATACATATTTACATTAACACCATGCTGGTCCAGTGCGCAGTTTCAGGAGTTATGTTGGGATTACCAAGCCCTTCTTGGTGTTTATGTTGGGGTCTGAAAGCCCCTCTTGTTTTTCTGAGGGTGGGAAGTGCTATGTAGGAGCCACCGAGCCTCTCTTGTTTTTGTGGAGGTGAGCATGAGTGCTGTCGAGCCCTGCTTGTCTGGCATATTTAGCAGTATGTTTCCTAAGCTCTGCGCTGGTAACATGTGTGGGTCACATTACCAGCGCAGTTACTGCATTTCAATGTGGCAAAAGGGCTGCAGATGCAACTAAGGCCATCCCACTGAGGTGGCATTAGTTTCACCCATGCTACTTGTGCTGAGCCAGTATGTTAGTTTCTGCTGACAATGCAGATGCCTGCATGTGAGAGTTCTTTCTCTCGTCTCAGTCTGTAGGAAAGTATAATTTGGGGAAAGAAATCCTGAAAAGCTTGGAATTTACTCCTTGGTCTGACCAGAAAGTGGCCATGTTATTCTTGTTTTTCTCTCGTTCCAGCTTCACTTCCTACTGCCAATACATTGACTGAATGACTGCCAGTAGGAAATGATGCGAGAGCAAGAAAGAGCCAGAATAATACATACTCAATCAAGAAATTAAAACATATCCTGGGATTTGGCAAGGGAAAAGCATGCCTTTTTTTGGAGAGGCAAGGGCAATTGATTTTGTGACCCCACTGGAACTCTGGGAGCTGTTTCAGTGATGCGGGATCAGGATGGCTCTAAATAATAATCCTTTGCAATACCAGCTGGCTGTTTAAGGATGTGACTTTCATACTTGGGAGGTTTGTGGAAGGCTTTGTCTTATAGCATAGCACAGTAAATGTTAATGAACGGTGGCACAGAAAATACTATTAACATTAAAACATTTTAGGGAAAAATAGTAATCAGATTGCTTTAATATATTTTATAGACACTAATGTTTGTTTTTCCTGGTCTAGTTTATTAACAGTGAATTGCCCTGGCACAGCAAAGCATGACTAAATGCTGGCATATGAATAATATATTAAACATAGAAACATAGAAACATGATGACAGAAAAAGACCACATGGCCTATCTAGTCTGTCCTTCCATAACAACAACTACAACAGTCCACTTTTTACCTTTAGAGATCCTCTGTGTTGGTCCCATGCTTTTTTGAATTCAGTTACTGTCCTCATCTCTACCACCTCCACAGGGAGACTATTCCATGGATCCACTACTCTTTCCGTAAAGAAATATTTCCGCATATCACTCCTGAATCTATCTCCCTTCACCCTCATCCCATGTCCCCTCGTAGCAGAACTTGCTTTCAATTGAAAGAGGCTCTCTCCCTGAACATTTATGCCACGGAGGTATTTAAACATCTCAATCATATCACCTCTATCCCACCTTTCCTCTAAGGTGTACATATTAAGATCCTTAAGTCTGTCCTCATATGCTTTATAATGAAGCCCATTAATCATTTTAGTAGCAACCCTCTGCACCGACTCCATCCTGTTCACATCCTTTTGAAGGTGCGGTCTCCAGAATTGCACACCATGTGCACACAGTAACATGGCACTCCAAATGAGGTCGCACCAAAGACTTATACAGAGGCATTATCACCTCCTTTTTTCTGCTAGCCATTCCTCTCCGTATGCACCCAAGCATCCTTCTAGCTTTTGCCGTCGCCTTTTCTACCTGTTTAGCTACTTTAAGATCATCAGACACAACCACGCCTAAGTCCCGCTCTTCTTTAGTGGACAAAAGTATTTCACCTCTTATACTGTATTGCTCCCTTGGATTGCTGCAGCCCAAATGCATGACCTTACATTTTTTAACATTAAATCCCAGCTGCCAAATTCTAGACCATTCTTCAAGCTTAGCTAGATCCCTCCTCATGTTATCTACACCTTCCTAGGTGTCTACTCTATTGCAGATTTTGGTATCATCCGCAAAGAGGCAAACCTTACCCGACAGCCCTTCCGCTATATCACTAACAAAGATGTTAAAAAGAATCGGACCAAGGACAGATCCCTGGGGCACACCACTGGTAACATCCTTCTCCTCAGAGTGAGCTCCATTTACTTGTACTCTTTGTCGCCTCCCACCCAACCAATTTCTAACCCAAGCAGTAACTTTAGGGTCCATCCCTAGGGTGCTCAGTTTGTTTATAAGTCGCCTGTGAGGAACAGTGTCAAAGGCTTTACTGAAATCTAATGTCTAATGACAGTCTAATGACATGCTTGTATACTGTTGGCCTACTTTACTAATTATTCTTCACAGTGTTACAGTTTGCAACTACTGTTTTATTTTATTTATTTAATTTATTTATAGCTTTTATATACCGCGCTATTTAAAATCAGTGTGGTTTACATACAACAGATTTGTGCATAGCAGACGCCTGCTGTGCACTTACAATAAAATGGGAAGGTACAACTTGGGTTTCAACTGGGAAAACTATCTACATCTATATATATTCATCTACAATAATAACTTGGGAAGATTGTGCTGTGGTTTATTAATTCATGGCCGAGTGTATGGTGGGTGTGGTTGTCATTGAAAACTGCTTAAATCAGCAGTATATTAATGCTGTCACAGTCTTATGTTGTGATTATTCTTTGCACCAATTTTGCTTGTTTTTTATTCCTTCATTCTGTACAAAATCTTTCTCCTGCGTATTTTTTTTCAATGAGTAAAATATTTCTGAGTTGTCTGTACTGCTGAATGTTTTTCTTTTGATTTATATCAAACATTTAGCATGCTCTTGGACTATCACAGCCTGTTCATATGATGCTACGTATTTATTGCTCAGTAGTTATTTTTATTCTGGCTATATATTTGCCCCTTCACTGCAATTTTCTTAGAACACTGCACTTGAAGGAGAACTACTAGCATAACATAAAAAGATTTCACAAAGGAGTTTTGGGAAAAAGGAGGGTGGGGTGTAGCCAGCATTAATAATGAGGGAGGGGATGCCAATTTATAGGTTGCAGGGGGGTGCCAGAAACCCTAGCACCCACCCTGAGGTCCTGCCTCTAAATACACTAAATCTCTCCCTACACCCTTCCTCGGGAACTCCACTGTTCTAGCAGATTGCTTCTATCTCTGCCCTTCTCTTCTACTGCCAACTCCAGACTTTGATCTTTGCACGTTGCTACTGCTTACCCGGAACAAACTACCTGAGCCTGCACATCAGGCTTCATCTCTGGCACTTTTCAAATCCAGGCTGAAAACTCACTTTTGAGGCTGTTTTTGGATCCTGTTCCACTTAGTCTCCTGCTCTCCAACTATGTGCTTCTTTACCATTCCCCTAGACATATCCTTGTCCCCAGCTGTTTGGCTGTCTTGACTAGACTGTAGGCTCTGATGAGCAGGGACCATATTTTACATGTTTCTGTACAGTGCTGCATATGCCTTGCAGCGCTGTACAAATGATCAGTAGTAGTAGTAGCAGCACTTAATATTTTCTTTTGGGAGGCCTTCGACAAATCTTTGAGTGCATTTGAACACACCAAATAGAAGTCAGATTTCCCCTTATACAATGGTGTATATATATAGGAAAATTCTATACTCAATCACACTTCACCTCTAGGAGGCCAAACATGCCAGCTGTGATGAATCCACTCTTCAGTGCAACTGGCTGTTTACTCACCCACTTTCCTTCAGCCTCCTTATGTGATCGAGAACAAACGAGTGCTGACTGTCAAAGGAGCAGGAGGCGAAGCATTTCAGTTCTGGGAAAAATTTTATTTTCAAAACCCAGTCATTATGCAATTTTCTTCTGAATCTGGAGGAAAAAAAGGAAGGAATAAAATAACGCACCCAATGAAGACTATACATTTTTCTGAAACACATTTCACATGAAATAAGGAACAGATGCCGCAGAGCATAAAAACCGGCAATACACCTTAACAAGCATAGATAAGGATGTCTTGCTTAGTTGCAATCTTATTCCAATAATCCTATCAAAACTGGAAAAGTCATAGAAACAATGGGATCTTTTTAATAAATACCGTTAACAGTTAACATGCTTTTTAGCATGCAGTAACTGGCTGCGGTGAGCTCTAATGTGTGGGCAAACCAGCTACTGATCACTAAAAAGCACATTAACTGGCACTCACAGGCTAATGTGCAGAATGGGCGGGTTAGAGGCAGAGTCTGGGAGTAGAGAATGAATGCATGAGTGCAGGTAACGTGCCACTTAAGACGACACCTTTATGGATTACAATAGTCATGCATTAGCTACTGGGAACATGAATGTTAAGTGTAAAACCTTAGTGGGCTTTAGTAAAAGACCCCTAAAGTTGCTTAATTCTATAATAAAATAATACAAAATAAATGCAATAAACCAGTTATAGCATAAAAGGTAAAATTAGACTTACCTGCTAATTGTTGTTCCTGGAGTGGAACCAGTCTAGTCCCGAAACCTCTGGGTTCACCATCTCATCCAGCAGCTTGGAGAAACTCCTCCTTTTGTGACATCAGCAGTATATCTCTCCGGTATCCGCCCCCTGTCACCAGTAATCTATTGACAAAGCAGACTCACCGGAGAAACAAGAAACTAGGCAATTAAACAAACAAAACAAAACTATCTGCCCTCCCAAGCATTGAAAGAGGATATAACGCCCCCTTAAAAACTGTGACTGGTAAACTTGAACAGGCCACTCCCTCACCCCACCAAGAGGATAGGAAGCCCCAGTAGGAAAACACCACTCATGCCCCTTTGTAATTCCGTCTCCTGCCTTTTTTTTTTTTTTTTTTTTTTTTGGGCAAGAAACAAATTCAAGCCTTGGCTTACCTGTGAATCACAAAAGTCCTTCTGCTTACATCCGTTTGCCCACGAAACTTGGGAGGGATACGGGACTAGACTGGTTCCACTCCAGGAACAACAATTAGCAGGTAAGTCTAATTTTACCTTCCTGATCGTGTCCCCAGTCTAGTCCCAAAACCTCTGGGTCCATACCAGAGCAGTGAGAAAATTTAAACACGGGAGGGACCTGGCAAACCAGCCTTAAGAATTGCTGAACCAAATGAGGTCTCCTCCTCCCTGTGCAAATCCAGACAATAGTGCCGAATAAAGGAATTCAAAGAGGACCACGTCGCCGCCTTACAAATCTCTACTGGCGACACTAAGTGGACCTCTGCCCAGGAAGTAGCTTGTGCTCTAGTGGAGTGCACCCTCAATCCTTCCGGTACTACCTTACCTTTTAAGAGATAAGCCGACGCAATGGCTTCTTTGATCCAGCACGCAATGGCGCCTTTGATGCCGCCTCTCCCTTTCTCTGCCCTGCGAACAGAACAAAAAGTCTGTCCGACTTCCAAAAAACCGCCGTCCGACTGAGATGCTTCCGCAAGGCCCGCCGGACTTCCAAAAGATGCAGCTTTCTCGACGAAGGACCCTTCCTGCCATCCGAAAACACTGACAAAGAAATCTCCTGGTTTAAATGAAACGCCGAGACCACTTTCGGGAGAAAGGCCGGCACCGGTCTTAAGACGACCTTATTCGCAAAGAAGGATAAATAGGGCTCCCTACAGGAAAGAGCCTGCAACTCCGACACCTGCCTAGCCGAGCAGACCGCCAGTAAAAAAACCACCTTCAGCGTGAGATCCTTCAGCGATGTGTGTGCCAAGGGCTCAAAGGGCTCCCGTTCCAACACGTCCAGAACAAGGGTCAGATGCCACCTAGGAACTATCTGTCTGGCTGGCGGCCTAGCGAGAGCCACCGCTCTTAGGAACCGCTTCACATCCCGCTGAGTACCGAGCGACTGGCCCGCAACCCTGCCTCGGTAACAAGACAGGGCAGCCACCTGAACTCGTAAGGACGCCGCCGCTAGGCCTTTGTCGAAACCGTCCTGCAGAAATTCCAAGATCTACGGAAGAGTAGCCTTCAGCGCCTCACCCTTCCGTTCCATGCACCACGCTTCGAAGATTCTGCAGACCCGGACGTAGATCACTTCCTGGACTTCAATAAAGTCGCGATGACCGAGCTTGAGAACCCCCGGGATTTTAACATAGCCCTTTCAATAGCCAGGCCGTAAGCGAGAACCGATCCACGTGAGGCATGAAGAGGGGACCCTGAGACAAAAGATCCGCCCAGCAGGGAAGCCGCCAGGGTTTCTCTACCAACAATCTTATCAGGTCCCCATACCAGGGGCGACGCGGCCAATCCGGCACTATCAGGATCACGCGACCCCCTGAACTTCTCTATTCTTTGCAGGATTCTTCCTACTAGGACCCACGGAGGAAAGACATACAGCAGGTGCCCCTCCGGCCAGACCTGCATGAGGGCATCCAGACCCTCGGACATCCTTTCTCTGCGCCTGCTGAAGAAACAATTGGCCTTCGCGGAGGCAAAGGTCGCCATGAGATCCATGAACGGAGGACCCCCACCTGCGAACGATCATCTCGAAGACTTCGGGATTCAGGACCCTTTCTCCTGGATCCACTCGCACCCGGCTGAGAAAATCGGCCTCCACATTGTCTACCCCTGCGATATGTGCCGCCGACAAGTCCAAGATATTCATCTCTGCCCAGGCACACAGTACTTCGGCCTCTGTCTCTAACATCACACTGCTGGTGCCCCCTTGTTTGTTGATGTATGCTACTGCCGTCGCGTTGTCGGATAACACCCGGACCGCCCTTCCTGCGAGCAATGGCTGGAACTCCAGCAGTGCAAGATACACCGCTCGTAACTCCAGTCGGTTGATCGCCCACGACTGCTCCTGAGGATCTCAACGCCCCTGTGCAAAGCTGCCCTGACAATGAGCTCCCCATCCCAGCAAGCTGGCGTCTGTCATCACTGCCACCCAGGCTGGCATTTCCAAGGCCTTCCCGCGTTCCAACGACTCGGGAAGCAACCACCAAAGCAGAGCCTGACGGGTCTCCTCCGGGCATATCAGTTTTCGGGACAAGGGATCCAGCTGATGCGACCATCGGCGCAGCAACGCTCTTTGTAAGGGTCTCATGTGGGCCCTTGCCCACGGCACCGTCTCTATTGTTGCCGCCATGGTGCCCAACACCTGCAGGTAATGCCATGCTGAGGGAGCCTTTCGATTCAGGAACTCCCTCAGCAGCTGGCGCAGGCCCCGCGCTCGCTGCTCTGTGAGGAACACTCTCCCGATCCGAGTGTCGAAGCGCACACCGAGGTACTCCAGATTCTGAGACGGCGTCAATTGGCTCTTTACCAAATTGACTACCCATCCGAGGCTTTCCAAGAAGGACACCAACCGGGCCAAGACCTGCTCGCTCTCGGCCTGCGACTTTGCCCGAATCAACCAATCGTCCAGGTAGGGATGAACGAGAATGCCTTCCTTGCGTTGAGCTGCCGCCACCACTATCATAACTTTGGTGAACACCCTCAGCGCTGTGGCTAACCCAAACAGCAACGCTTGGAACTGATAATGCCCAAAAGGCACCGCGAACCTGAGAAATTTGTGATGATCCCGCCTTATGGGAATATGCAGATATGCTTCCGACAAGTCTAGGGACGTGAGATACTCTCCCCGCTGAACCGCCACTATAACGGATCGCAGAGTTTTCATGTGAAAATGTGACACTCGCAGACAACGATTGATGCCTTTGAGATCCAGAATCGGACGAACACCGTAGTCTTTCTTCGGCACAATGAAATATATGGAGTAACAACCGCACCCGGACTGGTCTGCGGGAACGGGGGCTATCGCCTGGAGGTCCAGCAACCTTTGCACTGTCTTCCGCAGTGCTGAGCACTTTGCTGCCGATCTGCCCGGAGACCGCACGAAGGATTCCCGCACTGGACGTAGGAGCTCCAGGGCGTAACTCTCCCGAATGACCTCCAGCACCCACTGATCTGAGGTGATTTGGGCCTAGGCCGAGTAGAACTCCTGTAAACGTCCCCCTACGGGAGGAAGGAACGACTCGGCCCCCCTCATCTCATTGCAATTTCTTGAAGGTAGAGGTGGAGGAGGAGGAAGAGGGACCGAATCCCCTTCCGGCTCCCCGGAATCCTCGAAACCCCTGGTTTCTATTGACAAATCGACCCCTTTGGCTCTGAAAAAACTTCTGGGATCGAAAACGGCGGAAATCCCGAAACTGTCCTCTGCCACCTGGGGCTCCCCAAGTCGACTTAGGCTTGTCCTCTGGTAACCTTCCCCCTTTGGACTCGCCGAGATCCTTAACCAGCTTTTCTAAATCCTCTCTGAAAAGCAGACGGCCCTTAAAGGGTAGCTTACTCAGTCTAGCCTTAGAGGAGCTATCCGCTGCCCAACTGCGTAGCCATAGGTACCGCCGTGCTGCTACCGCCGATGCCATACTCTTGGAGAGCCCTTGCATGAGATCATAGTGAACGTCCATCAGGTAAGCCACCCCTGACTCCAAAACGGGCAGCTTACCCTGCCAAGGAACTGGCCTGACCCTCTTGCACTTGCTGAGCCCAGCGGAGACAGGCCCTGGCTACCCATGCTCCACAAATAGTTGCCTGCAGGGAAACGGCATTAACGTCAAAGACCTGCCTCAACAAGACATCCAACTTTCGGTCCTGGCCATGCTTGAGGGCCGCACTACCTTCCACCGGAATTGTTGCCTTTTTGGTCACAGCCGAGACCGCCGCGTCCACCTTGGGCGATCTAAAAACCTCCTTATCCTGATCCAACAACGGATACAGGCGCCCCATGACTCTAGAGCCTTTCAACGGAGTTTCCGGGATGTTCCACTCTTCCTGAATCATTTCTTGAAATACCCTGTGTACCGGGAAGGCCCTCTGAGACTTCCTAAACACCTGTAACAAGGGGTCTTCCAGCGTATCATCGTCCACTGCACCTGGGACCGGCATATTGAGCGCCTTAAGAGTTTCTACAATGAGCGCTGGCAGCTCTACTCTTCTAAAGACTCTCACCACTCTAGCTTGATCTTCTCTTTCCGAGATCTCGCCCTCTTCTAACTCCTCTTCCAACGCCAGGTCGTAGCTCTCATCGTCTGACAGCGGATCCATGGATTGCCCTTCTTGCTCAGGCAAGACTTGCCCTGAGTACGCAGCCTCTTCCCCCCGCTAGGGGAACCCTCTCCCCGTGAGGACGCTGGGCGCTTTCTTGCCCGGCCGGAGTCCGTTGAAAACCCCTGCTGCAGGGCAGTGCCACAAACTGCCTGTTGCAATAATGCTACAAACTGTGGAGAAAAAATGGAAGCAAGCTCCCTAGGGAAGCCCGCCTGCACTGATGGCCCCCCCGAGCCGGCAGAAGGCCCAGCCGCAGGCTCCTCCTGTGGAAAAACAGGCCCCAGAGGAGCCGAGACATCCTGTGCAGACCCCGGATCCTCGAACTGCTGCGCTGGACCCTGCACTAGATCCGCAGCCTCCCCAACACAGGCCTTGCAGACTCCGGAAGCCGAGCCTTTTTTAGCCCCCCATACCACGCACAGGGTCTCTGAAGGCATTGTATGCAACAATCAACCAGGTTGGGATTAGAATGGTCAACTAATAACCCCCCCGGGGTAGCCCAGTGCACTCCACAGGAACGCTGCAATTTTAAAGCAAAAAACAAAAAAAGAAAGTCCGTGCAGAGAATAAGCTAATGTCTCTTCACTCTTGCACACTCCTGTCTGTACTATATATATATAATTTCAAAACAGAGCCCCATATAATTGTCTCTTCAGGAACTTCAACCAGGCCTCACCGCCGCCATGCGGTCCGGCTGAGAGCTGAAAACGCGCCAAAAAGGCCGCGCTGAAAACCGACACCTTACCTCGATAGCCTGAGCCCGCAGGAAAGAGAATCGCTGTGGGGATGCTGTCCGCCTGAAGGCCTGGCCCAACAAACCTCCCAGGACCGGAGCACATGCCGCTGAATCCACACCTCAAACTAGAAGGTGTGCGTGTGTGTGTGTATGGGGTACAAGAGCCGCCAACGTGTTGACAGGCAAGTCGCCTGCGTGGCGCCGGCAAGCTCCATTTTCAGCACACTTCCTCTGCCAGGTCCCCTTCCGACTAACTACAAGGGCTGCCGCACTCCAGGCAAAAGCATCTGACTTAGCAGGCCCTTGTGAGCCCCAATTTCAAGCCAAGACTGAATCCGGCAGTGGAGGTGGGGGGGGGGGGGGAGGAGGAGGGAGAGGGAGAGAGAATAGCACTAAAGCAAAAGAGAAAATAAAAATGAAGGAGCTGGTCTGTTACAAGACTTAAAGTCAGAGACCCTCAAAAAGAAAAGGAAGATTCCCTTAGGAGTAGAATTTAGTTGGTTTACTAACTCCTAATTGTTTCTCCAGCGAGCCCGGATCCCCGGGCTCCCATCTATCCAGCTGCTTGGAGACTGAGGTAACTGGTGACAGAGGGCAGATACCGGAGAGACATACTGCTGATGTCACAAAAAGGAGGAGTTTCTCAGTCTCCAAGCTGTTGGATGAGATGGGGAACCCAGAGGTTTCGGGACTAGACTGGGGACATGATCAGGAAACTGTCTTTAACATCTAGTCAATCCACAGCAGTTACTTTTCAGCAGAGAACAATTATGGCTTAAATTTCGGTGCTGATCTGTGCACAAACCTTTGAAAATTGCCCTCCCCATAAGTAACAATAAAGTCTATACGTGTGGTGTTTTATGATTCTATTATTTCTGATTTTATTATTGTCATTATGTTACTTACGTTGTAATTTTTTATATTCTTGTTATATGCTTCAGCAGAGGATATCTTTTGATTAATTTAATGCAATTTAATTTCAGCTTTAATATTCCACTTTCTCCAATAAGTCCAGCACTTACGAAAATTTCCTTAATTTGTGCGTTGGTTATGTATGTATTTTTGCAGCTCGCTTAGACTTTCAGATAACCGACTGATTAATGGAGATAAATAAATAGAGAGCTTGGGTTTCTGCCTCTGAGAGTTGGGTTCCTAAATGGTTTTTGAAAATTTGCTAAGGCTGAGTTTCTAAATTTATGCGCCAGTTTAGGACCTTAAAAACGGAGTAGTAGCAGGGGCAGATTTAGGGTGGAGAAAAAGTTAGGGGGCTTAGCACTGATTTGAGCATAAGGCACCTAATACAAAGGCAGTCCTAAATTTAAAAGTATAAGGGGCCGATATTCAGTGCCGGCATCTAGCATTGCTCAAGTGGCTAGCTGCCAGTGCTGAAAGGTCAATCCAGATATTCAATGCTGGGGTTATATCCAGCCCTGGCATTGAATATCTAGGTTAGCCACATTTGCAGCTTGCTAACCGAGCAGCAGCGATACTGCTGCATATTGCTAACTGGGCAGCGTCTCAATATCATCAGTGCCCGGTTAGAGAGCAGTGCCACCTCCGCTCCACCCTGGAATGCCCCCAAAACGCCCCGATGAGAGGCGACAGCCGCGGATATTCAGCAGCAGTAACCGTGTTGGTGCCACTGAATATCCAGCTCAGCGGCATTTACACAGTTTGCAGGTCTTTAGAAGCCCGCTCAGTTCTCTTCTTTTCTCCACACAACTGAGAACAGGCCTGAATGTATGTTCTGAACCAGTGGTTCACTTGAAGAACTTTAGGGTCCCTGGTAACTGGCAGAAACAAGAATAGAACTACTGTGTATTACAAGCAATTAACTCCTTTTTCCTTTTTGTCAAAACATGTTACAAGCAGATTCTTCCTCCTCTCATTCTCTTATATTAAAACCATTCACTCTTACACAACAGATTCTACTTCAAGCTTCTCCACCCTTTCTATGTAGGTACTTCTTGCAGTGGAAACGCTCTTCTGCTCTAATATTCTTTCTCAGTGTATCTGGATCTGGTAGCTGTGCAGGTTCCCCTCTATACTGCTGTGTTCATGCCCGACTCTGGTGTCATTGGTTACTAATCCTATCCCTTTGCCTTCTACCTACATGCTCTCTTCCTTTTCTCTCTTTTCTTCTCTTTCCTGTCTAGAAATGGCGGTCTTTTCTATTTCCATACTTGCAGCCAATTTGATTTTGTACACCGCCTTGACGCTACCGCTTGGGCGGTACATCAAATGCTGTAATAAAGATAAAGATAATGAACTCTGGATCTGACCCTTCTGTGTCCTAGAGATGTTTAGCAGCTTGGAGAAAGAGGAATAATGACTAGACTGGGGCGTTTCAGCTATAGGAATGATGGGGCCAATATTCAAAAGGGTTTATCCACTTAGCAAGACCTTTTGACCTGACAAACCCCATTGAGAGGGATATTCAGCAGCACTCAGTGTCCCCTCTGACCGCTGCAGCACTATCCGGACAGCATTGGGGCGGTCTGTGGGCGGGGTGAGGGCAGTCCTAGCACTAATCTAGTTAGCAGTGATTTTCAGTCCACTAACCAAATTAGTGCCTCAAAGTTAGGACAAGTAAATGGCTGTCCTAAGTTTATGCAGATTTGCTATCCGGTTGGCAGCTGAATATCACTGCTAACCAGATAGTAAATACAGACAGCAGTGAAACCAGATATTCCATGCTGGATGCTGGATAGACTCCGGCAGAAAATCTGGTTTCGGTTTTAACTGCCCTGGCCAACTGCTTTAAAAACACTGAACACTGCAGCCAAATATTGACCTGGGTATGTCACGTTCAGTACCTGGAGACAGGATAAGCAAAGGTGGGCAGGGGCATGCATTTTCCTTCTCTCTTTCTTCCCCATTTCTCCCCATTCCTTCGCCTTCCCCATACCATTCTCCCCTACTTCCTTTTCTTCTGTCCCATTTCCAATTTACTTTCCTCTTCTTTTACCTCATCTGCTCCCGTGCCTCTCCATGACTCGTTACCTCCACTAGTACTATGAGACTCATTATTCCAGTGGCTTGATTGACAAGAACTACCAAGCAAACTTATGGGCCTCAACCCAGCCAAGGACTCATCATACTGCGTATGATCCTGCTCCTTCTGCGGTTGGACCACACGTGTGCACTACTGTATATTTCTGGAGTTCAACGATGTCTTCATCTCTTCCAACCGCCTTGGCAAACCAACAGGAAGCCACTTTACATTCTGAAGATAAATCTATCAAATGCAGCATCGTTCTCTCTTTCCCATACGAGCACTACCTACTGCAAACTAATAATTATTGTACTTAACAAGAAGCACTTACTTCCTGAACTTCCTGGCATCCAAGACCTCGGGAGACGATAGGCGTTTGATTTTGGAATGTTTGATGTTGAGTTCTTCATTTGCTATTGAGAACAAGTGTACAAAACCAGAGTCATCACCGATCAGGATATCATCTTTAGCCTGTGACTCTGATGTTACCACTGTGCAAACACAAAGCAGGCAGTTCTCCATGGGTTTGATGGTAAAATAATTAGCCTATTGAATAAATTGAAAACCAATTAATTAGTTATATATTAGCTTTACTTTTTTGCCTTATATTTTCTCTTATCCACATTAAGGAGGTCATTTTAGAAGGGTGAAGTGCCATTTACACATGTATGATGGGGTATTACATAGAATGTTACCTGTCCCTCTCCAAGGGGATTATCAACTGTCCCCTTTAAGAGAGTGTGCAGCCCAGAGTTAAGGGCTGGGAGGGCATGGCTCGCAGGGAAAGGTTAAAAATCCAGCAGGCTGCAGGAGGAGAAGTCCTTCTAAGGCAAGCCATGCAAAGGAGTTCTCAGGTAGGAACTTTAACTGAGGCGGGAGGAAGGGCCAGGAGAAACAGTTTGTAGAGGGTTTAACAAGCTGGGACAGAACTAAGCTGACTGTGTTTGCTCTGAACTGCTGTTTATTCTGGGTTTTGCTTTGTGGAGGTTTATCAAGCTGGGAAAGAATAAAAACTGCTTTTGTTTTCCCTGAGCTGCTGTTTGGTCTGTGTTTAAAGAAAACCCCTCCCCACCACATGCCACACTACCACACTGTATAAAAGCACACATGTATAAGTCGTAATTTTAAAATGTCGCTGCTTACATATGTAAATTTGCAGCACACACAGATTTCAAAGGAGCATGGTGTGTGCAGACTTTTAAAATATATGCGCACTTCCCATTTTAGAAGAAGAATATAGGCGCATTCCAAACATTTTTCCATCAGCATTTATACATTTTCCAAATTTTGCATAAGTGTGAGCTTACTGCTCATTTGGACCTGGGGTTTTGAGGAGCTAGTGAAGGGGTGATTGTGCTTATCCTTCTGAACTTAAAACAACCTCAAAATTCAAAATTGTAAGTGTAGAACTTGGTTCCTTAATTGGCTCCTCTGGCATATACAGTTTTGTGAGATCAGGTACTTAAGCAAGTACCTTACACATTACACCCCGAGTGAAGCTGCTCTCTTTATGCACTTTTTTTTGTAAAATAACTGATCCTTTTTACGGGTCAGAAAATAAATGTGCACTCTTGCATGCCCTTATACATATTTTATAAAAGGCTCTGAGGCCCTTTTACTAAAGGACGCTATGGTTGCACCTAAAGCGCCAATAGCATCAAAACCATGGTACGTTAGGTGCAACACCATCATGTTAACTGTTGAGGGCATGAAAGCATGTTCCTGACAGCTAACATGGAGCCCTCTGCCCTAACGTGACATACAAATAGCGCAAATACACTTAATTTCACCTGCTGAGGTGGCATTAGGTGAAGCCATGCTACTTGCAAGGGTTGCAGTGCTCACCACGCCCCCTTACTACCCCAACGTGAGTCAGAGCATAGAAATCACTTGTGCTAAATGTCATGACCTTGCGCTATCAATACGTGTCCCAGTGCGCCTTCAGCACATGCCAGAACACGCATGGACAGCTAGAGCCACTTAGTTAAAAGACCCCTTCTGTGTTCAGTCAGCTTTTTGTTAAATACTCAGGAAATTGTGGACATCCTAATTTGGATGTCGCTTTCTGACCTACCCAGCCTGTGAAAAATGAGTTTTTTTTCAGTGATCCTAAATGTTCAAACATCTAAAATGAGAACATTCATTCCAATATGTCTGGATAAGGCCAGCAACATTCATTCCAATATGTCTGGATAAGGCCAGCCCAACAGTTTGGCACACATACAGGGGGTAATTTTAAAGACATTGCCTAGGTAAAGGCGGCACCTATATTTAGCCTATTTTATAAAAAAAACATAAGTGTCTATCTGCTTTTATAAAATCCCATGGATAATCACAGACTTACTGAAGCCGCAAACATTTACACAAGCTCAGCAGCTGGTGCAAAGGTATGTGTGTACATGGCCGCATGTATTTTATAAAGAATATATGTACTTTGTGACTCTGCCCATGCTGTGCCCAAACTCTACCCAAGAATATGCCTACAAATGCACAGCATATAAGTACACACTCTTTTGTAACCATGTATACTTTTATAAGCATACCCTTGTGGGGTAATTTGATAAAACTAAGAACACTAAGACATCTCCACCCCCTACTCACTCCAGAATTATTTCAAACCATCTGCCAGGCCATGATTACACCTGTGCTGGACTACTGTAATGTCATCTACCAGGGCCTCTCTAAAAATACCCTCCACACTCTACAGACTGCCCAGAACACGGCAGCCAAATTAATCAGGCTAATCAGGCCAACTCCTGATGAAGTGTCAGTAGCTTTGAAGAGCTGAGAAAGATACTAAAGCAGAATTTTAAGCCTACCCCACTAAAGAAAATATTTCCCCTTTTAAACTAAAGCACCAAAAAGAATGTAACTGTTTTAAAAATGTATCAAACCCCTTTTAAGATCTCCCAGCCAGAGAGCTAGTAATTAAAAAAGCCACAAACTCTTACCTTTGCTTGAACTGTATAGCCCCTGTTAGGAATGCCTCAAAAGAAAGTAGTAGCTGAAAAGGTGAAGAAAAGGAGGGAGGCCCTTATGAAATACAAGAGATCACAAAGAGACAGGCATCTATATTTCGAAAAACTCAGAGAAGCTAGCAAAGTAGTCAGGTAAAGCACAGTTACTTACCTGTAACAGGTGATCTCTGGGAACAGCAGGAATAAGTCTTCACATATGGGTATCGTCGGTACCGACGGAGCCTGAGCGGGAATGCTCCCCAGCGTCCAATTAGAACGCTTTTGGGAACATCCCACAGCGCCTGCGTGCTGCCTTCCCGCCTTTCCCAACTGCCTCTCTCCAGTTGAGTTTTAGAGCTGAGACAAAGAGAGAGAGCGAGGGAAAGGAAAAGAGATAGATAGAGAGATACAACTCCTAGGGGAGGTGGATGGGTTGTGAAGACTTATTCCTGCTGTTCCCAGAGATCACCTGTTACAGGTAAGTAACTGTGCTATCTCCAGGAACAAGCAGGAATAAGTCTTCACATATGGGGACTCCCAAGCTAAGATGCCTGGAGGAGGCCCCAGCATGTTGCAATCTAAAGATGGGCCATGCTTATCCCTCAAAACCTCAGGCATCCAAGGGATGGAGGGTAGGAGTTGAACTAGAAAAGAAAAAAGAGGTGCTGTGGAACAGCTTAACTAAACAAGGTATCCAGAGGGGAGTCCTTGTGTAAATCAGAAATATTAGAAAAATATTGAGTCCTAATTTTCTAATGTGGATCTCACTCAAAAATATTGCAAAAATACTTGTTGAGGGTAATATGGGTCTGTGGTTGAGAGCCAGAACATTATCCTCAAAGAAATTCCCTCAATGTGAAGTAGAGGGAAAAAAATAAATTTTGCAATACAGGGAAGAGATGAGAAGCCCTCATGGCCAGAACTAACCCCAGAAGAAAGTACTGGGGGAGTTCAATGAGGTTGGACTTTTGAGAAATAGCTAAAGCTTCTGTAAAGTCCAAAAAGTTGAATTTCTTGTCCTTGGAGCAGAATAAGGTCCTGGGAAAGAGTGGAGATAATCTGACTGGTTTGGATGAAAAGGCAGAAATACCCTTTGCAGAAAAAAGGGGATAGGTCTTTAAGACCCCCTTTATTCCAATGAAAGACAAAGACATTTGTACTAGGCGTTGAGCCTCCAATTTCTTGAAGATCAGTAAAAGTCTTTCGTAAGTGATGTCACTTATGATGATGACCTTACATGTAGAGCTTCAGATGTGACGTAACCTAAAAGGTAACGGTAAAAGAAGGTATTTCCTAATTTACCATAGAAATTGGTTGTCCATTGAGTTTTATGGTATGCTGGGGCAGCATTAATATGGACAGTAAACAAATCTTTCAAAGTCAGATGTTGTATAGAGATTGACGCAATAACAAGAAGGATTAAGACCTACTTGAGAATATAGATGGAGAATCTCTGTCTGGTTAAATATGGAAGAACTATAGAGAAAGTTTTGTGGAAACTGGTATTATGTTATTCACTTACAGGAATAGGACTAGACTTCTTGAAAAGATCTAGCCCCTGAAATAACCAGGTCTTGAGATGTACGTGAATGAGTGCAGAGGAGATCCTTAGTCTTAAGACAGCAAGTCTGGATCCTTCTATAATTTCAAATAGTAGCTGGAGAAAAAGACGCAATATAAGGGGATACCATGTTTGCCTCTTTATGAGGGCAATATGAGTATCATGCGTTCTCTTGTTCAACATAAGCTACCATGAAGTATAGGAAATTAGAAGGAAAGTAGTGAATAAGGACCAACTGCAGTGAAAAAAATGCATCCCTGTTGTGGAAGTTCCAGTGAGATGTGGAACAAACCAGGGAATTGTGCAATTTTCTACGCTTTCACGTCGTCTAAACCCTGGTTACCTTTTCTTAAAAGGAAATTTTAAGGAATATGGTAAGAGTAGGAAAAAAACAGTCATGTAGGAGCATGACTGGCAGAGTCTACCAGCTGAAGCCCTTCTTAACTATCTGGCCGCTACCTATTAGGAGTAGCTCTAAGGCTCTCTGGCAAAGGCCCACAGTTGCAGAGCTTTGTTGTAGAATTGCAGAGAGCATGTTGTAGGTTGCTTAGATCTGGCTGTTGAATTGCCAGTGTGCAACCTAATCTATTCTGTTGGAGCCAAAGAGAATTGAAGGTGGCTAAGAATAGTAGACAGGCCTGATGCCTGCAACAATAAATAGTCCAAATGAGTTCTGGATCTCTTTTGGATTATCTGTTATTAAGGCAGCATAAAAAGTTAGGTCCTATAGATTGGAGAGGACCGACAGACATAATTTGGAGTAGTGATACCCAATTTCTGTCCGAAAAGCTGCCTTAAAAGATATCTGAAAAGGAGATGAACCGCAAAAGGGAAGAAAACTCTCTATGGAAACTACTTACTGGAGTAGGTATTGAAGAAAATCCTATGGCTGAGAGAAAATAAGTCCTCCAGTTGATTAGTAGTACTCTTAGAGACTGAATGTTTGGGCTAAGAGGGACAGAAATTAATACAGAGTTGAGAAGACTTACAATTTAGTAAGTCTTTGAAGAGATAGGGTCCCCTTGCAGTTAAAAGTATGAGATATCCTCGTACAGGAAACTGACAAGGTGAAGGGTATAGTTCACCCTGTTGTTAGTTGTTAGTTCTCCTTTTGTTTTAAAAGGAGAAACCTGTTATCTCTGGGGTATGATAGTCCTTAATAGCTCTTAGAGCTAGAAGGATAGATTTCTCTTGTAGCAAGAGATTCATGCCCAGAGTCGAGGATTGAGTCAATGTATGACTGATATGTCAGCATGGACGAGATGAATTTTAGATGCTTCTGTTGAAAAGAAGTAGGTTCAAGTTCTAAACCTCACACAGAAAAAGTGAATAAAATTATCAGAAACCCTGCGATTGATTGCTGGGTTTGTCGAGTCTGTTGAGGTTTTGATTTTCTTAGCCTGGGGTGGTGTTGCCCATCTTTGGAAACATCTGGGCAAGCCACTTAACCCTCCATAGCCCATGTTCCCTATAAAATAGTTATCTCCAAGTTATAATGCCCTGTTCAATGTAATTTCAGTTTGTTCAATGTAAACCGCACTGATGCAGAATAGCGCGGTATATAAGAGAATGTAAATAAATAAATAAATCTGCAGAATGGGTAGAAGATGAATAAAACTTTTTTCCCTTGGGGAAATAAAGCTTTTTATGAGATTTTTTATTAGCTGGGATAGAGGAAAGTTTTGACAATCCTCTGAAAGTAACAGCATCAGTGCTCAACTGATTAGCTTGAAATAAAGCCTCCTTGTTGAAGAGATTTTCACCAGTACAAGGTACAGCCTTTCCTGAACCCATCTGTCCAAGTCTGAAGCTTGGAGCCAGGCTATGCGTCGTGCTCCTATGGCTATAGCAGAAGTTCTGCTAATAGACTCAAAACAGTCCAGGGAAGCACGATTAAGGAACCTAGAGATATTTTGAGCATGATTGACTAATAAGGTATAGTCTGCTATTTTATGCTCTGGAAGAAAAGGGTTCAAAAACTTTAAGTTCTTTGTAATCTCTTCAAGAGATAATCCCATATAGAATATATATGAGATAATTCTTGCTGAAAGCATGGATGCCTGGAAGCATCGACGTCCAAAGGCATCTAAAGTCCTAGACTCACGACCTGGCAGATAAGAAGAGTGCTTCTTTGCACTCTTAATATGCCTCATTGCTGATTCTACAACAATAGAATGATGAGGAAGTTGAGTCTTTTGAAAACCTGGAGAAGGTGGCACCTTGTACATAGTGTCAAGTGTCTCAGAATGTAGGGATACCGTTAAAGGAGTTTCCCACATTCTTAACAGTAGATCTTGTAAGATCTGATGCAAAGGAAGCATGATCACCTCCTTTGGAATCCAGGGGAATTGCAGTGTCTCTGAATTCTCCAGTAGGGATTCTTTACCAGGTATAGAAATGGCAAGTAACTTTACCATATCAAGCAGAAAAGCTTGAAAAGAAATCTCCCCCGAGGAGGACTCTCTAAAATGAGGGGTGAAAGCTAGACTTGTAGAAAAATCAGCCTTGGTACCGATGGATTCATCCCAGTCATCGGGATCGGAAGACTGAAAAGGATGAAGCATCGGATTTTCTTTAAAGCGATGTCTTTGGTACCGCCCGAGGTCAGTATCGAGAAGAGTCGGTACCGAATCCTCCATGCTAGAGATCGATTCCAGACTCGGCATCGAGGGAAGCGATTCTGTCGAAGCAAACATGGACGGTACCGACACCGATGTCGATACCGATACCAAAGGCGATACCGATACTCGAGGAACGGTCTGCAGCAACTCTAGCGGTACCGAAGTAGCCGAGAGTGCTAGACTACGTTCATCGGTGAGGAGTGTTTCATCCATCACCATAGCCGATGCCGGGGTGTCGGTACCGCTCGAAGTGGCCACAACCACCGAGCATGGCCCAGGTATGTTCATCGAGGTAAGAACCCCGGGAACAACCTGGAGCTCCGTTAATGCTTTGGAGCTCGAAGACTCCCGCCGGGGCTTTACATAAGAACATAAGAACATAAGATATGCCATACTGGGTCAGACCAAGGTCCATCAAGCCCAGTATTCTGTTTCCAACAGTGGCCAATCTAGGTCATATGTACCTAGCAGTTTCCCCAAGAGACACAAGTTCCACAATGCTTGTACTGGGTCAAGCATTGATATCTTCGGTCACTTCTTAATAATGGTTTATGGACCTTTCCTCCAGGAACTTGTCCAAACCTTTTTTAAACCCAGCTACACTAACAGCCTTTACTACATCCTCCGGTAACAAATTCCAGAGTTTGATTACACGTTGAGTAAAAAATATTTTCTTTTATTAGTCTTAAATAGTTTACCCTGTAGCTTCATTGCATGTCCCCTAGTCTTTCTATATTCTGATAACGTAAACAATCGATCTACGTTTACCCGTTCCACTCCATTCATTAATTTATAGACTTCTATCATATCTCCCCTCAGCCGTCTCTTTTCCAGTTTAAAGAGCCCCAACCTTTTTAGCCTTTCTTCATAGGAGTATCCTTCCATCCCCTTTACCATTTTGGTGGCTCTTCTCTGTACCTTTTCTAAAATCGCTATATCCTTTTTAAGATACGGCGACCAGAATTGCACACAATATTCAAGGTGCGGTCTCACCATGGAACGATATAGAGGCATTATAATATCTTTTGTTTTATTTTCCATTCCTTTCCTTATCATACCTAGCATTCTATTTGCTCTCTTGGCCGCCGCTGCACACTGGGCCGAGGGTTTTAACATGGTATTCACAATGACGCCTAAATCTTTTTCCTGGGTGGTGGTTCCTAATGTGGAACCTTGCATCGTGTAACCATAGTTTGGGTTGTTCTTCCCTAGGTGCATAACCTTGCACTTGTCCACATTAAATTTCATCTGCCATTTTGATGCCCACTCTTCCAATTTATCAAGATCCTCTTGCAATTTTTCACAATCCTCTTGGGCTTTAACAACTTTAAATAGTTTTGTGTCATCTGCAAATTTGATAACCTCACTCGTTATTCCACTTTCCAGGTCATTTATGAATATGTCAAAAAGCAGCGGACCCAGCACAGATCCCTGCGGTACACCACTATTCACCTTTCTCCATTGGGAAAATTGGCCATTTAGCCCTACCCTCTGCTTTCTATCTTTTAACCAGTTCCTGATCCACAATAGTACACTGCCTCCTATCCCATGACTCTTTAGTTTTGCCAAAAGTCTCTGATGAGGGACCTTGTCAAAGGCTTTCTGAAAGTCCAGATACACAATATCAACCGACTCACCTTTGTCCACCTGTTTATTCACTCCTTCAAAAAAACATAACAGATTAGTAAGACAAGATCTTCCTTGTCTAAAGCCATGTTGGATGTCTCCCATTAGGTCGTGATTATCTACATGCTGAGTAATTTTATTCTTTATGATGGTTTCTACCATTTTTCCCAGTACTGACGTCAGGCTCACCGGTCTGTAGTTTCCCGGATCACTCCTGGAACCCTTTTTAAAAATTGGTGTTACATTGGCGATCCTCCAATCTTCAGGTATTAGAGATGATTTTAATGATAGTTCACAGATTACTGATAGCAGGTCTGCAATCTCATATTCAGTTCTTTCAACACCCTTGGATGTATACCATCCGGCCCAGGTGATTTGCTACTCTTCAGTTTATCTAATAGTTGTAAGACATCTTCCCGATGTATCAATATTTCCTTCAATTCTTCCGCACCTTTAAATAGGTGTCTCCTGTGACACCTTGCTGTGAGTTCTAGCTGTTTATTAATTATTTATTGTTTGTCTAACTGTTAATTTAATTATTAATTGTTTGTCTTAGTGATGTGCTAGTTCAGCCTTCTCAGCTATAACTTACCTTGCCTCTCTCAACTAACTGGGCTTTGTGTGGTACCCCCTTCCCCCCTGCTGAGGGTTCAGGACAGGGTACCTTGTAACTGCCCTCTTTAATAGGACTTATCTCCCTCCCTCCCTCCCCAGCACCCACCCACCCCTGGGGTAATTGTAGTTTTATAGGTACTTGCACATCTTAGAGGAAAGGGGCTGCTCTCAGGTGCAGCTCGTTATCCAAATCAGTCATACACAGAGGACCTGAGATTAATTACTTAAGCTTCAGGTACACAAGGTGTATTAGGGGTATTAGATACACCTTTATTGGTATAAGCATCCACACCAATCCTTATTATATACAGAATTTAAAAGACCTAAACACAAGCTTTAAACTAAGATGCAGACAGAAGTCCAGCAACGAGATGGGGGTTCTCCGGTCTTTTGCACTGAGTATCACATGTATGATTTTCTCCCAGTTGGTGAGAGGTCTTACGTATGCACTAAGTGCAAATAACTCTTTGCTCTCAGGGAACGTGTCCGTTCTCTAGAGCCTAGAGTAGCAGACCTGGAAGACATAAGAAAGACAGAGAAGTACATGGACGAGACCTACAGGGATATAGTCCTGAAGTCCCTCCTCCAGTCTGGCAGCATCCCTGTTGCCATGGAGGAGAGAGGTCACGTGACAGGAGAGCATCACCCTGGTGTGGCAGGAAGTGATCCTGTAACTAGGACCTGTCCTCCAGGTGATGTAAAAGCCTCTTGCACCGAGGACGTTTTTCCAGGGCCATGTCCCCATGAGGGGAGGGTCAGGACAGCTGTTATAGTTGGTGATTCAATCATTAGGAATGTAGATAGCTGGGTGGCTGGTGGACGTGAGGATCGCCTGGTAACATGCCTGCCTGGTGCGAAGGTAGCGGACCTCACGCACCGCCTAGATAGGATCATAGATAGTGCTGGGGAGGAGTCTGCTGTCTTGGTACATGTTGGTACCAATGACATAGGAAAATGTGGTAGGGAAGTTCTGGAGGCTAAATTTAAGCTTTTAGGTAGGAAGTTGAAATCCAGAACTTCCAGGATAGCGTTCTCTGAAATGCTTCCTGTTCCACGTGCAGGACCCAAAAGACAGGCAGAGCTCCGGAGTCTCAATGCGTGGATGAGACAATGGTGCAAGGATGAGGGTTTTGGATTTGTTAGGAACTGGGGAACATTCTGGGGAAAGGGGAGGCTCTTCCGAAGGGATGGGCTTCACCTTAATCAGGATGGGACCAGACTGCTGGCATTAACCTTTAAAAAAGAGATAGAGAAGCTTTTAAACTAGAAATTAGGGGAAAGCCGACAGTCACCCAGGAGTGCATGGTTCGGACAAAGGTATCCTTGAAGGATACTACCAAAAGCAGTGAGGTTCCAAAAGGGAGTATAGTAGCCCAAATGCCCTTGAGTAAGGAGCACACAGAGCATAAAGATTCCAAATTACCCCTGCCTACCAATAGCCAGATTAATATGAATAAAATACAGTCTCTAAAATGCTTGTATGCCAATGCTAGAAGTCTAAACAATACGATGGGAGAGTTAGAATATATAGCACTAAATGAGAGGTTAGATATGATTGCACTCTCAGAGACATGGTGGAAGGAGGATAACCAGTGGGACACTGTGATACCTGGATACATACTACATCGTAATGATAGAGCTGATCAAATTGGTGGAGGGATTGCGCTCTATGTTAGAGAGGGCATTGAGTCAGAAAAGATTAAAGTTTTTCAGGGAACAAAATTTGCTGTAGAATCTCTATGGATTGAAATTCCATTTATGAAGGGGAAGGTGATGGCAGTTGGAGTATACTATCGACCGCCTGGCCAGAATGAACAAATGGATGATGAAATGCTCAAAGAAATCAAGGAAGCTAACAAAAGTCACAACAGAGTAGTAATAATGGGTGATTTCAATTACCCCGGTATCAACTGGGTCAGTGTCACAGCAGGACAAGCTAAAGAGATAAAGTTTCTAGATGGAATAAATGACTGCTTCTTGGAGCAGCTGGTTCATGAACCGACCAGAGGGGAAGCCATACTGGACCTAGTCCTTAGTGGAACGCCAGATCTGGTGCAAGAAATAAGGGTGTTGGGACCACTTGGCAATAGTGACCATAGTATGATCATGTTTGATTTAATTAGTGGAGGACAGATAGTAAAGGCATCCACAGTACTACCTTTTAACTTTCAAAAGGGAGACTATGATAGAATGAGGAATATAGTTAGGAAAAAACTAAAAGGAGCGGTTCCAAAGGTTAAAGACTTACAGCAAGCTTGGGTGTTATTTAAAAATACTATCCTCGAAGCCCAGACCAGCTGTATTCCACGCATTAGGAAAAGTGGAAGAAAGTCCAAAAAACTGCCAGCATGGTTTAAAGGTGAGGTCAGAGAGGCTGTTGCTGCCAAAAAAGCAACCTTCAGGAAATGGAAAAAAGAGCCAAATGATGAAAACTGGAAACAGCACAAGCACTGGCAAGTTAAATGCAAAGCATTGATAAGGCAGGCAAAGCGGGAATTTGAGAAGAAACTTGCTACGGAAGCAAAAACACGAAATAAAGACTTTTTCAAGTACATTCGTAGCAAAAGGCCTGTGAGAGAGTCAATTGGACCATTAGATGACAGAGGGGTAAAAGGGGCAGTAAGAGGAAACAAGGCTATAGCAGAGAGACTGAATGAATTCTTTGCTTCGGTCTTTACTGAGGAAGATGTAGGGATGTTACCCAAGACTGAAGTGGTATTTAAAGGTGATACTGCAGAGGAATTGAGAGAAATATCGCTACACCGGGAAGATATATTACAACTATTTGATAAACTGAATAGTAGCAAATCACCTGGACCGGATGGTATACATCCCAGAGTGTTGAAAGAACTGAAATATGAGATTGCAGACCTGCTATTGGTAATCTGTGAACTTTCATTAAAATCATCTGTAATACCTGAAGATTGGAGGGTCGCCAACGTAACACCAATTTTTAAAAAGGGTTCCAGGGGTGACCCAGGAAATTACAGACCGGTGAGCCTGACGTCAGTACCAGGGAAAATGGTAGAAACCATCATAAAGAACAAAATTACACAGCATGTAGATAGTCATGGCCTAAATGTCCAATATTCCCAATGGAAAAAGGTGAATAGTGGAGTACCCCAGGGATCTGTACTGGGTCCGCTGCTTTTTGACATATTCATAAATGACCTGGAAAAGGGAATAACTAGTGAGGTTATCAAATTTGCAGATGACACAAAACTGTTTAAAGTTGTTAAAACCCAAGAGGATTGTGGAAAACTGCAGGATGATCTGGATAAATTGGAAGACTGGGCATCCAAATGGCAGATGAAATTTAATGTGGACAAGTGCAAGTTATGCACCTAGGAAAGAACAACCCACACTATAGTTACACGATGCAAGGCTCCACATTAGAAACCACCACCCAGGAAAAAGATTTAGGAGTCATCGTGGATAACATGTTAAAACCCTCCGCCCAGTGTGCAGCGGCGGCCAAGAAAGCAAACAGAATGCTAGGTATCATAAGGAAAGGGATGGAGAATAAAACAAAGGATGTTATAATGCCTCTGTATCGCTCCATGGTACGACCGCACCTTGAATATTGTGTGCAATTCTGGTCACCGTATCTTAAAAAGGACATAGCGTTATTAGAAAAAGTACAGAGAAGAGCCACCAAATTGGTGAAGGGGATGGAGGGCTACTCCTATGAAGAGAGGCTAAGAAGGTTAGGGCTCTTTAGCCTGGAGAAGAGACGGCTGAGGGGAGATATGATAGAGGTCTATAAATTAATGAATGGAGTGGAACGGATAAACATGGATCAATTGTTTACGCTATCAGAGCATAGAAAGACTAGGGGACATGTAATGAAGCTACAGGGTAAACTATTTAAGACAAATAAGAGAAAATATTTTTTTTTCACTGAACGTGTAATCAAACTCTGGAATCTGTTACCGGAGGATGTAGTAAGGGCTGTTAGTATAGCTGGGTTTAAAAAAGGTTTGGACAAGTTCCTGGAGGAAAGGTCCATAAACCACTATTAAAAAGGGACCCAGGATATCAATGCTTGACCCAGTACAAGCATTGTGGAACCTGTGTCTTTTGGGGATATTGCTTGGTACGTATGACCTACATTGGCCACTATTGGAAACAGGATACTGGGCTTGATGGACCTCGGTCTGACCCAGTATGGCATGTCTTATGTTCTTATGTTCTTACCACTTCAGTCATGGGTAACATCCCTACATCTTCCTCAGTAAAGACCGAAACAAAGAATTCATTCAGTCTCTCCGCTATCGCCTTGTCGCCTCTTAGTGCTCCTTTAACCCCTTTATCATCTAATGGACCAACTGACTCTCTCACAGGTTTTTTGCTACGAATGTACTTGAAAAGGTCTTTATTTCGCGTTTTTGCTTCCGCAGCAAGCTTCTTCTCAAATTCTCTCTTTGCCAGCCTTATCAATGCCTTGCATTTGACTTGCCAGTGCTTGTGCTGTTTCCAGGTTTCGTCGTTTGGCTCTTTTTTCCATTTCCTGAAAGATGCTTTTTTGGCAACAACAGCCTCTCTGACCTCACCTTTAAACCATGCTGGCAGTTTTTTGGACTTCCTTCCACTTTTCTGGGCTTCCAAGATAGTATTTTTCAACAACACCCAAGCTTGATGTACGCGTCTTTAACCTTTGCAACTGCTCCTTTTAGTTTTTTCTTAACTGTTTTCCTCATTTTATCATAGTCTCCCTTTCGAAAGTTAAAAGGTAGTCCTGTGGATTTCCTTACTATCCCTCCTCCACTAATTAAATCAAAGGTGATCATGCTATGATCACTATTGCCAAGTGGCCCCAACACCCTTATCTCTTGCACTAGATCTGGTGTTCCACTAAGGACTAGGTCTAATATGGCTTCCCCTCTGGTCGGTTCATGAACCAGCTGCTCCAAGAAGCAGTCATTTATTTCATCTAGGAACTTTATCTCCCTAGCATGTCCTGACGTGACACTGACCCAGTCGATACCGGGGTAATTGAAATCACTCATTATTATTACTGCGCTGTAACTTTTGTTAGCTTCCTTGATTTCTTTGAGCATTTCATCATCCATTTGGTCATTCTGGCCAGGTGCTCGATAGTACACCCCCACTGCCATTGCCTTCCCCCTTTTATATGGAATTTCAATCTATATAGATTCTACAGCAGATTTTGTTTCCTGCAAAACTTTAATCTTTCTGAGTCAATGCCCTCTCTAACATAGAGCGCAACCCCTCCACCAATTTGATCAGCTCTATCATTACGATATAGTTTGTACCCAGGTATCACAGTGTCCCACTGGTTGTCCTCCTTCCAATCATATCTAACCTTTCATTTAGTGCTATATATTCTAACTCTCCCATCTTATTCTTTAGACTTCTAGCATTTGCATACAAGCATTTTAGAGAATGTATTTTATTCATGTTAATTTGGCTATTGTTAGACATGGGTAAATTGGGATCTTTAAGCTCTGTCTGCTCCATACTTGAGGGCATTTGGGCTACTTTACTCTTTTGTGGAACCTCTCTGCTTTTGGTAGTATCCTTCAAGGATACATTCTTCCGAACCATCCGCTCTTGGGCGACTGTCGGCTTTCCCCTAATATCTAGTTTAAAAGCTGCTCTATCTCCTTTTTAAAGGTTAATGCCAGCAGCCTGGTTCCATCCCGGTTAAGGTGAAGCCCATCCCTTCGGAAGAGCCCCTCCTCTCCCCAGAATGTTCCCCAGTTCCTAACAAATCCAAAACCCTCATCTCTGCACCATTGTCTCATCCACGCATTGAGACTCCGGAGCTCTGTCTGCCTTTTGGGTCCTGCGCGTGGATGTCCTCGAGGGCAAGGCCGAAGCCATCTCGATGCTGAGAAGGAGATCTACCACTTGAGGACTGGCTAGTCTTTACAGACTTTTGTTTGGTTACCTGATCCTGTGAAGAAGAAGATATTCTAGCTGGTAACATCGAGAGCGATGTGAACCGGGTATCGAGTTGTGCTCGATTCTGAAGACTTCTTCTGTTTGAGCTCCAGCAGGAGAGACACTCCAGAGGGCAATGGTCAGGACCTAAACATTTTAGACACCAAGTATGAGTGTCTGAAAAAATATCTGTACCGCCACACTTTGAGCATTTCTTAAGGATAGTGGCTGGCTTTTCCATAATGGAAGGGTAGAGGCCTAGTGGCCTAGAAACCGTCAGGCACTAAAGAGGAAAAAATTTCTAAGGAAAGAAGAAATTCTTCAGGAAAAAGAAAGAAAAGCACCGGCAGTACCGGTAGCGTCGAGGGAAGGCAGACGCGACCACAAAAAACTAAGAATAAAAAGAAGAATTTTCTGCGGTGACAGGAATACGTCCTGCCGGCTCCGCGGAAAATGGAAAACTGGAGAGAGGCAGTTGGGAAAGGCGGGAAGGCAGCACGCAGGCGCTGTGGGATGCTCCCAAAAGCGTTCTAATTGGACGCTGGGGAGTGTTCCCGCGCAGGCTCCGTCGGTACCGACGATACCCATATGTGAAGACTCATTCCTGCTTGTTCCTGGAGATACAAAGATTCAAAAGTAGGAGGAAATAGCCAATGCAATAAAATGGGGGGATAAGACATTTTTCAGATATGTTAGTGAGAAGAGGAAGGGCAAAAGTAGTATTGTTAGACTCAAGGGTAAAGGGGAGGAATATGTAGAAGCTGATGAGGATAAAGCGGAATTGCTAACAAATATATCTGTTCTGTGTTCACAGATGAAGAACTAGGAGCAGGACCTCAGAAAACACCCACAAACAGGAACAGGAGCGAGGGGCATCATGAACAATTTTCATGAGAAGCTAGCTAAACTTAAAATAGACAAAGCGATGGGACCGGATGGAATACACCCTAGAATACTGAGGGGGATGTTCTAGCAGCTCCACTGATTGACCTTTTCAATGCCTCATCAAAGTCGGAAGTAGTACCAAAGAACTGGAGAGAGGCACATGTGGTCCCTTTACACAAAAGCAGAAGTAAGGATGTGGTTGAAAACTACAGGCTGGTTAGCTTAATTTCGGTGGTGAGTAAATTATTGGAAGCTCTGCTGAAAGAGAAAATAGTGAGGTTTTTGGAGTCCAGTGGATTACAGGATCCGAGGCAACATGGATTCACCAGAGGCAGGTCAGACAAATCTGATTGATTTCTTTGACTGGGTGACCAGGGAGTTGGACCCAGGGAGAGCCCTAGATGTGGTGTATTTAGATTTCAGTAAAGCCTTTGACACTGTTCCTCACAGACGACTTATAAACAAACTGAGCATTCTAGGGATGGACCCTAAAGTTACTGCTTGGGTTAAAAATTGGTTTTGAGTGGGAGGCGACAAAGGGTACAGGTAAATGGAGCTCACTCTGAGGAAAAATAGGTTATTAGTGGTGTGCCCCAGGGATCTGTCCTTGGTCCGATTCTTTTTTTTTTTTTTTTAATTTAAAATTTTGTTTATTTAATGGTCAAAGTATCCAATGTAAAAACTTTACATTTGTCAGACATCCAACTTTACACAGTTCAACTGATTATCCCTTAACCCCTATACCAGTGATGGCTAACCTTTTTGAGCCCGAGTGCCCAAACTGCCGCACAAAACCAAAGAATTTCCTCAAAGTGCCAGCATGTCATTTGCATAAGTGGTCTTATTTGCATAAATATTTGCATAATGTTACCATACACTAACTTTTAGTAAACATGTCTCTTAATGAGTGTATGGATAAAGAAAGACTAAAAGATTTCTACATTACTATAATCCAGTGCCAACCGCCAGGCACATTAGAAACTACTACAAACGCTGCCCATTTAGAACCCATAGCAAACCCACTGTATCCTGACAGCATTACCAGGACTCACAAAGCACCATACCCTACCTATCAAAAGGCAACACTGCAAATATTAAACCAATACATTTCAGAGAATACTGGGGAAAGAGAACAAGTGGCAACGTCAAATAGGAATTTCCTCTTGTACCAAACAAAGCGCAGATGTTAATGATGCACATTTCCCAGAGCTGACATATTCCAGTTAATAAATTCAAAATAAAGAGATATCTTTCTACCTTTTGTGCATTTTCTTTTTCAGTTGCAATTGGTCCAGCCACTTTCTTCTGGTTTCTTCATGTTTTCTGCTAACTCTCCATCGTCTGCTGTCCATTTGTCCTTTCTTCTCTCTTCTAGTTTTTTTTCCATTCTCTCTCTCTCTACATCTGCTTTAACATACTAATCTTTCTCCTTTTGCTCTTTCCTCATTCCTATTTCATCCACACAAATTTTACCCCTCCATCCTCAATCCCCAATTACTCTCCCAATACCTGGCCAATTGTAGATTTTTCATCCCTCCTACACAAAATATTTTTCCCCTCTCCATTTTACTCTCCCAGCCCCATCCCATTCTAATCCTCCCCCAACATCAGCTCCCTTCTAGTTCCAGTCTCACCCAGCATCCATTCCCTTCTAGTCCCTGCATCAGCCCATTTCCAGTCCTAGCTCCCCCATCCATTTCCAGTCCAAGTCCCTTCATCAGCTCATTTTCAATCCTAGCCCCCCCATCAGCCCATTTCTAGTCATTTCCTAGCCCCACCATCAGCCCATGTCAAATCATAGCTCCCCTCCACTCAGCCCAATTCCAGTCCAAGCCCCCCCATGAGCCTACTTCCAGTTCTAGCCCCTCCATGAGTCCATTTCAATTCAAGCCCCCACCACAGCCCATTTCCAATCTTAGCTCCCCCCAACAGCCCATTTCCAGTCCTATCCTAGCTGTTCCATCAGCCCATTTTCAGTCCTAGCTCCCTTCCCTCACAGCCCATTTCCATTCCAAGCCCCCTCCCCATCAGCTATTTGCAGTTCAAGCCTCCCCTTCCACTCAGCCCATTTCCAGTCCTAGCAACACCCCAACCCATTACCAGTCCTAGCCCCCCGTCAATCAACTTCCAGTCCTAACCCCCATCACCCCATTTTCAGTTTAAGCCCCCCCTATAACCCATTACCAGTCCTAACCCCCCCCCATCAGCCCATTTCCAGTCAGCCCCCCATAGCCCATTGCCAGTCCTAACCCCCCCATCAGCCCACAGCCCATTACCAGTCCTAACCACATCAGCCCACCTCAAGTCCTAACCCCTCCCCATCAGCCCATTTCCTGTCCTAGCCCCCCCATAACCCATTATCAGTCCTACCCCCCATCAGCCCACTACCAGTCCTAACCCCCCCCATCAGCCCACTACCAGTCTTAACCCCCCCCCATAGCCCATTACCAGTCCTAACCCCCCCATCACCCCATTTCCAGACAGCCCTCATCAGCCCACAGCCCATTGCCAGTCTTAACCCCCCCCATAGCCCATTGCCAGTCTTAACCCCCCCCCATAGCCCATTGCCAGCCCTCATCAGCCCATAGCCCATTGCTAGTCTTAACCCCCCCCCCATAGCCCACTGCCAGTCTTAACCCCCCCAGCCCACTGCCAGTCTTAACCCCCCCTCCCTAGCCCATTGCCAGTCTCAACCCCTCTCCCTCCCTCCCTAGCCCATTGCGTCTCAACCCCCCTCCCTCCCTCCCTAGCCCATTGCCAGTCTCAACCCCCCTCCCTCCCTCCCTAGCCCATTGCCAGTCTCAACCCCCCTCCCTAGCCCATTGCCAGTCTCAACCACCCACCCTCCCTCCCTCCCTCCCTAGCCCATTGCCAGTCTCAACCTCCCTCCCTCCCTAGCCCATTGCCAGTCTCAACCCCCCCCCTCCCTCCCTCCCTCCCTAGCCCATTGCCAGTCTCAACCTCCCTCCCTCCCTCCCCCATTGCCAGTCTCAACCTCCCTCCCTCCCTCCCTCGCCCATTGCCAGTCTCAACCCCCCTCCCTCCCTCCCTCCCTAGCCCATTGCCAGTCTCAACCCCCCTCCCTCCCTCCCTCCCTAGCCCATTGCCAGTCTCAACCCCCCTCCCTCCCTCCCTCCCTAGCCCATTGCCAGTCTTAACCTCCCTCCCTCCCTAGCCCAGTGCCAGTCTTAACCTCCCTCCCTCCCTCCCTCCCTCCCTAGCCCATTGCCAGTCTTAACCTCCCTCCCTCCCTCCCTCCCTAGCCCATTGCCAGTCTTAACCTCCCTCCCTAGCCCATTGCCCGTCTTAACCTCCCTCCCTAGCCCATTGCCAGTCTTATCCCCCCTCCCTCCCTCGCCCATTGCCAGTCTTAACCCCCCCCCTAGCCCTTTGCCAGTCCTACCCGCCCCCCCGCGGCTCATGGCAATTAAAAAAAAAAAAAAAAGCTGGCCGCCGCGGCGGCATGGAGTGTCCCACGGGGCTTCCTCTGCCCGGCGGGACTCTCCCGGCGCAGCTCAGCCCCTCTCTGCCGGCTTGCAGATACGCGAAGGGAGAGAGAGTCTCCCTCGCGTCTCTGTTAAGCCCGCAGGGGCAGATGGGAAATTTCCCATCAGCCCCTGCGGGCTTAACAGAGACGCGAGGGAGACTTTCCCTTCGCGTATCTGCAAGCCGGCAGAGAGGGGCTGAGCTGCGCCGGGAGAGTCCCGCCGGGCAGAGGAAGCCCCGCGGGACACTCCATGCCGCCGCGGCGGCCAGCTTTTTTTTTTTTTTTAATTGCCATGAGCCGGCATATATTAATTTGCGACCTTCCCGCGTGCCAGCTGCAAGGCCTTCGCGTGCCACAGCTGGCACGCGTGCCATAGGTTCGCCATCGCTGCCCTATACAATGCAAAACCTAATATTTAGTAAAAATTAGTCTGTATGCAAACCTCATAGTGATACAGTACTCTTTGTTATCAGTTCTTATCCTTAATAAACGGTATATCGGTACCCCTTTATGTCCTGCCTATTGTTCCATTAGCTGTATACATTGTAAGTTACTGGTCTTAAATTTCCTCAAAAATTATACCGCCTATTACCCATTACCCTCTAATGTTTCCCCTCTCTATTTTTCTAATTGGAAAAAATCTTTTTATTAAATTTTCCCGCATACCAATTACATGCTGCAAAATACATCCCAGAACATTCGACCAGTACCAACAAACATAAAATAAACTATACAGTTTACCTCCAAATCTACCCATTACCTAACCTAACCATTTCCCCTCCCTTCCTCCACCCCAGCCAGATTGCCTCAAACCTTGACCTCCCCCCACCCTCCCTCCCTCTCCTCCCCCAACCCCCACTCCCTTCCGCTCTTCCCACTAACTACCCCACCTCCCCTACCCTAATTCTAACTCCCATCTTCTATTCCCTCCCCACCCCTCCCCCCTCCCCCTCTCTCCTTAACTTTCCTTCTATCCATTCTCTCTCAGCCAGCTCCATACCCCCTCCCACCGTTTCTCCATTTGCCCCCCCCCCCACCCCTTTTCTCCCCTGTAATCTTATATATCAAATAAATATCCGACATTCTTTTGGCAAAGCTGTCCATAGACGGCAGCAACATTCTGTTCCAATGTCAAGCTATTTCACATCTAGCCATCGTAACACAAAACCAAACAATGTTCCACTCTCCTTCCCATCCTCCATCCTTCTTCTGCAGGAGACACATTTCAGGAGTCAGTTCTATTCTTGCTCGCACAATTTTTTATATAGTCTCCCCAACTCTTCCCCAATATCGCTGCACCACAGGACATGTCCACCACATATGCATCCATGTACCCTCATTTCCACACATCCTCCAACACTCATTCGTCTTCAATACCTTCGCTTTGAACAACCTCTCCAGCGTAAGATACCACCTGCTCAACACCTTGAACCCATTCTCTCGTAATGCAGTAGCAATCGTGAACTGAGCTATGCCCCGCGCCACTTCCTCCCACACCTCTACCTCCCATTCCACCCCCAAATCTCTTTCCCACGCTTCCATATAACTCAATTTCCCAGCTCCCCTCACTATTAACCCTTTATAAATTCTAGAAATCAAGCCCTTTTGCCCCAGGGACCCCAAGCATGCTCCTTCAAACCATTCCACTTCTCCTCCCCTCCCCTGCTCCTTTCCCCTTTTACGAATCACCGATCCCATTTGCACATACGCAAACCTGTGTTTCCAGCAGCTGATAGAGGTCACGAATTCCCTCAAATTCTCTTACCTCCTTTCCCACTAGTATCTGTGACACCTGACGTAACCCCTGCGCCTCCCATCTCTTCAATACTCCTCTACTCGGTCCTTCTCCCTTCGCACAACACGCCTGTAAGGACATAGTATGTGACCGTTTCTTGTCCCCCACCATCCTCTGTCTATTCTGTTGCCATATGCGCAGCGTATGCCCCACCATCGGGTTAGTCACCCTCCCCCCAAACGAGCCGCTCTAACTCTCCTGGGGACATTTCTGCCAATTCCATCCTCACCCAATGCTTTAATGGTTCCCTTAACCATGCATATACCGCCCGCAGTTGTGCTGCTTTATAATACTTGCCAAAATTAGGCACCCCCATCCCTCCCTCCATTCCCTGCACTTGTAACGTGCGCGCCGCCACCCTTGGCCTCTTACCCCCCCAGATAAAACCCTCCACCTGCTTCTGTACTCTTCTCAATATTCCTCTCGATATCCCTACGGGCAGCACCTGAAAAAAGAATAAAAATTGGGGAAGCAGCATCATTTTAACCGTTGCCATCCGCCCTAACCAGGAATAACCACTCCTGCTCCACCCCGACAGCTGCGCCTCCAATTGCCCTAGAAGCTGCTTATAATTTAAATCATATAATTCCTCCAGTGTTCTTCCCACCTGCACCCCCAAATATTTAATCGATCTCTTAGCCCACCGAAACGGGTATAGCTGCTGCAGCTCCCTCTGCAATTCCCCTTCCCCCATCACATTTAGTATCTCTGACTTCCCCCAGTTTATCCTGAATCCTGCTACACTCCCATAATTCTGAATCTCTTCCATCAGAGCTGGCAATGTACCCCCTGGCTGTGTAATGGTCAACAAAATGTCATCTGCAAAGAGCGACATACGATACTCTGAGGATCCTACTCTCACCCCCCCCCCCTTTATATCTGGGCTCTCCCTTCTCCGCGCTGCCAAAGGCTCCAAAGAAAGTGCAAAAAGCAGCAGCGACAAGAGACACCCTTGCCTAGTGCCCCTCCCCAAAGGAAAGAAACGCGAGTACCCCCGTTGACTCTCACACATGCTTTAGGGCTTTTATATAACGCCTTTATCCACCGCACAAATTCTTCCCCAAACCCCACAGCCCCCAATACTAAGAGGAGAAATTTCCATGATACTTGGTCAAATGCTTTTTCAGCATCCAACGAAACCAGCAACGCTGGGTCTCCCACCCGCCTTGCTGCCTATATCACATTCAGAACCTTTCTGATGTTATCCGCCACTTGCCTCCCGGGTATGAAGCCTGCTTGATCTTCATGAACTAGCTTCCCTAGCACTTTATTAAGCCTAGCCGCTAAAATCTTTGCCAATAATTTCGCATCATGATTTAACAACGAAATTGGTCTATAGGACCCGCAATCCTGCGGGTCTTTTCCCGCCTTATGTATCAAGGAAATACCTGCCCATCCCATCGTGTCCGCCAAATCCCCCCCACCCCTTCCTTGTTGCGTTAAAAACAGATACTAAATGCTGTTTCAACAAACTCCCAAATTTCTTGTAAAAGCTTGCAGTCAATCCATCTAATCCTGGGGCCTTCCCTAACTTCATACCTTTAATCGCCTGATTCACTTCCTCCGCCCCAATCTCCCTATCTAGATCCTACCGCCCTCCGTCTTTCAACTGTGGCAACTCCACTTCTCCCAGATATTTCTTGATATCCCCTTCCTCTCCCTCAGCCCGGGCGGCATATAGCTTCTGGTAGAACGCTACAAATTCCTCCCTAATCTGATAATCCTCTCGCAGCACCCCCCCCCCTTCTAATCTGTAATATTCGATTCCACTCCTTTCTCTTTTTTAGCTGCCGAGCCAAGTATTTCCCAGCCTTGTTACCCGCTTCAAAGAAGTTCTGCCTCAGGAGCTGCAGACTATGCTTTATCCGCTCCGCCTCCAAAGCATTTAATTTAGCCCTCGTTTCCAAAACCGCTCCCCTAAAGTCCCCCCCCCCCCCATCTTTCTCTTCAAGTTCCATTAATCGACGCCTTAATTTATTTATTTATTTATTTATTTAACAATTCTTTTATACCGCGCTATTTCAATCAGTGCGGTGTACATTGAAACAAGAACATACTACAATGCATACAATGCTCCTCCCGTTCCCTTTTTAACCGCGCTCCCCATTTTACTAGCACCCCCCTGACTACTGCCTTGAAAGCATCCCAGACCACTCCCGCTGCCACCTCTCCCGTCCCATTTCGCTCAAAATACTCCGGTATTAGCTGTTCCACCTCACTCACCACCCTAGCATCTTCCAATAATCCCTCGTTAAGCCTCCAGTACTGCCCCCCCCCTTGCTTTCCCCCCTCACTCTCACCTGTATTACCACTGGTGCATGGTCCGACCACGTTATAGGCTCTATTTCCCCCCCCCCCCTTAACCTGCCTGCTAATTCCTTCCCTACCCAGACCACATCTAACCGTGAATATGTACCATGTACCACTGAGAAAAAAGAAAACTGCCGCCTACCCGGATTCATCAACCTCCATGCATCTATCAAATCATTCTCACTCACAAACCTATGATACCTTTGTCTATCTGCCCTTCTCCCTTCCCCATTGTGTCCCTCCCCCCCCCCCTCCCAAGGCAGATTAAAATCTCCTCCGCATATCAGTGCTCCATTCCCCATAACGGCCACTTGCTTACTATCTCCTCCCAAAATTCCTTCTGAGAACCCATAGGCGCATACACATTCACCACACAAAACCATTTTATTTTATTTTATTTATTTATTTTATTTTACATTTCTTATATACCGCACTATTCGACATCAGCGCGGTTTACATCGAACACAAAACTTCAGTACAAAAACAATGTCTGAGTTACATTAAACAGGGTCAATAACCTGGATAACAAGGTAATTATGAATCTCAGGAAAGTAAACTTTGATTGCAATGTAAACTATTTACATCTTTAAATTAGAGCACAGCTGAGACGTAATGGTCAGCGGAACCTTGAACTTACTATGTGGGGAATTCAGGGTCACTGGGTGATTCGGAGTTTCTATAACTAACAGAGATGGGACGTGATTCTGCACTCACCGGGAAGTATATAAGGAATAAGTAATGTTTGAGGGCCTTTCTGAATTGAAGTAGGTTGGTGATTGCTCTAATATCTGGTGGCAACGTATTCCAAAGCTTTGGGGCACGGAGACTGAAAGCCCTGTTTGCTGTTGATGAGGTGCTTCTTGTAAGTTCACGGGGAACCAATAGCATATTTAATGCAATTGATCTTCTTGATCTATTAGGGGATATGGGTTTGATGAGCTCAGTTAAAGAGGTGGAGGAGAGACTGTTTACCGCTTTGAAGGTAAGTAGTAATGTCTTGAAAATGATCCTGGCCTGTATAGGAAGCCAGTGTAACTGCTTCAGAAGGGGCGACACATGCTCACTCCTCGATGCCCCATAGAGAACCCTCGCAGCGCTATTCATTGCAAGCTATAAGGGATTCAAGGTGGATTGAGGGAGGCCTAGCAATATGACATTAGCATAGTCAAAGTGAGGCATGATCAGAGCCTGGTAGATGGTACGGAAATCCTCTGGTTCAAGCAGTGGACGAAGATGTCTTAGTGACCGGATTTTGTAGTATATGGATCTTACAGTGTTAGCTATATGCGCCTTCATATCCAGGTTCTGATCGAGTGTAACACCCAGATAACGTATTTTTTGTTTTGATTGTAGCTCAGCATCTTTCACCTTCAGGAATTGTAGAGGGCTGAAGTTCGGGTTCTTGGACATGAAGAGCACCTCTGTCTTCTTATGTTGAATCCTGAGGTTTTGTGATAAGAGCCATTCCGATATGGCGTCAAAACAGTTGCTCAGAGGGGACAGGTCCAAATTGTCTATGTTGAAAGGCATATAAAGCAGGACGTCATCTGCATATATCATGCAACTTACATTGAAAGACCGGATGATCTTGCAAATAGGTTGCATATAAACATTGAACAAAGCAGAGAGGGAAGAACCTTGTGGGACCCCTTGCCATTGGTGAAATGGATCAGACATCGCTCCCCCAGCACGAACATGTTGCCATCTTTCGGATAAGTATGATCTGCACCACTCAAGGGCAGTTCCGCCAACTTCTTTCTCCTTTAGCCGTAATAGGAGGAGGTCATGGCTCAGAGTCAAAAGCAGCGGCTATGTCCAGGAACACAAGTGCAAAACCCTGTCGGATGTTGTTGATACCAGAAATTATGGTATTGAGGAGAGATGTAAGGAGTGTTTCTACACCATGTGACTCTCTGAAGCCATGTTGGCAAGGATCCAGGGGAGCAGCGGCATTGACGTGGTCCTGCAATTGACATTGCACCTCCTTTTCTATTAACTTCGCGAGAAAAGGAATACTTGAGATGGGTCTGTAGGAGTCTACCTTTTGAGGATCTAACTTACAGTTTTTTAGGAGTGGTCTGATGGAAGAGGGGCAGAGGGGCAGAGGGCAGAGGGGAATGTACCGGAGTTGAAAGACAGGTTTATTATTTTAGTTATTATTGGGCTGAATTCACAACGCAGTTCCCTTATCCAGAAGGCTGGGCAAGGGTCCGTCTGAGCAGTTGTGGAATTGAGAGACATGATCAGATCTTCAATTCGCTTCTTGGTAGGAGTAGAAAAAAAGGTTAGAGCTGTTTGGCAATCTTGACCTGTGGGGGCTAATTCTAATGGAGGTTTATTTGTTTGTGTAAGCTTGGATTGTAGGTAGACTGCGAAGTCTTGAGGATGGATCTCACATTGCTTTTCAGGGGCTGGCTCTTTAGATAAGGTCTTGACTAGGTTAAACAAATCATGAGGTTTGTTTAGTGCACGCCTCAAGGTGTCCGTGTGGTACCGCTTCATTTTCTCTGAGATGGCGTTGCGGTGGATGGATAGCTGATTGAGGTAGGCTGCCTGGTCTACCGTGGAGCGAGACCGATGCCAGCGCTTCTCGAGGTTCCATAGTTGGGATAGTGATACTCTCAGATCTGTGTACCATGGTGCAGAAGCTCTTTTTCTAGGCGGCCTGTTGAGTGATGGTAGTAGTGCAATCGCATTAAGACTGCTGTTCCAGCAGGTGATTAGATCTTCTATTTTTAGGGAGGTCTCGTTACGAAGTGAGCATGTTCCAGCAAGGATGCGATCTCTGTTGAAAGGAAGAAAGCTCCTAGCCAGAGATTTGGGGCTATTATTTGGAGCATTGTTGGTCATTGAATGTCTGTTGTGAGTAGGAATTTGGAAAAAGATGAGTTTATGATCTGACCACGGTACATCAGTAATAGATATCGCAGCAGTGTAAGATTGGATGTTTAAGGACTGTGGGGCAAAGATAAGGTCAAGGGTGTTTCCTTTTGCATGGATAGGTTCATGGATTAATTGTTGGTATCCCAGGGATTCAAGCACTTCGAGGAAGGCGGAAAAGTGACTATCTTGGAGAGCTGGCAGGTAAAAATCACCCACAATCCAAGTTGGGATATTAGGATTCTGAATGTTGGATGCCAGATCTATAATGGCTGGAAGGACGTCTGGGGAGGCTGAAGGTGCTCTGTATAGAAGGTTTATCGTGCATAATTTGTTGGAGATAGAGACTAACTCGAGGTGGTCGGATCTAGGAGTATCTATCAGCTGGAACTGAAGGTCTGATCTGGAGAGAATGAGCACGCCCCCTCCTCGCTTGTTTTGTCTGTGACTGGTAAACACTGAGAAATTTGGTGGAAGGAGTTGGTTAAATATAACATTGTCTTCTGCGGAAAGCCACGTTTCAGTAACCATGAGAATATCAAGGTTATGGAGGGAAATAGTGTCCGCAATCACCGGCCATTTCGTACGAATTGAGCGAGCATTGATGAGGGCACATTTCAAGCTTTGTGAGTAGAGGCTTTCGTCCTGTTTGGCTCTCGTCGAATGTTGGAGTGGAATGTATATTAGATGCTGGTAATGTGCATGAGAGTTCCAATTATAACTGAACTTGGGTATACCTGTCCCTCTTTTTCCTTGGCTGTATAAAATTGGTATCCGGTTGCCCTCAAGGGATAGAGCTCAGGAGAATGAGAGGCAGAAGGAGAAGAGTAGGTAACAGCCCATTAAGGTGATAGGGGAACCCATCTTACTTACTCTGAATGTAGTTGCAGAGACAGTGAGATATTACTAGTGAGTGGGGGAGATTTGTGAGAATTCTGTAGGGCTGTTTCTCATTGGCATCGAAAACAAGCTAATTCTCTTATTCTGGGTATAGATTGGTTATGGAATACAGATCAATTATTCCAAGTAACACAGTTTAGACAGGCAAGATTTAACATTAGCAGACTAGACTGACCAGATAGTTTGCAGGCTGCCTGCAGGAAAGCAAATGAAGTATCTATTTGGAGTGGAAAAAGGCACAATCTATTGATCTAGGTATAGATTAGTTATTATATGCATATATATTAGCACAAGTAATACAGATTAGACAGGTGGTATTGTTAAATAGCAGACTAGATTGCTCGAGATGGTTTACATGGTTGTCTGCAGGAATGCAAAGAGAAGTATCTGTTCAGAGTGGATACAAAGTTAACAGATCACTAAGTATAGTAATACAGAGTTACCAGATACCAGCTTGTTGTCAGACATAGCATTCATTGATGTTTCTGGTCGAATAGGCTGCTCTTCGCTATTTAGTCGGCTCTTCCGGAGGACCTGAGAAGCTCTTCGGTGTTCATTAAGCGATTGTAGATGGTGGTGACAGTGCTTAGAGAGCTTCCTCAATGAACTCAGCCACAGTCGAGGAAACGGCGCCACGGACCTCGCCTAAGGGCCGCACCAAAGGGCCCTCTGGTGAGGCCCTCAGGCGCAGGCCCACAAGGCGCGGGCACGCCCGCTCGGCGCTCTTTTTAAATGTGCCGCCGCCTGCCCCGATTGGGCAGTGTTCCCTGGTGGGGGTGGTTGTTGCTCCGGCCGGCTCGATCCCTGCCGGGAGAGCTGTTGGAGAGGCCGGAGTGCAGCAGAGGACCACGCGCCCGCTCGGCGCTCTTTTTAAATGGGCCGCCGCCTGCCCCGATTGGGCAGTGTTCCCTGGTGGGGGTGGTTGTTGCTCCGGCCAGCTCGATCCCCGCCGGGAGAGCTGTTGGAGAGGCTGGAGTGCAGCAGAGGACCACGCGCCCGCTCGGCGCTCTTTTTAAATGGGCCGCCGCCTGCCCCGATTGGGCAGTGTTCCCTGGTGGGGGTGGTTGTTGCTCCGGCCGGCTCGATCCCCACCGGGAGAGCTGTTGGAGAGGCCGGAGATTCCTCCCCAACTTGCACTCGCAGCAGCAGGAATCTCCCCCCCATCCCTCATTACCAACTGCACTTCAGTTTTATATTCCCCTGTGATGAAGGCCGCTACCCCTCCTTTCTTCCTCTCCTGTATATTTGATGCAAAGATGCATTCTGTATAGCCCTTCAGGTGCTCTAACCCCTCATGTTTTTTTGTAAATGTGTCTCCTGCAACATCACAATCGCTGCCTTATGTCTTTTCAATTCTTTATACAGTTTCTGCCTCTTCCAAGGTGAATTCAACCCCTTCCCATTCATCGTTACAATTTTCAGAGTTTCCTCCACCCTCACTCCTCCTTCCCCCCCTACTCTCCTTCCAACCCTCCCTCCCCCTCCTCCCCACTCCCCACTCCCCCTCCTCCCCCCTCCCCACTCCCCCTCCTCCCCCCCCTTATCCTTCTTCTCCGATCCAGAGATTTGACTTCCATTACCGTGACCTAGGATCAACCCACCACCTAGCCCTACCCCTTTTTTCCCCCTCCACCTACGCGGTGCCCACATCCCATAGCCCCCTATCCCCCCTCCTCTCCCCGTCCCCCCTACGCCCCCCCTTTATACTTCATCGCACCATACTTCCCCCACCCCTAACCCCACTGCAATATACATCTGTTTCAAGTCCACATATCATCTGCTGCTTCAGCCGGCTTCTTCCTCACTCTCCTTTCCTCTCTGCCGCTCCTGGACCAATCTCGCCAATCTCCGACCTCCTTCTGCTGCTCTGTGCCAGCTCAGGCTCTCTGCCCTGCTTCTATTAGTGGTACTATCCATCTGCTTCGCTGGGCTTCTGGCCTCCTCCGGCAAGTCAGGCGCCCCCAACTCCCTCAACGTTCTCCAGGCCTCTGCACTTGTCTTTACTTTCCTCGATCGTCCTTGTACAGTAATCAGCAAACCAAACGGATATAGCCACTTATACCGCATGCCAGTCCTCCTCAGGTACGCTGTGACCTCCTTTATCTCAAGCCTCCGCTGCAGTGTCCCCTGGGACAAATCTTGAAACAATTCTACTTTATTTCCTTCCCACTGATTGTATTTTATCTTCCTCGCTGCTCCCAGTATGCGGTCTTTTAGTTTATATGATGCCAAGCAAACCACAATGTCTCTCGGACGATTGTCCCTTATAGGCCCCAGCCCTCTGTGTGCCCTTTCTATTTTTATCTGAGTCTCATCTTCTTCCTCGGTATCTCCCGCCACCTTTAGGATTTCTCCAAATATTTTTTGTACCACCTCTTCGCTATTCCGATATTTGGGACTCTCTGGGACTCCCCGACTCTTATGTTGCACCTTCTCGAGCGGTCCTCTAAGTCTTCCGATTTTATCTTCAGCTCCTCTTGCGCTTCTCTCAACTCCTCCCAACCTTTCTGGAATTGCCTCATCATTATGCCCTGCTGCTCTCCAGCTGGTTCTCTGCCTCCTCTACCCGCTCCCCCAATTCCGTGATGTCTTGCTTGACTGTTTGCAGAGCCTCTTTTAACTCATTTTTAACTCCTCCAATTTCTTCCTTTAGATCCTCCTTCAGTTCCATCAACCACTTCTTTATTTTTTCGGCCGTCCGCAAACACACCTCTCTTTCTGTCTCTTCCTCATGCATCGGCAAGCTCTTTTCCATCCTGCCCGTCTTCTTGCCCTCCTTTCCTCCTTTTGACGGCGCGTACGGGGAGCGGAACTCCGCCAGCTTCTTCTTTACTGCCCCTTCTCTCTTGCCTTTCTCCATACCTCAATGTAGGTATAATCCTCTAACTTCCACAGGTACTGGCCTTAAATACCGCTGCTTCTCCTGCCTGTGATCTGGCACTTCTACTGCTCCTTCACCGTTTCTCCGCCTCTCCGGGCCTCTCTCCACGTGGCCTGTCAATTAGCTTTCGGATCTGCTGAGCCCCACCACACTTTCAGTGCTCCTTCAGCCCTGGCTCTCCTGCGGTCGGTCCAGCAATCACTCTTACCTCCTTCTCCCCTTTAAGTTACTCCTCCTCCGCGCACAGCCTCTTCTGCTCACCACGCTATGCCTCCAGCGCCAGAGCAACTCTCCCTCCTTGCTGCCAGACCTCTCCAGTCTTCTCCACTCTCCCCGGTGGACTCACTCCTCAGCCTGATATCCTCGCCTTCAGGTACCGGCGTCACCGACTTTTCCCCAACTTTGCTCACTGCTTGCTCCCCTATGGCACTCACAACACCGCCGCCTTTCACCTGGGAGCTTCACGGCCATGCTTGTCTTCACCACGCGGCTCTACTAATCACCTCTGCTCGCCGCCGCTTCCGCTCTTATCTGGGAGACTCTTTGCCCGCTAGCTCATCCGCTCATTAAAGGGGCTATACACACCACTGCCCCCCGCTTTCTTGGCTGCATGTCCCCGGCTCTCTTCCAACACGCGGCTTACCGCGCCGCCGCTTCTCTTCACCGCTCCCGTTTGCGTCGGGGAAGCTCTCTTCACAGCTGCATGCCCGCTTTGGCAGTGGGGCTTGATCCACACATGCTCCCAAATTTCACAACTTTTTCACCACATTTTCTGCTTGTTTCTTTGCCCTTTTGATGGGTTAAGGCGACAGAGCTCCTCTAGCCCGTCACCATCCGACCTTGTGACGTCACCAGAAGTCGGTCCGATTCTTTTTAACGTCTTTGTTAGAGATATAGAGGAAGGGCTGTCGGGTAAGGTTTGCCTCTTTGCAGATGATATTAAAATCTGCAATACAGTAAACACCCAGGAAGGTGTAGATAACATGAGGAGTGATCTAGCTAAACTTGAAGAATGGTCTAGAATTTACTGAGATTTAATGTTAAAAAATGCAAGGTTATGCATTTGGGCTGCAGCAACCCAAGGGAGCAATATAGAATAGGGGGTGAAGTACTTTTGTCCACTAAAGAAGAGTAGGACCTAGGCATGATTGTGTCTAATGATCTTAAAGTAGCTAAACAGGTAGAAAAGGCGACAGCAAAAGCTAGACAGATGCTTGGGTGCAGAGGGAGAGGAACGGCCAGCAGAAGAAAGAAGGTGATAGTGCCTCTGTATAAGTCTTTGGTGCAACCTCATTTGGAGTATTGTGTTCAATTCTGGAGACCGCACCTTCAAAAGGATATAAACAGGCTGGAGTCAGTACAGAGGGTGGCTACTAAAATGGTTTGTGATCTTCATTATAAACCATGAGGACAGACTTAAGGATCTTAATATGTACACATTAGAGGAAAGGCAGGACAGAGGTGATATGATTGAGATATTTAAATACCTCCATGGCATAAATGCAGAAGAGGAGAGCCTCTTTCGATTGGAAGCAAGCTCTGCTACGAGGGGATATGGGATAAACGTGAAAGGGGATAGATTCAGGAGTGAAATGCGGAAATATTTCTTTACGGAAAGTTTGGTGGATCCGTGGAATAGTCTCCCAGTGGAGGTGGTAAAGATGAGGACAGTACTGTATCTGAATTCAAAGAAGCATAGGACAAACACAGAGGATCTCTAAAGGAAAAAAGGGTACTGTTGTAGTGGTTGATATGGAAGGAAAGACTAGATAGGCCATGTGATCTTTTTCTGTCATCATGTTTCTATGTTTCTATCTTTGGAGCCCCCTGCCAAGCTCACATCACCCTCATACAAATACAGCTACATTGGCTCCCCATCACCGCCAGAATCAAATACAAGGCTCTCACCACAATAAAAATCCTACATAAGGAATCTGCTAACAGTCGCCAGACCCTTATCTCAAACTCCTGGAATGAAGATCCCGACACAGAAGATCGAGAGCAAACAATCCATCTGCAATCGAACATTCATCCTATTCGCTTCCACACTATGGAACTCCTCACCTCCAACACGGATTTAGCCGAATTCAAGAAAAAAATAAAAATGTATCTCTTCCAAGAGGAATGCAGTACATACTTTGACCTACAGACCCAACTACCCTAGATGCAAACTATCAACAAACCACTAGTCCCAGTATATTGCAGAATTGTATAAATGAATAAATGTTGAATCAACCAACTGCCATCTACTGTAAAACGTTCAGCATCTGTTGCATGTTATTGTTATATTGTTACACTGTTTTATTTCCCTGTACAACAGCATGTCTTCTATGGCCCTGTTACATTTTCAGTTAGCTGTAAACCGCCTTAAATGGTATAAAAGCGATATAAAAATAACTTTAAATAAATAAGCCCTTTTACACACAAAAAAAGTTAATAAAATTACCCCACAAAATGTCTAAGTCTGTTGTTGTTAAATGCCGTCAAGTCGGTGTCTGCTCATGGCGACCTTCTGGATAGTTGTCCTAAACTGTGTTCGGTCCTCAGTCAAATGGCTTATTGTCAATAGAGTGACACCCATAGCTGCTGTTATTCTATTGATCCATCTCATTGCTGGCCTTCCTCTTTTGCGTTGACCTTCTGCCTTGCCAAGCATGTTGTCTTTCTCTAATGATCTCTCTCTTCGCATGATGTGTCCAAAGTATGAAAGTCGAAGTCTTGTCAGCTGAGCTTCTAAAGAAATCTTAGGTTTGATCTCCTCTAGTACTGACTGTTTTTTTTCCATCAGTCAATCCATGGTATATATAGTATTCGCTGCAGCACCATAATTCAAAGGCATCAATTTTATTTCTGTATCTTTTTCACTATCCAACTTTCACATCCATATGACATTATTGAAAATACCATGGTTTGAACAAGTCGAATCTTTGTATGGAGAGAGACATCTCTGCTCTTGAGAATCTTGTCTAGGTCCTTCATAGCCATTCTGCCAAGAGCAATGCGACATCGGATTTCTTGACCGATTGTTGTTTCTTTATTGATAGTTGATCCAAGTAGGTTAAGTTATCAACTATTTCAATTTCTTCTCCATCAACAAAGAACTTATTGATTTTGCCAGTTGTCAGGATCTTTGTCTTCTTTACATTAAGGTGCAGGCCTATTTTAAGACTATGTTCCTTGATCTTGAGAAGCAAACATTTCAGATCATCTTCACTTTCAGCCAGTAATGTATTATCAGCATAGCAAAGGTTGTTGATGAGTCTTCCACCAATCTTCACACCTCAGTTGTCTGTTTCACGGATGATTTGTTCTGCATATAAATTAAACAGTGTTATGGCGAAGGTGTTTCTGAGCCTATGGAAATAGGAGAAAAACACCCATTTACCTTTAGGGAGAGAGACAGGCAGGAAGGCTGTAGCTCTCATGCTGAAGCTAAACAGAAAAAAACACACGTAGCTCCTGGTTACAAGCCACGTCCAAGCTCTGAAGCAAGTAGTAAAGTTAATGAGAGCCACCTGGGGGAGGAGCAGGGGACCCTAGTTCACGCACACTCATATAAACGCAGGGGAATAGAAGGAAATAGAACCACCAGAGGGAAATAGAAGGAAGCAGAAACTCGAGGAAGTCTGAAGGAAGGAAGACCTTCAGGGCAGCTGAAGAGAAGAGTATTTCCAAGGACAACACTAGAGAGGGTTCTAGAGGGAAGGAAGCTGTGAGACCGATTCACAGGAAAGGTTTAACCACAGAGAACGCTGAGGAATGCAGTGGAGCTCTCAGTGGTAGGAGCCATAACCCAGAGAGGAGCCAGTGCTGCAGAGAAACTGCTTTGGGCTCTAGAGGGAGGAGATTTATAGCTGAGAGAAGTCCTGATGAGGAGCAATGTATTTTGGCAGTAATCCAGGAAGCTATAGGAAATTTGCCAGCTCCAAAAGGGAACGTGAGTAAATCTGTGACTAAAAGTAATTTAAGTCAGTTAGAGGCACTGTGCCACTTAATGAGAGAGAAGAGGCTTCACGTGCCTGCTGAAAAGCCTGTGTGCAAAGAGAAGTCTTATTGGAGGAAAGTACTAGAGCTGCTAGAAGAGGTTAAACCTGAGTTTATACAGAGAGAATTAAACCAGGATACAGAAAGCACAGTTACTTACCTGTAACAGGTGATCTCTGGGAACAGCAGGAATAAGTCTTCACATATGGGTACGTCGGTACCGACGGAGCCTGCGCGGGAACACACCCCAGCGTCCAATCAGAAAGCTTTTGGGAGCATCCCACAGCGCCTGCGTGCTGCCTTCCCGCCTTTCCAACTGTCTCTCCTCAGTTGAGTTTTATAGCTGAGACAAAGAGGGAGAGAGAGGGAAAGGAAGAGAGATAGAGAGAGAGAGACAACTCCTAGGGGAGGTGGGTGGGTTGTGAAGACTTATTCCTGCTGTTCCCAGAGATCACCTGTTACAGGTAAGTAACTGTGCTATCTCCAGGAACAAGCAGGAATGAGTCTTCACATATGGGGACTCCCTAGCTTTTGATGCCAGGGAGAGAGCCCATAAGTTGTGTGTCCCTGGGACAGGGCTGCACTTCCCCACATGGATCTCTGGCATCCCATGAGGGATGGTGGGTAGGAGTTGATTAAGTATGGAACAGGTGTTTGAGAACAGCCTGACCAAACAAGGTATCCCGGCGGGAGTCCTTGTCCAAGCAGTAATGGGCTGTGAAGGTATGAACCGAGGCCCAAGTGGCTGCTCGACAGATGTCATCGATAGACACAGAGTTCAGATGAGCCACTGAGGCTGCCATGGCTCTCACATTGTGAGCTGTGACATGGCCCTCGAGAGAAATGTTCTTGCTCTGATAGGCTAAAGAAATACATTGGGCAATCCAGTTGGAAAGTGTTCTCTTGGACACTGGTTGTCCCAAATGAGAAGGATCAAAAGCAACAAAGAGTTGAGAAGACTTTCTATGTTGCTGTGTCCTCTGTAAGTAAAAGGCTAGAGCTCTTTTACAGTCCAGGGTATGAAGATTCCTCTCTGCACTTGATGCATGAGGCCCTGGAAAAAAGACAGGTAGGTAGACCTCTTGGTTGAGGTGAAAAGGCGAGACCACCTTAGGCATAAAGTGTGGATTAGTCCTAAGGACTACCTTGTCATGATGGAACCTTGTATAAGGTGGATTAGCTACTAGTGCTTGCAATTCACTGATGCGGCGTGCTGATGTGATTGCAATGAGAAAGATAACCTTCCAAGAAAGGTATTTCAAGGAGGTAGTGACTAAAGGTTCAAAAGGTGGCTTCATAAGCTGACCAAGAACCAAATTTAAGTCCCATGCCACCGGAGGTGGTCTAATGGGAGGCTTTGTTAAAAGGAAGCCTCTCATGAACCTTGCTACAAGGGGATGAGAGGAAACAGGTTGTCCATTTAGAGGCTTGAGGGAAGCTGCAATAGCACTCAGATGGACTCTTACTGAATTTGTCTTAAGGCCTGCCATTAGACAGATGAAGGAGATACTCCAGCAACGATTCCAGAGGTATGGCCTGGGGGTTAAGACCCTTTTCAGAACACCAGATGGTAAACCTTTTCCACTTGAAGGCGTAAGAACGTCTAGTGGAAGGTTTTCTGGAAGCATAAAGAACATCTTTCACTTGTTGAGAAAGATGAAGATCATGGAGATCTAGGCCTTCAGCAACCAAGCCCTGAGATGCAGAGACTGGGGATTGGGATGCCACAACTTTCCGTCCTCCTGAGAGAGGAGGTCTGGAGAAGACCCTAACTCTAGGGAAGGAGCTTGAGAGAGATGTAGAAGAAGAGGGTACCACACTTGCCGTGGCCAATGTGGAGCTATGAGAATCATGTGGCCTCTGTCTCTCTGAAGCTTGAACAGGGTTTTGGGAATTAGGGAATGGGTGGAAAGGCATACAGGAAGTCTTGACCCCAATGAAGGAGGAAAGCATCCCTTGCTTGAGCCCCCTGAGCCGGAGCTCTGGAACAGAACTGGGGAAGTTTGGCATTCTACGGACTTGCAAAGAGGTCTTTGTCCGGGGTTCCCCAAATTTGAAAAATCTTGGATACCTGGTCCATATGTAGGAACCACTCGTGTGGAAGCAGAACTCGACTGAGTCTGTCTGCCCAAGAGTTTTGAACACCTGGAAGATAGACTGCCAGAAGATGAATGTGATGCTCTCTGGCGAGGGCCCACAGTCGCAGAGCTTCGTTGCAAAGCGACAGAGAGCAAGTTCCTCCCTGCTTGTTTATATAGAACATGGCTACCTGATTGTTCGTGTGGACAAGGACTGTCTTGTGGCTGAGCAGGGTGTGGAAAACTCGCAGAGCAAGGAAGATTGCTCTGAGTTCCAAGAGATTGATATGTAGACAAGTCTCCTGTGGGGACCAGATGCCCTGGGTGGAGAGGTCCTGAAGATGAGCTCCCCAGCCCATTGGAGAAGCATCTGTTGTAAGTGTTGCCTGGGGTAGAGGCTGTTGAAAGGGACACCCCAGCAACAGATTTTGAGAGGACTTCCACCACTGGAGGGACAAAATGAGGAGACTTGTGTTTGCTATTTTGTCTGACAGGCAGCCTAATGCCTGGGTCCACTGGGTGGATAAAGTCCACTGAGCTTCTCTCATGTGAAGGCGAGCATATGGTACCACATGAAAGGTGGATGCCATGTGGCCTAGCAACTGTAACATTTCTCGAGCAGTTAGTAGGGGTTTTGACTCTGCTTGAGAAGCTAACTGCATCAAGCGAAGGCAATGGGCCTGAGGAAGATAGGCCCTTGCCCTTGTGGTATCCAGCAACACCCCTATAAACTCCAGGGACTGGGTAGGGATCAAATTGGATTTTGGGATGTATATTACCAGCCCTAAATATTGAAGGATACGCATTGTGCAGGTTAGAGCAGTCTTGGCCTCTGATTGAGTGGGAGCTCAAATGAGCCAGTCGTCCAGATAAGGGAAGACAAATATTCCCAGGGTGCGCAGAAAAGCAGCAACCACTGCCATGCATTTCGTGAACACCCTTGGTGCAGAGGCCACACCAAAGGGGAGCACTCTGTATTGATAGTGCTTCTCCTGGAAAAGGAACCGAAGAAACCTTCTGTGAGTTGGATGGACGAGAACATGAGTGTACGCATCCTTGAGATCTAGAGAACAAAGCCAATCCTGACTCTGAAGGTATGGCAGCAGAGTTCCTAGAGAAACCATCTTGAATTTTTCTTTGACTAGGAATCTGTTCAACTCTCTGAGATCTAAAATGGGTCTGAAGCCCCCTGTTTTCTTTGGGATAAGAAAATAGGGGGAGTAGAACCCTGTGCCCTGTTGTTGAGAAGGCACTTCCTCTATTGCCCCCTGGGCTAGAAGAGTGGCAACCTCCTGCTCTAACAGGCTGAGGAGGGAGGTTGGAGAATTGAACTGGTGCACTCTTGTGAGAGGGGGCAAGCTGGAAAAATGAAGTTTGTACCCCTCTCTTATGATGGAGAGTGTCCAATGCTTTGCTGTGATTTGCCACCATCTGGGAGCAAAGTGACATAACCTTCCTGGAATGATGGAGGGCTCTGGTCCTTCTAAAGCCAGGAAGGCTAAGTTCTCTAGCAGAAAGTCAAAGGCCCTGAGGGGACTGAGATTGCTGGGCTGGAGCAGGCCTCACAGCCTTTGCCTTGGTCTGTTTGGAGGATTGCTGACGTTTGGAAGGGAACTGAGCTGCAGAAGATGCTCTCTGACTATAAGCAGGATAGGATCTTCCCTTTTTAGAAAAAGGTGTTTTCTTGAACAACCTTTTCTTAGCAGGAGCAGCTGTAGATTTGGATAGTCTATCCAAAGCAGAATTTTCAGCATCCATCTGATTGGCTTTTGCTTGCCAATCCTTACCAAACTGATTCTCACCTGTACAAGGGATATTTCCCAATTCATCTTGGACCCAGATCTCCAAATCAGATGCTTGAAGCCAAGCAATCCTACGTGCACCTATAGCTATAGCTGAGGCTCTGCTTACGCATTCAAAGGAGTCAAAAGCTGCACGCTTGGAGAATTTGGAGATATCCTGGGCATGTTTGAGCCCAGTGAGAAATTCTTGCCTTTTACTGTCAGACATAAAAGGACTTAAAGTCTGCAAATGGTCAGTGACTTCTTTTAAGAACATTCCCATGTAGAGACTATAAGAATTAATTCTCACAGCAAGCATGGAAGCTTGGAAGACTCTTCTACCAAAAGCATCCAGGGTTCTACATTCACGTCCTGGAGGATTAGAGGCATGCCTCTTGGCACTTCTAATCTTTCTCATTGCAGACTCAACCACAATAGAGTGGTGAGGAAGCTGAGTTATATGGAAACCAGGACAAGGAGGGACACGATACATGGTGTCCAACTTGCGAGAATGAGGAGAGGTGGTTAGAGGTGCTTCCCACATCCTTAACATGAGATCATACAGAATCTCATGAATAGGTAAGGTAGCTGCCTCTTTAGGAGTTTTAGGATATTGTAAAATATCTAACTCCTTAGCTCTAGGCTCTGACTCTGGGGCCACTGTAATAGAAAGGCCCCGAGCCACCTCTCTAATAAAGTCTTGAAAAGACAAGTCCTCTGGAGGAGACATCCTTCGTTTAGGAGAGGACTCCTCCTGTGGAAGAAGCATCACTGCATCGACAGACTCTTCAGAATCCTCAGAATCGTCAGAGGAATCGAAGTATCGTCTGTCGGGATGCTCTTGCAAAGCCCGATACCCGTACCGACTGGGATCGGTATCGGTAATCACCGGTACCGGGGTATCAGTACCGGAGGGCTGCAGAGGGCAGAGTACCGGAATAGCGGATACTGATGCCGATGTCGACGCCACCGGTACCGGGATCGGTGCCGATGGTGATGCCAGAGCCAGTACCGGCTGAGTAGTCTGTTGCGGTACCTCGGGCGTCGATGCCACAAGGAAAGCCGCCAGACTGCGTTTGATGGACAGAATCCTCTGATCCATCGATGCCGCCAATGCCTGGAAGTCGGTACCGGTGGAAACCACCGGTACCCCAGAGCATGGCACCAGGAGATCTGTTGAGGCCACGCCATCGAGATCATCCTGGAACCCCGATGATGATGCTTTAGAGGCCGAAGCCTCCCGCCGGGGTAATTTTGCCGGTGCAGAATTCTCGAGGGCAAGGCCAGAGGCATCTCGATGCTTAGAAGGAGATTTGCCCTTCGAGGACCAGCTGGATTTATGTTTAGTTACCTGAGATCCATGTGAGGAAGAAGCAGCCCTGGAAGACGTCGATGCTACCGAAGCCGCATCAGAGGGAAACAGGGTACTGAGCTTGGCAGCTCGGTTCTGTCAACCTCTCTTAGACATCATAGAACAGGACACACAATCTGTAATGGAATGGTCAGGGCCTAAACATTTTAGACACCAGTACCGCCACATTTTGTGCACTTCTTAAATCCTGAGGCAGGCTTTTCCATATTTAAGGAAAAAGGTTTTGGGCCTAAGGCCCAAAACTGAAGTACACCTGAAGAAAATAAATGGAAAAAAGGTTTGTTTGTTGTTTTTTTTTAAAAAAGAAAAGAACAACGACCGGCGTTAAAGACAGCATTAAAGACATGTAGCTGTTTTCTTTTAAAGTTCCAGCCTTCAGATTAAGGTTTTTGCTGCTTCACTCAGCATAAAGCACGTGTAGCTGTTTCCTTCTTTTAAAGGCAAACAGGATTCTTGAGCAATACTGACTTAAACAACGTCCAGCCTGTTTTCTTTTCTGCTTTACCAGACAGTAAGATTATAGGCCTCTCTCCTTTCAGTTAAGATCATTACAAAGTCTTATGACATAAAGAACAGTCCATTATAGAAGACTCGGACTCCTGGTCAGATTCATAACATTCAGTTTGCATTTCTTCAGCATCAGTGCTTTCTGTATCCTGGTTTAATTCTCCCTGTATAAACTCAGGTTTAACCTCTTCTAGCAGCTCTAGTACTTTCCTCCAATAAGACTTCTCTTTGCACACAGGCTTTTCAGCAGGCACGTGAAGCCTCTTCTCTCTCATTAAGTGGCACAGTGCCTCTAACTGACTTAAATTACTTTTGGTCACAGATTTACTCATGTTCCCTTTTGGAGCTGGCAAATTTCCTATAGCTTCCTGGATTACTGCCAAAATACGTTGCTCTTCGTCAGGACTTCTCTCAGCTATAAATCTCCTCCCTCTAGAGCCCAAAGCAGTTTCTCTGCAGCACTGGCTCCTCTCTGGGTTATGGCTCCTACCACTGAGAGCTTCACTGCATTCCTCAGCGTTCTCTGTGGTTAAACTTTTCCTGTGACTCGGTCTCACAGCTTCCTTCCCTCTAGAACCCTCTCTAGTGTTGTCCTTGGAAATACTCTTCTCTTCAGCTGCCCTGAAGGTCTTCCTTCCTTCAGACTTCCTCGAGTTTCTGCTTCCTTCTATTTCCCTGGTGGTTCTATTTCCTTCTATTCCCCTGCGTTTATATGAGTGTGCCTGAACTAGGGTCCCGTGCTCCTCCCCCAGGTGGCTCTCATTAACTTTACTACTTGCTTCAGAGCTTGGGCGTGGCTTGTAACCAGAAGCTACGTGTGTTTTTTTCTGTTTAGCTTCAGCATGAGAGCTACAGCCTTCCTGCCTGTCTCTCTCTCTAAAGGTAAATGGGTGTTTTTCTCCTATTTCCATAGGCTCAGAAACACTTTCGCCATCACAACAGGTAGGGGGAAAGTATGTAGCCTTGTCATACACTTTGCTGATTATAAACCATTGTTTCTCCTTGTTCTGTTCAAACTGATGTTCCCTCATCATGCTTCTTATATTTAAATCTTTTTTATATGCATTAACTAAACCTTCAACATTCCAATACAATGGACTTCCGGTGACGTCGGACACCCTATGGCCGCCTGAACACTGCGCTCTGTCCCGAGTGAGGAGAATATGCCCTAATTAGCTGTGGAAAAGCCCCGAATATAGCCCCTAATTACTGGACCCGGTGGAGACTGGCATAGTGGCCGAATGGCTGGAAAAAAGGCGAGCGCTGACCTGAAAGCTTACTCATTTAAGCCGTCGGCGGGACTGAGGACGCCTGTGGCCAAGATGGCGGCGGGACGTGGTGAGTCCACTGGAGTGGGAGACGCTGGAGATGGCGGCGGTGGGCCGAGTGAACTTCAGGCACTCAGAGCGGACTTGCAGGGGTGGTTTGAGTCCACTAGGCAGGACTTTGACAGTCTAAAACAAGATGTGCACACATGGCTTCATGAAGTGAAACAAGATTTGGCTGGGTTGGGGAACCGGCTAGAGGACATGGAGACGCAATTTGAAGAGCACGTGGGCCAGTGTGCCTTAGCTGAACAGCGAGTGGACACGTTAAGCCTCCTCCAGGATGAGTTATGGCAAAAGATTGAGGATTTGGAGAACAGGTCCCGTCGAGCCAATTTGCGGATTAGAGGCCTGCCGGAACAAGAAGGCTCAGTGAATTATTTGGAACTGGCTGAGGAATTCTGCGGGGCGGTGCTACGGAGGGCCGAGATGGCGACCGAATCAGTATGTCTGAAGGTGGAAAGAGCACACCGGGCGTTGGGCCCCCGTCGGGATAATAAACCACGAGATATTATTCTTTGTCTACATGAGTACCGCACCAAAGAAATGGTTATGGCTGCTGCACGGAAGCTGGGGCGCATAAAGTGGCAGGAAGCCGAGGTGGAAGTTTTTGCGGATATCTCCAGCATCACCATGCGGAAACGTAGGGACTATCAAATGGTGACAAAGAAATTGCGGGATGAGAACGTCCGCTACCGATGGCTTTTTCCGGTGGGACTGCAGTACACGATCAACGGCAAGTCCTTTGCGGTGCACTCCGTGGAGGCGGCAATCCAGAGTATGCAGCAGATGGGCTGGTCGGACATCCCAGCGATCCCAATGAGTGAGGATAACGGCCCTGTGAGGAGAGGGTCGCAGAGGCCCAATCATCTGCAGTGGAGCCGTGCAGCCGGGGGGGACCGGCGCGTGCGGCGCCAACGATCCGCTAAGGACAAGGCCACTGTGACCACTTGAACTGTGTGATGGCTAGATTGTATTTGTGAGGCCTTTTCTTTTGTATGTATGAGTGAGAGGGGGTGTTTGCATACTTTTGTATCTCTACCGGGGTGTTTTGCTGTTTGGAAGGGCGGATTGGGCTGTGGAAATTGGTGTGTGTGGGGGAAATTCTGGGGTGCTAGGTGCTTTTTTCTTGCATTATTGGATGGGGCTGGTGGAAATTTAGCTGTTTCGGGGGGGGGTGTCCGGGTCTGCGGTCCTTGTGACGCAGGTCGCCTTACTGGATACGATGGTTGATGGGTGAGGGGGGAGTGGGTGAAGAGTGTGGGGGCTGAGGGGGGAAGGGGGGAGGGAGGGGGGGTGGGGGAAGGAGGGAGAGGGGGGGAAGGGGTATTGTTTGCAGTCGAAGATATCTATTTGGGGGGAAGGGGATCCGGGCCATGGCTTTATTTAACCTGGTGACGATTAATGCTAGGGGTCTTAACTCCTTCAGGAAGCGACAACTATTCTTTAAGGAGTGTAACAGGTTGGGGGGTGATATTATATTTGTCCAAGAAACGCACCTTCGGGTGAGAGATGAGAGGTGTATGGGGCATAGGCATTTCTCACAGCAGTACTTTGCTTCCAATAAGTGTGAAAAGAAGAGGGGTGGAGTGGGGATTCTTCTTTCCGCTAGAGTTGCAGGGCAGGTGACTGAGTGTTTCAGGGATGGAAGTGGAAGATATGTGATTATTAAATTAAAATTGGGCATGGATCTTTTTACCCTGGTAAGCGTCTACGCCCGAATATTAATCAAGGGGAGTTTTTTGTAAATTTGCAGAAGATGCTCCTGGGGAGAGCAGAGGGGAAGCTTATAGTGGGGGGGGGGACTTTAATGTTGCTCCCAACCCAATGGTGGATACGTCCAGAGGGGCTGCGTCTACCCCCAGGAGTCACCGTCTCAAACTGAAGCACTTGATGAGCAAACTAGACCTGGTAGATGTGTGGCGGGAGGTGAACTATGGGCAAAGGGATTATTCTTATTACTCCCCGGTCCATGAGACATACTCTAGAATTGATTTATTTCTAGTAGATAAGACCTTGTTAGGGGGGGTGAAGAAGTGTGTGATCGGGGAGTGAACCTGGTCTGATCATGCCCCCTTGACGTGTCATGTTCAACTTGGTAAGCAGGGCCCCTGCCGGGCATTGTGGAAATTGAATGAATCCTTATTGGATGACCCTGAGGTTGTGCTCCAGGTCAGAGAAACCATTTCTGAGTATTTGTCTCTGAATCATACAGGGGAGGTTACCCCAGGGACTCTTTGGGAATGCTTGAAGGCGGTAGTGCGGGGAAAATTGATCTCGGTGGGGTCCCACAAAAAGAAAACCCGGCTTAGCCAACAGGGGAAGTTACTGGATTCCATAAGGGAGTTTGAGAATAAGTTGAAGGTGCATCCGACTGATGTGACTTTACGGGATACGCTGCAGGGTTTTAAAAAGGAATTGAGTGAATTGCATTTACATGAGATCCAATATAAGTTACAAATGTTGCAGCAGCGCAATTTCGAATTTGGAAATAAAGCAGGGAGATTGCTAGCGCGTAAGGTGAGGAAGTGGACAGCGCGTAATGCTATTGCTAAGATTAAGGATGCACAGGGGCGGCTGTTGTGGCTAACCCAGGAAATTGAAGATAGGTTCGTGCAATTTTACCAGATGCTGTACACCCCTGAACAGCCAGTGGTGGAGGGTAAATTGTCGGAATATTTGGATAGGGTTCAGCTTCCTCAGTTGTCGGGGACGGAAAGTGCGGAGCTTTCTAAGAGAATAAGTGAACAGGAAGTGTTTTCTGTGATTAAAGGTCTGAAACCTCATAAAGCCCCGGGGATGGATGGGTTCTCTAATTTATTTTATAAGGTTTTTGCGGGTCAGTTAGTGGAACCCCTCACAGAGATGTATAACTCTTTCGGAGATGGTGACACTCTCCCGGCGTCTTTGAGGCTGGCTGGGAATAGTATTTTACATAAGGAAGGGAAGGACCCCACTGAGTGTGGCTCTTACAGACCTATTTCCTTACTGGGCAGTGATTTTAAGATTTTCACTAGGGTATTGGCTAATCGGCTACTGCCCAGTTTGGGGTGGCTGATTCACCCCAACCAATCTGGGTTTGTCCCCGGCAGGTATACCTCCGATAACATCTGCAGGGCGCTGAATTTAATGTGGCGGAGTTCACGTGCCGGGACGCCTTTGGCGCTCCTGGCAGTGGACGCTGAAAAAGCCTTTGATCGGGTGAGCTGGCCTTTGTTTAAAACCTTGGAAAAGGTGGGGGTGCAGGGTGCATTTCTGTCTTGGGTGAGGAGTTTATATCACCATCCGCTGGCGTGTCTAAAAATTAATGGGGCGGTCACCAGGGCTTTTGAATTACAGAAGGGGACACGACAGGGCTGCCCTTTGTCGCCGCTGCTGTTTATCTTGGCTATGGAACCAATGGCGCAGCGAGTTCGGGATCGGGTGGAGATCTCGGGGATACCCGTAGAGAAAGTGCAGCATAAGATTTCCCTATTTGCTGATGATGTGCTATTTTTCATTACTAATCCTGAGCGCTCTCTGGCGGCAATCCAGGAGGAATTGTCTCGATATGGGGAGGTATCGGGGTTTCGGATGAATGCAACAATCGGAACTACTTAACATCTCCCTCACTGGTGGGGAGGTTGAACGTGTGAAGCAGCTTTTTCCCTTTAAAAGGGCCCGCAGTAGTATTCGATATCTCGGGGTGCAGCTCACAGCCCACTTGGGGCAGCTCTTCACCGCTAACTATAAAGTGGCCTGTGCCAGTATGTTTAAGGAGTTGGAGCGGTGGGAAAGTTTTGAGGTGTCTTGGCTGGGGAGGATCGCATTGCTTAAGATGATAGCCCTGCCCCGTTTGTTGTATTTGTTTATGAACTTGCCCATAGAAGTGCCCAGGCCTTTTTTGCAAAAGATGCAGGATCAGTGCTTGAAGTTTGTATGGCGTGGGAAAAGGCCAAGAGTGGCGTGGAATGTTCTTTGTGCGAGCAAGTTAGAGGGGGGGATGGGGTTACCATCGATCGCCCGGTACTATGAGGCTGCACGGGTGCGGGAAGCATTTGAGTGGATATTTCGAGAAGACGCTGAATGGGTGGTATTAGAGAGGGCAGATTTAGGGAGGTCGATTAACTTGGCGGCCTTGTTATAGTGGAAGGGGGAAAGGGGGGGAGAGCAGTGGGGGAACCCTTTTTTGCGCCTAACCTTACGATACTGGCGGAAATGGCACTTGAAATGGTATGGAAGGCTGGGAGTCTCCCAATTTATACCAGTGGTGGGTAACCCTGATTTCTTACCCGGACTTCAAGATCCTGCATTTGTTAGGTGGGCGGTACAGGGGTTACGGGTTGTTGGCCAATTTCACAGTGGTGGTGACTGGGTGACTTTTGAGGATTTAGCGAGAGAATTTCAGCTCCGCCCCGACGATAAATATCGTTACTTGCAGGTGATCCACTTTTCCCAGTCCCTGGTGAGGAGGGGGAGGGGAGAGAGGGGGGAGGCTGTAGATGAGCTCCTGGCCCGGGGACAGGTTAAGGGGTTGATATCCGCCTTGTATAAGTTGATGGACTTTACTAAGTATGATGCCTGGGCCCATCGGCAGGCCTGGAGGCGTGATTTGAATCGTTCTTGGGATAAGCACCAATGGCAGGATGTCTGTAAAGGATTGTTTAAAGGAGTGGTGGCCAGCAATATCTCAGAACATAATTATAAGATGTTGTACCGCTGGTACTTGACTCCACAGCGGCTACAGAAATGGGTGGGGGGTCAGGCACTTTGTTGGAGGGAGTGTGGGGGAGTGGGCTCCTTTCTGCATATCTGGTGGGAGTGTCCTATTATTAAGAGAATTTGGGCGGAGGTGCAGGATTGGTTGGAAAGTATTGCTGGGCGGGCTGTTCCCCTTGGTCCCTGTCTGGCGCTCCTTAATGTGGGGAGTGACTCTCTTTCAGGTGACTTGGCGGGGTGGTGTGGCATTGTATGCACAGCGACAAGGCAATGCATTGCTAGGCAGTGGAGGAAAGTGGACCCGCCCCTATTATCGAGTGTCCAAAGTCAGGTTGCTAAGTTATATTTGATGTATCGCCTTACTGCTTTAAGGGTAAAACGGCCAATGCGATTTCAAGCTGTATGAGATCAATATTCTGAGTGGTGTAAAGGGAATAAGGGTTAGTGATTATTGACCCATTATCCATGGCGGTGACCCGTTGTTATGTCTGTGTGATAGTGATTCTTCGACTACACTGTGGATGTAAGGGCTGGGGAGGGGCGGGGGGGAGGGATATGGTGTTCTGTGGACATTTTGATGTGTATGTTTTTACTGTGGCTTGTTGTTGTCACCTGTTTGATAAATAATAAAGGGGAAAAAAAAACATTCCAATACAATGACTTTTGATGACATTATGGCAAGTATTTATACAACTGTTACTGCTGAATCAATTTACAGTTTACAATTTTTGTTATTTTCCTCCCTCCCATGCTCATCTCCTACCTTCACTTTCCCCCCTCCCATGTGAAATATTCTATGTCTCGTGTAGTTGTAACATTCTCCTTAGCCCTCTCCAGCAGGCAGGTGCTCTTATACCCGCCGGAGCTGCTTATTAGAACTTTTAACTACTATTACCATCTCCCAGTAACTCTGTATCAATCTTGATCGCACTATAATCCCCCCAAATGATCCAGTCATACATTGATACTTGAACATTTCTAATATTTTCAATGGAGTTTCGCCCCTACCCCTCCCCTCCTTACATCCCCCCTTCCCATCTCCTAACCCCCCCCCCTCTAATCATACAGAGCCATACACTTATGGTAGCCAACTTAAACTGTTAAAAATATCATTCCTCACTCTAGTCGATACACCTTCTAGATATGGGGACCAAATCATCAAGACGTTTGCTCTCCTGCGCACGTGTTGCTTAGAGGACTCTCCTTCGCATAACACCAACTGGTGCACTAAATTCCGCCATTCCCAATATTCAGGCCCCCCCCTGTATCTCTCCATCTACGTAGGATACAATGTTTAGCAATGAGGCAACACTTACACACCATCAATCTATTCCCTGCTGTGGTAAGTCCCAAGGGGTCGGGCGCATCCAAAACAGCGAGGCCCGGAGTCCACCTCAGTACCTGCCCCAGTAATCCCCCCAAAACGTTTTGGATCCTGCTCCATAATTTCCCTACTTGTCCACATCCCCAGAACATATGCCCCAAATGTGCCTCTGCTTCCCCACACCATGGGCAGCCACTATGCTCCGCAAATCCCGCCTTCCACACTCAGTATGGTGAAATATATGCACGCTCTAATATTTTGAATTGCATGGCTTGGAGCCTAGCCCCTGCTATTAATCGGGAAATTCTTCCTGTTGCTGCCTCCCAAGCATATGAAGCAAGATTAACTCCCAACTCCCTTCCCCAGTGTGCTCAACTGGAGATAACACTTTTCCTGGACAGTATTATTGAAGGCCCTACAATAGCCCGCTACTGTTATCCACTCTCTATCTTCCAACTAAAACCATTCCGTTAATTTCCCAAAATTCTCCTTTCTCAAGCCACGCCTACCATCCTTCATTAATGTTATATAATGCTTTAACTGCAGATATGCGTAAAAGTGACCATTTGGTAAGTCATAAAGTCCTTGCAATTCCAAAAAAGGTTGGAGTTCACCCTCTTCATTAATTACTTGCCTCAGCTGTCAGAGGCCCTTTAGTGCCCACCCTCAAAAACAATTTGACATTGTGCTTGGTTTAAAGGATAAATTGCCCTGTAGGGGCAAGTAACCTGATATCTCAGATGGGATGTCTAATCGACCACATAAAGTCTTCCAACTCCACTGAACCCCTTTCCACGGAATATTGTCTCGAAGACCTTCAGGCAACTGCATCCGCGGAACATGCAGCACAGATAAAAGTGAGTATGGGGCAATCAACGCTGATTCAAAGTCATAGGGGGTATACACAGATGTCCCCCCCAACCAATCGCAAATATGGCGCAACAAACACCCCAAATTATATTGCTCTAATCTTGGAAGCCCCAATCCTCCCTGCTGCCACTTGCCATATAGCCGATCAATTTTAAGTCTGGGCTTGTTCCTTTTCAAAAAAATCTTTTGCAAAGATCGTTCAACTTTTTGAATATCCTGCCTCTGCAACTGTAGAGGAAGAAGTTGAAGGCAATACAAACTTTTTGGGAAAAGTATCATTTATATGCAGCTACCCTACCGCTAAGAGAGGGGCAAAGGCGTCCAGTCCCGGAGCTTATTCTGAACTTCTTGTACTAGTGGCTGGACATTCTGATGATATAATCTTTTCGGATCTTGAGGTAACCAAATTCCTAAATACTTAAATTTGTTTTTTGCCCAACGTTCCTCCCCACTCCCCTTGCAACCCTCCGTTAATATCTAGAGCTTCAGACCTGGTCATATTTAGCTTCAATCCAGCTATCATTCCGTACCGCTCTATCACCTCCAGAAGCCTGGGCAAAGAATCTCGTAGCTCCATCAGCATGACCAACAAGTCATCTGCAAATGCCGATACCTTAAATGTATAGGACCCCACTTTCACCCCCCGTATATCGTCTCAGGCATGGATCATTCTCAGTAGTGGATCTAGAGAGAGCACAAATAACAATGGGGACAACGGACAACCCTGCCTTGTCCCCCATGCAATATCAAAACTGGATGTAAACAACCCATTCACTCCCACTACCACTGCTGGTTTCTGATACAAGCCTCGGATGCCTTGTATAAACCCGGTTCCCAATCCATATGCTTCCAACATATCAAATAAGTAGGCCCACCCCACCCTTTCAAAAGCTTTTTCAGCATCAAAACTGACCAGCAACGAGGGGGCGCCCTGCTTACGGACCCATTCCAAGGCTCCTAATATTTTCCTGACATTTTTAGTGGGATAACGCCCCTGCACCAACCCTGCCTGACAAGTGTGTAATATACTGGGGAAGTGCAGGGCCAAGCGGTCTGCTAAAATCTTTGCAAACAGCTTGAGATTGTAGTTAATGAAATTGGCTGGTACGACCCCACTTCTGTAGCATCTTTACCTGGCTTTGGTAGGACCACTATATGCACTGTATTCTTCTTTTACTTGAAAACTCCTGTCACCATCCACTTATTAAACAGATCTACTAGTACCGCGGTAACTTGTGTCTTCAACGGTTTATAATATTCCGCCCGATATCCATCTAATCCAAGGGCTTTGCACAGAGATGCTTTTTCAATACCCCTTTGTATCTCATCTGCTGTAATAGGTGCCGCACTACTAACTGCCCCTGCTGTTCCTGCGTAAGATGGGGTAAATTCACCTCAGCCAATAACCTCCTAATCCTGGAGCATGGGACCTCCTCACTGGCATACAATTTCCAATAATAATTTACAAAGATTTTCCCAATTTCCGCGCCATCAGTGTGCGTCCTCCCCATCTCATCTCTCAAAAGTGTCACAACTCTAGATACCTGACCACGTGTAGGACAGCGGGCCAACAGTCTCCCTGCCTTATCCCCATATTGGTACAATTGATATTTATAATAAACTAAAGACTTCTTAGCTCTCTGGTGCAATAATGTATTCAATGCTGCTTGGGTTGCCAGCAATTGCGCCCTATTAGCTCTACAAATCTGTTTCTCCATCCTAAGAATCCCTGTTAGTACAGACTGGCCTTCGGGCTGTGCCACAGCCTGGTCTACGGTAAATCCTAACCCCTTTTTCCCCCCACGCTGCTGCCCCGTTGATTTGTTCAAATCCTCCTCTCTTTAATCTTACCAAGTCCTTTATAGCCTGATGGGTTTCCTGAAATATAATATCCCCTTTATGTCGCCTCATTGCATGCAAAACTTTGATCCTTTTAAAGGGACTCGCTAGTCCACATACATTCCATGAAATTATTCTCACCCCATTTTTATTTGTTGTAACAGAATATCCATATATGATTTCTTCCCATATTTGTTAGGAGAGCCCTCCCAGCCTAGGACCCCCCTCTGCAAACTACTACTAATTTCTTACCCAGCCAAACTCCAAGCGGACTCTGCACACCCACAGCCCTTACATGTTCCATTCCCCACTGTACTTTAAGTTGACTCTGTTCATAGAAACCCCTTACACATCCCTGGAACCCCCCTTTCCCTCCCCCTACCACTCCCCCCCTCTAATCCTACCCCGATCTCCCCCTCCCATGTTTCTCCCACACCTTCCCCATGGCCTTTTAGTGCTAAGCCCTCCCCGATCCTTCCATTTGTTCCCACTTGCCTTTCCCTTCTTAATTAACCAACCATCCTCCCCATTACAACCCGTCCTCCCCTCCCCCTCTTTTCCAAGAGCCAAGTCATTGATTGAGCTCAAACCACTTCCACCTACTTCAACAGACAAAAGTTATTAAACAAGAAAATTTAGTGAACAAGAAAAATATGTAACCATAACACATTGAACTAATGTTCTTGTGGTCCTCTACAAGTTCCATTGTCTTCCTCCGTCCAATCATCAACATCAACTTCTCTCATGCAGTCGTCTTCCAACTTCATACCTGTGATTTCCAATAAAGCTTCGCTCTCCCAGATTCATGTGTTTTACTTCAGAGCATCCGAGTGGTTCTGCAGCCATTTGTGTGCTTCTTCTGGTGTGTCCAATGTCACTGCCATCCTGTTATAGAAAATCCACAGCCTTGCTAGATATTGTACCACAAATTTCAGATGCGCTTCTACCAGTTTCTGGCATACTACAACATATGCCTTTCGTTTCATGCTCAATTGCATCAAATAGTCTTGGAAAACCTGTATAATAGTGAATAGTGGTGTACCCCAGGGATCTGTGCTGGGTCCGCTGCTTTTTGACATATTCATAAATGACCTGGAAAGTGGAATAACGAGTGAGGTTATCAAATTTGTAGATGACACAAAACTATTTAAAGTTGTTAAAACCCAAAAGGATTGTGGAAAATTGCAAGAGGATCTTGATAAATTGGAAGACTGGGCATCAAAATGGCAGATGAAATTTAATGTGGACAAGTGCAAAGTTATGCACCTAGGGAAGAACAACCCAAACTATGGTTGCACAATGCAAGGTTCCACATTAGGAACCACCACCCAGGAAAAAGATTTAGGCATCATTGTGGATAACATGTTAAAACCCTCGGCCCAGTGTGCAGCGGCAGCCAAGAGAGCAAATAGAATGCTAGGTATCATAAGGAAAGGAATGGAAAATAAAACAAAAGATATTATAATGCCTCTATATCGTTCCATGGTGAGACCGCACCTTGAATATTGTGTGCAATTCTGATCGCCGTATCTTAAAAAGGATATAGCATTATTAGAAAAGGTTCAGAGAAGAGCCACCAAAATGGTAAAGGGGATGGAAGGATACTCCTATGAAGAAAGGCTAAAAAGGTTAGGGCTCTTTAACCTGGAAAAGAGACGGCTGAGGGGAGATATGATAGAAGTCTATAAATTAATGAACGGAGTGGAACGGGTAAACGTAGATCGATTGTTTATGTAGTCAGACTATAGAAAGACTAGGGGACATGCAATGAAGCTACAGGGTAAACTATTTAAGATTAATAAAAGAAAATATTTTTTCACTCAACGTGTAATCAAACTCTGGAATTTGTTACCAGAGGATGTAGTAAAGGCTGTTAGTGTAGCTGGGTTTAAAAAAGGTTTGGACAAGTTCCCGGAGGAAAGGTCCATAAACCATTATTAAGAAGGGACCCAGGATATCAATGCTTGACCCAGTACAAGCATTGTGGAACCTGTGTCTTTTGGGGAACTGCTAGGTACGTATGACCTAGATTGGCCACTGTTGGAAACAGGATACTGGGCTTGATGGACCTTAGTCTGACCCAGTATGGCATATCTTATGTTCTTATGTATTCACGCCCCCTCATACATCAAGGCTCCTTTAGCTCTTGTCGCCTGCAAGACGCCGTCTTTCTGTAGAAAGTTCATAAATCTGGCCAGCACTATTCGGGGTCTTGTATCTCCTGAGCGGGGTCTTCCCAGTCTATGAATCCTTTCAATGACAATTTGGGCACTGTCATCTCCCAGATGGTGAAATTAGACTTACCTGCTAATTGTTGTTCCTTGAGGAACTCCAGTCTAGTCCCGAAATCAGGAGTTGTCAACCTCTCACAGCAGCTTGGAGACTGAGAAACTTCATTTCTGATGTCACGGGTACATAAGTACAGACCCCTTCTTCACACTCCAGTAACCTATTGACAAAGCAGGCTCCCCGGAGCAACAATTAAGCGACCCAACACTTTGTATCAAACATATTAACTTTAAACTAAGGAACCCTATGTACACTCCACTCTTCCATTATTTATAATGGTTAACAGACACCAAGGCCCGAACCCTCCATGACTGAAGGACCCAGGACCTCTTCCCCACATTCACCCGATCCCACTCTATCGAGAGAAACCATGATATTCCCATGCAATACCAGTAGCTTACCTTGAAAACTCCTACACTTCAGGCTATCATCTACCGGACCTCCCAGGGTGGGATACGGGACTAGACTGGAGTTCCTCAAGGAACAACAATTAGCAGGTAAGTCTAATTTCACCTTCCTTATCGTCCCTCCAGTCTAGTCCCGAAATCAGGAGATGTAGCAGAGCAGTGAAAGGCCTTATTGGGTGGGACCCTGTAGACAAGCCTGAAGCACCGCCAATCCAAAACAGGCATCCCTGCCCGTCTGAATATCCAGACGGTAATGCTTAACAAAGGAATTGAGCGAAGACCAAGTAGCTGCCTTACAGATCTCCGCCGCCGGTACCAAACAACTCTCTGCCCAAGAAGCCGCCTGAGCCCTGGTAGAGTGTGCTCTAAGACCTTCTGGCACCCTTTTGCCTCTCAGAAGGTAAGCCGATGCTATGGCCTCCTTCACCCATCGGGCAATGGAGGACTCTGACGCTGCTTCCCCTTTACGAGACCCTGCACAAAGAACAAACAACCTATCCGACTTATGGAAACCTGCTGTCCGACTCAAATAGCTTTTTAACGCTCGACCCACGTCCAAGCGATGCAACCGATCAGCAGGCTGTTCAGCCCTGCCAGCCCTAAACACCGGCAAAGAAAGCACCTGATTCACATGAAACGCCAAGACCACCTTCGGCAAGAAGGACGGCATGGTCCTCAAAACCACCTTAGACTCCAGAAAGGATAGAAAGGGCCTCCGACAGGATAAAGCTTGCAATTCTGAAATTCGCCTAGCCGAACAAATAGCCACTAAGAAAACCACTTTAAGGGTAAGATCCTTCAAAGACGCCCTGGACAGTGGCTCAAAGAGCTCTTTAACCAGCGACTGCAAGACCAAGGTAAGATCCCAAGCTGGTACCACCTGCGAGCGCGGGGGCCGCAAGAGAGACACCGCTCTCAAAAAACGCTTTATATCCGGATGCCCCCCAAGCACTACCCCTCGAACCTTGCCCCTATAACAGGACAACGCTGCTAACTGCACTCGCAAGGACGAAGCCGCCAGGCCCTTTTGAAAACCCTCCTGCAAGAAAGACAACACCTGCGGGAGAGACACCTTTAGCGCCACAAACTGCCTATTTCTACACCACTCCTCAAAAATCTGCCAAACTCGAATATAAGCCAACGAAGTCGACCTGCGACGAGCCTTCAGCAAGGTGGAAATCACCGCCGCTGAATAACCCTTCGCTGTCATCCTCACCCTTTCAAGAGCCAAGCCATAAGCAAGAATCGAGCCACCTGAGGCATGAGCAAGGGGCCCTGCGACAGCAGATCATCCTGCAGGGGAAGCTGCCACGGGTCGTCGACCACCAGCCTCATGAGGTCTGCATACCACGGCCTCCTTGGCCAATCCGGCACGATCAAGACCATTCGGCCCTTGTGCCTTTCTACGCGCTGCAACACGCGGCCAATCAGCACCCATGGGGGGAACACGTACAAGAGATGCCCTTCCGGCCACGACTGAATGAGCGCATCCAGGCCCTCCGACATCCGCTCCTTCCTTCTGCTGAAGAAACGATCTACCTGCGCCGACTGAAAAGTCGCCATCAGATCCATGAGCGGCGTTCCCCAGCATCGCAAATACCTCCGGATGCAGCACCCACTCCCCCGGGTCCACCTTTACCCGGCTCAAAAAGTCGGCCTGAACATTGTCTACCCCCGCAACATGTGCTGCTGACAACGCTTCCAAATTTTCCTCGGCCCACTCGAACAAACTCTGTGCTTCCATCTCGAACTGTACACTGCTCGCTACGCCCTGACGGTTGATGTATGCCACCGCAGTTCCGTTATCGGAGAACACTCGAATGGCTTTTCCTTTGAGATAAGGCTGAAAATCGCGAAGCGCTAGAGCTACTGCTCTTAACTCTAACCTGTTGATGGACCAACTCTTCTCCAGGTCGGTCCATTGCCCTTGAGCGAACCTTCCTTGAAAGTGGGCCCCCCAGCCGTACAAACTGGCGTCAATCGTCAGCGACTGCCACTCCAGCATCTCCAATGGCATCCCCTTTCCGAGACAATCGGGACGCAACCACCATTCTAGAGCCTCGTGCGCCTCTTGGGGACACGGGAAATATCTTGACAAGGGGTCGGTTTGGTGAGACCACCTCCTCAATAATGCTCTCTGCCGTGGTCTCATGTGAGCTCGCGCCCAGGGGACCAACTCGAGAGTCACCGCCATCGTTCCGAGCAACTGTAAATAATGCCACACCGTGGGATGCCTCCTGCGAAGAAACTCGCGGATCAGATTACGCAACGCTAGTGCCCGCTCCCACGGAAGCAGAACTCTCCCCGTCTTGGTGTTGAAGTGCGTTCCTAGATACTGCAGACTTTGAGACAGAGTTAACCTGCTCTTTACCCTGTTGACTACCCAACCGAGACCTTCCAGGAACGCTACCACCTTGGCCGTAGCCACTTCGCTCTCTTCCCTGGACTTTGCTCTGATCAACCAATCGTCCAGATAAGGATGTACCAACACACCCTCCTTTCGCAAGGCTGCCGCCACTACCACCATGACCTTGGTGAACACCTGGGGCGCTGTAGCTAGACCGAACGGCAATGCTTGAAACTGAAAATGCCCCATCGGGAGTGCGAATCTGAGAAACTTCTGATGCTGCTGCCGTATCGGAATGTGAAGATACGCTTCCGCGAGATTCAGGGACGTGAGAAACTCCCCCTTCCATACCGCCACGATGACGGACCGCAGAGTCTCCATCCGAAAATGAGACACGTGGAGACAGCGATTCACCTTTTTGAGGTCTAAAATAGGCCGATAGGCCCCTTCCTTCTTCGGCACTATGAAATAAATGGAGTACCGACCGCAGCCTAATTGGTCTGGAGGCACCGGCACTATGGCCTTGAGAGCCAACAACCGTTGTACAGTGTCCCCGACAGCTCTGCGCTTGAACCGGGCGTTGCAACTGCACAAAGGAGTCCGTCACTGGGCGCCGCAACTCTAAGGCGTAACCCTCTCGAATAACCTCCAGAACCCACTGATCTGAGATAACCCGGACCCAGGCAGGATAAAACTCCTGTAAACAACCCCCCATGGGAACGCACCCCGCCTGGGCCCCCCTGACTTCATTGGGCCTTACGGATACTGTTGGAGGAAGTAGTCGAGGTAGAGGATGCCGCAAAACCTCTCCCTGCTCCTCGAAAGCCTCGAAACCCTTGGTTTCTATAGGGAAAACGTGCCCTCTGACTCTGCCCAAACCTTGGGGAACGAAAGCGTCGAAACTCCCTCTGCTGCCCCTTAGGCAGTGAAGGCGTTCTCCCTTGTTTTTGCCTGTCCTCCGGGAGCCTACCGCCTTTGGACTCCCCTAAATCCTTTACAATCTTATCCAAATCTTCTCCAAACAGAAGCTTCTCCCGGAAAGGAAGCTTACTAAGGCGAGCCTTAGACGAACTGTCCGCCGCCCAATTACGCAGCCAAAGATAACATCTAGCCGCCACCGCCGAGGACATACTCTTGGACAGACCTCTAATAAGGTCATAATGAATATCCGCCAGATAGGCAGCTCCAGACTTCAATCTCGCCGCCTCCTCGGCCGTGCCTTCCGCCTGATCTACTTGAATACGCTGCACCCAACAAAGACACGCTCTCGCCACCCATGCCCCACAAATGGATGCTTGCAACGACAGCGCATTCACCTCAAAGACTTGCTTCAACAAGGTCTCCAGTTTCCGGTCCTGACCATCCTTGAGGGCCGCACTCCCCTCAACCGGAATAGTAGTCTTCTTGGTGACCGCTGATACCGCTGTGTCGACCTTGGGAGATTTAAACAACTCCCTATCCTGATCCAGAAGAGGGTACAGTCATGCCATAACTCGGGACCATTTGAGAGCCGTCTCGGGGAAGTTCCACTCCTCCTGAATCATCTCCCGGATCACCCTGTGCACGGGGAAAGCCCGTTGAGTCTTCCGGAAGGCCTGCAGCAAAGGGTCCTCCAGGGCTGACTCCTCCGCCTGAACCCTGGAGGGCATATTAAGAGCCTTGAGAGTCTCCGAAATGAGCGCGGGCAACTCCTCTCTGCAAAATACACGAACCACTCTGGCCTGATCTTCCTGATCCGTAATCTCGCCTTCCTCCAATTCTTCCTCGAAATCCAGGTCAGGCTCCTCCGATCTGTCCCCTTCCGAGACAATGGAATCTCTCTCTGCTCTGGGTCTCTTCGCTACCGAAGCGGACCCTCCCGCGGTCAGAGGAGTTCCCGGCCTCTTTCCTCCTAGAGAAGACTCCGTAACCTCTAAAGCAGCCACCCCTGTGGCCGATCCGAACGCTCGCTGGATAACCGCCACAAACTCTGGGGAAAAAAAATGGCTGCCAAACCCCCCCGCCAATGGGGGCTGCGGCCCACGAACGTCTGGAGCTGAAGAAGAGGTGCCCGGCATGGGTTCTGGAGACGGAGGATGAGGAGACCCAGGATCCCCCATGGCTGCCAGTCCTCCCCTTGGAATGTCCGTCCCCCCGTCTGCACTCAGGCCCAGCGCTGCAGACTCCTCCGTGCAGCTCCTGCATACCCCAGCCTCCGATACCGTGCTCCGCTTTGCTCCGCACAGCAAACAGAGCATCTTAGAAGGCATCTTTACTCCCGCGGGTGTCTGGACCCGTGTTAGACAGCTCCCAGGCAAGCCTGCCCAAGCAAACAAAAATTAGGTGGCCTTTTTTTTTTTATTCGACATGCACTCCACCGACAAGGGGCCTTCCCCTAATGCACCCCCTGGCAAAGGGGAGTGAAAACGAGCTTCCCCGTTAGCAAAAAACACCAGAGAATGAGCCGCTGCCAAACCCAGCGGTTTCCCGTGCACCCGACATGCGGCGCGGCCTGCACTTCCCGGCCGCGTCTCGTTGCGTCCCTGGCTCCCGCCCTGCTTCCCGCTCAAAATTTAAGCATACCTTCAGCGAGTAGCCCTTCAGCCGCGATGCTCTATCGCTAAGCGAGAGCAGCCGCTTCGGGCTAATCGGGAGCCCTGCACGCCGTCGAACTCTGAGGTGAGCAGCTCTGCTGAACAGACTGACAGCCCGCTGACCTCCGCGGCCTGATAGCTCTGGCAGGCAGAACCTCTGCACTTGCTACGGGCCGCACTCACCGCTGGCTCTTCTGCTCCCCCACAGGCTCTTGCCGTTCAAGGGAACTGCTTTCCCCAATACCTTGACCCCTGCACCCCCCCGAAGCCTCAAGCGGAAGGAGAGAGGGGAAGAGGGGGAGGGACTCAGCCTCAACTAACAACTAGGCAGAAAACCCCCAGCAATAAGGGAAAAGCCAATTGATTCTTTTTTTTTTTAATAAAGAAAATTAAGGTAACCAAATCAACTTAAAGAAATCTAATCTAATCTTCCTTAATTGCTCCTCCAGTGAGCCCCACACTAGGCTCACGAAACATCTAGCTGCTTGGAGACAGAGAACTGGAGTGTGAAGAAGGGGTCTGTACTTATGTACCCGTGACATCACAGAAATGACGTTTCTCAGTCTCCAAGCTGCTGCGAGAGGTTGACAACTCCTGATTTCGGGACTAGACTGGAGGGATAAGGAAATAATGTATGCAGCAGTCCCAGAAAATAAGTGCGTAGATCTGCATCTTTTATGGCCTCCGGTATGCCAATTATCCTTAGATTTTTCCGACGGCCACGACTCTCTAGGTCGTTGAGCTTTTCGCCCTGTTTACTGACTGTATTCTGTAATACATTGATCTCTCTCCTCGCTTGAAGCAGCTCATCTTCTAACGTCGATATCCTTCCCTCTGCTGCTTGTATCCTTGTGCCCACAGCTTCCAGTTGTTTGCTGATCCCATCCAGCTGCCCAGTGATACCATCAAGTCTTCCACTTAAAGCACTTACCACTGCGTTAGTCACTTCTTCAGTGGACAGCGCTGATGACTGACCTGATGAAGACAGTCCCTCGGCCATCTTTGCCTGAACTGGGGCTGCTGCACTTCTCTCGTTCCCGTCGGGCTGCTTTCATTATCCGCTGCGATTTTGTACCCGGCTTCTGGCTGCCTCGGTCCCTCCACTATCCAATAGTATTTCTATCTGCCTTCAGCTTAGTTGCAGCTTTTATAAAGCCCATATAATAGAGAGTCCTCTAATCCAGGTTGTTGTAGACTCAGTCAATGCACTTCTCACTGTTGTCACTAGATGGCGCTCCGGGTTCACTATTGCACACAGCTTCTCCTGAACTTCCGCTCTTCACTCAGGCTCTGTGGAATGCAGGACCGACCATGCGTTTCAATGTCACATGGCTATGGCCGCAGCTCATCAGGTCCCAGTGTTACCAGCAAGCCAAAGTTCAGTGGGGCAGAGGCAACAGCAGGAAACCCTCGTTTCACCCTTCAGCAACTTTATCTTTCGTGCAGACGTTCACTCCGCAACAGCCCACCTAAACACACAGGTCAGACTCTCTCATATAAGATCTCTTCCTCACCTCCAATCAGGTCATAGGCTCTCAGCTTTCCACCAACGATACCGGCATCAAAATCGGAAGGACACACCTGATACCTTGATCTTCCCTTTTGTTCGGGGGCCACCACTTCATACGATCTCCCTCCCGAGCAGCCGGAGTCGCTTCAGTGCCAACCGCTGCAACAGTGCTTCATTGCCCTTCATAGCTCCAGCTTTGCGGACCACCGATCTCAGCGCAAAGGGGTAGGAGTGCTCATTTTAGCCTCTGAAGCTCTTCATTCGCACTTTAAGAGGAGTTTCGGCATTTTTCACACTGCACTGCGGTAAGGAGGATCAGGCTCAGAGCTACTCTAATTTGCGGCCATCTTCCTATGCACTCATCATGCTTCTTAATGTGGCCCAGAATTTCTCATGGTTTACACAGTCAGAAGCCTTGCTGTAGTCGATTGAACACATATAGATATCCTTTTGGCATTCTTGTGTCTTTTCAAGGATCCATCTCACATCTACAATGATGTCTCTTGTTCCTCGCCTTTTCCTGAACCCTGCTTGCACCTCAGGCAGTTCTCATTCCAGGTATGGTTGTAGTCTCTGCTGAATAATCTTGAGTAGAATCTTGCTGGCATGTGGGATCAGAGTGATTGTGCAATAATTTCCAGTCATTTGGATCACCTTTTTTTAGTATTGGTATAAACACAGATCTTTTTCAGTCAGATAGCCATGATATTGTCTTCCAAATTTCCTGGCAGAGCCTTGTAACAGCTGCATCTGATTGCTGTAATACTTCAATGGGAATGCCATCAATGCCTGGTGCTTTGTTCTTTGATAAGGCTTTCAATTCTGCTTAGACTTCTTCTTTCATCACCAATGGTTGAAACGGCTGTTGGTCTACTTGATCTTTATGGTATAATAACTTATATATTCTTTCCACCTTTTCTATCTTCTCAGCATCATTCAACATGGATCTTTGAGCATCTTGTAGCATTCCATTTTGAGGTTGGAATTTTTTCTTTAACTCTCATAGCTTTAGGAAAGCCGATCTTGTTCTTCTTCTAATAGTTTCTGATTCCATTTCCTTGCATGCATCATTGTAGTACTTCTCCTTGTCTTGTTTTGATGCACATTGGCAATCTCTGTTAACAGAGTTCTGCAATTGCCTCTTTCTCCTCTGGCTTTAGCTTCTCTGCATTTCTGGGCAATATTCTGACTTTCTTCAGTCTTTCATTTTGGCTGTTTTTGCTTTTTTACCTTTTGTAGAGACTTATCACTTTCTTCCAAAGCAACCTTTTTGATGTCATCCCATAACTCTTCTGGAGCTCTGTCATTTGTATCTAAAGTAGCAAATCAATTTTGCAGGCAGTCTTTAAATTCCGGTGGTATATTCTCAAGAGCATATTTTGCTACATCCATGAGTAGCTTGCTCTTTTTCAACTTTAGCTTGAGTTTGCATACTAGTAGATGATGATTTGTACCACAGTCAGCTTCACGTTTTGTCTTTGTTAATGTTATGGAGCTTTTCCATTATTGACTTCCAGAGATGCAGTCAATTTGATTTTTGTAAAGAATGGTTAAAGTCCAAGGGCCCAAATTTGAATTAGGCAGGTTGTGCGCCATGGCGACTCATAACCTGCCCGCCTACACCTTTAACCCGAATTTTCACTTCCGCGGTAGCAGAAGTGAAAATTCGGGTTAGCCTGGAGGCCCCAGCAGCTGCAGAGGCTACATGGATAGCAGCAATTTTCGATGCTACCTGCATAGCCTCTGTGCCCTAAAGACAGGCGAGGAAAATCCTCACCTATCTTTAAGGCATAGAGGGCTACGTGAATAGCATCGAAAATTGCTGATACTCGTGTAGCCTCTTCCTCCATCCCCGTTCCGACCCAATGCTATGCGGATAACATCTGGGCGCATTAGGGACTTAGCTTGGATTTTCAAAGGGCACTATCCATGTAGATGTCCTTTGAAAATCCCGGATAAGGCCTTTACATGGGTAACTAAGGAAGTTACCCGTGTAAAGGCCTTCAAAAATCAGGCCCCATGTGTACAGTCGCCACTTGTGTTGCGGGAAGAAGTGTTTGAGATGAATGGATTGTTGGTCTTGCAGAATTCTATTGATCTTTCTCCAGCTTCATTTCTGTTGCCAAGTCCATATTTCCAAACCATTTTGCCTTCTTTGTTGCCAACTTTTGTGTTCCAGTCACCCTTGACTATCAGGATATCCTGTTTGCATGTTCTGTCAATTCCAGCTTGTACTTGTTCACAGAACTCGCAACTTCATTTATTTATCATTTCTTATATACTGCCTTTCATGATATCAAGGTGAACAAACTGAAATTACATTGAACAAATTGAAATTACATTGAACAGGGCATTATAACTTGGAGATAACTATTTTACAGGGAACATGGGCAATGGAGGATTAAGTGGCTTGCTCAAGACCACATGGAGCACCTGTGGGACTAGTACCCCCAGTCCTTCCAGCCCAAGGTTGCTGTCCTCTAGTGGGATTTGAACCCCTGACCTTCTGGCCTGAGGTAACTTGCCCCAACCACTAGGCCACTCCTCCACTCCTTTCATCTTTTTCTGCAGCTGTTGTTGGGGCTTATACCTGAATTATAGTTATATTGATGGGAATTTCTCTTAGACAAATAGAAATTAAGCATTCACTGATTGCATTATATTTCATTACAGTTTTTGCATGTTCTTCTTGATTATAAATGCAACACCATTTCTTCTTTGTCTTTCATTTCCAGCATAGACCACCATCAGATTCACATGCACTTCTGCTTTGAAATTTGCTGCAGGTATAAAGAAACCGTGGACATTTGCAACTCTTTCTTCTTTGCCTAATTTTTTCATTGAAAAGCAACATCAATAGAGTGGAATATGCAATCTGTAGGGCATGTTTATGTACATTAATGAAAGTTAAAGGGTTTTAAGTGCTGCCATGGCCCATAGAAATAAAAGGACTATGGCAGCATTTAACACGTTTTTACTTTTGTTAATCCGCGCTAACCTCTACTAAACATGTCCCTGTATGCTATGTGGCTATGTGGCTCCCCTGACCAAAACACTCCCCCAATGAAAACTGTTCTTCTTAAGGGGTTATTTGCTAAAGCTTAATGTGTGTTAACCCTTTTATCGTGTGCTATGTACCACCACGTTCATGGCATAAAAACAGGCTTTGAAGCAGATAATGCAGGATAACGGCTTTAGTGCAAAACCTTTAACAAATGCCCCCCCCCCCCCTTTAGTGTGGCTAAAAATACAAGCTGTCTGCAGCCTTGTGCATACTCTTAGCTAAACTGAAAGTGAGCAATTTTCAGACAATTGATTTACAAATATAAAATGCTTTTTATTCAAGTACCTTGGAAAATTGCCTCTCTCATCTATACTTGAAATATCTTAACTGTTAATGATCATATCAATAGAGGTTAGTTTAAAATAGCAAAGTTTGGGATGTTACAACTTCTTTAGGTCATTAGTGAGACCCCAGCATCATTAATGTTCTCTTCATTCTGGAAGGCATATTTTTATTTATTTATTTACATTCTCTTATATACCGCGCTATTCTGCATCAGTGCGGTTTACATCGAACAAACTGAAATTACATTGAACAGGGCATTATAACTTGGAGATAACTATTTTACAGGGAACATGGGCTATGGAGGGTTAACTGGCTTTGTAAAGACATGTGACGAGACAACTAGTTTAGATGTCCAAGCAGGCACCTGTTTTGAGGCTATGTTATAGAGACATGTAGGCATCTATATGTCTTTATAAATAGCCTCAGGAAACCTGCACAGCCATTGCTAAAATACAGCCTTCTCAGGAATTGGTGGTGTAAGTCCATGCTCATAATCCCTCAGGTAATTTTATAAGAGGACTTCTACACAAGATAGTTTAACTACTGGCAGGGTCTCCCAAGATGGACAGGTCTCAGCTGAGGTGCCAGACCAAGACAAACCACCCATCCGGACAGCAGCAGAATGGGATAGTGTTGACGGCGGAGGATTACATTTTTGTGACAACGGCAACAACACCAAACTTAAACTGCGTGGAAGAAAGGTCCGGCAATCTACTTCTGTATCTTGCCATGAAAACCCAATGGATAGTTACAACAAAACAAATTGTGCTTTGGTGCTGGAAGATGAGACCCCCAGGTCGGAAGGCACTCAACTAGCTACTGGGGAAAATCTGAAGACTTTTCAGAGTAAAGCCAGCATTTATGATGTGGTTGGATCAAAGCCCTCGGGAAGTCTGACTGCTGATGTAGCTGTGCATGAAATGAGAGTCAGAAGCTGTAAAGATGTCTTACACATTGGAACATGGAACGTACGAAGCATGAACCAAGGGAAGTTGGAGGTGGTCAAGAATGAAATGGAACGTGTACAACTTGATCTGTTGGGTGTCAGCGAACTGAAATGGACTGGCATCGGGCACTTTGCATCAGATGATCACATGGTCTACTATGCTGGAAATGAAAGACAAAGAAGAAATGGTGTTGCATTTATAATAAAGAAGAAACTTGCAAGAACTGTAATGAAATACAATGCAGTCAGTGAATGCTTAATCTCTATTCGTCTACGAGGATTGCCTATCAACACAACTATAATTCAAGTATATGCCCTAACAACAGCTGCAGAAGAGAATGAAATTGAAGAGTTCTATGAACAAGTACAAGCTGAAATTGACAGAACATGCAAACAGGCTATCCTGATAGTCATGGGTGACTGGAACGCAAAAGTTGGCAACAAAGAAGAAGACAAAGTAGTTGGAAAATATGGACATGGCAACAGAAATGAAGCTGGAGAAAGACTGATAGAATTCTGCAAGACCAATGATCTATTCATCTCAAACACCTTCTTCCAGCAACACAAGTGGCGACTGTACACCTGGACTTCACCCAATGGATTGTATAAAAATCAAATTGACTACATCTGTGGAAGTCAACGATGGAAAAGTTCTATAACATCAACAAAGACAAAACCTGGAGCTGACTGTGGTACAGATCATCAACTACTAGTATGCAAACTCAAGCTAAAGTTGAAAAAGAGCAAACCACTCATGAATGCAGCAAAACATGACCTTGAGAATATACCACTGGAATTTAAAGACTGCCTGCAAAATCGATTTGCTGCTTTAGATAAAAATGACAGAGCTCCGGAAGAGTTATGGAATGACATCAAGAAGGTTGGGTTGGAAGAAAGCGAGAAGTCACTACAAAAGGTGAAAAAGCAAAAGCGGCCAAAATGGATGACAGAAGAAACTCTGAAAATTGCCCAGAAACGCAGAGAAGCTAAAGCCAGAGGAGAAAGAAAGACAATCTCAGAACTCAACAGAGATTTCCAACGTGCAGCAAGACAGGACAAGGAAAAGTACTACAATGACACTTGCAAGGAAATAGAAGCAGAAACTATTAGAGGAAGAACAAGATCGGCTTTCCTAAAGCTACGAGAGTTAAAGAAAAAGTTCCAGCCTCGAATTGGAACGTTACAAGATGCTCAAGGTTCTATGTTGAATGATGCTGAGAAGATCAGGAAAAGGTGGAAGGAATATACAGAGTTTTTATATGATAAAGATCAAGTGGACCAACAGCCGTTTCAACCTGTACCTTATGATCGGGAACCATTGGTGATGAAAGAAGTTGAAGCAGCATTGAAAGCCTTATCAAAGAACAAAGCACCAGGCATTGATAGCATTCCTATAGAAGTATTGCAGCAATCTGATGCAGCTGTTACCATACTTACAAGGCTCTGCCAGGAAATATGGAAGACAACATCATGGCCAACTGACTGGAAAAGATCTGTGTTTATATCAATACTAAAGAAAGGTGATACAACTGACTGTGGAAATTATCGAACAATCGCTCTGATCCCACATGCCAGCAAGATTCTACTGAAGATTATTCAAAAGAGACTACAACCATACCTGGAACAAGAACTACCTGAAGTACAAGCAGGGTTCAGGAAAGGGCGAGGAACGAGAGACATCATTGCAGATGTGAGATGGATCCTTGAAAAGACTAAAGAATACCAAAAGGATATCTATTTGTGCTTTATCGACTATAGCAAGGCTTTTGACTGTGTAAACCATGAGAAACTCTGGGCCACATTAAGAAGCATGGGTATACCATAACACCTGATCGTTCTCTTGCGCAATCTGTACATTGATCAAGAAGCAACAGTTCGAACGGAACAAGGAGAAACAGAATGGTTTAAAATAAGCAAAGGTGTAAGACAAGGCTGCATACTTTCCCCCTACCTGTTTAATTTATATGCAGAACAAATCATCAGAGAAGCAGGATTTTATGAAGACAACAGAGGTGTGAAAATTAGTGGAAGACTCATCAACAACCTTCGCTATGCTGATGATACCACATTACTGGCTGAAAGTGAAGATGATCTGAAACATTTGCTTCTCACAATCAAAGAACATAGTCTCAAAATGGGCCTGCACCTTAATGTAAAGAAGACAAAGATGATGACAACTGGTATAATTAACAGGTTCACCGTTGAAGGAGAAGAAATTGAAATTGTGAACAACTTTAACCTACTTGGATCAACTATCAATAAAGAAGCAACAAGCAGTCAAGAAATCAAACGACGCATTGCTCTTGGCAGAATGGCTATGAAAGACCTAGATAAGATTCTCAAGAGCAGAGATGTCTCTCTCCATACAAAGATTTGACTTGTTCAAGCCATGGTATTTTCAACAACATCATATGGATGTGAAAGCTGGACAGTGAAAAAGACAGACAGGAAGAAAATTGATGCCTTTGAATTATGGTGCTGGCGGCGAATACTGTGTATACCATGGACTGCCCGAAGAACAAACCAGTCGGTACTAGAGGAGATCAAACCTAAGCTTTCTTTAGAAGCTCAGATGACAAGACTTCGACTTTCATACTTTGGACACATCATGCGAAGAGAGAGATCATTAGAGAAAGACATCATGCTTGGCAAGACAAGGTCAACGCAAAAGAGGAAGGCCAGCAATGAGATGGATCGATACAATAACAGCAGCTACGGGTACCAGTCTGTCAACAATGAGCCGCCTGACTGAAGACCGAACACAATTTAGGATAGCTATCCAGAGGGTCGCCATGAGTCTACTCCGACTGGACGGCACTTAACAACAACCACCACCTGGATGTAGGAAATTACTCTTGTACAACCTGGATGTAGGAAATGTGAGTCTGGCTGAGGTGGTTCGAGACATCACAAAAATGGAAGCTAGATTGGACAGAGTCTTCGAGTTTTCCTTAGGTTCAGGTCAAGGCTGAGGAGGAGATATTGGGATGTCATAACCAATGATTAGGGACAATTGAACAGCAAGTGAAGGATTTGAAGGTCTGTAACACTACTCTTGTTAGAGATAAGGGAGCCTGTCGTTATAAGCTGGAGACTTAAAATAATCAAGATCGCCAGCTGAACCTGTGCTTTTTGAATTTTCCCAAGGCGCCCTTATTTAGTCCGATGGATATGGCTAATAAGTACTTTTTGGACGTTCTTTAAATCTCTAGGGAGTCTTTACCACCACTGTCTAGGGACTTCTATATTGATTCTAGAGGACCCACGGGCAATGGAGAGAAGAGGCAAGAATTATCTCAGACAGCCTGAACTTGACGAACTTCTTGGAAAACTCTCAGCTTGTTATATCAGTATATTCCACACTAATAGTGACTTTTGATCTGGAGCCAGATAGGAACAGAATGTTAAGATTGACCAATCCTGGTTGCCCAATTAGTGATCCAGTTCAGAAATTCTGTAAAACCATGTCTAAGAAAGTAAAAGCTGCCATTAGTTCCTCTGCCTTGAAACCTCTATTGACCAAGCTTCTCTATAACAAAAAACCAAACAATGTGTTTTTGCATTGCTTGATTTTTCTAGAAGAACCAAGGTTAGGCTTAAGGCTTTTCTGGCCTTGTACTCCTGAGTAGTGACCCTGGGGGCAACATTTTCCCACAATTTCTGTGCAAAATGTCATGTTAAACTTCAGGGTAACTGATTTCCATTCCTTGACCCAAATCACTTAAAGAGATTTGGGACTGCGCAAGAAACTCCTTCTAATGAAGCTTCTTAACCTGATGTAGCCTGCAACTGTCTCGCTTGAAACTCATCTCTGGCTTGAAATGCTCCCTGTGTTGATTGCTTGTTTATTGTGAAACCATGTCTCAAAGTAAAATCCACAATTCATAGGGATGTACAATGAAACAGGGACAGGGGCTCTACAGGTCAAACAGTAAGGATTTGAGGGTTTATTGTTATTAAATTGCTAGCTCTCTGACTGGGAGCTCTTAAAAGGGTTTTGGTATATTTTTAAAGCAAAATGACATTCTTTTTGGTGCTTTAGTAGAAATATTTTCTGTAGTGGAGTAGGTTTTAAACTCTAGCAACCTTCTCAGCTTTTGGGAACTGCTGACATCTAATCAGGAGTTAGTGGGCCTGAACCTGAAAGCAGCTGAGGCCCGCATAAAAGGCTTCAGAGCCCTGCCCTGTTGAGGCATTCCTAACAGGGGCACTACAAGTCAAACAACGGTAAGGATTTGAGGGTTTATTTTTATTAAATTGCTTGCTCTCTGACTGGGAGCTCTTAAAAGGGTTTTGGTATATTTTTAAAGCAAAGTTACATTCTTTTTGGTGCTTTAGTAGAAATATTTTCTATAGCGGAGTAGGTTTTAAACTCCAGTAACCTTCTCAGCTTTTGGGAACTGCTGAAACCTAATCAGGTGATAGTTCCCTCCCTACCCACCCCAACTCCCACCTACCCCTAGCGAGCAGTCTTGCTTTATAGGGCACCTCCCTATTTAACAAAGCACAGGGACTTGGAACAGTACATTTTGAATATAATTAAAGAGATTTAACTGCTTTTCTCTGAAAGGACAGCTGGGAAACCGGCTGGTACTTTGGTAGATCTCTCTCTTTTGCTTTAACGGATACCTAAGCTCCACGAACAGAACAATGGCTGGGAAAAATCGTATCGCTAAAGCTGTTGCCCCCATTACAGTTTCTGCCTCTGTCCAGGCAGAGGTCCCAATGCCAGTTGAAGGACCAGTTCCATGTGCAGGGTGCCTGCATGCTAAAGCTCTGAGGAAACAAGTGGAGGAACTCAGAGAGGAGGTGGAGAGGCTGAGGAGCATTCAAGACAGTGAGAAGTACATTGATCAGATACTTCTTGCAGCAACCAAACTCTCCAGCAGAGGAGAAGATGGGTGCCAACAGAGTGACAAAGGTTGGACACAAGTCACCAAGGCCTGCAAATCACCAATCCAGCTTCTCCAGCCCTTGAATTGCAGAACCATTATGCAGCCCTGGAAGTGGAGGAGGTGAAAGCATCCCTGGAAAGAAAAGAACCAGAGCTCAAGTACCCCAAAGTTGCAGAATCAGTGACCACAAGGAAGCGAAGGGTAGTGGTGGTTGGAGACTCTCTTCTGAGGGGTACTGAGGCGTCCATCTGCTGACCAGACTTGATGTCCAGAGAGGTATGCTGTCTGCCTGGTGCCAAAAGATGTTGCCGAGACTCATCAAGCCCACTGACTATTACCCAATGTTGCTAATCCATGTCGGAACAAATAATACTGCCAGGTATCCTGAGCGTATTAAAAGTGACTTCATGGCTCTGGGACAGAGGGTGAAGCAGTTAGGTGCACAGGTGGTGTTCTATTCAATTCTCCCTGTTGAGGGTAAAAGCCACGGCAGAGAGGCTTGCATTCTGGAGATGAATGCATGGCTGCGTGGATGGTGTCATCGAGAGCGTTTTGGTTTCCTAGACCTTGGGATGCTGTTCCAAGGGTTGCAGAGCAGAGATGGCATCCATCTGTCCAAGAAAGGTCAACGCGTCTTCAGTAGTAGACTGGCTAATCTACTGAAGAGGGCTTTAAACTAGATTCATTGGGGATGGGTGAAGAAAGCCCCCAGGTAAGTGATATAGTAAATACTTTTATGGAAATGGGTAATAGGGGTAACATATGGAAAGCAGTGTGTATAAATGCCCGTAGCATGGGAAATAAGATCCCTGATGCTGAAGCTTTGGTGGCAGTGGTTGACTTGGATTTAGTGGCAGTTACAGAAACATGGTTCACAGAAAACCATGACTGGGAGGTAACTATACCTGGCTATACTTTATTCAGAAAGGACAGGGTAGGAAGAAGGGGAGGAGGAGTGGCACTATATGTAAAAAATACTATTAAAGCTTTGGAATTACAGAGCTTAAAAGGGAGAGAGGAGGCATTGTGGGTTAAACTAGAAAGAGGGAAAGAGGATCTATTTGCATTGGTGTGATATACAGGCCTCCCTCACAAGAGGAAGAGGTGGACAGAGAGTTAATTGAAGACATACGCAGCATTGCTAGGAAAGGGGAAGTGCTACTGATAGGGGATTTCAATATGCCAGATGTTGACTGGCACATTCCTGCTACAGTATCATCTAGAAGTAAAGAGATCCTGGATTCTCTACAGGGAGAACTATTCAAGCAATTGATAACAGACCTCACACGTGAAGGGGCCATATTGGACTTAGTGCTTACCAATTGTGAAAGTGTTTCTGATGTTATAGTGGGAGATCATTTTGCATCCAGTGATCACCAGATGGTATGGTTCAGTATTAGGACTGGGGCTGTTAGAATCCATTCAAAGGTGAGGGTTTTAGACTTTAGGAAGACTAACTTTGCCAAGATGGGCCAATAGCTCAGGGAGTTGTTAGCGGGATGGGAACAGCTGGGGGATGTAGAAAAACAGTGGGCAAAACTGAAAGGGGATAATCTTAAGGGCAACCAACCTTTTTGTTAAAATCGTAAATAAAGGTTAAAGGAAAAAGAGGTCGCTATGGCTTTCGAAAGAAGTAGCTGAAAAAGTGAAGAAAAAGAGAGAGGCCTTCATGAAATACAAGAGATCACAGAGAGAGGAAGACAGGTATCTATATTTGGAAAAACGTAGAGAAGCTAGCAAAGTAGTCAGGAAAGCAAAAATTCAAAAAGGAGGAGGAAATAGCCAATGCAATAAAATGGGGGGATAAGACATTTTTTAGATATGTTAGTGAGAAGAGGAAGGGCAAAACTGGTATTGTCAGACTCAAGGGTGAAGGGGAGGAATATGTAGAAGCTGATGAGAATAAAGCGGACTTGCTTAACAAATATTTCTGCTCTGTGTTCACAGATGAAGAACCAGGAGCAGGACCTCAGAAAACACCCACAAACAGGAACAGAAGCAAGGGACATCTTGAGCAATTTTCAGAAGACTGTGTTTGGAAGAAACTAGCTCAACTTTAAGTAGACAAAGCGATGGGACCGGATGGGATACACCCTAGAATATGGAGGGAAATTGGGGACGTTCTAGAAGCTCCACTGACTGATCTTTTCAATGCCTCTTTAAAGTCGGGAGTGGTGCCAAAGTACTGGAGGGAGGCTCATGTGGTGCCTTTACACAAAAGCGGAAGTAAGGATGTGGTTGAAAACTAAAGGCCGGTTAGTTTAACTTCGGTGGTGAGTAAATTATTGGAAACACTGCTGAAAGAGAAAATAGTGAGGTTTCTGGAGTCCAGCAAATTACAGGATTCGAGGCAGCAGGGATTCACCAGAGACAGGTCTTGTCAGACAAATCTGATTGATTTCTTTGAGTGGGTGACCAGGGAGTTGGACCGAGGGAGAGCCCTAGATGTGGTGTATTTAGATTTCAGTAAAGCCTCTGACACTGTTCCTCACAGGTGACTTATAAACAAACTGAGCACCCTAGGGATGGACCCTAAAGTTACTGCTTGGGTTAGAAATTGGTTGGGTGGGAGGAGACAGAGTACAGGTAAATGGAGCTCACTCTGAGGAGAAGGATGTTACCAGTGGTGTGCCCCAGGGATCTGTCCTTGGTCCGATTCTTTTTAACATATTTTTTATTGATATAGCGGAAGGGCTGTTGGATAAGATTTGTCTCTTTGCGGATGGTACCAAAACCTGCAATAGAGTAGACACCCAGGAAGGGGTAGATAACATGAGGAGGGATCTAGCTAAGCTTGAAGAATGGTCTAGAATTTGGCAGCTGGGATTTAATGTTAAAAAATGTAAGGTCATGCATTTGTGCTGCAGCAATCCAAGGGAGCAATATAGTATGGGGGGTGAAGTACTTTTGTCCACTAAAGAAGAGCGGGATCTAGGCGTGGTTGTGTCTGATGATCTTAAAGTAGCTAAACAGGTAGAAAAGGCGACGGCAAAAGCTAGAAGGATGCTTGGGTGCATACGGAGAGGAATGGCTAGCAGAAAAAAGGAGGTGATAGTGCCTCTGTATAAGTCTTTGGTGCAACCTAATTTGGCGTATAGTGTGCAATTCTGGAGCCCGCACCTTCAAAAGGATGTGAACAGGATGGAGTTGGTGCAGAGGGTGGCTACTAAAATGGTTAATGGTCTTCATTATAAAGCATATGAGGACAGACTTAAGGATCTTAATATGTACACCTTAGAGGAAAGGCGGGATTAGAGGTGATATGATTGAGATGTTTAAATACCTCCGTGGCATAAATGTTCAGGGGGAGAGCCTCTTTCAATTGAAAGCAGGGGACATGGGATAAGGGTGAAGGGGGATAGATTCAGGAGTGATATGCGGAAATATTTCTTTATGGAAAGAGTGGTGGATCCGTGGAATAGTCTCCCAGGGGAGGTGGTAGAGATGAGGACAGTAACTGAATTCAAAAAAGCATGGGATAAACACAGAGGATCTCTAAAGGAAAAAAGGGGACTGTTGTAGTTGTTGATATGGAAGGACCGACTAGATAGGCCATGTGGTCTTTTTCTGTCGTCATGTTTCCATGTTTCTAACATGGGAAATAAAAAGCCTCAAAGATTTGTTTTGTTTTGGGATTTTTTCCATTTTTCTCAACAGTTGTCAGGGGCTGTCCTCTCACAGATGGCAATTGGATTGGAGGGCACCTATCTTCCAAGAGGAGCTATTCTGTTCTTGGGAATATGGATCTAGCCAGCTGAGTCTTATATTTCTGGTAATCTTAGTTTCTGTTTCCTGATTAGTCCAACATTTCCCTGGCTGGTCTTTAACTCTGTGAAAAACCCTTCCAGGATTTTTTGCCTTGCGAATCTATTGACTCCTTCAGTTCTAGAAGCTTGCCTCAAATACTTTTCTTGTGTCATGTTCCTAGCCCTTGTTGAATTCTTGGGCTTACAATCCTGAATTCTTATATGAAATTCCCAGTTACTATTATACTAATAAGAGACATTTACCAAGCCTACACCAGATCCTGGTTGTCCAATTAGTGATCCTGTTCAGAAATTCTGTAAAACCATGTCTAAGAAAGTAAAAGCTGCAATTAGTTCCACTACCTTGAAACCTCTATTGACCAAGCTTTTTATTTTTGTAACTTTTTGGGGAGAAATTGCAGCTACCTCTTAACAAAATTGCCCTTAAATGAAAATATATAAAACAAAATAAACTGAAATTTTATTAAAAAAACAAACCAAATAAAATGAAAAGTCCTACAATTGACACAGGCCCACATACCCCTAACAGTCATTGTGGATATCCTGAAAACTAGCTTAATGAACCCAGAAAAAGGAAAGGTAGACCAAGAAAAACATTTGATGGGTAAATATTCAAAAATGTTGGTCAGAGTCTTTTTCTTAATGCCAACCATGGTGTTTAAATTATGCGCATATATTCAGAGTCGCTATCTGGATAGTAAGCAGCGCTGAATATACACGGAGAACGCAGACCAATGCCACTCTACAGATAAAGCATAGTTACTCACCTGTAACAGGTGATCTCTGGAAACAGCAGAAATTTAGTCTTCACATATGGGTATTGTCGGTACCGACGGAGACTGCGCGGGAATGCTCCCCAGCGTCCAATTAGAAAGCTTTTGGGAGCATCCCAAAGCGCCTGCGTGCTGCCTTCCCGCCTTTCCCAACTGCCTCTCTCCAGTTGAGTTTAAAGCTGAGACAAAGAGAGAGAGAGGGAAAGAGAAAGAGATAGATAGAGAGATACAACTCCTAGGGGAGGTGGGTGGTTTGTGAAGACTAAATTCCTGCTGTTCCCCGAGATCACCTGTTACAGGTGAGTAACTATGCTATCTCCAGGAACAAGCAGGAATGTAGTCTTCACATATGGGGACTACCTAGCTTTAGATGCCAGGGAGAGACTCCAGAAGTTGTGTGTCCCTGAGAAAAAGGCTCCACTTCCCCCCCATGGATCTCTGGCATCCAACCAGGGATGATGGGTAGGAGTTGATTAGGTATGGAACAGGTGTTGGAGAACAGCCTGACCAAACAAGGCATCCTGGCGGGAGTCCTTGTCCAAGCAGTAATGGGCTGTGAAGGTATGAACTGAGGCCCAAGTGGCTGCTCGACAGATGTCGTCGATAGAGACAGTGTGATAGGCGATGGCCTAGTATGTAGCAGAGCTAGGTCTGAAGCCCTTTTTCTCCTGCTTTAAAATGTTATTGCTGATTTTGGAAAATTGCAGAATGCTGTTAGCTGTTAGAAAGAAATACTGTTCTATTCTGGTTTGATAACATGTTCTGCTCTCCTGGAGATAAGAGAATTAAACCTTGGTACTGTTTATTGTTTAGGTAAGTCAGATGTCTCTTTCAGTAGGAATGTCCTCCACTGTATCTTTGCTGATTGTGCACTGACCTCGTAATTAGGATGAAAATATAGCAGAGAAACTGAACAGTGTAAGAATATTTTGTCTAGCATTATGAAGATTGTTTAGTGTTTTGAGCCAAGGCTAGAGATACGTCTTAACCTTGCTATGTTTGGCCTCGCTTTGTTTTGCTTTTGTTAAGAATGCTTCTGATATGCCTTCCACTATCTTTGTGGCTAACTGACCTTGCAAGAATAGCGAAATATACTGTATACTTTAGTAAAAGTATTATGTTTACTGTTATGTCTAGTTGCTGACCCGTGGCTAGTAAGACCCAAGCAGGGGGAGCGAGTCCTGGGCCCGGTCAGAGATGTCTATTGGATGAAAGTAAGTGGGCAACTGTGGCCAATGAGGAGTTTTGCCTGTATTAGACTGGAGAAGAAAAGTATATAAACTGTCATTTTTCTGAGCTCTGGGCTCAGACCATTTTGAATGCTACTGCAATCTGAGTCTGTGCACATTAAACCGGCTTGAATCTTTGCCTGACTCCGGGTATTATTTATTGCATTCTTATCAGCTACTACAACAGAGTGCAGATGAGCCATTCAAGCTGCCATAGCTCTCACATTGTGAGCTGTGACATGGCCCTCCAGAGGAAGACTCTTACTCTGATAGGCAAAGGAAATACATTGAGCAATCCAGTTGGAGAGTGTTCTCTTGAGACTGGAAGTCCCAAATGAGAAGGATCAAAAGCAACAAAGAGTTGAGAGGACTTTCTATGTTGCTGTGTTCTTTGCAAGTAAAAGGCCAAAGCTCTTTTACAGTCCAAAGTATGAAGATTCCTTTCTGCATTTGATGCATGAGGCGCTTGGTTAAGATGAAAAGGCGAGACCACCTTTGGCATAAAGTGTGGATGAATCCTAAGGACTACCTTGTCATGATGGAACCTTGTATAAGGTGGATCAGCCACTAGTGCCTGCAACTCACTGATGCGACGTGCTGATGTGATTGCAATTAGGAAGATAACCTTCCAAGAAGGGAATTTCAATGAGGTAGTAGTAGCTAAGGGTTCGAAAGGTGGCTTCATGAGCTGACCAAGAACCAGGATTAAGTCCCATGCCACCGGAGGTGGCTTAATGGGAGGCTTAGTTAGAAGAAGGCCTCTCATAAATCTTGCTATAAAAGAGGATAGGAGGAAATAGGTTGTCCATTTAGAGGCTTGAAAGAAGCTGCAATGGCACTTAAATGGACTCTTACTGAATTAGTATTAAGTCCTGCATTGAATAAATGAAGGAGATACTCCAGTAATGATTCCAAAGGTATTGCAAGGGGGCTAAGACCCTTTTGCGAGCACCATATGGTAAACCTTTTTCACTTGAAAGCATAAGAGCGTCTTGTGGAAGGTTTTCTGGAAGCACAAAGGATATCCTTTACTTGCTGAGAAAGGTTAAGATCATGAAGATCTAGGCCTTCAGCAACCAAGTCCTGAGATGCACAGACTGGGGATTGGGATGCCATAACATTCCGTCCTCCTGAGACAGGAGATCTACAGCAGACCCTAACTCCAGAGAGGGAGCTTGAGAGAGATGCAGAAGCAGAGGGTACCACACTTTCCGTGGCCAATGTGGAGCTATGAGAATCATACGGCCTCTGTCTCTCTGAAGCTTGAACAGGGTTTTGGGAATTAGGGGAATGGGTGGAAAGGCATAAAGGAAGTCTTGACCCCAATGAAGGAGGAAAGCATTCCTGGCCTGAGAGCCCTGAGCCAGATTTCTGGAACAGAAACGGGGACGTTTGGCATTCAACGGACTTGCAAAGAGGTCTATGTCCAGGGTTCCCCAAATTTGAAAAATCTTGGCCACCTGGTCTGTATGTAGAGACCATTCGTGTGGAAGCAGAACTCGACTGAGTCTGTCTGCCCAAGAGTTTTGGATACCTGGAAGATACACTGCCAGGAGATGAATCTGATGCTCTCTGGCGAGGGCCCATAGTCGCAAAGCTTCGTTGCAAAGTGACAGAGAGCCTGTTCCCCCCCTGCTTGCTCACGTAGAACATGGCTACTTGATTGTCTGTATGAATGAGGATTGTCTTGTAGCTTAGCAGGGTGCGGAACACTCGAAGAACAAGGAAGATTGCTCTGAGCTCTAAGAAATTGATGTGTAGATGAGTGTCCTGTGCAGTCCAAGTGCCTTGGGTGGAGAGGTCTTGCAAATGAGCTCCCCAACCCATTGGTGAAGCATCTGTTGTGAGAGTTGCTTGGGGTAAAGGTTGATGAAATGGGGATCCCACCAACAGGTTTTGAGTGGACTGCCACCATTGGAGGGACAAAATAAGGCGATTTGTGTTTGCTATTTTGTCTGACAGGCACCCTGATGCCTGGGTCCATTGAGTGGTTAGAGTCCACTGGGCTGCTCTCATATGGAGATGAGTATAAGGAACCACATGCACGGTAGATGCCTTGTGGCCTCGTAGTTGTAACATTTCTCGAGCAGTGAGATGAGGCTTTAGCACTGCTTGAGAAGCTAACTGCACCATGCGAAGGCAACGGGCCTGAGGGAGATAGGCCCTTGCTTTTCTGGTATCCAGCGAAGCTCCTATGAACTCTAGGGACTGAGTGGGACTTAGACTGGATTTTGGGATGTTTATAACCAGACCCAAATACTGAAGGATACGCATTGTGCAAGATAGAGAAATCCTGACCTCTCACTCTGATCGGGCTCGAATGAGCCAATCGTCTAAGTAGGGGAAGACGAATATTCCTAGAGTGCGAAGAAATGCTGCTACCACAGCCATGCATTTCGTAAACACCCTTGGTGCCGAGGTCAGGCCAAAAGGAAGCACCCTGTACTGGTAGTTCTTTACTTGAAAAAGGAACCGAAGGAACTTTCTGTGAGTTGGATGGATGAGAACATGAGTGTACGCATCTTTGAGATCTAGAGAACAAAATCAATCCTGAATCTGAAGGTATGGCAGCAGAGTTCCTAGAGAATTCATCTTGAATTTCTCTTTGAACAGGAATTTGTTCAATTCTCTGAAGTCCAAAATAGGTCTGTGTCCCCCTGTTTTCTTTGGGATAAGGAAATAGGGGGAGTAAAGCACAGTTACTTACCTGTAACAGGTGATCTCAGGGAACAGCAGGAATTAGTCTTCACATATGGGTACGTCGGCGCCGACGGAGCCTGCACGGGAATGCTCCCCAGCATCCAATCAGAAGGCTTTTGGGAGCATCCCTCGCACCTGCGCGGTGACTTCCCGCCTTTCCCACTGCCTCTCCCCAGTTGAGTTTCATAGCTGAGACAGAAGGAGAGGAAGAGGAAAGGAAATAGAGAGAGACACAACTCCTAGGGGAGGTGGGAGGGTTGTGAAGACTAATTCCTGCTGTTCCTTGAGATCACCTGTTACAGGTAAGTAACTGTGCTATCTCCAGGAACAAGCAGGAATGAGTCTTCACATATGGGGACTCCCAAACTATAGATGCCAGGGGGAGATCCCACAAAATGCGTGTCCCAGGACAGGATGGCATTTTCCCAACCTGGATCCCCGGCATCCCCTGAGGGATGGGGGGTAGGAGTTGAGAAGAAAAGAGTTGCAGAGGAACAGCAAAAAACTAAAGACTACAGGGGAGATGAGTCTTTAGAATGCATGTCAAGTATCATTACGTATTTAATGAACCAGTACAATACAGAGCTTACCCACTGGATTGTAGGAAGTAGAACTGCGATGGAGGTGCTGTAGACGCAGTAGCGGAATCTTAAAGGGAACTTCACAGCAGCGAGGATGAAGCTCCAAGTCTGGAATGGGCAGGTGACCCAGGTGTCAGCTGGGGCAGGAGCAGAACGGCAGGTCTTCAATGGAAAGCTTTATGTGAAAAAGCTGAGAACTCGTTTAGGTACAGAGTCATTCACCTTGAGGACTAAAATTAGAAGACTGACCAATCTGGAATTAGCCCAGTCCGGAAGGGAAGAGAGGGTATGGAAAAAAAAAACCTCTTCCCCGTGAGAACAGAAGTGTACTCCGGAATACTGAAGAAGTACACTGTCTTTCCTAGCTGGTAAGAGATAGGAAGACATTGAGTTTGATACCTCATAATAGGGAGGTGTATAACAAAAATAGAAGCTGTTGACTTCACAGCAGTAATTGTGAGCATAACCGGTCCCAGTTACCGAGCCGTATGATAATAGGCAAGTGAACTGTCTGGACCCCTTAAGAAAGTAAAACGTTAGTACCGACAAATGGGGAGATAGTAGGTAATACACAGGGTGTTATGAACATCCCCCAATATGCGCATACCTATATAGATATATATATAGATATATATAGGGAACTACAAACATAGCTATACAGATATGTGATATATATATCTATATAGACCGTAGATATATATTGTGACACTCGCGCCCCTAGTAGGGACGGCTGGCCATCTGATATCCCTTCTAGGATTTTTTTGTAGTTGTGTACGAAAAGAAGAGCCAAGTGGTTAATAAAGCGCACAGGAAATTTTATTCGGTTTCCATGCTGGTAAGTGGTGAACATAAAATTCTTCAAGCATAACTTTTGTTTCTCCAGACAAAAAGAAAATACAGGATAATTTCTCCCAGAAATCAAAATGTCCAAAACAGTGTAACCTTGAACAAACTCATACCAGTTCCTGTTCCTTACTGCAACTGCTTAACCTTAGCATCAGAAGAAAAAGGCATTTTAAAACTCTTCACATAGTGAGTGAGGTATCAGCTTCAACCCTGCTGTTGCCACACACAAACAGTTTCAGCTGTTTGAACCTCCACTGAGCTCCTGCAGTTTCAGCTTCTTAGGAGAGATTCTTAATCCTTTACATTCAGGCTTTCCCCTCTCTTCCAGCTTCTGAAACTGTCTTTAGGCTACAACAGCCCCCTTTTTATGTTCCACTGTTTCTAGATCAAACTAATACCTTAGTGCACAGCTCGCATTCCATTTTAGAGACATCAGAATTAACAACACTTTCCTCAGGGCCAACCTCCATGCTCTCTATTGAGCTACAGCTGGGTGCTCCTTGAAAGTGTTCCGGGCTCTTTTCCTTAAGAGTCTTCACCAGATTAAACAGCCTCTCCCAGTGCCTGGCCTTGCCTTCTCCAGGCCGGTCTCTTGGGGGTCTCTCCTGTTTAACTTCCCTAGTGAGATATTTCTTTCTGTGCTGAGCCTTCTGGGGTATGACAGTCTCCTCTGAGTCAGAGCAAGAACTATCCTGCTGGCAATGCTTGGTCCCTGCGTACCTTTCTTGGCTGCCTCTATAGTGGTTCCTCCTTCTGCTGCTCTCCTTGGCTGCAAAGCCTCTCTTCAGTTTGGCCACAGAACTTTCCGGTCTGTGCCTTCTGAGAACTGGGCTAGAACCTGGGCTAGGCCTGGAACTGCAACTGCCGCTTGTGCTTGCTCTTGAATTCCTCCTGGACCTTCTTCTCAAAGCCCCTTCCAAACTCCAACTGGCTCTCCCTCTTGTGTTTGTTTTCTCCCTGTTAACTGCTGAGCAGGGCAACTCCCTTCCTGGCTCCGCCCACTTGGACCTCCTACTCCTATGCAGGGTTGTCCTGTGGTCTGGGATTGGTTTACCCTTAGCTCTGCCCCCTAGGTTCCTTTCAGGGCTTTTAGTATGGAGTATGTGATTTTGTGCACCCATCCCCCATAAAGAAGAGAAATTCTTCTTTTTTTCAGTTTTCCCTAGCTGGGCTGCACCCTCCTTACCACAATATATATATATAGATATAGATGGGCATGGCTAATGCCCACCCAGGGTACAAAAACATGTATGCATAGGACACATACATACATGAATATAATACTGAGAATCCAGGCCTGCAACTGAGCCACAGAAGAACGTCCACCCGGGGAAGGTGACGTGAAAAGACTCATCTAATAATAGGGGGCGAAACCACCAGAAGAGTATAGAGAATCTATGTCTGTGGTGCAGGGATGCAGATCAGTGGGATTAGCAGTATGGCTGCGTGAAGAACAGAGGATAGTATCAGTCCGGTAAGAGCACGTCAGGAGTACTTTAGGCTTCTGATGAGTCTCAAGGACATTCATGCAGAAAACCTGTCTTCTGTACCACAATGGGAGACAAGAGGGTATAATTATCTATATAGCCATGGAGTGACTATATAAGCTTCTTCTATTATATGGAAGATCCTCAGAGACAAAGTCCAATGCTCTATGGCAAGGGCCCATAGTGGGAAGCCTCTCTGAAGATTGCAGAGAGCACTGTGCAGGAGAAGTATGAGATAAAACTGACAGGAGTCAGACCCGTCGCCACATCCTAGATAAGGATATGGCTAGAAGAAGATAACCTGCAGTGAGTGTTGGTACACAAGATAGTTGAAAGCAGCTTGCAGAAGCAGTAAAGCACTCACTGGCACTCCTGCACGCACAGCAACTGAACAAAATAGCAGGGGGATTCTCCTGTAGGAAACAGGGAGAACAGACAAAGGGAGCAGAGATATTCCGGCCCTGTCGGAGGAGTTGTTCAGAACATGCGTTGAAGGATAACCGGAAGTCTACACTGGAGAGAGAGAGAGAGATGTTTCAGTATGGTACCCACTCAAGCAGGGGAACCCTGGAAGAGAGGGGGTCGGAAGGACGTACCCTAGGGTAAGTCAGTTGAAGGATAGAACGTCCATGTGGGGGCAGAAACTATCATGGGATAGTGGTGATCTCCCTTTACAAAACGAAGAAAGGGAGAATACCGTAACCCCTGAACAAAAGCATCCTAACCACTTGTCGTACTGAAACGAAACCCCAGTGTAGAGTTGGAAGAATAAACTTCTGGTAAGAAGAAGTTAATTGTAGACTGCCGCATATAGGAGCCTATGGCTGCTTGGTATGAGTATCCCGGCGAGAGTCCGGAAACTTCAGACCAGGGTGAGATGTCCCTTGCTTGGGTACATCTGGAGGATGGGCAGAAGGAGGATGAAACTTTCTCTTCTTAGGGAAAAAGGTCTGGTAGGATATTTCCTACATCCCGGGGAAAAAGAAGGCTTGGGATGGCTTCCAGAGCTAGGAAAGTCAGGGGAGCACTGAGCAACCTGACGTAAAGCCTCGCTATTGAAAAGGTTTTCTCCAGTGCACAGAGAATTACCCAGATTATGTTGTGCCCATCTGCTCAAGTCTGAAGCCTGCAGCCAGGCTGTACGACGTGCTCCAATGGCAATAGCAGAGGACCTGCTAACAGACTCAAAAGAGTCTAGAGAAGCACGAGAAAGGAACCAAGAGATATTCCTGCAATGAATAGTCAGAGGCCTTAGGTTCTGACAAAAAAGGAGACAAAAGAGATAATTTCTCTGTGACCTCCCGAAGTGTCAGACTCATATAAAAAATATATGAAATAATTCTAGAAGCCAACATGGACGTTTGGAAGGTTTGACACCCAAAGGCATCAAGTGCTTTAGATGCACGACCTGGAGGACAAGAAGAATGCTTCTTCTTGCTTCCGACCTTCCTCAGTGCTGATTCCACTACAATGGAATGATGCGGAAGTTGGTGCTTCTGAAACCCCGGAGAGGGGGGCACCTGATACAGACCATGCATGGATGTAGAAGGCGCAGGAACCTCTAAAGGTGACTGCCAAACCCCCAGAAGAAGGTCCTGCAAAGAAGGATGTAAGGAAGCATTATGGCTGCTTTTTCTGCAGGACCTTGAGTAAGAGAAGGACCAGGAATAGGAATGGCAAGAAGGTCTGCCATGTCAAGGAGAAAATCCTGAAAAGAAGGATCTCCCAGAGGAGCTATTCCTGGGTAGGCTGAGGTTGAAGGAGCCGCTTGGACACCAGAAGACCTACAGGACTGGTGCACAAAAGGAATCCTGCCAGACGGAGAAGGATACCGACAGCCCGGATTCGCGGCAGTTAGTACTGCATCGTCTGTTCCTGGTATTGATTCCAAGCTAGGCATCGAAAGGATCGATGGCACCGATGGAACTGCAGGAGTCGACATCGGCCCCGACCCCGGCCTCGGGGACGGCAATGCCCTCGGAGCAGACAGCGGAGGTTGCCGAAGCTGTTCCGAGGCAACCAGAGACATGTGGTGAATATCCCCGGTACTGCGTAGCCGGAAGGGACATAGATCGTTTCCGAAATGTGTCGGAACCAAGTCATCTAGACTGGATATCGATTTGAGGCTGGGCACTGAACCGAGCGAGGTTATCGATGCCCTTCTAGGGGGCCCCGGCGTTGGTGGCGGTGTCGGCGATGACGATCCTGGAAAGCGAATCGGAATCGCATCGATCGGTGCCGCAGGCATCGAGGACCACCGAAGACGACGCTTGGTGAAGAGGGGAACACTCGACCCCAGCGCCGATGCCAGGGTATAGGTACCGCTAGAAGCTGGTACCCCCCCGAGCCTGGCGGACAAAGAGGAAAGGCTTTCCGGGGCGTATCGATCGGCCCCAAGGGTACCCAGGATACCCGACGACGAGCCCCGGTAGAGAGTGAAACCCTCGACCCCGGCGCCGATGCCGGGGCATCGGCGCCGCTGGAAGCCGAAACCAACCCCGCGGCTGGCTGGGGCAAAGGAAAGCCAGTCCGGGTCGCATCGATCGAAGGCACCGAGGGCCCCAGATGACGATCCCTAGTGACGAGCGGAGCACTCGACGCCCGCGTCGAGGCTGGGGAATCGGCACTGCCCGAGGCCGGCACCAGCCCCGCGCATGGCTGGGGTGCAGGAACGCCAGTCTGGGTCAGATCGATCGGCCCCGAAGGTACCGAGGAGACCAGGTGCCGATCCCTGGTGAAGAGTGGAGCACTTGACACCGATGCCGACGCCGGGGAATCAGTACCGCCCGAAGCCGGTGCCACCCCCGTGCATGGCTGGGATGCAGGAAAGTCAGACTGGGTCGAATCGATCGGCTCCGAAGGCACCGAAGACACCAGTTGACGATCCTTGGCGAAGAGTGGAGCACTCGACGCCGGCGCCGATGCCGGGGAATCGGTACCGCTCGAAACGGATACCACCCCCGAGCATGGCTCTGGAATGTTCTGTGAGGAGCGAACCCCAGGAACACCCTGAAACCCCGTGGATGCTTTGGAGCCCGAAGACTCCCGCGGGGGTTTTATTGCCAAAGGGGACTTGAGGGGGGGGCCGGAGCCGTCGTCATGCCGAGCATGAGACTTACCCCTCAAGACTTGGCTAGTCTTAACAGACTGTTTGTGGGTTACCTGATCCTGGAGAGAAGAGTAAACTGATGTCCGCACCTTAGGAGGAAAAACGTCATCGAGGGATACCCGAAAAAGGGAAGGTCTTCTCCCGATACTGAAGCCCGGTGGACCGGGGGAAAAAGGATCAGGGCCCAAACAGGAGAGACACCAGGCATTGGAGTCTAAATAAAAGACTAAGTCTCCACAGTGAGAGCACTTCTTAGGGGAAGAAGGCTCCATGCTGGAAAAGGCCCAGTAGGCCTCAGAAGAGACTCGAGGAGAAAATTTTCCTCAGAGTGATTAAAAGAAAGAAAAAGGCACCGGTGGTGCCGGTATCGGCGGGGAAAAGGCCGCGACCACAATAAAACAAGAAAAAAAGGGATTTGAAAGAAAAAGGTTTCTGCGGTAACAGGAGGTACGTCCTGCCGGCTCCGCGGAAAAACGAAAACTGGGGAGAGGCAGTGGGAAAGGCGGGAAGTCACCGCGCAGGCGCGAGGGATGCTCCCAAAAGCCTTCTGATTGGATGCTGGGGAGCATTCCCGTGCGGGCTCCGTCGGCGCCGACGTACCCATATGTGAAGACTCATTCCTGCTTGTTCCTGGAGATAACCCTGTACCCTGTTGAGGGATGGGTACCTTTTCTATTGCCCCTTGGGCAAGAAGCATAGTGACCTCTTGATCTAACAGGTTGATATGAGAGGTCTGGGAATTGAACTGTCTTACCATTGTGGAACTGTCTTACCATTGTGGAAGGGGGCATGCACAGAAAGTGAAGCTTGTATTCCTCTTTTATAATGGAGAGAGTCCACTGTTCTGCTGTTATCTGCCCCCCATCTGAGGGCAAAGTGACACAACCTTCCTGGAATGGTGGAAGGCTCTGGTCTGTTGAGAGCCAGGAAGGCTAAGTTCTCTAGCTGAAAGTCAAAGGCCTTGTGGAGGCTGAGACTGCTGAGACGGTTGAGGCTTAGCAGACTTTGCTTTCCTTTGTTTAGGTGGTTGCTGACTCTTTCGGGCAGGTTGACCTGCAGAACGTCCCTGCTGAGAATAAGATGGATAAAACCTCTTCTTTTTGGAGAAGAATGGTTTCTTGAAAGATTTCTTCCTTGCAGGATCAGCTGTGGCTTTTGATAATCTATCCAAGGTGGAGTTGTCAGCATCCAACTCATTGGCTTTCTCTTGCCAAATTTTTGCCAAAAAAATTCTAACCTGTACAAGGAATATTGCCCAGTTTGTCTTGCACCCAAAGCTCCAAATCAGATGCCTGGAACCAGGCAATTCTACGTGCACCTATGGCAATGGCAGAAGTTCTGCTTATGCACTCAAAGCAGTCAAAATCTGCACGATTGACAAACTTAGAAACATCCTGGGCATGTTTAACCAATGTGAGAAAATCCTGCCTCTTATCATCAGGGAGAAGAGGACTCAAAACCTCTAAATCTCCTGTGACTTCTTTAAGGAACATTCCCATATACAAAATATAGGAACTGATCCTGGCAGAAAGCATGGAAGCCTGGAAAGTACGACGTCCAAAGGCATCCAAAGTTCGACACTCACGTCCTGGAGGATTAGAGGCATGCCTCTATGCATTTCTGATCCTTCTCATAGCTGATTCCACTACAATAGAGTGGTGAGGAAGCTGAGTTTTCTGGAAACCAGGGCACGGAGGTACTTGATACACAGTATCCATCTACGAGAGTGAGGAGAGGTGGTCAGAGGTGTCTCCCACATTCTTAACATGAGATCATGTAAGATCTCATGGATAGGCAAAGTAGCTGCCTCCTTAGGAGCCTTGGGAAATTGTAAAATCTCCAACTCCTTTGCCCTGGGCTCTGTTTCAGGAGCCACAGTAATGGACAGACCTCGAGCCACCTCCCTGATAAAGTCCTGAAAGGAGATATCTTCTGGAGGAGACATCCTGCGTTTAGGAGAGGAAGGCTCCTCTGGGAGAAGTATTCCGGTACCAATGGAGCTGTCAGAATCCTCCGAGGATTCAAAGTACCTACTGTCCGGGTGCTCTTGAAGAGCCCGATACCCGTACCGACCGAAGTCGGTGCCGGGGGAATCGGTACCGGTGTATCGGTACCAGAAGGTATAGCATGACTGGGTGCGGGCAAAGCAGACACCGATGTCGATGCCGATGCTGTCGGTACCGGTGCCGGAGTCGGTGCCGGTACCGGTTGAAGTGTCTGACGTGGTTCCGAGGGTGTCGATGCCGCAAAGAGAGCCACCAGACTGCGCTCAATAGCCAGGAACCTCTGGTCTATCGACGCTGCCGATGCCTGGGTATCGGTACCGGAGAAAGCAGCCAGTACCCCAGAGCATGGCACCAGTAGTTCTGCCAAGGTCGAGGCCTCGAGAACATCCTGGAGCCCCGATAATGCTTTGGAAGCTGAAGCCTCCCGCAGGGGCAATTTTGCCGGTACAGAACCCTCAAGGGCAACGCCAGAGGCATCTCGATGCTTGGAAGGAGATCTACCCTTTGAGGACCGGCCAGACTTATGTTTAGTTACCTGAGATCCATGGGAGGAAGACGAACCCTGGAAGACGTCGATGCCACAGAGGCTGCATCGGAGGGAAAAAGGGTGCTGAGCTTAGCAGCTCGGTTTTGTTGACCCCTCTTGGACATCATGGCACAGGCCATACACTCTGAAATGGAGTGGTCAGGACCTAAACATTTAAGACACCACTCATGGGTGTCGGTGACGGAGATGGTACCGCCACACTTGGTGCACTTTTTGAAACCCGAAGCGGGTTATTCCATGTTTAGGAAATTTTGGGCCTAAGGCCCAAAATGGTGCGTGCACCTGAGGAGGAAAAAATAACTATATTATTATTTTTTTTTTTTTTTTAATAAAGAAAGAAAGAACCGGAGGTAGCGGTATAGCGTCGAGGAAGGCAGACGCGACCACAAAAAAGGAGAATGGAAAGATTTTCTGCGTTGACAGGAATGACGACCTGCTGGCTCCGCGGAAAACGAAGAACTGGAGAGAGGCAGTTGGGAAAGGCGGAAAGGCAGCACGCAGGCGCTGTGGGATGCTCCCAAAAGCTTTCTAATTGGACGCTGGGGAGCGTTCCCGTGCAGGCTCCTTCGGTACCGATACCCATATGTGACGACTACATTCCTGCTTGTTCCTGGAGATTGGTGTTATTCAGCCACTATCTTTTTTGTCTAAGCCATTTAATTAATTTAGGACAGCCTTGTTGGGGTACTGCATTACTACTACTACTATTAATCATTTATATAGCATTACAAGGCATACACAATGCTGTACAAATATATAAAGACAGTCCCTACTCATAGAGCTTACAATCTAATCAAGATAGACAGAATAATACAAGAGAAACCAGGGGGTTCAAATAAGGCGACACAAGGAGAATAAGAGATTAGGATCCAAATGCGGCCTCAAAGAGGTAAGCCTTTAGCATTGATTTGAAGAGGGGGAGAGAAGAGATTTGATGTAAAGACAGAAGATGTTTGTTCTAAGCATAAGGAGCAGCAAGGTGAAAAGATCGAAGTCTGGAGTTTGCAGAAGAAAAGGGCATAGAGAGAAGAAAGCCAGAGGAGAAGCGGAGTTCACGAGGAGGGGTGTAGGAAGAGAGAAGAGAGGAAAGGTAATGAGGAGCAGTAGAGTGAATGCATTAAACTGCATAGCTATATGGATAGCCATAGCATTTGCATTCTTTGAAAGGTGAGGTTAAAAATGCATAAAATACCTTCTTTTAAGTTTATTATAGCACTGTACCTCACTTTTTCCTAAATATTTATAGTCCCAGACAACAATACTTCTTTCAGTTACGGCAACTATTCGTCTTAGCTGGTGAAGAAAGTCACAGCCTGTCATCCATCCACCTTCCTAAGAAATGGAGAAAAATTGATTTAAACTACAGTTTCTGTTCATGTTCTAGTAAGATTAAATACAGTATTCATAAAAAAAAATTTATAGGACAAACGCACAGTATAATTTACACTATACCCGACAAAGCTACACAAAATCACATTAGGTTTGCACTCACATAAAAAACAGGACTGATTTTGTTTTGATAGCTTGCTTAAGGTGCATATCAGATGATACAGTATTATTCTGATACCACTGAAATGCTAATCTGTAACTGCTCTATGACTCTTGGAATATATATGATCGGGCATCATGTTCTTTTGTCCATCTAAAAAAATAGCATTTCTTTCCACTAAGTAGCACAGTTCAGTACTTGTGATTTGGGTTCAGCAGGATCTTGCACTGCTCAGGGACTGTTCTCAAGCAATGGACAGACAAATGCTGTCTGTCTGCTCCTACCACAATCATAGGTCTCAGATCTGGTAGAGGATCCTTAGTTTGCCCCGGCACTTCTTGATGTGCCAACTTGGCTATGGTGGTGATTTGGGACCTCATGGGTGACCTATTCCTCTGTTCCTGCAGGAAGCTGCTCAGTGGCTCTACACAGGTCTGCAAAACTTTTTTTTCGAGAGCTGTTTTGGTTATTCCACGTAATCTTTATGTTTTTTGGTGTGCTGAATCCGAAAATGACCTCCATTTTGACATAGGACATCACGTTTCCTGACAATTTAGGTAACTATGTTAAATAAGGCAATACCTCAAAATAAATGGAAATAGACTTATAAAATTAAAGTTTTATTACAATATTTTCATGAAAATCCTTTTTTGAACTGAAATGAGCTCACCTATGCACACTAAACTCGATTCTTCTTCCTTGTGAGGCTCCTCTTGGTGCATTTACGCTTGTGAGTAGCATCTGGAATGTCTCTCTGAAGCATCCAACAGTAGTTTGCCATCATTGTAATGCTCCATTTTCCCTGGTATCTCCTTTCCATCTCTTTAATGTCTTGGTGGAATCGTTCAACTTGCTCCTCACTCACAGCTCCCAAATTTTCAGGAAAGTAGTCAAGGTGGGACTGGAGGAAATGCACTTTCAAACTCATCAGGCAACCTAAAGCTTGAAATGCTTTCAGCATTCGTCCGACGATCTTTTTGTAGTGAGGATCTTTGTTATTGCCTAAAACTTTCTGTATGACTTCTTTAAATGCAATCCACCCTTCTTTTTGAGGATCCATCATGGTATAGACAAACTCTTGATCAACTATAAGCCTTCTAATGTCTGGTCCGACGAACACACCTTCCTTCAATTTTGCCTCCGACAGGCCTGGAAACTTGGTGACCAAGTATTTGAAGCATTCTCCATCTCTTGGAAGTGATTTTACGAATTGCTTCATCAATCCCAATTTTATGTGGAGAGGTGGTAGAAGAACTTTATGGGAAGGTACCAAAGTTTCTCGGAGGACATTTTTTTCACCGACTGTTAGCACCCTCGGCTGCCAACGCTTCTTGGTCCAGTGATTTTGTCGGTCTCGACTGTCCCATAGACACAGAAAACAAGGATATTTGGTATACCCAGCTTGTTGCCTGAGCAGCATGCACAAGACCTTCAAGTCCCCACACACTTGCCAACCATGGTCTTCATATTTAAGTTTACGAAGAACCAATTCCAAGTTCTCGTAGGTTTCCTTCAAGTGTACGGAATGACCTTCAGGTATGGAAGCGTAAAAACCGTTGTGGAGTAAAACTGCTTTGAGACTACTTTTTGAAGAATCTATAAGAAGACGCCATTGTTCTGAATCATATTGGATTTTAAATTGACCCATCAGACCTTCGACATCGATGCAATAAACCAACTTGTCTTCCTGGGCGAAGTAAGGAACAAACTCCTTTTCACGATGTCTGAACCATGAAGATGACACTCCTGGCAACAATAACGGTTGAAGAATGACGAGCTAACACGAATTGCGATGAAAAAGTGTGAACAGCCTAGAACCAAGAACCTGATGATGATTCGTGCACAAGTGTGGCATGCAGGAGAGAGCAGCTCTGTGTCTGTACACGAGACGTCACAGTGCTGGCCACGCCCCCCCCCCTGCACTGACCGGAGCTGCTGCTATCTGCCCTGTGTCTCTCTCCCACTGGATTCTTCAGGAAAGATTAACCCCTTCTACCATTAGAAGCACGGACTTAGAACTTGCTTAGCTTATGTATATATTGCTGAACATCAGATTTACAGTGCTATTTTTTTTTTTACATAACTCGGACAACCCCTTTAAGGGGTTTTTGGCATTTTATATCTTAAATGCACTTATGTGAAATAATGAATAGTAATTTGAATTAATTAATAGTAATTTGAAAAATTTTGATAAATTTGAAGACAATTTTGCATGTTGTGGCAAATCATGACGTCTAGGAGTTTTTTCAATATTTTATTTGTTTTCAGCATACCAAAATACATGGAAATTAGATGAAAATAATCAAACAGCTTTTTAGTCGCAGACCTGTGTAACCATTCTGATCCTAGCAGCAAGATCTCTAAATCACAGGTTATTCAGCGGCAGCGGCCAGCACTGGTAAAGCGACAAGCCAACACTGCTGAATTCTAACCCTGAATGTTCAATGCTGTTTCATCCGACCTCAAGGTTTTGTCCACGTTCAGTTTTGCAAACTGCTCACAAACATCTTCCATGATTGATGTGGTATCTACTCCATTCCCATCAGTATCTTTGTCATCATGTGTGATTTCTTCTCCAGGATTTTCTTTTTGAACACATAAGAACATAAGAAATGCCATACTGGGTGAGACCAAGGGTCCATCAAGCCCAGTATCTTCTTTCCAACAGTGGCCAATCCAGGTCACAAGTACCTGTCAGGTTCCCAAAAGGTAGACAGATTCTATGCTATGCTGTTAGCCCCAGGGGTAAGCAGTGGATTTCCCCAGTCCAACAGAAGTATGTGTTTAGCATGTCTACTTTTTCCTTGCCACTATTCAGCACCTTCGAGTCTTAGTATCCTACCTCTGGCCTTCCTTCCTTCTCTCTGCAATATCCTTGAAAAACTCTTGTCATCTCGCTTCACATTGTAGCCATTTTTTCTTCTGCGTGTGCTTTTGTCATCCTGATTTCTTAGTTTAATTTATTTCCTGATATATTGCCCTTTCAGGCTTTTGACGACCTAGGAAAGAGACTTATAATTTTAAATTAATATACACAAAGAAAAACAGAGAATTAGAGGGGTTTTACAATAGTCTGAGTAGTGGGAATTGCAGCAGGTAAGTGTAGCTTTGATGAAAAATGGTGTTGCTGTTTCTATGATCTTCTATATTTTGTGAATGCTATCTTTTTTTGCCACCTCTTCTTTGGAAAACCATGTAAGTTTTCTCTTCCTTTTATACTTTCCTGTTGCCGTTTTATAAACTCTTTCAGTTTAGTTCACTACCTTTGCACTCCCTTTATCTCTTCCTGCCCTGCCAGCAGCTCCTACAGGTACTTTCCCATTTTACTCGTCAGCGTTTTTGAAATCTAGGACTTTGAGTTTGCTGTGACTAGGCTCTGCCTTGTTTTTTATGTATCAAACCTGCGGTGGTCTCTGCTGCTCGTGGGATCCCACCGGGACATTATTCACATTATCTCCATTTGTGAGTACTAAATTCAGCACTGACCCTTTCCTCTCGTAAGGCATCCACACCTTTCTACTTCTTTCCAGATGGCATATTCCAATTCACACCCAATTACCTTTCCCTTCATTACTATCTTTGCAATATCGCTGATGACGTTTCTGTCCATTTCTTCCATTGGATTTGAAGGTCTATAGCCTACATCAGTGTGGATGGATGCACCATTTCCTCTTTCCCAAACAATCCGCAGCACTGCTTCTGTTCCCTTTGTTTCAGCTGCTTTAATATTGTTTTTGACATAGGGAGCTTCAGCTCCTCCTTTTCGGGCCTCTGTATCCCTCCTAAATAGATTATAGCCAGGTATGAGAATATTCCATTCAGGAAACTCATTGAACCAAGTTTCCATAATGGTCACAATCTCCAAGTCCATTTCCACCATCTGGGCTTCCAGGTCAGGAACTTTATTGCCCAGACTGTGTTCATTGCTTTCCTGAAAGTTTTGGGTGGCTTGCTTTTATTTTGCATAGTTTTTATTCCCGACTCCTCTTCCCCTTTGTTACTTATAAATGAGTTAAGAGGGTGGTTCTTTCTATTTTTCAACATTACTGTACTGCTTTTACTGTGGCTGACTTCCTGATCTTCTTCCATCCACCACCCCCGTTCTCTACTTGAAATATCTATCCATATATTGTTGGAATTTTCCATGTAGGATCCTTTTTCTTGCCACAGAAATATGTAGTCCATCATTACAGTCACAGGTATGATATTAATTATTCTTTTCTCATTTACATTATGTAACAGATGTAGTAGGTATTCAAACACAGGTTCTTTGCACAACATATCACACTTATGTTATGCCATGAATTTGGTGATTGAACTTTTTAAGTAACAGTCCTTGAGCTTGCGAGACAGGAAGATAGAAAATCCATTTCAAAGTTCTTGCATGGTTCCAGACTCTTCTAGCAGGCTGTGATTTCAAGTCACTATAGATTTTTTCCTTCCCTCTTCTTCTACAGTCTTTCCTCTCCCCTGTGGAGTTCTGCAGGGCTCTGGTCTCACATCTTCATGAGTCCTCTACCTATCCTTATTCAGGAATCTGGAATCACTCTCTATCTCTATATGCAGATGACATTCTACTAGTTACTTACATGGATCCTATTAATCTTGATCTATCAATTTTTGCCTTGCCAAAGTCACCAAATAGCTAGTAAAACCACAGTCTACAGCTAAATCCTCCAAAAGACTATCACTGCCTGGGCTCATCAGATCATCAAACTATCCCAATGTAAATCGTATACTGAATGGTTCGCCTTTCACATCCACCCCTTCCTTCAGATATCTCAGTATCAGCATAGATAAAATGAACTTTCTTTCTCTCAGCAAATTAGTTGGGTTGCTAAAGCATCCTTCAATACTTTCTCCTGTATTTTTGCCATCCTTCCCTATCTTGAATCTTTGACCCAGTCTACAGTTATCCCAAGTCTCACAATATCCCATCTTGACTACTGTAACATTGTTTATGCTGAGCTACCCAAATTTGCATTAAAATGACTTCAGTCAATTTAAAACATGGTGGTCCATCTCCTCTCCAGCACCCGCAAATACGATCTTTATTAATCCATCACCACTCGCTTTCAGTCTCAGCGTGAATCCATTCAAGATTCGTTCTCTTACATGTATGTTTAAATCTCTTTATTAAAAAAGATCATAGAACATACAATCACCGACCATCTACAATATGTACATCCCAATACAGCTACTTTTCCCATGTAACACAGATCAAAGTAATAAACAGTGATACCCACAGTGCCCCGGCCCATCAAGCAAAGAAGAAGGGATGGACTCCCATTTACTTAACTCTGTCAAAGTTGCCATCCCCCCTGAAGGACCATCAGGGAGCATATACCAGCCAGGCCCCAAGGCACAAGACATACAACAACCCCATACATATGTCTGCGAATCTATAACATAGGGCGATTATTTTAAGGAACATTTTTCCCCCTCCCTTCCTCCCATCCCTCCTTACCCTCCCTCTCCCCACCTATTCCCCCCACTTCCACCCCTCCAGGTCTTCCTCAAATCCACCCCTCTTGGTGGGTTGTTTCTGCACCACCACCAGAGGCTCCCAGAATAAGTCCCAAGTCCCCCCTTACCCTCTCCCCACTCCTAGATAAAGGGGACCCTCCAACCAGGACACACACTAATGGAGACATGCAGTCTATTTACCTGCATGCTTTTTCAGTGTTGTGAAAAGTATTGGGGGAATAAGAGGGATGTCTCCTCTCCACAGGTGTTAGATTGCTAGAACGGGCACTTTTCTGCTAGTGCTCTGGGGCAGGTATAGGCATGGATGTGCATGTTGGCAATTTCCAACATGCATGCCATTCTAAAATCAGACACACACATGTATCTTTATAGCAATGTCCCAGGCACACCTCCACCACACCCCACACCTCTGTGCAATTTGGTCATGATCGCATGGACATGTTTCAATTCATGGCTATCTAAAATGGCTCTTGGGATGTTAATATGATTTGTACATTGTGGTGAAGACTCCCCTCCAGAGGAAATGGAGATAGGGGAAAATCCTGATAGAAGGGATGACACACACAGGATTTCCAAAACTGACTTGGAAAAAACACAGTTATCGGCTGAGCTGAAGACAAGCCCCAGCCCAGGGGAGGAGTTAGGCTTCAGCACTGATTGGGCATGCCCAGGGGAACGACAGGGAGTGCCGGGAAATGAAGCCCTTTTAAAATCCTCAGACAGGATTGACAGGGGAGGCAGCAAGGCAGGCAGCAAGGCTGACAAGGAGAGCAGCAAGAAACGAAGCAGACGAGAAGCAGCTTCCAGTGCACGTTGGTCTTCAGGAGGAACTTGGAATCAAAGGGGAAAAACGCTAGAACCCTGGGAGAAGGCAGAACCCTGGAACAGTAAGCCTTGGAGCCCAATATACTCTCAAGAAGATCCTTACTACATGGTAGAGCCTAAATGTGGGAATGCTAGCAAACCCAGCTCTTGGAGAAAAGGCATTTTGTCTGGTGGCGAGCAGTGCTATAAAAGCCAGGAACCAAAACAGGAAAGACGTTTTTCTGAGAGAAATTCCCCTAGCAGAAGAACTAGCCTTAAGGCTCCTGAGTTTCTAGAGAGGAGAGAGTCTGGGAAGAAAGGTGCCTGTTCTTATGCCAACGTCTCTGATAAAGGTAAAGCTGAATTTCCTAATTTTAATGCCTTGCTGGAGAAACCCTTTTATTGTGCTGACCTCCCTAAGCCAAACTCTGCAACAGGAGCAGATAGTGAGTGGGGGAAGGGTGTAACCCTTACCGGAGACTATCAAGCAGCTAAAGAGCAGCTACAGGCTGAATTGCTTCTAAAAGAGTTTCAGCAATTTCTGGAGCTAAAGTCAGGGAAACATAAGAAACCTGATGAAGAGAATAATTGCCTTAGCCCAGATGAATGTATGCAGATAGATAATGATATGCCTACCTTGAGTTATGATCCTTGTGCAATGGATTGCTCTTTATGTTTTAGAGAGTAACCGTGTAAAGAAGCATCTGGAGTTTGTATGAGAAGAATACAAAACGTTTGCTATACCTGTTGCCTAGCCGTGAAAGTTCACAAATTGTTTTCACCTGTTTCTGTAAAGCCACGCTGTGAGGAGAACAGCTGTTACTGTGAGGCTGCAATAATCCCAAGCAACCACACGAGGCAACATGGTTTTACCGAAGGACGATCTTGCCAAACAAATCTGATCGAGTTCTTTGACTGCGTGACCAGGGAACTAGATCAGGGGCATGCAATGGATGTCATCTACCTGGATTTCAGCAAAGCCTTTGATACTGTTCCTCATAGGAGGCTTGTCAACAAACTCAGTAGCTTGGGGATGGGTCCCAAGATGGTAAACTGGATTAGAAATTGGTTGACTGACAGACGACAGAAGGTGATTGTACATGGAGCTCACTCGGATGAGAGGAAGGTGATTAGCGGGGTGCCCCAGGGTTCGGTCCTGGGCCCGGCACTGTTCAATGTATTTGTGAGTGATATTGCTGAAGGACTGAATGGAAAAGTCTGTCTTTTTGCAGACGACACAAAAATTTGCAACAGAGTGGACTCCCCCGAGGGAGTGGTTAACATGAAGAAAGATCTACAAAAGCTGGAAGACTGGTCTAAAGCTTGGCAACTACGATTTAATGCAAAAAAGTGCAGTGTCATGCACTTGGGTAGCAGAAATCCAAGAGAAATGTACGCGATAGGGGGAGAAAGGTTGGTATGCACAGTTCAGGAAAAAGACCTTGGTGTGATTATCTCTGCTGATCTCAAGGTGGCAAAACAGTGCGACAAGGCAGTGGCAAAAGCCAGGAGGATGTTGGGCTGCATACAAAGAGGGATTACCAGCAGAAAAGAAGAGGTACTTATGCCACTGTATAGGTCACTGGTGAGGCCTCACTTGGAATACTGTGTTCAGTTTTGGAGACCATATCTTGCAAAGGATGTAAAAAGACTGGAGACTGTTCAGAGGAAGGCGACCAAAATGATTTGGAGCCTGCATCAGAAGCCTTATGAGAAGAGACTTGAAGACCTAAATATGTATCCTTTGGAGGAAAGGAGGTACAGGGGAGATATGATTCAGACCTTTAAATACTTAAAGAGAAATGATGAACAAACAAACCTCTTCCAAAGACGGGGAACCTGTAAAACTAGAGGGCATAACATGAAACTGCAAGGGGGTAAATTGAAAGGCAATGTCAGGAAATATTTTTTCACTGAAAGGGTGGTGGATGCTTGGAATACCCTCCCGATGGAAGTGGTAGGGGCGAACACGGTGACGGAATTCAAAAAGGCATGGGACAAACACAGAGGATCCCTTTACAGAAATAGGAATAAAACAAAATAAACGGTACCATGTAACTTCTGAACCATATAACGTCTCAACAAATAGGGGTGTCCTACATGGAGTGGTGGGTTTACCCCTGAACAAGGATATGGGGAGGGGTGGCCTGCGCGGAGCGACAGGTGCACCTACTCTTGCCATCTTGCTGGGCAGACTGGATGGACCATGCTGGTCTTTATCTGCCGTCAACTACTATGTTACTATGTTACTATGAGGCAAAGCTGAGTAGAAGCTACCGTGACTGTGTAAAGCTGAGTTAAAGCTATTTGATTTCAGTTGTTTTCCTGACCTCCTGATTTTACCTTTATGTTGAAAGTTGCACCTTTACGTTATGCACCTCTGAATTGTAATGCGTTGAAAATATCCCCACAACAAATAAATTTCTTGCAAGCCTTATCACTCGAGTCACAACTACAACTTTCATCCCTAAAGAAAAAAAACAAGTGTACTATGAATCCCAGCATTCAGAGGGATCAGTACCACCTTTATTCATAAGGGACATTATATAAGGCCACTCCTGCCTGTAAGCTCCAGGGCCCAGGCAGGAGCGTCGCAACATCTGAATGGGTGTTTTCAAACATGGAAATCACAAACAGAGTTTCTAAAATGACCCCCATAATGTACTGGGAGGTGAGGATAGAGGCAGGCTGGGGATCACCCAGAAGGTTATGTGGCAAGTGCTGAAATTCAGCTGCTCTCTGCATAACTTCAATGCATTATCCAGCAGCCATGGCAACTAAACATCAGGCCCACATTTCATTTTTTCCTACCTGGCCCTCATTTGAACCACTCCACCGCTTTCCTCTCAAACTCTATCGGGACAAGGGTTTCCAGGCGTACTTGAAGGAAAAGTGGGCAGACTACCTTTTACATAATCAACTGGAGCTATTTTGGGTTACAGTAAAGTGGTACTTCGGAAGGATATTATCACCTATGGAGCCAATCAGCGGTGTGATATCAATGCACGTGTGCTCCGCCTGGAAAAGCAAGTGTGCCAGGAGCAGCATGTCCTGGCCCAACAGCTGTCTGTGGTGATCTGAGCTTGGCTGCTGGAGTCACAGATAGCCCTAAATACAATGCTGCAGCAGTGTACTAGGAAATCACTGCTCTATTATAAATTCCAGTTCTATCAATACAAAGAAAACTGTGACGTTGCCGGCTCACTGTCTCCAGGGGAATCAGGGTTCTTGCTTTGTAGCAGCCCTCAAGGACTAGGGGAGACAACTAGGAGGGGGACCCTGACAAAGGCTACGGGGGAAATAGGGGAGATATCTTAGTGAACTACTATCAAACCCTATATACGGGGGAGGATGTGCCATCTACTTTGACTGTGGACTATCTGGCTCTGGTACACTTGCCTAAGTTGATGATTAAGCAGGCAACACAGCTGGGGGCTCCGGTCACAGCAGAGGAAGTGCAACACTGTATTAAGGAAGTAGTTATGTGTTGGGCCTGCGGGCCTGGATGGGTATAGGGCAGAATTTTACAAACCTATACAAGAACAGGAAATTCCACCATTAGTGGAGATGTACAATGCATGGTTATCGAGGGGCGTGCTTAAATATGACGTAAATACTGCCCATATATTTTTTTTGCCTAAACCAGGGAAAGACCCCAGCTTGGCTGCCTCCTACCAGCCTATCTCCTTGATCAATTTTGATTTGAAGGGCTTGGCCAAAATTCTGGTGGATAAATTAGTGGCCTGGCTTCCAGAGTTGATACTTTAGAGTCAGGTGGGCTTTGTACGGGGGGAGGTACCCAGCAAGAAATCTCCACAAGATCCTCACCTCCCTGAAGTGGGTGCATTTTCACCAACAGCTCTCCCTCCTAATTAGTTTCAATGCCGAAAAGGCATTTGACAGGGTTGGTTGGCATTATCTGTTTGCTGCCCTGCAAGCCTATGGGTTGAGTGACTGTTTCCTCCGGGTTGTGCGTGCGCTCTATGCATCTCCATTGGTTGTGATTGTTGTTAATGACGGGCTGACCTGGCACTTTATGATGGGGAGAGGCACAAAGCAGGGTTGTGCACTCTCACCCTTTTTGTGTTATCGCTCGACCCACTGTTGTGTCTCATTCATTCGTGGATAGATATTTTGGGGGTGACAATGGATAAGGCCTTTACTTTTAATTAATGGACAAACAAACCGCTTCCAAAGATGGGGAAGCAGTAAAACTAGAAGGCATAACATGAAGCTGCAAGGGGGTAAACTGAAAGGCAATACCAGGAAACACTTTTTCACTGAAAGGGTGGTGGATGCTTGGAATGCCCTCCCGATGGAAGAAGTGGGGGCAAAGACAGTGACAGAATTCAAAATGGCATGGGACTGAGAGTAGTTACTCACCTGTAACAGGTGTTCTCCAGGAACAGCAGGAATCAGTCCTCACATATGGGTGACATCGGCGTCGACGGAGCCCCCATGCGGAGCATTTCCCCAGCTTTCAAAGAAAGCCTTTGGGAATGCAGGCACGCATGCGCGGTCCCCTTCCCGCCCAAAGGTGTCATCTTGCTCAGTCAAATGACATAGCTAAAAGACAGCACAAAAAAGAAATGAACTATATACAACTGCAACTCCAAGGGGAGGAGGGAGGGTCGTGAGGACTGATTCCTGCTGCTCCTGGAGAACACCTGTTAAAGGTGAGTAACTACTCTTTCTCCAGGACCAAGCAGGAAGTCAGTCCTCACGTATGGGTGACTCCCTAGCTCTGGGCTACCAGGAACCCAGGCTGAAAAATAGAGCTCCCTCTAGAGCCTCAGCAACAGTGAGAGAATCTTCTCTGAGACCACACCTGAATGGTAGCCCAGCACCAGGGCCGGAGGGTAGGAGTTGCCTAAACCTCAAAGAGATTACGGAGTACCGCTTGCCCGAAAGCACTGTCCCTACGGGACTCCCTCTCGAGGCAGTAGTGGTCTGCAAAAGTCTGGCTTGAAACCAAATAGCGGCCCGGCAGATGTCTGCCAACGGAACAGAGCGGAAGTGAGCTACTGATGCGGCCTTCGCCCTAACTCGGTGGGCCGTGACTCGACCCTCCAGGGAGAGGCCGGCTGCCCTGTACGCCCAGGCGATACAGTCTGCCACCCAGATGGACAACGTACGCTTAGTGACAGGCAACCCCAATTTATTAGGGTCAAAGGAAATGAAGAGCTGAGAAGCCCTTCTATGTCCCTGCATACGTTCAAGGTAAAAGGACAGTACCCTTCTACAATCCAGGGTATGCAAGACGGTCTCTGGCCTACTGGCGTGCGGCCTGGGAAAGAACGTTGGAAGTACCACCTCCTGGTTGAGGTGGAAGGAGGACACCACCTTTGGAAGGAACTTAGGATGAGTCTGCAAGACTACCCTGTTCCTATAGAACCTGGCATACGGCCTATCCGAGACCAGGGCCTGAAGCTCACTCACCCGCCTAGCTGAGGTGAGTGTCACAAGGAACAATACCTTCCAGGAGAGGAAACATAAATAGCAGGTTGCCATCGGCTCAAAAGGTGGGCGAGTCAGCTGCTGCAAGACCACACTGAGATCCCACTCAGGGGCAAATGGACGAATAGGAGGCTTAAGCAGAAGCAGGTCTCTCAGAAAACGGGACACCAGAGGGTGGCCTGAGAGAGATTGTCCATCCACCTGCAAGTGGTGAGCCGAGAGGGCAGAGGTGAACCCGGACACAGTTGGACTGAAGTCCAAGGTTGGAAAGGTGGAGCAGGTATTGAAGCACCACCTGGACAGAGCAGGAGAAAGGGTCCTCTTGCTGTTGAGAACACCAAGTAGAGAACCTACGCCACTTAAGAGCATAGGCCTTCCTGGTGGAATGTTTCCTGGAGGCCAACACCACCTCTTCTACCTCCCTAGATAGGAGCAAGGGAGCAAGGACTAGCTTTTCAGCAGCCAAGCCATCAAATTGAGAGACTTGAGGTTGGGATGCAAGAGGGACCCCTGATCCTGAGTCAGAAGATTGGGTTGCAACCCCGGAGGAAGTGGAGTATCCACCACCAACTGCAGAAGAAGAGGGAACCACGGCTGCTTGGGCCACCTGGGGGCTATCAGGATCACCGTAGCTCGGTCTGGCTGGATTTTGAATAGACTCCGGGCCACTAGAGGTGTGGGAGGAAAAGCATACAGCAGGCCCCCTGACCAAGGGATCAGGAATGCATCTGACGCTGTTCTCAAGGGATGCGGTTGCCTGGAACAGAACCGGGGTAGTTGCCTGTTGAGCGGACTGGCAAAAAGATCCATGGTCGGAAGACCCCACTTCAGAAAGATCTTTTGCAGTACCAGAGGATCCAATTGCCACTCGTGAGGCTGCAGGAGTCTGCTGAGTCTGTCCGCCAGGCAGTTTTCCTGGCCTGGGAGGTAGACTGCCTTGAGGGTCACGCCCTGGGTGACAGCCCAGGAGCAGAGAGCTTGTGCTTCCAGGCATAGAAGCCTGGATCCCATGCCTCCCTGCTTGATGACGTAGAACATAGCCACCTGGTTGTCTGTCTGAACTAGGACAGACTGGTGAGACAGGACCTGAGAGAAAGTCCGTAAGGCCAGCCGAATGGCCCTCAATTCCAACAGGTTGATCTGCTGGGCGGCCTCCCATGCGGACCACAGGCCTTGGGTGCAGGCTTCCTGGCAGTGAGCCCCCCAGCCCTGCAGGGAAGCATCGGTTGTCAGTACCTGAGTGTGTGGGGAGGCCTGAAAAGGAACACCCCTGACCAGATTTGGGAGATGTCTCCACCAGCGTAAGGAGTCCACCAAGGGTTTGGACACCTTTATTCTGTCTGACAACTTTCCTGTGGCCTGCAGCCACTTCATTCTGAGGTGCCACTGAGCCGGCCTCATGTGTAGCCGGGCATGTGGGGTGACATGCACTGTGGAAGACATGTGACCTAAGAGCCGGAGGAAGTCTCTGGCCGAGACCAGAGAGTTCGCCCGAAAGTGACCGGCCAACTCTATCAGCCTGTGAGCTATGTCCACAGGCAAAAATGCCTTTGCTTGGAGAGTATACAACCTGGCCCCTATGAATTCCACGTCTTGTGAGGGGACCAAAGTGGACTTTGGGAAGTTTATAACGAACCCCAGGTGCTGAAGCAGGGATATGGTCCTGTAGGTGGCCTGCCTGGCCTCTTGTGGAGACTGGCCTCTGATTAGCCAGTCGTCCAGGTAAGGGAACACAAAGATCCCCTGGTTCCTGGAGGTAGGCCGCAACCACCGCCAGGCATTTTGTAAAAACCCTGGGGGCGGAGGTGAGGCCAAAAGGAAGCACTCTGTACTGGAAGTGCTTTCCTCCCACCACAAATTTGAGAAATTGTCTGTGGCTTGGATGGATGAGGATGTGAGTATAAGCATCCTTCAGGTCTAAGGAGCATAGCCAATCTCCCTGCTGGAGGTAGGGCAGTAAGATTCCAAGGGTAAGCATCTTGAACTTCTCCCTCTCCAGAAACTTGTTCAGATTTCGCAGGTCGAGGATGGGTCTGAGGCCTCCTGTTCTTTTTGGTACCAGGAAGTACCTGGAGTAGAAGCCTTGCCCTTCCAGGTGGTGAGGCACCGGTTCCACCGCCTGGTCCCTTAGTAGACCTTCCAACTCCTGAAGGAGTACGTTTCTGTGCAGAGGGGGTCTTGGAGGCTCCCCTGGAAAGTAGGAGGGGGGTATCTGGGTGAAGTGGAGCAGATAGCCCCTTTCAATGATACTTAACACCCAAGTATCCCCTGTGATGGCTGGCCACCTGTCTGCGTACAGGGTCAGCTGACCTCCTGTGCCCTGGAGAGGAGGAGAGGCTATGCTGGCATAGTCAAAAAACCCCTCCCTACTGAGCAGGAGCCAGAGTAGGAGACTTGGGGGCCTTCTGCCTAAGGGGCCCATGACCCTGCCCCTTGGCTTGCTGGCCCTGTTGGGGAGCTGCAGAGGCCTGGTAGTGAGGGTAGGTTTTATAGGCAGAGGTCTTCCTCGGGTAAAAGGTCTTTTTCCCCGAGCCCTTCTTTTTCTGAGAAGGGGCAGAGGTCTTCCTGGACAGCCTTGTCCGGGTAAGAGTCTCGGTCTCGGGTTCTGCAGCCTTTTCGGCCATGGGCTTGCCAAAGAGGTTTTCACCTCGGCAAGGGACATCGACCAACTTGTCCTGTACCCACGGCTCGAGGTCCAAGGATTGTAGCCAGGCCTGATGGTGTGCACCGATGCCGGCCCCTGCTACCTGGGCCGAAGCCTCAAATCCATCGTAGGCTGCTCGAGAGATAAACTTTGAGCACTCTCGAATACCAGAAGACAAGGCCTTGAACCTCTGCAAAGGTTCCTCGCACAGACCAGCAGAGAACCCGGCAATCTCCTTTGCCAGGTCTGTCAGACGGCTGCCTGGGTGAGAATCTTCACAGTCTTGACAATGCATATATCTATATGATTTTTGCAAGGTATTGTGCACAGCTGCTGACAATAATTTAGTTGTGCACAAGTGTTAAAGCCAATAAGATACTTCTTTATTTATGGGATTATTTCTCCCAGCACAGATATGCTTGGTAGCACATAAATTAGGTTACTTGCTTGCAGTGTTTAACTTGGTAAAACAAAGTCAAAAATCAAAATCAGGAAAACAACCTTTAAACTTGTCAGGCAATTAGCTAATGTTTTCTTAGCATATATCTAACAAACAAAAAAGCCACAAAGAAAGAAATAAACTGTTCTTGTCAGGTTAACTTCTGATTACTTTCCACACAGATCCAAAAGTGATTCTCTCCTAGCTCACAAGCAATTAGGTGCAGCTCAATTGCTATCAGTTATCCAGCTGAAACCCTTTAGCTGGCTGGCTTTCTACTGTGTGAGTCAAATCCTGCTTCAGGAGCTTTTCTTAGTGGAATAAAGAACAAATTTATATTTCTTTGTGATGGTTGCTGTGCCTTATCACAGAAAGTTACCAACAGAGTTTGGATAGAGAGCAGTCCATATAAACAATATTTTCATCTGCTATTATTCCCCCTTCATCAACAAGCATAGGGTCAATATCATGAATTGGCACAGATGAATCTTTCAATGGAGCACTTTCAGGAGAACACTTATTTCCCTGCTGTCTTTCAAGGTTATAGCTAGGGCATAGATCAGTGTTCATACCTAAGCTTCCATTGCTGCTATAGTTCCTCTCTATATAGCTTGGCCAGTATGTAGTCCAGTTCTTATGTCCAGCCTTCCAATCCTGATCCCTGGACACTGGATTTCTCTTCACATACCTTCTGGCATAGGTCTTAGAGTCCCTTCCACGTGCAGCCGTCTCCCTCACAGGTAGCCTCTGGTGATTCCTTGTTCTGCAGCACCATTCCTCTGGCTTTCCCCAGTCCAATGGTCTATGCTGGCCCTTGGAATACCTCCCAGTATACGTACTGCCTTGGACTCTTCTAGACCTCTCAAAGGCCTTTCTCCTCTTCCTTCCAGAGGGTCTCTTTGCCTCTCTGTCCGGCCGGTTTGGCTTCTGCTGATATCCAAGGTGATCATGAAGAAGATCAAGATGAAGCTGGTCATCTGTAGAATAAACTCTATTCTTATTCTGCCTTGATGAGTGCTCCTCCCTAATACAGCGCAGCTGTGCTGAATCAGGCCCTGCCCTTTGAAATGAGTGCTTAGGGATTACCTCATAGCCCTCCTGATTGAACACACGTTTCCCCACTTCAGCTCCTCTGATGGCTGTTGGAAACCTGGAGCATTCTGGGACTGGTAGTCTTTTATGGGAAAATTCTGTTTTCTTATTTCTACCAGAACTGACAGGTTGCTTGTTCAGAGTCACATCATCTTTTCTATAGCTCCTTCCTGAGCTATGATAAGCTTCCTTATCACAGGTCTCGAAGGTACATGCCCATGTACAGCTGGGTAGGTCTGGACGCGGCAAGCAAGCATAGAGCCCTGGAAGCACTTTCTACCGAGGGCATCCAGGTTCCGGGCTTCCCTGCCGGGAGGCACCGAGGAGTGCATCTTCTGACTCTTCAGGCGATGCATGGCCGATTCCACCACCATGGAATGGTGCGGTAGCTGTGCCTTCTGAAACCCGGGGCTCTTGCGGACTCGATAGATGGAATCGACCTGCTTGCTTAGAACCGGCATCGAAGTCGGCGCCTCCCACATGCAGAAGAGCAACCACTCCAACATCGGAGGAACCGGGACAGTCAAGGCCTCCTCGGGAGGAGAGTCATACTGCAGAGCCTCAAGCTCCTCGGCTCGAAGCTCTTCCTCGGGGTCCGCAGGGAATGCCAGTGCCTTGGCCACGTCCCGTACAAAATCCGAGAACCTAGTATCCTCCGGGGGGGACCTTGTCCGAGGCTCGGAGCCCGGTGAGTCCAAAGGGATGCACCGAGTCCGGAAGGTGTCAGGGGACTCCTCCTCCTCCGTCTTCCACGCCGATTCCTCCGAGGAGGAATCGAGCGGCTCCGAGTGAGCGGGCACCGATGCCATCCGCCCCAACGCTGAGGGAACCGGCGTCGACGACCTCGGTCCCGAACGGGAGGCCGAGGGTGACCGCGGCCGAGGATCGACTCGAGTTCGCATGGTCTCGAGGATCGGCTCGCCTCCGGGGTCGGCTTGGATGTCGATGTACCGGTGGTCGGGGCAGATGCGCCGGTGAGACCGGCGATCAGCACCCGCTGCTGCTCCATGAAGGCAGACAATCTGCTCTCCAAGGTCGTCAACCTGAGTCCGAGCTCAGGAGACCCAGCAGCCTCCGACTCGGGGCCCGACGGCATCGAGCCCGACGTCGGCTCCCCCGGAGGAGAGTCCATGAGGACTACAGTACTCACGTGACTCGGGGCCTCTGACTCTACACAAGGATGCTTGGCAGGCCTCTCCGACTCTGAAGACCCAGGACGGCGATCGGGGCTATGCGACCTGGCCCTCGAGGAGCCAAGAGTGTCCACCGATGCCGCCCTCGTGGGTTTCTTCTTTCTTCGGTGCTCCCTCGAGGGGGACTCCCTTTCAGAGGAGACCCAACGATGCTCAGGGTCAGACTCCCGAGACGTCGAGGCCTCTGACGAAGTCCGGGTCCGTCCCGAGGCAGACTCGGAGAAGATCCTCTCACGCTGGTGCTGATGGCTCCGCAATGCCTTGGGAGACATTTTGCCACAGGGACTACAGACCGTAGAATCGTGGTCTGGACCCAGGCACCGGAGGCAGCAGTCGTGTTTGTCGGTGAGAGACATTAGTTTCTTGCACCGATCACACTTCTTAAAGCCACTGGCAGCCATCGGGGGAAAAAGGGCCCCTGCAAGATCAAAACATTGGGCTGCCAAGGAAAAGAAAAAAAGGCGCGAACGCAGTCTCTAAGGACAAAAACCGAAAAAGAGAGATCCGGGCTCGGCACCGGTGTACCGAGTCCAGGCAGGAAAGGAACCGATGTCGAACCGATGAAAAACTCGACCCAACGCAGGAAAAATCAACTTTTTTCATGGGTGACAAGGACAGGCGTCCGTAGGGCTCCGCGGAAAAAAGCAGACTGAGGAAGATGGCACCTTTGGGCGGGAAGGGGACCGCACATGCGTGCCTGCATTCCCAAAGGCTTTCTTTGAAAGCTGGGGAAATGCTCTGCATGGGGGCTCCGTCGACGCCGACGTCACCCATATGTGAAGACTGACTTCCTGCTTGGTCCTGGAGAAATAGTGGATCTCTTTATAGCAACAGGATAAAATCAAAATAAGCATAACTATCTCTTATATCTGAACAAACAGGGGTGACCTCCACGGAGCGGTGGGTACACTCCTAAACAAAGGCATGGGGAGGGGTGACCTGCACAGAACAGGTCTTTATCTGCCGTCATATACTATGTTACTATATGTTACTATGTAACTAGGGAAGTTACCTGTGTAAAGGCCTTCGGAAATCAGGCCCATAACCCAAAGTAGTAGGTTATATGCATAAAATTATGCACATAACCCACTTACATAAGTCATGATATATATATCAGGTTCAGTGTTTCCTGTTCACTTAGTTTTGATAAAATCTGAGCAATGAATACTTTGAACTTCTAGACCTGTGACTAAATAATTTCATTAATTCTTTTACTTCCATGTTGTTCACAATTAATTGAAATATATTTTATGATGCAGTCTAAATGTGGCTGCTAGTGTATTTTTAAGATATTATTTTTGTTCATTTTGTAGCCTCACTTCTTGCATTTTAAATGTGAGCTTGCACTGCTCTAATGGTAAGAATGAGGAGGGAGGTGTAGGGTTATTTTACATGAACTAGACAGAAAAGCGTTGCAGCCCTACAGTTTAGCAGGTCCAATAAGGAAAAATGAAAATTCTCTAAAATAAAAATTAAAAAATGAGACATCTAATACTGAAAATGTCTATGGGTGAACATTTCAAAAGCTTATTTGCACATATGACAGAGGCATATAGCAGCTTTTATATAGTAACCAATTTATTACTACTATCTGTACTCAGCATTTGTATAGTGCTACAAGACATATGCAGTGCTGCACAGATGCAAGTAAAAGATGGTCCCTGCTCATCAGAGCTTACAATCTAGTCAAAACAGACATCACAGTAGCTATAGACTTGGGATACATCTAAAGGGAATGGTAAGGGAACACAAAGGAGACCAGGTGAGTCAAGATCCAAAAGCGGCAGCGAAGAGGTGAGTTTTCAGCCTGGATTTGAAAAGAGTCAGAGAAGGTGCCTGACATACAGACAAAGGTAGTTTGTCTCAGGCATAAAAAGCAGCAGGGTGAAAGGAGCAAAGTCTGGTATTAGCAATAGAAGAGAAGGGCACAGATAGAAGCGATTTGCCAGAACAGCGGAGTTCCTGAGGAGGGGTATAGGGAGAGATAAGAGAGGAAAGGTAGTGAGGAGCTGCAGAATGAGTGCACTTATAGGTCAGCAGGAGAAGTTTGACCTGGATGTGGAAACAGATAGGGAGCGAGGCTGGTGGAAGATTAGCCACGCAGCTGAACAGATTAAAGGATGAGAAATGATTCAGAGGGAGACCAGCAAAGAGTAGGTTACAATAGTCTAGACAGATGGTGACTAAAGAGTAGATAAGTGTCTTAGTAGTATGTTCAGAAAGGAATAAGCAGATTTTGTTGACGTTAGAGAAAGAAACAGCAGGTTTTAGCTATCAGTTGGATGTGTGTGGAGAAAGCACAGTTACTTACCTGTAACAGGTGATCTCTGGGAACAGCAGGAATAAGTCTTCACATATGGGTATGTCGGTACCGACGGAGCCTGCGCGGGAACGCTCCCCAGCGTCCCAAAAAAAGGAAGTTTTTGGGAGCATCCCACAGTGCCTGCTCGCTGCCTTCCCGCCTTTCCTAACCACCTCTCTCCAGTTTGAGTTTTAAAGCTGAGACAAAGAGAGAGAGAGGAAAGGAAAGATAGACAGAGAGATACAACTCCTAGGGGAGGTGGGTGGGGTGTGAAGACTTATTCCTGCTGTTCCCAGAGATCACCTGTTACAGGTAAGTAACTGTGCTATCTCCAGGAACAAGCAGGAATGAGCCTTCACATATGGGGACTCCCCAGCTAGAGATGCCTGGGAGATCCCCAAGGTTGTGAGACCCTGAGAAGGGCTCTACCTCCTCCCATGGATCTCAGGCATCCAACCAGGGATGGAGGGTAGGAGTTGATTAAGCATGGAACAGGTGTTTGAGAACAGCCTGACCAAACAAGGCATCCCGGCGGGAGTCCTTGTCCAAACAGTAATGGGCTGTGAAGATATGAACCGAGGCCCAGGTGGCCGCTCGACAAATCTGGTCGATGGACACAGAATGTAGATGAGCCATAGAGGTTGCCATGGCCCTCACATTATGAGCTGTGACATGGCCCTCCAGAGAAAGGTTCTTACTCTGGTAGGCAAAAGAAATACACTGAGCAATCCAATTGGACAGTGTCCTCTTAGAGACTGGAAATCCCAAATGAGAGGGATCAAAAGCAACAAAGAGTTGAGAAGACTTTCTATGTTGCTGTCCTTTGTAAGTAAAAAGCAAGAGCCCTCTTACAATCCAGGGTATGAAGTTCCTCTCTGCACTTGATGCATGAGGACCTGGAAAAAAGACAGGTAAATATACCTCTTGGTTAAGATGAAAAGGTGAGACCACTTTAGGCATAAAGTGTGGATTGGTCCTAAGGACTACCTTATCATGATGGAACCTTGTATAAGGTGGATTAGCCACTAAGGCCTGCAGTTCACTGATGCGGCGAGCTGAGGTGACTGCAATAAGAAAGATAACCTTCCAGGAAAGAAATTTCAAGGAGGTAGTGGCTAAGGGTTCAAAGGGTGGCTTCATGAGCTGACCAAGAACCAGATTCAAGTCCCATGCCACTGGAGGTGGTCTAATGGGAGGTTTAGTTAAAAAAAGGCCTCTCATGAATCTTGCAATAAGAGGATGAGAGGAGACAGGTTTTCCATTGAGAGGCTTGAGGGATGCTGCAATAGCACTCAAATGGACCCTTACTGAATTTGTTTTGAGGCCTGCATGGGAAAGATGCAGTAGATACTCTAGTAAAGAATTCAAAGGTATTGCTAGAGGGTTAATACCCTTCTCAGCACACCAAATGGTAAACCTTTTCCATTTAAAAGCATAGGAACATCTAGCAGAAGGCTTTCTGGAAGCATGAAGGATATCCCTTACTTGCTGAGAAAGATGCCAATCTTGAAGGTCTAAGCCTTCAGCAACCAAGCCCTGAGATGGAGAGATTGGGGGTTTGGGTGCCACAACGTTCCCCCCTCCTGAGAAAGGAGATCTGGAGCAGACCCCAAGTCCAGGGAGGGAGCTTGAGAGAGATGCAGAAGTAGAGGGTACCACACTTGGCGTGGCCAACGTGGAGCTATGAGGATCATAGCTCCTCGATCTCTCTGAAACTTGAACAGGGTCTTGGGAATTAGGGGAATGGGTGGAAAGGCATACAGGAAGTCTTGACCCCAATGAAGGAGGAAGGCATCCCTGACCTGAACTCCCTGACACGGAATTCTGGAACAGAATCGGTGAAGTTTGGCATTCCACGGACTTGCAAAGAGGTCTATGTCCGGGGTTCCCCAAATTCAAAAGATTCTGACTATCTGGTCCATATGAAGGGACCATTCGTGTGGAAGCAGAACTCGACTGAGTCTGTCTGCCCAAGAGTTTTGAACTCCTGGAAGGTATACTGCCAGAAGATGAATTCGATGCTCTTTGGCGAAGGCCCACAATCTCAGAGCTTTGTTGCAAAGCGACAGAGAGCCAGTCCCTCCCTGCTTGTTCACATAGAACATGGCTGCTTGGTTGTCCGTATGAATGAGGACTGTCTTGTAGCTGAGCAGGGTATGGAAGACTCTGAGAGCTAAGAAGATTGCTCTGAGCTCTAAGATGTTGATATGTAGGGAGGTCTCCTGTGGAGACCAAATGCCTTTGGAGAGGCATCTGTTGAAAGGATTGCTTGGGGTAACAATTGTTGGAAGGGGGACCCCAGCAACAGATTTTGAGTGGACTTCCACCACTGGAGAGACCAAAAGAGGCGCCTGGAGGTTGCTATTTTGTCTGACAGACCTGATGCCTGGGTCCACTGGGTGGACAAAGTCCATTGAGCTGCCCTCATGTGAAGGCGAGCATAAGGGACCACATGCACAGTGGCCATGTGGCCTAGCAGTTGTAATATCTCTCGAGCAGTTAGATGGGTTTTTAACTGAATCTGAGAGGCTAACTGCACTAAGCGTAGACAACGGGCCTGGGGAAGATAGGCCCTTGCAGTTGTGGTATCCAGCAAGGCCCCTATGAACTCTAGAGACTGAGTAGGGGTGAGTTGGGACTTTGGAATGTTTATCACCAGTCCCAGATACTGCAGAACACGCATTGTGCAGGCTAGGGAAGTCTGGGCCTCTGATTGGGATGAAGCTCGGAATGAGCCAGTCGTCCAGATATGGGAATACGAATATTCCTAGAGTGCGTAGAAATGCAGCTATTACTGCCATGCATTTTGTGAACACTCTTGGAGCAGAGGCCAGACCAAAAGGAAGCACCCTGTATCAGGGCCGGATTTACCTTGAGTGAGGCCCTACGCCAAGAAAAATTGTGGGCCCCCAGAAAAAATAAAAACGAGATCAACTTACCAAAACAGAAATGGCAATAGATGTATAGAATTGCCTGACATAAAGAGGCAATAGGGACAAAATCAGCATCGGAATTCAAGAAATACATTAAAAAAGACATATTCCAGTTAATAAATTCAAAATAAAAAGTATTTTTCTACCTTCTGTTTGGGCATTTTTTCAGTTGCAATTGCTCCAGTCACTTTCTTCTGGTTTCTTCGTGTCTTCTGCTAGCTATCCATTTGTCCTTTCTTCTCTTTTAGATGTTTTCCATTCTCTCTCTATTTCTGCTTTAACATACTGATTGTTTCCCTTTTGCTCTTTCCCCCCAATTCTTTCCTTATTCCTTTATCATCCATTTAAATTTCACCCTTCCATTTTCAAGCCCCTCTTACTCTCCCAATACCCAGCCCATCATAGACTTTTCTTCCACACAAAATATTTTTCCCCTCTCCATTCTCATTCCCCATCCATTCTAGTCCTCCCCCAAAATCAGTTCCCTTATAGTTCTAGACCCACCCAGCATCCACTCCCTTCTAGTCCCATGCCCCACATCAGCCCATTTCCAGTCCTATTCTAGCTCCACCATCACATTGCCTTTAACCTTTCCCAGCAATCGCGGCTTTACAGATACAGCCGCCAGCGTGAAGGAAAAGGCTCTTCACGCTGGCGGCTGTACAGAGGGAGCCGGGGTCTCGCACGAGCTTACCCTGCTCCCTCTGAAGCCCTGCGGTGGGTGGGCCCTTGCCAGCTGTGGGCCCTACGCCATGGCGTACATGGCGTATAGGTAAATCCGGCCCTGCTCTGTATTGGTAGTGCTTTCCCAGATAAAGGAACCGAAGGAACCTTCTGTGTGCTGGATGGATGAGTATATGGGTATACGCATCCTTGAGATCTAGAGAACAAAGCCAATCCTGACTCTGAAGGAATGGAAGGAGAGTACCTAGAGAAATCATCCTGAATTTCTCCTTGCATAGGAATTTGTTCAATTCTCTGAGATCTAATATGGGTCTGTAGCCCCCTGTTTTCTTTGGAATTAGAAAGTAGGGGGAGTAGAACCCTGAGCCCTGTTGAAGAAGAGGTACTTCTTCTATTGCCCCTTGGGCAAGAAGGGTAGAAATCTCCTGACCCAGAAGGTCGAGAAGAGATGTTGGAGAATTGAACTGTCTCACCATGGTGTAAGGAGGAAGGTTTGAGAAATGAAGTTTGTACCCTTCCCTTATGATGGAAAGGGTCCACTGCTCTGCTGTGATTTGCTCCCATCTAGGAGCAAAGTGAGCTAACCTTCCTGGAATGGTGAGAGGCTCTGGTTCTTTTAGAGCCAGAAAGGCTAAGTTCTCTAGCTGCAAGTCAAAGGCCCTGAGGAGGCTGAGGCTGTTGGGCTACAGTAGTCCTTGCAGCCCTAGGCTTGGCCTGTTTAGGTTGTTGACGCTTTGCAGCAAAACGACCTGCAGAAGATGTCTGTTGACCATAAACAGGATAATATCTTCCCTTCTTGGGAAAATATGCCTTTTTGAACAACCTCTTCTTGACAGGATTAGAGGTAGACTTTGAAAGCCTATCCAAAGCAGAATTTTCTGCATCCATTTGTGTGGCCTTTGCTTGCCAATCTTTGCCAAACAGGTTTTCACCTGTACAAGGAAGATTTCCTAATCCATCTTGGACCCAGGGTTCCAAATCAGAAGCTTGTAACCAAGCAATTCTGTGTGCACCTATGGCAATGGCCGAGGCTCTGCTGGCCCCCTCAAAAGAGTCAAAGGCTGCACGGTTAGAAAATTTGGAAACATCCTGGGCATGCTTAAGCCAGGTAAGAAAATCTTCCCTTTTATCTTCTGGAAGAAAAGGGAGGAAAGTTTGCAGATGATCTGTAACTTCCTTCAGAAACATCCCCATATAGAGACTATAGGAGTTGATTCTGGCAACAAGCATACTGGCTTGGAAAATTTTCCTGCCAAAAGCATCTAAGGTTCTACATTCTCTTCCTGGATGAGCAGATGAGTGCCTCTTTGTACTCTTTAACTTTTTCATAGCAGACTCCACCACAATAGAATGGTGAGGAAGCTGAGTTTTATGAAATCCAGGACAAGGAGGGACACGATACATGGTATCCAACCTACGAGAATGAGAAGAGATGGTGAGAGGAGTCTCCCATATGCCTATCATGTGGTCATAAAGGATCTCATGAATTGGTAAAGTGGCTGCCTCTTTAGGAGCCTGGGGATATTGCAAAATATCCAATTTTTTGGCTCTAGGCTCTGACTCAGGGGCTACTGAGATAGAAAGCCCCTTGGCCACTTCCCTTATGAAGTCTTGAAAAGACAAGTCTTCTGGAGGGGACATTCTTCTTTTTGGAGAAGAAGGCTCCTGAGGAAGGAGTACGGATGCTTCGACAGAGGCCTCCGATGCATCAGAGTCTTCGGAGGAATCGAAGTATCGCCTGTCTGGATGCTCCTGTAAAGCCCGATACGCATACCGGCTGGTATCGACATCGGGAATAATCGGTACTAAATCGGTACCGATAGGCATCATCGGACAGGGTACCACTGCAGTCGACACCGAAGCCGGTGTCGGAGCCGGTACCAACAACGACGCTTGTTGCGGTACCAGCGGCGTTCCAGCTTGTATGAATGCCGTAATGGCACGCTGCATGGTCAGAACATTCTGATCCATCGACGCCATGAATGTCTGGAGGTCGGTACCGGAAGATTCCACCGGTACCCCAGAACATTGCAACAGGTGATCGGTCGAGGCCGTGCCATCAATGTCAACCTGTGACCCCATAGGAGGAGCTTTGGAAGCCGGAGCTTCCCGCCGGGGTACTTTTGCCGGTGCAGGATCCTCGAGGGCAAGCCCGGAGGCATCTCGATGCTTAGAGGGAGATCTACCCTTCAAGGACCGGCTGGACTTATGTTTGGTTACCTGAGATCCATAGGAGGAAGAAGAAGCCCTGGAAGACGTCGATGCCACCGAAGCTGCATCAGAGGGAAACAGTGTACTGAGCTTGGCTGCTCGGTTCTGTAAACCCCTTTTAGACATCATGGAGCAGGACGGACAATCCGTGATGGAATGGTCAGGACCCAAACACTTAAGACACCAGTCATGGGTGTCGATAACAGAGATGGTACCGCTGCACTTAGTGCATTTTTTAAACCCGGAGGCGGGCTTTTCCATGAGGAATTTTCTGTTAGGCCTAAGGCCCAACGAAGAAAAAAATACACTGAAGTGGAACGGAAAGTATCCTTTTTTCTTTTCTTTTTTTTTTTTTGAGAAAAAGAAAGAAAAGACCGGCAGTACCGGTCCGACGTCGAAGAAGGTAGACGCGCGACCAAAGAAATAAAATAAAATAAAGAACTTCTTCAGCGGTGACAGGAATATGACCTGCTGGCTCCGCGGAAAAGAAGAACTGGAGAGAGGCGGTTAGGAAAGGCGGGAAGGCAGTGTGCAGGCGCTGTGGGATGCTCCGAAAAGCTTCCTTTTTTTGGGATGCTGGGGAGCGTTCCCGCGCAGGCTCCGTCGGTACCGACGTACCCATATGTGAAGACTCATTCCTGCTTGTTCCTGGAGATGCAGAAAGAGGTGTCAAAGATAACCCCAAGGATGTGAGCTGAGGAAACAGGGAAGAGTAGAGAGTTATCCACAGAGACTGAGAAAGACGGAAAGGGAGAGGAGGGTTTAGGGGGAAAAATAAGAAGCTCAGTTTTGGCCATGTTCAGTTTCAAGTGGCAGTGAGACATCCAAGCAGCAATGTCAGAAAGGCAGGCAGAGTTCTGGACCTGGATTGCTGGAGAGATTTCAGGTGTAGAGAGGTAGATCTGGAAGTCATCAGTGTAAAGATGGTACTGAAAGCCATAGGAAGAGATGAGTGCACCAAGGGATTGGGTATAGAAAGAAAAGGAGCAGACCCAAGACAGACCCTTGGGGTACACCAACTGAGAGTGGGATAGCAGCAGAGGAGGATCCAGCAGAACAAACACTAAAGGAGTGATAAGAGAGATAAGAAAAGAACCAGGATAGCATAGAGCTCTTAAAACCAAGCAAGGACAAGGTATCAAGGAAAAGGTTGTAGTCAACAGTGTCAAAACTGTCCTCTAACTGGTTCTCAATGTGTCTAAAACGGCGGCTATCTGGTTCACTCACGGCTCTCCCGCTCCATCTCTTATTCCTTCCTTTTCCGGCACCCCTATTTCCACGGTCTGTAAACTCCGTTATCTCGGTGTCATTCTCAATAGCGCTCTCACTTTTCATGATCACATTTCCCATGTTTCCCAGCGTTCCTTCTTCTGCCTTAGGCAGATTCGTGCAATCCGGCCTTTTCTGTCTTCTCAAGCTCTCACCACCCTCCTTCTTTCCTTGGTCATAACCCGGCTAGACTTCTGTAACTCCATCTATGCCGGTATCCCCAGTATCAGTTACATCGCCTACAATTAATCCAGAACACAGCTGCCCGGATGATCCTGCACGCCTCCCCACGCGACCACATCACCCCTCTGCTACAGCATCTCCACTGGTTACCACTACAGTTCCGGATTCCCTTCAAAATACTCACTCTAGTACACCGTGCTATCTACCTCCACAGGCCCCAATACCTCTCTGATCTGCTCACTTTCCACGTCCCTACTCGTAGCCTTCGGTCCATTCATGTCAACCGCCTCCACCTTCCAGCCCCCTCCCGTGCACACCTCCAATCCACCCGCAAATCAGCTTTTTTCTATCTCGGTCCCTCCCTCTGGAATTCACTACCCACGGCACTCCGCCTAGAAGAATCCTACCCTAAATTCCGTTCTCTCCTCAAAACCCATTTTTTCTCCTCCGCCTTTCATGACCCTCTATGACATCCCATACTCTCCTTTCCATCTTTATACCCTCCCTCCATCTCCCCTTTCCTCTGATTTGTTGTAATTTCTTTTCTCTTTCCTACTAATGTTTTATTCCTATTGTAAACCGCCCCGATGTAATGGGGGGCGGTATATCAAATGTTCTGTAAACAAACAATAAACAATAAAAGCAACAGAAAGGTCAAGAAGGATGAAGATTGAGTAAAGGCCCTTGGAATTTGCCAGGAACAAGTCGCTGGAAACTTTGGTAAGAGCAGGTTCAGTAGAATGTAAAGGAAAAAAGCCAGATTGTAAAGGATCCAAGAGAGCTTGAGAGGAGAGAAAGTCGAGGAAACGGCAGTGAACCACACATTCAAGTAGTTTATAAACAAAGGGGAGGAGGGAGATGAGTCGATGGTTCAAAGGACAGGTAGGGTCTAGTGAGGATTCCTTGAGGAATGGTGTAACCATAGCATGTTTGAAGGCTGCAGGGACAGTTGCAGTGGAGAGCAATAGGTTGAGAATATGAGAGATGGAAGGGACAAAAGTGGTGGAGATGGGGGCTTAGAGGACAAGTGGGAATATGATCAGAGGAGCAGGTAGTGAGTTTGGAGGAGGAAAGAAGGTGTGTGGTTTCCTCCTCAGAGATCATAGAAAAGGAAGAAAGGATAGCAGAGGTAGGGAAGGAAAATTGGGAGTGAAGAGGAGGAGGAGGGGAAGTAGCCGACCTCGTGGGGAATTGGATTGTGATCTTGTAGATTTTGTCATGGAAATAGCCAGCCAGAGTTTGGGCAGAAAGGGAAGGAAGGGTTGGAGGCGGAGGCACCTTGAGGAGAGAGTTGAGAGTTGAAAAGAGAAGGGAAGGGTCAGAGACAAGAGAGCCTTCAGCTTTCAAGGACAAGAGTCCACTTTGTGAGATGCATGATTCCGCTCTGGAAGCCTTTTTGCATGTCTCCAGAAGGTTGTCTGATTTTCAAGCCAGTAAAAGTAATATTATTTCCTAACCTTTGATGAATTTCTTAAGAGGGAAGGAAAACAAACTTACGCTGGTGTTTATTGTTGACTGCATTTTCATTTGTAGATACTTGAAAAAAAAGAGAAATACATAATTAAGCACGGACACCACTCATCAAATTTTAACATGACAGCATTTCAAATTGGTACCAAAATCTACATAGCCCATCAGAGAAAATATGGGTCAACATTACAAGTTAGTAACAAACTGGGTACAAGAAAAGATACAAACCATGATCACTGGCGTCAACAGAAAATAAAATGACTGAAAGCCCAGATTGAACCACTTGTTATGATAGCATTTGCACACCTTTCAAAATATATTAATATCAGGCTGGCAGCATGGGTTTCCAAGTCCCTCTTCCAGAGGCAGGATCAGTCAAGACTGGCTGTGCTGAGAAGAGACATGTTCTGGCTTGGGGAAGGAGGAAAGATGGTGACTGGCTATAAATTAGCATTGAGGGTGTTCACCTGTCCGGCCTTTGGACTAGAACTGAAGCGCAAGTTAACTGGGAAGGACAGATGGAAAAGGAGAGAAAAGAGGAAAAGGGCAATTCTATTTTAATTTATTTTATTTGTTTATTGTATTTGAACAATATTTCTATTCCACCCCTTCCTAATGATCAGGGGTGTTTTACAACAAACAAGTATCGGTTACAGGGAACGTTATTTTAAACTATATTACAGCAAACTATTTACATACAGCTATACACATATATAGGATACAGTGGAAGTTGGTTGACATAATTATATACGATAGCCTTGGCAACTTGTACACTGAACGGGAGGGTAGCTAAGGTGGTAGAGGGATGCTAGATCTTGGAGGACCTGCTAGGGGAGGGCTGAGTTGATGGGTTGAGTGAACGTATCGCTGAGGAGGAGGTAGTTGTAGTGCTCGGTAAATAGGAGAGTTTTCAGCTCTTTTCTAAATGTCTGAAGGTCTTTTATTGAACTGATGGGGTCTGGTAGGGAATTCCATAGAGGGGAGCTGTATATGAGAAGGCTCTATTGCTGGTCACTTGTTTAGTTTTGCGGATTGAAGTGGGTATTTTGAGTAGGTTTAACTTACTTTTTCTCCTGCTCCTGCTTTCTGGTTGGGTCTGTATCTTGGTTGTAAGAAAAGATGGGGAGATATTATTAAATCAGTTTAAATGTAGTGACCATAGTTTTGTATTTTATCCTTCTAGCTATTGGAAGCCAGTGTAGGTTGTAGAGTATGGGGGAGATGTGAGCCATTAGTTTTGCCTTGGTTATGATCCTACTATGCAAAAATCTATCCCCTAATCTAAACCCCTAATAATATGCTTTAAATAAAAATATTTTTTGTCGGACTATTTGCCTTAAGAGGTCATCCTCTCCTGTAGCAAATTTTCCTTTTTATTCATTTTAATGAGCTAAAATATAACTCAATTTCAACCCAATTAGTGAAAAACCAGGGAGACTAACATCCTGTGATCCCCACATAAAAACAACTTTAAAAAATTGCCAACTTATCTTTGAAACAGAAGTTCAAAGAAATCTCAAACAGGTTCCGGGGAGCAGCAACCACTGTACAAAGATTCCAGCATATATCAACAGTCGGTAAACTTCAGTTGTTCAACTTTCAACATGAAGCCATCAACGTTTTACTCCCGTATGCGGCTATCGAGGTCACCAGCACAAGCTACATAGCGCCATGTTTCAAATCTGAGAATCCTCTCAATCCTTCATCAGGCTTTCACGCAGGCTGAATGAAGCACTGCCATCTTAACTTCATTCTTATAGGGAAATTCCATCTGACGTCAGTTAGTTCACCTTCCAATTAAAACCCTGTATGCTTCACAGATCACTAAACTATCCAATCCTGTACAGAGCTTCAAAGTAAACCCCCGCATGACTCATAAACTCTACCAATCGATTTCAAGGTTCAAACCTTGGGGAATGACTGACTGCAATCGAAATATCCATTTTTGCTCAAGATATTGTAATCGCTTTACTTTATCTCCTCCCCGAGGAGACGAGGGTACATGATCTATAATCCGCCAGTGGAACTCATGGAATGAATGTCCTTTTAGCACACTATGTGATACAATCGGTGCTGTTAAAACTCTATTTCAAAGGCGGAAACAATGTTCCAAAAGTCTGTCGAAGCGGTCTGATAGCGCGTCCAATATATTTCAAATCGCACGGACATATCGACATATACACCACATATAATTGTAATGTAATTGCTTTTATTTAATTATTCATATGCTATTCCCCAGTTAATCCTTGTTTTATTCCCGTTACCTGTAACTTGGACAAGTTCTCTAAATCTGAGGGTATTTTGTTTAATGTAAACTGCACTGATGTCAAATAGCGCGGTATATAAGAGCTGTTAAATAAATAAATAAATATGATGATCTACAATTCCTTTGATGAAACGCCATGTATGAAACATGAGAAATTGAAACAGTCCATTTAGAACCTGAGATCGTGGTCGAACAGAAGTCACAATCCCCTCAGGCATCATGACCTTTACCAGAAATTTCATTAGCAGTATGAAATACTGTCCCATGTGTTACATGATTGGCTACATTCCTGCCCCGTCTATATGCCAACATTAAAGGACATTGAAAACATGGATGGACATTTAGAATATGGCAATATTTTTTAAGGAGTTTACTAACATTCTCCGTAAGATGCATATATGGCAAAACTCCTACAATCGGGTTGAGATGATTAGTAGAAATTCCTTTCTTGTTATCACCACAATGCCACCACTCGGGATGATTGAACTGGGAACATAAGAACATAAGATATGCCATAACTGGGTCAGACCAAGGTCCATCAAGCCCAGTATCCTGTTTCCAACAGTAGCCAATCTAGGTCATACGTACCTAGCAGTTTCCCCAAAAGACACAGGTTCCACAATGCTTGTACTGGGTCAAGCATTGATATCCTGGGTCCCTTATTAATAATGGTTTATGGACCATTCCTCCAGGAACTTGTCCAAACCTTTTTTAAACCCAGCTACATTAACAGCCTTTACTACATCCTCCGGTAACAAATTCCAGAATTTGATTACACGTTGAGTGAAAAAATATTTTCTTTTATTAGTCTTAAATAGTTTACCCTGTAGCTTCATTGCATGTCCCCTAGTCTTTCTATATTCTGATAACGTAAACAATCGATCTACGTTTACCCGTTCCACTCCATTCATTAATTTATAGACTTCTATCATATCTCCAATCAGCCGTCTCTTTTCCAGGTTAAAGAGCCCTAACCTTTTTAGCCTTTCTTCATAGGAGTATCCTTCCATCACCTTTACCATTTTGGTGGCTCTTCTCTGAACCTTTTCTAATAATGCTATATCCTTTTTAAGATACGGCGACCAGAATTGCACACAAATATTCAAGGTGCGGTCTCACTATGGAACGATATAGAGGCATTATAATATCTTTTGCTTTATTTTCCATTCCTTTCCTTATGATACCTAGCATTCAATTTGTTCTCTTGGCCGCCGCTGCACACTGGGCCGAGGGTTTTAACATGTTATCCACAATGACGCCTAAATCTTTTTCCTGGGTGGTGGTTCCTAATGTGGAACCTTGCATCGTGTAACCATAGTTTGGGTTGCTCTTCCCTAGGTGCATAACTTTGCACTTGTCCACATTAAATTTCATCTGCCATTTTGATGCCCAGTCTTCCAATTTATCAAGATCCTCTTGCAATTTTCCACAATCCTCTTGGGTTTTAACAACTTTAAATAGTTTTGTGTCATCTGCAAATTTGATAACCTCACTCGTTATTCCACTTTCCAGGTTACTTATGAATATGTCAAAAAGCAGCGGACCTAGCACAGATCCCTGGGGTACACCACTATTCACCTTTCTCCATTGGGAAAATTGGCCATTTAGCCCTACCCTCTGCTTTCTATCTTTTAACCAGTTCCTGATCCACAATAGTACACTGCCTCCTATCCCATGATTCTTTAGTTTTGCCAAAAGTCTCTGATGAGGGACCTTGTCAAAGGCTTTCTGAAAGTCTAGATACACTATATCAACCGACTCACCTTTGTCCACCTGTTTATTCACACCTTCAAAAAAACATAACAGATTAGTAAGACAAGATCTTCCTTGTCTAAAGCCATGTTGGCTGTCTCCCATTAGGCCATGACTATCTACATGCTGAGTAATTTTATTCTTTATGATGGTTTCTACCATTTTTCCTGGTACTGACGTCAGGCTCACCGGTCTGTAGTTTCTCGGATCACCCCTGGAACCCTTTTTTTTTTTTTTTCAAATCTGTTTATTAGTAGCGTACCATACAACAACCAAATAAGTCAGTCAAACAATTGTCATTTTTTGTATAAGATCCCCTCCAGGGCGGGAGCTGTGTCTGGTCACCCCTCTGGGTTGTAACAGCAAACAGAGAAACCATACAATACAATTTCAAACCATATAACCCAAGCTTCCCCCCTCCCCCCTCCCCCCTCCCTAACCCCCCTCCCCCCCTGGATCCAGAAACACCACAGTATTATAATACCAAAGGGAGCAATACGCACTCTACAATCACTATCCAACCCTTAGCACCTCACTGCGAGTTCGAGGCCCCAAGCTCTGAATATAAGGCATCCAGACCAGCAAAAAGGTAGTCCACCTCCGGGGGTGCCGTTGTGCACTGCGCCGCTCCATAAGCATAAGCTGGTGCCAGCAGTTACGCCACTCACAAAAGGTGGGACCGACCGCCTCCCGCCACCAGTGGAGAATGGAGCCCTTACCCACCAGACAAGCCTTCCGCACCAGAATTCTTTCCCATCGTCCCTTCGGGTGGAGTAGTCCCGTCTGATCCAATATTACCAGTAGCCCAGACCAGCAGATCTGCTGCCGCAACAGATACGCCTCGATTCGCAGCCAATACCGACGAATGACAGAACAGCCCCACCACATATGACCCAGGTCCGCCAATGTGCAAGAGTATTTGGGGCACCCTCCATATGTTGTAATGCGGCTTCTCATCGCCCGCCTCGGAGAGAAGTGGGCTCGGACAATGCATTTGAACTGAATCTCACGCCACCGGGCCCCCTCCACCAACTGCGCACCCTGGAACCCTTTTTAAAAATTGGTGTTACATTGGCGATCCTCCAATCTTCAGGTATTAGAGATGATTTTAATGATAGTTCACAGATTACTCATAGCAGGTCTGCAATCTCATATTTCAGTTCTTTCAACACCCTTGGATGTATACCATTCCGCCCAGGTGATTTGCTACTCTTTAGTTTATCTAATAGTTGTAATACATCTTCCCGATGTATCGATATTTCTTTCAATTCCTCCGCACCTTTAAATACCACTTCAGTCATGGGTAACATCCCTACATCTTCCTCAGTAAAAACCGAAGCAAAGAATTCATTCAGTCTCTCCACTATCGCCTTGTTGCCTCTTAGTGCCACTTTAACGCCTCTATCATCTAATGGACCAACTGACTGTCGCACAGGTTTTTTTGCTACGAATGTACTTGAAAAAGTCTTTATTTCATGTTTTTGCTTCCACAACAAGCTTCTTCTCAAATTATCCCTTTGCCTGCCTTATCAATGCCTTGCATTTGACTTGCCAGTGCTTCTGCTGTTTCCAGGTTTCGTCGTTTGGCTCTTTTTTCCATTTCCTGAAAGATGCTTTTTTGGCAACAGCCGCCTCTCTGACCTCACCTTTAAACCATGCCGGCAGTTTTTTGGGCTTCCTTCCACTTTTCTTAAAGCATGGAATACAGCTGGTCTGGGCTTCCAAGATAGTATTTTTCAACACCACCCAAGCTTGATGTAAGTCTTTTAACCTTTGCAACTGCTCCTTTTAGTTTTTTCTTAACTATTTTCCTCATTTTATCATAGTCTCCCTTTCGAAAGTTAAAAGGTAGTTCTGAGGATTTCCTTACTATCCCTCCTCCACTAATTAAATCAAATGCGATCATGCTATGATCACTATTGCCAAGTGGCCCCAACACCCTTATCTCTTGCACTAGATCTGGTGTTCCACTAAGGATTTGGTCTAATATGGCTTCCCCTCTGGTTGGTTCATGAACCAGCTGCTCCAAGAAGCAGTCATTTATTTCATCTAGGAACTTTATCTCCCTAGCATGTACTGTCGTGACACTGACCCAGTCTATACCGGGGTAATTGAAATCACCCATGATTATTACTGCGCTGTAACTTTTGTTAGCTTCCTTGATTTCTTTGAGCAATTCATCATGCATTTGTTCATTTGTTCAATCTAGTCCATAAAGATATATAATGGAACCATTGTGAAGGATAAATGTAAGTTTCTTCATAGTGTGCCATATATAAAGCAACTACTGAGGGAGCCACCGTTGCTCCCATAGGGATTCCGAAGATCTGTAAATAAAATTGTTGATCAAATCGGAAATAACTCCATTTTAATACACATTCCAATAGGGGAAAAAAATCACTTGGTAATCTACTGTAGTTGGTAAATTTAAATCCAATAATGACAAAATCTCTAAAGCTTCCTGTTGATCTATATTAGTATATAGTGAAGTGACATCCATTGTAACCAAAACTGTATTATTCAATTGTAATGGAGTCTGTTGCAATATAGTGAGAAAATGATATGAATCCTTAATATAAGATTTTATTGAAGTCAATAGAGGCTGCAAGAAACAATCGCAATATTGAGACAGTGGTTATAAAATTGAATCACGACACAATATTATTGGACGCCCTGGAGGAACACTAAGTGATTTATGGATTTTTGGTACCATATAGAACAGCGATGGCGAACCTATGGCACGCGTGCCAGCTGTGGCACGCGAAGGCCTTGCAGCTGGCACGCGTGAAGGTCCGCAAAAAAAGAAAAAGCGGGCTCTGGCTGCTGCCGCGGACGCGGCAGCATGCAGTGTCCCGCGGGGCCCCCTCCGCCCGCTAAGCCCCTCTGCAAGGGCTTTCAGATTCGCGAGGGAGACAGCGTCTCCCTCGCGTCTCTGTTAAGCCCGTAGGGGTTAATGGGAAATTTCCCATCAGCCCCTTTAGACGCGAGGGACTGATGGGAAATTTCCCATTAGCCCCTGCGGGCTTAACAAGAGACGCGAGGGAGACGCTGTCTCCCTCGCGAATCTGAAAGCCCTTGCAGAGGGGCTTAGCGGGCGGAGGGGGCCCCGCGGGACACTGCATGCTGCCGCGTCCGCGGCAGCAGCCAGAGCCCGCTTTTTCTGTTTTTAAATTTGCCGGGGGGGGGGGGGTGTTAGGACTGCTAATGGGCTAGGGGTGAGGGTTTGGACTGCTAATGGGCTGGGGGGGGGGGTTAGGACTGCTAATGGGCTAGGAGGGGGGGGGTTAGGACTGCTAATGGGCTAGGAGGGGGGGGGGTTAGGACTGCTAATGGGCTGGGGGGGTTTGGACTGCTAATGGGCTGGGGGGGGGTTAGGACTGCTAATGGGCTGAGGTCAGATGGGGGCTGACTGGAAATGGGGGGCTGGGGGGTTAGGACTGCTAATGGGCAGGGGGGGGTTAGGAATGCTAATGGGCTGGGGGGGTTTGGACTGCTAATGGGCTGGGGGGGGGTAGGACTGCTAATGGGCTAGGAGGGGGGGGGTTAGGACTGCAAATGGGCTAGGGGGGGTTAGGACTGCTAATGGGCTGTGGGCGGATGGGGGCACTCTGTAAATGCGGTGAAGGGCGGTTAGGACTGTTAATGGGCTATGGGGGGGGTTAGGACTGCTAATGGGCTAGAGAGGGGGGGTGGGGACTGCTAATGGGCTAGGGGGGGTTAGGACTGCTAATGGGCTGGGGGGGTTAGGACTGCTAATGGGCTGGGGGGGTTAGGACTGCTAATGGGCTAGGAGGGGGGGGGTTAGGACTGCTAATGGGCTAGGGGGGGTTAGGACTGCTAATGGGCTGCGGGGGGGGGGTAGGACTGGTAATGGGCTGTGGGCTGATGGGGGCTGTCTGGAAATGGGGTGATGGGGGGTTAGGACTGGTAATGGGCTATGGGGGGGTTAGGACTGCTAATGGGCTAGAGAGGGGGGGTTAGGACTGCTAATGGGCTAGGGGGGGTTAGGACTGCTAATGGGCTGGGGGGTTAGGACTGCTAATGGGCTGGGGGGGGGTTAGGACTGCTAATGGGCTAGGAGGGGGGGGGTTAGGACTGCTAATGGGCTAGGGGGGGGTTAGGACTGCTAATGGGCTGGGGGGGGGTTAGGACTGCTAATGGGCTAGGAGGGGGGGTTAGGACTGCTAATGGGCTAGGGGGGGGTTAGGACTGCTAATGGGCTAGGGGGGTTAGGACTGCTAATGGGCTGTGGGCTGATGGGGGCTGTCTGGAAATGGGGTGATGGGGGTTAGGACTGGTAATGGGCTATGGGGGGGGGGTTAGGACTGCTAATGGGCTAGAGAGGGGGGGTTAGGACTGCTAATGGGCTAGGGGGGGGTTAGGACTGCTAATGGGCTGATGGGGAGGGGTTAGGACTTGAGGTGGGCTGATGGGTGGGGTTAGGACTGGAAATGGGCTGATGGGGGGTTAACACTGCAGGTGGTCTGAAGGGGTTAGGAAGGGTAATGGGCTATGGGGGGGGTTTAGGACTGATAATGGGCTATGGGGGGGCTGGGACAAGAAATGGGCTGATGGGGAGGGGTTAGGACTTGAGGTGGGCTGATGGGGTTAGGACTGGTAATGGACTGTGGGCTGATGGGGGGGTTAGGACTGGCAATGGGCTATGGGGGGCTGACTGGAAGTGGGGGGTTAGGACTGGTAATGGGTTATAGGGGGGGGCTTAAACTGAAAATGGGGTGATGGGGGGTTAGGACTGGAAGTGGGTTGATGAGGGGGGGATAGGACTGGTATTGGGTTGGGGTGCTGCTAGGACTGGAAATGGGCTGATGCAGGGACTAGAAGGGAATGGATGCTGGGTGAGGCTGGAACTAGAAGGGAGCTGGTGTTGGGGGAGGATTAGAATGGGATGGGGCTGGGAGAGTAAAATGGAGAGGGGAAAAATATTTTGTGTGGGAGGGATAAATAATCTACAATTGGCCGGGTATTGGGAGAGTAAGTGGGGATTGATGATGGAGGGGTAAATTTTGAGTAGATGAAATAGGAATGAGGAAAGAGCCAAAGGAGAAAGATTAGTATGTTAAAGCAGATGTAGAGAGAGAATGGAAAAAAAAACAAGAAGACAGAAGAAAGGACAAATGGACAGCAGATGGAGAGTTAGCAGAAGACACGAAGAAACCAGAAGAAAGTGGCTGGAACAATTGCAACTGAAAAAAATGCACAAAAGGTAGAAAAATATCTCTTTATTTTGAATTTATTAACTGGAATATGTCAGCTCTGGGAAATGTGCATCATTAATTTTTGCGCTTTGTTTAGTACAAGAGGAAATTAATATATAGTTTTTATTTCTACAGTGTTGTTGTATATTCCAAGTTTGGCTTTTGGGGTTCCCAGTTTAATTATTGTCTTCCTGTTTCTAAATTGTGATTCCTTGTTTGGTGATGGTCTGTTCTGCATGTGTAACTGAGCTGAGGTATTCTGTTTATATAATTCCTATTTGACATTGCCACTTGTTCTTTCCCCAGTAGGTCATGTATTGTTGTTCTCTGAGATGTATTGGTTTAATATTTGCAGTGTTGCCTTTTGATAGGTAGAGTATGGTGCTTTGTGAGTCCTGGTAGTGCTGTTAGGATACGGCGGGTTTGCTATGGGTTCTAAATGGGCAGCGTTTGTAGTAGTTCCTAATGTGCCTGGCGGTTGGTACTGGATTATAGTAATGTAGAAACCTTTTAGTCTTTCTTTATCCATATACTCATTAAGAGGCATGTTTACTAAAAGTTAGTGTATGGTAACATTATGCAAATATTTATGCAAATGAAGCACCTTATGCAAATGGGGCTTTAATTGACGTGCTGGCACTTTGAGGAAATTCTTTGGTTTTGTGCGGCAGTTTGGGCACTCGGGCTCAAAAAGGTTAGCCATCACTGATATAGAATATAGGTGTAGATGGAAAACGTTTATTCAAAAATTCATATTCTTTCTTGGTGATCCAACTCTGTAAAAAGGCCGGTTCAGTCAATGAATTGATCTCAGCAGCCAAAACATATAAAGGATCTCCCTCCAATATTCTATAATAACGCTGATCCTTCAAGTGAGTCATCACAATGTCCTGATAATAATCAGCATCTTGTACAACAATAGCACCCCCTTTATCTGCTCGATGGATTACAATTTCAGGGGTAGAACGCAATTGCTCTAACGCTTGTCTCTGTTGAATGGTAATATTAAAAACAAAAATGTCTTTAGAGGAAATTTCTCTAGTTTATCCAATTCTAGTAAGTTGATCCTCTGAAAGGCTATTAAACTAGGATCCGTCTCACCCGGAGGTATCCATTTCGATGGACACGACATCACTGAATCATCTCCAACTCCTATTGTTTCATTCGAAAAAACATTTATAATACGTAACTTTATGAACAAAGCATGGTTATGATCCTTGCAGTGACATTCTGGGTAATTGGAGTGTGTGGAGGCTCTTTTTAGGCAACCCTTGAAGTAAGCTATTACAATAGTCCAAGTGAGACGTGATTACGGCTTGGACTACTGATCGAAAATCATGGGTTTCTAGGAGGGGTCTGAGGTGCTGGATTGTCTTTAGCTTGTAGAATATGGTCTTGCAGTTTGCTTTATTTGAGCTGTCATTGTGAGTGATTTATCTATTGTGATGCCTAGGTATTTGACCTCATTTTTTAACTTGGAGGGTACTATCGTGGAGTTTAAATGTTGCAGTTGAGGTGAAGCTTTGGTTTCTTGTTGTGAATAAAACTGTTTTTTTATGTGAAGATTATTTGCATTTAGCCAAGATTCTGCTTCGGCTATGCAGTTTGTGATGTTGTGGTATGTGGGGGGTTTTTATGTCTATTTGTGTATATACCATATCATCATCTGTGAGATGTGTGTGATAAGGAAGCTTATCAGGACTTAGAAGAGAGGGGTAAAAAGAAGGAATTTACCATAATAAAGGGACCCATTTTAAAAGGTCCAGGACTTAAAACTCCATTTGCTCCTAGAAAGCCAGTAATTCCTGGCTACAATGAGGAACAGAGTGCCCCTAGTGGTAGAAAGGATAGGGAATACAGGCTCAGGGTAAGGAACCCTTATGTCGCTGCATCCCCTAATCACACAGCTGCCACGAGGGAGTTTGATCTTTCTCACCTGAGCGGGGAGAGACCAGGTCAGAGAGCAGCAGAGAGAGGAGCAGGATGGCGAAGAGGGACAAGCAGGACACATGGAGAGGAATTGGAAGGACTCCTGAGACCAGAGAGTGCGGTAACTTCTAACCAGAGGGAAAGAGAGAGCAGAAGTTTTGCCTACTCAAGGAATGGAGCAGTGAGAGCCAGATGCACTAATTGGAGAACAGGATGTGCTAGATGGTGGCCAGAGCATGTAAGAAGTGAAGCTACTACAGGCTTTGATCAAGGTATGAGTCCCAGAAGCTTAGCTAATAAGGAGCAATACGTATTTGCCAGAGACAGCTTTAACCCTAATAGAAAGCAGTCAAATAAGCTATCTGAATCTGAGCTAGAGAGTGAACCCATAGAATTGGGGGAGCCAGATTTATCTTGTGAAGGGGTCTCATACATGGACTGCTCTGCATGCCAGTCTGCCAATTAAAGAATGGTTGCTAGTGATGTCAACTGTAAAGAGAAGTCTCCAGTGTCCAAAGCCTTGAGAGCTGTGTTTGCTTGTTTAAAGTTCTAAGCGCAGGAAAAGTGTTACACAGTGAAAAGCTGAAGCTTCCTGATTGTCTTTTGAGAAACAGCTGTGAGCAGTGCAGAGCTCCTTTGATGCCATTTCAACTGAAGGAAGTTAAGAAATGCTTTTGGTTTGTTTAACTGCTGAGAAAACCTGGAAAAGAGTTTTATTGCTTCTATGAATTGGACTATCTGTATGAAGTGCCGAGTTTAAGCATACAAGATAGCTAGGTATTTGCTCTGGACTGGAAAGGAAAAGAAACCTGGTTTAAGAGTTTCTTTCTGTTTGTTTTGATCTTCACGGCAAGCTCTGCTGAAGGCAGGTGTTGCTGATTAAGGCTGAGGGAAGCTGTTTTGTTTCAGTTCAAGTTATCCTGTTATAAGTTACAAGAATTCCTGGATGAAAATATCTTTAAAAGGTGGATCTGTGAACCTAGCGTGTCTTATTTTGTGCTAATGAATAAATTGCACTCACTCAAACCCAACTTACAAAGAAGGTGTTTTTTTTCATCGGAGCCCAAGTGATATCTAACTGAACTACCTTTCCCAGAATGCATTTAAAGGCATCCAGTTAGAAAAAGGCCAGAAGTTGAAGCACCACAGTGATAAAAACAAATCCACGCCCCCATACCAAGGTAAGGGGCTAAGGGCGTGACATGTGATATCTTATATTGTATTTTTGGAAGATCGAACATAGGGGTTGAAGGTATAGGTTGAACAGGAGGGCAGAGAGCATGGAGCCTTGTGGGATTCCTTGTTCCTGAGGGAAGGTGGCGGAAGATTCCTATCAACTTTCACATATTGAAAGCGGTTGGACAAGTAGGATTTAAACTATTTGAAATTTATAGAAAGAAATAAATAGCATAGTTACTCACCTGTAACAGGTGTTCTCCAGGGACAGCAGGAATCAGTCCTCACTTATGGGTGATGTCAGCACCGACTTCCCAACAGAGGGAGCATGATCTGGTCCCCCCTTCCTTGTTGATGTAGAACACCGCCACGTGGTTCAGTCTGTACGAGCACCGACCTCCCCTTGAGGTGGTCCTCGAAGGCCCTCAGGACCCACCAAATCACCCGGAGCTCGAGCACGTTTATCTGCTGCTGCGACTCCTCCAGCGACCACTGCCCCTGCATGCATAATGAACCGCAGTGGGCACCCCACCCCAATAGGGAAGCATCCGTTGTCAGCACCATGTCGTGCTGCGGGGCCTGGAAAGGCAAACCCTGGAGAAGGTTGCAGAGGTTTTGCCACCAATCCAGGGACAGGCGAAGGCTGTGGGAGACCCTTATGAGGTCCCTTAGGTGGCCGGCGGACAGACTCCATTGGGTGCTGAGGCACCACTGAGCTGTCTGCATGTGTAGATGGGCATAGGGAACCACATGGACGGTGGAGGACATGTGGCCTAGGAGGCACAACATAGCTCGGGCCATGACCTGGGAGCTACTCTGTACCCGAGCTGCCAGGGCTCGGAGGCGGTCGGTGCGATCAACTGGTAGAAACGCTGTCGCTCACCGAGTATTGAGGAGTGCCCCGATGAACTCTTAAAGCCTGCAATGGCTCAAGGTGGGACTTAGGATAGTTGACCAAGAAGCCCAGGCGCTCAAGCAGAAGAATCGTGCGCGACGCCGCTTGGTGAGTTTCCTCGACTGAGGATTCCATGATGAGCCAGTCGTCGAGATAGGGGAAGACAGGTACACCCTGATGCCCGAGACAGGCGGCGACCGAGGAGAGGCATTTCGTGAAGATCCACAGGGCGGATGCAAAGCCAAAGGGGAGCACTCTGTACTGGAAGTGTTCTCCCCACACACTGAAGTGCAGGTACTGTCTGTGCTGAGCGTGAATCAAAATGTGGGCGTACGCATCCTTTAGATCCAAGGAGCATAGCTAATTGTCCTGCCGGAGGAAGGGCAGCAGGACTGCAAGGTATAACATCTTGAACTTCTCCCGCACCAAGAACTTGTTTAACTTTCGGAGATCAAAGATGGGCTGCAGACCCCCCATCTTCTTCGGGATGGGGAAGTACCGGGAATAGAAGCCCTGACCTCGAGCTTTGGGCGAGGTGGTTGACTAATTCTCGCTGCAGTCGAGGAGGCTCCACTGAGGAGAAGGGAGAGGGAAGCCTGTCCAAGCAGAGGCGATAGCCACTCCGGATGACCCAGAGGACCCAAGCATCCAAGGTGACAGAAGCCCACTGAAGGGTGAAAGAGGACAGGCCTCCCTCCACTGGCTGCTGAGTCGTGGGAGGACGAGAGGCTATGCGGCTGGTGGGTTTGCGGTGGAGCCAGAGTCTGGGTTTTGGGCCCTTTTGGCTTGCGGTGATCCTGGCCTTATTTCCCTTATGCCGGAGTGGTCAGCGTGAGGGTGGTCGGGTACAGCGGGTAGCCACGGTAAGGGAGGCCTTTCCTCAGGAAGAAAGGCTTTTTTGGCCTGTTGCTTTTTCCGAGGGAGGGTGGAGGTCTTGCGTGAGAGACGGGTTCCAGTGACGAACTCCATCTCTACGGCCTTATCCTCCATTGGCTTGCCGAAGAGCTGCTTGCCAAGGCAGGGTACATCCAGGAGCTTCTCCTGCACCCATTGCTCCAAATCTGAGGATTGGAGCCATGCCTGACGACGGGTTCCGATACCCGCAGCCGCTACCTGAGCCAAAGACTCAAAACCATTGTAGGCGGCACGAGAGAGATATTTTGAGCAATCTGCCACAAACCTCAGCAGGGTACTGAACCTATTGAGAGGTTCGCCCTCGAGGAAGGCAGAGAAACCTCCGAGCTCCTTGGCCAGGTCGTGCAAGAACATGCCCATGTATAATTGGTATGCTTGAATGCGACAGGATAGCATGGACTCCTGGTAGGCCTTGTGGCCTAGGGCGTCAAGGGCCCGCGACTCCAGGCCTGGGGGATCGAAGAGTGTGACTTCGGGCTCTTCTGCTTCCTCATGGCCGATTCCACCACCATGGAGGTGTGGGGGAGTTGGGTCTTTCTGAATCTGGGGCCACGCTGTACCTTGTACATAGTGTCGAGGCACTTACTCACGATGGGGACCGAGGCAGGTGCCTCCCACATATGGAGGAGCAGCCTGGACAGGATCGGAGGGACCGGGACAGTCAGAGACTCTCTAGGTGGGGACTCGTATTGGAGGACGTTGAGCACTTCAGCTCAAGGATCCTCCTCTGCCTGGGTGGCCAAGTTAAGACCCGTGCCATGTCCTGAACGAACACCAGGAAGGAGGTGTCCTCAGGTGGCAAGCACCCTTGAGATGAAGGAGGAGAGGGGTCAGACAGAAGATCCCGGTGGGTATGAGTTTCCAGGGAGGTGTCCCCCATCCCAGTCCGAGAACTCGGAGGACGACTCCAAGCCGGGCAAGGTCCCCCTGTCCAGCGGTAGAGGCCCGCTTGGAACTGGAGGCCCTGGATGATCTCGCCCCTGAGGAACGGGAAGGCGAACGAGACCGGCGTCGAGGACCCTCACGAGGCCTGCGGTTTCTGGGGGTTTTCTGGATGGATTTGGGCATCCACACGAGGTCTCTGGGTGCAAGTCAGCGAAGCTGGCTGTGAGCCCCTGCTGAGAAGCGAAGAATGCAGAAACGCTGCTTTCCAGTGCCAGCATGTGGGATTCCCACACGGGCATGGGGCCCTGTGACGCCGACCCCAGGGTCACCGGGTCAGGCATCGAGGAGGAGAGAGGGTCTTCACCGGGACGGCCCTCAGGAGACCGGGTGCCTTTGCCGGAGGCCTCCGTATCTGGAGAAGTACCTTCCGGGGCCACTCAATGTCCGACTCTTGGGAACGCCGAAGGGGACTGAGTGACCGAGTGCGGGAGTGCTCGCGCTTGTTGGGAGCCCCCACCAGCGACTTCAAGGCCTTCTTCTTGCGCCGCTCCACTTCAGGGGACCCCTAGTTGGAGTGCCACTGAGAGCATGGGGCCGAGGTGGGGGATCCCACCAGAGGAGAGACAACTGAGGGCGCCACCAGGGACTCCAAGGCAGCTTTTCTAAAAATGTCTTTGGACTTTTGCTTATGACTGAGCAGTGATTTAGTGGACAATTTCTTACAGAGCGAACGGAGCTCCAGATTATGATCAGCCCTGAGACACCGCAGGCAACAGTCATGAGTGTCCGTAAGCGACATGTTCTTAGAGCATCTATCGCATTTTTTTAATCCGGTGGCCATGGGGTAAAAATGGCCCCTGCGAGGTCAAAGACCCACACGGCCAGCGGTTGGAAGAAAAAAGGGCACGAAGCCCATTAGACAAAAAAGCTGAAGAAAATCGTCCCTTAAAAGCTCTAAAAGAGGTAGAGCAGGGGAAGGACGGGTGGAGGACTGGTGCAACAGGAAAAGAGAAGGCCAGTAGGCCAAAAACGAAACACTTTTTCCAAGGGATGAGGACATGCATTCAAAGGGCTCCACGGAAAAAGAGAGACTGAACAAGATGCCACCCTTGGGTGGAAAGAAGACCACGCATGCGTGGTAGCAATCCCACGTCCCTCACACTGCCCTGGTCAGACCACTTGTCTTCTTTTCTCTCTCTCCCTCCCATCCCCACAGTGCCCCTCACGTCATTCTCTTCCGTTGTCCCCCAGACTCAGGTGTCCCATCACCCCGTTGACCCTTCAGCGTTTTCCCCCAGCGGACTCCCTCTTTCCTCCTTCCTTTCCCTCTCTTTCCGTGGATGAACAGTCAGACCTCTGGGCATCCACCCTCACTACTGCTCCGGATCAACTCGCTTCCCTCCATCCTCTACCCCCATCTCGTCCTCCCTCCCGTCATCCCTGGTTTCACCCTGGCCTTTTTCTTCGGTGCACCCATCTTTGCCACACCAAACGAGCTTGGCGCAAGCACCCCACCCCCCACTATCTAGCTTCCTTCCGTAGTTCCCAGTCACTCTATCGTTCAATGATCTCTGAAGCTAAGTGTTCCCACTACTCCAACCGTATCTCCTCTTCTTCTAACTCATCCAGACAACTCTATCAGATTCTCCGCTCTGTTACTACTCTGTCCACACCCTCCACAAACTCCTCTTCCCCCCCTAATGCGCCCGATTCCAATCATCTTGCCTCTTTTTTCTCTGGAAAGATTGAGACGCTCCGTGCTACTTTCCCAACTTGCCCCCCACCTCTATCCCCTTTTTGCCCATCGCACCCAGGGTCTTCATCCCCCTCCCTCCTCTCCAATAGGATTTTCCCCCATGTCTGGCATTCATTTCACCCCATCACCATGGCCAAACTCACTGTCCATCGCATCCTCTCACAAAACCACCTGGCTGCTCGACCCTCTGCCTTCCTCCTGGCTGCTAGATCCTTCCCTCACAACTGGCGCCCCATGTCCAACCTCCCTTTTCTCTCTAAAATCCTGGAAAAGCTTGTTTTCACCCAGCTCTCCGTTCACCTCAATTCCACTCTCTCCCTTCACCCATGCCAGTCCGGCTTTCGTTCCAGTCACAGAACTGAAACTGTCCTCACCTGCCTTCTGAGTGACGTGCACCAATCTCACGACCGCGGTGACCTTTCCCTTGTGGTGGCCCTGGATCTGTCCTCTGCTTTTGGTATTGTTGATCACCGCACTCTTCTTGCCCGTTTGGCTGATCTTGGGACCCACGGTTCTGTTCTTTCATGGTTCTGTTCCTTTCTCTCTTCCCGCTCCTTCTCTGTCCAGACCAGCTCAGCCACTTCTTCCCCCCTGGCTCTCCACTGCGGGGTCCCTCAGGGTTCAGTTCTTGCCCCCCTCCTTTTTAACATCTTTCTCGCCCCTGTTGCACTCATTGTTCAGCAATCTGTTATCTCTGGCTATTTCTACACAGATGACATCCTTCTTGTGCACCACACTAGTTCCCTCACCCCCGATCTTTCTGTCCTCAATCTTTGTCTCACCCGTGTTGCCTCATGGTTAAGCAGTAACTTCCTTCACGTCAACCCCTCTAAATCAGCTGCTCTGTGGTTTTCTTTCAGTACGTCCCCTTCTACCTGCTCCCCTCTTTTTCTCTCCACCCCTATTCCCCTAGTTTCTTCTCTCCGCTATCTTGGAGTCTCCCTCGACTCCTCTCTCTCCTTTAATCACCACATTACCACACTTGTCGGTCGCTCTTTCTTCTTGCACCAAATCCGCGCTGTTCGATCCTTCCTTCCCTCCTCTTCCCTCACCTCTCTGATTCTTTCCCTTGTTATTTCCAGGCTGGACTACTGTAAACAGGCCTCCCACAACACCAGCTTCAGTGCCTGCAGTTGGTTCAAAACACAGCTGCACGTCTGCTCACTCACTCCTCCCCCAGTGACCATGTCACCCCTCTCCTTCTCGGTTTGCACTAGCTCCCACTCAACTTTCGTTTCATCTACAAACTCCTCATTCTCACTCACAAAGCACTACACATACTGGTACCCCCTAATATCTAGCTGACTCCATCCGTTTACAGCCTTCCCCCCGCCTTCTCCGTTCAGCCCATGGCAACCACCTCTTTCTTCCCTCTCCCTCCTCGGCTCACCTGGAATCCACCCATCATTCCGTTTTCTTCTTCGTGGCCCCTGCCCTTTGGAACTCCCTCCCTCCTACGCTCCACACGGAGCTGTCCCATCAACGCTTTAAGGGCCTACTCAAAACTTTCAGCAGGCATTCGACCTCCCAGACCCCTAATGCTCACCCTTCCCAGTAGCCTCCTCTCCCACCAGCCCTCCCCCCTCCCCTTTACTCTTGACTATCTCTATTCTGTCTCTTCCTGTCCCCTTTCTTTCCTATCTGATCATTGGCGTTCCTTTCTTTTCTAATTTCAATTTGTTTTTATTGTACACTGCCCTGACGCACACGCTTGGGCAGTATATCAAGCGATGAAATAAAGAATGGCTCTCTTTGAAAACTGGGGAATTGCTCCGTGCAGGTTCCGGTGCTGATGGTGCTGACGTCACCCATAAGTGAGGACCGACTTCTTGCTTGTTCCTGGAGAACAAAACGTTCACACTTGTGCTCACCTTTTGTAAGAATGGAATCCATCATAGCAAGAGACCGGGCAAAATGAAAGAACTATAACTGAAGACATGGCTTTTTGTTCTAGAGAAGGAAATTAAAATTGGGATTCTTTCATCCAGAAGGAGAAGAGGGGAGTCTGACAGGGGAAAATCTACTCTTGGAAAGCATGTCAACAGAAACAGAACGGAAAACCAGTGGAAAAAGGTTATGGCATAAAACCTTAGAAGAAACTTCAACTGCTGCACATTCTGCCAGGTCTCTCTCCTCTTCCTACATACCTTTCTAAAACTAGACTTTCAGACTATCCAGCCAAAGTTAAAATACATTGCAGATCATGCTCAAGCAAAGTGACTGCCTTCAGCTAAAGGGAATCACTGCAGAGATGGTGTTCAAGATTTACCATGAGGCTTACATAGTAGATTAGCCTGAAAGACAACCGGCATTCCGTCAAGTGTAACCGGTTGCAGAGTTGCCAAGTTACCCAGTTCCAGGAGTGAGATTTTAAGCCAGTCCTAGATTTCTGACAGTCTCATCCTGATGCATTATGGGATTTGCAGCACTTATTCCAATGGGTAAAATCAGGGATTGCAAATACCAAACTGCATTGAAATGCAAATTTAACACCAGAACTGGCAAAAACCTCACTTTTGGACCTGGGTAATTTGGCAACTGTGTAATTGCTTAGTTACACTACCCTCTATTTTATGTATTTTATGGCTATCAGACCCTGTAGTTGGTGAGATCCTGTATCTCAATTAGTGAACGAACCACTTGCCATAATTAGTGCGTTTAACTATCCCCACGTTAACCTGTCCAAAGACATTCTAACTATTACTCCAATTTGTGCATAATGTATATAGTTCACCCCGTTCTCCATGTTTAAGTTCCCTGTTCTCTGTAAATGTCAATGTTAGACTGTTATACATTGTACAAATTTGGTTACATGTAAACCGCGCTGATGATAAATAGTGCGGTACAGAAGAATCGCAAATAAATAAATAAATAAAATAGTGAAGGTCAACCTATAGCATTGTTGTTCAGACTGTAATTCACAGCCAATCCTACCAGCATTCATGAGACAGAAATTCCATGGAGCCTCACACACAGATGGTAATTACTAAGATGATGCCCAGTAGTGTATTAAACATTTTGGGGAGCTGGTACCCTTTATTGCTAAATACCATTACACTATTTGATATAAAGAAAAGTACATCAGTCAGCACTGAGCAGTTTCCACGCACAAACATGATCACCTGCGTCTTTCCTAATTCTATCTCTGGTTGCATCCAGATTTTGAATTTGACCAGGGTTCATTGCTCTTCTGGAGGGAAATGTTACAACAAGCTGTGTAATCTATGTGACAGGTATACATATAGTATAAGTTTTACCTCTTTTATAAAGGGCTGCTGCTAACAGCCTCCCCCAAGGCAATAATACAAGAGAACAAAAACCTAAATAGCCACTACAAAAATGTATGACTTGAAGACTACATAGGGGAGAAACAGCAGCACTTTCAATTTGAATGCATTTACTTACCATTCATTTCTATTCTCCCTACATAAAATGATCCATCCTTCATGCCTTTTTTTATTAATTAGTATTTAGCTCACACCTTTCCAGTAGATCAAGATGTGTTAAATTCAGGCACAGTAGGCATTTCCCTATCCCCAAAGGGCTTACAATCTAAGCTTGTACTTGAGGCAAAGGAGGGTTAAGTGACTTGCCCAAAGCCACAGTAAGTATCAGTGGGATTTGAACCCTGGTGTGTCTGGTCCCAGGCTGCTGCCCTAAATCACTAGGCTACTCCTCCATCTAAATAGGCAGTAGGTTCTGAGAAAGTGGATTGGTGACCAGAGGGATTACTGAAGAGGCCCAACCAGAGGGAGAACCTGCTGTCAGGACCCCAGCATTAAGACAGACTGCAGTCAGTCTTAATAGTATAGATAGAGAGTAGGGAATTATTCCATTTAAGATTTTCAGAGCTGAATTGTTTTAGCTGGAGTCAAATCTTAACTGGAATAATTCCTTAAGCTCTATTTACATAACGCAAAAAAATAATTAGTATGTCCCTAGCTAAACCCTCCCCCATAGGTACACGCACAGTAAACACACTCAAACACTGGGCTTCCAAGATCACTCACAATTCACAGGCTGCTACCAAAAATGAAGTTTTCTCTAAGCTTGGTCAGGGATTCTTCTCACAAGAACAAAATGTTAAGCAGAAATTCTTTGAAACTCACCGTTCCCTTAAGAAACATGAAACACTCCCATAAAGGAGCCACAAGCCAACAGTGGCCTGATGCCAATAGTCTTCTTTGCTTTATCCAAAATTCAATAGGATTTTTCATTTTTAATAAACTCAGCCAATGCAACTCTCTCTCCAAGACAGACAAACCAGCTTTATAGCCAAACGTTTATGAACAGTCAGCAAAGCTCAAATTTCCAGCCTTTAAAACAATCCAGGAATTAACCAGTCTTAATAGCAGCTCTAATCATTACATAGCATCACCTTTGGGCAATCACTGCCTTCTCTTTTTGTGCAGCACAGTTTTCAGTCTGGCAAGCCCTTCACTTCAGATATCCAATAAAAAACCCCAAATGGTGACATTTTACTTACCAGATAATGTCCTTTCCTTGAGTCCTGCTAGAACAGTCCAAACAAGTCGGTTGTGTTCCCCTAGATTAGTGGAAACAAAGAACCAATATTTCAATTACATCACTCCCATGCCTCTATACGCATCAGCCATCAGAGGTCTCTTCAGCATCCATCCCAAAGCACATAGGAGAGCAAGGTAGGCTTCACACAACCTCAACCGCAATAGATCCAAAATTATTCAGAGTAATGCCACTGTTTAGCCAATATATAAAATGAATTACTCCAATGTATATGTATATGTAATAAAATGAATATTGAAACACAACAAAAAGTAGTGGCTTTGCATGAAGAGGTTAAAAAACTTAAGTCCAATAAATTAAAGAGAGACTATGGGGACTATACGTCCGGCTACGTTTATCCTTGGATGAACCCCAGAAGAAAGGATAAGAAGAAAGTAACTTTTGATAACAGTTCTGATGGGGATACCACATCTGGTTCAGAGGGCGATCGTAAGCAACAGGATTTTCCAATAGTGAAAGAAGGCCATGTCAAGAAGAAAGACAATCCGTCAGAAACAAAAAGAATGTCAACGCGCCGCCGGTAAATATCTCTATTCCTTCATTGGTGATAAATATATCCGGGAAAGATTTGCCCACTGCTTATTTTCACTTGTTAGAAAAAGGTTTATCTTATGTGCCTCAAACCAACTTCGATATGTTTACTTTTCGGATCAATTTTGAACATCTCATTAGAAAACTTCATTTAAGAATATTTTTTGAATCGACTGATTCACCAAATAGTGAGAAAGTGGTGCCTTTGAATTCTGGAACTCCATCACCAGACAGGATTAAACTCCCACTAAAATCTAATTGGTCCCCCCCAGGGCCTTTGCCAGCAGCTTTAACTGTATTTCGTACACTGGTTTTACGTGATGTGAAAGATCTCACCCAGACTACTCCCGTTCATAGACATGCTCTCACTCGACAGGAACAGATGGTTTTACGTGAAATTCAATCACGGCATGATTTAATTATTCGTCGGGCTGACAAGGGCGGTGCAACAGTAATCATGGCAAAACAAGATTATTTAGCTGAAGCATACCGACAACTCACAGACACGTCCATTTACCACATTTTACAAAAGGATCCTACTAAAGATCTCTCTAAACAGATTAGAGCTCTTACCACTCAGGCTTTACAACAAAAATTGATTAATTTCAAAGAAATGAGATTTTTGACCCCTGCTGATCCAGTGACAGCTCGTTTTTATCTGGTGCCTAAAATTCATAAAAATCTGAAGAATCCCCCGGGCCGACCCATAGTGTCAACTAGGGGTACTGTATTAGAACCACTGTCGATATATCTTGATTCTTTTTTGAGACCTATGATATCACAGATACCATCATATGTTCGAGACACAACACATTTTTTACAGTTGTTGGAAAATAACACACAATGGCTTATGGAACCACAACTTTGGCTAGTCACTTTAGATGTTAGTGCTTTATACACTAACATTCCTCAAGAGAAAGCATATGAGGAGGTGATGATCACTTTAAGAACTAGATCAGATTTAACAGAAACCCATTTAGCTTTTTTAGCAAACTTAACCAAATTGGTGTTGTTTCAAAATTATTTTGAATTCGAGAACTGTTTATATCTTCAAAAATCTGGCGTTGCGATGGGGGCTACGTGTGCCCCCTCCATTGCTAATATATTCATGGGGGCTTTTGAAGAACATTGGCTAAAGCAATTTGATTTATTTTCCCAAGTTCGAATGTGGTGTAGATACATAGATGATATTTTTGTCATTTGGACGGGTTCCCTAGACGCACTTGATAGATTTGTGGAATGGTTGAACACCAGGGAAGCTACTATCAAATTTACCAGCTCTTGCAGCCAAACGCACATCACATTTTTGGATGTGGAAGTTCAAAAAGGAACCACCAGATGGATCACCAATGTTTTCTGTAAACCAACAGATAGAAATGCCCTGCTGCACTATGATAGTCTACACCCACGCAGACTAAAAGATAGTTTACCATTCTCTCAATTCCTCCGATATCGGAGGAATTGTACCGACACGCAACAATTTAAAGTGCATGCAAAGAGTCTAAAGAATAAATTTTTACAACGGGGGTATCCAGACCGCATAGTAAATAATGCATATAAAAGAGCATTGTGTAATCATAGAGAGCTGTTACTAACTCCGCGATCTTCCACATCAACCACTACATTGGATTCTACAATCAATATGGTCACTCAATTTTCGTCTCATAGTAAAGGAATTAAAGACATACTTCAAAAACACATGAATGTCATTCAAAGTGTGCCAGCACTGAAAGAAAAACAAATTAGATGTGTCTGGACCCGAAATAGGAATTTAAAGGAACTGTTATGCCTCACGGTCCTTAAGACACCGAACAGTTTAGCTCTCAATGAATCAAAAGGCCATTCACAATGTGGAGATTGCTCTTTGTGTGAGGTTAATGAAGAATTAACGTGGTTTCAATATCATGACAAGAAGTATTCCTTACGTCACACGACTAATTGCTGCTCTCCACAGGTCGTGTATGCTATACGTTGTCCATGCCAATTACTATATATTGGTAAAACCATGCGCCCTTTTAAGGTCCGATTATCTGAACATAAGAGCAGGTTGAAATGTAAATCATTGTCAGCCCCAATAGTGGAACATTGCCTCCTTTTTCACCATACATTTACAGATTTGCGCTGTTTCTGTATAGATAGAGTTTATAGCGGCACGGGGGGTAGAACCCTTGATCAAACTTTGGTCCTTCGAGAGCAACGGTGGATTTACACATTGCAAACAGTAACCCCTCAAGGCTTGAACACTCAAATAGATTGGGCTTTATGCACCTGATCATAATTTTAATTAAGGTTATTTACTCTCATTAGCCTGATTACACAGGAAGTTAAAAAGACCTTTGGAAACGCACATCCGCATGCGCGTCCCTTTGCTATCCAAAACCAGGTTTAATCTTAGAAGCAACAGATGGTGAGCAGCACTCAGGTGTCATTTTTTAACAGTATATTAGATATATAGTCTCTTCTGAAGGCATAAAAGAGAATGATTTTAAATTTGATGTTTTCCGTTGTTCCAGAGATAATTGATACTACAAGCCTGTCCAAAACCAGGTTTAATCTTAGAAGCAACAGATGAGATAATTGATATTACAAGCCTGTCTAAGAAAAAACCCCTGAAGAAACATAAAGGCTGTGAAACGCAGAGGCGCCCAGTCTGGCGTTGGGACATTGAAGAAAAAGACAAAGACAAAAGATAAGCTTGTTGTTATAAGATATCTCATATTATCCAACTGGACGTTTGAAATATTAGTTTAGAAAAAGATATAAGAAAGATATAAGAATGCTATGAAAATGGGTCATTGATGCAAAAGGTGCACTAAGTGATACATATCACCGGAAGTAGCCCGCAAGTCTGAGACCCGCTTAGAAAAAGATAAGTAGATTTATAAGGAAGACTGTTTATAGAATATTTGAATGAAGGAAATATTCATACATTGGAGTAATTAATTTTATATATTGGTTCACACAACCTCAAACAGCAGAGAACTATTTACAGGAAAGCATAAAGAGAAGGCTGTTCACAGAAGATGAACCTGCAGTGCCAAACCTCCAAAGAACAGAGTAAACACAGTTCCAGGAGTGGGCCCTGGACCAGTCTAGCAGGACTCAAGGAAAAGGACATTAACTGGTAAGTAAAATGTCACCTTTCATATCATCCTGCTAGAGCAGTCCAGACAAGTAGGACATACAAAAAGCTACACCTCCACGGGATAGGAAGAAGACACAACAGCTCACAAAACCTTAGAACCAAAGGCTGTGTCCACCCGAGTGTGGAAATCCAAGTGGAAATGCTTGACAAAAGTGGAGGTGATGCCCATGTTGCTGCCCGATAAATGTCTGCAGGGGCTACCGAGCTCTGCTCCACCCATGAGGATGCTTGTGCTTGGGTAGAATGGGCACGCAAACCCTCCGGAACCAACCAGTTCCACAACAGATCTGCCGAGGCAATGGCCTCCTTAACTCAACATCACAATGCAGACTGAGCCACCACATCACCTTGCGCAGGCCAGCACACAGCACAAAAAGATGGTCTAACTTATGAAAAGCATTCATAACCTCCAAAAACCAGAGAAGCACCTTCCGGATATCCACAAGGCAAAGATCCTACCATTCTCCCAACACTGCTCCTTAAAGAAGGAGGACAGGCAAACTGCCTGGTTCACATGAAGGAAGAAACCACTTCAGAGAAGGAAGGCACACGGCGAATGGAAATGGCCTCCTCAGAAAAAGATAACTAAGGATCTCAGCAAGACAAGCCTGCAGCTCTAAAAACCACCTTGCGGAACAATCACAACCAATAAACAGTCTTGAGCATCCAGTCCTACAGAGCAGCGCGCTTCAATGGCTCAAAGGACTCAATCATGGCCCCAGGCGCCAGACACCAGACATAGATCCAAGGATGGAACCACAGACCACTGGGGAGGATGCAGATGATGAAGATGGTGCAAAACATCCAGGTGTATGGCTAGAGACTTATCAGTCAATGGTCCTCAGAAACAGGCCAAAGCTGCCACCTGAACCTTCAGGGACCTAAGAGAAAAAAAGGCTTTTCTCCAGGCAGTCCAGCAGAAAAGGCCACAGAGATAGCATCTTGACTGCCTCAGGAGCCAGCCACCATGTGCCACAACCCCAACACTCTAGGCACAAGACCAGCACTTATGCCAGGCTGGTAGACCTTATCTGGGCTCTGAGCAGGGTGGGACACCACTACTGGAGAATAGCCCATACATGCTAACCATCTCCCTCTAGGAGTCGTAAGCGAGAAAGGAGCTGGGCCCTCCAGGACAAGTGGCTCCCGACACAATAAGCCCCAAGTTGGAGGCAAGCAAAGAGGTGGTGCTTGCAGGAGCCACATCAGAATTGCGCATCAAGCTCTCCTCAGCCAACGCAGCACTGCCAGAATAATCTCTCTCAGATGGCACTCCATATGCCAAATCACATGCCCCACTAGGGGCCATGGACGAAACACCTACAGCAGGTGCTCACTTGGTCAAGGTTGCAAGATGGTGCCAAGGCCTTCGGATCCATCCACACGGGAAAGCAGTGGCAGGCCAGAGGCGGCAAAATCTAAAATAAAAACAGTTGTTGCCGCTGGATGAATCAGCCTGAAGGTTTGCAGGAACATCTTGGCAGCAGGAAGAGAGTTGCAGGAAAAGGGAGGGGGAACAGGAGGACAAGTGCTTGACAATGGGGGGGGGGAGACGGGGGAGACAAGGGAACAAATGCTGGACAATGGGGGGGGAAGAAAGGAGGACAAGTGCTGGACAATGGAGAAAGGTGAATAAATGCTGGACAACAGGGGAGGGGGCAGGAAGACAAATGCTGGAGGGGGAAGCAGGGAAGCTAATGATGGATGGGGGATAAGTAGGGAGACATGAAGGACAAGGGGGGGAGATGGGAGGACAAATGCTTTATAATGGGGGGATACAAGAGGACAAGTACTGGACAATGGGGGGAGACAGGAGGACAAGTGCTGGACAACAGGGGGCAGGGGGACAAATGCTGGACAATGGGGAGGGGGACAAATGCTGGACAACAGGGGAGGAGGCAGGAAGACAAATGCTGAAGGTGGGAAGCAGGGAGACAAATGTTGGATGGAGGGAGACGAGAGGACAAATGATGGACAACATGGAGGACAGGAGGACAAATACTGGACAATGTGGGGGAACAGGACAAATGCTGCAGGGGAGAGAAGCAGGGAGACAAATTCAGGACTAGGGCCAGCACTACCCAGTAAGCTGGGTAAGCACAACAGGGGGCGCCAACGTCACGAGGGTTCTGTCGTTAGCTGTCCACTCCCCATTCAGGATGGCCTATGGAGCACCGTTGGCATAGTGGAGAGTCTGCCTGCAGGATATGCTGCTCCTGCAGGCGGAAGGCTGTGACTAGCGATTGCAGCCTCTCACAGCCTTCTGCCCACGGGAGCAGCATGTCCTAAAGGCAGGCTCTCCACTAGGCCACTGGCTCTCCGCAGGTCATCCTGAATGGTGAGTGGGGGCGAGCAATCAGCAGCAGCGCCCTCCTGATATCGGCTCCTGTGGGCAGGCTCTATTTCTCTGGGCTGCAGTCACAGCTTGCACAACCCCTGCCTGCAAGATATACTGTAGAAGGGTGTGTGAGGCAACAATCACGGCCCAGAGAAGCAGAGCCCGCTCACGGGATCAACATGTCCTGCAGGCAGGGGCTGTGCAAAGTCACTAGGCTTGGATCATAGTCTGCACAATCCCTGCTCGTGAGACTTGCTGTTCTGTGGGCAGGCTCTGCCTTTTATACAAAAATGGAGGGGGAGGGCATTGAGAAGGGGGGAGTGACATTAGGGGGCATTGGGAGGTGGACATGAATGGGTACGGGGAGTCAGAAGGGAGATGCTGGGTGTGAGTGGGGAGGCAGCAGGGATATGATTGAGGTGGGGTGCTAGGTAGCTACTGGACATGGAAATGGGTATAGGGAGAAGCACAGAGGGGTGATGGAGTGGTGATGTTGGTCAGGGGGTTATAGGGAGACTATAGAAAATGCTGGACTTGTGGAGGGGGGACAGAGGGGGATGCTGTACACTGGGTAAAAAGGAGAGAAGGAAATGCAGGACATGGGGGTAATAGGGATAGAGAGGAGAGACGATGGAAATGGGGTAAATAAACTGAGAAAGATGGACATGTGAGTAATAGGGAGGAGATGGTATGGTATGGAGATTGGGTAGATGCTGGTTGCAGGGGGGGATAGGAAAGGAGATGGCAGACATGGAAAGAAAGAGGAGGTACAGGATGGAGGGAAAGAGAGAGAGAGAGAGAGACATTGGATGGGTGATGAGACATGTTAAACAAGGAGAGTGAGCAAAAGATTGGAGAATGGACCAGGGAAGAAGAGCTGGGTAATGGAAAGACTGGGGTGAAGGATGAAAAGTGGTAGGAAGATAGCGTAAAAAAAGAGGGATTGAGAACTGTAGATAGTAAGAAGTAGTGAAATCTGGGTAGCCAGAGAGAGAAATAAATGGAAGAAAGGTGGAAAGGAAAAAAAAATCAATATCCAAGATGGAAGGAAGTGAAGAAAACAAAAGGAGAGACAAGAAAGGCAGATGGACTAGAGACTGTAGAGAGCTAAGAGAAAATAGAAGAAAGCAGATGCCTCAGATAGACCAGCATGATCACAGTATAAAAAGGTCAGACAACAAAAGGTAGAAAAATAATTTTATTTTCAAATGAGTGATTGGCCTTTGCGCTATTTGTATATTTTACACAGTACAGGGAAATGCGTCTCTTATTTCTCTGGTTTAGCACTGCATGCAGATTCTGGCTTTTTGGGCTCTCAGTTTAATTTTTGTCTACATATTTTTATTTTTACTTTAGATTACCGTCACTTATTCTGTACTTGGTGAGGGTCTGTGTTCTGAGTGTGTAACTGAGGCCAGGCGTTCTGTTAACATGGAGTTTGTACAAAGGGATCTGTATTTGTCTTGTTTAGCTTTTCAATAGGTGTATGGATGTTCTAGAGCCTGCTACAGTATTTATAATGCTGCTTTTATCTGGGTAGGCCCCTTATTGTATGAGTTTTGGAAGTTTATGCTGGTATGATATGTTTGATTTGGCCTTGAAGATCGACGACTTTTGTAGGGTTTTGTATTAGCTCACAATATGCCTGCTACTGGAGAATGTTTATGTTAGCGAAATGATCAGAATCAGAATGTTTCATATATTGAATTCTGTGGGTGAATGTCCTACCTCTGCTCTGCACCCATTGTCCAGGGAGAGGTTTCTGTTGATGCAGAATATATATTCAAAAAGAAAGAACTATAATGCAGTTTATAACAAAATAAAATGAGTTATAATTTTATAATTTGGTATTATAAACTGTGTTGGGATTCTCACTTTTTCTTTTAGTTCCTTGGCGTATGAACATCTTGCATATCCTGTTTTTTTTCAGAGGGTGGGAAGTGCTGTGGTGGGGTGCCAAGTCATTCATGTTATGTGAAAGTGGGAGGTGCTACACGGTGCTGTTGAGCCCCTCTTTTATGGCATATTTACCAGTATGTTTCCTAAGCTTTGTGCTGGTAACATATGAACATAAGAAATGCCATACTGGGACAGACACCAAGGTCCAACAAGCCCAATATCTTGTTTCCAATAGTGGCCAATCTAGGTCACAAGTACTTGGTAGGTTCTCAAAAAGGTACACAGGTTCCACAATGACTCTCTTGCGACAAGCAGTGGATTTCCTAGGTCCTCTTTAATAGTTTATGCACTTTTCCTCCAGCAATTTGCCCAAATCTTTTATAAAACCCAGCTACATTAACTGCTTTTACAATGATCCTCCGGTAACTAATTCCAGAGTTTGATTTTGCAGGGCTATAGACTAACTGCAAGGAAGCAGTTAGATCCCCCTGCAGTTACTGCATTTCAGCATGGCAAAACGGCTGCCGATGCAACTAAGACTACACACTGACGTGTCATTAGTTGCACTCACACTACTTGTGCTGAGCCATTATGATAGTTTCTGCCAACAATACAGATGCCTGTGTGCGTGAAAGTTATTTTTCTCAACTCTGCAGTAAAGTATAATTTTGGGGAAGAATCCTGTAAATCTAAGAGTAAAGCATTTTTTGTCTATATATGCCTTTTTTTTTAGTTTGTATTGATCTATTCTCTATTTGGTGAAGATCTGTCTCTGTTTTGCATGTGTGACTGAGACTGTGTGTTCTGTTAGCATGGAGCTTCTATGTTGGGATCTGTAGTAATCCAGCTTGCTCAGTTTTCTGAATAGGAATACGGATGTTCTAGGGCCCATAGCTGTATTTATGGTGGTGCCCTTTTCTAGGTACTCTCCATGTCGTCTGAGTTTTGCAAGTTAGTGCTATTATGGAATAGTAGATTTTCTCTGTGTCCTGTATTCTGGATTCTTGATCTTGGTGTAGTCAACTGTAGGGTGCTGGTTGGAGGGATACTGGAATATGAATTGCATTCTTTATGCTGCCAGACTGAAATTTAAAATATTTTGTAAGTTCAGATTCAAGAAAATTTCAAATTTTAAGGCAATATCTCAGTTTAATTTTGTTTAGTAGCCTAATAGCGTCATCGCTGCTGAGTTCCAGACTTTTCCAGCTTTGGAATTTGTACGTAGGGATCTGTACTGTAGTAATTGAAAGTATGTTTGTTTGTACAGGGTGGTGTACACAATTGGACCGTCTAAGAAAACCTGAGAGAGTTAATTTTGTTCAGAACCTTGCTTAGAAATAAACTTCATATATTTGCTTACTAAGTAGGTGAAGAGGTACATGTCCTGTAAATAAAGAAAAGGGACAGGCTGTCCTCTAGCCGTTCAGTCTCAGGGTTATTAGATATCAAGCAGTCAGCAGTAAACAGTTATGTCTTGGAATACATGTATGTCTCCTCATACTGACCTATACTGATTAGAAATTGACCTATGATGTGATAAATACGTTATATCTGACGTGTAACAATAAAGTGAAATTATGCTGTATTCTCCAAAAGAGCCTTATAAATAAAGTGAACCATGGCTAATAGAGTAAACAAGGAGAACTTGTTTCTGTTTGTTTCTCTCCACTAAAGCTTTGGTGTATTTGTGTATATATATATATATATATATATATAGAAGTGTGTGGTATTTTATTGCTGTCTTTTAGATCACCTTCCCATTGTTTTGAATGTGGTTTTCTGTGACTCCAAGAGCCCAGTAGGTTGCTGGTGAGGGGGGGCTAGAAAAGCCCATAGTTGGTGCCGTGCCGTTCTACAGATTTCTCCATTCCTGGCAAGGGCGGAAGGTGTTTGTGAGTATTATATGGTGCCAGCAATGAGCAATCTGTTGGGTAAACGGGATTTGTCTCAATTGTGTGAATGGCATGTTAAGGTTACGGTTTTAGCTGTTCAGGAAGGTAGCCCTTCTTTTTGTATGCGTGAGAAATATGGGGATATGGCTACTATTTATGTTGTACACTGGTATGCAGTGACTAATGATAATGTGCTTTTATAGTTTCCTTTGGAGGGAACATTTCTTATAGGTAAGATTCGTTATCTGAAATGTGCTTTGCAGGCTAAACATAAATTATGTGATGCCCGTGAAGGGCTGGTGTTTAGTTGGTGGCAGCGAATGGCACATGTTATGAAAACTGATTTGTTTGTATTAAAGAATGCTGGTAAAACGAGTGGACCACAGGAGAAAGAGTATGGTAATGACTGGGCAGGGAAGTTCCCAGTCATTTTTTCTCCAGAGTATGATGCAGATGTGGCTGCAATGGTAATTGGAGCTGGAATAGCCCCAAGAGCATCCCCGACGTCTCCCCCTGTTTCTTCTGAGTGTCATGTAGTTTCTGAGAAGGGGAGGGCCACTCGTGCAGCAGTGCTAAGAGAAGAGTTAAGGAATAAGCAAAGGATATTGGGGAATGCACAAATTGAGAATTTCGGTACTTGTAATGTTTCTCAGCTCAGAGAAATGAATGCCCTTCTTAGTCGTGAAATAGTACATATAATAGATTCCTTAAAGGGAATAGTAAGAAATGATATTTCTGCTACAAAGGAATTGGGAATTTCTAGTAAACTTATTGATGATATTGAAAAGGATCTAAATAAGCATTTTATGACCTATAGAGAGAAATGTATTCAATTATATGGTGCTATAAGTTTTCTTCAAACTGTTTTGTGTCAACATAATAGTCCTTGTTCTACTTGGGCTGCTTTAGATAATTTGCTTAGATCTGTGTTTTATAACCAAGCTGATGTTCGTAGAGTCACTCCTTCAGTTTGTGACACACCCTGTGATAGATTTCCAACAGAAGACTCAAAGGGATAATTTTGTTTTAGTGGTTATTGAATTCTGTACAGTAGTATGCAAACTTGTAAATGGATTGGTTGAGATTAACATCTCTAAAGCAGAATAGGGGTGAAATAAGATTTTCACACTAGGTGTATGTAGCATTTAAAATCTATTCTGGTGAGGCAAGGACACATTTTCAGACCTCACCAATTGTTTTTGTATATGGTTTAATCCCGTGAGTAAAGGGAATTGTTTTTGAAACTTTGGCCAGCTAGAACAGCTGATGTAAGTCTGAAAAGTGCTTGGTACAGTGAGCTGACATTTGATGTGAAATGACTGAATTGCTCAACTTGCAGATTGCTTCTATGTAACCTCCCAGGAGCAGGGGGAGGGGTAGGAGCAAGAGGAGGTCATGGGAATCCTCAGCAAAGCTGTGGACAGTTCAGATAAACTTGTTATTGAGCATTTGCATTGTGACTGTTTCCGGAATCGGAGTCTTGATGGTCGGAGCTGATTTCCCTCCTCCCCCTCCGGTAGCAGCTGCTTTCATTCTATCCTGGCTGAATGGGAAGATATATTCAGCTGTATGCTGTATGCTGTATATTTCCAGCTGTATGCTCTCTGAAGTGCCGTTTCCTGCAGATGCCAGTATTATGCATCCTGGAGTTTTCTTCTACTTTATGGACTTTACGGGATGCCTTTCTATCCCGCCTGTGAGGATCATCGTGAAACCTGGAATTCAGTTTCCTAGACTCAAGCTGTGCCAGTAGCTGTCGGTGAAGGAAGTTGTTCTGTGCTTGAAGATTGCCAGACACAAGGTGTCATCTATCCTGCAACTTCTTTATGTAAGACTTCAGTTCCTCCTGTACTAAAGGCAAGACCTGTTTATTTTCAGTATGACTTGGCAAAGAAGAACCAGTTTTGTTTTTATTTATTTCTTTTTGAGGTTACACCGCTAGTCCTGCATATTTTCACAGGCTCTAAGGACTGCATTATTTGATGTAAAACTCAACCATTCCTTTTTTTTTTTTAGTTTATTATGTGGATAATTTGCTTCTATGTTTACCAAGTTGTGACTTTTGTTTGTTTGAAGGTTATTTGTCTAAACTGCAGTTTGTATTTCAAAATGTTACTTTCTGGGGAGTCGCCCTAACACTCTCTGGTTTGCTAGATTGAAACCTATTTTGTCAACACTGGTGTTACTGTGCAAGTTTCTGGATTTATTAATTTTCTGTAAATAATAAGCTAGTAAATTCCTCAGATCCTACTGCTCCGCGTTATGCTCAGAAGATCTAAAAGCCTCATTGTATCCACATTATCACAGTGGGAGGTTTGTTTTAAATGTAGCAATGTACTGGGAAATACGCAATGTTATTGTCTATGAATATTCTTTACTATTTAAATTGTTATGGCTATTTCTGATGTCTCTGTTGCCTGTGTGCTTTTGTGAGCTTTCCCGACTGGTTGTAAACCAGAGCAAATTGATGAAATGACTTTGGGACTCCTGCAATGTCTACGTAGTTTAATAGCAGTGGTTTTTTTACAATTGAAACTTCCTGGTTTTCAGGTTCTATAGCAGCAGCTAGCAGAAGTATTTGCAAAGGACAACCATTTTGCAGACAAATAAAAAAGAAAGTATGGCAAGCTGTTTGTCAAGCATCAGTGTCACTGACATTGCTGTATTTAGCACCGTTAAATATGACTTTGTTTTCCCTTTCATCTTTCCTGCAGCAATAGCAGATACTTCCTTTGAAACCCAGGTTCGGACTTTGTGATGCTCAGGAAAAGGGATCATCGGTTTACTTGTCCTGACCGTCTTTTGTTTCTGCTTGCCCTGTTCCTGTATCATGAACATTACCGCTGTGGCTAAGAATTATGTCTTTTTGGTTCTCCGGTATCACCTGTACTTGTTATTGTTTTCTTTGGCACCGTAGGGTCAGCTTAGGGTCAGTTATTAAGATTCCTGCCTTCCGAGCTCATTTTATTTTGATTTTGCAGCCTGTTTTGTAGATCTGCCCTGTATCAGAGGAGGGAGGTGGTATTCATCTGGTGGTCACGTATGCACTCTGATACAGGATTGAGCCTCCGAGTGAATAAAAGCCTTTCCTTTTGCCCTTATGGCAGTGTGTATTTCCTCCTAGCCTGACACCATTTGAAATAGTTAATGGCTGTCTAGCTCCTTCTCCACATGCCTTGGCAGTTATCCCAGACCCCCAGTTGTTGCGCAGCGATATCTTAACTTATTGTGCACGGTTGCACTCAGCCTGTTTGTTTCCCTTTTTCTTGCAAGTGACTCCTTAACGAGATGACAAGCTCTTTATATCCGGGATTCGCAGAATCATTTCATCCAGAGGTGAAGTCACCGGATTGGGTCCTGATTAAGACTCTGCATCCAAAGACACTCCCGGCTCCCAAGTTCCTGGTCCATGTCGTGTGTTCCTGGTGGGATATTCAGCTTGTAAAGTGGAAAGACATTCTCATTGGATACATCTCACAGGATCAGAAGGTGGATTCCTGTATCGGTGAATCAAGAGTTTGCAACGCAGAGACTTATTGGACAACAGTGATATTGAAGAAAAGGACTTTTATGATTTAAAGTATTTTCTGAAAGAACAACAGTGACATTACAGAGAGATTATTGTATTAAGTAAATTCTAAATGGACTATTCATGTAAAATGCTTTTATTTAGCATTTATAGTAAGGATTAGAGGGATGAGGTTAGTTTAGATTAGTATTTTCCTGATATATATGTAATGACCTTTAGGTACTTAACCTCTACTTAATAAAGTAATTGAGAATTAGAGGGCCGGTATAGCTATAGTATATATCTTCATCATCTTAAGAAGAGCATTAAAAGAGTAGGTTTCTCTTTAGTTTGCTTTAGAACACTTTTTAAATGTGTTGCTATGAATGTCTCCTAATCTGGTCCTAGATGTGTTGTGGCATATTATTAATGAAGCAGTATTGCATTCAGAATCTTGGGAATGTTAGAGGGAATATCCAAATATTTCTGAGGCACTTTACACTTGGTGACAAAAACATTTCAATTTATCAAAGAATGAGCTGTTTGTCTTCCAACCGTGACAGCTACTCAGCATGGATTTCTACCAAGAGTTAGGCCTAAGACCTTTGAAGAGTCTTGTGACATACAAACACAGAATCTAGAATAATTAAAGATATAGGTATAAAGATGCCATGTACAGGTTCCTATATTTCAGTAATTTACAATTAATGCCAGTTAAAGGGAACCAAGTGTGTAGTTCTGGCTACCCTTTGGATGCCTCTAGTTCAGACCTAGGCATACCTAACTGGAGTTAAAGTGAAATGATTTAATGAAATGGTCATGACTCAGTGGGCTTTTGAATAATTGTATACAGACTATGTCTTGTCCTCAGAATTTGACAATCAGGGAAGAGGGCTTAGTGGCTTTAGAAGGAGATTATTTTGTGTGTGTGTGTGATACTTTTGTATATACAGAGCTTTCCAGCTTTCCCTGGTGGATACTCCATAGTGAATTGAACCTTACTATATTACTTTGTTATCAATCCTGAACAAATCTTTAAGAAGAAAAAGGGATGTTTCCCTTCAGGATGAAGTCATAGTGGCTGCTCTGCTTCTTACTGAGGCAATTAGCGTGTATTGCAAGGTCCAGTAAACAAAGTGTCAGCTTATGCAGCCCAGAACCGAATGGCTTTAGACTATCCCAGAAAATGGTGTGTGCGGAGTAATAGTTGATTTTTGTTGTAGTATGATAATAATGGAGAAGTAGTAAAAAGCATATTAGATAAAGTTAGCATCCGTACTTTTGTTTCAAGTGAGAGTTATGTAAGTTCTTTTTCAGCTCTATTTGATTCTGTATCTTCATTTTGGAATTCATTATCCAGGCCTTTGCAAGGCATGTTAGCATCATTGCTTGGTTTGGTGGGGATCCTCATTCTAGGAGTATCAGTTTTCTGTGTGCTATCAGCTTGCTGTAATAAATCAGTGGAATCACTGACCCCTATATTGATGTTACAGATTGGCCTAGCAACTAGTTTTATTTCCACTTCAATGGCAATGTCTGAGTTTCCTTACTTTAGAAATGATTCTTTACAGAATCAGAGGAGGGACTGAAAGTATGTTTGTTTGTACAGGGTGGTGTACACAATTGGACCGTCTAAGAAAACCTGAGAGAGTTAATTTTGTTCAGAACCTTGCTTAGAAATAAACTTCATATATTTGCTTACTAAGTAAGTGAAGAGGTACATGTCCTGTAAATAAAGAAAAGGGACAAGCTGTCCTCTAGCCGTTCAGTCTCAGGGTTATTAGATATCAAGCAGTCAGCAGTAAACAGTTATGTCTTGGAATACATGTATGTCTCCTCATACTGACCTATACTGATTAGAAATTGACCTATGATGTGATAAATACGTTATATCTGACGTGTAACAATAAAGTGAAATTATGCTGTATCCTCCAAAAGAGCCTTATAAATAAAGTGAACCATGGCTAATAGTTAGAGTAAACAAGGAGAACTTGTTTCTGTTTGTTTCTCCCCACTAAAGCTTTGGTGTATTTGTATATATATATATAGAAGTGTGTGGTATTTTATTGCTGTCTTTTAGATCACCTTCCCATTGTTTTGAATGCGGTTTTCTGTGACTCCAAGAGCCCAGTAGGTTGCTGGTGAGGGGGGGCTAGAAAAGCCCACAGTAATTTGAATTGTTCAGCTTTTCAAATATGTGTTGGATGTTCCAGGGCCCGCTGCAGTATTTACAGTGATACTTTTATTGGGTAGGCTCCTTATGTGAGTTTTGGAAGTTGTTGCTGGTATGGTATGGAGATTTGCTCTATAGATCCTCAGTGACTTTTGAATTTTATTTATTTAATAGGGGCGTTTTTTATACTGCTTTTATACTGCTTTTATTATTTTTAGTCAAAGCAGTTTACATTATAACTTAAAATTGGTAATGTACATTAAACAGGGACATTGATAGATTGGATTCTTCTGAGACAATGGAGGATTAAGTGACTTGCCCAAGGCCACAAGGAGTGATAGTGGGAATTGAACCCTGGTCTCTTGGGGCCCGATATTCTACTGTGCCATTTTGGAAGGGCTATGAGCTTCGTAGACACATAGCCCTCCCTGCTGACCCCTAAACTGGATATTCAATGCTGCAGCGACGGCACTGAATGCCTGGTGATCACCGCAAAAGCCAGAAGCTGCTGATGCTAACCGGTCAGCAGCGATATTGGATACTACCCTGTTAGCGATCTGTGCCTTAAAGATAGGTGAGGGGTTTCCTCGCTTATCTTTAAGGCGCATTTCGCTAATTGGGCAGCATCCAATATCACTGCTGCTCAGTTAGTGCCATTCTCCACCCCGGAACGCCCCCAACATGCCCTGATGCTAAGCAGATAGCATTGGGGCATGTAGGGGACTTGGGAGGGGATATCCAATGGCACGAACCATGCAAGTGCCATTGAATATCCCCAACAAAGGCATCTACATGGTTTACTGGGCTGCAAACTTTGTCGATGCCTTTTAAAAATCAGGCTCTTGACCCCTGGGAGTAACCAAGATGGCGGATGTCAGCATGGAGTGGTGAGCCGCTGCCCTGAGTTCTGCGATCCTGTGGAGCGGCATCCGTGTGATGGGTCGGAGAAAGCAGAAGCAAGTTGCCTTACCTCCGGGCGAGAAAACAGCGAGTTCTGCGGGTCAGCGTACGTTGGAGCAGTGTGGCTTTGAGCCCTGCGTTGGAGCAGCGTCTTTGGCTGGGGCAGAAGGAGGGGTGTCGCCCCAGAGCGTGTCGGGCGTATGGCTCTCGCCAGAGGAGCGCACGCCGCCGCCGCGACCCGGAAGCTTGTCCTCGGCGAATGCTTTGATCCCGGAGTCAGTCTCTACGAGTACGCCGACACGTGAGGGTCTAGGAGGTGCGAACGCCGTGTTGACTTCTCCTTTGGTGGATACAGGACGAGGTTCGAGGAGTGAGTTGGGTGAACCAGTGGAGAGATCTGTGCTGACAAAGTCCTGACAAAGAGGGGAGAGCTTCCTGTGGTTCCAGATTTGGTGAGACCCGCGGCATATACAATGGAAACGCTATGGGAAGGACTGGCCTCATTGAATGCTCTATGAATAGACTTTGTGGGACGTTTCAGTCTGAACTTAATGTGGTTAGAGATTCTTGTGATTCTCTGTCTAGGGCTCATGAAGTGCAAGTTAGTAGGGTTAATACCCTAGAGAAGGAGGTGGGGGAGGTGCGTAACTTGTTTCATGCTCAGCTGAAGGATAGTACTGTGGCTGCTAGGAAAATGGAGTACCTGGAAAACCAGGTCCGGCGTTGTAATCTCCGGTTCCTGAGTTTTCCCAGGTCTCCAATACTATCAGCGGTTGAGATGCTGCGGAAGTATTTTAGGGAGGTGTTAAAAATCTCCCCGGAGCAGTATCCTCCCTTGACTAGGGCTCAGTACTTATCCTTGGGTAGTGGAAGTGGAGGAGGTGAGGCCTCCCCCGTACATCCCGGTTTGGGGGATCTCACGGGTCTCCTTGAGAGTTCCTTGGAGATTGTAGTGGAAAGAACTACCCTCCTTGCCACATTTGCTTTAGAGACAGATAAAGTTTTTATTCTTAAAATGTATTTCCGAAATGCTAATGAAGAGTTTATGGGTTCAAGAGTAAGAGTATTTCCTGACTTATCACGTATTACGCAAATGAGAAGGAAAGAGTTTTTGACTCTTCGCCCTAGGACCTTGGCCCTGGGTGCTTCCTTCCAACTTAAATTTCCTGTTAAATGCTATGTTAATTTTAAACAAAAGATGTATTTGTTCTTTGACCCTAAGCAGTTGTTAGCGTTCTTGGAACTTAGGGAAGTAAGCGATATTGAGGCTGTTGTACCTTCTCATACAGCTGACGTATGAGTCTCCCATTCGCCTGTTTTGATTATTTGTGTAATGGCTAGGATTTCTGTGTCATTATTTTGTATATTTCCTAGTACTCCCCTATTTCTTAAATTTTGGGGTCTAAGATGGGAAAGATGAGTAGGTGATAGTTTATTTCCTTATGTAAAATTTGGTGGTTGTTTTCCATTTTTCTGTTTCATTCATGGATAATGTGTGGATGTTTAAGATTTATTAAACTTATAAATAAAAAGTTAAAAAAAAAAAATCAGGCTCTTGGTTCCTAAACCAAAACCCTAACCATTAGGCTATTCCTGCACTCCTATTAGTTCACAATATGCCTGGTACAGGAAAATGTTTGTTAGTGAGATGGCCAGAATCAGATTTTTTTTTTAATTAGATATTGCGTTTTGTGGGTGGATGTCCTACTTGTTGAGGGAGGGGGGTTTCATGAATGCAAAATATAAGTTCAAAAAGAAAAAGCAACAACCACTAACACAGTTTAACAAAACAAAATAAAAATGAGTTATAATTTGGTTTATAAACTGTGCAGTAGTTCTTGCTCTCTATTTTACTTCCGTAGTGTGCGAATATCATTTTATTTCCTCCACATTATCTAATTGACGTTTTGATTTGGTTCAGTCCCTGACTGCAGTTTTGAGAAAGCCTCCCACCCATCTCCGGGGGTGGGTGGAGTGGGAGCCAAAATGTTCCTACTGTGTCAGCCACCATGAAACAGATGCCCTTACCATCTGGAGGAATGGGCATCACTGTCTTCAGGAGGGGCAACCTGCCCAAGGTGATCTGCACAGTGGCCCTGTTGTATGCAGACCCACAAGGGGAGATGATGCAAGTGGCTAGGATCATTCCAGGCCATAGCCATACTGCATGCCAGGCCATAGCCATACTGAATGGGGACTAACATCCAGCGATCCTTGGTGACCCTGGCCCATTCCTGAAGAAGAGGCAAAGCCTGCCACCAACCAGAGGGACCAGAAAATGAGTCCCCAAACCTTCATTGTGCAGCCCTGGAAAGTCCCCTTCCATCCTGCCGTCCCCCCCCCTTCCTTTTCCACCCTTCTCCGGGGACAGCAGCAGTGACAATGGCCCCAAAACTGCAACACAGCACTTACCCACCATTTCCAGGGTTGCGTTGTGGTTTCACTCTTGCCCAATCTACTGTTTCTGTCCCGCTTCGATGTGACTTCCGCTTTTGTATAAACCAGAGGTCTGGTGGTTTCTTTGAGGGCATGGCTATATAGCTTTTTTCAGTGAAGAATAAGGAATGGGGGGGGGAGGGTGAGAGGGTGCCTATAAATTTATAATTGGGGTTTCTGTGTGCAAGTGTGTGACCAAGTGGGTTTAGGTGGGAGGGGAGGTGCAACTGTGTGTGTGAGGAAAAGGGTCAGTATGTTTTAAGTGTGTGGGAGGGATGTTTACAAGTGTGTAATTTGGATCTGTGCCAGTGGATGGTTGACAGCATGTGTGGTCGAGTTATTAAGTGTGGTATGTCACAATAGGTAGGCAGGGAAACCTACAAGTACAGTATATAGTTGGGATATGTATGGGTATGTGTGAATAAGTGAGTGGGGGTGGATGTGTGACTGAGTGGGTTGATTTGGGTGACTTGGCAGTAGAGGAATGTGTCTCTGCAGGAACAGTGAGATGCCAGGTGAAGTATGCAGATCATCTTATTCTCTCCCCTGCTTTCTACTCTTTCCTTATGTCTGCTCACGCTGTTCTTCCCTCATACCACCTTCCTTCCCATGCAGCCTATGCATCTACCTTCTTTTCTCTTTCCTCATGTCCCTTCAAACTCATCCCCTCCCTCTCTCCTCCCCCAGGCTTCTCTTTCTTACCCTCCTAACACAGTCTCACACATCACCAGATTCACTTATCCACCCACCCTTGGGAAATTAATAACCAATGTAAAGGCTATAACCAAGGGATCATGCGCTCCCTCCTGCCACAATCTGTTAAAAACATATACCTCCACATTCTGCAAAAGTTGTAACACTTTCAGGGAAAGCGTAGATACTCATAAGAACATAAGATATACCATACTGGGTCAGACCAAGGTCCATCAAGCCCAGTATCCTGTTTCCAACAATGGCCAATCTAGGTCATACATACCTAGCAGTATCCCCAAAAGACAAAGGTTCCACAATGCTTGTATAGGGTCAAGCATTGATATCCTGGGTCCCTTTTTAATAATGGTTTATGGACCTTTCCTCCAGGAACTTGTCCAAACCTTTTTTAAACCCAGCTACACTACATCCTCCGGTAACAAATTCCAGAGTTTGATTACACGTTGAGTGAAAAAATATTTTCTCTTATTTGTCTTAAATAGTTTACCCTGTAGCTTCATTGCATGTCCCCTAGTCTTTCTATATTCTGATAGCGTAAACAATTGATCTACGTTTACCCGTTCCACTCCATTCATTAATTTATAGACCTCTATCATATCTCCCCTCAGCCGTCTCTTTTCCAGGTTGAAGAGCCCTAACCTTTGTAGCCTCTCTTCATAGGCGTAGCCTTCCATCCCCTTTACCATTTTGGTGGCTCTTCTCTGTACCTTTTCTAATAACGCTATATCCTTTTTAAGATACGGCAACCAGAATTGCACACAATATTCAAGGTGCGGACGTATCATGGAACAATACAGAGGCATTATAATATCCTTTGTTTTATTTTCCATTCCTTTCCTTATGATACCTATTATTCTATTTGCTTTCTTGGCCGCCGCTGCACACTGGGCGGAGGGTTTTAACATGTTATCCACAATGACTCCTAAATCTTTTTCCTGGGTGGTGGTTCCCAATGTGGAACCTTGCATCATGTAACCATAGTGTGGGTTGTTCTTTCCTAGGAGCATAACTTTGCACTTGTCCACATTAAATTTCATCTGTCATTTGGATGCCCAGTCTTCTAATTTATCCAGATCCTCCTGCAGTTTTCCACAGTCCTCTTGGGTTTTAACAACTTTAAACAGTTTTGTGTCGTCTGCAAATTTGATAACCTCACTCGTTATTCCCTTTTCCAGATCATTTATGAATATGTCAAAAAGTAGCGGACCCAGTACAGATCCCTGGGGTACTCCACTATTCACCTTTTTCCATTGGGAAAATTGGCCATTTAGCCCTACCCTCTGCTTTCTATCTTTTAACCAGTTCCCAATCCACAATAGTACACTGCCTCCTATCCCATGACTTTTTAGTTTTGCCAAAAGTCTCTGATGAGGGACCTTGTCAAAGGCTTTCTGAAAGTCCAGATACACTATATCAACCGACTCACCTTTGTCTATCTGTTTATTCACACCTTCAAAAACATAACAGATTAGTAAGACAAGATCTTCCTTGTCTAAAGCCATGTTGGCTGTCTCCCATTAGGCCATGACTATCTACATGCTGTGTAATTTTGTTCTTTATGATGGTTTCTACCATTTTCCCCGGTACTGATGTCAGGGTCACCGGTCTGTAATTTCCCGGATCACCCCTGGAACCCTTTTTAAAAATTGGCGTTACATTGGCGATCCTCCAATCTTCAGGTATTACATATGATTGTAATGAAAGTTCACAGATTACTAATAGCAGGTCTGCAATCTCATATTTCAGTTCTTTCAACACTCTTGGATGTATACCATCCGGTCCAGGTGATTTGCTACTATTCAGTTTATCAAATAGTTGTAATACATCTTCCCGGTGTAGTGATATTTCTCTCAATTCCTCTGCAGTATCACCTTTAAATACCACTTCAGTCTTGGGTAACATCCCTACATCTTCCTCAGTAAAGACCGAAGCAAAGAATTCATTCAGTCTCTCCACTATAGCATTGTCTTCTTTTATTGCCCCTTTTACCCCTCTATCATCTAATGGTTCAATTGACTCTCTCACAGGCCTTTTGCTACAAATGTACTTGAAAAAGTCTTTGTTTCGTGTTTTTGCTTCCGTAGCAAGTTCCTTCTCAAATTCTTGCTTTGCCTGCCTTATCAATGCTTTGCATTTAACTTGCCAGTGCTTGTGCTGTTTCCAGTTTTCTTCGTTTGGCTCTTTTTTCCATTTCCTGAAAGATGCTTTTTTGGCAGCAACAGCCTCTCTGACCTCATCTTTAAACCATGCTGGCAGTTTTTTGGACTTTCTTCCACTCTTCTTAATGCGTGAAATACAGCTGGTCTGGGCTTCCAGGATAGTATTTTTAAACAACACCCAAGCTTGATGTAAGTCTTTAACCTTTGCAACCGCTCCTTTTAGTTTTTTCTTAACTATATTCCTCATTTTATCATAGTCTCCCTTTCGAAAGTTAAAAGGTAGTACTGTGGATTTCTTTACTATCCCTCCTCCACTAATTAAATCAAACACGATCATGCTATGATCACTATTGCCAAGTGGTCCCAACACCCTTATTTCTTGCATCAGATCTGGTGTTCCACTAAGGACTAGATCCAGTATGGCTTCCCCTCTAGTTGGTTCATGAACTAGCTGCTCCAAGAAGCAGTCATTTATTTCATCTAGAAACTTTATCTACCTAGCATGTCCTGCCGTGACACTGACCCAGTCGATACCGGGGTAATTGAAATCACCCATTATCACTACTCTGCTGTAACGTTTGTTAGCTTCCTTGAGCTCTTTAATCATTTCATCATCCATTTGTTCATTCTGGGCAGGTGGTCGATAGTACACCCCCACTGCCATCACCTTCCCCTTCATACATGGAATTTCAATCCATAGAGATTCTACAGCAAATTTTGTTTCCTGCAAAACTTTAATCCTTTCTGACTCAATGCCCTCTCTAACAGAGTGCAACCCTCCTCCAATTTGATCAGTTCTATCATTACGATATAGTTTGTATCCAGGTATCACAGTGTCCCACTGGTTGTCCTCCTTTTACCATGTCTCTGAGATTGCAATCATATCTAACCTCTCATTTAGTGCTATATATTCTAACTCTCCCATCTTATTGTTTAGACTTCTAGCATTTGCATACAAGCATTTCAGAGACTGTATTTTATTAATATTAATCTGGCTATTGGTAGGCATGGGTAATTTGGAATCTTTATGCTCTATCTGCACCATACTCAAGGGCATTTGGGCTACTTTAATCTTTTTTGGAACATGTGATAAGGTGAGCTGTGGGGATGAGATGGAATGGGAGAGAAGTGAGGAATGTGCCTTTAAAGACAGATGTAAACAGGGTTCCCATAGAAACCACAAGCCACCGGAGCATGCAGTAGCTAGAGCTAAGCCCTGCCCAAGCAGTGACGTAAGTGCTTGGTTGAGCCCTAACAGCTCTCACATGTGCAGAGAGGAGGGTGTGGCTGAAAAGAAGCACCATTTTAAAACTGCTTCAGAGTTTGGTAAAGGTAGTCAGGAGGAAAGGAACCAGGAGGAAAGAGGCCACGAGAAAAGGGAGCTCAAGGAGCAAAGGAGAGGAGAAGGAAAGCGTAGTTACTCACCTGTAACAGGTGTTCTCCAGGAGCAGCAGGAATCAGTCCTCACATATGGGTGACGTCGGCGCCGACGGAGCCCTCGCGGAGCAATTTTCCCCAGCTTTCAAAGAAAGCCTTTGGGAATTGCAGCGCGCATGCGCGGTCGCCTTCCCGCCCAAGGGTGCCATCTTAGCCAGTCAGATGACATAGCTAAAAAAGACAGCATAAAAATTTGCAAAAAAAAACTTAAGCAGATGATTGCAACTCCAAGGGGAGGAGGGAGGGTTGTGAGGACTGATTCCTGCTGCTCCTGGAGAACACCTGTTACAGGTGAGTAACTACGCTTTCTCCAGGACCAAGCAGGAAGTCAGTCCTCACATATGGGACTCCCAAGCTTAAGGCTACCGGAGACCCTAAGCACAAAAATGAGCTCCCTCTAGCTCAGTAGCACAGAAGGAAGGAATCTTCGCTGAATTATTACCCACCGGTAGCCCACATCCGGGATGGAGGGTAGGAGTTGCTCAAACCTCAAAGAGATTTCGGAGGACTGCCTGTCCAAAAGCACTGTCCCTGCGGGACTCCCTCTCGAGACAGTAATGGACCGCAAAAGTCTGTCTCGAAGACCAAGTAGCGGCCCGGCAGATGTCTGCCAGCGGAACAGAGCGGAGGTAAGCCACTGACGTAGCCTTCGCCCGAACACAATGAGCCGTGACTCGACCTTCTAACGAGAGTCCGGCTGCCCCATAAGCCCAAGCGATACAGTCAGCAACCCAGATGGACAGAGTACGCTTGGAGACCGGGAGCCCTAATTTATTGGGGTCAAAAGACACAAAAAGCTGAGCAGCTTTACGGTGCTCCCGCGTACGGTCAAGGTAGAAGTTCAGGGCCCTTCTACAGTCCAGGGTATGCAGGACCATTTCAGCTCGGCTGGAGTGTGGTCTGGGAAAGAAGGTCGGAAGTACCACCTCCTGATTGATGTGAAAAGGGGAGACCACTTTTGGAAGAAATTTTGGGTGAGTCCGTAGGACTACCCTATTTTTGTAGAACCGAGTGTAAGGGGGATCAGACACGAGGGCCTGCAATTCACTTACGCGTCTAGCGGAAGTGAGGGCTATCAAGAACAATGTTTTTCAAGAAAGAAAACGGAGAGAACAGGTAGCCATAGGTTCAAAAGGCGGACAGGTGATCCGCTGTAAAACCACATTCAGATCCCAGTCAGGCGCTGGCGGGCGCAGAGGTGGTTTAAGTAGAAGGAGACCTCGGAGAAACCTCGCTACGAGAGGGTCGCTGGAAAGAGGTCTGCCGTCCACCGGTACATGATGTGCTGAAAGAGCACTGAGGTGAACTTTGACGGAGTTGGACTTAAGTCCCAGATTAGAGAGGTAGAGCAAGTACTGCAAGATCACCGACACCGAGCAGGAGAAGGGATCCTGAGACTGCTGGGTACACCAAACGGAAAAGCGACGCCATTTAAGGGCGTAGCATTTGCGGGTAGAAGGTCGCCGAGAAGCTAGGACGACCTCCTCCACCTCTGCCGGCAGGAGAAGGGGAGCAAGGACTACCCTCTCAGCAGCCAGGCCATTAGATTGAGAGATCTGAGGTTGGGGTGTAGCAGAGACCCCTGATCCTGAGTGAGGAGATCCGGTTGAAACCCCAGAGGGAATGGATCCTCTACCGCTAATTGCAGCAGGAGTGGAAACCACGGCTGTCTGGGCCAGCGAGGGGCCACCAGGATCATGGAGGCTTTGTCTCGGAGAACCTTGAAAAGAGTTCGAGAGACTAGCGGGATGGGAGGAAAAGCATACAGAAGGCTCTCCCGACCATGAGAGTAGAAAAGCGTCTGCCGCAACTCGAAGGGGATGTGGCTGACGAGAGCAGAAGCGAGGAAGTTGCCGGTTGTGAGGACTGGCAAAGAGATCCATCGTGGGGAGGCCCCACTTTAGAAAGAGCTTCTGAACTACCAAGGGATCCAGGCGCCACTCGTGCGGCTGGAGGATCCTGCTGAGTTTGTCCGCCAGGCAATTTTCTTGGCCTGGGAGATAAACTGCCTTGAGAAGAACGCCGTGACTGACGGCCCAAGAGCAGAGCTTCTGTGCTTCCCGACAGAGAAGGAAGGAGCCCGTGCCCCCCTGTTTGTTCACGTAGAACATGGCAACTTGATTGTCCGTCTGGACAAGGACGGACTGGTGAGAGGTCAGGTGGGAGAAAGCCTTGAGAGCCAGGCGGATCGCTCTGAGCTCCAGAAAGTTGATCTGCTGAGCAGACTCCCACGTGGTCCAGAGGCCCTGAGTACGTGCCCCTTGACAATGTGCTCCCCAACCCAGGAGGGACGCATCTGTCGTCAGCACCTGGGCCGGCTGAGGTGACTGAAAAGGCATGCCGAGTACCAGGTTCGGCCGATGAAGCCACCACTGGAGAGACGAGGCAAGCGGCTCGGAGACACGCACTAGGTCTGCTAGGCCGCCTGTGGCTTGGTGCCACTGCTTGCGAAGACACCATTGAGCAGGCCGCATATTCAGGCGGGCATTGGGGGTCACATGGACGGTGGAAGCCATATGGCCGAGCAGTCTCAGGAAGCGCCTGGCGGAGACCAGGGACTGGCTGCGAAAACGGTCGGCTAGGTCCATGAGCCGTTGAGCCCTGTCGAGAGGCAGGAAAGCTTGCGCCTGAGGAGTGTGCAGTCTTGCGCCAATGAACTCGAGTTCCTGTGAGGGGAGCAAAGTGGACTTTGCGAAGTTTATGACAAAGCCCAAGTACTGCAGAAGAGTCACCGTGCGGTGTGTGGCGTTGGTGACCTCCGGAGCGGACGCTGCTCTGATGAGCCAGTCGTCGAGGTACGGGAAGACATAGAGGCCGTGAAGCCGGAGATGGGCCGCCACCACCGCGAGACATTTTGTGAAGACTCGCGGTGCGGAGGACAGGCCAAAGGGCAGTACCCTGTACTGGTAATGATTTCCTGCCACCACAAACCTTAGGTATTGGCGGTGGCTTGGGTGGATGAGGATGTGCGTGTAGGCATCCTTTAGATCCAAGGAGCATAGCCAATCTCCCTGCTGGAGGTAGGGCAGAAGGATTCCAAGGGTAAGCATTTTGAACTTTTCCCGCACGAGGAACCTGTTGAGGTTGCGCAAGTCCAGGATGGGTCTGAGGCCTCCTGTCCTTTTTGGTACTAGAAAATACCTGGAATAAAAGCCTTGACCTCTCAGGTGGTGGGGCACCGGTTCCACCGCCTGTTCCTGTAGAAGACCTGCTAACTCCTGAAGGAGTAAGTCCCTGTGCAGAGGGAGTCGTGGAGGTTCTCCCGGGAAATAGGAGGGAGGGACCTGGTGGAAGTGGAGAAGATAGCCTTCTCTTACGACTTGAAGCACCCAGGCATCTGAAGTGATGTTGGACCACCTGTGGGCGAAGTGAACCAGCCGGCCTCCGGTGCTGGGAGGAGCCAGCGGAGGGGGAGAGGCTATGCTTAAGGAGTCAAAAACCCCCACCCTGCTGAGCAGGGGCTGGTGGTGCAGGCTTGGGGGCTTGCTGCCTACGGGACCCGTTACCCCGTCCCTTGGCCTGCTGGCCCTGTTGGGGAGCTGCGGGGGCCTGATATTGGGGGTAGTGTTTATAGGCAGACGCCTTTCTCGGGTAAAAGGACTTCTTTCCCGAGCCCTTCTTTTTCTGGGAAGGGGCGGAGGTCTTCCTAGAAAGCCTAGTCCTGGTGAGAGTCTCTGTCTCTAGTTGTGCAGCCTTCTCGTCCATAGGTTTGCCAAAGAGGTTTTCACCTCAGCAGGGGACATCGACCAACTTGTCCTGCACCCAGGGCTCAAGGTCAGACGACTGAAGCCAAGCCTGTCGGCGGGCACCGATGCCGGCTGCGGCCACTCGAGCCGATGCTTCAAAGCCATCATAGGCTGCTCGGGATATGAATTTTGAGCATTCCCGAATGCCAGTGGACAAGGCTAGGAACCTCCGCAAAGGTTCCTCGGACAATCCAGCGGAGAATCCGGCTAGCTCTTTAGCCAGGTCTCGGAGATACATGCCCATGTATAGCTGGTAGGTCTGGACACGACACGCAAGCATAGAGCCCTGGAAACACTTCTTACCAAGGCCATCCAGGTTACGGGCCTCCCTGCCAGGAGGCACCGAGGAGTGCATCTTCTGGCTCTTAAGACGATGCATGGCCGATTCCACTACCATGGAATGGTGTGGTAGCTGTGCTTTTTGGAAGCCAGGGCTCTTGCGGACTCGATAGATAGAATCGACCCGCTTGCTCAGGACCGGCGAGGAGGCCGGACTCTCCCACATGCGGAAGAGTAGTCGTTCCAGCATGGGAGGAACCGGTACAGTAAAGTGTTCCCTGGCGGGAGAGTCATACTGGAGGGCGTCGAGCTCTTCGGCTCGAGGCTCCTCCTCGGGATCCGCAGGGAAGGCCAAAGCCTTGGCCATATCCCTGACGAAGTCCGAGAACCGGGCATCCTCCGGAGGGGACTGCTTCCGAGGTTCGGACTCAGGCGAGTCCGAGGGGACACACCGAGTCCGAAAAGAATCAGGTGACTCTTCCTCTTCAGACTCCCAGACCGAATCCGAGGAGGAATCGGTGGGGTCGGCCTGGGCAGGCTGCGGCGCCGGCCGCCCCGACGCCGAGGGAGTCGGCGTCGACGACCTCGGTCCCGAACGGGAGGCCGAGGGTGACCTCGACCGAGGATCGACTCGAGTTCGCATGGACTCGAGGATTGGCTCGGTCTCCGGGGTCGACTTAGACGTCGACGTCCCGGCGGTCGGGGCAGCGGCGCCAGCGAGGCTAGCGAGCAGTGCCCGCTGCTGGTCCATGAAGGCAGACAGTCTGCTCTCCAAGGCCGTCAACCTGAGTCCGACCTCAGGTGACCCAGCAGCCCCCGACTCGGGCCCCGACGGCGTCGGGCCCGACGTCGGCGGTCTCGGAGGCGAGTCCAGGAGGACCACAGGACTTACCCGAGCAGGCAGCTCCGACTCCATGCGAGGTCGCTTCGAGAGGTGCTCCTTCTCCAAGGACCCGGGACGGCTATCGGGGCTATGCGACCTGGCCCTCGCGGAGCCAGGAGCGTCCACCGACGCCGCCCTCGCGGGTTTCACCTTCCGTCGATGGTCCCCGGAGGGAGAACCCCTGTCGGAGGAACTCCGGCGACGGTCAGAGCTGGAACCTCTGGACGCCGAGGCTTCCGACGAGGTCCGGGTACGGCTGGGGTCAGCGAAGATCCTATCCCGCTGATGCCGCCGACTTCTCAACGCTTTGGAGGACATTTTGCCACAGGCCCCACAGATCATTTCTTCATGATCCGGGCCCAGGCAGCGGAGGCAATTATCGTGTGTGTCAGTTAGTGACATATTTCGGTCACACTGACCACATCGCTTGAAACCACTGGCAGCCATCGGGGGAAAAAGGGCCCCTGCGAGGTCAAAAGACCGGGCTGCCAGTGAAAAAACCGAAAACGAAACTGACTAAATCAGAAAAACCGAAAAAGAAGAAGAGGACTCGTGACCGGCGTCGCGAGTCCGGGGGAAAAAAGAGAATATTACGAATAAAATCAACTTTTTCGCGGGGACACGACGGGTACGTCTGTAGGGCTCCGCGGAAAAAAGAAGACTGGCTAAGATGGCACCCTTGGGCGGGAAGGCAACCGCGCATGCGCGCTGCAATTCCCAAAGGCTTTCTTTGAAAGCTGGGGAAAATTGCTCCGCGAGGGCTCCGTCGGCGCCGACGTCACCCATATGTGAGGACTGACTTCCTGCTTGGTCCTGGAGAAGGACGGCTGATCCCTACTCTTAGAAAGCAGTGGAACCAAGGTTGGAACCTGTCCTAAAACACCCCAGAGAAGAGAAGCTGGAGAGGTTTGTTTCCACGTGGCAAAGCAGCTCAGAGAGCCAGCCAAGTAAGAGAGGTGGGGAAGACAAGTTTGCTATAATTCCTAACAGAGGATTTTCTGAAGACCTGGTCAGAGAGCTGAGGAAAAGCGCTGAACGCTGTGCTAGCCAAAAGACAAGGAGAGCAACTCCAGGCAGGAACAGGAACAGTTCAAGTAAGTGCCGTGAGTCAGCTCTAGAGGCTGTTGAAAAGCTATTCTTTGAGAGAGAAACTCCTTCTTTAAACTATGCTGGTACAGAGCAGAAAGAACACTTTTTAGGAAAACTGAAAGAGTTTCTGCAGAGTGTAAAGTTTAAACCTTCTGATATAAGCTCCCCAGAAGATGATTCAAATGAAGCTGTGGAAGATATGCAGATAGAAATTTATGAAACTCCTTGTGATAATGACGTAGTAGAAGTGGAATGCTAATTCTGTAAGTCAAACAAACTAAACATGTGCTAGGCTTAGGCCAGGAGAAGAAGTTTATTTACCCTGGTTTTGTCAAGCTCAGTGAGAAAGAAAACTCTGACTAAGAAGTTTTAAAGTCTGCCTGATGTGATTAGCAGCCATAGCAGTGAAAGGCATTTGTCTGAAGGAAGCCGAGTGCCGCTGCTGGGGAAAAAATATTCCTGACTTTGATGTTTAAGCCTGTTTTGTTCCTCTTCATCATTTAATTTGGAGAACTTATCCTTGCCTTGTTTTTGCGCTATGAATTTTGATGTGAGGGAGAAACCCCGGAATAAATTTCTTTGTTTTGCCTGACAAACTGTGTGGTCACACTACTTTGCTTGGAGAGTTATCTGGAACTACAAGTCCCAGCATTCAGTGCTGGCAGCCAAAGTCTTCGGACAGTACTCAAAGGGCAAATAAGGCAGCCCTTTTGCCTACCGGCCATTGGCCTAGGCAGGGGGTCACGACAAACCTCACTGCTTTCGGTAGTATCCTTCAAGGATACATTCTTCCGAACCATCCGTTCTTGGGCGACTGTCGGCTTTCCCCTATTTTCTAGTTTAAAAGCTTCTCTATCTCCTTTTTAAAGGTTAATGCCAGCAGTCTGGTTCCATCCCGGTTAAGGTGAAGAGCCCCTCCTTTCCCCAGAATGTTCCCCAGTTCCTAACAAATCCAAAACCCTCATCCTTGCACCATTGTCTCATCCACGCATTGAGACTCCGGAGTTCTGCCTGCCTTTTGGGTCCTGCACATGGAACAGGAAGCATTTCGGAGAATGCTACCCTGGAAGTTCTGGATTTCAACTTCCTACCTAAAAGCTTAAATTTAGCCTCCAGAACTTCCCTACCACATTTTCCTATGTCATTGGTACCGACATGTACCAAGACAGCAGACTCCTCCCCAGCACTATCTAAGATCCTATCTAGGCGGTGCGTGAGGTCCGCTACCTTCGCACCAGGCAGGCATGTTACCTGGCGATCCTCACGTCCACCAGCCACCCAGCTATCTACATGCCTAATGATCGAATCACCAACTATAACAGCTGTCCTAAGCTGTCCTAACCCTCCCCTCTCTCACTTGGTTTGCAGCTTGTCGTGCTGTGAGAGCTTGCGTGCATCAGTGATGCTGAGAGCTAAATTATCGGTAGTTTAACTACTGGCAGGGTCTCCCAAGATGGACAGGTCTCAGCTGAGGTGCCAAACCAAGACAAACCACCCATCTGTGCAGCAGCAGAATGGGATAGTGTTGACGGCGGAGGATCACATTTTTGTGACAACGGCAACAACACCAAACTTAACCTGCGCGGAAGAAAGGCCCGGCAATCTACTTCTGTATCTTGCCATGAAAACCCAATGGATAGTTACAACAAAACAAATTGTGCTATGGTGCTGGAAGATGAGACCCCCAGGTCGGAAGGCACTCAACTAGCTACTGGGGAAGAGCTGAAGACTTTTCAGAGTAAAGCCAGCATTTATGATGTGGTTGGATCAAAGCCCTCGGGAAGTCTGACTGCTGATGTAGCTGCACATGAAATGAGAGTCAGAAGCTGTAAAGATGTCTTACACATTGGAACATGGAACGTACGAAGCATGAACCAAGGGAAGTTGGAGGTGGTCAAGAATGAAATGGAACGTGTACAACTTGATCTGTTGGGTGTCAGCAAACTGAAATGGACTGGTATCGGGCACTTTGCATCAGATGATCACATGGTCTACTATGCTGGAAATGAAAGACAAAGAAGAAATGGTGTTGCATTTATAATAAAGAAGAAACTTGCAAGAACTGTAATGAAATACAATGTAGTCAGCGAACGCTTAATCTCTATTCGTCTACGAGGATTGCCTATCAACACAACTATAATTCAAGTATATCCCCCAACAACAGCTGCAGAAGAGAATGAAATTGAAGAGTTCTATGAACAAGTACAAGCTGAAATTGACAGAACATGCAAACAGGCTATCCTGATAGTCATGGGTGACTGGAATGCAAAAGTTGGCAACAAAGAAGAAGGCAAAGTAGTTGGAAAATATGGACTTGGCAACAGAAATGAAGAGAAAGACAGATAGAATTCTGCAAGACCAACGATCTATTCATCTCAAACACCTTCTTCCAGCAACACAAGTGGCGACTGTACACCTGGATTTCACCCAATGGATTGTATAAAAATCAAATTGACTACATCTGTGGAAGTCAACGATGGAAAAGCTCTATAACATCAACAAAGACAAAACCTGGAGCTGACAGTGGTACAGATCATCAACTACTAGTATGCAAACACAAGCTAAAGTTGAAAAAGAGCAAACCACTCATGAATGCAGCAAAATATGACCTTGAGAATATACCTTTGGAATTTAAAGACTGCCTGCAAAATCGATTTGCTGCTTTAGATACAAATGACAGAGCTCCGGAAGAGTTATGGAATGACATCAAGAAGGTTGTGTTGGAAGAAAGCGAGAAGTCTCTACAAAAGGTGAAAAAGCAAAAACGGCCAAAATGGATGACGGAAGAAACTCTGAAAATTGCCCAGAAACGCAGAGAAGCTAAAGCCAGAGGAGAAAGAAAGACAATCGCAGAACTCAACAGAGATTTCCAACGTGCAGCAAGACAGGACAAGGAAAAGTACTACAACGACGCATGCAAGGAAATAGAAGCAGAAACTATTAGAGGAAGAACAAGATCAGCTTTCTTAAAGCTACGAGAGTTAAAGAAAAAGTTCCAGCCTCGAATTGGAATGTTACAAGATGCTCAAGGTTCTATGTTGAATGATGCTGAGAAGATCAAGAAAAGGTGGAAGGAATATACAGAGTTTTTATATGATAAAGATCAAGTGGACCAACAGCCGTTTCAACCTGTACCTTATGATCGGGAACCATTGGTGATGAAAGAAGAAGTTAAAGCAGCATTGAAAGCCTTATCAAAGAACAAAGCACCAGGCATTGATGGCATTCCTATAGAAGTATTGCAGCAATCTGATGCAGCTATTACCATACTTACAAGGCTCTGCCAAGAAATATGGAAGACAACATCATGGCCAACTGACTGGAAAAGATCTGTGTTTATACCAATACTAAAGAAAGGTGATACAACTGACTGTGGAAATTATCTAACAATTGCTCTGATCCCACATGCCAGCAAGATTCTACTAAAGATTATTCAAAAGAGACTACAACCATACCTGGAACAAGAACTACCTGAAGTGTAAGCAGGGTTCAGGAAAGGGCGAGGAACGAGAGACATCACTGCAGATGTGAGATGGATCCTTGAAAAGATTAAAGAATACCAAAAGGATATCTATTTGTGCTTTATCGACTATAGCAAGGCTTTTGACTGTGTAAACCATGAGAAACTCTGGGCCACATTAAGAAGCATGGGTATACCAGAACACCTGATCGTTCTCTTGCGCAATCTGTACATTGATCAAGAAGCAACAGTTCGAACGGAACAAGGAGAAACAGAATGGTTTAAAATAAGCAAAGGTGTAAGACAAGGCTGCATACTTTCCCCCTACCTGTTTAATTTCTATGCAGAACAAATCATCAAAGAAGCAGGATTGTATGAAGACAACAGAGGTGTGAAGATTGGTGGAAGATTCATCAACAACCTTTGCTATGCCGATGATACTACATTACTGGCTGAAAGTGAAGATGATCTGAAACATTTGCTTCTCACAATCAAAGAACATAGTCTCAAAATGGGCCTGCACCTTAATGTAAAGAAAACAAAGATCATGACAACTGGCATAATCAACAGGCTCATCGTTGAAGGAGAAGAAATTGAAATTGTGAACAACTTTAACCTACTTGGATCAACTATCAATAAAGAAGCAACAAGCAGTCAAGAAATCAGACGACGCATTGCTCTTGGCAGAATGGCTATGAAAGACCTAGATAAGATTCTCAAGAGCAGAGATGTCTCTCTCCATACAAAGATTCGACTTGTTCAAGCCATGGTATTTTCAATAACATCATATGGATGTGAAAGCTGGACAGTGAAAAAGACAGACAGGAAGAAAATTGATGCCTTTGAATTATGGTGCTGGCGGCGAATACTGTGTATACCATGGACTGCCCGAAAAACAAACCAGTCGGTACTAGAGGAGATCAAACCTAAGCTTTTTTTAGAAGCTCAGATGACAAGACTTCGACTTTCATACTTTGGACACATCATGCGAATAGAGAGATCATTAGAGAAAGACATCATGCTTGGCAAGATAGAAGGTCAACGCAAAAGAGGAAGGCCAGCAATGAGATGGATCGATACAATAACAGCAGCTACGGGTACCAGTCTGTCAACAATGAGCCGCCTGACTGAAGACCGAACACAATTTAGGATAGCTATCCAGAGGGTCGCCATGAGTCGACTCCGACTCGACGGCACTTAACAACAACAACCCTCCCCTCATGGGAACATGGCCCTGGAGAAACGTCCTCGGTGTGAGAGGGTTTTACATCACCTGGAGGACAGGTCCTAGTTACAGGATCATGTCCTGCCACACCAGGGTGATGCTCTCCTGTCAGGTGACCTCTCTCCTCCATGGCAACAGGGATGCTGCCAGACTGGAGGTGGGACTTCAGGACTATATCCCTGTAGATCACGTTCATGTAACTTCTCTGTCTTTCTTATGTCTTCCAGGTCTGCTACTCTAGCCTCTAGAGAATGGACTTGTTCCCTGAGAGCAAAGAGCTCCTTGCACTTAGTGCATACGTAAGACCTCTCACCAACTGGGAGAAATTCATACATGTGACACTCAGTGCAAAAGACTGGAAAGCGCCCATCTCGCTGCTGGACTGTTGTCTGCATCTTAGTTTAAAGCTTGTGTTTAGGTCTTAAAATTCTGTATTCACTAAGAGTTGGTGTAGGTGCTTATACTAATAAAAGTGTATCTAATACCTCTAATATACCTTGTTCACCTGAAGCTTAATTAATCTCAGGTCCTCAATGTATGACTGATTTGGATTAAGAGCTGCACCTGAGAGCAGCCCCTTTCCTCTAAGATGTGTAAGTACCTATAAAGCAACAATTACCCCAGGGGTGGGTGGGTGTTGGGGAGGGTGGGAGGGAAATAAGACCTATTAAAAGAAGAGGGCTGTTACAAGGTACCCGTGTCCTGTACCCTCAGCAGGGGGGGAGGGGGGTAGTCCCTCAGGTAGGCTAGAGCAGGTAAAAAAGTTTAACACACAGCAGGTTCTGAGGACAGAGCAGGGAGAGATATTTAATTTAAAGGAACTCACTTGTAACAGGTGTTCTCCAGAGACAGCAGGAATCAGTCCTCACATATGGGTGACGTCAGCACTGACGAAGCCCACGCGGAGAATTTCCCCAGCTTTCAAAGAAAGCCTTTGGGAATGCCACCACACATGTGTGATTTTCCTTCTCGCTCAAAGGTGCCATAGCTATAGTCCCTTCAAGAAGATGGCAAAAATATACAGCAACTCCAAGTGGAGGAGAGAGAGTTGCGAGTACTGATTCCTGCTGTCCCTGGAGAACACCTGTTACAGAAGAGTAACTAAACTTTCTCCAGGAACAAGCAGGAAGTCAGTCCTCACATATGGGACTCCCTAGCTACAGGCTACCAAGGACCCGTAGAAAAAAAGTACAGCATCGCCGTGAGCAGTTGCCAGTGAAAGCCAAAGGCAGCCCGAGGACCCCAGGTCCACGGATGGCCACAGTCCCGGTAGCCAGAACAAGAAGGGTCGGAGGGCATGAGTTGCTTAAACCCTGAACAGATTCTGGAGTACAGCCTGGCTGAAGGCGGCGTCCCGACCTGACTCCTTCTCCAGGCAGTAATACACTGTAAAGATGTGACTGGAGGACCAGATGTCTCCCAGTGGCACCAAGCGCAGGCTCGAGACAGACATCGCCATTACTCGGACACTGTGAGCTGTGACTCGACTTTCCAGGGGAAACCCGGCCTGGGCCTGAGCAAAGGCGATGCAGTCCGCCACCCAGATGGACTAGGTATGCTTGGTGACCACCAGCCCTAAACGGCTGGGATCAAAGGAACTGAAGAGCAGCCCGGATCTGTAGTGGTCACAAGTCTGCTGCAGGTAGAAAGAGAGAGCCCTCTTACAATCCAGGGTGTGGAGAATCGTTGATGCCCGGTCAGCGTTGGGCTTCAGGAAGAAAGTGGGCAGCACTATCTCTTGATCGAGATGAAAATCAGAGACAACCTTCGGAAGGAACTTGGGGTGAGTCCGCAGGACCACCTGGTTCCTATAGAACCTCATGTACGGTGCCTCGGCTATCAGCGCCTGGAGTTCACTGACTCTCTGGGCAGAGGTGAGAGCTATCAGGAAGGCCACCTTCCACGCCAGGTGCCGGAGCGGGCAGGTAGCAATGGGCTCAAAGGGCGGCTGGGCCAGCTGCGTGAGAACCACATTGAGGTCACATTACGCCAGAGGAGGGCGGGTAGGGGGCTTGGAAAGAAGCAGGTCTCGCATGAAAAGAGAGACAAGTGGTAGCCCAGAAAGAGGTTTACCCTCGATGGGGTGGTAGTTAGCTGAGATGACATTCAGGTCAGCCCTGACCGAGTTAGACTTAAGCCCAGAATGTGAGAGGTGGGAGCAGGTACTGCAAGGCCAAACTAGTAGGGCATGAAAATGGGTCCACTTGGAGCTCCAAGGCATACGCTAGTCTGGTTAAGTCCTTCCATAAGGCCAAAAGAAGGTCTTCGATCTCCACAGGGAGATGGTAGAAGTCTAGAGCGACCCGCTTAGTTGCCAAGCTGTGAGGGACAGGGACCTCAGATAGTGGTGAAGAAGCAGACCCTCCTCCTGCATCAGCAGCTCTGGAGAGAACCTGAGCAGGACCAGAGACTCCATCCAGAGACGAAGCAGCAAGGGAGACCAAGGCTGCCTGGGCCACCTCGGGGCTTTGAGGATCATCGAGGCCCTGCCCCGCTGGACCTTGAGAATGGTCATGATGATGAGGGGTGTGGGGGGGGAGGCATATAACAGATCCGTCTTCCACGAGTTGAGGAAGGCATCGAGGGCCACTCTGCTCGGGTGTGGGAGGGGACCACAGAACCAAGGAAGCTGTGAGTTCTCTGGACTGGAAAAGAGGTCCAGGTCCGGAGACCCTGCCAGAGGACGAGACCTCGAGGCTGGTTGATCTGGCACCGAGGGGTTTGGTCTTGGGACCCTTCAGCTTAGGAGGACCGTGGACTTGCGCTGACCGCCCTGAACGGGGGTCGATGCCGGTGGATAGGCTGGGTAGCCCTTGTACTGGAGCCCCGTCCGATGGAAGAAAGGTTTCTTGCTCTGCTGCTTCTTCTGGGGAGGGAGGACGTTTTCCAGGAGAGGCGAGTATGAGTCACGTACGCCATCTCGATCTCTGCAGCCTTATCCTCCATGGGCTTGCAAAACAGCTGTTTCCTGAGGTAAGGGAAGTCCAGCAGCTTCTCCTGGACCCACTGCTCCATGTCCAAGGACTAGAACCAAGCCTGCCGGCGGGCTCCGATGCCAGCCACCGACACCCAGGCGGAAGACTCAAAGCCATCGTACACTGCTTGCAAGAGGTACTTCGAGCATTCCCCGACAGACACTGAGAGGGCTTGAAAACGCCAGAGATGGTATTCGTCAAAGCTCGCCGCGAAGCCTCCAAGCTCCCTAGCAAGATCATAGAGAAACATCCCAATGTATAATTGGCAAACTTGGATGCAGCATGACAACATGGAGCCCTGATAAGCCTTATGCCCGAGGGTGTCGAGGGTACAAGACTTTCTAACCGGGGGGGACAGATGAATGAGTCTTCGGGCTCTTTAGCTTCCGCATGTCCAATTCGACCATAATCGAGGTGTGGGGAAGCTACCGGGGATACCTTACAGAAGAGATCATCCAGCTTCTGTTTATGACTCTGGATGGCCTTGGAGGACATCTTCTAACAGAGGGTGCATAGCTCCAGGTGATGGTCGGCTCCTAGACACCTGAGACAACAGTCACAGATATCCGTGAGCAACATATCTTTGGAGCATCTATCACATTTCTTAAAACCAGAGGCCATTGGGGCAAAAATAACCCCTGCGAGGTCGAAGATCCTTGATGCAGTCAGTGGTTAAAAAGGGTGCAAAGCGCAGTAAAAACAAAAAAAAGGCAAAAAAGAAAAACCCCGAGATCAAGGCTGAAGCAGCGGTGCTCGGGAGGCAGACAGAGGACCGGCGAAGGCCGATAGAGCAAAAACTGGATGGAAACAGAGAAAACGTTTTCCCAGGGACGAGATGCACATCCAAAGGGCTCCGCAGAAAAAGGGAGACTGAGCAAGATGGCACCTTTGGGCTAGAAGGGGACCACGCACGCATGGTGGCATTCCCAAAGGCTGGAAAAGCAGCAGGAAGACCAGCAAAGAGCACATTACACTAATTCCATCAAGGAATTCAGGAAGACGTATCCTGGGTGGACCCGGAGCACTGCCCAATCCCAAAAGCCTGCTCAAACAAATGTTTCCAAAAGAGTCTTAAATTTTGTATAGGAGGGCTCCAGCCAAATATAGGAAGGAAGACTGTTCCACAAGCTAGGGACTATGCTCGTTAGAGAGTTCTCCCAGTTGGCTATACTCCATGGAAGTTCTTCTGTCCAGCAAAAGGAGTCCCTGACTAACTGAATTTTCACACATTAACGCTATTTCATATTTAATGCTAATTTTTAAAAAGTGTTCCAGGGATGATCCGAGAAACTACAGACCAGTGAGCCTGATGTCAGTACCAGGAAAAATGGGAGAAACCATCATAAAGAACAAAAATTACTGAACATGTGGATAGTCATGGCTTAATGGGAGACAGCCAACATGGCTTTAGACAAGGAAGGTCTTGTCTTACTAATTTGTTATATTTTTTGAGGGTGTGAATAAACAGGTAGACAAAGGTGAGTCAGTTGATATAGTGTATCTGGACTTTCAGAAAGCCTTTGACAAGGTCCCTCATCAGAGACTTTTGGCAAAACTAAAAATGGGACAGCAGGCAGTGTATTATTGTGGATCAGGAACTAGTTAAATGATAGAAAGCAGAGGATAGGGCTAAATGGCCAATTTTCCCAATGGAGAAAGGTGAAAAAAGCAGCGGACCCAGGGATCTGCGCTGGGTCCGCTACTTTTTGACATATTCATAAATGACCTGGAAAAGGGAATAACGAGTGAGGTTATCCAATTTGCAGATGACACAAAACTATTTAAAGTTGTTAAAACCCATGAGGATTGTGGAAAATTGTAAGAGGATCTTGATAAATTGGAAGACTGGGCATCAAAATAGCAGATGAAATTTAATGTGGACAAGTGCAAAGTTATGCACCTAAGAAAGAACAACCCAAACTATGGTTACACGATGCAAGGTTCCACATTAGGAACCACCACCCAGGAAAAAGATTTAGGCGTCATATTGGATAACATGTTAAAACCTTCCATCCAGTGTGCAGTGGCGGCCAAGAGAGCAAATAGAATGCTAGGTATCATAAGGAAAGGAATGGAAAATAAAACAAAGGATATTATAATGCCTCTATATTATTCCATGGTTCGACCGAACCTTGAATACTGTGTGCAATTCTGGTCGCCGTATCTTAAAATGAATATAGCATTATTAGAAAAGGTCCAGAGAAGAGTCACCAAAATGGCAAAGGGGATAGAAGGATACCTCTATGAAGAGAGGCTAAAAAGTATAGGGCTCTTCAACCTGGAAAAGAGACGGCTGAGGGGAGATATGATAGAGGTCTATAAATTATTGAATGTAGTGGAACGGGTAAACGTAGATTGATTATTTACGTCATCAGAATATAGAAAGACTAGGGGACATGCAATGAAGCTACAGGGTAACCTGCAGCCGCCGAGGAAACAACTCCCCTCACAGCGCTCCTGCCCAATCCGGGCAGTGGGAGAGGAGGGGAAAGGCAGCCCGCCCGCTCAAAAGCGGCGTCCCTCGCCACCGGAGGGAGCCGCTGCAGCCGCCGAGGAAACAACTCCCCTCACAGCGCTCCTGCCCAATCCGGGCAGTGGGAGAGGAGGGGAAAGGCAGCCCGCCCGCTCAAAAGCGGCGTCCCTCGCCACCGGAGGGAGCCGCTGCAGCCGCCGAGGAAACAACTCCCCTCACAGCGCTCCTGCCCAATCCGGGCAGTGGGAGAGGAGGGGAAAGGCAGCCCGCCCGCTCAAAAGCGGCGTCCCTCGCCACCGGAGGGAGCCGCTGCAGCCGCCGAGGAAACAACTCCCCTCACAGCGCTCCTGCCCAATCCGGGCAGTGGGAGAGGAGGGGAAAGGCAGCCCGCCCGCTCAAAAGCGGCGTCCCTCGCCACCGGAGGGAGCCGCTGCAGCTGCCGAGGAAACAACTCCCCTCACAGCGCTCCTGCCCAATCCGGGCAGTGGGAGAGGAGGGGAAAGGCAGCCCGCCCGCTCAAAAGCGGCGTCCCTCGCCACCGGAGGGAGCCGCTGCAGCCGCCGAGGAAACAACTCCCCTCACAGCGCTCCTGCCCAATCCGGGCAGTGGGAGAGGAGGGGAAAGGCAGCCCGCCCGCTCAAAAGCGGCGTCCCTCGCCACCGGAGGGAGCCGCTGCAGCCGCCGAGGAAACAACTCCCCTCACAGCGCTCCTGCCCAATCCGGGCAGTGGGAGAGGAGGGGAAAGGCAGCCCGCCCGCTCAAAAGCGGCGTCCCTCGCCACCGGAGGGAGCCGCTGCAGCCGCCGAGGAAACAACTCCCCTCACAGCGCTCCTGCCCAATCCGGGCAGTGGGAGAGGAGGGGAAAGGCAGCCCGCCCGCTCAAAAGCGGCGTCCCTCGCGGGCGCGCCCGCGCCTGGAGGGCCCGCGCCTGAGGGCCTCGCCAGAGGGCCCTTTGGCGTGGCCCTTAGGCGCGGCACAGAGGCGCACAAAAAAGCAAGCACCCAACATTCCCTCCCCCCCGAAAAAGCCACGCTATGTTCAACAGACACCTCCACCACCGAACCGAAGATCAACGACTCTGCAAGGAAAAACCTCACCATCCCCGAACCCCAGCCGAGGCCCGAAGCCAAGCAGCAGGAAACAACTAAAATAATCAGCAACGCCGACAGGAGCACAGGAGAACCCAACAAGGAGCAGACCGAGGCGAAGGACGTCAGAACCGCAAGTAGAACTCTCTCAGTACACCACACATTCCCCACCTCCAAGCTCACACCTCCACTATACACACTCCAACAGACCCGGCCCTCCTCCCCCACGGGACAGGCTCCCGCAACAAGACACCCTACACAGATCCGGCTCGCCCTCCACGGGACAGGCTCCCTCCACGGGACAGGCTCCCGCACCAAGACGCCCTACACGAATCCGGCTCGCCCTCCATGGGACAGGCTCCCTCCACGGGACAGGCTCCCGCACCAAGACGCCCTACACGAATCCGGCTCGCCCTCCACGGGACAGGCTCCCTCCACGGGACAGGCTCCCGCACCAAGACGCCCTACACGAATCCGGCTCGCCCTCCATGGGACAGGCTCCCTCCACGGGACAGGCTCCCGCACCAAGACGCCCTACACGAATCCGGCTCGCCCTCCACGGGACAGGCTCCCTCCACGGGACAGGCTCCCGCACCAAGACGCCCTACACGAATCCGGCTCGCCCTCCACGGGACAGGCTCCCGCACCAAGACGCCCTACACGAATCCAGCTCGCCTTCCACGGGACAGGCTCCCTCCACGGGACAGGCTCCCGCACCAAGACGCCCTACACGAATCCGGCTCGCCCTCCACGGGACAGGCTCCCTCCACGGGACAGGCTCCCGCACCAAGACGCCCTGCACAGATCCGGCCATCCCTCCACGAGACAGGCTATCTCACCAGATACAACTCTCTCCAAACAGCCAACAGACGAAGACTTAAGAAAACAGGCATCACCTTAACAGAGCATCAAAAAAACCAACATGCACGCCACATACTTCCTCCCACTCTACCTACTAGTTACACAAATCCTCCCACCAACCACACACCCCCACCACCCACAAGCAAACACAACATGGCACCCACCAACTGTATTGCCATATTTAGAATCACGGCACATATACAAAGAGACACTCAGAACCTCCCATGCAAAACGACCATACAGACACAAACCAAGCTCCCACACCTGCTCAAAGGAAACACATGTAACAGCAACCTCCTCAACAGAGACAACCACGATAGAGCTCATAAATGCCAGATCCGTCTGCAACAAGATACACACGCTTGTAGACCACATTGAAGAGCGACAGCCCGACATAATATGCATCACAGAGACATGGCTCAACAAGACGGACAATGTTCTACTCAACCAACTAGTACCAAACAACTACTCAGCGTACAACTGCCCACGCACCAACAAACGTGGAGGAGGAGTCCTGATAATAGCGAAATCAAAACTAAACTTCAAGACACAGAGCCTCACCGATACACAGCACTGTAACACAATTAGCATCAAGAACAAGAGCATTGCAATCTGCCTAACATACAGGGCACCCAGAGCTCCACCCGACGAACTGGCCTTCACACTCGAAGAAGCCTGTGCCATAACAACAAACAACAAACCAGCGCTGCTGATTGGAGACTTCAACCTAAAATCCACCAATGCCAAAGACGCAGAGGCCTTCCTTCAAGCAATGTCCTCACTTCAATTCACACAAATAATCAATGCACCAACACACAGACATGGATCATCGCCAGACCTCATATTCGCATCCAATTACCTAACATCAAGAGACCTGATTTCTCCACCCACCATTACCCCAGTACCATGGTCTGACCACTACTTAATCGAGACAAGGCTGCGGTCACAAGAGGCCCAGACGATCGAAAGAGCAAACATCTCACACACACAAAGACGATTCAAGCGTTTTGACAAGGACGAATTCATACAGGACACAATACAACACCTGAACACTTCTACAGATGACCTGGAGGAACAAGTCTCCAGCTGGAACAGCATTTTAGCCAACGCTGCCACACCATCCAAGGGTGGGACCGAGAAACAATACCACAACAGGAGACAAAACAAACCATGGTACTCAACAAAAATACGACAGGAAAAGAGGGAACTCAGGAAGATTGAACGGAGATGGAGAAAAAACAAAACAACTGCCGACCAGCATCTTTATCTAACGAAGCAAAAGCAATACAATGAACACATCAACCAATCAAAGAGGGAATTCCACACAAACATGATAAATACCTCCATCAACAAACCCAGAGAGCTTTTTGAAATAGTAAAGATCCTCACAAAAGAGCAAACAACGGAAGGGGAAGCACAAATTGATCCACAGGAATTCGCCGACCACATCAAAGAGAAATTTCACTCCACAGAACAAACAACGCCTAGTAGAACCACAAGAACGGACGTATACCCCAAAACCTGGGGCACATTCTCCTCACCCTCAACAGAACAGATATCCCACATCATCTCTACAATCAACACTAGCACCGCTCCTACAGACCCATGCCCAGTGTCATGGGTCAAAGCCACCAAATCAAGCCTCATCCCCACCATACATAAAATAGCACACGACTCACTCACTCAAGGAATCATGCCAAAGCAACTAAAACTTGCATCAGTAAGACCAATCACAAAGAAAACAACTCTCGACAAAAAAGATCCAGCAGCGTACCAACCAATCTCCAGCATACCCTTCCTCGCAAAAATCATTGAAAAAGCGGTTCAACTACAACTTCAGGATCACATCGACAAACATGAAACACTCGACGACAACCAACACGGATTTCGTCCCAACCACGGTGTCGAAACGCTACTGATCTACCTCTTCGACAGCATCCTAAGAATAATTGACAATACCAGGAATGGAATCATAATGATCTTCATCGACATCTCCTCAGCATTCGACACAGTGGACCACAACATACTCCTGGAAAGACTAAAAAACACTGGTATACACGGCATCACACTGAAATGGTTCCACTCGTACCTAACCGAAAGACAGCTACAGGTCAAGGTGGGACACATCACCTCCCGACCCATCAAAATCCATCAAGGAGTACCTCAAGGATCTGCGCTCTCAGCACTCCTATTTAACATCTACATCCAACCAATATGCAACATCATGAAAGAGAACAACATTCAATACACAATCTATGCGGACGACATCATGATATACACCCCGATATCAATCGACAACCCGGACTTCTCTAAGATAACAGACTGCCTTACACAAATGACCAATTGGTGTCAGGACAACAACCTCGCAATAAACTACAACAAGACTGAAGCTTTAATCATCACTCGGAACCAAAGCTTCATACACCCACCGAATATAAAGATACAAAACACTACTATACCAATAAGGTCAGAAGTGAGATACCTCGGGGTTACGCTGGACAATAAACTCAATCTCAAGCCACACATAGGCAAAACAATACAAAAAGCCTACTACAAGATGCGAATCATCAGGAGACTGAAACCACTCCTCGCCCCAGAACACTTCCGTACCGTATGTCAAGCTCTGATAACCCCACTACTGGACTTCTGCAATCCGATATACCTTGGTCTACAGAAACAAGCCATCAAACCACTCCAACTGGCACAAAACACCGCAGCACGAATCATATCCGGAACTGCAAGACAGGAGCACATCACACCCACCTTAAAGGACTTACACTGGCTTCCAATCAGTGCACGCATCAGATACAAAACTATCATAAACCTATACAAGATAAAACAGCACACATCAGCCAACAGCCTGCACACCCTCATACAACCAGACACCAGTACACGTCCAAGAAGAAAACAAACTCACAACCGAGTCAGCACCCCAAGTGAATACAAACACACACGCAAGGACACAACAGACCGAGCACTCTCCATGGCTGCTCCAACAATATGGAACAAACTACCGGACGATTTGAGGGCAACTACAGACCTCAAGGACTTTAGGAAACAGCTGAAAACCATGCTGTTCATAGAACACTATGGACACATCACATAGTCTAAATAGCTGTATATCAGCACACGTCACCGCCTAACACTGTATGTATATAAGATGTTTTTAGCACCACTGTATATAGCCCACATTGTACATAACTCAAACTAATCTAGCACACAACACAACACGCACCCAACTAAATTTTCACCCCCACTGCATGTATAACACACTCACACTACCAGATTGTTTGCTGTGATACCACCTTGATTATTATGATAAGGCGGTTTAGAAATACTGTTAAATAAAAATAAATAAATAAAATTTAAGACCAATAAGAGAAAGCACAGTTACTTACCTGTAACAGGTGATCTCTGGGAACAGCAGGAATAAGTCTTCACATATGGGTATCGTCGGTACAGTAAGAAAGCTTTTGGGATAATCCCACAGCACCTGCGCGCTGCCTTCCCGCCTTTCCCAACCGCCTCTCTCCAGTTCGAGTTTTAAAGCTGAGACAAAGAGAGAGAGAGGAAAGATAGATAGAGAGATACAACTCCTAGGGGAGGTGGGTGGGTTGTGAAGACTTATTCCTGCTGTTCCCAGAGATCACCTGTTACAGGTAAGTAACTGTGCTATCTCCAGGAACAAGCAGGAATGAGTCTTCACATATGGGGACTCCCTAGCTGCAGATGCCAGGGGAAGACCCCAGGTTGTGTATCCTTGAAAAGGACTCTACCTCCCCCCATGGATCTCTGGCATCCAACCAGGGTAGGTGGGTAGGAGTTGATTAGGAATGGAACAGGTGTTTGAGAACAGCCTGACCAAACGAGGCATCCCGGCGGGAGTCCTTGTCCAAACAGTAATGGGCTGTGAAGGTATGAACCGAGGCCCAGGTGGCCGCTCGACAGATTTGGTCGTTGGACACACAGTTTAGATGAGCCATTGAGGCTGCCATGGCTCTCACATTGTGAGCTGTGACATGGCCCTCCAGAGAAAGGTTCCTACTCTGGTAGGCGAAAGAAATACACTGAGCAATCCAGTTGGACAGTGTTCTCTTAGAAACTGGAAGTCCTAAATGAGAAGGATCAAAAACAACAAAGAGTTGAGAAGACTTTCTATGTTGCTGTGTTCTTTGTAAGTAAAAAGCAAGAGCTCTCTTACAATCCAAGGTATGAATATTCCTCTCTGCACTTGATGCATGAGGTCCTGGAAAAAAAACAGGTAAATATACCTCTTGGTTTAAATGAAAAGGCGAGACCACTTTGGGCATAAAGTGTGGATTGGTCCTGAGGACTACCTTATCATGATGGAACCTTGTATAAGGTGGATTAGCCACCAAAGCTTGCAATTCACTAATGCGGAGTGCTGAGGTGACTGCAATGAAAAGGATAACTTTCCAAAAAAGAAATTTCAAGGAGGTGGTGGCTAAAGGTTCAAAGGGTGGCTTCATAAGCTGGCCAAGAACCAGGTTTAAGTCTCATGCCACTGGAGGTGGTCTAATGGGAGGTTTAGTTAGAAGAAGGACTCTCATGAATCTTGTTATAAGAGGATGAGAGGAAATAGGCTGTCCATTGAGAGGCTTGAGGGACGCTGTAATAGCACTCAAATGGACTCTTACTGAATTTGTTTTAAGACCTGCATGGGATAAATGCAGGAGATACTCTAGTAAAGAATTCAAAGGTATTGCAAGAGGGTTAAGACCCTTCTCTGAACACCAAATGGTAAATCTTTTCCATTTGAAAGCATAGGAACGTCTAGTAGAAGGCTTTCTAGAGGCATGAATAATATCTCTGACTTGCTGAGAGAGATGAAAACCTTGAAGGTCTAGGCCTTCAGCAACCAAGCCCTGAGATGAAGAGACTGGGGGTTTGGGTGCCACAACGTTCCCTCCTCCTGGGATAGAAGGTCTGGTGCAGAGCCCAAGTCCAGGGAAGGAGCTTGAGAGAGATGCAGAAGTAGAGGATACCACACTTGGCGTGGCCAATATGGTGCTATGAGGATCATGGTTCCTCGATCTCTCTGAAGCTTGAATAGTGTTTTGGGAATTAGGGGAATGGGTGGAAAGGCATAAAGGAAGTCTTGACCCCAGTGAAGGAGGAAGGCATCCTTGGCCTGAACTCCCTGACACGGAATTCTGGAACAGAACCGGGGAAGTTTGGCATTCCACGGACTTGCATAGAGGTCTATGTCCGTGGTTCCCCAAATTCGAAAAATCCTGGCTACCTGATCCATGTGGAGGGATCACTCGTGTGGAAGCAGAACTCGACTGAGTCTGTCTGCCCAAGAGTTTTGAACGCCTGGAAGATATACTGCCAGAAGATGAATGTGATGCTCTCTGGCGAAGGCCCACAGTCGCAAAGCTTCGTTGCAAAGCGACAGAGAGCCAGTCCCGCCCTGCTTGTTTACATAGAACATGGCTACTTGGTTGTCCATATGGATGAGGACTGTCCTGTAGCTAAGCAGGGAATGGAACACTCTGAGAGCTAAGAATATTGCTCTGAGTTCCAAGAGATTGATATGCAGAGAAGTCTCCTGTGGAGACCAGATGCCCTGGGTGGAGAGATCCCGCAGATGAGCTTCCCAATCCACTGGAGAAGCATCTGTTGTAAGAGTTGCTTGGGGTAGTGACTGCTGAAAAGGGGACCCCAGCAACAGATTTGGAGAGGACATCCACCACTGGAGAGACCAAAAAAGGCGACTGGAGGTTGCTATTTTGTCTGACAGGCAACCTGATGCCTGAGTCCATTGGGTGGACAAAGTCCACTGAGCTGCCCTCATGTGAAGGCGAGCATATGGAACCACGTGCACTGTAGATGCCATGTGGCCTAAGAGTTGTAACATCTCTCGAGCAGTTAAATGGGACTTTAACTGTATCTGGGAGGCTAACTGCACTAAGCGTAGGCAACGGGCCTGAGGAAGACAGGCCCTTGCAGTTGTGGTATCCAGCAAGGCCCCTATAAACTCCAGAGACTGAGTAGGGGTGAGATTTGATTTTGGGATGTTTATTACCAGTCCCAAATACTGGAGAACACGCATTCTGCAGATTAGACAATTCTGGGCCTCTGACTGGGATGGAGCTCGAATGAGCCAGTCATCCAGGTAAGGGAAGACAAATATTCCTGGAATGCGTAGAAATGCAGCTACTACTGCCATGCATTTCGTGAACACCCTTGGTGCAGAGGCCAGACCGAATGGAAGCACCCTGTATTGGTAGTGCTTTCCCTGAAAAAGGAACCGAAGGAACCTTCTGTGTGTTGGATGGATGAGGACATGGGTGTACGCATCCTTGAGATCTAGAGAACAAAGCCAGTCCTGACTCTGAAGGTATGGAAGCAGAGCACCGAGAGAAATCATCTTGAATTTCTCTTTGAATAGAAACTTGTTCAGTTCTCTGAGATCTAATATGGGTCTGTAGCCCCCTGTTTTCTTTGGGATAAGAAAATAAGGGGAGTAGAACCCTGAGCCCTGTTGAAGAAGAGGTACTTCTTCTATTGCCCCTTGGGCAAGAAGGGTGGCAATCTCCTGACCCAGAAGGTTGAGGAGAGATGTTGGAGAATTGAACTGTTTCATCATGGTGCGAGGAGGAAGGCTTAAGAAATGAAGCTTGTACCCTTCCCTTAAGATGGAGAGGGTCCATTGCTCTGCTGTGATTTGTTCCCATCTGGGAGCAAAGTAAGCCAACCTTCCTGGAATGGTGAGGGGCTCTGGTTCTTCCAGAGCTAGAAAGGCTAAGTTCTCTAGTTGCAAGTCAAAGGCCCTGAGGAGGCTGAGGCTGCTGGGCCGTGGAAGGCCTAGCAGCCTTTGACTTGGCCTGTTTAGGTGGTTGCTGACATTTTGCAGCAAAACGACCTGCAGAAGATGCCTGCTGACCATAAGCAGGATAATATCTTCCCTTTTTAGAACAAGATGTTTTTTTGAACAATCTTTTCTTAGCAGGAGCAGAGGTGGACTTTGAAAGTCGATCCAAAGCGGAGTTCTCAGCATCCATCTGAGTGGCCTTTGCTTGCCAATCCTTGCCAAAAAGGTTTTCACCTGTACAAGGAAGATTTCCTAATTCATCTTGGACCCAGAGTTCCAAATCAGAAGCTTGTAGCCAAGCAATTCTGCGTGCACCTATGGCAATAGCCGAGGCTCTGCTTACACTCAAAAGAGTCAAAGGCTGCACGGTTGGAAAATTTGGAAACATCCTGGGCATGTTTGAGCCAAGTGAGAAACTCCTGCCTTTTATCTTCTGAAATAAAAGGGGTTAAAGTCTGCAGATGATCTGTGACTTCCTTTAGAAACATCCCTATATAGAGACTATAGGAGTTGATTCTGGCAGCTAGCATAGAAGCTTGAAAAACCCTACGGCCAAAAGCATCTAGGGTCCTGCATTCACGTCCTGGAGGATTAGATGAGTGTCTTTTTGCACTCTTTATCTTTCTCATGGCAGACTCTACCACAAGAGTGGTGAGGAAGCTGAGTCTTATGAAAGCCAGGACAAGAAGGGACACGATACATGGTGTCTAACCTGCGAGAATGAGGAGAGGTAGTAAGAGGTGTCTCCCACATGCTCAACATGAGATCATACAAAATCTCATGAACAGGTAAAGTAGTTGCCTCTTTAGGAGCCTTAGGATATTGTAGAATATCCAGCTGCTTGGCTCTAGGCTCTGACTCAGGGGCCACTGTGATGGAGAGGCCCCTAGCCACCTCCCTAATGAAGTCTTGAAAAGTCAAGTCTTCTGGAGGAGACATTCTTCGTTTAGGAGAAGAAGACTCCTGAGGAAGAAGTATCGATGCCTCGACAGATCCTTCGGACTCGTCAGAGTCTTCGGAGGAATCGAAGTATCACCTGTCAGGATGCTCCTGTAAAGCCCGATATGCGTACCAAGTGGGATCGACATCGGGAGTAACCGGTACCGGTTCGGTACCGATGGGCATCATAGGACAGGGTACCGTTGCAGTCGACACCGAAGCCGATGTCAATGCAATCGGTACCGGCACCGGGAATGATGCCGGTGCCGGAGCCGGTACCGGCAACGGGGATTGTTGCAGTACCAGAGGCGTTGCAGCCTGCATGAATGCCGTCAGGGTGCGATGCATGGTCAGAATCTTCTGATCCATCGACGCCACCAAAGTCTGGATGTCGATACCAGTGGGAGCCACCGGTACCCCAGAACACGGCAACAGGTGATCGGTCGAGGCCGAGCCATCGATGTCAACCTGTGACCCCATAGACAATGCTTTGGAAGCCGGAACTTCCCACCGGGGTAACTTTGCCGGTGCGGAGTCCTCGAGGACAAGCCCGGAGGCATCTCGATGCTTAGAGGGAGATTTGCCCTTCGAGGACCGGCCAGATTTATGCTTGGTTACCATGGGAGGAAGAAGAAGCCCTGGAAGACGTCGATGCCACCGAAGCTGCATCAGAGGGAAACAGGGTACTGAGCTTGGCTGCTCGGTTCTGCCGACCTCTTTTAGACATCATGGTACAGGACACACAATCCGTGATGGAATGGTCAGGACCCAAACATTTTAGACACCAATCATGGGTGTCAGTGACAGAAATAGTACCGCCACATTTTGTGCACTTTTTAAACTTGGAGGCGGGCTTCTCCATGAGGAGAAAATTTTTAGGCCTAAGGCCCAAAAACTAAAATGCACAGTGAAGAAAGTATAAGGTTTTTTTTTGTTTTTTTTAAAGAAAGAAAAGAAAAGACCGGTGGTACCAGTCGGACGTCGAAGAAGGCAGATGCGACACAAAAGAATAAAGAACTTCTTCTGCGGTGACAGGAACATGACCTGCTGGCTCCGCGGAAAAGAAGAACTGGAGAGAGGCGGTTGGGAAAGGCGGGAAGGCAGCGCGCAGGCGCTGTGGGATGCTCCCAAAAGCTTTCTTACTGGACGCTGGGGAGCGTTCCCGCGCAGGCTCCGTCGGTACCGACGATACCCATATGTGAAGACTCATTCCTGCTTGTTCCTGGAGATTATTTTTTTCACTCAACGTGTAATCAAACTCTGAAATTTGTTACCGGAGGATGTAGTAAACACTTTTATTGTAGTTGGGTTTGAAAAAGGTTTGGACAAGTTCCTGGAGGAAAGGTCCCATAAACCAATATTAAAAGGGACCCAGGATATCATTGTTGACCCAATACAAGCATTGTGGAACCTGCGTCTTTTGGGGAAACTGCTAGGTATTTATGACCTAGATTGGCCACTGTTGGAAACAGGATACTGGGCTTGATGGACCTTGGTCTGACCCAGTATGGCATATCTTATGTTCTTATATACTTGGGGAAAAACAAGGAACATCCATGTAGCTCTGAGAATTAAACCAAAAAGCTGCACCAATTCAACAACAAAGCATTTATTCAAATGAAACTCCTTAACTGAAACACAACCATCTGTAACTTGGCTATGAACTAGAAGTCAGCTAGTGATCTGTGGCTCCTTCATTCTGGACCTTGACAGCAATTTCATAAATTTAGGATTACAAGCTCACAGCAGGAATATTAGTGCCAAAGGAAAAGGAAAGAATAAGTTGGCTTACCTTGTTGCTATACATTGTTAATGTTCCTTTCTCAGAAGCGGTTACAATTCCGTCCATCTGGGGAACTTTTACAATACACTGAATTGCATCTCTTCGCTTTTTGCCACCACCTGTCAAGAATATAAAACTTGCTCAGTTCCTCTCTGTAGTTATTCAGAAAAACACAGGAATAGTATAATAGGCACTTGCTTAATAAACGTAGATAAATAAGAACTGCATACTTTTATTTTAATGAGAACAGAAGGCTAGGAAAATGTATTCTTGGAAATTCATGGACCAAGTCTTCAGGAACAGGTCGGAAACAACTTTGATCTCTGTTACTCAGAAATACAGACTAAACCAAAGTCTGAGTTTATAATAATTATTAATACTTCACAGCTTTTCTCGTGTTAGTTTTCCTACAGTTCTTCATGCTGTTCACTGCTTTAAAAGCAGAGCTAGCTTAATCACTAAGCAGACTATGCAGTCACCTGGGCGTCAGCTTCTAAGGTACAACAAAGAACAGTCGCAGTCAAAGCAAAACAATAGATCAATGGTTCTGAATCCAGTCCTCTGGGACACCCCAGTCCAGTCAGGTTTCCAGGATATCCCCAATGAATATGCATGAGAAAGATCTGCATACAATGGAAGCAGTGCATGCAGATCTATCTCATGCATATTCATTGTGGATACCCTGAAAACCCAACTGGACTAGGAGTCCCAGAGGACTAGATTGAGACCCACTGCAATAGATCCTGACAGCCACACAAACTCAAATGATACTAGCAAAAGACTGAAGTTAAGGCATATCAACAGAGAGGTTCCCATAAAGACAAAAGTAACCCAAATGCCCTTAAGTACAGTGCAGACAGAGCTTAGTTTTCAAATTAACCCTGCTTACCGATAACCAGATTAATTTGAATAAAATAAAGCCTCTAAAATGCTTGTATGCAAATGCTAGAAGTCTAAAAACTAAGATGGGAGAATTAGAATATATAGTACTAAATGAGAAGTTAGATATGATTGGTATCTCAGAGACATGATGGAAGGAGGACAACCAGTGGGACACTGATACCTGGATAAAAACTATATCGTAATGACAGAGCAGATCAAATTGGTGGAGGGGTTGCACTCTATGTTAGAGAAGGCATTGGGTCACAAAGGATTAAAGTTTTGCAGGAAACAAAATTCAATGTAGAATCTCTATGCATTGAAATTCCATTTAAAAATGAATGATGAAATGCTCAAATAAATCAGGGAAGCTAAGAAAAGTTAAAGCACAGAAATAATAATGGGTGATTTCAATTACATCAGTATCAACTGGGTCAGTGTCATGACAAGACATGCTAGGGAGATAAAGTTTCTAGATGAAATAAATGGCAACTTCTTGGAGCAGCTGGTTTATGAACCAACCAGAGGGGAAGCCATTTTGGACCTAATCCTTAGTGAAACACAAGATCTAGTGCAAGAGAAAGGGTGTTGGGGCCACTTGGCAATAGTGATCATAGCATGATTGTGTTTGATTTAATAAATGGAGGAAGGACAGCAAGGAAAGGGTAGTTACTCACCTGTAACAGGTGTTCTCTGGGGACAGCAGGAATCAGTCCTCACATATGGGTGATGTCGGCACCGACGGTGCCCTCGCGGAAATATCCCTCCAGCTTTCAAAGAAAGCCTCTGGCAGATGCCACCATGCATGCGCAGTCCCCTTCCCGCTCAAGGGTGCCATCTTGCTCAGTCAGATGACATAGCTAAAAGATGGCAAAACATAAAAAATGGTACAGCAGCAACTCCAAGGGGAGGAGCGAGGGTTGTGAGGACTGATTCCTGCTGTCCCCGGAGAACACCTTGTACAAGTGAGTAACTACACTTTCTCTGGGAACAAGCAGGAAGTCAGTCCTCACATATGGGTCTCCCCAGCTACAGGTTACCAAAAACCCATAGCAAAATAGGGCCCCGCAAGGGAGCTGCTAGCAGCAGCAATTTTGGTCTGTATACACGGATCCCAGTAGGACCCCTGTGTCCGGTGGAACAGCACTGGCAGGCTAAACACAGAAGGGTCAGAGGGTAGGAGTTGCCTAGACCCCGAAAAGGTTATGGAGCACAGGCACTGTCCCATCGGGACTCTCTCTCCAGGCAGTAATGAGCTGGACTGAAGACCAGGTGGCGGCTCAGCATAGCGCAAGTTTGCCACTGAAGCTGCCATAGCCCGGACACGGTGCACCATGACACAGTCTTCCAGTGGAAGCCTAGCCTGCTCATTAGCAAAGGTGATACAGTCCGCCACCCAAGTGGACAGCATATGCTCGGTCACCGCCTCCCCCAGTCTACTGGGGTCATAGTAGATGAAAAGCTGAGAAGCTTTGCGGTGTCCTTGGGTGCACTGGATACAGAAGGATAAGGCCCTCTTACAGCCCAATGAGTGAAGGACCATCTCCGTCCAACTGGAATGAGGTCTTGGGAAGAAGGTAGGAAGTACCGCCTCCTGATTAAGGAGGAAGGGTGACACTACCTTCCGCGGAAACTTAGGGTGCGTGAGAAGCACCACTCTGTTCCTGTAGAACAGCGGTTCTCAACCTGTGGGTCGCGACCCCCAAGGGGGTCGCCACAGAATTTAGCGGGGGTCGCCTCACTCCACCAAGTTAAAAAAAATTGTTAAAAAGCACACAAGTTGCTGCCGCTGCCGAGTCCAGATCTCGGCAGTGGCAAACTCACCCCCTCCCTTCTAATGCAGCAGCGGCTCCCTGCCTCTTAGGGAACCACGGCTATGCCTGTAAAACCGTTGCGGAGCTTTTCTGTCTCTCGATGGGCTCCGTGCAGCATTGTTTACCACTTCCTTTGGAGGCGGGACAATGCTGAACGGAGCCCGTTTAGAGACAGAAAGGCTCCGCACCGGCTTCACAAGCATAGCCGCGGTTCCCTAAGAGACTGCGAGCCGCGGCTGCAGAAGAAGGAGGCAGACATGGGGGGAAGGGGGGCTGACATGGACAGTGGTGGGGCTGACATGGAGGGAGTGAGGGGGCTGACATGGACAGAGGGGGGGCTGACATAAACAGATGGGGGGCTGACATAAACAGATGGGGGGCTGACATGGAGGGAGGGAGGGAGGGGGTTGATATGTATGGAGAGAGGGGGCTGACATGGACAGAGGGGGGCTGACATGGAGGGAGGGAAGGGGGCTGACATGGACAGAGGGAGGCTGACATGGAGGGAGGGAGGGAGGGGGGGCTGACATGGACAAAGGGGAAAGACAGGGGGACATACTGGACAGAGGGGAGAGACAGTGCGGGTTAGGATTATAATGGGCCGATGGGGGAGCTAGCACTGGTAATGGGCAGGTGAGGGGGGGGCTAGGACTGGTAATGGGTTGATTAGGGAAGGCTAGGACTGGGAATGGACTGATCAAGGGAGGGTTGGGACTGGTAATGGGCTGATGGGGGGGTAGGACTGGTAATGGGCTGATTAGGGGAGCAGGACTGGTATTGTGCTGATTAGGGGAGCCTAGCACTGGTAATGGGGTTGAAGGGGGACTAGCACTGGAAATGAGCTGATTAGGGGAGGCTAGGACTGGTAATGGGCTGACGGGGTGGGCTAGGACTGATAATGGGCTGACTGGGTGGGGTAGGACTGGTAAAGGACTGATGGGGGGCTAGCATTGAAAATGAGCTGATCGGTGAGGTTAGGGCTGGAAATGGGCTGATTAGAGGAGGCTAGGACTGATAATGGGCTGATTAGGGGAGCCTAGCACTCGTAATGTGGTTGAGGGGGGACTAGCACTGGAAGTGAGCTGATTAGGGGAGGCTAGGACTGGTAATGTGGTTGAGGAGGGACTAGCACTGGAAGTGAGCTGATGGGGGGGTAGGACTGGTAATGGGCTGATTAGGGGAGCCTAGCATTGGTAATGGGGTTGAGGGGGGACTATCACTGGAAATGAGCTGATTAGGGGAGGCTAGCACTGGTAATGGGCTGACGAGGTGGGGTATGACTGGTAATGGGCTGATTAGGGGAGGCTAGCACTGGTAATGTGGTTGAGGAGGGACTAGCACTGGAAGTGAGCTGTTTGGGGGCCCCTCGACTGGGAATGGGCTGATTGTGGGGAGGGGAGGATAGAGCTGCTGGCCCTGGAAGAAAACTGGGGGCTAAGGCTACAAATGGGCTGATACGAGGGGATGGGAGAATGGAACTGGAAGGGAGTGGATCTGAGAGGGGCTGCCATGGTATTTGTACTAGAAGGGACTGGTCAGTGGGGAAGGAGGGGGACTGGAAGGGAATGGACACCAGTGGCAGACATGGGAATGCAAGTAGACATTGGAAGGTACTGGGAGTGAGGACTGGAAAGGGGCTGATACTGGGGAGGGTTACTGGGACTGGAAATATGCTGATGGAAAGAAGTGAAGAAAATGAAAGAAGAGATAAGAAATGGCAGATGGACCATAGACCACAGAAAGAGAGCTAAGAGAAGACAGGAAAGCAGAAGCCTCAGATCGGGACCACCATGATCACAGAATAAATTGGTCAGACAACAAAAGTAGAAAAAATAATTTTATTTCATATTAGTGATTTGACTACAAAATCATAATAATTTTGAAATCAAATATTGTTACTTGTTATTGGGATTAATTATTGTGGTTTAAATAAGTACATTTTATAAATAAAAACATAATGCAAAGGCCTATAATATATCAATAATTCAACAAATGATTACAGCGACGATGCGTTAACGGTAAAGGAAGAGAGACGCATTTGATTTTATCATTGGGGGTCATCACAAGTTGACCATTGGTAAAAGGGGTCATGGTACAAAAAAGGTTGAGAACCATTGCTGTAGAACCTAGTGTAAGGTGCCTCCGCCACAGGGCCTGGAGCTCGCTAGCTCTGCAATCGGATGTGAGCGTCACCTTGCAAGAGAGGTAGCGAAGGTGGCAGGTCTCCAGAGGCTCGAAGGGTGGGCGAGTGAGCTGCCCTAGCACCATATTGAGGTCCCATCTAGGCACTGGAGGGCAAATCAGAGGTTTCAACAGGAGCAAGCCTCGAAGGAAGCGGGTTACCAGGGGATGGGCCGAGAGAGGCTTACCATCCACTGGGTGGTGGTGCACTGCCAGGGGACTACGGTGCACTCGGATGGAGTTAGAGAGTCCGGCTTGGGAGAGGTGGAAGAGGTACCAACACCAATGCCACCGGGCAGGAGAAGGGATCCGCCCCATGTTTGGTGCACCAAAAAGAGAACCTGTGCCACTTGAGGGCATATGCTTTCCTAGTAGAGGCCTTGCAGGAGGCCAGCAGAATGTCCTCAAACTCAACCGGAAGGTTGACGTGAACCGGAAGGTTGAGGGGGCGAGAGCCACCCTCTCAGCAGCCACACTGTCAGCAGGCAAGAGCCCCCCCCTCCTGAGATAGGAGTCCCGGGGCAGTGCCCAAGGGGATGGGAGCCTCTGCTGCCAACTGCAGAAGCAGCGGGAACCACGGCTGCCTGGACCACCAGGGAGGTATCAGGATGAGCAAGGCCCTGTCGCGGAGGGTCCTGAACAACGTCTTGGCAAACAGCGTTGGAGGGAAGGCATGCATGAGGCCCTCTGACCACGAGACTAGAAAGGCGTCCGCTGCCACCCTGGAGGGGTGGGCATGCTGGAAGCAGAAGTGGGGCAACTGAAAGTTGTCCAGACTGGTGAACAGGTCCATCACTGGTTCCCCCCAGAGCTGGAAAAGTCGATCGGCTATCCTGGGGTCCAGCCTGTCGGCCGGTAGACTGTCCTGGCCTGGCAGTATACTGCCCACAGGAGGATACCCTGTTGGATTGCGAATCAGCAGAGACCCAGTGCCTCCTGGCAAAGGGCATGGGACCCCGTACCCCCTTGTTTGTTCATGAAGAACACTGCCACCTGATTGTCCATCTGGACTAGGACTGGCTGGTGGCACAGGTGGTGAGAGGAAAGCCTCAGAGTGAGGTGTATTGTTCAGAGCTCCAGGAGGTTGATCTGTTGGGCGCTCTCGGCTTGCAAACAGGTGCTCTAAGAGCGGAGGGCTCCACAGTGGGCTCCCCAGCCGAGCAGGGAGGCATCTGTGGTAAGGACTCTCGAGTGACTAGGAGTTTGGAAGACCATGCCCACTTCTAGGTGTTGGGGCAACTGTCACCAGACCAGGGAATCCGCCAACTGGTGGGTCACCACAATCCTGTCTCTGAGGCGGCCTGTGGCTTGAGACCACTGGTCCTGGAGGCACCACTGTGCCACCCTCATGTGGAGGCGAGCATCTGGAGTGACGTGAACTGTGGAGGCCATGTGGCCGAGGAGGCACAGGAGGTGCCGGGCAGGAACCGAGGGGCGGTGCTGTATGTCTCGAGCTAGAGTCCTGAGACGGTTGGCCCAGTCCTTGAGCAAGAAGGCCTTGGCCTGGAGGGAGTCAAGCTTCGCCCCAATGAACTCTAGGCATTGCGCCGGGAGGAGGTGGGACTTGGGATAATTTATTACAAAGCCCAAGTGCTGCAGAAGCTGGATGGTAAGTGCTGTGGCCTGCTGGACCTCGGAGGCTGTGCCTCCCCTTATGAGCCAGTCATCCAGGTATGGAAGCACGAAGACCCCCTGGAGCCTGAGGAAGGCGATCACGACCACCATGCATTTCGTGAAGACCCTCGGGGCAGAAGCTAGGCCAAAGGGAAGCACCTGGTATTGGAAATGTTTGCCTCCTACCACAAACCGCAGGTACTGCCTGTGGTTGGGATGGATAAGGATGTGGGTATATGCATCCTTGAGATCTAAGGAGCATAGCCAGTGTCCCTGCTGGAGGTATGGCAGCAATGTTCCAAGGGAGAGCATCTGGAACTTCTCCCGCACCAGGAATTTGTTGAGGTCGCGCAGGTCGAGGATGGGCCTTAGGCCCCCTGTCCTCTTTGGGACGAGGAAGTATCTGGAGTAAAACCCTCTGGTGGGGCACCGGTTCTACCACTCTGTCCTCGAGAAGACCTGCCAACTCCTTCAGGAGAAGGTTCCGGTGGAGGGGAGACCAGAGGAGCTCTCCCAGGAAATAACATAGTAAATGACAGCAGATAAAGACCAGTATGGTCCATCTAGTCTGCCCAGTAAGATGGCAAGAGTAGGTGCACCTGCGGCTCCGTGCAGGCCACATCTCCCCATGTCTTTGTTTTAGGGGTGAACCCACCGCTCCGTGTAGGACACCCTGTATGTTAAGAAATTAGATAGTTAAGTTTATTTTGATTTTATCCTGTTGCTGTAAAGGGATCCACTGTGTCTGTCCCATGCCATTTTGAATTCTGTCACTGTATTTGCCCCACCACGTCCATCGGGAGAGCATTCCAAGCATCCACCACTGTTTCAGTGAAAAAGTATTTCCTGACATTGCCTTTCAATTTACCACCTTGCAGCTTCATGTTATGCCCTCTAATTTTACAGCTTCCCCGTCTTTGGAAGAGGTTTGTTTGTTCATTATTTCTCTTTAAGTATTTAAAGGTCTGAATCATATCTCCCCTGTAACCTCCTCTCCTCCAGAGTGTACATATTTAGGTCTTCAAGTCTCTTCTCATAAGGCTTCTGACGCAGGCTCCAAATCATTTTGGTCGCCTTCCTCTGAACAGTTTCCAGTCTTTTTATTATCCTTTGCAAGATACGGTCTCCAAAACTGAACACAGTATTCCAGGTGAGGCTTCACCAGTGACTTATACAGTGGCATTAGTACCTCTTCCTTTCTGCTGGTAATTCCTCTTTGTATGCAATCCAACATCCTCCTGGCTTTTGCCACTGCCCTGTCGCACTGTTTTGCCACCTTGAGATCTGTAGAAATAATCACACCAAGGTCCTTCTCCTAGTCCGTGCACACCAACCTCTCGCTCCCTATCGCGTACATTTCCCCTGGATTTCTGCTTCCCAAGTGCATGACACTGCACTTCTTCACATAAAATCTTAACTGCCAAGCATTAGACCATTCTTCCAGCTTTTGCAGATTTTTCCTCATGTTCATCACTCCCTCAGGGGGAGTCCACTCTGTTGCAAATTTTCGTGTCATCTGCAAAAAGACAGACTTTTCCATGCAGTCCTTGAGCAATAAGGGAGAGGTGTCTGAGTCAGGTAGAGGAGGTAACCCTCCCCCACTATCCTTAGTACCCAGGAGTCAGTGGTGATGGCCACCCACCTCTGGGCATAGTATTTCAGACATCCCCCCATGGTCTGCTGATCTCCGTGGGGTAAAGAGGCTATGCTCGGAGAGTCAAAAGCTCCCCTGTGGGAGTAAAAAGTGAGGTAATCAAATCTGCAGTTGAGATAAAATTATTCAAAGTTGTTAAAACCCATGAGGATTGTGAAAAATTGCAAGAGGATCTTGATAAATTGGAAGACTGGGCATCCAAAATGACAGATGAAATTTAATATGGACAAGTGCAAGGTTATTGCACCTAGGAAAGAACAACTCAAATTATGGTTACATGATGCAAGGTTCCACATTAGGAACCACAACCCAGGAAGATTTAGGCACATCATCGTGGATGACATGTTGAAACCCTCCACCCAGTATCCAGCGCCGGCCAAGAAAGCAAATAGAATACTAGGAATCATAAGGAAAGGATTGAGAATAAAACAAAAGATATAATGCCTCTGTATCATTCCATGGTACAACCGCACCTTGAATATTCTGTGCAATTTTGGTCGCTGTATCTTAAAAAGGATATAGGGTTATTAGAAAAGGTACAAAGAAGAGCCATCAAAGTGGTAAAGGGGATGAAATGATACTCCTATAAAGAGAGGCTAAAAGGTTTAGGGCTTTTCAACCTGGAAAAGAGACGGCTGAGAGGAGATATGATAGAGGTTTATAAATTAATGAATGGAGTGGAACGGGTAAACATAGATAATTTACACTATCAAAATAGCATAGTTACTCACCTGTAACAGGTGATCACTGGGAACAGCAGGAATTTAGTTTTCACATATGGGTATTGTCGATACCGACGGAGCCTGTTACAGGTGAGTAACTATGCTATCTTCAGGAACAAGCATGAATGTAGTCTTCACATATGGGGATTCCCTAGCTGCAGATGCCAGGGAGATGGCCCCAGAAAGTTGTGTGCCCTTGTGAAAGGGCTCCACTCCCCCCCATGGATCTCTGGCATCCTACCATGGATGGTGGGTAGGAGTTGATTAAGTTTGGAACAGGTGTTGAAGAACAGACTGACCAAACAAGGCATCCCGGCGGGAGTCCTTGTCTAAGCAGTAATGGGCCGTGAAGGTATGTACCGAAGCCCAAGTAGCTGCTCGACAGATGTCATCGATAGACAGAGTGAAGATGAGCCATTGAGGCTGCCATGGCTCTCACATTGTGAGCCGTGACATGGCCTTCAAGAGGAAGGTTCTTACTCTCATAGGCAAAAGATATACACTGTGCAATCCAGTTGGACAGCGTCCTTTTGGAGAATGGAAGTCCCAAATGACTAGGATCAAAAGCAACAAAGAGTTGAGAGGATTTTCTATGTTGCTGCGTCCTTTGCTCTTTTACAGTCCAAAGTATGAAGGTTCCTTTCTGCATTTGAGGCGTGAGGTCTAGGAAAGAATAAAGGAAGGTAAACCGCTTGGTTTAAATGAAAAGGCGAAACCACCTTTGACATAAAGTGTGGACGAGTCCTAAGGACTACCGTATCATAGTGGAACCTTGTATAAGGAGGATCAGCCACCAACGCTTGCAATTCACTGATGCGACGTGATGTGATTGCAAAGAGGAAGATAATCTTCCAGGAAAGAAATTTCAAAAAGGTAGTGGCTAATGGTTCAAAGGGCGGTTTCATGAGCTGCCCAAGTACCAGATTTAAGTAACATGCCACCAGTGGTGGCTTAATGGGAGGCTTTGTTAAAAGAAGGCCTCTCATAAATCTCGCTATGAGAGGAAATAGGTTGTCCATTTAGAGGCTTGAAAGAAGCTGCAAAAGCACTCAAATGGACTCTCACTGAATTGGTCTTAAGCCCTACATTTGATAAATGAAGGAGATACTCCAGTAATGATTCCAGAGGCATCGCAAGAGGGTTAAGACTCTTCTGCGAGCACCATATGGTAAACCTCTTCCACTTAAATGCATAAGAGCATCTTGTGGAGGGTTTCCTGGAAGCAAGAAGGATATCCTTTACCTGCTGGGAAAGGTTAAGACCCTGAAGTTCTAGGCTTTCAGCAACCAGGCCCTGAGATGCAGAGACTGGGGATTGGGATGCCACAGCATCCCGTCCTCTTGTGAGAGAAGATCTGGAGCAGATCCTAACTCCATAGGCGGAGCTTGAGAGAGATGTAGGAGCAGAGGGTACCACGGTTGCCGTGGCCAACGTGGAGCTATGAGAATCATATGGCCTCTGTCTCTCTGAAGCTTGAACAGGGTTTTGGAAATTAGGGGAATGGGTGGAAAGGTATACAGGAAGTCCTGACCCGAATGAAGGAGGAAAGCATCCCTGGCCTGACAACCTCGAGCCGGAATTCTGGAACAAAACCAGGGAAGTTTGGCATTCAGCGGACATGCAAAGAGGTCTATGTCCGGGGTTCCCCAAATTTGAAAAATTTGCGCCACCTGGTTTGCATGGAGAGACCATTCGTGTGGAAGCAGAACTCGACTGAGTTTGTCTGCCCAAGAGTTTTGAATGCCTGGAAGATACACCACAAGGAGATGAATCTGATGCTCTCTGGCAAGGTCCCATAGTCGCAAAGCTTCATTGCATAGCGACAGAGAGCCTGTTCCCCCCTGCTTGTTCACACAGAACATAGCTACCTGATTGTCCATTTGAACTTGGACTGTCTTGTAGCTGAGCTGGATGTGAAACACTCAAAGAGCAAGGAAGATTGCTCTGAGCTCCAGGAAGTTGATATAAAGACAGGCCTCCTTGGAGTCCAGGTACCCTGGGTAGAGAGGTCGTGCAGGTGGGTTCCCCATCCCACGTGTGAAGCATCTGTTGTTAGAGTGGCTTGGGGTGGGGGTTACTGGAAGGAGACCCCACCAAAAGGTTTCTGGGTGACTGCCACCATTGGAGGGACAAAATAAGGCGATCTGACAGGGAACCTGACGCCTGAGTCCAGAGTGGATAAGGTCCATTGGGCTGCCCTCATATGGAGGCGAGCATAAGGAACCACATGCACGGTGGATGCCATATGGCCTAGCAACTGTAACATTTCCCGAGCAGTGAGATGAGGTTTGAGCACTGCTTGGGAAGCTAACTGTACAATGCGAAGGCAGCGGGGCTGTGGAAGGAAGGCCCTTGTCTGTCTGGTATCCAGATGAGCTCCTATAAACTCTAGGGATTGAGTGGGAGCAAGGTTGGACTTTGTGAAGTTTATGACAAGTCCCAAATACTGAAGGATGCGCATTGTGCGAGACACAGCAACACTGGCTTCTGGTCTTGAAGGGGCTCGAATGAGCCAGTCGTCTAATGTGATGGGGCCCGTGTAATAGAACCCCGGTGAACCCTATTTAGGCGGCTGCCTAGGGTTTTTAAGTTTAAATCTGCTTTGCTATTAAACAGAGTCTTTCAGTCGAGTGGTAAAGTAAATAAATCAGGGCTTTATTCCCTTTCCCGAAACAGATATTGTGGTAAGGAGAGCTGTGCAGAGGAATGGGAGGAAAATGAGCCCTGTTCCTTTAAATCTGGAGAGAAAGGCAGTTCCCATAGAAACCACAAGCCTCCAAGGCAGAGTATTCCGAGTGCTAAGCTCCGCCCACCTAGTGATATCAGGGATAGGTTGAGCACTGATGAGCTGCACATGGACAGGAAGAAAGGCGTGGTGCCTGGAAACCAGCAGTTAAAAAGTGTTTCAGTTTTAGAACAATTAGAAAGAGGAAAGGAGAGGGAAGAAGGAGCGCAACGAGAAGAGAGGGAAAAAGCACAGCAGAGAGGAACACAGCAGCAGCAAGACGAGCAGGCAGTGTTTGGAGTCCGTCAAGTTCCAGAAACAGTTCAAGTAAGAGGAGCTGATTCTAAAGGGGACAAGCTTGGAAGCAGAGACTTGCTGAGTTTGGAAGATTCTCAGGCAAGAGTAAAGGAGAAACAGAGGGTGTCTGGAACCCAGTGCAGGACACAATTGCCAAGACAAAGAAGTGTTTCCAGATGGGGAAATAGTACAAGACAGCATTTAAACCCTGAAGGTAAAGCACAGTTACTTACCTGTAACAGGTGATCTCTGGGAACAGCAGGAATTAGTCCTCACATATGGGTACGTCGGTACCGACGGAGCCCGTGCGGGAAAGCTCCCCAGCTTCTTAGAATAGAAGCTTTTGGGACCTCCCACTGCACATGCGCACTGCCTTCCCGCCTTCCTGAACAGCTCTCCTCAGTTTCGAGTTTATAGCTGAGTCAACAGAGAGAGGACAGGAAGATAGATAGATAAAAGATACAACTCCTAGGGGAGGTGGGTGGGTTGTGAGGACTAATTCCTGCTGTTCCCAGAGATCACCTGTTACAGGTAAGTAACTGTGCTATCTCCAGGAACAAGCAGGAATAAGTCCTCACATATGGGGACTCCCTAGCTTAGATGCATGGGATCCCCTGTAAAGGTTCGCCATCTTCGTATGGATCTCAGGCATCCATTCTGGGAAGGTGGGCAGGAGTTGTTTAGGAATGGAACAGGTGCTTGAGGACAGCCTGGCCAAACAAGGCATCCCGGCGGGAGTCCTTGTCCAAACAGTAATGGGCTGTGAAGGTATGAACCGAGGCCCAGGTAGCGGCTCGACAGATCTGATCTATGGAAACAGAGTGCAGATGAGCCATAGAAGTTGCCATGGCCCTCACATTGTGAGCAGTGACATGGCCTTCCAGAGAAATGTTTTTGCTCTGGTAAGCAAAAGAAATACACTGAGCAATCCAATTGGAAAGTGTACGCTTGGAGACTGGAAGTCCCAAATGGGAAGGATCAAAGGCCACAAAAAGTTGAGAAGACTTTCGATGTGGCTGAGTCCTATTAAGGTAAAAAGCGAGAGCTCTTTTACAATCCAGAGTATGAAGGTTCCTCTCTGCATTGGATGCATGAGGAGCTGGAAAAAAGACAGGTAGATATACCTCTTGATTAAGATGAAAAGGCGAGACCACTTTAGGCATAAAGTGGGGATTCGTCCTAAGGACCACCTTATCATGATGAAATCTTGTGTAAGGTGGATTAGCCACTAAAGCCTGCAGCTCACTGATGCGGCGAGCCGAAGTGACTGCAATGAGGAAGATGACCTTCCAGGAAAGAAATTTCAAGGAGGTGGAAAACATTGGCTCAAAAGGTGGCTTCATAAGTTGACCGAGCACTAGATTCAAATCCCATGCGACCGGGGGTGGTCTGATGGGAGGTTTAGTGAGAGTCAGGCCTCTCATGAATCTTGCAACAAGAGGATGAGAGGAGATAGGTTGTCCATTTATATGTTTCAAGGATGCTGCAATAGCACTTAAATGGACTCTTACCGAATTCGTCTTGAGGCCTGCATTGGATAGATGCAGGAGATAATCAAGAAGAGAATTCAAAGGAAGTGCCAGAGGGTCAAGACCCTGCTGAGCACACCAAATGGAAAAACGTTTCCATTTGAAAGCATAGGAACGCCTGGTAGAGGGTTTCCTAGAGGCAGAAAGGATATCTTTCACTGGTTGGGAAAGATGAAAGTCTTGAAGGCTTAAGCCTTCAGTAACCAAGCACTGAGGTGAAGGGATTTGGGGTTTGGGTGCCACAAAGTCCCCTCCTCCTGAGACAGGAGGTCTGGCGCAGCTCCCAGATCCAAGTAGGATCCCTGGGAGAGCTGTAGAAGTAGAGGGAACCACACTTGGCGTGGCCAGCGTGGAGCTATGAGGATCATAGTTCCATGATCCCTCTGGAGTTTGAACAGAGTCTTGGGAATCAAAGGAATGGGTGGAAAGGCATATAGGAATGCCTGATTCCAATTCAGGAGAAAGGCGTCTGTAGCCTGAGCTCCCTGACACGGAGTTCTGGAACAGAACCGGGGAAGTTTGGCATTCCACGGACTTGCAAAGAGGTCTATGTCCGGGGTCCCCCATTCCTGAAAGATTCGGTTTATTTGGTCCAAATGTAGGGACCATTCGTGTGGCAGCAGAACTCGACTGAGCCTGTCTGCCCGAGAGTTTTGAACTCCTGGGAGATACACTGCTAGCAGGTGAATCTGATGCTCTCTGGCGAAGGCCCATAGTCTTAGAGCTTCGTTGCAAAGCGACAGAGAGCCCGTCCCTCCTTGTTTGTTTATGTAAAACATGGCCACCTGATTGTCCGTCTGAACTAGGACAGTGAGGTTGGCTAGGAGGGAGTGGAAGACCTTGAGGGCAAGGTAAATTGCTCGCAGTTCCAGAAGATTGATATGAAGGGTGGACTCCTGTAGAGACCAAGTGCCCTGAGTGGAGAGAGTTTGCAGATGGGCTCCCCACCCTGTTTGGGAGGCATCTGTTGTGAGGGTTGCTTGGGGTAGCAATGGTTGAAATGGAGACCCCAACAACAGATTCTTGGTGGAAGTCCACCAGTGGAGGGACCAAACAGACGATCGGAGGTTTGTATTTGGTCTGAGAGCGCTCCTGACGCTTGAGTCCACTGAGTGGCCAGGGTCCATTGAGCTGCTCTCATATGAAGACGAGCATAGGGCACCACATGCACTGTGGAGGCCATATGACCCAGTAGGCGTAGCATTTCCCTGGCTGTCAAGTGAGTGCTGGACTGAGCTTGGGAGGCCAAACTCAGGAGGCGCTGGCCTCGAACATGTGGAAGGTAGGCCCTTGCAGTGATGGTGTCCAACTGGGCCCCTATGAATTCTAGAGATTGAGTAGGGATGAGTTGGGACTTGGGAAGGTTTACTACCAGTCCCAGATACTGCAAAAGGCTCCTTGTGTGGTCCAGGGAAATCTGGGCCTGTGACTGAGTTGGAGCTCGGATGAGCCAGTCGTCCAGATATGGGAAGACAAAGATTCCCATGCCTCTTAGAAATGCGGCTACGACTGCCATGCATTTTGTGAATACTCTTGGAGCAGAGGCTAGACCGAGGGGAGTACTCTGTATTGGAAATGTTTTCCCTGAAACAGAAAGCGAAGATACTTTCTGTGGGATGGATGGATGAGTATATGTGTATACGCATCCTGTAGGTCTAGAGAACAAAGCCAGTCCTGACCCTGGAGGTAAGGAAGGAGAATGCCGAGAGACAGCATTTTGAATTTCTCCTTGAAGAGAAATTTGTTCAATTCTCTCAGATCTAGGATTGGTCTGAATCCCCCTGTCTTCTTTGGAATGAGAAAATAAGGGGAGTAGAAACCGGACCCTTGTTGAGGAAGAGGAACCTCTTCTATGGCCCCTTGGGCAAGAAGAGAGGAAACCTCTTGACCCAACAGGGTTAGGAGAGATGGGGGAGAATTGAATGGTCTCACCATATGATGGGGAGGAAGGCTGGAGAAATGAAGTTTGTAACCCTCTCGAATGATAGAGAGGGTCCATTGTTCTGTTGTGATTTGTTCCCATCTGGGAGCAAAGTGAACCAACCTTCCGGGTATGGTGAGAGGTTCTGGTTGTGTTAGAACCAGAAGTGGCAAGTTCCCTAGGAGCAAGTCAAAACCCCTGAGGGGTTGGAGCCTGCTGAGCTACAGTAGCTGCTGCAGGCTTAGCTCGTGCTTGTTTGGATTGCTGACGCTTAGCAGTATAGCGAGGTTGAGAAGACTGCTGGCCAGTATTTGAAGCAACTCTGGCCTTCTTATAGTAAGGCCTTTTAAAAGACTTTTTCTTAGTAGGAATTGAAGTGGACTTTGAAAGTCTTTCCAAGGTGGCATTTTCAGCATCCATCTGGGTGGCTTTGATTTGCCACTCTTCCCCAAATAAGTTCTCACCTGTACAGGGCAGATTCCGTAAGCCATCTAGAACCCAAGGTTCCAGATCAGAGGCCTGGAGCCAAGCAAGACGTCGGGCTGCAATAGCAATGCCCGAAGCCCTACTGGCTCCCTCAAAGGAATCATATGCTGCCCTATTAGAGAACTTAGAAACCTCTAAGAGTTGTTTCACTAGGGAAAGGAATCCCTGCTTTTTATCCTCAGGGATAAAGGGGGCAAAATGCCGCACCTTTTTGGCAAGTTCCTCCAGGAACATGCCCATATAGAGACTGTAGGAATTAATCCTGGCTATAAGCATACTAGCCTGGAAAATTTTCCTACCAAAAGAGTCCAAAGTCTTACATTCCCGTCCTGGAGGGGTGGAAGAGTGCCTTTTGGTACTCCTAATCTTCTTCATTGCAGACTTCACCACAATAGAGTGGTGGGGCAATTGAGTCTTTTGGAAACCAGGAGAAGGAGGGACCCTATACATGGTGTCCAACCTACGGGAATAAGGAGACAAAGTCAAAGGATTTTCCCAGAAATCCATCAGTTGTTCTTGAAGGATTTCATGGATAGGCAGGGTAACTGCCTCCTTAGGGGCCTTTGAGTATCCCAAAATATCCAGTTTTTTGGATCTGGGTTCCTTTTCAGAGGATGTGGTAATAGAAAGGGCTGTAGCCATATCTAAAACAAAGTCCTGGAAGGACAAATCCTCTGGAGGGGACATTCTCCTTTTAGGAGAAGAGGGCTCCTCAGGTAAGTTGAGTGAAAACTCAGCAGAATCATCAGAGGAGTGAAAATCCTCAGAGGAATCGGTGCTTTCCTCTAACGCACGATACGCGTACCGATCGGTATCGATATCGGGCGTATCGGGTATGGAACCGGTATGGAGCGAAAGCCCATACGGTACCGACTTGCGTTTAGAGGTGGACGGCCTCGATACCGGCATGGCGGACGATACCGGTATCGGGCCCGGAACCGCTGAAAGCGGAACCGATGGCGTTGCAGCTTTAATGAAAGCCATGACGGCCTGCTGCATGGACTGTACAGTATCGCCCATGGACGCCATAGCTGCCTGGATGTCGGTACCGGAGTGACCCGGTACCCCAGAGCAGGCTAACAGGTGATCTGTCGAGGCCGTAGCATCGATATCAACCTGAGACCCCTGAATTGGCGTTTTTGGAAGTTGGACTTCCCGCCGGGGTTGTTTGGCTGGGGCAGGGTCCTCAAGTTCTAAGCTAAGAGCCTCTCGATGCTTTGAAGGAGATTTGCTCTTTGAGGACTTGCCCACAGAAGGTTTGGTTACCTGAGATCCATCCGGAGAAGAAGACCTGGATGACTGTGATGCTGTATTCTCTGAAGCAAACAGCACATGGAATTTGTTGGCCCGGTTCTGCAGCCCACGTTTAGACATGTGGGAGCAAGATGGGCAGTCCGGTATGGAATGGTCAGGCCCCAAACATTTCAGACACCATTCATGGGTGTCTGTGACTGAAATAACAGCATTACATTTGGTACACTTCTTAAATCCAGGGGCTGGCTTCTCCATGAGGAGAAATTGAGTAGGCCGAGAGGCCTCTCTGAAGTGACCAAAAAGCTAAAAAATAAGAAAAAAGAATTATAATTTTTAAAGAAAGAAAGAAAAGACCGGCGATACCGGTATCGGTATGGGGAAGGCAGGTACGCGGTCTAAAGAAACAAATAAAATAACAATTTCTTCAGCGGTGACAGGAACACGACCTGCTGGCTCCGCGGAAAAAAAGAAACTGAGGAGAGCTGTTCAGGAAGGCGGGAAGGCAGTGCGCATGTGCAGTGGGAGGTCCCAAAAGCTTCTATTCTAAGAAGCTGGGGAGCTTTCCCGCACGGGCTCCGTCGGTACCGACGTACCCATATGTGAGGACTTATTCCTGCTTGTTCCTGGAGATTGAGAATGTCTTTTCTTTATTTCCTAACCAAAGCCATACTGAAGGCATTGTTCAAGAGTTAAGAGACAGTGCTAAACGTTGTATGCCCCTGAACTCTGGAAAGCAAAGCTTTAGTAAACCCAGAACTTATGCCAGTGACTGCCAAACCTCCACTCTAACAGAGCTTGCTAAATTCTTAAAAGGGAGAGAAACTCCGTTGCAAGAGCCTGTGGAGTCTGGAGATGAAATGGATATAGACCTGCTGGAGGAACCTAACGGTTCAGATGTTGAAGAAATGCAATGTTCTCTGTGTCTGGCTAGGAGCATGAATAGCTGTTGATTATTTGCCTAGCTAAAAGACTATATCATGAAAGCCATTTAAAGACTTGTGCTGTGCATGGCTTGGAGAAAGGAAGCTGTTTGAAAGTAAATGACAAAGAAGCTAATCTGGAGGTCAGATTAAGCTTCAGAAGCCTGTTCCTCACAGGAAGTGGAATACTGATGTTTTAAAAGGAAATCCTGTATTTTTCTGTTCAACCTGTTTCACATTCTTATTTTGCCTTATTGGAGAATTATCCAGTTTGAGTTGAGGTTCATTTGAATTCAATGCGGAGGGGAAACCCCGAAATAAAATTCTCTGTTTTGCCTATTTACCGTGTGGTCACACTCCTTGCTCAACAAAACTACATTACCCAGCAGCCTTCCTTGGCAGCCGTATTGAAAGTAATCGTAGAGTAAGACAGGCGAGTTCACCTGCTCCCAGGCTACCGCCTGGACGGGTGACCTACGACAATATTCTTAGGAATGCAAACACAACAAACAGCATCAAACAAAAACGGTTATAGAGAAAAAAATATCTTCTTTTCCTTTGTTAATGTGACAAGGTTATTTTCTTCAAGGTTAACACAAAGGGGCATGTTTACTAAAGTGCGGTAAACGTGTCTAACGCGCGTTATACGATGTTAACGACCGTAAGTGCCGTATAACGCGCGTACCGACGCGCTAACAACCGTTAACGTAATACTACGCGCGTTAAGCATAGTTAACGATCGTAAAGTCCCGCGGCGCATTAAAACAGCGCAGAAGGTGGAGAGTGGGCGGAGAGAAGGGGTCAATGGGCGGAGAGTGGGCGGGGAGAGGCTCCCCTCATACTAACGCGCTGAATTTCTGAGCTCAATTCCAACGCGAATGAAAACCTTTCGTTAAAGGCATTTAAAGGGAAGAGAAACCATTTCCGTCAGCAATGTACAGAAAAACCGGGGAAACCCACCAAACGTGAGCAGTGTGATACATGTGCACAGAACAAAATTTCACATAAAACGTTAAAAATGACCACAGGAAACATTTTAAAAAGCATAATTCAGCTGGGCAACAGTGATAGCAATGGGCAACAAGGAACAACACTCCCTGGAAAGCACCAAAAAAAAAGAAATGATGTGTGGAAGGGTCTACGCTCCGCAGACCCTTTTAAAGATCATTTTATTGTAATGGAGCTGTCCTGGGAGTGTTGTGTAATGTTTCCCAATGATATCATTGTTGCCCAGCTTGGTTATGGGTGTGTGCCCCTTGTGTGAGGTCTTTTCTGAGGTTTATGTGCACCTTTGTCTGCATACAAGGTAAATGAGGCCACAGTAAACCTGTTGCAGAGCAGGGTTTCTGACTCGTCAGGCCGGTTTAACTAACTCCAGGGACTGCACTGTCTCTGTGGCCACAGTGTGGTGCAACAGACACAGCCAGTGCCTATAAGACCAGAGGGTCACAGGTTCAAATCCCAGCTGGGGCTCCTGCCAACCCAGTCCCCATAGTTTTACCCACCACTAAACAGTGATAGTAAAGACACTCCTTTATTGCAGAGAACATACGCATGGCCTATATTTTACCACACCAAACACAGACACCAGAAACAGGCACATTACCTAAAGCAGAGTCCCGCAAATGCAGTCCTGGAGGGCCCCACACCATTCCGGTTTCATGCTGCCTCTACTAAAGATGGCTGTGCTGCATAGCTATGCACCACCCCCATGGTATGCAGATGTAGCTCATGCATATTTATGAGGGACAGCATGAAAACCCGAACAGTGTTTGGAACACCAGGACTGGAGTTGGGGAACTCTGCCATAAAGCAGCAGCCAACAGGGACACACACACCCACAGGCCCCATTGGCCAATGCCACCTGGAGAGGCAAGACATTGGGCCCTGCCTGTATCTCCCAACACTAGCAGTTGCATACCTTAGCAATGCCACCCTACACCTGGGTATATGGTACACAGCTATCAAACGTTTCCTATGATAACTGGCAGATATCAATTCCTATGTTAAGCACATTTTGCACATTGAGCTCCACCATAACAATCATTCTGATGTCTGCGGTGTGTGCTGCAGGTCTGGTCTCTGACAGTGTTCACCACCCTGGGGAGTGACCCCCCAACAGTCTTGTGTACCATATCCATGCCTGTACTATGCCCAGGACTGGTGTGGTGGGTATGGCTGCTGACCACCTCTATAGTAGCACAATGCTGGCATAGGTGTGGGGGTGGCTGTCTGTCGATCCAGTGTGTGGTGGCTGCAAACACCTTCCACAGCCCACACTGCCAGCAATGTTGCCAGTATTGGGCTGCCAATGTGCATAATGAGGAGCAAGGTACCATGGGTATAGGCCGGACAGGGTGGCCTGGCCAGGGTGCATCTGCACAGGGCATAGGGCAGTGACAGGCACATTGCAGTGCCCGGCCACCACCTACACAGACAGGTGACCTCAGTATATCCTGCTGAGAGATCACTCTCACCCTGACTGTGCAATGACCACAGCATGGCTAGGCACTCCCATAGTGGTATCTAGTATTTCTTTCATGTGATAAATATGGGTTTCCTTTTGGGGCCCAGTCACTGATGTATCTGCTTGCTGTGTATGCTGACATCCCAGTTCTGGGTGCAGGCATCTCCACTGGGCACTAGCAGACTGTTTGCAGCTGGTAGGTGTTGTGATGGAGTGGCTTGCAGGGTGTGGTGGCTGATGGCTTGCACCAGGGGAATATCAGATAGTGGTGGGGTGCAGTATACCATATCCAGGCCTAATGTCTATCTGCTATTGTGTTATGGCTGTGTACAGAGCTGCATTGACTGCCCTGTGGGGTGTCTGTTCCCCAGCAGGACTAGGGTTAATGTTCCCCTCTACTGCCATCATTGCAGGGAAGTAGACTGGATCTTTTGATAGGAGACCCTGTTTGCCACCCTCAGCCCTGGGGGAGGGGTGTGGTGGTGCATGGGGGCTACACCTGACTGAAACAGACAGAGATGTCCAAGGTGTTCCTGCAGAAACTACCTATCTCACACAGTAACACTGCTTTGGACCTGCACCATGGTCTCTTTCAGCCATGGACGGTGCTGTGGACCTAGTGCTGGGCGCCTCACTGCACCCTCAGGGTGAGCACAGTACCCGTACAATGTGACGGTGTGTAGCTACTCTGTGCCAGTACAACACATGGTCAGTACCCCCTATCAGGCCGAGGTGCTGTGGGGGTGCACATGGTCAGTACCCCCTATCAGGACGAGGTGCTGTGGGGGTGCACATGGTCAGTTCCCCCTACCAGGCCGAGGTGCTGTGGGGGTGCATTCCCCATGGTGTGTATCTGTGGACAGCTGATTTGCATGTGCAGTGCATCATGGGTGTGACTGGCACAATCCAACCCTGTGAAAATCCAGCACCTGCTCACAGGCTCTGATAAACCATAGGCCATCACACGTACATCTGTTAGCATAATGCATAGGTGCAAGACACCCTAAAGAGTCTGTAATATAACGTGCCCAATGAAATGTGAATGGACCCTGATGTGAGGTTTGTTCAGCAGAAGGTGGTATGAAACATGATGCTGATGCTGCAAGATGTGGCACAGGTATGAGGAAGCGGGGTTTGTAACGTGTGGATCATGCCCACAGGCTCCCATAGGTAAGAGTCGAACACAATCAGAAATAGTAGTACCAATCCCAGGTGCAATATTCCCCCAGGGATATGTAAATGTACAGTGCTGAGAGAAAACCCAACGCACGTAGTAACGCACGTACACGCCGTAAACAACGCACGTATTCACGCCTGCAACGCACGTACGTACGCCCGCAGTAACGCACGTATTCAAGCGCCATGACATTCGCATGTAGCCACGCCCCCAGCAACGCACGTGGCTACGCCCCCAGCAACGCACGTGGCTACGCAGCACAGACACAGTCTGAACAAATGGCAGCCATGTCCAGGAAGCCAGCATTCAGCCAGGGGGATCTGTATCTCCTGACAGAGCTGTTCTGCCTCCGCCAGCAGCGGCTCTTCCCTGGCTCATCCAGGAGGCAGAACCTGGGAAGGGTCAGGAGGGCCTGGGAGCGCCTGGCCCATAGATTCAACCGGAGCTCTGACTACCCACGTGAGGTAAGTGCAGAAACTCCCTTAATCCCAACAATCTAACTACATGTCTGTCCCCCTCCCCATACACGCCCCAAAGACGACTTAAAAGGAATTAAATTCCAGCACCTACACCAATATCTGCCCTATACACCACACACAACCACTGTAAATATACATTTGTAAAAATTTTGATGTTTTGTTTTGCTTTAACACCTACAAAGTTAAATTTATTGTTCAATGTATATAGTTGACTTCTATTGTTCAATGTAAAATGTATACAAATGTGTACAAGACTGTTAAACTGTTATATGTAAACCGCCCTTGATCTCTGGAAGGGGCGGTATAAAAGAAATAGTTAAATAAATAAAAATAAAATAAATAAAATTGCATGGGGACAGGTACCCCAAATGATGAGGCTAAACAAAACACACCCAGTAACCACAGCACAAAGACACTATGCACTGCCAGGGAATAGCAGGCGCTGACACATCCTGCGGCTAGCAACGTCTGCCACACACCCTAGAAAAAGACCCCCCAGCCCCAAGGGGGTAGCTGCAACCATGGCAGGAGTGCACCACAGATCACATTGGTATGGTATGGAGCGCCTTTGCAGGCCAGGGATGTCCCCCATCCAGAAGACACCCCAGTCCCACCTCTCAGGCCAACAGGAAAGGAAGGGGTCTGCACCATGCCTCTGTCAACCAACACAAGTGCAAAGTACATCCGCCGATGCTGCAGGCCCCAAATGAGGGCACCCCTCCCCATCCCTGCCCACTGTCAGCTGGAACCTTGTGTGATCACAAAAGACAAACCACAGCTCTGAGCTGATGCAGGTCCCAAATGAGGGCACCCCTCCCCATCCCTGCCCACTGTCAGCTGGAGCCTTGTGTGATCACAAAAGACAAACCACAGCTCCAAGCAGATGCAGGCCTCAAATGAGGGCACCCCTCCCCATCCCTGCCCACTGTCAGCTGCAGCCTTGTGTGATCACCAAAGACAAACCACAGCTCCAAGCAGATGCAGGCCTCAAATGAGGGCACCCCTCCCCATCCCTGCCCCCTGTCAGCTGGAGCCTTGTGTGATCCCAAAAAGACAAACCACAGCTCTGAGCTGATGCAGGTCCCAAATGAGGGCACCCCTCCCCATCCCTGCCCACAGTCAGCTGGAGCCTTGTGTGATCCCAAAAAGACAAACCACAGCTCTGAGCTGATGCAGGCCCCAAATGAGGGCACCCCTCCCCATCCCTGCCCCCTGTCAGCTGGAGCCTTGTGTGATCACAAAAAGACAAACCACAGCTCCAGGCAGATGCAGGCCCCAAATGAGGGCACCCCTCCCCATCCCTGCCCCCTGTCAGATGGAGCCTTGTGTGATCACAAGAGACAGACCACAGCTCCAAGCAGATGCAGGCCTCAAATGAGGGCACCCCTCCCCATCCCTGCCCACTGTCAGCTGGAGCCTTGTGTGATCACCAAAGACAAACCACAGCTCCAAGCAGATGCAGGCCTCAAATGAGGGCACCCCTCCCCATCCCTGCCCCCTGTCAGCTGGAGCCTTGTGTGATCACCAAAGACAAACCACAGCTCCAAGCAGATGCAGGCCCCAAATGAGGGCACTCCTCCCCATCCCTGCCCACTGTCAGCTGGAGCCTTGTGTGATCACCAAAGACAAACCACAGCTCTGAGCTGATGCAGGTCCCAAATGAGGGCACCCCTCCCCATCCCTGCCCACTGTCAGCTGGAGCCTTGTGTGATCCCAAAAAGACAAACCACAGCTCTGAGCTGATGCAGGCCCCAAATAAGGGCACCCCTCCCCATCCCTGCCCCCTGTCAGCTGGAGCCTTGTGTGATCACAAAAAGACAAACCACAGCTCCAGGCAGATGCAGGCCCCAAATGAGGGCACCCCTCCCCATCCCTGCCCCCTGTCAGATGGAGCCTTGTGTGATCACAAGAGACAGACCACAGCTCCAAGCAGATGCAGGCCTCAAATGAGGGCACCCCTCCCCATCCCTGCCCACTGTCAGCTGGAGCCTTGTGTGATCACCAAAGACAAACCACAGCTCCAAGCAGATGCAGGCCTCAAATGAGGGCACCCCTCCCCATCCTTGCCCCCTGTCAGCTGGAGCCTTGTGTGATCACCAAAGACAAACCACAGCTCCAAGCAGATGCAGGCCCCAAATGAGGGCACCCCTCCCCATCCCTGCCCACTGTCAGCTGGAGCCTTGTGTGATCACCAAAGACAAACCACAGCTCTGAGCTGATGCAGGCCCCAAATGAGGGCACCCCTCCCCATCCCTGCCCACTGTCAGCTGTAGCCTTGTGTGATCACAAAAAGACAAACCACAGCTCCAAGCAGATGCAGGCCCCAAATGAGGGCACCCCTCCCCATCCCTGCCCACTGTCAGCTGGAGCCTTGTGTGATCACAAAAGACATACCAGAGCTCCTGGGATGATGCAGGCCCCAAGAGTGGTTCCCTGAACCATCCCGGTGCCTTTGAAAACAGGCCCTGTATGGGATCACAAATGACAAACCACAGGCCAAGGAGTTTGCAGGGAGCACTGCAGGTGACAACCTCCCACCCCAACAGTGGCTGATTGGCACTGGCAGATGTGTGTAGATGGCACAAAGAGCTGTGATGTGTCATGTACATGGGGTGCACATACAGGGCACATGGGGCACAGACCTGAGAGGCGTGTGTGTGGGCCACGCATGGGGCTGTCTCCTGTGAACGCAGGGGGCATGAGTGCCTCACCCAATAGGGGCAGGCGCTTGTTGCATGAAGTGAGAGGGTTAGCTGCAGAGGCAGGGGACCCCAACGTGTCCCAGCGGTAGCTAAGGGCAATGTTTGGTGTCACCCCTACAGGTGGAGGACCTGCGCAAGAAGGCAAGGGAGCTGAGGGCCCGGTACCCCAGATTTGTGGCTAGGGTGCAGCGTGAGCGGATGGGCCAGCAGAATGGTGAGTACCGGGACATGGCCTTGTAGGGCACCGAGTGGTGGAACCACAGGTCCACTGTGACTGCGGAATATGATGTTCACCCAGGGGATGACATGTGTTACCTCTCCCACAGCTGATGCATGTGCAGCCATCGAGGAAGAGAGGCTGGAAGAACCGGATGACGGTGTGGCCCGGGAGGGGGACCAAGAGCACGTGGGACTGCAGGTCAGCGGACCAGAGGTGGCCACAGAGGATGCCGAAGGAGGGCATGTGGGTGCATCCCCACGCCCCTACGAGGGAGAGGAGGGGAACGAGGATGATGGCCATATGGGAGGGGATGTGGAGGATGTGGCTCACATGGGGAGTGATGTTGCGGAGCTGGAGGATCGGGGAAATGAGGGGGGGAGGAGGTGGGTGAAAGGGGAGGGGAGAGGGAGGAGGTGGGTGGCAGGGAGAGGGAGGGGGAGGTGGGGGAGAAGGGGGATGGGGATGTGGGGAGGGTGTTGGAGGCAGGGGGGCGGGAGGGGGTGTACAGTGGGGGGGTGGGTGGGACAGGTCCCCAATGGCACGCTCCGCCACAGGGCAATGGGGGCACCAGCCACCTGCCCCATGATCATGGCGAGGCACGCCCTCTGGACGTGTGCCTGCCACACATGGCCGCAGGCAGGTCTGCCGTGCATGCAGCCACACAGACACGGGGAGATGTGTGTCTGTGCGGCTGCATGTGCGGTCTGCGTCTGGCTGCGGCTGTGCGTGCCCAGGCACAAGCCCAGAGGCAGTTCGCCCTAATCCAGGGGCAGGTGCTGGCGACCCTGTCCATGGTGGCTGAACGTCTGCGGGAGCGGGATGAGCGCCCTGCCCTTGCCGCACCCGGTCAGCCACCATCCGACAGGGGTCCCCAGGGTGTGTAATGTGTGGACACACATGGCACACATGCCCTGTGACGGACCGTGCCATTGCCTGTCCATCACAATGGCCACAGGGATGGGGGTGGCCAATGCTGTTTGCCCTAGCAGGCGTGGTTGGCCATGCTGGTTGTCAACTGCCATCATGTACTATGTCAACCGGATGGCCCATGTGTGTCCTAATGTAAATAGTGTAAATATGTTTTATACAAAAAAGTTATAAATGTTTGACGTTCAAGATATGTACCTGGTGGTCAGATGTCCCTCATTGCTAGGTGACAGTGATGTGCGAGTGATGGGTGTGGCAGTGTTCACTATGAGAGGCAAGGGAGGATGTGGAACAGGTAAGGGCTGTGGCGAGAGAGCACCCCCACAGACATGTCACAGCTACGTTGCTGCGAGGGTGGCCCAACGAGAAGGGTGGAGAGTGGCGTGCATGAGTGACGTGCAACAGCATATGTGTTGGTAGGTGCGGGGCACACAGCACAGAGTGACAATGAGACATATGGCGGTGGGGAGCGGATGGCCTGTGTATCCTATCCAGCATGGCCCCATATTGTTGGCCTGTGGTGGCAAGTGCAGGACAGCTGAGGTGTATGCGTAGCGGTGGGGTTAGGGGGGAAACACAGAGGGTGCACCACAGGGGCTCCTGAAGCTGGCGCCTGAGGGGGGAGGGTGAGGAGAGCGTTGTTGCGAGGTGTGACTGTGTAGGGCCCGGCAACAGCTGTCTATATGGCAAGCACGTGTACCAGCAAGCAGAATAAGAAGAGAAAAAAACGGCGGTACCAGTAGAGCGTCGAGGAAGGCAGACGCGACCACAAAAAAAAGAAAGAAATAAAAAGAATTCTTCAGCGGTGACAGGAACACGACCTGCTGGCTCCGCGGAAAAAGAAGAACTGGAGAGAGGCAGTTGGGAAAGGCGGGAAGGCAGCACGCAGGCGCTGTGGGATGCTTCCAAAAGCGTTTTAATTGGACGCTGGGGAGCGTTCCCGTGCAGGCTCCGTCGGTACCGACGATACCCATATGTGATGACTACATTCCTGCTTGTTCCTGGAGATCAGCATTTACAGCTGGTCCGAGGCATGAATAAGTGTCTGCTGAACAAATTTCCACCTCTACCGGATAATTTTAACAATTATGTTCAGCTCTTAAAACCTCTTCAAAAGTAATCAAATATAGTGAAATGGTAGCAAATGTATTTCCCCCTGTAGGAAGCCCTCAACCGAGGAGACGGTCAGTACAGTTTGCCTAAGATGGATTTTTCACTTTGAATTTCTTTGTGTTGCATGTACTCAGAAACAAACTCCTAGTTCAACAAACTACTGTAGTATGAAAATTGCTTGCACTGGCTTGCATTCTCTAACAGTGTAACAAATTGTCGCTTATAAGCTGCACCCACAGAAATGACCCTTCAGTGTTGGTCAATACTGGGGGGATGGGCATTTGTTTGAAACAAAATGGGAAATGTCAATAATATTTCCTATTTCGTTTTGCATCATTTTTGGATGAAAACGAAAGAGAAGATCCTGGCATCACGTCCCATCTATAGTGCACACTATTAAGTGAAAGTGCACATAATGATAGACAGGAAATGATAAAAAAGAGAGGGAATGAAGCAAAACGAAATGAAAAACATCTGCAAACGAAATGGGAAAACAACTAAACACTTTTTTTGCTTGCACATCCCTAGTGGATACTGGTAGACGTTTAGAGCTTTCCTGTTAATTTCATAAAAACATATGTTTAATAATAACCAGAGAAGATCCATTTAGATTACATTCAAAATGATGGATATCACTCTAGGTGGCAATCCTTGATGGGATGAAATCTACTTGCCACATGTCCCCTTAATTCTGAGATAACTGCAGTGGAGTGTGTTTTTGGCTTTCAAATTATTCATTCTTTGAATAGCGACCCACTTGTTCTTCTAAGTCAATAATGCACATAATTAGCTTATCCCTGTGTTTTCAAAAAATATATGAATAATATTGGGCCATTTTAAACAGTAAATGGCCAGATATTATCCATATATAAAAAAAGCAGCTGCCTTCAGGCAAGTAAAGAGCTAACTGTCATCAGCTTCTGCTCCCTGATTGGGGTTACACAGCCCAGCAGAAATCCATCTGTCCTGCTTATTGAACTCCAGCCTAATTGGGGCTGTCTGAGAGGGGGAGGAGTCAGCTCCATTTCAAAAGCAGCTGCCTTCAGGCAAGTAAAGAGCTAACTGTCATCAGCTTCTGCTCCCTGATTGGGGTTACACAGCCCAGCAGAAATCCATCTGTCCAGCTTGTTGAACTCCAGCCTAGTTGGGGCTGTCTGAGAGGGGGAGGAGTCAGCTCCATTTGAAAAGCAGCTGCCTTCAGGCAAGAGCTAACTATCATCAGCCTCTGCTCCCTGATTGGGGTTACACAGCCCAGCAGAAATCCATCTGTCCTGCTTATTGAACTCCAGCCTAATTGGGGCTGTCTGAGAGGGGGAGGAGTCAGCTCCATTTCAAAAGCAGCCGCCTTCAGGCAAGTAAAGAGCTAACTGTCATCAGCTTCTGCTCCCTGATTGGGGTTACACAGCCCAGCAGAAATCCATCTGTCCTGCTTATTGAACTCCAGCCTAATTGGGGCTGTCTGAGAGAGGGAGGAGTCAGCTCCATTTGAAAAGCAGCTGCCTTCAGGCAAGTAAAGAGCTAACTGTCATCAGCTTCTGCTCCCTGATTGGGGTTACACAGCCCAGCAGAAATCCATCTGTCCTGCTTGTTGAACTCCAGCCTAGTTGGGGCTGTCTGAGAGGGGGAGAAGTCAGCTCCATTTGAAACAACTACAGTTATCCTGCTATCACTGAATGACCTCTCATTCACCATATAAGCTGTAGTTATACTGCTATCACTGAAACACTGGTATTATCACTAGCATCATTATCAAGTATTATCACTAGTATTAATCACTGATGTTAATGTTATAGCTTCTTTGTCACTCTATAATCTGCAACTATCCAGCTATCACTGAAATACTGGTATTAATGTTATATCTTCTCATTCATCAAGTAAGCTGCAGTTACCCTGCTATCATTGAATTACTTGTATTAATGTTATAATCTCTTATTCACCCTGTAAGCTACTATTATACTGCTATCACTGGGACACTGGTATTAATATTATAGTTTCTCATTCTCCCTGTAAGCTACAGTTATCCTGCTATCTCTAAATAGCTTCTCATTCACAATATCATCTGCAGTTATACTGCTATCATTGTGACACTAGTATTAATGTTATAGTTACTCATTCTTCACGTAAGCCTCAATTATCCTACTATCACTGAAACACTAGTATTATCAGTAGTATCTCTACCACAGGTAATTATCACTGATATTAATCACTAGCACTATTCTATTTATTGAACCTATTACTAGTTAAAACATAAAAAGTAAATCTAAATACAAACCAAAAATGCATAAACAATTCCTTTCTCCCATCAATGCTATACTTATAAGTATCACAATCCTTACACTGATTAACCTAATAAAATCCATAGATAATAAGAATAATAGACCAATTCCCATAATACAAAGAATATCAAAACATGATAACTTAATACACCCATTCATAATAGGAACCAACCTTAGATCTAGACAATCTAGACTTTTATATATAACAACAACAAAAATAGGCAACACACCACACTCACCTCAGACACAGAAATACACAATTCTCACCTGCCAACTCATTAATGCAAGATCTATGAAAAACAAACTACCAATTTTTGTAGACATTATCAATGATGATAAACCTGATATCCTTTGTATAACAGAGACCTGGCTCAAAGATACTGACTCAGTATTCTTAAACCAATTAAAGACACCTGAATATGAGATCTTCCATACTCACAGAACACTAAAAAAAGGAGGAGGAGTACTTATAATAATAAAGAAAAACCTCAATGCAAAATTAATATCATCTAATAATATAGATAATGTTGACATACTCACCATAAAAATTAAAAACACAACTATATCATTAATATATCGACCGCCAGAATACAACATAGATAAAATTTACAATTTAATTGAATTACTAGCATCATCCACAGATACAAATCCTGTAATACTTATGGGAGACTTTAATCTTCCTTCAATACCCAACAATCACTCTAATCAATTCTTAGAAATGATAAATAATTTGGACTTTCACCAAATAATAACTGAACAAACACACAATAAAGGAAAAACTCTTGACATGGTCTTCCTACCAAACTCTCTACACAACCTATATAACTCTGAATCCCTCTCAAACATTCCAGTCCCCTGGTCTGACCACTATCTTCTAAAATTCAATATAACCATCACCTACAACAATCAAACTAAAAGACCACAACGTCCTCAAACTAATAGATTCAGAAAATTCAATGAAGAAGAATTTCTAGATCAAATAATACCACAACTAACACAAACACCCACAAATCTTGAAGAATCTATCAAAAACTGGAACAATATAATCTCTAAAGCAGCTGAAAGTAATCCAAAACAATCACACCAAAATATAAACAACAATAAAATTGAAAAAAGACATGCTCCATGGTTTAATATATCTATCAAAACATTAAAAAGACAACTAAGAAAAGAGGAAAGGAAATGGAGACAATCAAAATCATTAATAAATCATGAGAACTACACTAATACACTACAAATTTATAAACAAACAATAAACAACTCCAAACAAAATTATTATTCTAATATAATCTCAAGAGCCACTAATCGCCCAAGAGAACTATTCTGTATAGTACAAAAACTAACAAACAAAACACTAAATTCTGATGAAATATCAATTGATATCTCCCCACAAGAATTAGCTCAATACTATATCAATAAAACAAAGCTACAAATAACACCTCTACATATTACTCAACCACAAATTCAAACACAAACAAAGCAAGCTACATTTGATAACTGGACCAACTTCAACTTAATATCAAAATCTACTCTCAAAACTACAATAACTAACATTAATACAACAACCTCATACCTTGATCCATGCCCAGTTGATTGGATAAAGAAGACTTTCTCAATACTCTCTTCTTTCATTCTACCCTTAGTGAACCTATCCTTACAAAAAGGCTACTTACCACCATCTCTCAAACACGTTCAAATACGACCTATACTTAAAAATAACACATTAGATAAATTATCCCCAAAATCATACAGACCCATATCAAGTATTCCTTTTATGGCCAAACTTATTGAAAAAATTGTACAAATTCAACTACAAGACTTTATTGACACATTAAACCTCCTTGATGAACATCAATATGGCTTTAGACCCTTCCATGGAGTAGAAACCTTGCTAACGATCCTTTATGACACAATATTAAGAGGTATTGATAATCCTAAACAAGCCTTTATTCTTGTTTTCCTTGACATATCAGCTGCATTTGACAGTGTTAATCACTTAACAATGTTAAACAGACTTCAACAAATTGGAATTACATCTACTGTTTATAATTGGTTCAAATCATATCTATCAAACAGAACTCAAACAGTAAGAATCCACACCCAAATTTCTAACACCTTCAAACAAACTCAGGGTCTCCCGCAGGGTTCTGCATTATCTGCGCTATTATTTAATATTTACTTACAACCAGTTTGTAACATCTTTAAACGTCACAATGTTTATTATCATATCTACGCTGATGATATAATGTTCTACCTCCCATTTGAAATCCCACACCCACCTCTTCAAAAAATAACAGAATGTTTCAATGAACTAACTGAATGGCTCAAAGAACAAAATCTACTTATCAACTTTACTAAAACTGATATATTATTCATCACTAAAAATCAAACATACATACCCCCAAACACGATCACACTAGATACTCATGAAATAAATACAAAAAAAGAAATAAAATATTTAGGTGTAATACTTGACAATAATTTAAATATGGATTCACATATAAAATATCTAACTAAAAAAATACATTACAAACTCAAAACACTAAAACAATTAAGACCATTGATTCATCTACAAGACTTTATTAATATAATTCATGCTATCATCACCCCACATTTTGATTATGCAAACACAATACTTAATGGCATTTCAAAACAAAATATTAAAAAGATACAAATAATTCAGAACATAGCTGCCAGGATGATTATGAATATAAGCCCACTTGAACATGTTACACCAATTTTGGCTGAACTTCATTGGCTACCTATTTACTCCCGAATCAAATATAAAATTCTTGTCACTACATTTAAACTTATAAATAATCTTGCACCATCGGCACTCAATACACTGATTAATATAGACATCGATAAACGATCCCAAAGAAGCAGAAACTTAAATACCTTAACAATACCAAAAGATTTCACAAAAGCCAGAAAACAAACAAATAAGAGAGCTTTCTCACACTCTGCTCCAATTCTTTGGAACAATCTACCTGACAACATTCGCCTGCTATCTGATATAAAGGAATTTAGAAAAAAATTAAAAACTCACTTATTCATATTACACTACAATACACCCTCAGAACAGAATACTCAAATAGATACAGGCTAACATTTATACATTATTATTACATACTCTATTTTCAAAATAAATATCACTAATACACTATTAACCATACCACACTCTCATTCACATGATGATTATAGATTTAAACTAATAATGTATATATGTTCTAATATGTTATACCTTTAATGTTACAACATTCCTTGTAAATTATAATTATCTGTTCTATGTAAACTGACTTGGTATATTACATACCAATTAACCTACTGTTCCATGTAAACCGCACTTGATACTAGGGAAAGAGCGGTATATAAATAACTGTTAAATAAAATATATGTGTGTGCCAGATTAGGGAAGGAGAAAGGGTGGACCAAAAAATTATCAGCAATATTCAGCTACTAAACAGGTCAATATTCAATTGCCGCAGTGTATATTTTTTTTTAAATTCCAGCCATGGCCTTTAAATTATCTATGTATATTCAGCACCACCATCCATATAGCAAGCTGCGCTGAATATATGCGAGGAGAAGTGACCAGCACAAATCTATGGACAGTGGTGATATTCAGCTCGCTATCCCTATAGCTAAGCAATATAAATGGGACGGTCTTTTTTTCTGGCCTAAATTAAACCGCATAACTCTGGGGATAGCAGGCTGAATAGCAATGATTATCCATAGAGTTAGGCATAACACCCACGCTCAATTCTCGCTCCATCCCTGCAATATCCAAATAGTGCCAGAGTGGTCTGTAAGAATCTCTAGCAGCACTATCTGGACAGGGCCACTGAACATCCATAAATAGCAACACAGAAGCAACTGCTATACAAATAAATCTTTTTGAATATTGACCCAATAATTTCAGAGATGCCTAGGGGAAGCAATTCTTAAGCAGGAGACTGACCTCACTTCCCAACCCAGTTCATACCCGACCCCTGCACCACCCCTTATGCAACACTACTCTCACAGCACCATGACTCTGAACATCATCAAATCTCTCTGCAGACACTTATTGCCTATTAATCTGGCATCAGGGAGCGTCGGCTATGAGATCTGAAGTTGCTCATGGTCATGTGCAGGCAGAGAAGAAACCAAGTGGTTGGGCTCAAATCTGCTTTTGACAGACGTTTCCCGATTTTGTGCGGGAGATAGCTCCCTGATGCAGGAGACTCCTGATCTCTGTGGGAGACATGGCAGGTCTGTAAATTATATATTTAGTTTAGGCCTACTCAATGGCAAGTTTAAACTAATTGGATAGTGTCTGCACAATTGCTACACTATCTGTATACTCAGCAATGCTACCTACATGGACATTAGTGCCAAATACATGGATCAAGTTCCATGTCTTCTAACTTAAGACGGCGACTGTGCCAGCTGAATCCTGGGCTGACGGTGTTCCTAGGTGAGGATGACGCTATGTCAGAACAAGAAGGTTTCTCCTTTTGGGATCGGTGACAGTCGTCCAATGATATGTGAGCCGCCTGCCTCCTGAAGCATATGAGTCCCGGACTGTATCAATGGGAGGTAGTTATTGCTACCCAATTTTAAAGGATTCTGATAAGATATTTTTTATAATAGTACAATTCTGTTTCCTATTAAATATTTAAAATACCAGTTGCATTCTCAACTCTCTCTCTCTTCGAAATCATGAAAATTGAGTTCTCTTCATCCATTTGCAAATCGAGGATGCTTTCTTCTGTCTGGAAATACCCAAAAATCTAAAAGCAAACAAACAATCTAAGTTATGCAATCTGCAGCCTTAGACAATTTAATAAACACAGCAAAGAGGTTAAAAAACTAGAACTACATAGCCTATCAGAATGGGAAATAAGGATTAACACATAACAAAACAATAAAAACATATATGCCCCAGGGATCTGTCCTTGGTCCGATTCTTTTTAACATCTTTGTTAGTGATATAGCGGAAGGGCTGTCGGGTAAGGTTTGCCTCTTTGCAGATGATACCAAAATCTGCAATAGAGTAGACACCCAGAAAGGTGTAGATAACATGAGGAGGGATCTAGCTAAGCTTGAAGAATGGTCTAGAATTTGGCAGCTGGGATTTAATGTTAAAAAATGTAAGGCCATGCATTTGGGCTGCAGCAATCCAAGGGAGCAATACAGTATAGGAGGTGAAGTACTTTTGTCCACTAAAGAAGAGCAGGACCTAGGCGTGGTTGTGTCTGATGATCTTAAAGTAGCTAAACAGGTAGAAAAGGCGACGGCAAAAGCTAGAAGGATGCTTGGGTGCATACGGAGAGGAATGGCTAGCAGAAAAAAGGAGGTGATAATGCCTCTGTATTAGTCTTTGGTGCGACCTCATTTGGAGTATGGTGTGCAATTCTGGAGACCGCACCTTCAAAAGGATGTGAACAGGATGGAGTCGGTGCAGAGGGTTGCTACTAAAATGATTAATGGGTTTCATTATAAAGCATATGAGGACAGACTTAAGGATCTTAATATGTACACCTTAGAGGAAAGGTGGGATAGAGGTGATATGATTGAGATGTTTAAATACCTCCGTGGCATAAATGTTCAGGGAGAGAGCCTCTTTCAATTGAAAGCAAGTTCTGCTACGAGGGGACATGGGATGAGGGTGAAGGGAGATAGATTCAGGAGTGACATGCGGAAATATTTCTTTACAGAAAGAGTAGTGGATCCATGGAATAGTCTCCCAGTGGAGGTGGTAGAGATGAGGACAGTAACTGAATTCAAAAAAGCATGGGACCAACACAGAGGATCTCTAAAGGTAAAAAGTGGACTGTTGTAGTTATTGTTATGGAAGGACAGACTAGATAGGCCATGTGGTCTTTTTCTGTCATCATGTTTCTATGTTTCTATATATAAAGGTAATACCCTTTAGTGGACTAGCCTAATATATTTCTTGTCTAGCCTTAGGGAGAGACCACTTCCTTCCTTGCGTCAAAAAGGAATCACATGGAAATAATGGAAACCACACTACTTCATTAAAAATTGGAGCAAGTTTTCAAGAGAACACCTAGAGAATAATTTTTAAGAGTCTTTTATTCCACAGGGAAACACGATTTTACATGTGAAAAGGGATGTCATGAGGCTGCATATGCAGAACGTATTTCAGGAGACGTGCACTTTTACATATGAAGGCAGACTGTAGATAGTATGTGGAGAGTGGAATTGAGACATCCAGGTTGGGACACATATAATTCCAGCAGTATTTTAGAAAAGCGTCTGGTAAACGTAGCACATAAAGAGGGTTTGTGTATTTGCCAATCCTTAGACCCAGAGAAGATATTTTACAAATCTACATGTGGCAGAAATCAACAGAGGAAACTCGGCAGCTTACAGGTGTATCAGGGCCATTTTGTAAACCTATATGTGCAAATTCTGCCAATTAATTACAGACTAATTATTTAGTTTTAATTTTGAGGAAGAAATAAACAATGGGGGATTAAAGAGATAACCTTCTTACTCTATCCTGTAAAGGGCTGGCCGAAACAAGCACTTTATAGAAACCTACTGTATACGTGCCAGGGAGCAATTGTAAATTCCAGTGTGGAAATTTGGGGTCATATATGCGCATTCCCTATATGAGATCTTTGTGCTGTCCAGACCATGCCCTAAACACACCCTTGACATGTCCTTTGCAATTTCAACAAATAACATCCACATGCAAATCGAGCTTTCCTAAAATCACCATTTGGACTGCCATTTCCACATGTAAACGCTGAAATGTACACGTGGAAATTGCAAATAAGGCTTATAAAATAACCCTTAATGTGTGCACAGGTGTCTTTGGGGGTATAGTTTGGGTGGGTAGAGTCATGAAATAGTGGTGCAACGTATAAAATACACACCTATACCTCACCTGAGCAGGTGTAAATGTGCTCGTTGCATTTTAGCCACGACTTCTGCTGAATTTGTTCAGCTATTTAATAAGGGCAAGGTAAGCACCAAAACAGGGGCTTATCTTGTCTCTCAACTTAGGCGGCTTGTTATAAAACTACCATCAGTACATCTTCAACCACAAAATACCAGCATAATTAACGTTTGAAGACTGGGTAGTTACCCAGATATAAAGTGGACCCAACTTTAAGTTACCTCCAATAGGAGCATTACATATATATTTTAAGTGAAATATATATACAGAGGACTAGATTCCCTGAAGTGTGCTACTGGGTAAGCATGTATTCTTGCCATTAAGGTGTATTATTAGTAAATAAAATTCACTGTACGAAATGGGTCCTGTGGTAACATCTTTTAATGCATATCAGCACACTGTAATACAATAGTGCATTTTAGTAAATCTGGCCCATAATTTTCTCTGGAGCACGTCTTCTTACTACAGCACAAAGTACTCATGTTGTGAAATACACAAACTTTTAGCAGGCTGAAAATCCACTCAAGCAGATTCAGTCATTCTACCTTCATAATCCCCAATTTTACAAGCTTTTCCAATGGATTCAAATGAGAGTAAAAAAAAAATTTAATTAAAAAAAAAAAAGATCATAGAATATTTAAACATATGGGCCTGATATTCAGAAAGCAATTACACGGTTTACAGCCCAGGAAACTATGTAAATACCGTATTTTCCGGCGTATAAGACGACTGGGCGTATAAGACAACCCCCTACTTTTCCTGTTAAAATATAGGGTTTGGCCTATACTCGCCGTATAAGACTACCCCTCTTCCAGCGCACACCAAAAATGCCCGTTTAAGATGATTATCTTCTGCCTAGTTTTGGCGGGTGGTGTGCGCTGCTATTTTGGCCTTTCGCCTCGAGCCGTTGTACCTTTTTATTGCCCCAGGGCTTTCTCAGTGCATTCTGTTGGTCGGATCTCCTCTCCCGGACAAATCGGAGAGGAGACCGACGGAGGACGGGGCAAGCGGTCCACGAGGCAACGGAAAGGAGATGAAGGATTCCAGTGCCCGGCCAGCACCGCGCACACTGCTCGCAATGTGGCCGAGCAGTGGAGCGGTGACAGGGCGGCGATTCGGTCCGCCCCGTGAGCGGTTGTGGAGGCCAAAACCGTAAGATGGCTGCCGTGGCTGCGGGGTGAGGTTCCGCCGAGGCGGCTTGAGCACCTGAGGTCATTTGGGCGCGAGACGGGGCCGAGTGGGCCGGAACTGCTCCGCGCTCCACGGCCTCGTGGCAACACCAACATTCAGCGGAGCGCGTTCAACAGTCAGTTTCCCCAGTCCAGGTCAGAAAGTTGCTGTATACCGCCGTATAAGACGACCCCCGACTTTTGAGCATATTTTCATGGGTTAGAAAGTAGTCTTATACGCCGGAAAATACGGTACCTTAAATTGGGATACTCTATGGCACTTACACAGTTAGTGTCATTGAATATCCCATTCTAACTCCCCTACACAAACCAATGCTATCCAGTTAGCACAGCGGCATTTTGGGGACATTCACGGGTGGAGCAGAAGCAGCGACAAGTGATAACCAGGCAGCAGCGATATTGCATGCTGCCCAGTTAGCAATCTGCACCAGAAAAACAGGTGAGGAAAACCATTGCCTATCTTTCGGCACAGGAGCTAACCAAACATGCAATATCGCTGCTGCCCTGTTACCTAATGAGGCTTCCAGCATGTGCAGCAATCCCCAGATATTCAATGGTGGGCTGCATATGACCCCAGCATTGAATATCAGGGGTTAAAGGTCAGTGGGTAGGGCAATGCGCCATAGCAGCGTATAGCCTGCCCAGAAGAATATCGGGCCCATGGACTTTTATGAGTGCAATGGGAACTGATGATTGAAATGCGGAGCAATAAGTGAATTTGGCAAACTTAAGAACATAAATGCCATACTGGGTCAGACCAGGGTACATCAAGCCCAGTATCCTTTTTCCAATAGTGGCCAATCCAGGTCACAAGTACCTTGGCAGGCTCCCAAAAAGACACACAGGTTCCACAATGCTTGTCTCGGAATAAGCAGTGGATTTCCCGGGTCCTTTTTAAAAATGGTTTATGGATCTTTCCTCCATAAACTTGTCCAAACCTTTTTTAAACCCAGCTACACTAACAGCTTTTATTACATCCTCTGGTAATGAATTTCAGAGTTTGATTACACGTTGAGTGAAAAAATCTCTTACTAGTCTTAAATGGGTTACATTCGTAGCTTCATTGCATGTCCCCTAGTCTTTCTATATTCTGATGACGTAAACAATCAATCTACGTTTAACCGTTCCACCCCATTCATTAATTTATAGACCTCTATCATATCTCCTCCCAGCCATATCTTTTCCAGGATGAAGAGCCCTAACCTTTTAAGCCTCTCTTCATAGGAAATTCTCCGAGCTCCATTTTGATGATTCCTTACACTCTTTTACAATCTTTTCAAAAAGCTTTGAGTGATACCTATGGGAGGTTTTTCTTTTGTTTTTCATTAGTTTGTTGGGTAGTGGGGAAGGACTTACTTTTAGTTCATATAATTTTCGTTTCACAAAGGGAGTTTTCGTTGTAAAATGTTAACATTTTGCATGTCTACCACCACCACTACCCCTTTGCAAAAAACGCTGCCTTCTGTGTAGTAAACATTCACTTGTAGTTTGCTACATGCAAAAGTTTAATTAAATTCCTAAACAAAAAGCTCCAGTCATGGCTGAAAAAACATGTAAAGCACCTCCCTAATTATGAATTTATTGAACACCAGCACATGACGATGTGCTCTCTTATATCCTGTTGACTCCATTGCAAAGGAACCCTTTTATTAAAGGGTCAATGTGTGATTTAGCATACGGTGAACTGTTACATGCAACTATGACAGGTAGTGACTTGTGAAATACAAATTAATCACCCACTGTGCGAAGGGGTGGGGAATGGGCAGGGTATGGGTATTGTGTAGTCATGCAGTTAGAGTGGGGAACATGTCATATGCTGTGAAGGTGGCATTTAGCACAGGTGCACATAATGCTATCTTGATGGGCGGTGTTAGACGTACCTGTGTTAATTGTGCTACATCCTAGACACCGAGAAGATGTATTACAACTATTTGATTAACTGAAGAGTACCAAATCACCTGGACTGGATGGTATACATCCAAGGGTGTTGAAAGAACTGAAATAAGCGATTGCAGACCTGCTATTAGTAATCTGTGAACTATCATTAAAATCATCTGTAATACCTGAAGATTGGAGGATAGCTAATGTAACAGCAATTTTTAAAAAGGATTCCAGGGGTGATCCAGGAAACTACAGATTGGTGAGCCTGACATCAGTACCGGGTAAAACGGTAGAAACCATCATAAAGAACAAAAATTACTCAACATGTAGATAATCATGGCTTAATGGGAGACAGCCAACATGGCTTTAGACAAGGAAGATCTTGTCTTAATAATCTGTTTTGTTGTTTTGTTTTTTTGAAGGTGTGAATAAACAGGTGGACAAAGGTGAATAGGGTGATATAGTGTATCTGGACTTTCAGAAAGCCTTTGACAAGGTCCCTCATCAGAGACTTTTGGAAAACTAAAAAGTCATGGGATACGAGTCAGTGTACTATTGTGGATCGGGAACTGGTTAAAAGATAGAAAGCAGAAGGTAGGGCTAAATGGCCAATTTTCCCAATGGAAAAAGGTGAATAGTGGAGTACCCCAGGGATCTGTGCTGGGTCCGCTGTTTTTTGAGATATTCACTGAAAAAGGGAACAACGAGTGAGGTTATCAAATTTGCTGATGACACAAAACTATTTAAAGTTGTTAAAACCCAAGAGGATTGTGGAAAATTGCAAGAGGATCTTGATAAATTGGAAGACTGGGCATCCAATTGGCAGATGAAATTTAATGTGGACAAGTGCAAAGTTATGCACCTAGGAAAGAACAACCCAAACTATGGTTACACGATGCAAGGTTCCACACTGGGAACCACCACCCAGGAAAAAGATTTAGGCGTCATCGTGGATAACATGTTAAAACCCTCTGCCTAGTGTGCAGCAGCAGCCAAGAGAGCAAATAGAATGCTAGGTATCACAAGGAAAGGAATGGAAAATAAAAGAAAGGATATTATAATGCCTCTGTATCGTTCCATGGTGCGACTGCACCTTGAATACTGTGTGCAATTCTGGTCACCATATCTTAAAAAGGATTATTAGAAAAGGTACAGTAAAGAGCCACCAAAATGGTAAAGGGGACGGAATGATACTCCTATGAAGAGAGGCTAAAAGGGTTAGGGCTCTTCAACATTGAAAAGAGACGGCTGAAGGAAGATATGATAGAGGTCTATAAATTAATAAATGGAATGGAACAGGTAAACGTAGTTCGATTGTTTACGTCATCAGAATATAGAAAGACTAGGGGACATGCAATGAAGCTTGTCAGACGGCTGCCTGGGTGAGAATCTTCACAGTCTTGGCAAGTGGATATATCTATATGATTTGCAAGGTATTGTGGGCAATGCAGTTCATTCACACCAGACACAGCTGCTCACAATAATTAGTTGTGCTTTTGGGTAAAGCCAATAAGATATTTATTTATGGGGTTATTTCTCCCAACACAGATATGCTTGGTAGCACATAAATCAGGTTACTTGCTTCCAGTGTTTAACTTGGAAAAACAAAGTCAAAATCAGGAAAACAACATTCAAACTTGTCAGGCATTAGCTAATGTTTTCTTAGCATATATCAAACAACAAACGAAAAGCCACAAAGAAAGAAAAAAACTGTTCTTTTCAGGTTAACTTCTGATAACTTCCCACATAGATTCAGAAGTGATTCTCTCCTAGCTCACAAGCAATTAGGTAAGGCTTAATTGCTAGCAGTTATCCAGCTGAAACCCCTTAGCTGGCTTGCTTTCTACTGTGTGGGTCAAATCCTGCTTCAGGAGCTTTTCTGAGTAGATTAAAGAACAAGTTTGTATTTCTTTGTGATGGCTGCTGTACTTTATAACAGAAAATCACCAAAGGAGTTTGGACAGAGAGCAGTCCATATAAACACATTCTTCATCTGCAATCATTCCCCCTTCTTCAACAAGCATGGGTTCAATATCATGGATTGGCACAGATGAATCTCTCAATGGAGCACTTTCAGGAGAATACTTGTTTCCCTGCTGTCTTTCAAGGTTATAGCTAGGGCATAGATCAGTGTTCATACCTGAGCTTCCATTGCTGTTAGAGTTCCTCTCTATATAGCCTGGCCAGTATGTAGTCCAGTTCTTATGTCCAGCCTTCCAATCCAGATCCCTGGACACTGGATCTCTCTTCACATACCTTCTGGCACGGGTCTTAGGGTCCCTTCCACGTGTAGCCGTCTCTCTCACAGGTACCGTCTGGAGATTCCTAGCTCTGCAGCACCATTCCTCTGACTTTCCCCAGTCCAATGGTGTATGCTGGCCCTTGGAATGCCTCCCAATATACGTACTGTTCTGGACTCTTCTAGACCTCTTAAAGGCTTTTCTCCTCTTTCTTCCAAAGGGTTTCTTTCCCTCTCTGTCCGTCTGGTTTGGCTTCTGCTTCTGATGATCCTTCAGATGAAACTGATGATCAAGCTCAAGCTGATTCTCAGGATAATGAGGATAATTCTCTGTAGAATAAACTCTACCTTTATTCTGCCTAGATGAGTGCTCCCCCCTAATACAGCGCAGCTGTGCTGAATCAGGCCCTGCCCTTTGAGATGAGTGCTTAGGGATTAACTCATAGCCCTCCTGATTGAACACACGTTTCCCCACTTCAGCTCCTCTAATGACTGTTGGAAACCTGGTGCATTCTGGGACTGGTAGTCTTTTATGGGAAAATTCTGTTTTCTTATTTCTACCAGAACTGACAGGTTGCTTGTTCAGAGTCACTTCACCTTTTCTATAGCTCCTTCCTGAGCTATGATAAGCTTCCTTATCACAAGCTACAGGGTAAACTATTTAAGACTAATAAGAGAAAATATTTTTTCACTCAACCTGTAATGAAACTCTGGAATTTGTTACCGGAGGATGTAGTAAAAGCCGTTAGTGTAGCTGGGTTTAAAAATGGTTTGGACACGTTCCTGGAGGAAAGGTCCATAGACCATTATTAAAAGCGACCCAGGATATCACTGCTTGATTTGATACAAGCATTGAGGAACCTGTGTCTTTTGGGGAAACTGCTAGGTACTTATGACCTAGATTGGCCACAGTTGGAAACAGGATACTGGGCTTGATGGACCTTGGTCTGACCCAGTATGGCATCTCTTATGTTCTTATGTATGCATCTGTGCAGGAAGTGCCAGGAACATGTTGATCATGCCTCTGATAGTTCCCGCAGAAGCTAAGCACTTACTGTGCAGTAGTTTTCATGCTAAACATGCGTTACGTGCAACATCCTAAGATGATTTAATAAAAGGGCCCTGAAGGGTTTTTTTCAGGCTTTGATGGTGTGGTTCAGTATTAGGACTAAGGCTGTTAGAATCCATTTGAAGATGAAGATCTTAGACTTTAGGAAGACTAACTTTGCAAAGATGAGCCAATACCTCAGGGAGTCGTTAGTGGGATGGGAGCAGCTGGGGGATGTAGAAACACAGTGGGCAAAACTGAAAGGGGATATTTTAAGGGCCACCAACCTTTTTGTTAAAATGGTAAATAAAGGTAAAAGGAAAAAGGAGACCACTATGGTTTTCGAAAGAAGTAGCTGAAAAAGTGAAAAGAAAAGAGTGAGGCCTTCATGAAATACAAGAGATCACAGAGAAAGGAAGACAGGCATCTGTATTTGGAAAAACTTAGAGAAGCTAGCAAAGTAGTCAAGAAGGCAAAGATTCAAAAGGAGGAGGAAATAGCCAATGCAATAAAATGGGGGGATAAGACATTTTTCAGATATGTTAATGAGAAGAGGAAGGGCAAAAGTGGTATTGTCAGACTCAAGGGTGCAGGGGAGGAATATGTAGAAGCTGATAAGGATAAAGCGGAATTGCATAACAAATATTTTTGTTCTGTGTTCACAGATGAAGAACCAGGAGCAGGACCTCAGAAAACACCCACAAATAGGAACAGAAGCGAGGGACATCTTGAACAATTTTCAGAAGACTGTGTTCATGAGAAACTAGCTCAACTTAAACTAGACAAAGTGATGGAACCGGATGGGATACACCCTAGAATACTGAGGGAACTTGGGGACGTTCTAGCAACTCCACTGACTGACCTTTTCAATGCCTCATTGGAGTCGGGAGTGGTGCCAAAGGACTGGAGAAAGGCTCATGTGGTGCCTTTACACAAAAGCGGAAGTAAGGATGTGGTTGAAAACTACAGGCCAGTTAGTTTAACTTCGGTGGTGAGTAAATTATTGGAAACGCTGCTGAAAGAGAAAATAGTGAGGTTTCTGGAATCCAGCGGATTACAGGATCCGAGGCAGCATGGATTCACCAGAGGCAGGTCTTGTCAGACAAATCTGATTGATTTCTTTGACTGGGTGACCAGGGAGTTGGACCGAGGGAGAGCCCTAGATGTGGTGTATTTAGATTTCAGTAAAGCCTTAGACACTGTTCCTCACAGGCGACTTATAAACAAACTGAGCACCCTAGGGATGGACCCTAAAGTTACTGCTTGGGTTAGAAATTGGTTGGGTGGGAGGCGACAAAGAGTACAAGTAAATGGAGCTCATTCTGAGGAGAAGGATGTTACCAGTGGTGTGCCCCAGGGATCTGTCCTTGGTCTGATTCTTTTTAACATTTTTGTTAGTGATATAGCGGAAGGGCTGTCGGGTAAGCCTCTTTGCGGATGATACCAAAATCTGCAATAGAGTAGACACCCAGGAAGGTGTAGATAACATGAGGAGGGATCTAGCTAAGCTTGAAGAATGGTCTAGAATTTGGCAACTGGGATTTAATGTTAAAAAATGTAAGGTCATGCATTTGGGCTGCAGCAATCCAAGGGAGCAATATAGTATAGGGGGTGAAGTATTTTTGTCCACTAAAGAAGAGCGGGACCTAGGCGTGGTTGTGTCTGATGATCTTAAAGTAGCTAAACAGGTAGAAAAGGCGACGGCAAAAGCTAAAAGGATGCTTGGGTGCATACGGAGAGGAATGGCTAGCAGAAAAAAGGAGGTGATAATGCCTCTGTATAAATCTTTGGTGCGACCTCATTTGGAGTATAGTGTGCAATTCTGGAGACCGCACCTTCAAAAGGATGTGAACAGGATGGAGTCGGTGCAGAGGGTGGCTACTAAAATGATTAGTGGTCTTCATTATAAAGCATATGAGGACAGACTGAAGGATTTTAATACGTACACCTTAGACGAAAGGCGGGATAGAGGTGATATGATTGAGATGTTTAAATACCTCCGTGGCATAAATGTTCAGGGAGAGAGCCTCTTTCAATTGAAAGCAAGTTCTGCTACCAGGGGACATGGGATGAGGGTGAAGGGACATAGATTCAGGAGTGATATGCGGAAATATTTCTTTACGGAAAGAGTGGTAGATCTGTGGAATAGTCTCCCAGTGGAGGTGGTAGAGATGAGGACAGTAACTGAATTAAAAAAAGCATGGGGCAAACACAGAGGATCTCTAAAGGTAAAAAGGGGACTGTTGTAGTTGTTGATATGGAAGGACAGACTAGATAGGCCATGTGGTCTTTTTCTGTCATCATATTTCTATGTTTCTATGTTTCTTTCTATGGGGTTCAAACTTGCATGGGCAGGAGGAAAGTATCATAAGACAGAATATCAATTACTAAGCCTTTGAAAATGTATTCAAATGTGTATATTACTACTATACTATTAATCCTTTATATAGTGCTACAAGGAATATGCAGCGCTTTTATATTTAGATAAGGTGGAGGCAATTTTGAATAGCCAGTTATTAGCGATATATGTGGGAATTTGTCTCCTATGTATATTGCAGTCAATTTCTAAAGACAGATGCATTATTTCCCCTTGAAAATTAGCATTACAACCAGGGCCATACCAAGCCATAATTATGTCCTGTTTGACTTTCACATCTGGCGCCCCCCCCCCCCCTCCATCTCCCCATCTTACCCACACATCCATGTCCAGCCAGCTGCCTGTCTTTGCCCTGCTGTCGCCACTTTTTGTGTTTTCTCGGCAGCGGCACCAGCAGCAGTGGAGAAGACCTCAAATTTTTTTTAAAAAAGGGACCAGACCAGCCATTCAAACGTTGGTCTTTGCAACTCTGCGCTTGAATGGCAGGCTGGTGTGGTCCTTCCCTCTTCTGCGTGCAAGTGTGCAGTTGGTAAGAGCCGCATGCTTTTGGTTTTGTTTTTAATTTGAGGTCGGATCTAATCCACTTCTGCTGGCGCCGCCGACGAGTTAACACAAAACGTGGCGGTGTCAAGGCAATGGCAGACAGCGTGGGGGAAGCCGAAATCGGCAACCCAAAATGTGCCCCTAATCTTTTGCACTCTGAGTGACTGCACTGCTTGCACAGGGCTAGGTACAGCCCTGGCACAAACTATAGGACCCTTTCACTAAATCTCATAGAGATATGATTAAGTGCACTCACACTAACTGCCACATTGCCACTAAGCAGGCAACAATTGCCCTCATGCAAGGGGTAATGTGCTCGCCACACAGTTTTCTGAATGTGCCCACAGTTCAGGTATAAGCCTACTGGGGTAGAGACACTTGGGTTCGTGCCCACCCTACCCCTCACCCCACCCACCCCTGGGGCTGCATTGCCTATATAATGGCCAATAGCTTGGGAGAAGCCCACATTCTCTTAACCAGCATGTCTTGTATTCAGTGCAATACCTGCGGTACTTTAATTCTAAGAAGAATCTTTTGGAGCCTAAGAGCATGTCCTATGTGCCGAAGGTCATCTGCCATGTATAACAAATTGACTCTACTAAGAGAAGACCTAGCTGCCATGCATAAAGAATTGTCTCTACTGAGGAAAGAACTGACTACAATGAAGCGCACCTCTTCTAGGATACAGACTGATCAAAGTCCACCACTGCTCCCACAAAGAGTCAAACACACCACGAACAAATGGATCACAGTGGGTTCGGGTAGATCGCGATCTGTGACACAGAGACATCCTATACACCAAGAGATATCCCTGCATAATGCATTCTCTGCCTTGTTTAATGAGGATGCCCTATCCAAAGAAACTGAATGGCCCTTAGAGGAGTCTGTCAATGCCCAATCTCCTGCTAAAGCACAAAATATGAAGAAAAACTCAAACAGAAAACTACTACTACTTGGAGATTCCATCACCAGAGACACCAACTTGGGAACACAGTTCAAAGGAGAGAAGATAGTCAAATGCCTCCCAGGCTCCTTAGCCGGCAGGAATACAAACCAAATTATTGATGTACTTAGCACGGAAAGCAAACTCTAAAATTGATGTTGTCATCCACCTGGGTACAAATGACCTGGCTAGAAATAGTGCTTCTACAGTCCAAAAGGACTTCCAATCTCTGGGAGAAAAACTCAAGCCCATTGTTAACACTGTAGCATTCTCAGAAGTTCTACCTGTTCTAGGTAAAGGGGCAAAAAGGCTAAATCGCATTAACAGCTTTAATACATGGCTCCAGACCTGGTGCAAACGAGAAGGATTCAGATTTATTGGCGACTGGGAAAACACATGGAACAACAAGAAACTATACTGTGCTGACGGACTATATCTCTGTCGCAGGGAAAAGAATCCTATGTGAAAAATTCAGACAGTATGTCAATTTGCATTTAAACTAGAAGAAGGGGGTGACAGACGGGGAAGGTCAAGTTTTGGACGTCACCCCCTGCAAAAGCAGAACAACAGAAACAACCAAACTTTTAAACAACACATCAAAAGCAACTGGGAAGAAGTGGGTGGAATAAAATCAATGCAAAACACACACAAGCCAGTTAAATGCTGGAAAGCAATGAGCACAAATGCTCGAAGCTTAGCCAACAAACTTCCAGACCTGGAATCCCTAATGGTGGAAAAGGACTTGGACATTTTGGCCATTGCAGAAACATGGTTTAATGAATCACATGATTGGGATATAGCCATACCTAGCTATAATCTATTCAGAAGAGACAGAGAAAATGGAAAACGGGGAGGAGTAGCCTTGTATATCAAAAGCAATAAAACTACTGAAATGCAGGAAGCATGGGGAAGAAGAAGCAGCGCTCTGGATCATGTTGGAAAGAGGAGATGGCACTGTCATCCATACTGCTGTAATCTACAGACCTCCGACTCAAATTGAAGAGATAGATAACGAACTGATTATAGATATTGCCAAGATAGCAACAAAGGGGGAAGCGATCATATTGGGTGACTTTAATCTACCTGATGTGGATTGGATTACTCCTTCTGCAAATTTGGAAAGAAGCAAAAAAGTCGTGGACGCTATCCAAGATGCGTTACTTAGACAAATGATGATGGAACCAACCAGGGAAAGCTCAACGCTGGATTTAGTGCTCACCAACAGTGATAGCGTGTCTAATGTCTGGGTGAGTGCCCCTGTGAGCAACAGTGATCATCACACGGTGTGGTTTGAGATAAAAGCCAAGGTGCTGTCCAATCATAGCAAGCTCAAAGTCCTAAACTTCAAAAACGCTGACTTCAATAAAATGGCCAAGTACCTAAAGGAGGAGCTGACAGGGTGGAAGGGGATAAGGGCAGTGGAATTGCAATGGGCTAAACTAAAAGGGGCAATAAAAGGAGCAACAGATAAATATGTAAGAAAAGTAAATAAAAACAAGATGAGAAGGAAACCTATTTGGTTTTCCAAAGAAGTGGCTGCTCAAATAAGGGCAAAAAACACAGCTTTTGCAAAATTCAAAAGCTTGCAAACAGAAGAACACAGAAATGAATACAGGATCAAACTCAAGGAGACAAAAAGAGAAATAAGGATAGCAAAATCAAAGGCAGAGGAAAAGATGGCTAAAGATGTTAAGTGCAGCGACAAAACTTTCTTCAGGTATATTCGGGAAAGGAAGAAGATCAGAGATGGAATTGCAGGACTCAGAAGTCCTGGGAACGGACTCGTGGAAAATGACATTGATAAAGCGAAATTACTAAACAAATACTTCTGCTCTATTTTTACTAAAGAAAATCCTGGAGAAGGACCACCTGTGACTCCCAAATATAAAAATGGGAATGAGGTAGATACCAGACCATTCAGAGAGGATGAGGTTTTAGAACAACTTGCAAAACTGAAAGTGGACAAGGCCATGGGACCGGATGGGATACATACCAGGATACTTTTCTAAGCTCAAATACGGAACACTCAATCAAGCCAGAGGGTTCAAAGTTAAGGAAAATAAAAAATATGGGCCCAATATTCGAAAGGCAGTTACACGGTTTACTTGCTGTAAACCGTGTAACTGCCTTAAACAGAAATATTCAACAGCACCTACACAGTTAGTACCGCTGAATATCCCTGTCTATGTCCCGTACGCACCCCGATGCTATCCAGTTAGCATCGGGATGTGTCAGGGGTGTTCTGGGGCGCAGCGGAGGGGGAAGTACCGCTAACCGAGTAGCAGCAATATTGTACCGCTACCCTGTTAACGATCCGCAGCTAAAACTAGGCCAGCTTTTGGCTCACCTAGTTTTAGCCACGGATGCTAACTGGGTAGCAGTGCAATGTCGCCGCTACCTGGTTAAGCTCTGTGGCAGGTTTCCCTGGGCGCCAAAACTGGCTATTCAATGCCATCACCGCAGCACTGAATATCCAGGGTGAGCAGGCAGGCTATGCGCCATAGCATCACATAATCTGCCTAGTAGAATATCGGGCCCTATGTTTATAATTACAATTTTAATTTTAACCCAAAATTTTAATCAGTAGACTAGGTTTATAACTTTACTTACAAATGTGCCAATCAAGCCTACTTGTACTTCTCTAAAGAGAGAATTTTCTTCAAAATAGCAAAATTTCCACTAAGATAATTTAAAAAATTCTGGGCAACTCAACTCAAAATTGTACTTTACAATCATTAGACATTTGAGTCTCTACATGCAGTTGGGTTTTTCTGTAAACCACACTTTCTTCATGATTGAAAAGCACCTTTCAATTGGAGCATTGGAACCTGGCAAACATTAAAAAAAATTTGAACCCCAGCAAAAGAAAAAAAGGGAAATCAGTAGTTAAGCATACAAAGTGAAACTTAGCCTTTACCCTTCAAAAATTCCAAAAGCTGCTCTACTTCAAGAAAAATGTAACGAGTACCTTGAAAAATGATATGGCACCGACATGGAAACTTCAAGTAAAACAATGCGCCCAAGGCCAAAATGCGTGGGCGGATTTCCAAAAAGGCCCTCCGCCTCCGCTGCGTAGCCCTCGATACGTCAGGAAAAATTTGGATGGTATGGCCACAAAACTTCTCAAGTTTCTTCTTGAAGTATGCACGAAAACTTTTCTGCCTATCCAAATCAGAAGCCACTGTAATTAACAGAGTGGCCCTCATGGAAATCTCATCATGTGAGGATTCCAAAAATTCTGAAATATTCAACGAAGCTGAGCCCTTGGGCTCTCCCAAATCCCGTCCCTCCTGAGACTCAGCCTGAAAGACCATATCCCTGAAGGAAGATAGGAAATATATAACACAGAAATAGCTTCCACATCAGAAATCAACAATACCTCTTTCAAATATTTATGAAACAGCATAAGAGGTGCAAGATAATGTGTTTTAGGAAAGTTCAAAAGACGAAGATTCCTGGAACGTAAAGAGTTCTCAAGAACTTTGTGCTGAGAACGCAGGGAAACAACATCTTGAACCAGAGAAGTGATAACTGCTGAGGAGAGAAACGAGTCTCAAGGGAGTCAACGCTTTTCTCCACAGCAGTCAGTCGAGAATCTTGGTTTGAAAACTATGCAACAGTTTCTTTCGTAAAAATAGAAATCCTTTGAAGAGAAGAGTCCAGAGCTAACTCCATTCTAGATAACATAGTCCAAACATCCTTCAGAGAAACCTCATCTGGAATAACACGAGGCTCACCAGTCCCAGCAAATAGAACCACAGAAGGCAGCGGAAGAGGCAATGAATCAGATGCAGAATCCATCCGAAGAAAAGAAGAGGAAAGGATAGGACCCTCAATCTTATTAAGACTACACTCTAAGGAAACAGTTACAGGAGACTCCTTCTCTCGATTCACCAGGGAAAAGTTCTCCGCATCTGGGGGAGAGTCAGAAAACACCGTACTTACAGTCGACTTCCCACCGAGGGAGGTATCCAACAGAGTATTCTCAGGCAATGACTTGCCAACGGAAACATACGCATCCATGGGCCCAACTATTTTTACCGCCTTCGGTTGAGTCACCGGAAGCTGGCGTTTCTTTCTTTTCCCCATTCACGGGAGCTTCCAGCACCGAAACTGTGCCGAAGGGGCGCCAAAGGGGCAGGACCTGCCCATTTGGTCACGCCCCTTCGGGCACGCACCACGGGCACGAGCCTGCTACGCGTCCCGCGTCGGGGGCAAGATGTTATAGCCCCGTAGAATCCAACAGCCCCAATCAGAGGAGTGGAAGCGGGAGACCAGGCCAATCAGAGAGGCAACAGCAAACCAAGCAGGAAACAGGGAACTCCTCGGCGTCCCGCATCGGGGGCAAGATGTTATAGCCCCGTAGAATCCAACAACCCCAATCAGAGGAGTGGAAGCGGGAGACCAGGCCAATCAGAGAGGCAACAGCAAACCAAGCAGGAAACAGGGAACTCCTCGGCGTCCCGCATCGGGGGCAAGATGTTCCCTGTTTCCTGCTTGGTTTGCTGTGGAGGAGTTCCCTGTTTCCTGCTTGGAAGTTCAGCTCTACAGCTCGCCAGTGTTCCTCTGTACTAGTCCCAGGAAGGGTGGGTTGATTTTCTGCACAGAATTTGGGAGAGTCGGTGAAATAAGTGGGTTTCTTGGCAGGTGTGAGTGATATTGCTGAGAAAGGGTAGAAATGTAAGAGGAATGGGGTAAAGTGTGATGAAGCTATTCCAGGCTGAGAAAAAGAACTGCTAGAAAAATCAAGAACTGGGAGCACTGAAGTAGAGGAGTGCAGAAGCAACACAGCACCAGGAGACAGTCAGAGACAGAATCTGTGTCTGAAAAGTGCTAGTGTGCACCTGATTTTGGGGGGCGGGGGGGGGGGGGTGAATGAATGCATGTGCATGTGTGTGTGACTGAAGTACAACAAAGTGCACACATGTGGTATATATTTCTGTGTCTCTGATGGAAATAGTCTCATATACAGTGGTGTGCAAAAACTTGTAAATTTGACGTTTTTTTCAACTTTGTGACCTTATATCTTAATTTCTTTGTCCACCCAGTGGCTTTTTCTGTCTATCTCATGATAAGTGATAGATTTGGCTATTACGGCCAACTTTTAGTATTGGTTTGGCCCTTATTTTCTGAGTTTGTTCCCCATAGTTGTCCTGTTGCTAGATTTTCTGTGAAAATCATGTAATGTACACCGTTGGCCAATGATATATTATTGTAAGTATTGTAAGTATGCTTTAAATTATGGACGCACACCAGGTTTCCTTCAAATTTATGTAAGTGGCCTTGAAAAAGGCTGTTTTTATGTGTCAGTGACGGCTCAGTATTTGATGGGCCACCCTTTGTTCTTGATCACCTGACTGCACCTTGTCGGCATTGAATGAACCAGTCTGACAAGGTGATCGTTGGTGACAACGTGGTTCCAAGCTGCAATGAGTGACTCAATCAGCTCACGCTTTGATGTTGGATGCTTCTTGGATATTTCCAAGGCCACCTTGTGCCACAGGTTCTCGACTGGATTCAGATCTGGAGACTGGGCAGGCCAGTCCACTGACTTGATGTTGTTCCACTGCTTCCAGCTGATCACCTGTCTGGAGCGATGGCAGGGTGCATTGTCATCTTGGAACAGGAACTGGCCAGGAAACAGCTGGTGTGCTGATGGCACCATGCACTTTTGCAGTATGGTGATGTACTTGGCCCCATTGACCATTCCATCGACGATGTGAAGACATCCAATGCCACTGGCAGCCATGCAGCCCCAGACCATGACCTTCAAAGGATGCTTCACAGTGAGGTTGAGACACTCGGGCTTGAATTCCTCTCCAGGAAATCTCCTCACATAGGTGTGGGCCTGGTTACCGAACAGGCAGAAGGTGCTTTCATCGCTGAATAGCACCTTTTCCCACATTTCAGTCCACCAGGTTGAGTGCTTTCTCGCCCACACGATCTGGTTGTGCCTTTGTATGTCAGTCATCAGTGGCTTATTCCGTGCTTTGCAGCCCCGGAGACCAAACTGCAGGCACCGGCGACGAACTGTTGATGAGCTGACACTGACCTCACTCTTGTCTGACCACTCTCGAAGTAGCTGAGGAGGGGTCAACTTGCGATTAGTCAGTGAAATGCGTCGTAGTGCACGGTCCTGGCGTGATGTTGATGCACATGGACGACCTGAACGAGGCTTGTCCACCACTGAACCCGTTTCTTTCTTCTTCTGTACAATCTTAACAGCGCTCTGACTGCAGCCAACTTTCCTGGCTATCTGACGGTTTGAAAATCCTTCCTCACTCATAAAAGACACACGAACACGCTCCTCCAACGTCAGGATCCGAGTCATCTTCATGGTTGATCCAGAAAGCGTATGAAATTCAAAAATTCCACGCGTTTTTATAGCTGCACTGTTGGCTAGATATCTGCATTGTGATTGGTTAGTGAAACCAGCCTCCTGATTGGTCAGAAATAACGTGTGCAGATAATCTTGATCCAGTTTTGATGCAGGATCCACAAAAATCGCAGTAGCTATCTCCCAGTGTCTGTAAAGTATTTAAATTGGAAGCAAAAAATGCAAAAATATCAACTCTAATAGCCAAATGTATCCCTTTTAACGTGGTAGAAAGATGTATATGCTGGGCTAATGCAAAATTTAAAAAAAAAAAAAGTTAGAAAGTACAAAAAATGCAAAACTCACAAGTGATTCCAGACTTTTGCACACCACTGTAAATATAGAGTTTCCCATTGAAAATTTCAGCTGGAGTGGAGAGGTTCGCCCAGTGTGCAGTGGCAGCCAAGAAAGCAAATAGGAATCATAAGGAATGGAGAATAAAACAAAGGATATTATTTATTTGTTTGTTTGTTACATTTTTCTATACCACCCCTTCCAGAGATCAGGGGCGGTTTACAAATTAACAAAATATTACAAATAACAGATCAGAGAACAATTTACAGACAAAATCTGTCTGAAAAGTGTTAGTGTGCCTCTGTATCGTTCCATGGTGAGACCGCACCTTGAATATTGTGTGCAATTCTGGTCGCCGTATCTTAAAAAGGATATAGCGGTATTAGAAAAGGTGCAAAGAAGAGCCACCAAAATGGTAAAGGGGATGGAAGGATACCTCTATGAAGAGAGGCTAAAAAGGTTAGGGCTCTTCAATCTGGAAAAGAGACGGCTGAGGGGAGATATGATAGAGGTTTATAAATTAATGAATGGAGTGGAACGGGTAAACGTAGATAGATTGTTTATGCCATCAAAACATAGAAAGACTAGGGGACATGCAATGAAACTACTATTTAAGACTAATAAAGAGAAAATATTTTTTCATGCAACGTGTAATCAAACTCTGGAATTCGTTACCAGAGGATGTAGTAAAAGCTGTTAGTGTAGCTGGGTTTAAAAAAGGTTTGGACAAGTTCCTTGAGGAAAGGTCTATAAACCATTATTAAAGGAGACCCGGGAAATCCACTGCTTGTCCCAATTGTGGAACCTGTGTCTTTTGGGGAACTGCTAGGTACTTGTGACCTAGACTGGCTACTGTTGGAAACAGGATACTGGATTTGATGGACCTTGGTCTGATCCAGTATGGCATATTTTATGTTCTTATGGTACAAATGTGGAGGAGTGGGGCACGGGACGGTTGGTCACTTTACATTATAGGGCCTTTGAACACAGTCTACCACAATGTGAGCAACAGTATTTTAGACCAACCTCAACTGAGAAACTAATTATGCTAATAAGCCAGCAAATGAAGATCTGCAGCAAACTGTGAGCGATAAAACGACAGCATATAGAGTTTTCCAAGGGACATGCATTTGTTCTCAAACAAAATGAAAAACATGATGAAAAAGGTCTGTTTCATTTCAAAATGAAACGAAAAACAAAACAAAATAAAATTTGTTGGGATTTTTTTTTGTTTCATACATTAAAATACGAAAAGAAGTAAAACAAAGAATGAAGAAAAAGCATTACACAAATCAAACGCCTCTGAAAACCCTCCGACACACCAAATGCTGTGCTCTCCTGTATAGTTTTCAGATCAGCCTAATGTAAAAACAGATGCAACAATTGGAAGGCCCAGAGTCCTGCAAATGCAGCTATCATTATCATCCTCCAAGCATTCACTGTTAATTCTGTAAGGTGTTCTAGAAGTCCCTGCCCCTTATTAGTGATGTGTGTGGCTAGGACCATGGACCTCAAATTGAGTGATTAACACATATAGAAGGAGGAAAGTAGGACCATTGCCTTGCCCTGGTCTTATCCACAACATATGTGCCGCACTGTATTTATTTATTAAGATTCCTTAACCACCGTTATGAAGAGAAGCATCCAAGGTGGTGTACAACAGATATAGCTACTACTTCTACAGAGCATTTGCATAGTGCTACAAGACATACGTAGTGCTGCACAGACATGTAAGAGACAGTCCCTGCTCATCAGAGTTTACAATCTAAGAAATAGATTGCCAAGGCAACAGAGGGTTGAGTGACTTGCTCAAGGCCACAAGGCATGCTAATGGGAATCAAACCCTGGCCTCTTGGTCACCAAGCCAGAGCTTTAACCACTAGGTTATAGCCTGACACAACTGACAGCATGACAATTGAAAAATGACCAAATGCCAACATAATACACAATTAGAACCGTGAAGTAAACTTGGCAATAGGCAAATTAAAACCTAGTAATAACAGTAATACAATACACTGTCAGTAATGTAAACATTAAAGCAGCACCATAAACAGCATGTTTGCATTCTTCTCGTTTAATTTTCACTGCTTTCATAAACTTTCATCACAGTACAGAAACAAATTAAACCAAGATGGCAAAATATGGCAAAAGGTCATCTAAAGAGCATATATGATACTACCGTTATGTGTCGTGCTGATAATTTTAGAGAGGAACATTCTGGTGCCAATCACATTTGGTTCATATAGAAAAAGCCTAATTAGTAAGAAGCCCCCTAAAATGTCCAATCTTAAGGACTACGAGAAGCAAAAATTTCACCATAAATAGATACCAGATGGCTCAAGGAAAGGAGGCGTCGGTCCTGGTTTAACCACATTTTATTTGTAGACCTGTTATAGTATTAATTTCCCAAAGAAAAGGCAGACAATTCCTTAGATAAGGAAAACTTAAGCGCAGAGGAGTGGTCCACTATTTGCTATGATATTTTAAACAAACAATACTGATAGAGGGACATTTAATATTTATTCTATTTTTTTTTTTTTAGTAGTAGTTCATGAGGGCATTCCTTGGCTAGCTGTGATGGGTTGCATATTCTGCACATGCATTAGCAGCCCCAGCAGGGCAGCGTGCGCAGCCTGTCAGAGAAATAGTACGTTCTACCAGGTGTAAAGGAAAAAGGGTAAAACGGTAATTTTCTAACGTGTCATCTATGTCTGAAAGCCACATAAGTGCCTATGCTCTAAAGACACACAGGTGACCAGGTGTCTTTATAAAATACTGGCACAAATTCAGCACAAAGAGGGGAGCAGACATAAATGTTCATGCATAAAGAACAGAGCATTGTGAGCGAGTTCAAAGTGTCAGCAGCCATTGTGGGATTGTTAAACATACAATACTTCCCTGGAAACAGAATCCTAGATGATTTGAAATGAAGTGTTGCATCGGGATTTAGATGCAGCTTGATAGTTTCAGACTTTACATTATCACCTAAGTATTTATGAAGCCATAATTAATGGAATATGAATGAAAGATTAAGAGTATGCTGATGAAAGAATTTAATGCTAACACAATAAGTTCATTAAAGTGGACCATAAATTAAATGGAGATTTGATATCTCTTAGGTTCTTTTTTGTCCTACAATAAATGAATAATTCAAGCTATATGTGCTTGATTATTTGCAGGTATTTTATCAAATAAGCATGTAAACTGTGACTCTGCCCATGCTCTGCCCAAACTCCTTCCCTGAACATGTCTACTCTAAAGTCACATACAAGTACATGCTTAATTGCACCACATGAAATAATTTTATAAGAGGCCTTTTCTGTGCATATAACTACTGGCAAATATTCATAAAAATCCTTTGCAAAATTACCTCCAAAATGTGTAGCTTTAAAGAGACACTTTTTGATTAGTATAATCTCAGAAAGACATAAAAAATGTGATGTGTGCCTTTGAGTCAGTCCTGACTCCTGGTGACCCAGAAGCTCCTGGGTTTTCTTGACAGTGTCACTAGAAGCAGATTGCCAGGCCTTTCTTCTGAGGCAATGGAGGGTTAAGTGACATGCCCAAGGCCACAAGGAGTGCTAGTGGGACTTGAACCCTGGTTGCTTGGCTACCAAGCCAGTGTTATAACCACTAGGCTACTCCTCCACTCCCAGAAAGACATAAAGGGCCCGATATTCAAAGGCATTTACACACTTTACTGACCTGTAAATCATGTAAATGCCGCTACATGCGCAGATACTAACTGTTTAGCATCAGGGCACGGTCATGGGTAGTAACAGTCACTAACCAGGTAGTGGTGATATTGCACTACTACCCAGTTAACGACACGCAGATAAAGCACAGTTACTTACCTGTAACAGGTGATCTCAGGGAACAGCAGGAATTAGTCTTCACATGTGGGTACGTCGGCGCCGACGGAGCCCGCACGGGAATGCTCCCCAGCATCCAATCAGAAAGCTTTTGGGAGCATCCCTCGCGCCTGCGCAGTGGCTTCCCGCCCTTCCTACTGCCTCTCCCCAGTTGAGTGTCATAGCTGAGACAGAAGGAGAGGAAGAGGAAAGGAAATAGATAGATACAACTCCTAGGGGAGGTGGGAGGGTTGTGAAGACTAATTCCTGCTGTTCCCTGAGATCACCTGTTACAGGTAAGTAACTGTGCTATCTCCAGGAACAAGCAGGAATGAGTCTTCACATGTGGGGACTCCCTAGCTGAGGGTGCCAGGGGAGATCCCATAAAATGTGTATCCCTGGACAGGACGGCATTTTCCCAACGTGGATCCCCGGCATCCCCTGAGGGATGGGGGGTAGGAGTTGAGAAGAGTTGCAGAGAAACAGCAAACCTAAAGACTACAGGGGAGATGAGTCTTTAGAATGCATGCCAAGTATCATTAAGTATTTAATGAACCAGTACAATATAGAGCTTACCTACTGGACTGTAGGAAATAGAACTGTGACGGAGGTACTGTAGACGCAGTAGGGAAGCCTTCAAGGGAACTCCACAGCAGTGAGGAGGAAGTTCCAAGTCCGGAAGGGCAGGAGACCCAGGTGTCAACTGGTGCAGGAGAAGAACGGCAGGTCTTCAATGGAAAGCTTTATGTGAAAAGCTGAGAACTCTTTAGGTGCAGAGTCATTAACCTTGAGGACTAAAAGTAGAAGACTGGCCGATCTGGAAGAGCCCAGTCCGGAAGGGAAGAGAGGGTATGGAAAAAACACCCCTTTTCCCAGGGAGAACAGGAGTGTACTCCTGAATACCGAAGAAGTACACTGTCTTCCCTAGCTGGTAAGAGATAGGAAGACATTGAGTTTGAAACCTCATAGATAGGGAGGTGTGTAACAAAAATAGAAGCTGTTGACTTCACAGCAGTAATTTTGAGCATAACCGGTCCCAGATACCGAGCCGTAGGAAAATAGGCAAGCGGACTGTCTGGACCCCTTAAGAAAGAAAAAACGTAAGTACCGACAAGTGGGGAGATAGTCGGTAATGCACAGGGTGCTATGAACATCTCCCAATATGCGCCTACCTATACAGATATATATATAATATATATAGATAGATATAGATATAGGGAGCTACATACACAGCTATGCAGATGTAACATATATATATCTATATACAACATAGATAAATATATATCTAGATATAGATGGGCAAGGCAAATGCCCACCCAAGTACTAAAACATGTATGCAGGGGACACACACATACATGAGCATAACACTGAGAATCCGGGCCTGCACCTGAGCCACAGAAGAACGCCCACCTGGGAAGGTGATGTGAAAGATCCATCCGAAATAGGGGTATAGAGAATCTATTTCTGTGGTGCAGGGATGCAGATCAGTGGGATCAGCAGTATGGTTGCGTGAAGAACAGAGGATAATATCAGTCTGGTAAGAGCACATCAGGAGTACTTTAGGCTTCTGATGTGTCCCCATGACGTTCATGCAGAAAAAACGTGTCCTCCGTACCACAATGGGAGACAAGAGGGTATAATTATCTATATAGCCATGGAGGGACTATATAAGCCTCTTCCATTATATGGAAGACCCTCAGAGACAAGGTCCAATGCTCTATGGGAAGCTTCTCTGAAGATTGCCGAGAGCAGCGTGCAGGAGGAAAATGAGAGAAAACTGACAGGAATCAGACACGTCGCCACATCCCAGATAAGGATAGGGCTAGAAGAGCCTAGTGGTTAGAACACTGGCTTGGTAACTAAGCAACCAGGGTTCGATTCCCACTAGCACTCCTTGTGGCTTTGGGCAAATCACTTAACCCTCCATTGCCTCGGAAGAAAGGCCTGGCAATCTACTTCCGGTGACACTGCCAAGAAAACCCAGGAGCTTCTGGGTCGCCAGGAGTCAGGACTGACTTGACGGCACACATTGCATTTGCAGAAGAAGAGAGCCTGCAGTGAGTGTTAGTACTCAAGATAGCCGAAGCAGCTTGCAGAAGCATTAAGTACTCACTGAAACTCCTGCACACACAGTAACTGAACAAAAGAACAAGGGGATTCTCCTGTAAGAAACAGGAAGAACATGCGTTGAAGGATAACAGAAAAAGTCTACACTGGACGAGAGAGATGTTTCGGTATGGTACCCCCTCAAGCAGGGGAACCCTGGAAGAGAAGGGTTCGGAGGACGTACCCTAGGGTAAGTCAGTTGAAGGATAGAATGTCCATGTGGGGCCAGAAACTATCATGGGGTAGCAGTGATCTCCCTCTACCAATGAAGAAAGGGAGAATACCTTAACCCCTGGACAAAGCATCCGAACCACTTGTCATACTGAAAACGAAACCCCAGTGAAGAGCTGGAAGAATAAACTTCTGGAAAGAAGAAGTTAATTGCAGGTTGCCGCATACAGGAGCCTATGGCTGCTTGGTATGAGTATCCTGGCACGAGTCCGGGAACTTCAGACCGGGGTGAGATGCCCCTTGCTTGGGCCTACCTGGAGGATGGGCGGGCGGATGAAACTTTCTCTTCCTCGGGAAAGAAGGTTTGGTAGGACATTTCCTACCCCCGGGGGAAAGAGCGGGCTTAGGATGGCTTCCAGCGCTAGGAAGGCAGCGGAGCACTGAGCAACCTGACGTAAAGCCTCGCTATTGAAAAGGTTTTCTCCAGTACACGGAGAATTACCCAGATTATGTTGTGCCCATCTGCACAAGTCTGAAGCCTGCAGCCAGGCTGTACGACGCACTCCAATGGCAATAGCAGAGGACCTGCCAACAGACTCAAAAGAGTCTAGAGAAGCACGAGAAAGGAACCAAGAGATATTCCTGCAATGATAAAGAAGCAAGGAATATTCAGAGGCCTTAGTTTCGGACAAAAAAGGAGACAAAAGAGATAATTTCTCTGTGACCTCCCGAAGTGTCAGGCTCATATAAAAAATATATGAAATAATTCAAGAAGCCAACATGGATGTTTGGAAGGTTTGACGCCCAAAGGTATCAAGCGCTTTAGATGCACGACCTAGAGGGCAAGAAGAATGCTTCTTCTTGCTTCCGACCTTTCTCAGTGCCGATTCCACCACAATGGAATGATGCGGAAGCTGGTGCTTCTGAAACCCCGGAGAGGGGGGCACCTGATACAGCACATGCGTGGCTGTAGACAGCGCAGGAACCTTCAAAGGTGACCACCAAACCCCCAGGAGAAGATCCTGCAGGGAAGGATGTAAAGGAAGCATTATGGCTGCCTGTTCTGCAGGACCCTGACTTAGAGAAGGACCAGGGATAGGAATGGCAAGCAAGTCTGCCATGTCAAGGAGAAAATCCTGAAAAGAAGGCACTCCCAGAGGAGCTATTCCTGGGGAGGCTGAGGTTGAAGGGGCCGCTTGGACACCAGAAGACCTACCGGACTGGTGCACAAAAGGAATCCTGCTAGATCGAGAAGGATACCGACAGTCCCGAATCAAGGCAGTTAGTACTGCATCGTCGGTTCCTGGTATTGATTCCAAGCTAGGCATCGAAAGGATCGATGGCACCGATGGAACCGCAGGAATCGGCATCGGCCCCGACTCCGGCCTTGGGGACGGCAATGGCCTCGGAGCAGACAGCGGAGGTGGCTGAAGCGGTTCCGAGGCCACCGGAGAGCAGTGGCGATTATCCTCGGTACTGCGTCGCCGGTAGGGACATAGATCGGTTCCGAAGCGTGTCGGAACCAAGTCTTCGAGACTGGATATCGATTCGAGGCTGGGCATCGAACCGAGCGAGGTTATCGACGCCCTCCAAGAGGGCCCCGGCGGCGGTGGCGGTGTCGGCAATGCCGGACCCGGAAAGCGAATCGGAATCGCATCAATTGGTGCCGCAGGCATCGAGGACCTCCGAGGACGACGCTCAGTGAAGAGGGGAACACCTGATACCGGCGCCGATGTCGGGAGATAGGCACCGCTAGACGCCGGTACCTCTCCCGAGCCTGGCTTACCAAGAGGAAAACCCTTCTGGGGCGTACCGATCAGCCCCGAGGGTACCCAGGTTACCCGACGATGGGCCCCGGTGGGGAGCGAAATGCTCAACCCCGGCGCCGATGCCGGGGCATCGGCGCCACTTGATGCCGGAACCAACTCCGTGGTTGGCCGGGACGAAGGGAAGCCAGCCTGGGTCGTATCGATCGAAGGCACCGAGGCCCCCCGAGGACGAACCCTAGTGACGAGTGGAGCACTCGACGCCCGCGTTGACGCCGGGAGATCGGCGCCGTCCGAGGCCAGCACCAGCCCCACGCATGGCTGGGGTGCAGGAACGCCAGTCCAGGTCAGATCGATTGGCCCCGAAGATACCGGGGGGACCAGGTGACGATCCCTGGTGAAGAGTGGAGCACTCGACACCGATGCTGATGCTGGGGAGGCGGTGCCGCTCAAAGCCGGTACCACACCCGCGCAGGGCTGGGATGCAGGAAAGCCAGTCTGGGTCGAATCGATCGGCCCCGAAGGTACCGAGGACACCAGATGACGATCCCCGGTGAAGAGTGGAGCACTCGACACCGACGCCAAGGAATCGGTACCGCCCGAAGCGGGAACCACCTCCGCGCATGGCTGGGATGCAGGAAAGCCAGACTGGGTCGAATCGATCGGCCCCGAAGGCACCGAGGACACCAGCTGACGATCCCTGGCGAAGAGTGGAGCACTCGACGCCGGCGCCGATGCCGGGGAATCGGCACCGCTCGAAGCGGATACCACCCCCGAGCATGGCTCGGGAATGTTCTGTGAGGAGCGAACCCCAGGAACAACCCGAAACCCCGTGGATGCTTTGGAGCCCGAAGACTCCCATCGGGGTTTATTTGCCAAGGGGGACTTGAGGGGGAGGCCGGAGCCGTCATCATGCCGAGCATGAGACTCACCCCTCAAGACTTGGCTAGTCTTAACAGACTGTTTTTGGGTTACCTGATCCTGGAGAGAAGAGTAAACCGATGACCGCACCTTAGGAGGAAAAACGTCATCGAGGGACACCCGAAACAGGGAAGGTCTTCTCCCGATACTGAAGCCCGGCGGACCGGGGGAAAAAGGATCAGGGCCCAAACAGGAGAGACATCAGGCATTGGAGTCTAAGTAAAAAACTAAGTCTCCACAGTGAGGGCACTTCTTAGGGGAAGAAGGCTCCATGCTGGAAAGGCCCGGTAGGCCTCAGAAGGGACTCGAGGAAAAAAATTTCCCTCGAAGAGATTAAAAGAAAGAATAAGGCACCGGTGGTGCCGGTGTCGGCGGGAAAAAGGCCGCGACCACAAGAAACAAGAAAAAAGGGAAAATTAAGAAAAAGGTTTCTGCGGTGACAGAAGGTACGTCCTGCCAGCTCCGCGGAAAAACGAAAACTGGGGAGAGGCAGTAGGAAGGGCGGGAAGCCACCGCGCAGGCGCGAGGGATGCTCCCAAAAGCTTTCTGATTGGATGCTGGGGAGCATTCCCGTGCGGGCTCCGTCGGCGCCGACATACCCACATGTGAAGACTCATTCCTGCTTGTTCCTGGAGATAAGTAAGTGCAGCAAACATTGGCCTAGCTTTACCCATAGGAGCTAACCCGGAAGCAGCTCAGTATCGCCGCTACCTACTTAGCTTCTGCGGCTGCGGAGGCCGTGGGGTAATCCTGGATATTCAATGCTGGGGCTGCATTGGACCCTGGCTAAGGTTAAAGGTGGGCAGCGACAGCTATGTGCCATAGCAGCACACAGCCGTCCCAGAATATCAGGCCCTAAATTGTTGATAAATTAGGATGGCGAGGAAAGCCCCAAAAGAAAAAAAGGATCCAAATGAGGATGTAGGACTGTGCATACAAGGCAGGTAGGTAACGCATAGTTACTCACCTGTAACAGGTGACCTCCGGGAACAGCAGGAATTTAGTCTTCACATATGGGTATTGTCGGTACCGACGGAGCCTGCGCGGGAACGCTCCCCAGCGTCCAATTAGAAAGCCTTTGGGAGCATCCCACAGCGCCTGCGTGCTGCCTTCACGCCTTTCCCAACTGCCTCTCTCCAGTTGAGTTTTAAAGCTGAGACAGAGAGAGAGAGAGCAAAAGGGAAAGAGATAGAGAGAGATACAAACTCTTAGGGGAGGTGGGTGGGTTGTGAAGACTAAATTCCTGCTGTTCTCGGAGATCACCTGTTACAGGTGAGTAACTATGCTATCTCCGGGAACAAGCAGGAATGTAGTCTTCACATATGGGGACTCCCTAGCTTTAGATGCCAGGGAGAGACCCCAGAAGTTGTGTGCCCCTGTGAAAGGGCTCCACGTCCCCCCATGGATCTCTGGCATCTTACCAGGGATAGTGGGTAGGAGTTGATTAGGTTTGGAACAGGTGTTGGAGAACAGCCTGACCAAACAAGGCATCCTGGCAGGAGTCCTTGTCCAAGCAGTAATGGGCTGTGAAGGTATGAACCGAGGCCCAGGTGGCTGCTCGACAGATGTTGTTGATAGACACAGAGTGCAGATGAGCCATTGAAGCTGCCATGGCTCTCACATTGTGAGCTGTGACATGGCCCTCCAGAGGAAGGTTCTTACTCTGATAGGCAAAGGAAATACACTGAGGAATCCAGTTAGACAGTGTTCTCTTGGAGACTGGAAGTCCCAAATGACAAAGATCAAAAGCAACAAAGAGTTGAGAGGACTTTCTATGTTGCTGTGTCCTTTGTAAGTAAAAGGCTAAAGCTCTTTTACAGTCCAAAGTATAAAGATTCCTTTCTGCATTTGATGCATGAGGCCTTGGAAAGAACACAGGTAGGTAAACTGCTTGGTTTAGATGAAAAGGCGAGACCACCTTTGGCATAAAGTGTGGATGAGTTCTAAGGACTACCTTGTCATGATGGAACCTTGTATAAGGGGGATCAGTCACTAGTGCTTGCAACTCACTGATGCGACGTGCTGAAGTGATTGCAATGAGAAAGATAACTTTCCAAGAAAGGAATTTCAAGGAGGTGGTAGCTAAGGGTTCGAAAGGTGGCTTCATGAGCTGACCAAGAACCAAATTCAAGTCCCATGCCACAGGTGGTGGCTTAATGGGAGGCTTAGTTAGCAGAAGGCCTCTCATAAATCTTGCTATAAGAGGATGGGAGGAAATAGGTTGTCCATTTAGGGGCTTGAAGGAAGCTGCAATAGCACTCAAATGGACCCTCACTGAGAGTCTTAAGTCCTGCATTGGATAAATGAAGGAGATACTCCAGTAATGATTCCAGAGGTAAGGCAATAGGGTTAAGACCCTTCTGCGAACACCGTATGGAAAACCTTTTCCACTTGAAAGCATAAGAGCGTCTTGTGGAAGGCATCCTGGAAGCATAAAGGATATCCTTTATTTGCTGAGGGAGGTTAAGATCATGGAGATCTAGGCCTTCAGCAACCAAGCCCTGAGATGCAGAGACTGGGGATTGGGATGCCATAACATTCCGTCCTCCTGAGATAGGAGATCTGGAGCAGACCCTAACTCCAGGGAGGGAGCTTGAGAGAGATGTAGAAGCAGAGGGTACCACACTTGCCGTGGCCAATGTGGAGCTATGAGAATCATATGGCCTCTGTCTCTCTGAAGCTTGAACAGGGTTTTGGGAATTAGGGGAATGGGTGGAAAGGCATACAGGAAGTCTTGACCCCAGTAAAGGAGGAAAGCATCCCTGGACTGAGCCCCCTGAGCCGGAATTCTGGAACAGAACCGGGGAAGTTTGGCATTCCACGGACTTGCAAAGAGGTCTATGTCCAGGGTTTCCCAAATTTGAAAAATCTTGGCCACCTGGTCTGCATGCAGAGACCACTGGTGTGGAAGCAGAACTCGACTGAGTCTGTCTGCCCAAGAGTTTTGTATGCCTGGAAGATACACTGCCAGGAGATGAATCTGATGCTCTCTGGCGAGGGCCCATAGTCGCAAAGCTTCATTGCAAAGCGACAGAGCCTGTACCCCCCTGCTTGTTCATGTAGAACATGGCTACTTGATTGTCCGTATGAATGAGGACTGTCTTGTAGCTGAGCAGGGTGTGGAACACTCGTAGAGCAAGGAAGATTGCTCTGAGCTCCAAGTGTCGCCTCCTCCCCCGCCTAGGCGGTTGCCTATAGAGGGGAGGGGGCTGCATTTTCAATGTCCCTTTTAGATGGGCTCCCGGGGCAAAGGCTCCTGGGGGTTGTAGTTGCTTGTGTACTTAGTTGTAGTTGTAATAAATGATTAAGCCGAGGTTTGAAAGCAACACAGGAAATTTTTATTTTTGCCTCCTTTGTTTTAAGGAACTTCCAAAGAAGCTTGGACCAACATATAACAAGAAACTTTCGCCACAAGAAATTAACTTCTGTATAAACTTTTCCACAATTACCAATTGCCTTTGCTTTCCTCAACAAGGCAATGGTTTCTTCATTCAAAAAGAAAGATATCACTTTATAGTCCTTTGCTGCAATTGTCTTTTCCTCACTCAGCCAGATAAAGCACAGTTACTTACCTGTAACAGGTGATCTCTGGGAACAGCAGGAATTAGTCCTCACATATGGGTACGTCGGTACCGACGGAGCCCGTGCGGGAAAGCTCCCCAGCTTCTTAGAATAGAAGCTTTTGGGACCTCCCACTGCACATGCGCACTGCCTTCCCGCCTTCCTGAACAGCTCTCCTCAGTTTCGAGTTTATAGCTGAGTCAACAGAGAGAGGACAGGAAGATAGATAGATAAAAGATACAACTCCTAGGGGAGGTGGGTGGGTTGTGAGGACTAATTCCTGCTGTTCCCAGAGATCACCTGTTACAGGTAAGTAACTGTGCTATCTCCAGGAACAAGCAGGAATAAGTCCTCACATATGGGGACTCCCTAGCTTAGATGCATGGGATCCCCTGTAAAGGTTCGCCATCTTCGTATGGATCTCAGGCATCCATTCTGGGAAGGTGGGCAGGAGTTGTTTAGGAATGGAACAGGTGCTTGAGGACAGCCTGGCCAAACAAGGCATCCCGGCGGGAGTCCTTGTCCAAACAGTAATGGGCTGTGAAGGTATGAACCGAGGCCCAGGTAGCGGCTCGACAGATCTGATCTATGGAAACAGAGTGCAGATGAGCCATAGAAGTTGCCATGGCCCTCACATTGTGAGCAGTGACATGGCCTTCCAGAGAAATGTTTTTGCTCTGGTAAGCAAAAGAAATACACTGAGCAATCCAATTGGAAAGTGTACGCTTGGAGACTGGAAGTCCCAAATGGGAAGGATCAAAGGCCACAAAAAGTTGAGAAGACTTTCGATGTGGCTGAGTCCTATTAAGGTAAAAAGCGAGAGCTCTTTTACAATCCAGAGTATGAAGGTTCCTCTCTGCATTGGATGCATGAGGAGCTGGAAAAAAGACAGGTAGATATACCTCTTGATTAAGATGAAAAGGCGAGACCACTTTAGGCATAAAGTGGGGATTCGTCCTAAGGACCACCTTATCATGATGAAATCTTGTGTAAGGTGGATTAGCCACTAAAGCCTGCAGCTCACTGATGCGGCGAGCCGAAGTGACTGCAATGAGGAAGATGACCTTCCAGGAAAGAAATTTCAAGGAGGTGGAAAACATTGGCTCAAAAGGTGGCTTCATAAGTTGACCGAGCACTAGATTCAAATCCCATGCGACCGGGGGTGGTCTGATGGGAGGTTTAGTGAGAGTCAGGCCTCTCATGAATCTTGCAACAAGAGGATGAGAGGAGATAGGTTGTCCATTTATATGTTGCAAGGATGCTGCAATAGCACTTAAATGGACTCTTACCGAATTCGTCTTGAGGCCTGCATTGGATAGATGCAGGAGATAATCAAGAAGAGAATTCAAAGGAAGTGCCAGAGGGTCAAGACCCTGCTGAGCACACCAAATGGAAAAACGTTTCCATTTGAAAGCATAGGAACGCCTGGTAGAGGGTTTCCTAGAGGCAGAAAGGATATCTTTCACTGGTTGGGAAAGATGAAAGTCTTGAAGGCTTAAGCCTTCAGTAACCAAGCACTGAGGTGAAGGGATTTGGGGTTTGGGTGCCACAAAGTCCCCTCCTCCTGAGACAGGAGGTCTGGCGCAGCTCCCAGATCCAAGTAGGATCCCTGGGAGAGCTGTAGAAGTAGAGGGAACCACACTTGGCGTGGCCAGCGTGGAGCTATGAGGATCATAGTTCCATGATCCCTCTGGAGTTTGAACAGAGTCTTGGGAATCAAAGGAATGGGTGGAAAGGCATATAGGAATGCCTGACTCCAATTCAGGAGAAAGGCGTCCGTAGCCTGAGCTCCCTGACACGGAGTTCTGGAACAGAACCGGGGAAGTTTGGCATTCCACGGACTTGCAAAGAGGTCTATGTCCGGGGTCCCCCATTCCTGAAAGATTCGGTTTATTTGGTCCAAATGTAGGGACCATTCGTGTGGCAGCAGAACTCGACTGAGCCTGTCTGCCCGAGAGTTTTGAACTCCTGGGAGATACACTGCTAGCAGGTGAATCTGATGCTCTCTGGCGAAGGCCCATAGTCTTAGAGCTTCGTTGCAAAGCGACAGAGAGCCCGTCCCTCCTTGTTTGTTTATGTAAAACATGGCCACCTGATTGTCCGTCTGAACTAGGACAGTGAGGTTGGCTAGGAGGGAGTGGAAGACCTTGAGGGCAAGGTAAATTGCTCGCAGTTCCAGAAGATTGATATGAAGGGTGGTCTCCTGTAGAGACCAAGTGCCCTGAGTGGAGAGAGTTTGCAGATGGGCTCCCCACCCTGTTTGGGAGGCATCTGTTGTGAGGGTTGCTTGGGGTAGCAATGGTTGAAATGGAGCCCCCAACAACAGATTCTTGGTGGAAGTCCACCAGTGGAGGGACCAAAACAGACGATCGGAGGTTTGTATTTGGTCTGAGAGCGCTCCTGACGCCTGAGTCCACTGAGTGGCCAGGGTCCATTGAGCTGCTCTCATATGAAGACGAGCATAGGGCACCACATGCACTGTGGAGGCCATATGACCCAGTAGGCGTAGCATTTCCCTGGCTGTCAAGTGAGTGCTGGACTGAGCTTGGGAGGCCAAACTCAGGAGGCGCTGGCCTCGAACATGTGGAAGGTAGGCCCTTGCAGTGATGGTGTCCAACTGGGCCCCTATGAATTCTAGAGATTGAGTAGGGATGAGTTGGGACTTGGGAAGGTTTACTACCAGTCCCAGATACTGCAAAAGGCTCCTTGTGTGGTCCAGGGAAATCTGGGCCTGTGACTGAGTTGGAGCTCGGATGAGCCAGTCGTCCAGATATGGGAAGACAAAGATTCCCATGCCTCTTAGAAATGCGGCTACGACTGCCATGCATTTTGTGAATACTCTTGGAGCAGAGGCTAGACCGAAGGGGAGTACTCTGTATTGGAAATGTTTTCCCTGAAACAGAAAGCGAAGATACTTTCTGTGGGATGGATGGATGAGTATATGTGTATACGCATCCTGTAGGTCTAGAGAACAAAGCCAGTCCTGACCCTGGAGGTAAGGAAGGAGAATGCCGAGAGACAGCATTTTGAATTTCTCCTTGAAGAGAAATTTGTTCAATTCTCTCAGATCTAGGATTGGTCTGAATCCCCCTGTCTTCTTTGGAATGAGAAAATAAGGGGAGTAGAAACCGGACCCTTGTTGAGGAAGAGGAACCTCTTCTATGGCCCCTTGGGCAAGAAGAGAGGAAACCTCTTGACCCAACAGGGTTAGGAGAGATGGGGGAGAATTGAATGGTCTCACCATATGATGGGGAGGAAGGCTGGAGAAATGAAGTTTGTAACCCTCTCGAATGATAGAGAGGGTCCATTGTTCTGTTGTGATTTGTTCCCATCTGGGAGCAAAGTGAACCAACCTTCCGGGTATGGTGAGAGGTTCTGGTTGTGTTAGAACCAGAAGTGGCAAGTTCCCTAGGAGCAAGTCAAAACCCCTGAGGGGTTGGAGCCTGCTGAGCTACAGTAGCTGCTGCAGGCTTAGCTCGTGCTTGTTTGGATTGCTGACGCTTAGCAGTATAGCGAGGTTGAGAAGACTGCTGGCCAGTATTTGAAGCAACTCTGGCCTTCTTATAGTAAGGCCTTTTAAAAGACTTTTTCTTAGTAGGAATTGAAGTGGACTTTGAAAGTCTTTCCAAGGTGGCATTTTCAGCATCCATCTGGGTGGCTTTGATTTGCCACTCTTCCCCAAATAAGTTCTCACCTGTACAGGGCAGATTCCGTAAGCCATCTAGAACCCAAGGTTCCAGATCAGAGGCCTGGAGCCAAGCAAGACGTCGGGCTGCAATAGCAATGCCCGAAGCCCTACTGGCTCCCTCAAAGGAATCATATGCTGCCCTATTAGAGAACTTAGAAACCTCTAAGAGTTGTTTCACTAGGGAAAGGAATCCCTGCTTTTTATCCTCAGGGATAAAGGGGGGCAAAATGCCGCACCTTTTTGGCAAGTTCCTCCAGGAACATGCCCATATAGAGACTGTAGGAATTAATCCTGGCTATAAGCATACTAGCCTGGAAAATTTTCCTACCAAAAGAGTCCAAAGTCTTACATTCCCGTCCTGGAGGGGTGGAAGAGTGCCTTTTGGTACTCCTAATCTTCTTCATTGCAGACTTCACCACAATAGAGTGGTGGGGCAATTGAGTCTTTTGGAAACCAGGAGAAGGAGGGACCCTATACATGGTGTCCAACCTACGGGAATAAGGAGACAAAGTCAAAGGATTTTCCCAGAAATCCATCAGTTGTTCTTGAAGGATTTCATGGATAGGCAGGGTAACTGCCTCCTTAGGGGCCTTTGAGTATCCCAAAATATCCAGTTTTTTGGATCTGGGTTCCTTTTCAGAGGATGTGGTAATAGAAAGGGCTGTAGCCATATCTAAAACAAAGTCCTGGAAGGACAAATCCTCTGGAGGGGACATTCTCCTTTTAGGAGAAGAGGGCTCCTCAGGTAAGTTGAGTGAAAACTCAGCAGAATCATCAGAGGAGTGAAAATCCTCAGAGGAATCGGTGCTTTCCTCTAACGCACGATACGCGTACCGATCGGTATCGATATCGGGCGTATCGGGTATGGAACCGGTATGGAGCGAAAGCCCATACGGTACCGACTTGCGTTTAGAGGTGGACGGCCTCGATACCGGCATGGCGGACGATACCGGTATCGGGCCCGGAACCGCTGAAAGCGGAACCGATGGCGTTGCAGCTTTAATGAAAGCCATGACGGCCTGCTGCATGGACTGTACAGTATCGCCCATGGACGCCATAGCTGCCTGGATGTCGGTACCGGAGTGACCCGGTACCCCAGAGCAGGCTAACAGGTGATCTGTCGAGGCCGTAGCATCGATATCAACCTGAGACCCCTGAATTGGCGTTTTTGGAAGTTGGACTTCCCGCCGGGGTTGTTTGGCTGGGGCAGAGTCCTCAAGTTCTAAGCTAAGAGCCTCTCGATGCTTTGAAGGAGATTTGCTCTTTGAGGACTTGCCCACAGAAGGTTTGGTTACCTGAGATCCATCCGGAGAAGAAGACCTGGATGACTGTGATGCTGTATTCTCTGAAGCAAACAGCACATGGAATTTGTTGGCCCGGTTCTGCAGCCCACGTTTAGACATGTGGGAGCAAGATGGGCAGTCCGGTATGGAATGGTCAGGCCCCAAACATTTCAGACACCATTCATGGGTGTCTGTGACTGAAATAACAGCATTACATTTGGTACACTTCTTAAATCCAGGGGCTGGCTTCTCCATGAGGAGAAATTGAGTAGGCCGAGAGGCCTCTCTGAAGTGACCAAAAAGCTAAAAAATAAGAAAAAAGAATTATAATTTTTTAAAGAAAGAAAGAAAAGACCGGCGATACCGGTATCGGTATGGGGAAGGCAGGTACGCGGTCTAAAGAAACAAATAAAATAACAATTTCTTCAGCGGTGACAGGAACACGACCTGCTGGCTCCGCGGAAAAAGAGAAACTGAGGAGAGCTGTTCAGGAAGGCGGGAAGGCAGTGCGCATGTGCAGTGGGAGGTCCCAAAAGCTTCTATTCTAAGAAGCTGGGGAGCTTTCCCGCACGGGCTCCGTCGGTACCGACGTACCCATATGTGAGGACTTATTCCTGCTTGTTCCTGGAGATTTCTTTCTTCCTTCAACAGAAATGTTACTTTACAGTCCTTTACTGCAATTGGCTAGCAAACAAGGGCTTTCAGGCAGCAGTACTGATACAATGAGCTTTCTTCTTTACTTTAGTTTATGCAGGTTTAATTAGTTGCTTTAGAGACATTTAGAATTCAACCTTAAAGGTCTCATGCATTTAAAACATAGCAGCAACTCTAATTAAAACTTTCTTAGCCTCTTCACAGCACACATTCAAATACCATAGGGCTGGGATTCCTTCAAGCTTATAGTTCACAGGTTTCTCACTCTACCCTTCTGGATAAAGCACAATCCATGTCACAATCAGATGGATACGATTCAATATTACAATCCTCTATTTCCATAAGCTCACATTCAGGGCAGTCAGGGTCTGCAGCTTCCTAACTAGAAACGGCTGGAGACAGCGTGGGCTTGACTTCCTCAAGCAACTTAACAAGCTGTTCCCACCAAGACATCTCTCTTGACTTAGGGCTGTTATCAAGGCAGGGGAGATCTTTATCTCATAGCAAGCTGTTTAAAAGTTTCAAAGAATTCAGGTTCTCTCTATCAACAGGTTTCCTTACCAGCTTTCCCCGAGGTGAGACTCTTGGTCTCAGCGTTTCCTGGCCAGTCCCTGTAACTGAGTCATATACAGCAATCTCTCCTGGCTTAAACCTCCTGCTTCCTGTACCCACTGCAAACTTTCTACAGCACAGGCTCCGGTCCAAACTCTGGTGCTGGCTATGAGGAGACTCTTCCCTCAAACTGTCGTCTGAGTACCTTTCTCTGGACTCTCTGATAGAATCCTTACTTGCAGTTTCTTTCAGGATTCCTTCCACCACTGTTTCACTGCTACTTTCTCGGCTGTGCTTGCTCCTGCATGCATTAGCCCTTCCGTCTCTGTCTCAGTTCCTGCTTCCGTTTCTCTTCCTCCTATCGAGCTACTCCCTCCCTGTTCTCTGGGGCTTAAATGAGTGGGGCTGGCCTGTATCCTTCCTCCCCGCCCCCAGCAGTCTCTCATTGCCTTCCTCCGTTGCTATGGAGCTGGGGTGTGGCCTTAGGACAGCAGCTTTAGACAGGTTTTTTTCTTTCCTAGCTGGACTTTTAAAGTGGCAGTTCCCTGCACTTTCTTTCTGCTTGGAGGAAACTGCTAGTGTTTTCCCTGTTTCCCTAGGCTCTGGGGTAGCTTCGTCACCACACAAGAGATTGATATGTAGATGAGTCTCCTGTGGAGTCCAGGTGCCTTGAGTGGAGAGGTCTTGCAGATGAGCTCCCCAACCCATCGGAGAAGCATCTGTTGTGAGAGTTGCCTGGGGTAAGGGTTGTTGAAAAGGAGACCCCAGCAACAGGTTTTGAGTGGACTTCCACCATTGGAGGGACAAAATAAGGCGATTTGTATTTGCTATTTTGTCTGACAGGCATCCTGATGCCTGGGTCCATTGGGTGGATAAGGTCCACTGGGCTACCCTCATATGAAGGCGAGCATAAGGGACCACATGCACGGTAGATGCCATGTGGCCTAGTAATTGTAGCATTTCTCGGGCAGTGAGATGAGGCTTTAGCACTGCTTGAGAAGCTAACTGCACCATGCGAAGACAACGGGCCTGGGGGAGATAGGCCCTTGCCTTTCTGGTATCCAGCAAAGCTCCTATGAACTCTAGAGACTGAGTAGGAGTTAGACTGGATTTTGGGATATTTATGACCAGACCCAAAGGATACGCATTGTGCAGGATAGAGAAGTTCTGGCCTCTGACTCTGTTGGGGCTCGAATGAGCCAGTCGTCTAAGTAGGGGAAGACGAATATCCCTAGAGTGTGGAGAAATGCTGCTACCACAGCCATGCATTTCGTGAACACTCTTGGTGCTGAGGCCAGGCCAAAAGGAAGCACTCTGTATTGGTAGTGCTTTCCTTGAAAAAGGAACCGAAGGAACTTTCTGTGAGTTGGATGGATGAGAACATGGGTGTACGCATCCTTGAGAGCTAGAGAACAAAGCCAATCCTGACTCTGAAGGTATGGCAGCAGAGTTCCCAGAGAAATCATCTTGAATTTCTCTTTGAACAGGAATTTGTTCAATTCTCTGAGGTCTAAGATAGGTCTGTATCCCCCTGTTTTCTTTGGGATAAGGAAATAGGGAGAGTAAAACCCTGTACCCTGTTGATGAATGGGTACTTCTTCTATTGCCCCTTAGGCAAGAAGCATGGTGACCTCTTGATCTAACAGGTTGGTGAGAGAGACCCGAGAATTGAACTGCCTTATCATTGTGGGAGGGGGCATGCTCAAAAAATGAAGCTTGTACCCCTCTTTTATGATGGAGAGTATCCAATGCTCTGCTGTTATCTGCCCCCATCTGGGGGCAAAGTGACACAACCTTCCTGGAATGGTGGAAGGCTCTGGTCCAATGAGAGCCAGGAAGGCTAAGTTCTCTAGCTGAAAGTCGAAGGCCTTGTGGAGGTTGAGACTGCTGGGACGGTTGAGGCTTGGCAGTCTTTGACTTTCTCTTTTTGGGTGGTTGCTGACCTTTCCGGACAAGCTGACCTGCAGAACTTCCCTGCTGAGAATAAGCAGGATAAAACCTTTTCTTTTTGGAAAAGAAAGTTTTTTTGAAAGATTTCTTTCTTGCAGGATCAGCTGTGGCCCTGGATAACCTGTCCAAGGTGGAGTTGTCAGCATCCAGCTCAATGGCTTTTTCTTGCCAATCCTTGCCAAACAGGTTCTCACCAGTACAAGGAACATTGCCCAGTTTGTCTTGTACCCAGAGCTCCAAATCAGATGCCTGGAGACAGGCAATTATTTGTGCACCTATGGCAATGGCAGAGGTTCTGTTTATGCACTCAAAACCGTCAAAAGCTGCACGGTTGACAAATTTAGAAATATCCTGGGCATGTTTGACCAATGTGAGAAAATTCAGTCTTCTATCCTCAGGAAGAAGAGGACTCAAAACCTCTAAATCCCCTATGACAGCGATGGCGAAGCTGTGGCACGCGAAGGCCTTGCAGCTGGCACGCGGGAAGGTCCGCATTTAAAAAAATAAAAAAAAGCTGTCTTCTGCCGCTTCCGGGGCCGCCGCGGCAGAATCGAGTGTGCCGCGGGGCCCCCCCTGTGCCTGGCAGAGCCTGCCCTCCAGATCCTGCCTTCCCCAGTATCAGCTCCCTGTTTCCAGCTTGTCACACGCGCCGGCTTTCAGAGCGCGAGGGGAGAGTTTCTCCCTCGCTGCTCTGTTAAGCCCGCGGGGGCTGATGGGAAGATCCCATCAGCCCCCGCGGGCTTAACAGAGCCGCGAAAGGGAAACTAGTTCCCTTCGCGCTCTGAAAGCCGGCGCGTGTGACAAGCTGGAAACAGGGAGCTGATACCGGGGAAGGCAGGATCTGGAGGGCAGGCTCTGCCAGGCACAGGGGGGGCCCCGCGGCACACTCGATTGTGCCGCGGCGGCCGCGGAAGCGGCAGAAGACAGCTTTTTTTTATTTTAAATTTTGGCTGGGCTGGGCGGGGGGGGTTAGGAGTGGTGATGGGCGCTGCGGGGGGATTAGGAGTGGTGACGGGCACTGGGGGGGTTTAGGAGTGGTGATGGGCACTGGGGGGGTTAGGAGTGGTGATGGGCTATGGGGGGGGGCTTAAACTAAAAATTGGGTGATGGATTAGGACTGGAAATGGGCTGGTGGGATTAGGACTGGAAGTGGGTTGATGGGGGTTAGGACTGATAATGGGCTATGGGGGGCTTAAACTAAAAATTGGGTGATGGGGGATTAGGACTGGAAATGGGCTGGTGGGATTAGGACTGGGAGTGGGCTGATGGGGAGGTTAGGACTGGTAATGGGCTATGAGGGGGCTTAAACTGAAAATGGGTGATGGGGATTAGGACTGGAAATGGGCTGGTGGGATTAGGACTGGGAGTGGGCTAACGGGGGCTAGGGCTGGTAATGGGTTGGGGGGGTTGCTAGGACTGGAAATGGGCTGAGTGGAAGGGGGCTTGAATTGCAAATAGCTGATGGGGGACGGGGCTTGGAATGGAAATGGGCTGAGGGGAAGTGGGGGGCTTGAACTGCAAATAGCTGATGGGGACGGGGCTTGGAATGGAAATGGGCTGAGGGGAAGTGGGGGCTTGAACTGCAAATAGCTGATGGGGAGGGGGACTTGGAATGGAAATGGGCTGAGTGGAAGGGGGCTTGAACTGCAAATAGCTGATGGGAAGGGGGGCTTGGAATGGGCTCTTAGGGGAGGGAGCTAGGACAGGAAATGGGCTGATGGAGGGGCTAGGATAGGACTGGGAATTGGGTGTTGGGGGAGCTAAGTTTGGAAATGGGCTGTGGTGGGGGCTTGGATTGAAATGGACTCATGGAGGGGCTAGAACTGGAAGTAGGCTCATGGGGGGCTTGGATTAGAAATGGGCTGAGTGATGGTGGGGCTAGGAAAGGACTAGAAATGGGCTGATGGGAGGCTGGTATTGGAAATGAGCTGATGAAGGGACTCGGATAGGATTGGAAATGGACTGATGGGGGGCCAGGACTGGAAATGGGCTGATGTGGGGACTAGAAGGGAGCGGATACTGGGTGGGGCTGGAATTAAAAGGGAGCTGATGTTGGGGGAGATTAGAAGGGGATGGGGCTGGGAGAGTGAAATGGAGAGGGGAAAAATATTTTGTGTGGGAGGGAAGAAAAATGTACAATTGGCCGGGTATTGGGAGACTAAAAAAGGAGAAAGATTATTATGTTAAAGCAGATGAAGAGAGAGAATGGAAAAAACTAGAAGAGAAGAAAGGAGAAATGGACAGCAGACGATGGAGAGATAGCAGAAGACACAAATAAACCAGAAGAAAGTGGCTGGAACAATTGCAACTGAAAAAAATGCACAAAAGGTACAAAGATATCTCTTTATTTTGAATTTATTAACTGGAATATGTCAGCTCTGGGAAATGTGCATCATTAGTGTCTGTGCTTTGTTTAGTACAAGAGGAAATTAATTTATAGTTTTATTTCTACAGTGTTGTTGTACATTCCAAGTTTGGCTTTTGGGGTTCCCAGTTTAATTATTGCCTTCCTGTTTCTAAATTGAATGAAATCATTAAAACATTATAAATTGCCAATAAATTGAAATGAAAACCAAAGGATTGTGAATCAAATTGATTCTCTGACAATACAAAGATTCCAAACTTTACAAATGATGTTACATAGTTCAGGCAACTTTATAAAGAGTTTTTAGATACTAAAATCTTGTTGTTAAGGTTTAATTGACGTGCTGGCACTTTGAGGAAATTCTTTGGTTTTGTGCGGCAGTTTGGGCACTCGGGCTCAAAAAGGTTAGCCATCACTGCCCTATGATTTCCTTCAGGAACATTTCCATATACAAAATATAGGAACTGATCCTGGCAGAAAGCATGGAAGCCTGGAAGGTACGACGTCCAAAAGCATCCAAACGTTCTGCACTCACGTCCTGGGGGATTAGAGGCATGCCTCTTTGCACTTCTGATCCTTCTCATAGCCAGCTCCACTACAATAGAGTGGTGAGGGAGCTGAGTTTTCTGGAAACCAGGACAAGGAGGGACTCGATACATAGTGTCAAGTCTACGAGAATGAGGAGAGGTGGTAAGAGGGATCTCCCACATTCTTAGCATGAGATCATGCAAGATCTCATGGATGGGCAAAGTAGCTGCCTCCTTAGGAGCTTTGGGATATTGTAAAATCTCCAACTGCTTTGCTCTGGGCTCTGTTTCAGGAGCCACAGTGATGGAGAGACCCCGGAGCCACCTCCCTGATAAAATCCTGGAAGGAGATATCCTCTGGAGGAAACATCCTGTGTTTAGGGGAGGAGGGCTCCTCTGGAAGAAGTGCTCCGGTATTGACAGAACTATCAGAATCCTCAGATTCCTCTGAGGACTCGAAGTACCTTCTGTCTGGATGCTCTTGTAGAGCCCGATACCCGTACCGACCGAAGTCGGTACCAGGAGGAATCGGTACCGGTGTATCGGTACTGGAGAGCATCGGGTGACTGGGTGCCAGCAATGCGGACACCGATGTCGATGCTATCGGTACCGGTACCGATACTAGTGCCGGAGTCGGTGCTGGTACCGGTTGAACTGTCTGACATGGTTCCGAGGGTGTCGATGCCGCATGGAGAGCAGCCAGACTGCGTTCAATAGCCAGGAACCTCTAGTCTATTGACGCTGCCGATGCCTGGATGTCGGTACCGGAGAAGACAGCCGGTACCCCACAGCATGGCATGGCACCAGTAGTTCTGCCGAGGTCGAGGCCTCGAGAACATCCTGGAGCCCCGATAATGCTTTGGAAGCCGAAGCCTCCCGCCGGGGCAATTTTGCCGGTGCAAAATCCTCAAGGGCAACGCCAGAGGCATCTCGATGCTTAGAAGGAGATCTACCCTTTGAGGACCGGCTGGACTTATGTTTAGTTACCTGAGATCCACGGAAGAGGAAGCCCTGGAAGACGTCGATGCCAGCGAAGCTGCATCAGAGGGAAACAGGGTACTGAGTGATAGGGGATAATAAGGTTTAGTTTAAGTGTACATACAGAAGGATTCGAGGCCTGTAAGAGGGGCCCGGAAGAGGGAAGATGGCAATCCTGTATATGTCTATATATGGAAAAGGAATGTGCTGTGCTAAGCTAAATTGATTGTTCTACTCAGAGATGACTCGTATTTGCATAGTTACTGATAAGCTATAGTGGGCCCCAGGAGATGGGTGGATGACGTATGAATATGTTTCTGATAATGTATAAAATACGGACAATCCCTCCACCCTATGGAATAAACTGCATACCACTTATGTGCAAGTGTGTGTGTGTTTGTTCCCCTGGATTCCAGAGAAAGAAGGTAAGGTGATTCCTCGACCCAGACAGACGTCCCAAGGGTTAGTGATAAAAGGTGCTGGGAAAGGAATAATGTACCCTTACAATTTGGTGCCAGAAGTGGGATTTCCCCGATGCACTTTCTAAATTGAAGCAGCTTTGGTAGCTGCACAAGGATTTTTTAATTGACGTTGCTTTGGTAGCTCGTCTTGGAAAAATGCGCTTGGGTAGCGCTGGGAAAATGCGCTTGGGTAGCGCAGTGAATAACAGGGACGTCCTGCTGGGTCTGTGGTAATATCCTTCTCCTTCTCTGTGTGCTTGTGTGCCTGTGTGAGTTTGGCAAAACGCCCCTGCCGTACTCCGAAGTGATATAGCGCTAGTGACGGGTACTGTGCAGAAAGCAAGTGGCCAGACGTGCATTTGTTGTGAATTAATTAGAGGATGGGGGGGTCCCAAGGTGAGGGGACCGCTCCAGAATCCGCGTGAGTGCATGTTCAGCTAAATGTTGTGATAAGGTTTAAAACTGCAGCTAAAACAGCCATTCTACATAAATTGTCAGTGTAGGTTACAGAAATAAAGTAGTGATCAAGCTATCACAGAGCTACACATATGTCAAAAAGAAAAGACTCAATTCTGTACTTGAAACTTGAAAGTAGACAGTATCATTGAAGGCCAATGTGTATATGGGTCCCACAAACAGATAATTCTTAAATGTTCAAATAAATCAAAGCTAAATCACAATACCCCCACACAGAAGCAACAGTAGGTCTCAGACTTCCCGGGCAAAACATAAACCAGTCAGATTGTTCTGACACGGCAAAGCCCTGCTAGCATCAACGACCTATGGTATAACGTTGCTCTGGGGTGGGCATCAACCAACTCTTTCACTTAGAAAAATAGTAAAGAATTTTAGCTGAAAAACTGCTGCCACAATCAGTTGGTGAACTTTGCTAGTGTTTCCATTCAGTGAACACCAAGTGCCTTTAGCCACCCCCTGAAGAAACCTCTTTAGGTGAAACGCAAGACAAGCACGTGTGAGAGCGTTGGGGATCATGGCATTGGCTCAGCACTGACATTCAAGCATTGGTGCAAAAGCTAAGTTCCGTTAAACCACTCTTTTGATATATTGTGGCAGCAGTTTTTCAGCTAAAATTCTTTACTATTTTTCTAAGTGAAAGAGTTGGTTGATGCCCACCCCAGAGCAACGTTATACCATAGGTCGTTGATGCTAGCAGGGCTTTGCCGTGTCAGAACAATCTGACTGGTTTATGTTTTGCCCGGGAAGTCTGAGACCTACTGTTGCTTCTGTGTGGGGGTATTGTGACATAAGTGTAGGTTACAGGACATTTGCTAATTCTGCTGAAGAAGTCTGTTAGCATGTTTACTGTGCTTAGTTTATCTCTGTGCCTATACGACACCCCCCCCCCCCCCTCTCTAGCGAAGGTAAAACTGATGACTCAGAGTCCCTGGAATGCAAGTGACAAGTGGTGTCTGTTTATTCTTCCAATGCTTTTCGATGTGTGCTGTAACTTGCTGCATCTGCAGATAGTACAGCCTGAGCGAGACATGCTCCGCTCTTCTCTCCCCCTCCCTTCTTGTTCTTTGTGTTGAAGCGTAGCAGCTGCTGCAGGCTTTGTTCTGGCCTGTTTAGTCTGCTGTCGCTTAGGAACAAAGCGAACTTGAGCGGATGACTGGCCAGCATTGGAACCAAATCTAGGCTTTTTGTAGAAAGATTTCTTAAAAGACTTCTTTTGGCAGGGAGTGAAGTAGACTTAGAGAGTCTATCCAAAGCAGCATTCTCTGCATCCATTTGAATGGCTTTGACTTGCCACTCTTTGCCAAAGAGATTTTCACCTGTACAAGGTAAATTGCCTAGGCCATCTTGCACCCAGGATTCCAGGTCAGAGGCCTGGAGCCAAGCAATTCAACGAGCAGCTATGGCTATGCCAGATGCTCTACTAGCACCCTCAAAAGAGTCAAAGGCAGCCCTATTGGAGAACTTTGACACATCTTGGATATGCTTTAACAGAAGCAGGAACTCCTCTTTTCTATCCTCTGGAATAAAGGGGAGAAAATCCTGTACTTTAAGAGCAAGCTCCTTTAGAAACATGCCCATATAGAGGCTGTAGGAGTTGATTCTGGCAATAAGCATACTAGCCTGAAAGATTTTCCTGCCAAAAGCATCCAAAGTTCTACATTCTCTTCCTGGAGGGGTAGAAGAGTGCCTTTTGGTACTCTTAATCTTTTTCATAGCAGACTTCACCACAATAGAATGGTGAGGAAGCTGGGTTTTTTGAAAACCAGGAGAAGGAGGGACCCGATACATGGTATCCAACCGACGAGAATGTGGAGATAGTGTAAGAGGAGCCTCCCATAAATCCATCATATGTTCTTGGAGAATATTATGAATGGGCAAGGTGACTGCCTCTTTGGGAACCTTAGAGTATCCTAAAATGTCTAATTTTTGAGCTCTAGGTTCCTTTTCAGAGGATACTGTAATGGAAAGTCCCTTGGCAACTTCCAAGATGAAGTCCTGAAAGGACAAGTCCTCTGGAGGAGACATTCTTCTCTTTGGGGAAGAAGGCTCCTCAGGAAGAATAAGGGATGCTTCATCAGAATCATCTGAGGTATCGGCATCCTCAGAAGACTCGAAGTATCGCCTACTTGCTTCCAGAGATTGATACGGGTACCGACCGGTATCGACCTCGGGCGTACCGGGAGCCGGGTCGGTACCGAGAATATCGCGGGAAGCAAAAACCGGTACCGGCTTCTACTGGAAGTAGATGCTCTGGGTACCGGTATCGGTTGTGGTACCGGAACCGGGGTCGGAACCGACGGTTGCGGTACCGAGGGCGTCGCAGCATTAATAAAAGCCATTATGGCCTGCTGCATGGATTGTACCGTAGTACCCATTGACGCCACAACTGCCTGGATGTCGGTACCGGTTTGAGCCGGTACCCCAGAGCAGTCTAACAGGTGATCGGTCGAGGCCGTGCCATCGATGTCAACCTGTAACCCCATAGGAGGAGCTTTGGAAGCCGGAGCTTCCCGCCGGGGTTGTTTGGCTAGGGCAGGGTCTTCAGGGTTGAACCCAAGGGCCTCTCTCTGCTTTGAGGGAGATTTGCCCCTTGAAGACTTGCCCGAGGAATGTTTGGTTACCTGAGATCCACCCGGAGATGAAGACCTGGATGATGCTGATGCTGGATTATCTGTGGAAAACAGCACATGAAATTTAGCTGCTCGGTTCTGTAAGCCCCGTTTGGACATCAGAGAGCAGGATGGACAATCCGGAACCGAATGGTCAGGGCCCAAACATTTAAGACACCACTCATGGGTGTCTGTGACTGAAATAGTACCTGAGCACTTGGTGCATTTTTTAAAACCAGAAGATGGTTTCTCCATGAGGGAGAATTTGTAAAGGCCGGTAGGCCTTACAAAAAGAAATACACCAAGTGTGGAAAAAGAAAAATATATATATTTTTTTTTTTTTTTTAAAGAAATAAAGAAGTAAAGACCGGCGGTACCGGTTCGGAATCGGGGAAGGCAGATACGCGGTCAGAACAACTTTTAAAACAAGAAATTCTTTAGCGGTGACAGGAACATTCTTCAGCGGTGACAGGAACACGACCTGCTGGCTCCGCGGAAAAAGAAGAACTGAGGAGAGTTGGTCAGGAAGGCGGGAAGGCAGCGCGCATGCGCTGTGGGAAGCCCCAAAAGCTTTCCTTTTGGGAAGCTGGGGCGCTTTCCCGCGCAGGCTCCGTCAGTACCGACGTACCCATATGTGAGGACTCATTCCTGCTTGTTCCTGGAGATAAAAAATTGTACTTTGTTTTGAAAGTTTTTAAAAATTCAGTTTTAGGAATACAGTATATTGTAGCACTATGACATACGAATTTTCTTTAGTTTACACACTTGCACTTTATGTTACCAAAATACTTGTTGTAGCAGTACATTATGTAGAGGCTCAGTACACACAGAAATTATAGAATTTTGGAAAGAGGCTGATCTGAAATTGCTTTGTTCCCAAGCACATAGATCACATTTAGTGGAAAGATGGAGCTTAGTTACCAGGAAATATGAGAATATTTGTAAAGTTAGTAGACAAATAAAACAATAATATTAACTTGAGATGATTGGATAAACAAAATTTTACTTGTTAGCAATGATCTAGGAGAGGTTTAAAAAAATAATAATAATAATAATAAAAGAGAGAGAGAGAGGCAGAAGGTGAGGCTACAGCCTAGGAAAAGGCAATAAACGTACTGCTTCGAATGTGATGATCTGGGCTACCAGAATTCTGACTGCTCTAAGACTTCTCGAGGACCCACAAGGCCTGAAGAACAGGAACCTTGTATATTTATGCCTCTGAAGAGACATGAATAGGCAGGGGGGAATAGGCCGAAAAGAACCCGAGGATCGTCATGAGGCCCAGCCACAAATGCCCTGCAGGCCAAGAAGAACCTGAAGACGTATCGCCATGAGGCCCAACTACAAATGCCTTGAACCTTCTTAGGCCTCTCACCTCAAAAGGATCTCTTAAACACCATGATTAGTGAGTAACTTCCACAGATCTTTGTGGGCACTGCAATTATAAGATCAGTCCTCAAATATTTTTAAGTTTCCACAGCACTCTCCCTGGGAACCGGGTATAAGATAGACTTTAGTCACACCTGAGAGATTATGTGGCCGTTCTGTTAGAAGCCATACTCCTTCCTATTGGGATTGATGTTATAAAATGCCGTGAAGCACTAGTCTATATTGTAAGGACTTTACCTATATTTTGTTTAGGCAGTTGCTAATTAGAATGAGCACTGTTTACTCATATTGTTATGCTTATTGAAAAGGATCTACATTTATATTTTATATATACCTTTTGTTTACAAAAATACTAAGTTTCTAACAATTGTTTGATGTTCTTAGCAGCCTTGCCAAATAAGGATACACTAGTATGGTATAAAAAAGACAAGGACCTATGCATGTAGTTTGATGGAATGATGTAAGTGGAAAAAAAGTGGTGTTGAGAGGAGTGTGATGGAATATTCATGTTGGAAAGGAGAACTCAGATTAACATTATAAAATGGTGAGGGTGAATTGAAATGTGAAATGATGTATCCGATGTATCCATCTAGAAAGAAAACTGACAATGAATACTCTACAATATTTGATTATGCCATCCCCATTAACTCCAATTTTGAAAGTCATCTAGCCCAGAGATATACCCAATAATTGGAAATAGACACTTGGAGATAGGCTGAGTGCACTTTTCATCCTAATGAGCTTTGGGGAGACTCACACTGGCCATGTGGTGCTTTTCAGATGCTTTTATCCCTTTTTGCCTCTATGTGTCCTGGCCCGATACATGAAGCTAAATGAGGAAAGTTACTTACACAAATTTTTACAAATTGGTATAATTCTAAAATTGTGAAAAATTTGAGGAAGTGTGGGCATCTTGTCAAAATGTATTAGCTAAATTGAGTTGCTTAGGATTGGCTGTTGTATGCAAGCAGCAATCCACGAAGGGGGGAACCTCCGAAACCTTAAAAAAACTTTGTAAAGAAATTAAACTGTCTTGCCTTTGACTCTGTTCAAAAAAAAAAAATTGCCCTAAGGGAGTAGACTGAAATTTTTCTCCCTCTGAACTGTTATATGGAAGACTGCTTACTTTTTATACTCCTGAGCCTCACATTTGATCTCTTGTATTTCCTAGCAGCAGAGGCAACTCTCTTCCCTCCACAGGTATGCTCAGCAGGTCCAGTCCTTTCTGCTGGATGACTCAGCTCTTTTCTTTCAATCCGGAGACTGGATTTTGGTAAAGACATACCACCAGCACACAGTACAAGCCCCTTTTCCAGTATGGGACCATTCCAAGTTCTTCTGATAACACCGATTACAGTGAAGGTGGCGGCTAAAAGATCCTGAAGCCATTGCCCTCGCTGGAAACATTCTCCATCTATAGATCTGGCTTCAGGACCAGGATGAGAAGTAGCTGACGCCGGGGCAGCCAAGGCCCTAGCAACTGGAGAGGAGAGGAGAAGACTCCTGAAGAAAAGCAGCTTTCGGCCTAGAGGTACCGAACCAACATATCCCTTCAAGGTTGGTGACAGGTCAGAGCACCTCACAAGCACGGTACCTTAGACCCGCTCTACGGACCTCCAAACTACAGTGATCGCCATCACATGGACAGCCATCCTGTGTGACTCCTCCCCTTCGTGGATCCATGCGTCAAGAATCAAGCGTGTATCGTCTCCACTGACATCTTCGGTTCCAGCCTCCTGACCATTACGCACAAGACTGTGTTGACTCCTCCTATCACTCATATAGTGCCTCCTTCAGCCCATCTCGGGAACTGTTAATACGGCAATACTACTTGCCCAGACTGCCTTACCTTTTGTGTGCGCAGCTCGCTACAAACTGGAGCTTTTCTCTCAACGTCTCATTACTGTACCTTCTAATCTGTGTGAAATGCAGAAGTTTACTGTACTTGATAATTTAAACTGCACCCAGCCCCATGTTTCTTTTTCTACTTTCTTGTATAACATTGGTGTTACTTGCCCCTCTTTGGGATATGACTAGGTCCCTTGCTCATTGTAAACTGTCTCTAGTTTTAATGCTACGGATTGTTTTATTGTTTTTGCTTTTAGCCTGTCTATGTATCTTTCTTTGGGGTGGTCTCAAAGGGCTGCTTATTGCCCTATTGAGCGGTTTTATAATTCTTGTTCTTTTTTGTTGTATATTTTCATTTGTTCTTGGCTGTTGCTGAAAGGCCTTAGAAAGCTCTACCACTTTTATGTACTCTTATGCACCTGTTTCCATGGTGGCTGATGTACCTGTGCATGCCTCCACTGACCTCCCGTTAATGTCTGCTTAACGGCCCAGTAGACTGTTTGGCTGTTCTTATAGTGGGCCTATGCAGGCCCAAAGGGGGGATTGATAGGGGATAATAAGGTTTAGTTTAAGTGTACATACAGAAGGATTCGAGGCCTGTAAGAGGGGCCCGGAAGAGGGAAGATGGCAATCCTGTATATGTCTATATATGGAAAAGGAATGTGCTGTGCTAAGCTAAATTGATTGTTCTACTCAGAGATGACTCGTATTTGCATAGTTACTGATAAGCTATAGTGGGCCCCAGGAGATGGGTGGATGACGTATGAATATGTTTCTGATAATGTATAAAATACGGACAATCCCTCCACCCTATGGAATAAACTGCATACCACTTATGTGCAAGTGTGTGTGTGTTTGTTCCCCTGGATTCCAGAGAAAGAAGGTAAGGTGATTCCCCGACCCAGACAGACGTCCCAAGGGTTAGTGATAAAAGGTGCTGGGAAAGGAATAATGTACCCTTACACTGAGCTTAGCAGCTCGTTTTTTTCCGACCTCTTTTAGACATCATGGCACAGGACATACAATCCGTGATGGAGTGGTCAGGACCTAAACATTTTAGACACCATTCATGGGTGTCGGTGACGGAGATGGTACCGCCACACTTGGTGCACTTTTTGAAACCCGAAGCAGGTTTCTCCATTGTGGGAAACTTTTTGGGCCTAAGGCCAAAAAAGGCACGTGCACCTGGGAAAAAATGGGGAAAAAGTACTAAGTATCTTTTTTTTTTTTTAAGAACAGATAGTTCTTAAATTGTTCTTGTTCTGTTATGTATTTAACCATTCACCGTTCTGTTATGTATTTAACTATTACATTGTTTACTGTCAAAAATTGTTCCATGTAAAACAAGCCCTTGCTTTGTTGACTGTTGTTTCAATTGTGAGCCGCATCTGAACTCTGGAAGATGCGGGATATAAATGATTGTTAAATAAGTTAAATAAAATAAAGAAAATAAAGAAAAAAAAACGGCGGTACCGATAGAGCGTTGAAGAAGGCAGACACGACCACAAAAAAAGAAAGTAATAAGGAAAACATTTTTTCGGTGACAGGAACAACGACCTGCTGGCTCCGCGGAAAACGAAGAACTGGAGAGAGGCAGTTGGGAAAGGCGGGAAGGCAGCACGCAGGTGCTGTGGGATGCTCCCAAAGGCTTTCTAATTGGACAATGGGGAGCGTTCCCGCACAGGCTCCGTCGGTACCGACGATACCCATATGTGAAGACTACATTCCTGCTTGTTCCTGGAGATTATAGTCCTACAGAGCCAACACCCTCAGAAGAAGGTGCAGCTAACTGGTGCATGGCAAGCAGGGCTGGCTGTAGGCATGAGCTAGCATGTCGTTTGCACAGAGCCCTGTAGAGCAAGATCCCTGCTCTAGGCTGGCTGCCATAACCCCTGGCATGCTTGCACTCTTCCCCAATGCCTTACCTCTTCCAATCACCCCCAATGCGCATGCATCCCCATTCCTTCTTCTCTTTCACATATCTCTCAAGACAAGCAGAGAAGAGAACTGCACACCTGGATGTATTCTCCTCCTTCTCTGCCTCCCGGCGCTGAATGCAGAATTTGAACCCCGGAGCTCTACACCGTCTTGCCCAATTCAAAATTTTGCATTTAGCACCAAGCAGCAGAGGCACAGCTGCTCCCCTCCAGGCTCCTGCTCCTCTTCTACGGCTGTCTTCACCTTTCTCCTGGGTCCTTGCTAGTGCTGCTCTTCGCTCCACAGTCCCCACTGTCTTGCCACAAAAGCAGCAGGAGTCAGTCTGTCTCCCCCCCTGCCTTTTTTTTTTTAAAGTGCTGTCAAGTCAATGCTGACTCCTGGCAACCCAGCAGCCCCTGGATGTTCTTGGCAAGGTATGACTGGAAGTAGACTACCAGGCCTTTTCTTCTGAGGCAATGATTTGCCCAAGGAGTACCAGAGGAAATCAAACCCAGATCTCTTGGGTGCTAGGCTGTTGCTCTAATCATTAGGCTACTCCTCCACGCTGTCCTCTACTGCTCCTCCATCTGTTGACAGTGCAGCCTGCAGTCACCATGAACACTCTTCATTCTTGCAAGCGGGACTTCTTGTTGCTGATCTGCTGATCTGGGAAGTCCTGTCAGTGTGATGACTGCAGGCTGTTCTTTCAACAGATGGAGGAGCAGTAGGGGACAGATGGACTGACTCTCGCTGCTCCTTAATTACTCTTAACTAATTTGGGGAGACTAATCTGGAGCAATGGGAAGGAAAGTTGGAGCAAATGCTGGAGGAAGACAGGAAGATGAAGGGTGCAGAAGTTGCAGAGGAAGGAGTGGGAAGCAGCAGATGCCCAAAAGGGGGATAAATGGGTGGAACAGATGCTGGAGAAAAGGCTTTGACAGAGACAAGAGACACGGGAGGAAGAGGCAGGGCAGGGGCAGAAAGGGAGACAGGCAAGGGAATGGATACTATAATGTGTGGTCCCTTATTCCGGATTTGCTGAGGGTCTACGCTCTGCATGTTTGAGCATCATCAAGCATTATGTTAGCGAATAGTTTCTGTGTAGGAATTAGTCAAAAGCCGTTTTTCTTTTATTTTCCTAATAGGAATGCATTGAGACTGGTATAATATTTGCAGTGCTGCGAGTCCTGGAAGTTGTTGCGGTTTGGTACTGCATATTTTCCACACAGGTGCTAAGAAGTGCAGGCGATCACACCAAAACCTTCCGTGCTATCCTCATGTCACACACACACACGTGAATAAGAAGCATGAGAGACATATTTACAGGGTTGATAAGCTACAGGTACAGTAATGTCATATATTTAGGTAGTGGCACGATCAATCTGTATTATGGCGGTATTTCAGCTGATGCACTTGTCACTGCTAGTAGTCAATCCAAATTACTTAGACAGAATAAGGAATGCCAGAATATCAGTTACTGCGAATCAAATCCTAAATCTTCAGGTACAGCACACACTAGACTCCTGTGGATACAATGCGCAGTGGAGAACAGACAAACCTCTATGTCTGGGCCTTATTCCACCCATCAGCTGGTATAACGGGGGAAGTCCGGAGGAAGCACTGCGTATGTAAATGGGCCATCCCTGAATATGCTTTATGTGTCTCGCCGACTGACCACGCCCCTGTTCTGTCTCTCCCGCCCCCGTTCTGAGATCCCCATGCTAGCGGTGTGTACATGCAGGACCATGGGAGTTTCAGAATATGGTATTGGACATTTTCAACTTGTAGAACGTCTACTGCACACATTTATCTGTCTTTTTTGTGTTCTGAAATGACCTCCATAGGGTTTGAATCAGACAGACAGGCAGAAGAGTGAAGTAGCTGAGAGAAGAGTGGGCAGAAGAGTGAGCATGGCCATGATTATGGTGAAGAATGCTGCAGCTTACCTAAGAATCTAAGAACATAAGATATGCCATACTGGGTCAGACCAAGGTCCTTCAAGCCCAGTATCCTGTTTCCAACAGTGGCCAATCTAGGTCATACATACCTAGCAGTTTCCCCAAAAGACACATGTTCCTCAATGTTTGTATTGGGACAAGCAGTGATATCCCGGGTCCCTTTTAATAATGGTTTATGGACCTTTCCTCCAGGAACTTGTCCAAACCTTTTTTAAACCCAGCTACACTAACAGCCATTACTACGTCCCTGCCTGTGGAAGTACAACTTCTCATGGGCAGAAGAGTGAGCATGGCTGTGGAGATTGCTGCAGTTTGCCTATGAGAGATGATGCTCCTGCAGGCAGAAGAGATAATCAGGGACACGATCGCAGCTAAAAAGTTCTGGAGAAAGTGGAGAGCACATACACACATATACAAAGCACCCCCCCCCCACACACACACACCTTCTGCACTCTCCCTCCACACATGCACACAAGGAACCCACTCCCATGCACAAACACACACACACAGGCACCCCATCCATGCAACACAGGCACACACACACCCAGGCACCCCATTTCTGCAACACACACACACACAAATATATAGATAAAGCACAGTTACTTACCTGTAACAGGTGATCTCTGGGAACAGCAGGAATTAGTCTTCACATATGGGTACGTCGGTACCGACGGAGCCTGCGTGGGAACGCTTCCCAGTTTCCACTCGGAAAGCTTTTAAAGCATCCCACCACGCCTGCATGCTGCCTTCCCGCCTTTCCCAACTGCCTCTCCTCAGTTAAGTTTGAAAGCTGAGACAAAGAGAGAGAGAAAGGAAAGATAGATAGAGATACAACTCCTGGGGAGGTGGGTGGGTTGTGAAGACTAATTCCTGCTGTTCCCAGAGATCACCTGTTACAGGTAAGTAACTGTGCTATCTCCAGGAACAAGCAGGAATGAGTCTTCACATATGGGACTCTCAAGCTGAGATGCCTGGAGTCCGAGCATGTGATAGGTTGGAACATGCTATTTCCCACAACACCAGGCATCCTGGGGATGGAGGGCAGGAGTTGAAGAAAAAAGATGCTGTAGAACAGCTAACCTCGCACAGGACTGCAGAAGAGGAGTCCATGTGTGGATAATGATTGTTATTAAGGATATTGCAAAAAACTGCAATATGGACCTCCGGTACAGGATTGTATAGGAATATGTAGGTTCAAGGATCTACTGGGAACCCAGTAGAGGAACCGTAAAGAGGACCTCACTGCAAGAAGGAGGTAACAAATCTGTTGGAAAACCTAGGAGGTCAAATCCTGAAAGACAACAGGAACCCCTAGGTAGGGGAAACTGGGGTAGTACAAAAACGGTGGGCCTTCAGTGAAAAGCTGTATGGTAAACTGAACTCTTTTGGCGGCAGAGCACTCACTCTTGGGAGCAAAAGAGAAAGGCTAACCGATTTGGACAAATAGGCACAGTCCTTGTGGGGAAAAGGAATAGGAACCCCTTGTATCCCAGAAAGAGAGGACAAATGCCTGAGGCATTAAGCCTGTGATTAACTGAAGATCTACAATATCTCTCCTAACTGGGGTAAGCTAGGAGAGATATTAGGTATGGAGAGCTTCAGAAGTACCTAAACCGTTAGGTTATGGTATAAAAATTGTTGAGAACCACAGGGTGGTTGAGTGTGTAGAAACCCAAACCTGCTGGATAGCAGGGGTATGGGAAAAATCCCTCTGTCAGAACAGAAGCTATACGAATATAGACAGTGAGATAGATAAGTATGCAGAGACATATCTATCTATAATGGAATATCTCGACAGATATATATATATATATATATATATATATATATATACCTACATATAGATATATGAATAGACATATAAGAATATATCTATAGTGAGATATGGAAGGGCATAAAATACACATAAAGATAATCTCAGTATGTAGGCCTAAATATGGGTGTCTGTAATTAAACAGACAGATATCTGCCCACAGCATGGTATTCAGATAGGACATGTGGAGAGGAAAGATTCATCTAAAACAAGAAGGTGCAACCTACTTGAGAAGATATATAGAGAATCTATTCCACCTGGTGATGATCTGCCAGGATGCTAGCTAGCGAAACAACCAGGATGGTTAAATGAGAAATAGAGGATAATATCCATCTATAATCAGCAAGTCCGAAGCCGTTCAGGACTCTAGCATGGTAAGTAGACAAAAGACAGAAAAGGATGAGGTACCATGTTGACCTGCTGAAGGGCAAAAAGGTATCATGTATTCTTACCATGAAGACGAGCTGCAAGGAGAAAGAGCATATCTGCGATTGGGAATGCCATGGACCAAAGCAGGGAATTGGCAACTCCTTAAGCTCTTAGGTAAGAGAAGGCTTATGTCCTTTATGGCAAAAGGAGATAGCAAATGAAGGGAAATCCTTCTAGTCATGGGAGACATGACTGAAAAGCCTTTTCCAACCATCTAAAATAGCTGTTGGAGAAAAAATCCCCATGCTCTCTAGCAAGGGCCCATAGTGGATAGCTTCTCTGTAGGATCGCAGAGAGCATGATGCAGGAAAATGAGGAGATAGGACTGGCTGCTAGAGCCAGTATCGCAGCCCACTATGCTGCCAAATCCAGGGGATGGAGATGGCAGGATAGAAGAGCAACCCAGAGCTTGTAGTGGGATAATCTCCAAGATAGATGGAAAAACACTGACTTGGAGCCACTACTAAGACCAGACAGAATGTTAAAGGAAACAAATCTGGTTGCTTGTGGGCAAGAATTACTGGACCAAATATTAAGGCTCCTGCATAGGCAGCTGCTGGCCAGACAGCAGAAAGAATATTACTGACTAAAAAACAGAAAGAACAGACAGAACAGGATTGGAAAACTCTGTACATGTCTGACAAACTGCCTTAAAGTAAAAACAAGACAGGGGAGGAAACTCAGGGAGGAGAACTCTGCACTGGAAAGTGACACACTTAGAAGGGTTGAAGAAGAAAACCCTCCAGTAAGTAAGTTTGCTCTTACAGTAGTAAGAGGGTGAAGAAAATAAAGCTGAAGAAGAAGACTTACCAAGTAGTAAGTCTATAGAAAGGAAAAAATACATGCTAGCACAGGAACTATCATTTGATAGTGGTCAGACCTCTTTCTCTGGTAAGAGAAGAGGAGAAACCTGTGACTTATAGGCATGAACATTCTGACAGCTCATATAAAAAATGGATGTCTTTTGGAAAGAGATCCAGGCGTGGGGGTTAGAATGAAGTAATAGGTTGCCTCTGTTGAGAAGAAGCAACTGTAGATTCTAACCCCAAGGGTCACAAGCATGTGATGATGGTTGATCAGAAACCCTGCAGAGGCCGGGTTTGCTAAGCCTGGTGAAAATGTGGATTCTTTAGACCAGGACGATGTGTCCCCTGTACGGGAACATCTGTATGATGGGCAAATGAGGAATAAAACCTTCTTCTCCTGTGGGAAGAAAGTTTGGTAGGACATTTCCTACCTATTGGGACAGAAGAAGGACCCTTGCTGACAGGTAAGTCAGTGGACAACTGAGTAACCTGACGTAGAGACTCTTTGTTGAATAGATTGTCTCCAGTGCAAGGAGTATGTCCCAGTCGTTGTTGTGCCCAGTTAGCCAAATCTGAAGCTTGGAGCCAGGCTCTACGTCGTGCCCCTATAGATATAGCAGAGGTCCTGCTGACAGACTCAAGAGAGTCTAGGGAAGCACGAGAAAGAAACCAAGAGATATTCTGGAGATGCTGAAGCAGCGAGGAATAGTCTGTACTCCTGGAAACTGAAAGGAAAGGAGTCAAAAGATGTAATTGCTTTGTGACTTCCTTCAGAGAAAGACTCATATAGAAAATATATGAGAGAATTCTTGCAGAAAGCATAGATGTTTGGAAGGTTTGACGTCCAAAGGCATCTAGTGTCCTAGACTCACGACCTGGTGGATAAGAAGAGTGCTTTTTCTTACTTTTGATCCACCTCATTGCTGATTCCACAACTATGGAATGATGAGGAAGTTGAGTCTTTTGAAACCCAGGAGAGGGGGGCACCTGATATAAGAGATCAGTTGCTCTGGGGGGTGGGGGTACCCTAAAAGGTGTTTCCCACATTCCTAGAAGAATATCCTGCAAGGAATGATGTAAAGGAAGCATTATGTGGTCCTTTGCATTGGTAGAAACAGAGCCTTGTACAGGATCATGTCCTGGAATAGGAATGGCAAGGGATCTTGCTATATCCAGGAGGAAACTCTGAAAAGAGGGATTCTTGACGGAAATCTCCCTTGGACAGGTTAGATCTAAAGAACTAGCCTGAGCAGACACAGAGTTATCCAAAGATATAGAAATAGATGATCCTGAAGGGTGCAGTGTGGAATGCTTAAGGGATGGTTGCTGGTACCGGTAATCAGGAGCAGCAACCGTCCTTACCACATTGTCCATGCCAGGTATCGACTCCAAACTTGGTATAGAATGGAGAGATGCTGTTGAAATGGTAGGAGTTTGCCCCGATGCTACTGTGGATACCGGTACTGAAGTCAAGACCGGTACCGATGTCGAAGTCGGGCTTGACAAAGACATCGGAGTAGTCATTGGTGACTCCTCAATTGGTATCGAGGGAACCGGAAACCTCCCGCTGCTATCCTCAGTAGCCAGCCACCGGTATCGATCGGTGTCAGTACCAAAATGTATTGGTACGCAGTCTTCCAGACTAGAAATAGATTCCAAACTAGGCATCGAGGGCAAGGAGCCTGAGAAAGGAAGTATGGAAGGCACCAACTGTAAGGGTAATGAAGACATCGGTACCGACCTCGGTACGATGTCCGATACTGGTGAATGGAGGTTTACTCGTGGCAACTCAATCGGTCTCAGTAGAACCGAGAGTTGCGGATCCGAGCCATCAGGACCGATACCTCGGTACCGCCCTGAGACGGTACCAAGGCGAGTCGCTACCCAATCCTCCAGACTGGAGATCGATTCCAGACTCGGCATCGAGGGAAGTGAGGCTGTCGATGCACATCTGGAGGGTACCGACATCGGAGGCAGTATCGGTGTTGGAACCGATAATGGAAAGTCAATCTGGGACCTATCCATCGGCCCCGAAGGCACCGTGGAGGCCAGATGACGATCCCTGGTGAGGAGTGATTCATCCAACACCAGTGCCGATGCAGGGGTATTGGCACTGCTCGAAGCGGATACCACCACCATGCACGGCTCAGGTATGTTCTGTGGGGGTTGAGCCCCAGGAACAACCCGATACCCCTTACAAGCTTTGGAGACCGAAGACTCCCGCCGGGGTTTTGAAACCAGGAAGCCATCCAGGGCAGAGCCGGAGCTGTCTACATGCTGTGCATGAGACCTACCACTCGAGGCCTGGCTAGTTTTAACAGACTGTTTGTGGGTTACCTGATTCAAAATGGAAGTAGAAGAAGTCGGTGCCCCGGATTTGGAGGGCAGCCGTGCATCGAGGGAATCTCGATGTTGAAGACGTCTTCTCACAAAAATGCTGTCAGGACCCAAACAGGTTAGACACCGATTTTGAGGGTCTAACAATAAGGTTGTACCGCCACAGTCTAAACATCTCTTAGAGAAAGTGTCTGGCGGTTCCATGAAGAAAAAACAGAGGAGGCCTGGAAGCCTAAGACCTCATGGGATACTAAAAGGAAAAAATATCCTTTTGAAAAGGAAAATATTTTACAAGAAAAGAAAAGAAAACACCGGCGGCGTCGGGAAGACAGCCGCGACCACAAGAAAAGTAAGAAATAAAAGAAATAAAAGAAGAATTTTCCTGCGGTGACAGGAGGTCGTCCTGCCGGCTCCGCGGAAAAACGAAAACTGAGGAGAGGCAGTTGGGAAAGGCGGGAAGGCAGCACACAGGCATGGTGGGATGCTTCCAAAAGCTTTCTGATTGGAAGCTGGGAAGCGTTCCCGCGCAGGCTCCGTCGGTACCGACGTACCCATATGTGAAGACTCATTCCTGCTTGTTCCTGGAGATCACTACTGATCATTTATATAGCACTACAAGGTATACACAGTGCTGTACAAACACATAGAAAAGACAGTCTCTACTCATTAGATCTTACAATCAAGACAAACAATACAATAGATAAGAATAAAGGTATCATAGGGAATAGTAAGGAGATACAAGGAAAACAATGGATCAGGATCCAAAGGCAGCCTCAAAGAGGTTAGCATGGATTGGAAAAGGGGGAAAGATGAAGACTGATGTATAGATTTGGGTAGTTTTTTCCAGGCATAAGGAACATCAAAGTGAAAGGATCACAGTCTGGAGTTGGCACTGGAAGAAAAGGGCAAAGAGAGAAGCAAACCAGTGAGAGCAGAGTTCCTGAAGAGGGGCGTAAGGGGGAGAGGAGAGAGGAAAGGTAGTCAGAAGCAGTGGAATGAATGCATTTAAAGGTCAGGAGGAGTTTGAAATGGACATGGAAACGGAAGGAAGCCAATGAAGTGACTTGAGAAGAGGGATTATATGAGTATATCAAGGCTGGCGAAAGATTAGTCATGCAGCAGCGTTCTGAACAGATTGAAGGGGAGAGAGATGACTGAGAGGTAGACCAGAAAGGAGAAGGCTGCAATATTCGAGATGGGAGGTGACTAAAGAGTGGATAAGTATTTTAGTGGTGTGTTCAGAGAGGAAGGGGTGAATTTTGTTAATGTTATAGAGAAGGAAATTACAGGTTTTAACTATCTATTAGCTATGTGTGGAAAAGAGAGGGAGGAGTCAAAGATGACCCTAAGGTTATGGGTTGAGGAGACAGGAAGTAGAAGAGTGTTATCTACAGAGACAGAGAAAGGAGGAAGGAGGAGGAGGGTTTAGGGGGGAAAATAAGAAGTTTGGTTTTCGCCATGTTCAATTTCAAATACCTTTTATGAAGACGCCTCATGCAGCCCCTGCTACTGTAACATGACACACACTATCATTTCTGTTTGAAATTGCCATTCTCCCCTTCCCCACCGACATGTACAAGAAGTTTGCAAATGGAGGAAGGGGAAATGCACCATTTTGTCACACTATAAGTGGGCTTTTACTCAACTTGTTTATTTTATGAAGAGTTTTGTTTAGGATGTTCTCTTGGTTATTGGCACATGCTATTCTTGCATTGCATGCGCTATTCTACTAGTATGCGGTTCTTACATTTTACCGACTGATTGGTAGTCCATGGTATACACCGTATTCTTTGCCAGCATCATAATTCAATGCCATCAATTTCCTTCCCGCTTTTCTTCTTCACTGTCCAACCTTTGCATCAGTATTACATTGCTGAAGATACCATGACAGACAAGTCAAATCTTGTCTAGGTCCTTCATAGCTGTTCTGCCAAGAACAAGGCACTCTCATAATTCTTGTCATTTCTTTATTATTAATACAAGCAGGTTACTGGGAGGAGGAAGAGCAAAAGTGGTATTGTCAGACTCAAGGGTGAAGGGGAGGAATATGTAGAAGCTGATGAGGATAAAGAAGAATTTCTTAACGAATATTTATGGTCTGTGTTCACAGATGCAGGACCTCAGAAAACACCTACAAATACGAACAGATCTTGAGCGATTTTCAGAAGACTGTATTCATGAGGAACTAGCTAAACTAAAAGAGATGGGACCAGATGGGATACTTCCAAGAATATTGAAGGAACTTGGGGATGTTCTAGCAGCTGCACTGACCGACCTTTTCAAAGCTTCTTTGGAGTCCAGAGTGGTCCCAGAGGAGTGGAGAAAGACACATATGGTCCCTTTACACAAAAGTGGAAGTAAGGATGAGGTTGGAAACTACAGGCTGGTTAGTCTAACCTCTGTGTTGAGCAAATTATTGGAAACGCTGCTAAAAGAGAGAATAGTGATGTTTCTGGAGTCCAATGGATTGCAGGATCCAAGGCAGCATGGGTTTTCCAGAGGCAGGTCTTGTCAAAAAAATCTGATTGATTTCTTTGACTGGGTGACCAGAGCGTTGGACCGAGGGATAGTACTAGATGTTGTGTACTTAGATTTCAGTAAAGCCTTTGACACTGTTCCTCACAGACGACTTATAAACAAGCTGAGCACCCTAGGGATAGACCCTAAAGTGACTGGGTTAGAAATTGGTTGAGTGGGAGGTGTCAAAGGATGCAGGTTAATGGAGCTCACTCTGAGGAGGAGGAGGAGGTTATCTGTGGTGTGCTGCAGGGATCTGTCCTTGATCCAATTCTTTTTAACATCTTTGTTAGTGATATTGCAGAAGGACTGTCAGGTAAGGTTTGCCTCTTTGCGGATGATACCAAAATCTGCAGTAGAGTAGAAACCCAGGAAGGAGTACATGACATGACGAGGGACCCAGCTAAGCTTAAAGAATGGTCAAGAATTTGTCAGCTGAGATTTAATGCTGAAAAATGCAGGGTCATGCATTTGGGCTGCAAAAATCCAAGGTAGCGGTACAGTATAAGGGGCAAAGTACCTCTATCCACGAAAGAAGAGCAAGACCTGGAAGTGATTATTTCTGATGATCTTAAAGTAGCTAAACGGGTAGAAAAGGCAATGGTGAAAACCAGAAGGATGCTTAGATGCATAGGGAGAGGAATGGCCATCAGAAAAAGGGAGGTGATAGTGCTTCTGCATAAGTCTTTGGTGCGACCTCATTTGGAGTATAATGTGCAATTCTGGAGACCGCACCTTCAAAAGGATATAAACAGGATGAAGTCAGTGCAGAGGGTGACTACTAAAGTGGTTAGTGGTCTTTGTTATAAATCATATGAGGACAGACTTAAATATCTTAATATGTATACATTAGAGGAAAGGCGGGATAGAGGAGATATGATAGAGACGTTTAAATACCTCCATGGCATAAATGCACAAGAGGAGCGATATGAGGGTACATGGGATGAGGGTGATAGGGGATAGACTCAGGAGTGATATGCAGAAATATTTCTTTACGGAAAGAGTGGTGGATCCGTGGAATAGTCTCCCAGTGGAGGTAGTGGAGACGAGGACAGTATCTGATTCAAAAAAGCATGGGACACACACAGAAGATCTCTAAAGTAAAAAGGGGACTATTATAGTTGATATGGAAGGGCGGACTAAATAGGCCATGTGGTCTTTTTCTGTTGTCGTATTTCTGTGTTTTTATGCGAAGTCACCTACTATTTCTATTTCTTCCCCATGAAGGATGAAATGATTGATTTTTGCAGTTGTCAGGATCTTTGTTTCCATGTTAAGATGCAGGCCCATTTTAAGACTATGTTCCTTGATCTTGATACCGCAACCACACACAGATCTATAACCAGAAACCTCAATCCAATATAAATATATCAGCCAGAGATCTCAAAAGATTAAGCAACTTAAATTCCCACAGATGTTCTTAAACAAAAAATTTCCGATTTCATTAGAGACCATCAGACAAAAGGCTAAATTAGCGTAAGAAACACTTAGGGGCTTGTTTACAAAGCCGTGGTAGCGATTCGCGATCGTTATCGGAGCCGCAGCCCCATTGAAATCAATGGGGTCGCGGCTCCAATAACGATTGCGAACCGCTACCGCGGCTTAGTAAACAAGCCCCTTATTCAAATAGCCCAAAGCACCATCACTTGGTCTGTTTTACTCTGTGCTCATATTTTAATTGTTTTTTTTTTCTTTTTTCCAATATATAAGTTAAATCTTTATCAAACATATATATAAAGAGATACTACTTCGCTGCTCTCAAAATACAACACCTGACATGATATTGTGTCACGCAAAAAAAAAAAAAAACAGCCTTGCTTCAGAGGGACCATCTCCAAAAATCAGGAGCATGTAGCATTCAAAATGATGTCCTATGTAAGAACAGCACAGGCTAAGTATGAGTAATACATACTGACAACTATTAAAAAAAATTTTCAAGTGTTTTTTTCTATTGTTATGTGTTGAAACTAATATTGACGACATATACATTAGTGCCCATTTTCAGCAAAGAACTTTATCGAGGTAATCAGAATCCTCTTCAAATACTACACAGACAGCACGAGCATAGAAAAATCAAACTGAGAACTCTCAACAAACCCCATGTATTAAACCGTATTAAACTGAAAAATTCACAGGGCTTTCACAAAAGGACCTCACTAAATATGCTGTAAACTGCTTTGAATTACTTTGTGTCATTGAGATGGTATATAAATTTTCTACACAATAAAAAATAAATATCTTTATGCATATTTTCAGGCCCTTATTTGATTTGCAAATCTGTGGTGCTCAGTATCTTTTCCGTAAGACATTCTCTGCAGTCTGAAATGCTCCTTTGGTCAGGCAGTCAGGAGAATTCATAGTTCTTGTGCAGCCAAAAATCTCAGCATTACTTGCCAGGTAAAGCTTAGGGGTATGTTTCCTAAAGGGTGTTATGCTTTTGCAGGTAACATGCCTTTGGAGTGCAAATGACGACCCGTTCCCTGCAAAAGTGGTGTGCTGTTGGGGATGTGTACAGAAAAGAGTGCATCCCAGCAGCACCATGGATGCAAATACCACCACCCACTGAAGCGGTGTTATCTGCCCCCACGCTGACTACAGCTGTGGCGGTGAACGTGAACTGTCGACGCCTGCAGTAAAGCACAGTTACTTACCTGTAACAGGTGATCTCTGGGAACAGCAGGAATAAGTCTTCACATATGGGGTACGTCGGTACCGACGGAGCCTGCGCGGGAACGCTCCCCAGCATCCCAAAAAGGAAAGCTTTTGGGAACATCCCACAGCGCCTGCGCGCTGCCTTCCCGCCTTTCCTAACTGCCTCTCTCCAGTTCGAGTTTTAAACTTGAGACAAAGAGAGAGAGAGGAAAGGAAAGATAGATAGAAAAATACAACTCCTAGGGGAGGTGGGTGGGTTGTGAAGACTTATTCCTGCTGTTCCCAGAGATCACCTGTTACAGGTAAGTAACTGTGCTATCTCCAGGAACAAGCAGGAATGAGTCTTCACATATGGGGACTCCCCAGCTAGAGATGCCTGGGAGATCCCCAAGGTTGTGAGACCCTGAGAAGGGCTCTACCTCCTCCCATGGATCTCAGTCATCCAACCAGGGATGGAGGGCAGGAGTTGATCAAGCATGGAACAGGTGTTTGAGAACAGCTTGACCAAAGAAGGCATCCCGGCGGGAGTCCTTGACCAAGCAGTAATGCGCTGTGAAGGTATGAACAGAGGCCCAGGTGGCCGCTCGACAGATCTGGTCGATGGACACAGAATTTAGATGAGCCATAGAGGTTGCCATGGCCCTCACATTGTGAGCTGTGACATGGCCCTCCAGAGAAAGATTCTTGCTCTGATAGGCGAAAGAAATACACTGAGCAATCCAATTGGACAGTGTTCTCTTAGAGACTGGAAGTCTCAAATGAGAGGGATCAAAAGCAACAAAGAGCTGAGAAGACTTTCTATGTTGCTGTGTCCTTTGTAGGTAAAAGGCAAGAGCCCTCTTACAATCCAGGGTATGAAGATTCCTCTCTGCACTTGATGCATGAGGACCTGGAAAGAAGACAGGTAAGTACACCTCTTGGTTAAGATGAAAAGGTGAGACCACTATAGGCATAAAGTGTGGATTGGTCCTAAGGACTACCTTATCATGATGGAACCTTGTATAAGGTGGATTAGCCACTAAGGCCTGCAGCTCACTGATGCGGCGAGCTGAGGTGACTGCAATAAGAAAGATAACTTTCCAGGAAAGAAATTTCAAGGAAGTAGTGGCTAAGGGTTCAAAGGGAGGCTTCATGAGCTGACCAAGAACCAGATTCAAGTCCCATGCCACTGGAGGTGGTCTAATGGGAGGTTTAGTTAAAAAAAGGCCTCTCATGAATCTTGCAATAAGAGGATGAGAGGAAATAGGTTGTCCATTGAGAGGCTTGAGAGATGCTGCAATAGCACTCAAATGGACCCGTACTGAATTTGTTTTGAGGCCTGCATGGGAAAGATGCAGGAGATACTCTAGTAAAGAATTCAAAGGTATTGCTAGAGGGTTAAAACCCCTCTCAGCACACCAAATGGTAAACCTTTTCCATTTAAAAGCATAGGAACGCCTAGTAGAAGGCTTTCTAGAAGCATGAAGGATATACCTCACTTGCTGAGACAGATGCCAATCTTGAAGGTCTAAGCCTTCAGCAACCAAGCCCTGAGATGGAGAGATTGGGGGTTTGGGTGCCACAACGTTCCCCCCTCCTGAGACAGGAGATCTGGAGCAGATCCCAAGTCCAGGGAGGGAGCTTGAGAGAGATGCAGAAGTAGAGGGAACCACACTTGGCGTGGCCATCGAGGAGCTATGAGGATCATAGTCCCTCGATCTCTCTGAAGCTTGAACAGGGTCTTGGGAATTAGGGGAATGGGTGGAAAGGTGTATAGGAAGTCTTGACCCCAATGAAGGAGGAAGGCATCCTTGGCCAGAACTCCCTGACACGGAATTCTGGAACAGAATCGGGGAAGTTTGGCATTCCACGGACTTGCAAAGAGGTCTATGTCCGGGGTTCCCCAAATTCGAAAGAGTCTGACTATCTGGTCCATATGAAGGGACCACTCGTGTGGAAGCAGAACTCGACTGAGTCTGTCTGCCCAAGAGTTTTGAACTCCTGGAAGGTATACTGCCAGAAGATGAATTTGATGCTCTCTGGCGAAGGCCCACAATCTCAGAGCTTCGTTGCAAAGCGACAGAGAGCCAGTCTCTCCCTGCTTGTTCACATAGAACATGGCTACTTGGTTGTCCGTGTGAATGAGGACTGTCTTGTAGCTGAGCAGGGTATGGAAGACTCTGAGAGCCAGGAAGATTGCTCTGAGCTCTAAGATGTTGATATGTAGAGAGGTCTCCTGTGGGGACCAAATGCCCTGGGTGGAGAGGTCGTGAAGATGAGCTCCCCAACCCTTTGGAGAGGCATCTGTTGTAAGGGTTGCTTGGGGTAACACCTGTTGGAAGGGGGACCCCTGCAACAGATTTTGAGTGGACGTCCACCACTGGAGAGACCAAAAGAGGCACCTGGAGGTTGCTATTTTGTCTGACAGACCCCCTGATGCCTGGGTCCATTGGGTGGACAAAGTCCATTGAGCTGTCCTCATGTGAAGGCGAGCATAAGGGACCACATGCACAGTGGATGCCATGTGGCCTAGCAGTTGTAACATCTCTCGAGCAGTTAAATGGGTTTTTAACTGAATCTGGGAGGCTAACTGCACTAAGCGTAGGCAACGGGCCTGGGGAAGATAGGCCCTTGCAGTTGTGGTATCCAGCAAGGCCCCTATGAACTCTAGAGACTGAGTAGGGGTGAGTTGGGACTTTGGAATGTTTATCACCAGTCCCAGACACTGCAGAACACGCATTGTGCAGGTTAGGGAAGTCTGGGCCTCTGACTGGGATGGAGCTCGGATGAGCCAGTCGTCCAGATATGGGAATACGAATATTCCTAGAGTGCGTAGGAATGCAGCTACTACTGCCATGCATTTTGTGAACACTCTTGGAGCAGAGGCCAGACCAAAAGGAAATACCCTGTATTGGTAGTGCTTCCCTTGATAAAGGAACCGAAGGAACCTTCTGTGTGCTGGATGGATGAGTATATGGGTATACGCATCCTTGAGATCTAGAGAACAAAGCCAATCCTGACTCTGAAGGTATGGAAGGAGAGTACCTAGAGAAATCATTTTGAATTTCTCCTTGCATAGAAACTTGTTCAATTCTCTGAGATCTAATATGGGTCTGTAACCCCCTGTTTTCTTTGGGATAAGAAAGTAGGGGGAGTAGAACCCTGAGCCCTGTTGAAGAAGGGGTACTTCTTCTATTGCCCCTTGGGCAAGAAGGGTAGTAATCTCTTGACCGAGAAGGTCGAGGAGAGATGTTTGAGAATTGAACTGTCTCACCATGGTATGAGGAGGAAGGTTTGAGAAATGAAGTTTGTACTCTTCCCTTATGATGGAGAGGGTCCATTGCTCTGCTGTGATTTGTTCCCATCTGGGAGCAAAGTAAGCTAACCTTCCTGGAATGGTGAGAGGCTCTGGTTCTGCTAGAGCCAGAAAGGCTAAGTTCTCTAGATGCAAGTCAAAGGCCCTGAGGAGGCTGAGGCTGTTGGGCTACAGGAGTCCTTGCAGCCTTAGGCTTGGCCTGTTTAGGTTGTTGACGCTTTGCAGCAAAACAACCTGCAGAAGATGTCTGTTGACCATAAACGGGATAATATCTTCCCTTCTTGGGAAAATATGGCTTTTTGAACAACCTCTTCTTGACAGGATTAGAGGTAGACTTTGAAAGCCTATCCAAAGCAGAATTTTCTGCATCCATCTGTGTGGCCTTTGCCTGCCAATCCTTGCCAAAAAGGTTTTCACCTGTACAAGGAAGATTTCCCAATCCATCTTGGACCCAAGGTTCCAGATCAGAAGCTTGTAACCAAGCAATTCTGCGTGCACCTATGGCAATAGCCGAAGCTCTGCTGGCACCCTCAAAAGAGTCAAAGGCTGCACGGTTGGAAAATTTGGAAACATCTTGGGCATGCTTAAGCCAAGTGAGAAACTCTTCCCTCTTATCTTCTGGAAGAAAAGGGAGGAAAGTTTGCAGATGATCTGTAACTTCTTTTAGAAACATCCCCATATAGAGACTATAGGAGTTGATTCTAGCAACAAGCATGCTGGCTTGAAAGATTTTTCTGCCAAAAGCATCTAAGGTTCTACATTCTCTCCCTGGAGGGGTAGAAGAGTGCCTTTTTGCACTCTTTAACTTTTTCATGGCAGACTCCACCACAATAGAGTGGTGAGGAAGCTGAGTCTTATGAAACCGAGGACAAGGCGGGACACAGTACATGGTGTCTAGCCTACGAGAGTGGGAAGAGATAGTAAGAGGGGTCTCCCATATGCCCAACATGTGATCATAAAGGATCTCATGAACTGGCAAAGTGGCTGCCTCTTTAGGAGCCTTGGGATATTGCAAAATATCCAACTTTTTGGCTCTAGGCTCTGACTCAGGGGCTACTGAGATAGAGAGCCCCTTGGCCTCTTATAAAGTCCTGAAAAGACAAGTCCTCTGGAGGAGACATTCTTCTTTTTGGAGAAGAAGGCTCTTGAGGAAGGAGTACCGATGCTTCGACAGAAACCTCCGATGCATCAGAGTCTTCGGAGGAATCAAAGTATCGCCTGTCTGGATGCTCCTGTAGAGCCCAATACGCATACCGAGTGGTATCGACATCGGGAGTGATCGGTACCGGTTCGGTACCGATGGGCATCATCGGACAGGGTACCGTTGCAGTCGACACCGAAGCCGATGTCGATGCAATCGGTACCGGCACCGGAACCAAGATCGGTGCCGGTGCCGGTACCGGCAACGGAGCTTGTTGCGGTACCAGCGGCGTCGCAGCTCGAATGAATGCCGTGATGGCCTGCTGCATGGTCAGAATATTCTGATCCATCGACGCCATCAATGTCTGGACATCGGTACCGGCAAATTCCACCGGTACCTCAGAACATTGTAACAGGTGATCGGTCAAGACTGTGCCATCGATGTCAACCTGTGACCCCATAGGAGGAGCTTTGGAAGCCAGAGCTTCCCACCGAGGTACTTTTGCCGGTGCAAGATCCTCAAGGGCAAGCCCGGAGGCATCTCGATGCTTAGAGGGAGATCTACCCTTCGAGGACCGGCTGGATTTATGTTTGGTTACCTGAGATCCATAGGAGGAAGAAGAGGCCCTGGATGACGTCGATGCCACCGAAGCTGCATCAGAGGGAAACAGGGTATTGAGCTTAGCTGCTTGGTTCTGTAAACCTCTCTTAGACATCATGGAGCAGGACGCACAATCCGTGATGGAATGGTCAGGACCCAAACATTTAAGACACCAGTCATGGGTGTCGGTAACAGAAATGGTACCGCTGCACTTAGTGCATTTTTTAGACCCGGAGGCGGGCTTTTCCATGAGGAAATTTCCTTTAGGCCTAAGGCCCAAAGAGACAAAAATATACACTAAAGTGGAACGGAAGAATTATATTTCTTTTATTTAAGAAAAGAAAGAAAAGACCGGCGGTACCGGTCCGACGTCGAAGAAGGCAGATGCGCGACCAAAGAAATAAAATAAAATAAAGAACTTCTTCAGCGGTGACGGGAACACGATCTGCTGGCTCCGCGGAAAAGAAGAACTGGAAAGAGGCGGTTAGGAAAGGCGGGAAGGCAGCGCGCAGGTGCTGTGGGATGTTCCCAAAAGCTTTCCTTTTTGGGACGCTGGGGAGCGTTCCCACGCAGGCTCCGTCGGTACCGACGTACCCCATATTTGAAGACTCATTCCTGCTTGTTCCTGGAGATCAGCGTGGTGCAGACATGTCAACTCTTGCCTAAAGTCGCCCGCTCTTGCAGATACTGTGGGCTCTGCAGAGAGTACAAAAAAAATCGCTATCTGTTAACATGGGCTAATAGCACACAGCTTAGTAAACATACCGCTTAATCAGTCCAACTGACCACTAAGGTCAATGAATATAGCCAAGATATGCAGTGTCACACATTTTAACTGTCAATTTTATCTTACAGAAAAAGAACCAACACTTACTTCACTCCAGTCTATCGGAGCTTCAGGGTTACTGGTAATCTTCCTGAAAAAAGCTTTAATCTCCAGGGTATTCATATCTTCTCCAAATAAGGAAACTACTTCTTTATAGAACTGTTCATAATCGATTGTAACTGAAGAAGAAAATAATTTGTGACTAAAAATAATAATGAATCAGTATTTTTCTAGTCCCATACTCCCAACTTTTAATCCAAGACTATTATTTAACAGTTAAAGTTTCAGCATATGTATTTAGGAAGTACAATTACTTGGATCAGATATGATAAATGGCACATTCAGAGTTGTACAATTCAATGCATTCCTAATGCTGAACACCAAATAAGCTAACAAGAGTTTCCCGAAGTTAACAATTCCACAGTGCCATTACTGTGAGGTTCAGAGGGAGAATAAAAGCATGAAGAAATAGAAACTCCATTATACCATAGATCTCAAAATCTAGAGGCTTGTACAGAATATAAGTCAGTCATAAAAATGTACATGTCGGAGAATCTTTAGGTCATACAAATGAGCTGCAGTGCTCATCTGACAACTGTAAATTCAGATGCACTGCCTCCAGGCAAACTCAGCTGATAGTAAGAAACAAGCAATAGACTGCCGTTGGCAAAGAAGTTAAAGTGATAGAGTCTTTGCTTTCAGCTTTGCTCATCATTACTACCATTCACTCACTATCTAAAAAAAAAAGAAAAACAAAAAACCCCAGGGTATGCATTTCTTCATTCATACAGAGGCTATATAAGGGTCAACTGATATTAATGGGTTTTTCTCCCATATAGCCAGAGCAATAAACTATGCATTATGTATTATACTGAATATAAGGTACCTATTACCTCGGGTACTTAAAGAATTGGCTGAAGTTACCACAATGCCATTAGTAATAATCTTCAAAAATTCAGAGGATGGGTGAGGTCCCAGAATAGTGGAAATGGGCAAGCATTGGGTTTATCTTTACAAAGGTGGAAAAGGAGAAGGTACCGAGTTGTATACGAACCAGCCTGATTTCAGTAACTGAAACAACAACATAGTAATTCATCAATCTGTTTTTATGCATCTAGAATACAAATTCTCGATCAAGAAATAGGCTGTGCAAACATTCTGTCTACATACAGCACTTCCTTCACTCGAGACGCTTACAGTTATTTTCGTCTGAGACCCTCATGCTCAGCTCCCAGCCTTGAAACTGTTGAAAACAACTTCCTTGTTCCCAGAAACCCCTTTAAAAGGCCTGAGAACTAATTTGGTTCCTAATGAGGAGGATTTCTGTCATTACCTACGGGCTCCATACAAGAACTACTGCATTCCATAGTACCCACACATGACCTAAGAGACACGTCAGAAGATCCAGAGTGGCCAGGCTCCAGGTTCAAGGCCTGTCAAAATTTGTATTCCTCCTTATGCTACCCTTTCCTAGGAGGTGATTCCCGGTACCTTAGTGATATTATTCCATCAGCATTGTCCACAGTTATGTCTGGAATGGCAGGATCCATCAAATATGAAATAAAACACCCCAATACCCCTGTATACAAGCAGATGCCTCTGCTCTGCAAAGTATTACAACTGTATCATTACTCTCTCAGTGCCATTTAAAAAATATTTAAAAACCAAGTAGCCCCCACTGCAGAATTCAGTCTCTTGTGGCCAACATTATTATTCATTATTATTCATATCCAAGGAAATGGGTTTTCTCCTGTATGTTAGAAAAGTCCAATAGTCTGGCACAAACTCCCCTGAATCCTGGTTCCTCTAGCTGGATTTCTGATTCCTAGTCCACATTAACAGCTTTTATTTGTTGCCTTCCTGACTGGGAATGTTCAGAACTGGGCATACTCAATCCTGGCCCATGATGACTATACTCCTACTGACCTCTGGCTTTCTCCAAGCTGGATGGTGTTCTGAAGGCTCACACTCACTGGAATAGCAACTGGTTTCTTCTTACTGTGTCTGACTGAGCAGCTCCGCATGCTCGATACATAGCAACCCTTTGGCAATGGCTTTTTCTCACTCTTTTCTGAGGAACGTTATCCCTAAAGTATAGGGCACTTAGTACTTACTCCATTTTGGATGCACCGAACCCCCCTAGAACAGACTGAATCTGACACATATACCACCTTCACAGCACTCCACGTCTCTGAAGTCACAGACTCATGCTCACCAGGTTGGAAGTAATGATTTATTTATTTTAAATGGAAATTACACTAACCTGGTAATTGTAGTTCCTGGAGGGTCCAGTTTAGTCCTCCACAATCGGGTAGTGCCCCTCCTCCTGCAGCCGGGAGACTGGACCAATCAAATCTTCTGTAGTATATATGCAGACGGAGCTCCCAGAAGCCCCCAGTGTACTAGTAACAAAGCATACTTAACGAAGCAACACATTAGATTAATATACAAAATGACATAATTAAAGAACAATTTGTTCCCCCCAAGAAATATCCAACCCCCTCCCCAAACGAGGAAGTCAGAACACTGCATTGCGCCGGTACCGACGCCCCAGAAATCAAAACACCGCTCCCCACCAGAATCTCAGGAGCTGCCTGAACCCCCGAGACAGGGAAGAGCCTTAGCAAAAAACGCGGCTGCAACAGAGGGACCGAACGGCAAGAGGAACCGTCTTATGAGCAACCGTTCGGAAAGCGCGCCGCATAATCATATCAGACCGTCGGGAGGGAAGGAGGACTAAACTGGACCCTCCAGGAACTACAATTACCAGGTTAGTGTAATTTCCATTTCCTGTTCGGTAATCCAGTTTAGTCCTCCACAATCGGGATGTAACAGAGCAGTTAAGACCGGGCGGGACCTTGCCATCCGGCGCGCAGAACCGCCGAACCAAAACAGGAATCCCGAGCCGCTGACACATCTAAACGATAGTGTCTACTGAAAGCATGCAGAGACGACCAAGTGGCCGCCCTACAGATATCTCCGGCGGAACCAGGCTATACTCCGCCCAAGAGGTCGCCTGAGCCCTAGTGGAATGAGCCCTCAGACCCTCCGGAATAGACCGCTGTTGCAACAGATACGCGGACGCGATCGCCTCTTTGAGCCATCTAGCAATGGAGGCTTTAGCCGCCGCTTCCCCTTTACGCGCACCCCCGAAGAGCACGAAAAGCCGGTCAGATTTCCGAAAAGACTCGGTAACCTTTAAATAACGATGGAGCGTACGACCCACATCGAGCCGGAGAAGACCTTTGTCCGTTGACCCGACAGATTGCGAAGAAAGCACTGGAAGAAACACTGCCTGATTCATGTGAAAGGGAGACACCACCTTTGGCAGAAAGGAAGGAACCGGACGGAGAACGATCCGATCCGCGGAAAAAGACAAGAAAGGCTCTCGACAGGACAATGCATGCAGATCCAAAATGCGCCGTGCCGAACAGATAGCTACAAGAAAAACCGCCTTCAGCGTGAGATCTTTCAGAGACGCCCTGCGCAGGGGCTCAAAAGGTTCACGAACCAGGGCCCTCAGAACTAAATTCAAGTCCCAAGGAGGAACGAAAACTCTGCGGGAGGGCCGCAAATGAAAAACAGCCGTAAGAAATCGGCGTACATCCGGATGAGCCCCGAGCAGACGACCCAAAACCTTGCCGCGATAACACGAGATAGCCGCCAACTGGACTTTTAGGGAACTAGCCGCAAGGCCCTTATCGAAACCATCCTGAAGAAAACTCAAAATGACGGGCACGGAAACCATCGCCGCCCGGACTCCCCGCCGGGAGCACCAGTCTTCAAAAATCCTCCAAATCCGAACGTAAGTAAGAGAAGTGGACGTTTTCCTCGCCCGCAGAAGGGTAGAAATCACCGCGGGGGAGTAGCCCTTCCTTTTCAGCCGAGCCCTCTCAATGGCCAAACCGTAAGCGAGAATCGATCCACTTGGGGCATCCGCAAGGGACCCTGAAGAAGAAGATCCGGTAGCGCGGGCAGGAGCCAAGGAACGCCGTCGCGCAGCCGGACCAGATCGGCATACCAGGGCCTCCGGGGCCAATCCGGGGCCACCAGTAACACACGACCCCGATGGCTCTCGATACGTTGCACGACCCGGCCAATCAGAGCCCACGGAGGAAAGACATAAAGAAGACCGGACGTTGGCCACGGCTGAATGAGAGCGTCGAGCCCCTCGGACATGCGCTCCCTTCGCCTGCTGAAGAAGCGCCCTGTCTTGGCTGATTGAAAGGTCGCCATGAGATCCATGATGGGTGGACCCCACCGCCGGGCGATTTGCGCGTAAACCTGTGGGTTTAGCTCCCATTCTCCGGGGTCCACCCGCACTCTGCTGAGAAAATCGGCCTGGACATTGTCTATGCCTGCAATGTGTGCCGCCGAGATTGCCGGAAGGCGAGTTTGTACCCATTTGAACAAGGCCGCCGCTTCTGCCTCCAGGGTCACGCTGCCGGTACCCCCTTGGCGATTGATGTAAGCTACGGTGGACGCATTGTCCGACAGGACTCGCACCGGCCGGCCGAGAACCAGGGTCTCCAGGGCCACCAGGGCTAGCCGGACTGCCCGCAATTCGAGACGGTTGATCGACCAAGAGGCCTCCAGGGGAGACCATTCCCCCTGTGCAAAGCGGGACTCGCAGTGAGCCCCCCAGCCGGTTAAGCTCGCATCCGTCGTGAACGGAACCCACAGTGGAGGCTCCAAGGGAATCCCCCGCGTCAGGTTCTCGGCGGAGAGCCACCACCGGAGGGATCGGCGAACCGTCTTTGGGCAAGGCAATCTCTTGTTCAACGAGTCGAACTGTTTGGACCAACGTCGCAGAAGAGCACTCTGCAGCGGACGCATGTGGAAGCGCGCCCAAGGCACCACCTCCAAAGTCGCCGCCATCGTTCCGAGGAGCCGCAGGTACCACCACGTCGACGGAGCTGGCATCCCCCGGAAGAGACGGACCAGAGCCCGCAACTCCAGCACGCGTCGCTCCGGAAGGCACACCAAGCCCCGTGCTGTGTCGAAGCGAACTCCCAGATACTCGAGATCCTGTGTCGGAGACAGACAACTCTTGCTTTCGTTCACCACCAATCCGAGGGACCGAAGGAGATCCACCACCCTGCTCGTGACTTGCACACACTCCCGACTGGACTTTGCTCGAATCAACCAGTCGTCGAGATACGGATGGACCAGGATGCCCTCCTTGCGCAACGCCGCCGCGACTACAACCATCACCTTTGTGAAGGTGCGGGGAGCCGTGGCGAGTCCGAACAGCATGGCCCGGAATTGGAAATGGCCCCACGGAAGCACAAAGCGGAGAAACCGTTGATGGGAGGGCCGGATGGGAATGTGTAAATAGGCCTCGGTAAGATCGAGGGACGTTAAAAATTCCCCTTGACGCACTGCTACGATGACTGACCGCAGGGTCTCCATGCGGAAGTGCGGCACCCTGAGAGCGCGATTCACGCCTTTGAGATCCAAGATCGGACGAAGAGAACCACCCTTTTTGGGAACCACAAAATAGATGGAGTAGCGACCTGCGCCTCTTTCCAAAGGCGGGACCGGAACCACGGCCCCCAGAGAGAGCAGTCAATCCAGGGTCACGCGGATGTCCCGCGCCTTTTGAGCTCCCTTGCTGGGAGACAGAACAAACGAATCCGGAAGTGGGTGCGCAAACTCCAGGGCATAACCTTCTTCTATAATCTGCAGCACCCACCGATCTGACGTAATTTGGGCCCAAGAAGGAAGAAAGTCGCGCAAACGACCCCCGATAACCGGGTCTCCCTCTAGAGCCCGCCTCGTTTCATTGCGGCTTGCGGTTAAAGGAAGAGGCCGAGGAAGAGGCGGCTCCGGAGAAGCCCCTTCCCGCTCCTCTGAAACCACGAAACCCTTGATGACGGGTTCCAAAACGACCGCGCTGCGATGTCCACAGCCGGGAGGAACGAAATCTGCGAACATCCCGAAACTGGCCGCGCGTTGAGGTGGACGACCTATTAAGGTTAGGCTTATCCTCCGGAAGCCGACCACCCTTAGACTCACCGAGATCCTTCACCAACTTATCCAGAGCCTCACCAAACAACAACCTGCCCTTAAAGGGCAGTTTACTGAGGCGAGACTTGGAAGAACCGTCGGCCGCCCAGTTGCGCAACCAGATGGACCGTCGTGCCGCTACCATGGAGGCCATACTATTAGCTAGGGAGCGGATTAAATCATAAAACAGATCCGCCAAGTAGGCTGATCCCGACTCCACGCGGGTAACGTCCAACAGCCCCTGTTGGTCCATACCGGACCCCGAGCGCAGGTGCTGCGACCATCGCAAACAAGCCCGAGCTACCCACGCCCCACATATAGAAGCTTGCAACGATAAGGCGTTAGTCTCGAAAGCTTGCTTCAACAAATTATCAACCTTTTTGTCCTGAACATCCTTCAGGGCCGCGGCCCCCTCAACCGGGATGGTGGTTTTCTTGGTCACTGCCGAAACGGCAGCATCCACCCGTGGAGACTTAAACAAGTCCCTGTCCTTGTCGGCAAGGGGTAAAGACGATTCATGGTCCGAATCCCTTTCAAACCGGATTCCGGTTGCTCCCATTCCGCATGGATCATCTGCTCAACCACGCGGTGCACAGGAAAAACTACCTGGGCATCCCTGACCGCCTGAATGAGAGGATCCTCGAGACCCTCCTCCTCCAGCGGCCGCACCGCAGAGAGGTTAAGCGCTTGGAGAGACTCCGTGACCAAAGGGACCAGCTCGTCCCTTCGAAACACCCGAATGATTCGAGCCTGATCGTCCGGCTCCGGGAGCTCCCCGTCTTCTAACTCCTCCGCCTCAGTCTCAGGATCCCCCTCAGCCTCGGAATCCGGAAGACAAAGGGTGTCCTGATCCTGGTCCCCCAACCTGGGCCGCTTGACAGTGGGTTGGGAAGACCGCTGAACCCCCCCTGCGGATCCTGGGGGGAGAGAGGCGGGCCAAGCCTCCGGCAAGTGACCGGACCGGCTTAAGCGGAAGGCCTGATGCATGAGAAGAACAAAATCTGGGGAAAAGTCTATAGGCGACGCTACTACAGCCGCCTGCTGGAGCTCAGGGACCGACATATTAGACGCCGGGCCCAAACCAGAAGGGAGGATGCTCGGTGAAGGGACACTGTCCCCCGAAAGAGAAGGTTCCCCGGGCACATGCTGTTCCTTAACTTCAATAGGAAGCTCCAGGTCTGAAGAAACTGCAGCACAGCTCTTGCAGATTCCAGAGTCAGTCATTGTACCTCTGCGGGACCCACAAATTACACACTGAGGTTTGGCAGCCATGCTAAGGCAACCTGCTCTCAGGGAGAAAGAAGGCAACAGGAACAGGGAAGCCCACACCAATGGGACTAACCTTATTCAAATCAGTACAGCTTTAAATTTAAAACTTTTTTTTTTTTTTTTTTTTTACAGAAAACAAAACACTCCCCAGTATCCTAGGGGTGCCCTGAGCAAAATCGCCAGGAAAATAAACCCCAAAAACACCAGGGGAACCCGTGCACAAGTGTTAAAAAGTGCCCTTAAAAAGCACACTTTAGAAATCCAAAATGGCCGCCGCACTTTTTCACCCGCGGTAAAAAACGGCACGAAAATACAAAGGTAACCAAATAATATGGAAAAGAAAGAAAACGAACCTCTAACACAGGGCAAGCGAAAAAAATCAGGAAAAAGTGCAATTTGGAAGCCAGGGGAGCCGACAGAGCCTCTGACAATGCAAAGAACAGAGAGCTGAAAAGTTAAAGCAAGGAAAATTCCTACCAGCTCAGGGAACAGCAAGGAACTCAGCCCACTTCTCCAAGTGACAGGCAATGTTGCGGCCGGTATGGCTCTTCCCCGTACAGCCTTGGGGAGAGCTCAACCCAGGCTTCAGAGATTCCCAGGCAGGAAGGCAGGAGCCCAAGGCAGGTCTGGCTTCCCCCAGGATGTCCCCTGTGGCTTTTTTTTTTTTTTTTTTTTTAAAGATACAGCTACCTAGCAAAGAAATAGAAAATAAAGGACCAGAAAGAAACCCCAAAAGAACTAACTAACTAGTGTTGCTCCTTCAAGTGTCACTTAGCGTGCCCAGAAAGGGCACAGAAGTCCTCCAGCTGCAAGGAGACTGGACACACTGGGGGCTTCTGGGAGCTCCGTCTGCATATATACTACAGAAGATTTGATTGGTCCAGTCTCCCGGCTGCAGGAGGAGGGGCACTACACGATTGTGGAGGACTAAACTGGATTACCGAACAGGAATTTTAGATTCCACTTAATCCAAACCATGTTAATCTCAGTGGAGAACTTCATAAAATAAATAAGACATAAGATTCTAAGATTCAGTCCGTTCTATGTATATAATAAAACACCAAATAAACTAAACTAAAACTAGATCAATGGCCATAAACAAGAATCAGTCAAATAAAAGTATTAAACACTTGAGCAAATAAAAACATTAGTTAACTGACTGCGAAATTACAAATAGTGCTTCCATTCTCAAACAAGAGAAAAGCATGTCCCACAGATTAGGCCCTGCCATGGAAAGCACAGTTACTTACCTGTAACAGGTGATCTCTGGGAACAGCAGGAATAAGTCTTCACATATGGGTATCGTCGGTACCGACGGAGCCTGCACGGGAACGCTCCCCAGCGTCCCAAAAAGGAAAGCTTTTGGGAGCATCCCACAGCGCCTGCGCGCTGCCTTCCCGCCTTTCCCAACCGCCTCTCTCCAGTTCGAGTTTTAAAGATGAGACAAAGAGAGAGTGAGGAAGGGAAAGATAGAAAGAAAGAGATACAACTCCTAGGGGAGGTGGGTGGGTTGTGAAGACTTATTCCTGCTGTTCCCAGAGATCACCTGTTACAGGTAAGTAACTGTGCTATCTCCAGGAACAAGCAGGAATGAGTCTTCACATATGGGGACTCCCCAGCTAGAGATGCCTGGGAGATCCCCCAGGTTGTGAGTCCCTGAGAAGGACTCTACCTCCCCCTATAGATCTCAGGCATCCAGTCAGGGATGGAGGATAGGAGTTGATTAGGTATGGAACAGGTGCTTGAGAACAGCCTGACCAAACAAGGCATCCCGGCGGGAGTCCTTGTACAAGCAGTAATGGGCTGTGAAGGTATGAACCGAGGCCCAGGTGGCTGATCGACAGATTTGGTCGATGGACACAGAGTTTAGATGAGCCATAGAGGCTGCCATGGCCCTCACATTGTGAGCTGTGACATGGCCCTCCAGAGAAAGGTTCTTACTCTGGAAGGCAAAAGAAATACACTGAGCAATCCAATTAGACAGAGTTCTCTTAGAGACTGGAAGTCCTAAATGAGAGGGATCAAAAGCAACAAAGAGTTGAGAGGACTTTCTATGTTGATGTGTCCTTTGTAAGTAAAAAGCAAGAGCTCTCTTACAATCCAGGGTAGGAAGATTCCTCTCTGCACTTGATGCATAAGGTCCTGGAAAAAAGACAGGTAAATAAACCTCCTGGTTCAGATGAAAAGGTGAGACCACTTTAGGCATAAAGTGTGAATTAGTCCTGAGGACTACCTTGTCATGATGGAACCTTGTATAAGGAGGATTAGCCACCAAGGCTTGCAGCTCACTGATGCGGCAAGCTGAGGTGACTGCAATGAGAAAAATAACCTTCCAGGAAAGGAATTTCAAGGAGGTAGTGGCCAAGGGTTCAAAGGGTGGCTTCATAAGCTGGCCAAGAACCAAGTTCAAGTCCCATGCCACTGGAGGTGGTCTAATGGGAGGTTTAGTTAAAAGAATCTTGCAATAAGAGGATGAGAGGAAATAGGCTGTCCATTGAGAGGCTTAAGGGATGCTGCAATAGCACTCAAATGGACTCTTACTGAATTCGTCTTAAGGCCTGCATGGGATAAATGCAGCAGATACTCCAGTAAAGAATTCAGAGGTATTGCAGAAGGGTTAAGACCCTTCTCTGCACACCAAATGGTAAACCTTTTCCATTTAAAAGCATAGGAACGTCTAGTGGAAGGCTTTCTGGAAGCATGAAGGATATCCTTCACCTGCTGAGAAAGATGCAAATCTTGAAGTTCTAGGCCTTCAGCAACCAGGCCCTGAGATGAGGATTTGGGTGCCACAACGCTCCCCCCTCCTGGGATAGGAGGTCTGGAGCAGATCCCAAGTCCAGGGAGGGAGCTTGAGAGAGATGCAGAAGTAGAGGGTACCACACTTGGCGTGGCCAATGTGGTGCTATGAGGATCATAAACCCCTTGTCTCTCTGAAGTTTGAACAGTGTCTTGGGAATTAGGGGAATGGGTGGAAAGACATAGAGGAAGTTTTGCCCCCAATGGAGGAGGAAGGCATCCCTGGCCTGAACTCCCTGACACGGAATTCTGGAACAGAACCGGGGAAGTTTGGCATTCCACGGACTTGCAAATAGGTCTATGTCCGGGGTTCCCCAAATTCGGAAGATCCTGGCTATCTGGTCCCCATGGAGGGACCATTCGTGTGGAAGCAGAACTCGACTGAGTCTGTCTGCCCAAGAGTTTTGAACCCCTGGAAGGTACACTGCTATGAGATGAATTTGATGCTCTCTGGCGAAGGCCCACAATCTCAGAGCTTCGTTGCAAAGCAACAGAGAGCCAGTTCCCCCCTGCTTATTCACGTAGAACATGGCTACTTGGTTGTCCGTGTGGATGAAGACTGTCTTGTAGCTGAGCAGGGTGTGGAAGACTGAGAGCCAGAAAGATGGCTCTGAGCTCTAAGAGGTTGATATGCAGAGATGTCTCCTGTGGAGACCAGATGCCTTGAGTGGAGAGATCTTGTAGATGAGCTTCCCAACCCTTTGGGGAGGTATCTGTTGTAAGGGTTGCTTGGGGTAACACCTGTTGGAAGGGGGACCCCAGCAACAGATTTTGAGTGGATTTCCACCACTGCAGAGATCAAAAAAGGCGACTGGAGGTTGCTATTTTGTCTGACAGGCACCCTGATGCCTGGGTCCATTGGGTGGACAGAGTCCATTGAGCTGCCCTCATGTGAAGGCGAGCATAAGGGACCACATGCACTGTGGATGCCATGTGGCCTAACAGTTGTAGCATCTCTCGAGCAGTTAAATGGGACTTTAACTGAATCTGGGAGGCTAACTGCACCAAGCGTAGGCAACGGGCCTGAGGAAGATAGGCCCTTGCAGTGGTGGTATCCAGCAAGGCCCCTATGAACTCTAGAGATTGAGTAGGGGTGAGATGGGATTTTGGGATGTTTATTACAAGTCCCAGATACTGAAGGATACGCCTTGTGCAGGCTAGGGAAGCCTGGGCTTCTGACTGGAATGGAGCTCGGATGAGCCAGTCGTCCAGATATGGGAATACAAATATTCCTAGAGTGCGTAGAAATGCAGCTACTACTGCCATGCATTTTGTGAACACCCTTGGTGCAGAGGCCAGACAGAAGGGAAGCACCCTGTATTGATAGTGCTTTCCTTGGAAAAGGAATCGAAGGAACCTTCTGTGTGTTGGATGGATGAGGACATGGGTGTACGCATCCTTGAGATCTAGAGATCAAAGCCAGTCCTGACTCTGGAGGTATGGAAGGAGAGTACCGAGAGAAATCATCTTGAATTTCTCCTTGCATAGAAACTTGTTCAATTCTCTGAGATCTAATATGGGTCTGTAGCCCCCTGTTTTCTTTGGGATGAGAAAGTAGGGGGAGTAGAACCCTGAGCCCTGTTGAAGAAGGGGTACTTCTTCTATTGCCCCTTGGGCAAGAAGGGTAGCAATCTCCTGAACCAGAAGGTCGAGGAGAGATGTTGGAGAATTGAACTGTCTCACCATGGTGTGAGGAGGAAGGTTTAAGAAATGAAGCTTGTACCCCTCCCTTATGATGGAGAGGGTCCATTGCTCTGCTGTGATTTGTTCCCATCTGGGAGCAAAGTGAGCTAACCTTCCTGGAATGGTGAGAGGCTCTGGATGTTCTAGAGCCAGAAAGGCTAAGTTCTCTAGTTGTAAGTCAAAGGCCCTGAGGAGGCTGCGGCTGTTGGGCCGTAGCAGTCCTAGCAGCCTTAGGCTTGGCCTGTTTCGGTTGTTGCTGTCTCTTTGTAGCAAAACGACCTGCAGAAGATGTCTGCTGACCATAATCAGAATAATATTTCCCTTTTTTGGGAAAAAAAACCTTTTTGAACAACCTTTTCTTAAAAGGAGCAGAAGTAGACTTTGAAAGTCTATCCAAAGCAGAATTTCCAGCATCCATCTGGGTGGCCTTTGCTTGCCAATCTTTGCCAAAAAGGTTCTCACCTGTACAAGGAAGGTTTCCTAGTCCATCCTGAACCCAGGGTTCCAAATCAGAAGCTTGTAACCAAGCAACTCTGCGTGCACCTATGGCAATAGCTGAGGCTCTGCTGGCACACTCAAAAGAGTCAAAGGCTGCATGGTTGGAAAATTTGGAAACATCCTGGGCATGTTTGAGCCAGGAGAGAAACTCTTCCCTTTTATCTTCTGAAATAAAAGGAGATAAAGTTTGCAGATGATCTGTAACTTCTTTTAGAAACATCCCCATATAGAGACTATAGGAGTTGATTCTTGCAACAAGCATATTGGCCTGGAAAATTCTCCTGCCAAAGGCATCTAAGGTTCTGCATTCTCTTCCTGGAGGATTAGAAGAGTGCCTTTTGGTACTCTTCATCTTCTTCATAGCAGACTCCACCACAATGGAGTGGTGAGGAAGCTGAGTCTTATGAAAGCCAGGACAAGGAGGAACACGATACATGGTGTCCAACCTACGAGAATGAGGGGAGGTGATGAGAGGAGTCTCCCATATGCCCAACATGTGATCATAAAGAATCTCATGAATTGGTAAAGTGGCTGCCTCTTTAGGAGCCTTAGGATATTGTAAAATATCTAATTTTTTGGCTCTAGGCTCTGCCTCAGTGGCCACTGAAATGGAACGGCCCCTGGTCACTTCCCTAATGAAGTCTTGAAAAGACAAGTCTTCTGGAGGAGACATTCTCCTTTTTGGAGAAGAGGGCTCCTGAGGAAGGATCAGTGATGCTTCGACAGAGGCCTCTGATTCATCAGAGTCTTCAGAGGAATCGAAGTATCGCCTGTCTGGATGCTCCTGTAGAGCCCGATATGCGTACCGGGAGGTATCGACATCGGGAGTGATCAGTACCGATTCGGTACCGATAGGCATCACAGAACAGTGTACCGCTGCAGTCGACACCGAAGCCGATGTCGATGCAATCGGTACCAGCACCGATATCGGTACAGACAACGGAGTTTGTTGCGGTACCGACGGCGTCGCAGCATGTATGAATGCCGTAATGGCATGCTGCATGGTCAGGATATTCTGATCCATCGACGCCACCAATGTCTGGATGTCGGTACCGGTGGGAACCACCGGTACCCCAGAACATGGCAACAGGTGATCAGTCGAGGCCGAGCCATCGATGTCAACCTGTGACCCCATAGGTAGAGCTTTGGAAGCCGGAGCCTTCCACCGGGGTAATTTTGCTGGTGCGGATTCCTCGAGGGCAAGCCCGGAGGCATCTCGATACATGGAGGGAGATCTACCCTTCGAGGACCGGCTGGACTTAAGTTTGGTTACCTGAGATCCATGGGAGGAAGAAGAAGCCCTGGAAGACGTCGATGCCACTGAAGCTGCATCAGAGGGAAACAGGGTACTGAGCTTGGCTGCTCGATTCTGTAGACCTCTTTTAGACATCATTGAACAGGACTTACAATCCGTAATGGAGTGGTCAGGACCTAAACATTTAAGACACCATTCATGGGTGTCGGTGACAGAAATAGTGCCGCTGCACTTCGTGCACTTTTTAAACCCGGAGGCGGGCTTTTCCATGAGGAAAAACTTTTCCTAGGCCTAAGGCCGAGAAAGGAAAGAAATGCACTGAAGTGAGGAAAACAGTAGTTTGTTGTTTTTTTTTAAATAAAGAAAGAAAAGACCGACGGTACCGGTCCGGCATCGAAGAAGGCAGACGCGCGACCAAAAAAATAAAAGAAAATAAGAAATTCTTCAGCGGTGACAGGAACACGACCTGCGGGCTCCGCGGAAAAGAAGAACTGGAGAGAGGCGGTTGGGAAAGGCGGGAAGGCAGCGCGCAGGCGCTGTGGGATGCTCCCAAAAGCTTTCCTTTTGGACGCTGGGGAGCGTTCCCGCGCAGGCTCCGTCGGTACCAACGATACCCATATGTGAAGACTCATTGCTGCTTGTTCCTAGACCATGGGATTCTGTTCCAAGGGTTGCAGAGCAGAGATGGCATCCATCTGTCCAAGAAAGGTCAACACATCTTTGGTAGTAGACTGGCTAATCTACTGGAGGGCTTTAAACTAGATTCGTTGGGGATGGGTGAAGAAAGCCCCCAGGTAAGTGAAAGCCCCCAGGTAGGTGATACATTTAATACCTTTATGGAAATGGGTAACAGGGGTAACACATGGAAAGCAGTGTGTATTAATGCCCATAGCATGGGAAATAAGATCCCTGAAGTTGAAGCTTTGGTGGGAGTGGCTGACTTGGATTTAGTGGCAGTTACAGAAACATGGTTCACAGAAAACCATGACTGGGATGTAACTATACCTGGCTATACTTTATTCAGAAAGGACAGGGTAGGAAGAAGGGGAGGAGGAGTGGCACTATATGTAAAAACTACTATTAAAGCTTTGGAATTACAGAGCTTAAAAGGGAGAGAGGAGGCATTGTGGGTTAAACTAGAAAGAGGGAAAGAGAAATCTATTTGCATTGGTGTGATATACAGACCTCCCTCACAAGAGGAAGAGGTGGACAGAGAGTTAATTGAAGACATACGCAGCATTGCTAGGAAAGGGGAAGTGCTACTGCTAGGAGATTTCAATATGCCAGATGTTGATTGGCACATTCCTGCTGCAGTATCATCTAGAAGTAAGGAGATCCTGGATTCTCTACAGGGAGAACTATTCAGGCAATTGGTAACAGACCCCACACGTGAAGGGGCCATACTGGACTTGGTGCTTACCAATGGTGAGAGTGTTTCTGATGTTGTAGTGGGAGATCATTTTGCATCCAGTGACCACCAGATGGTGTGGTTCAGTATTAGGACTAAGGCTGTTAGAATCCATTCCAAGGTGAAGATCTTAGACTTTAGGAAGACTAACTTTGCGAAGATGGGCCAATACCTCAGGGAGTCGTTAGTGGGATGGGAACAGCTGGGGGATGTAGAAAAACAGTGGGCAAAACTGAAAGGGGGTATTTTAAAGGCAACCAACCTTTTTGTTAAAATGGTAAATAAAGGCAAAAGGAACAGGAGACCGCTATGGTTTTCGAAGGAAGTAGCTGAAAAAGTGAAGAAAAAGAGGGAGGCCTTCATGAAATACAAGAGATCACAGAGAGAGGAAGACAGGCATCTGTATTTGGAAAAACTTAGAGAAGCTAGCAAAGTAGTCAAGAAGGCAAAGATTCAAAAGGAGGAGGAAATAGCCAATGCAATAAAATGGGGGGATAAGACATTTTTCAGATATATTAGTGAGAAGAGGAAGGGCAAAAGTGGTATTGTCAGACTCAAGGGTGCAGGGGGGGAATATGTAGAAGCTGATAAGGATAAAGCGGAATTGCTTAACAAATATTTTTGTTCTGTGTTCACAGACGAAGAACCAGGAGCAGGACCTCAGAAAACACCCACAAATAAGAACAGAAGCGAGGGACATCTTGAACAATTTTCAGAAGACTGTGTTCGTGAGAAACTAGCTCAACTTAAAGTAGACAAAGCGATGGGACCGGATGGGATACACCCTAGAATACTGAGGGAACTTGGGGACGTTCTAGCACCTCCACTGACTGACCTTTTCAATGCCTCATTGGAGTCGGGAGTGGTGCCAAAGGACTGGAGAGAGGCTCATGTGGTGCCTTTACACAAAAGCGGAAGTAAGGATGTGGTTGAAAACTACAGGCCGGTTAGTTTAACTTCAGTGATGAGTAAATTATTGGAAACGCTGCTGAAAGAGAAAATAGTGAGGTTTCTAGAGTCCGGCGGATTACAGGATCCGAGGCAGCATGGATTCACCAGAGGCAGGTCTTGTCAGACAAATCTGATCGATTTCTTTGACTGGGTGACCAGGGAGTTGGACCGAGGGAGAGCTCTAGATGTGGTGTATTTAGATTTCAGTAAAGCCTTTGACACTGTTCCTCACAGGCGACTTATAAACAAACTGAGCACCCTAGGGATGGACCCTAAAGTTACTGCTTGGGTTAGAAATTGGTTGGGTGGGAGGCGACAAAGAGTACAAGTAAATGGAGCTCACTCTGAGGAGAAGGATGTTACCAGTGGTGTGCCCCAGGGATCTGTCCTTGGTCCGATTCTTTTTAACATCTTTGTTAGTGATATAGCGGAAGGGCTGTCGGGTAAGGTTTGCCTCTTTGCGGATGATACCAAAATCTGTAATAGAGTAGACACCCAGGAAGGTGTAGATAACATGAGGAGGGATCTAGCTAAGCTTGAAGAATGGTCTAGAATTTGGCAGCTGGGATTTAATGTTAAAAAATGTAAGGTCATGCATTTGGGCTGCAGCAATCCAAGGGAGAAATACAGTATAGGAGGTGAAGTACTTTTGTCCACTAAAGAAGAGCGGGACCTAGGCGTGGTTGTGTCTGATGATCTTAAAGTAGCTAAACAGGTAGAAAAGGCGACGGCAAAAGCTAGAAGGATGCTTGGGTGCATACGGAGAGGAATGGCTAGCAGAAAAAAGGAGGTGATAATGCCTCTGTATAAGTCTTTGGTGCGACCTCATTTGGAGTATGGTGTGCAATTCTGGAGACCGCACCTTCAAAAGGATGTGAACAGGATGGAGTCGGTGCAGAGGGTTGCTACTAAAATGATTAATGGGCTTCATTATAAAGCATATGAGGACAGACTTAAGGATCTTAATATGTACACCTTAGAGGAAAGGCGGGATAGAGGTGATATGATTGAGATGTTTAAATACCTCCGTGGCATAAATGTTCAGGGAGAGAGCCTCTTTCAATTGAAAGCAAGTTCTGCTACGAGGGGACATGGGATGAGGGTGAAGGGAGATAGATTCAGGAGTGATATGCGGAAATATTTCTTTACGGAAAGAGTAGTGGATCCGTGGAATAGTCTCCCAGTGGAGGTGGTAGAGATGAGGACAGTAACTGAATTCAAAAAAGCATGGGACCAACACAGAGGATCTCTAAAGGTAGAAAGTGGACTGTTGTAGTTGTTGTTATGGAAGGACAGACTAGATGGGCCTTGTGGTCTTTTTCTGTCATCATGTTTCTATGTTTCTATGTTTGTTTCTATGTTCCTGGAGATAATAAAGCTACTCTAGTACTTCTAATCATTTGTATAGCGCTACCAAGCATACACACCGCTGCACAGACATGTAAAATAGACAGTCCCTGCTCATCAAAGCTTATAATCGCAATCTACTGTAGTTAAGACAGACAACACAATAGCTGAGGACAAGAATACATCTAGGGGTATAATAAGAAAACACATAGGAGACTAAGCAGATCAGGCTCCAAAAGCAGGTGTTCTCCATGGATAACAAATAAGTTTCCTCACATATTTATTTTATTTTATTTATTTATTTTATTTAACTATTTCTTTTATACCGCCCCTTCCAGAGATCAAGGGCGGTTTACATATAACAGGTTAACAGTCTTGTACACATTTGTATACATTCTTTACATAGAACAATAGAAACTAACTATTTACATTGAACAATAAAATTTAACTTAGTGGGTATTAAAGCAGAACAAAACATCAAACTTTTTTACAAATGTATATTTACAGTGTGTGGTGTGTAGTGCGGGTATTTGTGTAGGTGCTGGAATTTAGTTCCTATTATGTCTTCTTTGGGGCGTGTGTGGGGGTGGGCAGGCATGCGGTTATGGTGTTGGGATTAAGGGAGTTTGTGTAATTGTTTCCACGTTTGTAGTGGGGCTGGCTTTGGGGGAGTAGGGGATTTCAAAATGTTCAGTGAACAGGTAAGTCTTTAATTCTTTTCTGAATTGGATGAGGTCTTTTACGGTGCGAAGTTCAATAGGGAGGTTGTTCCAGAGTGTAGGAGCAGTGAATGAGAATGCTCTGGAGCTAGTGGTTTTCTTAGTCTTCCGGATGGCTTTTGGTATGATAAGGGAGTGGGCTGTGTTTTGTCTGTGGGCCCTTGTCGATGTTGGAGAGTGCAGTAATGTGGATAGGTGTGAGGGGGTTATGTCATTTATAAGTTTATAGGTTGTTAGGATAATTTTGTATTTAATTCGACTGTTTATAGGGAGCCAGTGGAGTTCTAGCAGTATTGGGGTTACGTGATCTGTTAAGCGAGCTTTAGTAATTACTTTAGCACAGATGTTTTGAGCTCTTTGTAGGAGGTATGTGTTTTTTTGAGGAAGGCCTATAAGGAGACTATTGCAATAGTCGAAATGAGGGGTGATCAGGGTACTTACTACAGATCTAAAGTCTTGTGTTTCGAGGAGTGGTCTTAGGTGTTGAATAGTTTTGAGTTTGTAGAAAATAGTTTTTACTGTTTGTTTTATGTGTGGTATCATGGTGAGAGTGTGGTCTATTATTACTCCTAAGTATTTTACTAGTTTTTTAACAGGTATGGAGGTTTTGTTGATTGTGATTGTTTCAGGGTAGGTGTTTTCAGTCATCGATGACCTCGTTACAAACATTGCCTCAGTTTTTTTGAGGTTGATGCTGAGGTGGTTAGATTCCATCCAGGAGGAGGTCTCTGCCATGCATTTGGATAGTGAGTCATATGTAGGGTTTTTAATGGTTATGGGGATAGCTAGCATGATGTCATCGGCATAAATAAAATGGTTAATCTTGTGTTTTTTAAATATGTTTGTTATCGGTTGGAGGTACAGGTTAAATAGGAGGGCTGAAAGGGCCGATCCTTGGGGTATTCCCTGTCCTTGTGGGAATGTTTCTGATTCTTGTTGGTCAATTTGGACTCGTATTAATCTATGTGAGATGTAGGATTTGAACCAGTTAAGGACCGTCCCGCCTATTCCTAGGTTCTCTAATCTGTTGATCAGTGTCGGGTGATTGATGTTATCGAAGGCGGCATATGGGTGTTGTCACCAATGGAACCATGTGTGCAAACCTCTCCCAGCTCCTTCTACAAGCTTTTGGATGGTTCTGCCACGCATGCACACACGCACATTCCCAGCTGCCGCCATCATACCTATTCTAGTCAGTCTGGTAACCAGCTACAGAAGACTATAACTCCAAGGGGAGGTGGTTGGTTGTGAAGACTTATCCTGATATCCATAGAGAATACCTGCTATAGGTATGTAACTTTGTTTTTTCCAAAGACAAGCAGGATAAATGCTCACATATGGGGACTACCTAGCTACGGCTGCCTTGAAAATAACGAACAAAAACAATAGGGAAGGCAGAGACGAGCAGACACTAAGGGGTATGTTTACTAAACCGTCTTAATGTGCGCTCTGTGACATTATCGCGCGATAAGGTACCTTATCGTGCGATAATGGCGCTTTATCAGGCACACAGGTACCTTATCGCGCGATAACGCACGCAGCGGCGCAAACGAGCACTGAAGGCTCCCCAGGAGCGGAGAGAAGTGGTCAATGGGTGGAGAGTGGGAGGGGAGAGGCTCCCCCACACAATAACGCTGTGAAATCCGAGGCTGAAAACTAAAGCCAGTGAAACCCTGGCGTTAGAGCTGATTTAAAGGGAAGAGAAACCATTTCTGTCAGCAATGTACAGCAAAACCAGGGAAACCTACAAAAAGTGATAAGTGTGATACATGTGCACGGAACAAAAGTGCAAATAAACATTGAAAATGACCCCAACAAAATCTAAAAAAAACATAACCAAGCTGGGCAATAGTGATATTAATGAGAAACATCAAAAAACACTCCCAAGAAAGCTCCAAAAAAAAGATATGAATTTTGGAAGGGTCTACGCTCCGTCCCCATACAAGGCGAATGATCCCACAGTGAAATAGCGCTGATCAGGGTTTCCCTCTCCATTGGACAGGTTTCCTATGGCATGCACATGTTCCACAACAGCAGGGCGGGCATGTCGGAATGGGCAACTGGACAGATGCTGGGAAAGGGGACACAGAGGGCTGCAGATGGAACATGCTGTGCTACAGCTGGGCCACAGTGCGGACTAGGGTGATGCCTAGGTGGCCCATAGGAATACTGAAACAGTAGAGCAGCCGGACAGCAACTGTTGAGGGCCCAGCATGAGTGTGCTTCCCACAGTGTCACAGGGGATAGTACCTAGTAGGTACCCCCAAGGGTACAGAACATTGGCAGGCGGTGCTGGGGGGAAGCTTTGACAGCTATGCAGGACTGGAGTTGGGAACCTCTGCCGTAAAGCAGCAGCCAACAGGGGTAGACACACCCGCAACAACAGGCTCCATTATCCAATGCCTCCTGGAGAGGCAGGACATTGGGCCCTGCGTGCATCTCCCAATACTAGCACTTGCATACCTTAGCAATGCCACCCTAAACCTGGGAATACAGTACACAGCTATCAAAAGGTTGCTATGATTACTGGCAGATAGCAATTCTGAAGTTAAGTACAATTTTCTGATTGAGCTGCATCATGGCAACCTATCTGATGTCTGTGGAGTGTGCTACAGGTCTTGTATCTGACAGTGTTTACCACCCTGGGGAGTGACCCCAACAGTATTGCGTACCATAGCCATGCCTGCACTGTGCCCAGGACTGGAGCGGTGGCCAGGGCTGCCAAACACCTCTATAGTTGTACAATGCTGGCATAGGTGTGGGAGTGTGTCTGTCTATCCAGTGTGTGGTGGCTGCAAACACCCTCCACAGCCCACACTGCCAGCACTGTTGCCAGTATTGGCCTGCCAATGTGCATAATGAGGAGCAAGGTACCATGGGTATAGCCCAGACAGGGTGGCCTGGCCAGGATGCATCTGCACAGGGCATAGGGCAATGGCTGGGACATTGTAGTGCCCGGCCACCACCTGCACAGACAGGGTGGCCACAGCATGTCCTGATGGGAGATCACTCTCACCCTATCTGAGCAGTGACAACGGCATGGCTAGGTTCCCCCATAGTGCTATATAGCATTTCTCTCATGTGATATTTATGGGTTCCCTTTTGGGGCCCAATCACTGACTTATCTGCTTGGTGTGTATGCTGGCATCCCAGTTCTGGGTGCATGCATCTCCACCAGGAACATGCACTATGGACTAGCTAGCAGACTGTCTGCAGCTAGTATGTGTCTTGCTGGAACACCTTGCAGGGTGCAGTGGCTGGAGGCTTGCTGCAGGAGAATATCAGATAGTGGTGGGGTGCAGCTGAGCATTTCCAGGCCTAATGTCTGTCTGCTATTGCTTTATGGATGTGTACAGAGCTGCATTGACTGCCCTGTAGGGTGTCTGTTCCCCAGCAGGACTGGGGTTGATGGTTCCCTCTACTGCCACCATTGCCACCATGTGGATCTGTTGGTGGAAGACCCTGTTTCCCACTCTCAGCCCCAGAGGTTGGGTTGGGTGGTGGTACATAATCCGCCTATAGGTCCATAAGGGCTAAACCTGACTGAGAAATACAGATGTATCCAAAGTGTGTCTGCAGGAACTACCTATCTCACACACTAGCACTGATGGGGACCTGCAGCATAGCCTATTTCTGCCATGGAAGGTGCTGTGGACCTGGTGCTGGGCGCCCCACCTCACCCTCAGGGTGAGCACAGTACCCGCACAATGTGACGGTGTGTAGCTACTCTGTGCCAGTAACACACACGGTCAGTTCCCCCTACAAGGCCGAGGTGCTGTGGGGGTGCATACCCCATCTTGTGATCATCTGTAGACTGCTGATTTGCATGTGCAGTGCATCATGGGTACGGGTGGGTTAACCCTATCCTGGTGACCACAGTAGACTGTTTGTGTGGTGACATGCAGTCCTTATGCAGCCAGCCAGGGGTTTGTTAGCAGCTATAGAGCTGTAGTCCACTGGTTACTTCACTGCCTGTGGAGCCAGAGGTCTTGGGCTCAAAACCACAGTGGGGTTATTTGATAGGGCTGTCCAAAGCATTGTCTATTTTTAATGTACATTAGTGCTGCCAGCAAAAACACCCTCACAGTACTGTAAGCATAAGGTGCCTCAGAAGGCCCTATAAAGCGCCTTCTGAGGCACCTTATGGTTACAGTCCGTATAAGGTGCCTTATAAGGTGTCCTATGGAGCGCCTTATAGGGTGCCCTATAGGGGACATTATAGGGTGCCGTGGCGGACAGTGTACTTTATAATGTGCCCTATGGAGTGCCTTATAGGGTGCCTTATGTGGCACCTTAGGTTACGGCACATGAGGGTGTGTTTGCTGGCAGCAATAATTAAAATACCTCAAGAAACAATACTTACATGTCAAAGCTGATGCCTCAGCCAGCCTTATGCACACTGGGGGATTGAACTCATGACCCCTGTATCATCAGTCAGTGTATTAACCATTGTGCTACACCTCTGTTTCTATGGTTGCATGTCTGCGCGCCTACTTAAGATTACCGCACGTTAATGCGCTTAGCAGCGCTTCACCTGATAATGTGCACAGCAGCGCGCGTTATCGCGTGATAATTCCGTTTTGCTACTTTAAGACTGAAACGCCCACTCCTTTTATGGCAGCCTGCACACTATCGCTGGGCGCACGTTAAACATACCCCTACGTTATATAGGAACTTTTGTTTATTTTTTGCTTAAAGGCAGCAACGAACAGACACCAAGTTATTTACTTTTTGCTTAATCTACAAGAGAAATGAAAAGTAATAAGGAACAGCAAGATAAAAGAACCTTGGGAGTCCCGCATCAGACAGTAATGAGATGTGAATGTATGGAAGTCCAAGTCGCAGCCTTGCAAATCTTATCCATGGAGGCTGAATGCAAGTGGGCCACCTACACAGCCATGGCTCGGACATTATAAACTTTAACATGGCCCTCAAGTCTCAAACCTGCCTGGCATAAGCAAAAGAGATGCAGTCTACTAGCCAAACTGAGAGAGTATGTTTGCTTATGGCAGACCCTAACCTATTGGGCTCAAACAAAACAAAAATCTGAACAAACTTTCTATAGGCTTTAGACTGCTCCAAATAGAAGGCCAAGGCTCTCTTGCAGTCAAATATGTGCAACATGCTTTTCCCTTTGAGGTGGGATCTTGGGAAAAATGTTGGTAAGACTATTGACTGATTAAGGTGGAAGTCCAACACTACTTTAGGAAGGAATTTAGGATGAGTAGGCAAAACCACCCTATTACTAAAAAATGCTGAATAGGCTTGATCTGCTTCTAGATCCTGCAGCTCGCTTGCTCAGCACGCTGAAGTTACCACCACCAAAAATAAGACTTTCCAGGTCAGGAACATCAGAACACAGGAATCCAGTGGCTCACAGGGAGAGTCAGCAGCAGAATTAAAACCACCTTGAGGTGCCTTGGAAACTGATGCTGCCAATGCCAAAGATAACGGATCCGTCTTCTTGGTGCCAAAGATGTGTTTGCATTGCTTCTCTGGACCCTAAAGCCCTCTTCTTGTCATGTGAACACAAAATTTGAGAAGACTCATGGTTGGGTCCCAAGCACTGCAAGCATCATTTGTGAGTGTCTGTAAGAGACATGGAGCACTAGGACATAATGTACCGCGTGCACTTTCTGAACCTGCTGGCTAGTTTTTGTGACATATCATCCAGAAAAATAGGCACAGTGATATCAAACGACTTGAATTTGAAAGGGAATTTTAAAAAGTGATGCAATCGGAAAACCTGAGGCCTAGATATGGCCTATAGCAGGGTAAGGGGAAAATAAAGGAAAGTTAAAAATGACCAAAACAAAATTAAAACTCTAAACTAGGGAAAAGGAGAAGTATCAGGCAAGAACTCAAAAAGGCAAAAATCTGAAAATGCAAAATTGCTTCATGAGATGAGCTCAAAGATGAAAAGATGAAAATTGAGGAGACTGGACACGATGGTAGCAGGCAGAATATGTGCATAAGCATGGCACAGTCATTCAAATGCTTCTAGAAGGAGCTGGGAGAGGTTCTTGCATCGGGCTCCATCGGAGGCATCATCCATATGTGAGCATTTAATCCTGCTTGTCCACAGAGAAACGGCCATTCTATGAGTAGACACTGGTCTTGCCATCTGAACTGGGAAAACCCAAAGTAAATTGGTCCCAGATAATGTAAGGTTCTGGCCATTAGACTGAAGGATAAAAGTTATGGATAAGTAACCAGGACTGCCCTTCTGCAAGGTGCAATGAATCAAATTGCAGTAGCAATATTTTCTGTCGGGTCATGAAATACAAGAGATAACAGAGAGAGGAAGAAGACAGGCATCTATATTCGGAAAAACTTAGAGAAGCTAGCAAAGTAGTCAGGAAAGCAAAGATTCAAAAAGAGGAGGAAATAGCCAATGCAATAAAATGAGGGATAAGACATTTTTCAGATATGTTAGTGAGAAGAGGAAGGGCAAAAGTAGTATTGTCAGGCTCAAGAGTGAAGGGAAGGAATACGTAGAAGCTGATGAGGATAAAGCGGAATTGCTTAACAAATATTTCTGTTCTGTGTTCACAGATAAAGAACCAGGAGCAGGACCTCAAAAAACACCCACAAAGAGGAACAGAAGTGAGGGGCATCTTGAAGAATTTTCAGAAGACTGCGTTTGTGAGAAACTAGCTGAACTTAAAGTAGACAAAGCGATGGGACCGGATGGGATACACCCTAGAATACTGAGGGAACTTGGGGACGTTCTAGCAGCGCCACTGACTGACCTTTTCAATGCCTCGTTGGCATCGGGAGTGGTGCCAAAGGACTGGAGAGAGGCTCATGTGGTCCCTTTACACAAAAGCGGATGTGGTAGAAAACTACAGGCCGGTTAGTTTAACTTCGGTGGTGAGTAAAATTATTGGAAACACTGCTGAAAGAGAAAATAGTGAGATTTCTGGAGTCCAGTGGATTACAGGATCCGAGGCAGCATGGATTCACCAGAGGCAGGTCTTGCCAGACAAATCTGATTGATTTCTTTGACTAGGTGACCAGGGAATTGGACCGAGGGAGAGCCCTAGATGTGGTGTATTTAGATTTCAGTAAAGCCTTTGACACTGTTCCTCACAGGTGACTTATAAACAAACTGAGCACCCTAGGGATGGACCCTAAAGTTACTGCTTGGGTTAGAAATTGGTTGAGTGGGAGGCAACAAAGGATACAGGTAAATGGAGCTCACTCTGAGGAGAAGGAAGCTACCAGTGGTGTGCCCCAGGGATCTGTCCTTGGTCCGATTCTTTTTAACATCTTTGATAGTGATATAGCGGAAGGGCCGTCAGGTAAGGTTTGCCTCTTTGCGGATGATACCAAAATCTGCAATAGAGTAGACACCCAGGAAGGTGTAGATAACATAAGGAGGGATCTAGCTAAGCTTGAAGAATGGTCTAGAATTTGGCAGCTGGGATTTAATGTTAAAAAATGTAAGGTCATGCATTTGGGCTGCAGCAATCCAAGGGAGAAATACAGTATAGGAGGTGAAGTACTTTTGTCCACTAAAGAAGAGCGGGAACTTGGTGTGGTTGTGTCTGATGATCTTAAAGTAGCTAAACAGATAGAAACGGCAACAGCAAAAGCTAGAAGGATGCTTGGGTGCATAGGGAGAGGAATGGCTAGCAGAAAAAAGGAGGTGATAGTGCCTCTGTATAAGTCTTTGGTGCGACCTCATTTGGAGTATTGTGTGCAATTCTGGAGACTGCACCTTCAAAAGGATATAAACAGGATGGAGTCAGTACAGAGGGTGGCTACTAAAATGGTTTGTTGTCTTCATTATAAAGCATATGAGGACAGACTTAAGGATCTTAATATGTACACCATAGAGGAAAGGCAGGATAGAGGTGATATGATTGAGACGTTTAAATTCCTTCATGGCATAAATGCAGAGGGGGCGAGCCTCTTTCGATTGAAAGCAAGTTCTGCTATGAGGGGACATGGGATGAGAATGAAAGGGGATAGATTCAGGAGTGATATGCGGAAATATTTTTTTACGGAACGAGTGCTGGATCCGTGGAATAGTCTCCCAGTGGAGGTGGTAGAGATGAGGACAGTATCTGAATTCAAAGAAGCATGGGACAAACACAGAGGATCTCTAAAGGGAAAAAGGGGACTGTTGTAGTTGTTGATATGGAAGGACAGACTAGATAGGCCTTGTGGTCTTTTTCTGTTGTCATTGTTCTATGTTTTTATATGCAATTACTAATCTAGCCACACAATTCTGCACCAATTGCAATGCTCTAGGGAGACCTTTAGAGCAGGCGCGTTGACAAATCTTGTGCAGATTTAGGAACCAGTGCTCGTGGCCTTCTCATGCCGCCCCCCCCCCCCCCCCCCAGTTCTCCCACATTGGTGTTATGTTCTCAGGTCTCCTGAGACCAGCACCAGAGTTCCTACTCTGTACACCATCATTAGATAACAGCTATAGCTTTAGAAAGCAAGTGTCTGTGCGGGTGTGTGGTGCAATGGTGGTGTGCCAGTCTGCGTATGGGATGTGATGGGAGTGCCTTTATGTGGGTGGGATACAGGGCTGTGGTGCATCTATGTGTGTGTGCTGCAGAGCTGGGGAGCTTCTGTGTGTGCATGCATGCATATGTAATGTGCAGCTGGGGTACGTGTCTGGCTTAAGAAGGTGTGGTGCCTGTGTGTGTGTTGTATAGTGTAATTGTGTATGCATGTTCTTGGGGGAAGTGAATGCACCTTTTGGTAAATAAATAAGCATTGTGCCCTTTTGTCCCCATGCATTCATCCCCTTAACCTTGCGCTCTTCCTCCCCCCCCAACCCCTCCCCACTCTGTGTTCCCCTTCCAGACTCCCTCCCCATAGCACTCCCACCCTCTGCCCTCAGTTCTCCCCATACTCTTTCCTTTTTGTTTAAGTTACTGGCCCTTTAATATTTTATAGTTCACTCCTCCCCTGCACCCTCCCTTCTAGCTTTTTTTTTCTTTTAATTACAGGCTCTGACCAGCTCTCCTCTTCTGCCCACAGGAGATGGGATCCCTGCAGGCATCTGCTGACTTCCAGGTTGCGATCACCACCTTGCCTCCTGTTCCGCCCATGGGAATCCAATCTTCCGCAAGCAGAAGAGAACGGGAAGGCCGTTATCGCAGCCCACATGCAAGCTGTCTGTGGGGATCCCATCTCCTGTGAACAGACAGCTTGCATCTGTGCCGTCATTGTGGCCTTTGCGAACTTCATGCTGCTGCACGGATGTTTTGATTCCCAGGCGCCAGGTCCTATTTTTTAGCTGTCATGGTGAACTGGCACCTGGGAGTTTTTCAAGTCCTGCTTTAGAGCTTTTAAGATTGCTCTCGGCTCCAGGAAATTTATCTGATGGAGATTCTCCGATTGCAGGGCCTATCTTTATGAGCTCCCCAGCCCAATTTGGATGCATTTGTCATTAGCAACTTTTGAAAGGAGCAAATCTGAAAGAAAGACCTTTTGCAAGATTGGAATAATCCATCCACCAAGGCAAGAAGTCCCGGAGAGGAACACTGACAGAGATAATGTCCTTGAACATGGGAGTGGACTGGGTCTACTGTGTGCTCAGGGTCCACTGAGATGGATTCATGTGGAGATGTGCCAAGGAAGTGACAAAAAACCATTGAAGCCATGTGGCCCAACATTCCCAACATGGTCCTCACTGATGTCTGCTGACTGTTATATTTCTCCCATGACTGACTAGGATGGGAAGGAGGGTGGCCTTTGGGTGAGACTATTTTGTAAGAGGAAGGCTTTTACCTGTCGAGTCCAGCAGAGCGCCAATGGATTTCAATTGGGGTATGACAGAAAGATATGACTTGGGGTAGTTCTTGATAACCTTAGTAGCTCCAGCACCTGAGTGGTAATTCGTATGGATTCCTGAATCTCCTCCCGAGTGGTGTTCTTGACCAGCTAATCATACAAATAGGATCAATAATTGAAACACCATGTGGAAATCAGATGGAAAAATATAGTAACAAAGGGGCCTGTTTAGTAAAGTGTGGTACAGTTTTACACTTACTGTAAATTAGGTGCAAAACTGCATGCATATTTAGTGCAAAGCTTGTGTTGCAAATGTTGGGGGCACGACCAGCAGCTGCCCTGCATTTACCAAACAAGGAAGTCACTACCACAAGGTAAATGCACCTGCAGTAAGCACAGAAAGTGCATGTATTCCATCTGCCAATGCGTGTACTGTGGCCCACTATACTAAAACAAATTCATAAATACCCAATCCCCCAATTAACATCCTGAACACCCCCAAGCAACATCCACACACCCCTATTATAAAACATCCTGACCCCCCATGAGCACCTGAATCCACCCCATCAGGACCCACCCTCCACAATCCCCAATCTTTTCCTAACAGGTACTAGCAAAGCAGAGCCCCCACTACCCCCAAACCGCCCCCTGACATTTACTGGGGGGGGCGGTCTTTGCCTGATGCATCAGCAGTGGGGCAGAACAATTCTTGGATGTTCCCGCCATGTTGCCATTTGGGTTTTCAAAATGGCAGCTCTGACCCCTAGCAATCGTCTGATCATACTACTGCTAAGGGTCAAGCTGCCAAATAAGGAGTGTCAAAATAACAAAATCACCAAACAAACCCCAGAATTTATCTTAAACAAAACCTCAAAATTTTTGTCAGATATCACCGCAGCAAAGTATAGATTTTTGAACAATACTTCCAAGCGGCTCAATCCATTTTATTAACAAGCAAATTATTATTTTTTAAAAAAAGACTTAGCTCAGTCCAATCATGCTTTTGAAATCCTTGCACTACGTGCACGTTTCGGGAGTACTTCCCTGTATCAAGTGCTCTTCCTCACATAATTTGAACAACCGTCAATAAGGAGTGTCAAGCATAGATAGTTAGCATGTGATAAAGTACAATGTGCTGACTGTGCTGTCCACACCCATTCTCTGCCATAACCCGCCAAGTTCCCACACCACAATGCACTAAGCAGTTAGTGTAGGATACTTACAGTGCTGGCTGTTTTCAGTTTGCAGTAGCCATTACTGAGGGCCTGTGCTAATGATTAGGGTACACTAAATCCTACACTAACTGCTTAGTGTACTTCAGTAAACATGCCCCAAAGTCTTCAAATCAGGAATAGCTTCAAAAAGCAACTTCTTGCTATCTCTTTAATAAATGGCTTCAACTGCCGTTCTGAAGCCACTAATACACCAAAGGGCATGTTTACTAAACCGCCAAAACCTCTGTGGTATGTGCAAAGGGCCTTCCCAGATTTCCTCCTACAGAGTTCATAGAGGTTCTGGATTTACCAGAGACCCATGCTACCTGCAGGCCTCCACGGTAAATCAATGGGGAGGTTAAGCAGCGATCAAGTACACAGAGGTCTATGCCCTGATCATTGACGATGCCCCCCCCATTCAGCACCAATCCCCCCTGGACTGCTCCCAATCTCCATCGGGAACTGTCTGGGGTGGGGGGGATTGGTGCACCTGATCATACTACTGCTGAGAGTCAGAATAAACTTAAGTTTTGCTGATTACCTTTACAGATTCCAGGGTACATGTAAAGTGCCGCACTCTCTAAAAAGGGCAACCCTCTCTTATTCCTAACATGGATACCATGTTAAAACCCTCGGCCCAGTGTGCAGCGGCGGCCAAGAGAGCAAATAGAATGCTAGGTATGATAAGGAAAGGAATGGAAAATAAAACAAAAGATATTATAATGCCTCTATATCGTTCCATGGTGAAACCGCACCTTGAATATTGTGTGCAATTCTGGTTGCCGTATCTTAAAAAGGATATAGCGATTTTAGAAAAGGTTCAGAGAAGAGCCACCAAAATGGTAAAGGGGATGGAAGGATACTCCTATGAAGAAAGGCTAAAAAGGTTAGGGCTCTTTAACCTGGAAAAGAGACGGCTGAGGGGAGATATGATAGAACTCTATAAATTAATGAACGGAGTGGAATGGGTAAACGTAGATCGATTGTTTACCTTATCAGAATATAGAAAGACTAGGGGACATGCAATGAAGCTACAGGGTAAACTATTTAAGACTAATAAAAGACAATATTTTTTCACTCAACGTGTAATCAAACTCTGGAATTTGTTACCAGAGGATGTAGTAAAGGCTGTTAATGTAGCTGGGTTTAAAAACGTTTTGGACAAGTTCCTGGAGGAAAGGTCCATAAACCATTATTAAGAAGGGACCCAGGATATCAATGCTTGAACCAATACAAGCATTGTGGAACCTGTGTCCCTTGGGGAAACTGCTAGGTACATATGACCTAGATTGGCCACTGTTGGAAACAGAATACTGGGCTTGATGGACCTTGGTCTGACCCAGTATGGCATCTTATGTTCTTATGTTCAAGGCTGCACCCTTACAATTTGTTTTTCAATTTCTCTTTCACAAAAGGCAGATACAGCACTCTGCTTCAGAATTTCTAGTGCGCATTAGAGATTTTTTACTTCTAACCTGTGTTTTGTATGCTCTTATTTATTTATTTATTTATCTTTCTTCTATACCGCGCTATTCACATCAGTGCGGTGTACATCAAACAAAACCATATACATTGCAGTCTTGATGCAATGCATTCACAGTTGAACAGGGAATGTAACTTGGATACATATGGGGTAATTATCTACAGTTATATACATTGTTGAGTGCCGTGAACTGGACATTGTCTGTGCCGTGAACTGGACATTGTGGAGCTAGCTATTTTGATGCAATCTGCCCTTGCTCTGTGTGGTCCTCTGGGACCTTTACATCTTATGCTACTCTGTGCTGAGGAATCCTGACTGATCCAAGTTTTCCTACTTTGCAGTGCTCCAAAGAGACCCCTTTCTTGAGTTTTCTGATATTTAAGAACATTTTTAAACACATATGCATAATAATTCCCATTTATTCTCTCCCAAAATTTTGTTTTGTTCTTTACATAATTTTGGCATTGAAGGGTTGTCATCTTTCCTGAACAGCTAATTAAAGAGCCATACACTGAACTATTGAATGACCTGTGTTTGTTACACTGTAACCTTCTATGAACAAGTATTTTTGGATATAAAAGGATATAAACATTTGGAAATAAATAAAAATAACCAGACCGATACTTAGGGGCATGTTTACTAAACCGTCTTAATGTGTGCGCTCTGTGACGTTATCACGCGATAAGACACCTTATCGCGCAATAATGGCGCTTTATCAGGCGCACAGGTACCTTAGCGCATGATAACACGCGCAGCGGCACAAACGAGCGCTGAAGGCGGGGAAAGGCTCCCGGAGGGCGGAGGAAGGCTCACCAGGGGCGGAGAGAGAGGGTCAATGGGCAGAGAGTGGGAGGGGAAAGGCTCCCCGCATATTAAAGCTGTGAAATCCGAGGCTCAAAACTAACGCCAGTGAAACCCTGGCGTTAGAGCCGATTTAAAGGGAAAAGAAACCATTTCCGTCAGCAATGTACAGCAAAACCAGGGAAACCTACAAAAAGTGATAAGTATGATACATGTGCACGGAACAAAAGGGCAAATAAACATTGAAAATGAACAGAAGAAAATGTAAAAAAAATAACCAAGCTGGGCACTAGGGAAACATCAAAAAACACTCCCAAGAAAGCTCCAAAAAAAAAGAAATGAATTTTGGAAGGGTCTATGCTCCGTCCCCATACAAGGTGAATGAGCCCACAGTGAAATTGCGCTGAGCAGAGTTTCCGACTCCATTGGCCAGGTTTCCTATGGCGTGCACATGTTCCACAACAGCAGGGCGGGCATGTCGGAACGGGCAACTGGACAGATGCTGGAAAAGGGGACACAGAAGGCTGCATGCGGCACATGCTGTGGTGCAGCTGGGCCACAGTGCGGACTAGGGTGATGCCTAGCTGGCCCATAGGAATGCTGAAACAGTAGAGCAGCCAGACAGCAACTGCTGAGGGCCCAACATGGGCACGAGTGTGCTCCCCACAGTGTCACAGAGGCTAGTACCCAGCAGGTACCCCCAAGGGCACGGAACATTGGCATGTAGTGCTTGGGGGGGAAGGGTGGACAGCTATGCAGGCACCCCTACCCCAGAACCCGCACCATAGGCAGTCGCCTACCCGCACACTGGATGGCCTGAGACTGCACACCAACAGCACAAGGGCATGTCAGCATTGGGGCGGAGGGGTACTGGTGGTGGAGGGGGCAGTGGCTGCTGCCCACAGCAGACCGTGGCCTAGCCCTGTTCAGGTGGGTGCCGTGCACTGCAACAGACAGGCTCTGTCTGACAAACAGCCATGGTATCTCCAGGGACTGCACTGTCTCTGTGGCCACAGTGTGGTGCAGTACACACAGACAGTGTGTTCAGGAGCAGAAGGTCATAAGAACATAAGAACATAAGACATGCCATACTGGGTCAGACCGAGGTCCATCAAGCCCAGTATCCTGTTTCCAACAGTGGCCAATCTAGGTTATACGTACCTAGCAATATCCCCAAAGACACAGGTTCCACAATGCTTGTACTGGGTCAAGCATTGATGTCCTGGGTCCCTTTTTAATAGTGGTTTATGGACCTTTCCTCCAGGAACTTGTCCAAACCTTTTTTAAACCCAGCTATACTAACAGCCCTTACTACATCCTCCGGTAACAGATTCCAGAGTTTGATTACACGTTGAGTGAAAAAAAAATATTTTCTCTTATTTGTCTTAAATAGTTTACCCTGTAGCTTCATTACATGTCCCCTAGTCTTTCTATACTCTGATAGCGTAAACAATTGATCCACGTTTATCCGTTCCACTCCATTCATTAATTTATAGACCTCTATCATATCTCCCCTCAGCCGTCTCTTCTCCAGGCTAAAGAGCCCTAACCTTCTTAGCCTCTCTTCATAGGAGTAGCCTTCCATCCCCTTCACCAATTTGGTAGCTCTTCTCTGTACAGCTGGGTCACAGGTTGTCCCAGCTGTGGCTCCTGCCAACCCAGTCCCCATATTTTACCCACTACTAAACCATGGTAGTAAAGACGAACCTTTATTGCAGAGAACATAAGCATGCGTCAAACACCTATATTTTACCCTGCGACGCCTCCAGCTGGGCCCAGGGGCTTACAGCCTGGAGGACGGCCATGTATGTCCTTTTGGAATAAAGTTCTTTTAAAGACACCAGAGATTCTGGGTCTTGTAGTACTCTTTACTCCTCGAGGGAAATAATATAGTTGAGTCGGTGGTAAGGCATGCAAGAAAATGTATTTATGGGGATTTCCAAAATACGCTAGGGCTCATACACAACTAAGGCAGTAGGATACATCTCCAACGAAAAAGATGAAATCAGAATTTAAACCAGAGGGAGAATAACAAACAAAAACCTTTTCACTTCAGCTGTTCTGCTTTCTTACACATTCACCGGGGACTGCCCCATGTGGTCAATTAGCAGAATTCCAACAAACTTTGTCACAGCTGGGTTTCCTTTTCAAGCACACAGTTCCTCACTGCTTCTTTACTTCAGCCAGTGATACAATAAACACAGAATTAGCTTTCTTCAATAAAGGTAAGAACTGCCCCTGTTTTCCTATAGGGTTTTCAGACTCTCTGTTCTTGTTCACAACTGTAGAATTCTTTCTTTGTGCCAAAGAACAATCCATGGGCATAGGCAAATATTCAGAGCTAGGCACACATGCATCTATTTGCATTCCCTCACTATCATTAGGGTAAATAGAGTCTCTCTCACAATTAGGAGCTTCCTCAAACTTCCTTTCTTTTAGGAACTCTAGAAATTGGCTCCACAGCAACTCAGCCCTTGTTGGCACTTTTAACTTAGGGGAGTGAAACTTCTCTTCAGAGAATAGCTTCCTTAATGCCTCTAGCTTAGAGGTCTCACAGGCTTCGTTGTTATCAGAGCTACGGCCTTTAACATCTGATAAGCTTTCTACCCACTTCTTAATCGTGGGAGGTGAGGGCTCAACTTCCTGCCCTTTAAAACTAGCACATTGTCTTTCTGCTATATCAGAAATGAAAGTGTTGGCTTTACCTTGAGGCTGTTTCTTCACATAAGCACGGCTCTCTTTCCTCCTGGGTTTCTCCAGGCTTTGAAATGCAGGCTCCTTCTCTCCTACTCCAGTCCCTCTGAGGTAGCTGCTTTCTGGAGAGACTTTCTCTGGCCTTCTCTTCCAGCCTAGCACTGCTCCAGCCTCTTTCCTTTCTCTCCCACCTTTCCAGCTCTCACAGCTGTTCCTTGCCTTACGTCCAGCTCTCCTCCATTCACTCGTGCCTCTGCCTTCAGTTGCTGGCTCTGTCTCTTCCTCCTCCCGGTCTGTATCTGTGTCCGGGCTCCAGCCTGAGACTGCCACTGCCTCTGCCTCTCCGTATGCTTCTATGTATGTTTCCCTGGGTGCTTCTCTCCGGCTGTCCCTGGGTGCTTCTTTGGGTGCTTCTCCCCAGCTGCCCCCCATTGGTTCTCTGGGCGCTTCTCCCCAGCTGCCCCTCGGTGGCTCTCTGCACGCTCCCCTGGGTGCTTCTCTGGGCGCTTCTCCCCAGCTGCCCCTCAGTGGCTCTCTGCACGCTCCCCTGGGTGCTTCTGTCTTCCTTTGCTTTGCCCATGTTTTTAACCACTGCTTCCTGCTGGGCCTTCCCTGCTCTCTGCCCCCATGTGACCAATCAGCAGGGAATCCTGTCTCCACCCCTGAGCTAGGGCGTGGTCTGACTCTTGCAGGGAGCTGACTTTGCTTCTGACCTGGGCTGTAATTCCCCTGCACATGTGCACTACCATTCATTTCTATGGGGAATTCAGGATTTTTCATCCAGTTCCATGCTTTCCAAAGGGCTTTCATCACCATAACCCTACAGAGCACAGACACCATAAACATGCGCATTACCTAGAGCAGAGTCCCCCAAATGCAGTCCTGGAGGGCCACTGATCATTCAGGTTTTATGCTGTATCTAATAAAGATGCCTGTGCTGCATTTCCATGCGCCGCCCCCATGGTATGCAGATGTATCTCATGCATATTCATTAGGGACAGCATGAAAACCTGAACAGTGTTTGGCCCACCAGGACTGGAGTTGGGAACCTCTGCCCTAGAGCAGTGGCCAACAGGAGCAGAAACACCCGCACCCACAGGCTCCACTATCCAAAGCCTCATGGAGAGGCAGGATGTCGGGCCTTGTGTGCATCTCCCAATACTAGCACTAGCATACCTTAGCAATGCCACCCTAAACCCAGGGATATGGTACACATATATCAAAAGGTTGCTAGGATTACTGGCAGACAGCAATTCCTAAGTTAAGCACAATATGCTCATTGAGCTGTATCATACCAACCTCTCTGATGTCTGTGGAGTGTGGTTCAGGTCTGGTGTCTGACAGTGTTTACCACCCCGGGGAGTGACCCCAACAGTATTGCGTACCATAGCCATGACTGTGCTGTGCCCAGGACTGGTGAGGTGGCCAGGGCTGCCAAAAGCCTTTATATTTGCACAATGCTGGAATAGGTGTGGGAGTGTGTGTCTGTCCATCCAGTGTGTGGTGGTTGCCAACACCTTACTCAGCCCACACTGTTTGCACTGTGTCCAGTGTTAGCTTGCCTATGTGCATAATGAGGAGCAAGGTATTGTGGGTATAGCCCGGACAGGGCGGCCTGGGCAGGATGCATCAGCACAGGGCATAGGGCTGGGGTCTCAAACATGCGGCCCATGGGCCGCATGCGGCCCGCGACGGAGGGAAACAAAAAAACAAAACCCTGGCTTCTGCTGCTGCCGCTGTGGCAGCGGCAGAATCAACTGTCAATTTAAAAAAAAAACTGGCTTCTGCTTCTGCTTCTGCTGCTGCAGCCGTGGCAGCGGCAGAATCAGCTGTCCCATGGCCCCTTCCCCTCTGCCCGGAAGAGCCCTGAGTCTGCTCCATCAGCAGTGGGCTTTTCAAGCCGCGAAGACAGTATTTCTCTCTCGCGCAGCTTAAACCTATTCACTTTTCAAGCCGCGCGAGAGGGAAATACTCTCTTCGCGGCTTGAAAAGCCCGCCGCTAAAGGAGCAGACTCAGGGCTCTTCCGGACAGAGGGGAAGGGGCTGCGGGACAACTGATTCTGCTGCTGCCACGGCTGCAGCAGCAGAAGCAGAAGCCAGGTTTTTTTTTAATTGACAGTTGATTCTGCCGCTGCCACGGCGGCAGCAGCAGAAGTCAGGTTTTGTTTTTGTGTTTTTTTTATTTACCTGGGCTGATGGGGGGGGGGTTAGGACTGGAAATGGGCTGATGGGGGGAGTTAGGACTGGTAATGAGCTATGGAGGGGCTAAGATTGAAATGGGGTAATGGGGGGTTAGGACTGGAAGTGGGCTAATGGCAGCGGGGGGGGGGTTAGGACTGGTAATGGGCTATGATGGGGGCTAGGACTGGAAATGGGCAGATGGGGGTTAGGACTGGAGGTGGGCTGATTGGTGGGTTAGGACTGGTAATGGGCTATGGGGGGGCTAAGAATGAAAATGGGTTGATGGGAGGGTTAGGACTGGAAGTGGGCTGTTGGGGGCTTAGGACTAGTAATGGGCTATGGGGGGGCTAGAAATGGTAATGGACTGGGGGGGTTGCTAGGACTGGAAAAGGGCTTAGTGGGGGGAGAGCTAGGAGAGGAAATGGGCTGATGGAGGGGCTAGGATAGGATTGGAAATGGGCTGATGTGGGGACTAGAAGGGAGGGATATTGGGTGGGGCTGGAACTAGAAGGGAGCTGATGTTGGGGAGGATTAGAATGGGATGGGGCTGGGAGAGTGAAATGGAGAGGGGAAAAATATTTTGTGTGGGAGGGAAGACAAATCTACAATTGGCCGGGTATTGGGAGAGTAAGTGGTGATTGAGGATGGAGGGGTAAAATTTGAGTGGATGAAATAGGAATGAGAAAGGAGCAAAAGGAGAAAGATTAGTATGTTAAAGCAGATGTAGAGAGAGAATGGAAAAAAAACTAGAATAGAGAAGAAAGGACAAATGGACAGCAGACGATGGAGAGTTAGCAGAAGACATGAAGAAACCAGAAGAAAGTGGCTGGAACAATTGCAACTGAAAAAAAAAGCACAAAAGGTAGAAAAATATCTATTTTGAATTTATTAACTGGAAATGTCAGCTCTGGGAAATGTGCATCATTAACGTCTGCACTTTGTATGGCAACATTATGCAAATATTTATGCAAATGAGGCCCCGCGTCTTATGCGGCCCGCGGGTTACTTTACAAGTCCTCATTTGGCCCTCAAAGCAATTTGAGTTTGAGACCCCTGGCATAGGGCAATGACTGGGACATTGTAGTGGCCAGCCACCACCTGTACAGACAGGGTGGCCACAGCATGTCCTGCTGGGAGGTCACTCTCACCCTGACTGAGCAGTGACCATGGCATGGCTAGGTTCCCCCATAGTGCTATATAGTATTTCTATCAAGTAATATATATGGGTTTCTTTTTCTGGGGCCCAATCACTGACCTATCTGCTTGGTGGGTGTGCTGACATCCCAGTTTTGGGTGCACACATTTTCTCCAGTAATATACACTATGGACTAGCTAGCAGACTGTTTGCAGTTAGTATGTGTATGGCTGGAACACCTTGCAGGGTGCAGCGGCTGGCGACTCACTGTGCTTGCTGCTGGAGCATGTCAGATAGTGGTGTGGGGCAGATGAGCATTTTCAGCCCTACTGTCTGTCTGCTATTGCCTTATGGATGTGTACAGGATTGCATGGACTGCCCTGTAGGTTGTCTGTACCCCAGCTGAACTGAGGTTGATGGTCCCCTCTACCGCCACCACTGCAGGGATGTAGAATGTGGATCTGTTGGTGGGAGATCCTGAGCTCCAGAGGGCAGGTTGGGTGTTACTACATAATCCGCCTATGGGTCCAAACAGCCCCACCCCCCCTCTCTCATCCCATAGATCATGTGGCCATGGCACCCACACAGAATATGCACTTTTCTGGGTGCATCATAGTCCACAAGGGCTAGACATGACTGGGAAATAAAAATGGACACAGGTGTGTCTGCAAGGACTATCTATCACACACTGGCACTGATGGCGACCTGCAGCATAGCCTATCTCAGCTAAGTCTGGTGCTGTGGACATGGTGCTGGGTGCCCCACCTCACCCTCAGGGTGAGCACAGTACCCACAGAAATGTAACGGTCTGTAGCTACTCTGTGCCAGTAACACACACGGTCAGTTCCCCCTCCCAGGCTGAGGTGCTGTGGGGGTGCATACCCCAGCGTGTGATCATCTGTAGACTGCTGATCTGCATGTGCAGTGCATCATGGGTACGGGTGGGTTAACCCTATCCTGGTAACCACAGCAGACAGTTTGTGTGGTGACCTGAAGTCCTTCAGTAGCCAGCCAGGGGCTTGTTAGTAGCAATAGAGATGTAGCCCACTGGTCACTTCACTGCCTGTGGAGCCAGAGGTCATGGGTTTGATCCCATAGTGGGGTTATTTGATAGGGCTGTCTAAGGCATATTCTGTTTTTTAATTTAAATTAGTGCTGTCAGAAAAAACACCATCACAGTACTGTAACCTTAAGGTGCCTCATAAGGCGCCCCATAAAGTGCCACACAAGGTGCCTTATAAGGCGCTTCATAAAGTGCCCTAGAAGGTGCCTTATAAGGCATCCTATAGGGGACATTATAGGGTGGCTCAGCAGACAGGGCACTATATAATGTGTCCCATGGAGTGTCTAATAGGGTTCCTTAAAAGGCACCCTAGGGTACGGTGCTGTGAGGGTGTGTTTGCTGGCAGCACTAATGTAGACCAAAGAATAAAATGCTGCACACAGCACTGCCTAAATGTAAAGGGTAATGCCTCAGACAGCCTTATAGATTTGACATACTGGGGGAATCAAACCCATGACCCCTGTACCATCAGTCTGGGTATTAAACATTGTGCTACAACTCTGCTGCTGTACATGCATGGCAGCGCACCTACATAAAACTAACGTGCGTTAGCCTGGCACGGCTCCCTCAATGGCGCAATAATGTATACAGCGATAACACGCGATTGCCATGTTTAGACCAAAGGACCCATTATTTTTATTGCATCCTGCACATTATGGCTGGCTGGACATTAACACGGTGTACTACACATACCCCCTTGTGTAACAGTTTATGTAGCCATTGTTATGTGAAAAGGCATAGCACACAATGCCCTCACAGCTAGTGGTGATGTGTTCGAGTGTTCGAGACCCCAGTGTGCCAACACCAAGATAAATGCATCATAATTAAACTGTGTTCAGACACATCGCTGGAATGTGTGTTGGCAGCCTTGATCTTTATTATATACTGATTGCGCTATCAGTTCCTGTATACCAGCCATGGCACAAGCACATTGCTAGTGCGGTGGTGCCGCGCGGAACGATGCTACGTGCGTTGAGGCGCGTTGCGGCATCCATGCACGTGTGTGTGTGTGCGTGAGCAAGGCAGTGCAGAAAATGGCTACCCGCTCCAGGAAGCCAGCTTTTAGCAGGCAGGATCTGAGCCACCTTGCAGGGCTATCTGCACTAGGCAGACGAAGCTATTTCTGGGCTCCTCGAGGCGTCAGGACCTGGCACGTGTGCGTAGGGCCTGGGACCGCGTCACCAGGCGCTATAACCATCTGGCAGAATACCCACGTGAGGTAAGTGTGTGGGGGCAGGTCAATATATGCATATACATATCCATTGTGTATTGTAGGTGTGCATGCGGCTGTGTGTAGCCATTCCTACCAATGTGTTTATTAGTTACACCCACGTGATATACCGCCTAGGTATCATATCAAAGTGGCTTGTCCCATCCCAGGAGGCTAAGGACATGATTACAGAGCTGAAGATGCCATCCTGGGGTCATGGCAGCTGCTGTTGTTGATGTGTTAAAAGAAACCTTAACCCAAGGAGCCCCTAGATCTGCCTAAAGAGGTTTGGGAAAGATCATGCTGACATGGTATTCTAAGGTTGCAGGGTCACACATCTGCACTACCCCAAGGGTCCTGAGATGTGATCCAAATGCTCACTCACTCACCCTGGTAACATGGCTGTGAGAGGGGTTTCAGTTTAAAACATCCTCCCTATCCCCTGGAGTCCCGAGAGCCCATCAAAGTGGGTTCTCAGTCAACCTGGTGATAAGGTTGTTTGTGCCTTTGCAGTGTAAAACATCCTCCCTATCCCCAGGAGTCCCGAGAGCCCATCAAAGTGGGTTCTCAGTCACCCTGGTGATATGGGGGTATGTGCCTTTGCAGTGTGACACATCCCCTCTATCCCCAGGAGTCCTGAGAGCCCATGAAAGTGGGTTCCCAGTCACCCTGGTGATATGGTTTATGCCGCTGTTGCTGTTGCTGTTTTCTAATTCCCCCTACCCCCAGGAGTCCTGAGAACTGCTGAAAGTGTCCTGTCAGTCACCCTGGTGATATGGTGTATGTTGCTGATGATGTGTGCTAAGGCACCCTACCCCCAGGAGGCCTGAGACCTGAGTGCAAAGGTGGGTATGGCAGCTAGATATTGTGTTAGGTGTAGGGATTATTAGTAGCACAAAAATAAGTTAGACTCTCTGTTGTCCAGGGGGAATGGCTACTATTACCCAGCCCAAAGTTCGGTGAGTTATTCTGGCAATGAGCCACGAAAGAAGTCTGGTCTGCAGATATATATTAGACTTTATTATAGGCAACCAGGTAGAAAAATATACAAACACACATATAGCTAATTAGAAACATGAGGTAGAAATTTGTTATAGTACAGATGTACAATTGGACAACGTAATAAATCACTAATTAGTAACCAGACGTCACTGATTCGCTCTGCACTGAGGAAAAGTAAGAAATATATTGCTAACCCCTTGCCCATCCGGAGGAGGAGAGATAGGTCAGTACCTTAGTTTCGTCGGGCACTCAGGAACAGCACAGTCCAAGGAGGCAGCTCCTAGCTAATGCAGGCTCCAGCCCCGTCAGGCGAGCCGCAGTAAGTCCGAACCGGAGGTATCTGTGAAAGTCTTATCTCAGACCTACGGAGGACGGCCTAGCCCACACGTAGTGGCCGTCTGGCGGAAAGCTCAGGTCGCAGGAATCAGGTACGCAGTGCACAGCAGGAAGGAACCGGTGCAGAAGTCTGTATGAACAGGTGGGAAAAAGCCCAAAACTCTTACTCTTACTAAAGTTTTTTGCGCAGATTGCATTATTCTCTGTAAGAATACTCCGTCATAGGTCCGATGATTGGTTGGCACCAGGCAGTCTGAGGTGTTCTCAGCGAATCAGGAGGTAGATGATGGGCATCTTCTTGCAGACAAAGGATCCATAGTAAGGAGTCATGCAGAAGCAACAGTATGTAACTTCTGAGCATGTACAAGTGTCCAAGGCCAATGGAACTAGCTACAGATAAGCACCAGCGGAGCAGATGTTCTTGCATGTGGGCAGTGAATTAGCCACGGACAATAGCTTCTGTATGTATGCACACTTAGAAACGCTGCGCAAGCAGTTGCTTGGAGGTCAGGTTAGCAGCTGAACACAGCAAATGTGTAGTGAAGAATCCATCTTGTCTGTTCAGTTTGGTTCAGGCCTGAGTTGCTGAGCAGGCCGGAGATTTGCATGTAGAATTGCAGGGGTACCAGCCCTACAGGTGATGCCGGGTTGGGACACACAGTGGCCTTATTCCCCGGAGGCCCAGACCCCAGTACACATGTCTGTTATGGCTCATGATTGTATAGTAGGTGCAGCTGGGTATGTGCTGCTGTAAACCCTCACACCCCTAGGACCCGTAAGGCCTGCTTACAAAGGTCTGAGACAAATCCATATATCTCTGATGTGTATGCAGTTTCAGGTCACACATCTGACCAATCCCCAGGAGCCCCATAAATGACTGCAGAGAAACATCATAGATGCTGGTGTGAGAGTACAACACCTCACACTGCCCACACCACAGATATCAAAACGTAGCGGCCCAAAACCGTCCCATACCGATCACCGTTCAACATCCAAGTAGATATATATCAATGTTCCTTATATGGTGTTAATCACACAATACTGCACATACGATCTCAGTAACCATGGGCCTACAAAACACATACAACAGACTAAACTGTCATAATGCACAAGCCCTTATAACATCACTGCCCTTCCATGCAGACCCTGACAAGCCCCCAAATCTCAAACCCTGAGACAGCACTTAACTGTCAGAAACATGCTTTGTGTCTCAAAGGGTGGCCGTCCTGTTAACCCCTCCCTGATGCCACATCCCACAGCTGAAAGGCGTTCTGCATGCATCCTCGGACCATCAGGGGAAGAGGACCTGTCCAACAAAACATATAACCAACAGGAAATACACAAGCAATGAGGAACAACAGCACAAGCCAGCTCACCAAACTCAGACCCCGCACTCACCCCTATTCAAAGTTAGTGAGGCAAACAGACAGTGGATTGTGGACATCATGTTGGTTATATGTTGTGAACACACATTTACAGACCCACAGCCACACATGCAGGTGGCACTGGCAAACGTTAGTAGAAGAAGCACTGAGCAGAGGCGTAGGAGCAGCACGATGCAGCGCACAGAGGTGTGTGATATGTGTTTGCCACCCACCAGAGATATATGGTCCTTAATGCACCCTCGCATTGTCTTTCCCCCCATAGGTGGAGGACCTACAGAAAAAGGGGCATGAGATGTGGCTCAAATGCCCTGCCATGTTGGAGAGGCTGTGAAGGCGGGCAATCCCAGCACGTGGCGGTGAGTGACGTGACCTCAACAGCTCTGTAGATAACGTCACAGTGGCACACCAGCCTCTGTGTTGCCTATTTACATGTGTTATGTGACTCACATACTAGTGTGCTAATGACTGTCATCCCCCACAGAGGCGGACCATGCTGGTGAGGGGACAGCACTGTCAGCGCCCCCTGTGAAGAGGCCCACACGCCGAAGCACGGAGGAAGAGGAAGAAGAGAAGGAGGAGGCGGATGAGGCGGAGGAGGAGCAGGAGGAGGGGTCGGAGGAGGAGGAGGCGGAGAAGGAGCAGGAGGAGGAGGAGGCAGCATTGGAGGTGGCGGCGGCTATGGAGGAGGGGGAGGAGGCAGCAGAGGCCCCTGAGGCGTATGAGGGCAATGGGGGACTGGATAGGGTGGAGGGTGAGTGTGTGGGTCATGTCGGGGGGGGGAGGAGGAGGAGGGGAGTGTGGTGTGTGCTGAGGGTGTGTGGGAGGGGGGGGGAGGGGGTGGGGGAGGGGGAGGTGTTTGCTGTTCAGGATGGGGAGGGCAGCATGGAACCCAGGACAGCACAGGACACTGTGGGTCCCTGCCAGCCCCCGCATGTGTGCGGGAACAGTGCCCATGTGGGTGTTGCTATGCCACCCCTTGCCACAGACAGGGGCCACGCACATGCCACCACATACACACCTGGCACCATGTGTGTATGTGGTGGTAGGTGCGTCCAGGACCTGTCTGTGGCAATGGACGGCGTGGTACACCGACTTGGGGCCCTAGAACACACCGTGCGGGTGCTGGCAGGTACTGTTCAGTGGGTGGCTGTCGAGATGCAGCGTGTGGTGGGTAGGGACGCTGCATCTCAACAGCCATCCACTGATGGGTGTCGCAGGAGCATTTGATGGGTGTCGCAGGAGCATTTGATGTGCCCTGTGCTGTCCTGTGTTCCGTGCCCGGAACAGACACCTGGGTAGATAGGACCTACACTGTCCACTCATATGGATGGGCACTGGGCGTGAGGCACCCTGGTTTGACCCAGTATGGCAAAGTTTGCTAAGAATATTGTACATATTGTTACATAACCATGTAATATGTTTAAAGTTTGTTACGAATATAGATCGTTAAAAATATGCCAATGATCATGTGTCTCCCTTACAGACAGACTATGGACGTATGCATGGGACATGTGTGTAGATAGGTATGTGCATGTAAGGTAGACATGGGTATCATACATGTACCGTCTCCACATGCAGTTGTGGGGGCTGGCCATGTGCGCAGGCGTGTGAGTCTGAGGTTGACCCTGAGATGTGGCAATGTGTAACATTTCCTAATATACCTAGTCACGTGCATGCTGTGTGCAATGTGTGGGAACCATACCTGATGCACCATGCCTCTGTGCCAATAGGGGGAGAGGCTAGCAGCAGGTTTGTGCCATGGAGGTTAGGATGGAATGCTGTACCCAGGAGCTGCTCAGGGGGCTAGCTGCTGGGGCAACATAGATCAATGCATGTTACAGGGATGAGCGGTGGGGGAATACAAGCACTACTGACCCAGCGCTTGTATTCCCCCACCACAGCAAGCCACCTTTGTCTGCCTCTGCCGCATGCAATCCTATGTGGGAAGACAGCCACGTAGGCCCTGGTGTGGGCATGGATAACGGTCACACATGTGTGTCCAATGAGGGAGAGTATATGGGGTGGGAGACGGTGGCAGATCCCTACACCAGACATTTTCCACCATGAATATGCTCCTGCGCAACAGGACCCCCACGCATAGGTATGACCTATGCGTGCTGATAGGTGGCAGTACAGACACCCCACCACTGAGGGACATGGGTACGGCACATGTAGGCAGGGAGACAACAGGAGGTGCAGGGTACGTAGGGGACCACAGTGCCACACAGTGGAATCAAACACATAGGATGTAATATTTTAACCAGTTTTATTTTAGTGTTTACAGTCTCCGTGGCCGGCCACGGCGACCACAGCCAAGCCCACCCCTCTGTTGTGGGGCTGGCGGTGCAGCCTCCGGTGCCGGTGCTGGCTGCTGAGATCGTGCCAGCATGGCCTCCTGGGCACTGGCAATGCGTAGCAGAGCCCCTGCTATGACGTCAGCTGTTGACTGCAGCTGTTGCAGTCCCTGATTCGTTGTCAAGAAATCCCTGTCTATGGCCACCAGAGCCTGACGTGTGCCTGTGGGTGGAAAACAAGGTGATATGTGAGTTACCTCATTCAAACACAAATGTCACACATGCACATGTCAGGCATATCCCACCAAATCAGTCTGCAGAAGAGTCATGCCTGCCAAACCTAGCAATGCATGACCATGTTTAGATCTGTGTCTCCCATGAGCCATCCCCATTTCTGGAAGGGGTCTGGATGTGGGGTCATGAGAATCACAGATCTCACACATGGCACATTGCCCCAGTTTAATATGTCAATGTCTGGTCTGCACACTGCTCGTCTGGGATAGGTCAGATGATGTGAGGGGGCATGGCACACACATACACATATCTGGGGTGGCCCCATTTCTATAATGCTGGCGCACAGTGCAGATAATGTTGACAAACGATGCTGACTGACAATACCCATTGAGAGGTGTCTGTCACACAGGGTATCTGGGTGACCTGCGATCATTGGTTTCCTCTTTGCGCTTACGTGGGGTATATGGCCAAGCACAGTGTGCATGTGTCTGAGCCCCTCACACATACTGACACCTGACAAGCCATGCTACAGGAGGTCGAAACACAGACGGCATAAGACAACCCCCCCAACATCAGAACGCTATGATATGTGGGCAACATGCAATCTCGTTGTGGATGTTATGACAACCCCGTGGGGATTGTGGGGTGTGCTGTTACCCACCTTTGGCATCGCGCCGTGCTGTGGCAGTGTGTTCCCGCAGCTCAGCAAGGATAGGGTCCATGTCTGTTGGAGGGGTGGCTTCTGTCCCTGGCGCATGCATGGGGTGGCGGTTTCCGTTGACCTCCGAGCCCTCTGTGGCGGTGATGTCTGGGTGCGGGTCCTCTGCCTCAGCCTCCACGTGGGTCCCTGGAGTCCATTCCCCATCACTGGTGCTGCCCCCGGACATTGTTGGATGGGGCTCCGCCACATCCTGGGGCAATGACACATCCCCCTCCTCAGCTGCCCCCATGGTTGTGTAGTCACCTGGGTTGTGGAAGACCATACACAGCACAGATAATTGTATGTAGTTGCACCGTGCAAACCTGTGTAATACATCCACCCCAAAATCAATGTGTGCATAGCTACCACTACAGCTCCTGCTACCACTATTAGGCATATATAGGCCAGTACCTAGCATATGCATCACTGTGTACGTTATCCCACAGAAGGACAATCCCTGCTCAGCAGTGCTTAGATTAGACACAGACATAACAAGGACAGGTCTGAGAGGGGGCTTGGAGCAGACGTGTAGCCACATGTGCAGGGCAGACATAAAAAGGGATGGTGTTAAAGAAACATGTGGTTGGCGGGCAGAAACACGCAGAGTAAAAGGGGAGGAATGGGGGACAGCACACTCATGAGCCAAAGGCAGAGGGTAGGAGATGATCCACGGGACCAGGTATGAGGAGGTGCTAATAAGATGCCTGATGCATATCCAAAGGGCATGTACTCTATGTGTTGGGAGCAGCAAGGTGTGAGTTGGGTACCTACCTGCCTGGGGATGTGCAGTGTCCAGTGCCTCTGTCAGTCCATTCAGGTAGATGGGCCCTAGCCGCTCCGCCAACTCCTGCTTCAGGGGTGTTAGGGAGAGTGCAAAGCGGCCTCCCCCACCAGTGCCCATGGCATGTTGCCGCTCTGCCACCATGTGTGCACGCACACCCTGCTTTATGTCGCTGAACCTCTTCCTGAGGCTGTCCAGGTCTGTGTGTGGGCCCCCTGCCTGTTAAACGGCCTCCTGCACCTCCTCCCACACCTGGGTGCGTGTTGCAACATAAGAACATAAGAACATAAGATATGCCATACTGGGTCAGACCAAGGTCCATCAAGCCCAGTATTCTGTTTCCAACAGTGGCCAATCTAGGTCATACGTACCTAGCAGTTTCCCCAAGGGACACAGGTTCCACAATGCTTGTATTGGTTCAAGCATTGATATCCTGGGTCCCTTCTTAATAATGGTTTATGGACCTTTCCTCCAGGAACTTGTCCAAACCTTTTTTAAACCCAGCTACACTAACAGCCTTTACTACATCCTCCGGTAACAAATTCCAGAGTTTGATTACACGTTGAGTGAAAAAATATTTTCTTTTATTAGTCTTAAATAGTTTACCCTGTAGCTTCATTGCATGTCCCCTAGTCTTTCTATATTCTGATAAGGTAAACAATCGATCTACGTTTACCCGTTCCACTCCGTTCATTAATTTATAGACTTCTATCATATCTCCCCTCAGCCGTCTCTTTTCCAGGTTAAAGAGCCCCAACCTTTTTAGCCTTTCTTCATAGGAGTAGCCTTCCATCCCCTTTACCATTTTGGTGGCTCTTCTCTGAACCTTTTCTAAAATTGCTATATCCTTTTTAAGATATGGCGACCAGAATTGCACACAATATTCAAGGTGCGGTCTCACCATGGAACGATATAGAGGCATTATAATATCTTTTGTTTTATTTTCCATTCCTTTCCTTATCATACCTAGCATTCTATTTGCTCTCTTGGCCGCCGCTGCACACTGGGCCGAGGGTTTTAACATGGTATCCACAAGGACGCCTAAATCTTTTTCTTGGGTGGTGGTTCCTAATGTGGAACCTTGCATCGTGTAACCATAGTTTGGGTTGTTCTTCCCTAGGTGCATAACCTTGCACTTCTCCACATTAAATTTCATCTGCCATTTTGATGCCCAGTCTTCCAATTTATCAAGATCCTCTTGCAATTTTCCACAATCCTCCTGGGTTTTAACAACTTTAAATAGTTTTGTGTCATCAGCAAATTTGATAACCTCACTCGTTATTCCACTTTCCAGGTCATTTATGAATATGTCAAAAAGCAGCGGACCCAGCACAGATCCCTGGGGTACACCACTATTCACCTTTCTCCATTGGGAAAATTGGCCATTTAGCCCTACCCTCTGCTTTCTATCTTTTAACCAGTTCCTGATCCACAGTAGTACACTGCCTCCTATCCCATGACTCTTTAGTTTTGCCAAAAGTCTCTCATGAGGGACCTTGTCAAAGGCTTTCTGAAAGTCCAGATACACAATATCAACCGACTCACCTTTGTCCACCTGTTTATTCACTCCTTCAAAAAAACATAACAGATTAGTAAGACAAGATCTTCCTTGTCTAAAGCCATGTTGGCTGTCTCCCATTAGTTCATGACTATCTATATGCTGAGTAATTTTATTCTTTATGATGGTTTCTACCATTTTTCCCGGTACTGATGTCAGGCTCACCGGTCTGTAGTTTCCCGGATCACCCCTCGAACCCTTTTTAAAAATTGGTGTTACATTGGCGATCCTCCAATCCTCAGGTATTAGAGATGATTTTAATGATAGTTCACAGATTACTGATAGCAGGTCTGCAATCTCAAATTTCAGTTCTTTCAACACCCTTGGATGTATACCATCCGGCCCAGGTGATTTGCTACTCTTCAGTTTATCTAATAGTTGTAGGACATCTTCCCGATGTATCGATATTTCCTTCAATTCTTCCACACCTTTAAATACCACTTCAGTCGTAGGTAACATCCCTACATCTTCCTCAGTAAAGACCGAAGCAAAGAATTCATTCAGTCTCTCCGCTATCGCCTTGTCGCCTCTTAGTGCTCCTTTAACCCCTTTATCATCTAATGGACCAACTGACTCTCTCACGGGTTTTTTGCTACGAATGTACTTGAAAAGGTCTTTATTTCGCGTTTTTGCTTCCGCAGCAAGCTTCTTCTCAAATTCTCTCTTTGCCTGCCTTATCAATGCCTTGCATTTGACTTGCCAGTGCTTGTGCTGTTTCCAGGTTTCATCATTTGGCTCTTTTTTCCATTTCTTGAAAGATGCTTTTTTGGCAACAACAGCCTCTCTGACCTCAGCTTTAAACCATGCTGGCAATTTTTTGGACTTCCTTCCACTTTTCTTAAAGCGTGGAATACAGCTGGTCTGGGCTTCCAAGATAGTATTTTTCAACAACACCCAAGCTTGATGTACGTCTTTAACCTTTGCAACTGCTCCTTTTAGTTTTTTCTTAACTGTTTTCCTCATTCTATCATAGTCTCCCTTTCGAAAGTTAAGGGGTAGTACTGTGGATTTCCTTACTATCCCTCCTCCACTAATTAAATCAAAGGCGATCATGCTATGATCACTATTGCCAAGTGGCCCCAACACCCTTATCTCTTGCACTACATCTGGTGTTCCACTAAGGACTAGGTCTAATATTGCTTCCCCTCTGGTCGGTTCATGAACCAGCTGCTCCAAGAAGCAGTCATTTATTTCATCTAGGAACTTTATCTCCCTAGCATGTCCTGTTGTGACACTGACCCAGTCGATGCCGGGGTAATTGAAATCACCCATTATTATTACTGCACTGTAACTTTTGCTAGCTTCCTTGATTTCTTTGAGCATTTCATCATCCATTTGTTCATTCTGGCCAGGCGGACGATAGTACACCCCCACTGCCATCGCCTTCCCCTTTTTACATGGAATTTCAATCCATAGAGATTCTACAGCAAATTTTGTTTCTTGCAAAACTTTAATCCTTTCTGACTCAATGCCCTCTCTAACATAGAGCGCAACCCCTCCACCAATTTGATCAGCTCTATCATTTCGATATAGTTTGTACCCAGGTATCACAGTGTCCCACTGGTTGTCCTCCTTCCACCATGTCTCTGATATTCCAATCATATCTAACCTCTCGTTTAGTGCTATATATTCTAACTCTCCCATCTTGTTTTGTAGACTTCTAGCATTTGCATACAAGCATTTTAGAGACTGTATTTTATTCATATTAATTTGGCTATTGGTAGACATGGGTAATTTGGGATCTTTAAGTTCTGTCTGCTCCATACTCGAGGGCATTTGGGCTACTTTACTCTTTTTTGGAACCTCTCTGCTTTTTGTAGTATCCTTCAAGGATACATTCTTCCGAACCATGCGCTCTTGGGCGACTGTCGGCTTTCCCCTATTATCTAGTTTAAAAGCTGCTCTATCTCCTTTTTAAAGTGGTGCTGTTGCTTAGCCGGCCGTATAGGACCTCATAATGCTCAAGGACACTCGCCAGCAGGATGTGGTTTTCCTGCTGGGTGAATCATACAGCTCTCCTCCGTTGCACAGCTGGCACCGGTATGCGCCTGTGTTTTACACTGAGAGGACCCTGTGTGGGCTGGGCCGATGTGCCTGCATCCGCCAACACACTCCCTGCCATATCTGTGTCCTGCTGTGCAACCACAGTTAGTTGGTGTTATGCTTTGGGTGTAGCAAGGTGAGAAGCATGTGGTGTGGGTTTCACAGTGGGAGAGAGGACCATGTTTGGGGCCAGTTGTCCAGCTGTGCGTGTTTTTCATTTAGTATTTTGAGCCGATTGTGTGGGTGGTATGCTCTGGTAAGCTGGATCTGTGTGTCTGTAGTTTTGTATAGCGCTACATGTGATACGTAGCACTATATACATGCTCAGTACTATTTGTCATAATGGTATTTAATATCCTTAAGGGGAGTTAGTGGAACGCCACAGTGTGGCTGACTGTATAGGTCATCGCGTAGCCCTAACATGGAAGGATAGGGAACCTGTGCAGTGTCCAGCCAGGGGGAGTATCATTGCTCCTTTTTTTTGGTGTAGAATAGCCATGCAGTGCAGTGTTGCATATGTACACACAAACAGAGGTGATTCAGGCAAGATCAGCAAGGTGTAGGTTACAGTAGGCAAGCAGAGAGATGAATGTGGGGGTGGATTGGGTTTTAGGGGTGTTTTCAGGGAGGACAGAGCAAATCTAGCTGATGACATCTCGACATAAACCACATGACTCAACTACAGGCTGTGTAAGTGTGTAGAGGAGGAGAGTGCAGTCCAAGACAACAACTACATTGCGGACCCTAGAGAAGGAAAGTTATGTCCACATACACAAAAATGTTCTGATGGGAGGGGGGTTATTAGGTGCACATATAGGCTATCCATGCTTTGCCATTATCACTTTCAGACAGTGGGATGACATGCAGCCATCAGTCAGGTCACAAGCAGACATCGGGGTGTGGTTTAACGGACATAACGCAGACATTGAGATATATGTTTTGCAACTCATCAGCACACAGCTGTTAATGTTAGTCAAGGTATGAGATATACACACTAGGAAATGTGTTTGGACAGAGGATACCGGAGGTGCCCCTGCACATTTCCATGTGTTACAGCAATTGACGACATTGCGACACCAGTAACACAGTGAAGGGGCATTGGGAGCAATATGGGGGACCCAGGATAATACTGCAGCCTTGGAGTGAGGCAGGAACACGGTAGGGAGCAAACACTTCTGTTCACCAGTGTGTACGACAACAGAGAGGTGAGGGAGGGGACAAAGTACAGACCCCTGTAGTTTGCCAAAGACATGTCATTGATGCCTCTCACATGGGAGAGATGTGTACAGTGTGATGGTGAACAGTCAGTCTGTAAAGGATGTTGGGGGGGGTCTGCAAGCTGACGTGTGCGTTGCACAGCTAGAACATGACATATGTATGTTTCCCTTGTGTTTCCCAATGCACAGGACATACTTGTTGAAGCTCCTGGTGCTGTGGTGCATTAGCAGGTGACTGTACATCAGCCAACATGCTGTAGTCTGGGGTAGGTGAACCTACAGCTACATTGTCTGTGTCAGCAGTCAGGGGGAATACATGTCCTCAGTGATCTGTCATATTGTCCAGATGTTGTGGTTTACCTCTTTTCCCTGCAACTCCATAACCCATATCTTGCTGTTGGCACACATATCCCCATGTGTTCATGTGCAGTATGTCTTCTGTAACACTGTCTCTGGGACATGTCCAACAGAGCTGCATGTGTGTGGAGGTCCTAGGTATTTTGGTGGTGGCCTACACATGCACCCTTCCCCGACACTGTACCATCAGTCAACACCAGGGTATCATTGCATTTCACAGGGCCTTTATGTCTAAACATCTCCACTTGTGCACATACAAGCCGTATGCTACTGCTGGCACGCACACTTTAGCATACTGTGTGTGTGTGTGTGTGTGTTTGGGTTGGCTGTGTGATGATACAGTGTTCAGGCTTTTTACATTATCATGTGGTGTGAGGGGTCTGTACACCTGGGGGGCGGTGGTGACTGTGCTATCTCTACCTTACTGCTGTTTACCGTGTGACCATTGTGGACATGTTTTGTGTGTTGGGAGCAGAACTGTGTCTTGTGTTCTGACATACCACGATTGACCTGCTTTTTTGTATCACAGATATCGCCATAATGTGGACATGCTTCAACAGTGGCGTGACATGGTGACATGGTGATTCTACATATTTTGCTGACATTGTCTCCCTGCACTGTGACCTGTTATGGCCTTTGAATGGCTCAGGGGATCCGAGACATACATCTGATGCAAGCACAAGGTAGTTTGCACCTTTGTTCTTTTGGGAATGACATCAGCCTTTACATGTTAATGATTTACTGTTTGTCTCATATACATTTTGTGTTGACTCTCTGTTCAAGAACGCTGATGCACATAGGATGGAGCTGTGAAACGCCTGTGTAACATGGGCATGGACAGGACCATATCCATGTGACACCACTGTCTACGGTTCCAATTCAAAATGTCCCCAACATGCGATGTGTTTTGTGTTGTGATCACGTCATGTTTGTCTGCGTGTCCCTTTATTATGTGTTTCTTAATGTTTGACACTCTGCAATTTGTGCTGATGTTGCAAGGCGCATACCAATACAATATTTATCCTCTTCTGACACAGGGTAGAGAACAAACCAGACACATCTATTACAGTGCATCTGGCATCGCCATCACCCACCTGTTGGGGGACACAACACCATGGAACTTTCCCTGGAAAATGGTGCCATAGGATGTTTGACCTTTGCGAGTGGGACACATGCCTAGGCTGGACAGTATTATTTTTGGATTGCTGCTTTGGCCATGACAGACGTATCCAACACACTGCTGCTGCCATGCTCTGGCTGGGAGTCGTGCTCATTGCAGGAGACACACAGGACCTTTCATGTACTGTGGCATATTGGGATGTGACACTTGACTATGCATGACCAGGGTTGCAAGAATAGTCTTAACCTGATGTGTTGGATTGCAGATACACTTTGCACTTTGCACACTGTGTACTGGTCCCCACATGTGCAGCAGGGACTGACATTGTCACTGTATGTTGTACATTCCTCCACAGTTGTGGTGTTTTGGTCATGTGTGTGACATGGAACACAGGATAAGCTCAACTGTTTGTTTCAACACAAGCATACAGCCATGCGTGTGGCATAGGGGGAGCGATGGAGAGGTCCTGTTGTCTATGTCCACCTACTCTCCACCTGGACATGATACAGGTTTTGCCACAACACCGCTTTAATGCATACCAGCATTCTGGATTGATGTTTTCAATCACCAAGGGTGTTTCCGTGCATGTGTGGCATCACTGTATCATGTTGAAATGTCGATAGTGCATGTGCATATGACTGACTATGTTGGGGAAACACAGCACATGGCAATATGGCTTCTGTGTGGTTTACTGTAACATGTTTGCCCTTAATTTCCATCTCTATATACTGTTTCTTGTGTTGGTTTACTGTACAGACGTGACGCTCTGCATTGATTTATAAACCTTGCATTGCATGTCTGCACAGTCCTATTTATCTCCTGAGGTAACGACACTCACATTGCCCGCAGTGTTGGAGTGTCGCAGTGTAAGTGTCCGTTGTCTTCCTTCAATTGTGCATTCCATGTACCGTGATATATGTGTACAGACACTGTCTACACACCAACCAGTGCAGGGGCACCTCCTGCATAGTGTTATCTCTGCATGTTTCTGCAGGTAGTTTCTTTAGAATTCTCTCTGTGTTCATGTTCCTCTGCTACCTGTTAGCATATCCTCATTGTGCATTTGTCGATTGTTTAGGGTTACATTGTTGCAGCTTGGATTCCTATATCAGGCATTATGTGAGAGCTGAAACATTACTCTCAATATGTGTTTTTAAAGTTACAACGTTTTAACAACATATGCTGTTTTCATTTGTGTGCCTCCTGTATTGCCAGATAGATATGTTTTAGGGAACAGATCATGATTGATGTGTGTTGGTCCCTCATCATGCACCGCCTACTGTCTACATGCACTCATATGTAACACATTTGAGGCGTGCAGCAGCATGTGTGGGGGGGCTAATGCATACTGCATACCATGCACGTGCTGCACATTATGTCTCCTGCCTTTCATTTGTAGACGGGCCAGTGACCTTTCTGTAGGATGTGGGTTGCTGCCCTGCTAAATGTGTTTTCGTCTTTCACCTGGCATCCACTCCCCTTCATATTATGATGGCGGTATCTACACTATCTGTGAAGATGAACCCAAATAAAAATATATGTTTGATATACATTTGTTTCTGCTGCTGCTTGATCATGGTGACAAACATGCAATACAATGTGTGCCTTTGAGTCAGTCCTGACTCTCCTTGTGACCCAAAGACTCCAGGTTTTTTTTGGCAGTGTCACTGGAAGTAGATTGCCAGGCCTTTCTTCTAAGGTAATGGAAGGTTATGTGACTTGCCCAAGGCCACATGGAGTGCTAGTAGGAATTGAACCCTGGTTGCTTGGTGACCAAGCCAGTTTTCTAACCACGAGGCTACTCCTCCACTCTTTGATTGACACTTGTATCTACTGATTTGCTGGTCATGTACATGGCCCACCTGTGCTCACATCCTTGTATGGTGGCAGCTGTGTATCTGCCACATCACTGGGTATTACAGGTTCCCATACACACCCTCCCATTGGGATACTATTTTTGCATTGTGCTCAGTGTGCTCATTGTGATTGTTTGGGGTAGTCGTTACAGGCATGTGTTAGAACGCCATAGGTTGCAGGTTTGATCCCCACATGTGGTTTATTTTTTTCTTTTCTGTTGTGCTAACATGACCATTAGGTACCAGCAGGTTCATCACCTCTACACACACCCTTCCCACTCTTCACTGTACACCAAGGTGTGCCCTCTGTGCTGCCTAGCCATCACATATCTGTTATATAGGTCTCTTTCTTTATGGTGTTTACATGGCAGTCCGCTTGGGGGTTTGGTATTGCTGTGGTTCAGCTGGTGTGTGGTACACCTGTTTGCATGTTCAATTATCTCCTGTCCTGTTCCAGATTTTGCACCAGCTCCACAGAGCATCCTCTGCTGCTCTTGGGGTTTAGGTCCTTTCCTCTTTTGCATGCTGTATCCACTGCATAACATTTCATTGTGTGTGTGCATGTAGTTCTATGTGGCTCTGGTCCCAATTACAGACTGTGATCTGATCTGTACACAGCAGATCTGCATGTGCATTTGGTCATGGTTACTCTTGGGGGTTTGCCTGTCCTGACAGCCAGCAGGTGTCTTGTGTGATGCCCTGCACTATTTTTGTATGCAGCCTTTGCTAATGAGCTCACGTTGGTGGTGTGGCCTACCAGTTTGTGCATTGCCATTTGTGATACTGGTCATAGGTTTGATTCCTCTCTGTTCTCTTTCATTTGTATGCTTGTCCTGCAGAACTACTTTTCATTCCTGTGACAGTCATATCTGTGCAGATCTGTGCTGTGAGCACATTGTACCCTCACCACAGTTGTGAACCATCCTTCTGTCCATCTACGTGTGTCTGCCAGCTGTGTGCCATCCTACCCTCATGTGCATGCTGCTACCCCACGTCCTGCACTCCTACACATTCCTGCATTGCAGCTCTCCCTGATTGCCTCTCCTGTGTGTGCTGTGCATAGCACTGCTACTCCACTGTCATCCTGACATTCCACCTATCCTGCCACTTCTGCCTCCTCTGCTGCACACATCTTCCCATCCTCTGCCACACACATTACCATCGCTCTGTGCATAGCTACAGCTGCCCCCGATATGTTTGTCCATTTTTCTAGCTGCCACATGGGCTGGAGGCTGATTTGTCTGGTCCATCAGCTCTGATCTACGTCCATTACTTATGCATTGTCTTTCCTTGCTGCTCTGTGCAGTGTTTGTGTTACATGTGTGTTTGGTACATACCTCTCTTGCCCTTCAAATTGGGGGACCTTACTGCTCTTGGCCAACGTTTTTGGGCTCACCTATACATCCTTGGGGCATCTTACGCCACACCTTCGATTCAGGCAGTTTATGGGGTGCCTACTATGGTGCCTTGGGAGTTGGCAACCTTTCAACATGGCCTCTGGAGCACATTATTGAAAGCATGTATATTCGTACGGGGTACCATATACTATTAGACTGAATAAAACTGAGAAAGAGTTAATTCTGTTCAGAACCTTGCTTAGAAATAAAACTTCATATATTAACTTACTAGGTGAAGGTTTACATAAATAAAGAAAGGGCAGGTTGTACCCCAGCCTCTCTGACTCAGGGATACCAGATAGCAGTCTCAGAGTTATTAACTAAAATACTCTCAGGGTTAGTAATTAGTAGATATCAAGAGGTATTAGCAGTAAACAATTATGTCAATTAGGTCATTCTATATCTTTAATTCCTGTATGTCTCCTTATAATGGCCATGTAACAGTAAATAATTATGTCTCGGACTCCATTTATGGCTCCACATTGACCCACACTGAATAAGTTGACCTACAACATGATACATACATGACATATAATGATAAAGTGAAATTATGCTGTATCATCTAAAAAAGCCTTATAAATAAAGTGAACCATGGCTAAGAAGTTAGAGTAAACAGGGAGAACGTGCTTCTCTCAGTTTCTCTCCACAAAGCTTTGGTGTATTTTTCTATAGAACTGTGTTGTATTTATTGCTGTATTTGATAACCTTCCCATTGTTTGTGAATGTAGTTATTTGTAGCTTCAAGAACCCAGTGAGGTTACTGGTGAGGAGAGAGTTAAGTAAGCTCTTCAATTATCACCCGCCTTCGCTGACGTGGTTGTTTAGGATGTGCCTTCTGGTGCACCCTAAAAGGTGCATTAATTTATGGCACAAGGGTGCAGTTCTTTTTAGATGGCAGCACAGATTGTTGTACACTTGCAAGCAGAAAAAGGAATTACCTCTGCCAACCTTATTCATTAGGCACACTGGGGACTTGAACTCATGACTGTTGCACCATCAGTCAGTGTATTAACCATTGTGCTACACCGCTGTTCCTGTTTGTATGTCAGCGCGCCTACTTAAGATTTCCATGCGTTAACATGCACAGTGCTGCCATCAAAAGCAGTGCTGTAACCTTGCGGTGCCTCATAGGGCACCCTATAAAGCACAGGCGCCCTATAGGCAACATTCTAGGGTGCTTTGGTGGACAGTGCACTTTATAATATGCCCTCTGGAGTGCCTTATAGGGCGCCTTATGCGGCACCTTATGTTAGGTCACTTTGAGGGTGTGTTTGCTGGCACAGATTTAAATTAAACTGGAAAATGCCTCACACAGCACTGGGTAAAGGTATTATTATTCATCAGGCCCACTTGGGAATTGAACTCATGACCCCTGTACCATCAGTCAGTTTATTAACCATTGTACTACTGTACAGCTCTGCTGCTATGTTTGCAGGTCAACGTGTGTTGACGCGCGCTGATCCCTTTCTTGGGCGATAACACACTCAGCGCAGATTATCGCGCGCTTGCTACGTTTAGACCGGAACGCCCAGTCCTTTTATGGCATCCTGCACACTAACGCCGGGCGCATGTTAAGACGGTTTAGTAAATATGCCCCTTAAACATCAGTCAGCCTTTTTACTAGTGGTCTGAATACTACCGCTCTCTGGATAATTTCCCGCTCTGCCCACACGATCTGGACAGTGCTGAGGTAGTTCATAAGGGCATTTAGTGCACTGTCAGGATAGTGCTGGTTAGAGCAGATATCCAGAGAATGGCTGCCATTGTCTGGATATTTGCTTTTTGAGTATCGGGCTGAAATAAAACACACAGTCATTCTTTAAATTTACCCTTTAGACTCCAGGGACATTTTCCCTTTGCCCTGCATTCATCTTGTTCCTACAATTCATCCTGGATTATACAATACCAACATTCGGTTTCATTCTATCACTTTCACCAGTTCTCATATTTTATGGAACTAAAGCAATTCTGGCAGCTCATGTTCCAGCACAAGTAGTGTAGAGGAGTAACTTAGTGGTTCGCAAAGTGGATTGTGAACCTGGGGGGCTAGGGACACTATGTGACCATGGATGAGACACGTCACCCTTTAATGCCTCACGTACAACTTAGGGGCTTGTTTACTAAACATTCCTAACGTGCGGAGCCGCGGTAGTGTGCCTGTGCCATATAAGGAGTGGGCGGTTCAGGCCGAAAAAGGAAAAAAAAGACCGTATGTGTGCGCGTCGCGTTAATGTGCGGGGCCCACTTTAGCGCGTGGGAAGGCTAAGTGGGGCGCAGCTGGGCACATATAGGAACAGAGCCGTAGCACAACAGTGAAGACAATAACCAATGGTGCAGGGGCCAGGGGTTCAATCCCCCAGTGTGTGCAGCCCAAAAAGGCTGGCTGAGGCACCACCTTGAATGTGGAAATGTGTGTCAGGAGGCAAAATAATTTTGGGGCGGCATAAGGCGGCGCACTGTTCATTTTGGGGCGGCATAAGGCGGCGCACTGTTCATTGTGGGCCGGCATAAGGCGGCGCACTGTTCATTTTGGGGTGGCATAAGGCGGCGCACTGTTCATTGTGGGGCAGCATAAGGCGGCGCACTGTTCATTTTGGGGCGGCATAAGGCGGCGCACTGTTCATTGTGGGGCGGCATAAGGCGGCGCACTGTTCATTGTGGGCAGCAGGATGCGGCGCACTGTTAATTGTGGGCAGCAGGATGCGGCGTGCTGATGGCCACAAGGCGGCGCGCTGATGCTAAAGCAAAGGAACACAGCCACAGCACAATGGTTAAGACACTGACCAATGGTGCAAGGACCAGGGGTTCAATCCTTCACAATGCCCATTGAAAAAGGCTAGCTGAGGCAGTATATTTTATGTTGTGGAGTGCTTTAGGAGGCTTTTTAATTCTATTTTGTGATAACTACTAGCAAACGCACTCTCACAGCATGTTAACATAAGGCGGACCATAAGGCACATGTTACAGTGCACCGTCCGCCAAGGCACCCTAGAATGTCCCCTATAGGGCAGCATGTATGTTGCGACACAGGATAATGTATAGTGCACCCTATATGGATGCCAACCATAAAGTGCCCTATAGGGCGCCCAATAAAGCACCCTCAGAGGCACCTTATGGGTACAGTACGCTGTGGGTGTTATTGCAGGCATCAACATATGTACAGTAAATGTAAAAAATGCTTTGGAAAACCCTATCACAGAACCCCACTGTGGGTATGAACCCATGACCTCTGGCTGCACAGGCAGTGGTGTAACCATTGGGCTACACCTCTATAGCTGTAAGCGAGCTCCTGCCTGGCTGCAGATAGCCTGCACGTCACATCACAGACAGTCTGCTGGTGTAAACAGGATAGGGTTAGGCCACCCGTACCCATAATGCACTGCACATGCAAATCAGCTGTCCACAAATGCACACAAGATGGGAACTGCACCCCTAAAGCTACCCGGCCTGGTAGGGGGAGGTGTCCTTTGCACCCACACAGCACCTCGGCCTGGTAGGGTGTCCTGAGTGGTTGGACAAACGGCAAAGAGTAGCTAAACACCATCACATTGTGCGGTTACTATGCCCACCCTGAGTGTGTGATGATGCGCCCAGGACCAGGTGCACAACACCTTGCATGGCTGAATGCGGCCATGCCCGAGCTCCAAAGCAGCAATAGCCTGTGAAATAGGTAGGTGCTGCATAAACATCTTGGAGATTGCTGTCTGCCACAGTTAGTGGAACACTCCCCCGGTGGATAAAACAGGGGTCTCCCACCAACAGATACCCATACTATCCTCCTCCCTTTCCCCTCTCCTCCCCCCACCACACTGATGGCAGTAGAGTCAACCATCAACCCCAGTCCTGCTGGGGAAGTAGACCCCCCCCCCCTCCACAGGGCAGTCCAAGCAGCTCCACACACATCCATAACACAATATCAGACAGACATTAGGCCTGGATATTCATAGATGCACCCCACCACTATCTGATATTCTCCTGCAGCAAGCCATCAGTCACTGCACCCTGCAAGGCACTCCATCAAGACACATACCATCCGTGCTCAGTCTGCTGGTTGGTCCTGATGGAAATGCATGTACCCACAACTGGGGTGGCAGCACACACAAGCAGATAAGTCAGTGAAAAGGCCCCAACAGGAAACCCATATATATCACATGAGAGAAACACAATACAGCACTATGGGTGTGCCTAGCCATGCTGCCATCACTGCACACTCAGGGTGAGAGTGATCCCCCAGCAGCACATACAGAGTTCCCCCTGTCTGTGTAGGTGGTGGCCGGGCACTACCATGTCCCTGCCAGTGCCCTATGCCCTGTGCAGCTGCATCCTGGTCAGCCCACCCTGTCTGAGATATACCCATGGTCCCTTGCTACTCATTATGCACATTAGCAGGCCAATACTGGCAACAGTGCTGGCAGTGTGGGCTGTGGAAGGGGCTTGCAGCCAGCCCCACTGTATAGACAGACACACACTTCCACACCTATGCCAGCATGGTGCTACTATTGAGGAGGTAATTAGCCTTGGCCACCAAACCTGTCCTAGGCACGGCAAGGCATGGATATGGTACGCAGTACTGCTGGGGGTCACTCCCCAGGGTGGTAAATACCGTCAGAGGCCAGTCCTGGAGCACGCCCCGCAAACACCTAACAGATTGTTCTGATGGGGTCAACTAGCAGTATGTGCGTAACGTATGGATATCTATCTGCCAGTACTCCTAGCAAATGTCTCAGAGCTGTGTACCGTATACCTCAGGTGTAGGGTGACATTGCTAAGGTATGCAGGTGCTAGTATTGGGAGATGCACGCAGGGTCCACTGTTCTGCCTCTCCAGGAGACATTGGCCAATGGGGCCTGTGGGTGTGGGTGTGGGTGTGTCTGCCCCTGTTGGCTGCTGCTTTACGGCAGAGATTCCCAACCCCAGTCCAGGTCTGCATCACACTGTTCGTGTTTTCCTGCTGTCCCTCATGAATATGCATGAGCTACATCTACATGCCATGGGGGTGGTGCATAGATATACAGCACAGGCATTTGTATGAGTGGCAGCATGGAACCTGACTGGTGTGTGGCACACCAGGAATGCACTTGGGAGAGTCTGCTCTAGGTACTGCCCCTGTTCATGGTGTCTGTGCTCAGTAGGGTAAAAGATAGACGTATTACCATTGCATATGTCCTCGACACGAAAGGTGTGTCCTTACTATCACTGTGTAGGTGTGGGAAAAATATGTGGCAAGGATTGGCGGAAGCCCCAGCTGGGCTTTGAACCTGTAACCTTCTGTTCTTGTATGCACTGTCTGTGTGCACTGCACCACCGTGTAGCCACAGATTGGCTGGTTTCCCTGGAACGTCCATGACTGTGGATCCGGCAGGGCCTGTCTGTTGCAGTGGACTGTGCCAGCCTGCACATGGCTAGGCCTCTGTCTTCTGTGGCTAGCAGCCACTGCCCCCTGCACCACATGTACTCGTCCGCCAACATGCTGGCATGAGCTTCTCTCAGAAACAGCAGATGACCAGATTGCAATGTGGCAGTACGGGACTGCATTTGGGGGATTTGGCTGTAGGTAATGCCCATTGTTGTTGTGTTTTTGCAGTGTTGTGTAAAATATGGGTGTTTTCCCCATGCTTATGTTCCCTGCAATACAGGGGTGTCTGCACTATCTTTGTTTAGTGGTGGGTAAAATATAGGGGCTGGGCTGGCATGTGCCCCAGCTGGGATTTGAACCTCTGGTCCTAGAAGTACTGGCTCTGTCCACTGCACCACACTATGGCCACAGAAACAATGCAGCCCCTGGAGGTAGTATACCTGGCAGGATGGAGTCACAAACCCTGCTCTACGCATTTTTACTGTGGGCACATGCACTCTGTCTGGTGACAAACGTGCACATAAACCCAGGAAATGACCACAGACACTGGGGGACAATATATCACCACGCTGGGCAAAAGTGATATTAATGGGCAACCATAGCAAACACTCCCAGGAAAGCTCCAAAAAGGACATTTGTTTTGGATGAGTCTCCGCTCCGTAGACCCTTCCAATATTCATTTCTTCTTTCTGGAGCTTTCCTGGGTGTGTTTTCTATATTTGCCCATTACTATAACTGTTCCACAGCTGCATTACTATTTGTGATATTTTTGTTGTGGTCACTTTCTATTTTTATTTTCACTTTTGTGCTGTGCACATGTATCACACTGCTCACGTTTTGCAGGTTTCCCCGATTTTGCTGTACATTGCTGACGGAAATGGTTTCTCTTCCCTTTAAATGCCCTCTACCGCGAGTGTTTCACTCGCGGTAGTTTTGCTTTGGGATTCGGCCCCGATAATGTGCGGGGAGCCTCTCCCCTCCCCTTCCCCGCCCATTAAACACGTCTCTCCGCCCCTCAGGAACCTTCCTCCGCCCTCCGTTAGCTGTTCCACGCCTCTATCGGACATTTGCGGGCCCGTACTTGTGCGGGGCCCGTTATTGTGCCGTGCACCTGTGCGGGGGTGACACGCACGATTGCGGGGCGTTTAAGCGCTCTTAAGTACCGCTTTTAGTGCGCTATTTTGCGGCGCGCAAATTAGCGGTTTTTAGTAAACATGCCCCTTAGACTTTTAGCCCGTTTCGACAGAGACATGGCTCATGTACCTCTCTGTAATTCACCATGAGCTGAGATTTGGAAAAGGTGAGCAATAAATCTAAATTTAAATATAAATTCCCTGCAGGCCACTGAATCCAGGGACTGGCCCAACCACTAGGCAAACTAGGCAGTTGCCTAAGGTGGCAATTTCTGAGGATGGCAGCGGCAAAGAAGAGGGCATTCAAAGCTAAATAATAGAATCTGACAGTCAGGGGGGGGGGATAAGGCTTAAGGTTTGCCTTGGATGCAACACCTTCAACCATCTCTGGATTCAGCCCCGACTACACCTCATGACCGTTCATGTATCACAAATCTACTAGCTGTGGACTAAGATGACAATGCATAGAGCTAAATACTTCAAAAGGCAGGAACAAAATATCTGTTCCCATTACAGGGCGAATGGCTGATGTTACAGAAGTGAACACAATAATTATCACCCTCTACTAGTTCTGTGGCTTGACCTCTGCCAACATTCACATTTCTGAACAGTTTGGGTCTACCTTATATCACACGATAGGAATAAACGATCACCAGTGAAGCCCCTGGAACCATCCCTGCTCTTTCTGGCTTTTAAATTATGTATTACTGCTGCAGATCTTCTATCAGCAGTATTTCAAAGTACATCATCAATAGGAATGCAGTAGTAACCCTCAGAGTTATCCTGTTAGCCGTAATGCACTGTGCTATGTAGCAAATTCAGATCAATGCACAAAAATAAAAAATGTGCCCTTTTCTGTTAAAATGGTACAAAATTTGCAAGGTAAGATTTTAATTAATTCTTCATTTAGGGCTGACACTTGCAATAGATAACTATTCTAACTATTCTGTCAAAATGGTTGGACGACTTATGAATCAGGTTGCTAAAGAGGTTCATTATGGAGCCAATACTCAAAAACTGCCCAGTTAACCATATAAATCTTTAAAAACTGGGGTTTGAAAATCAGTTAAATTTCATCAGAATCTCTCATCCAGCTGAAACCTACACAGCTGTCAAGTTATACATGTCCATGAGAAGGCCAGCCCAACCATTAGGCAAGACCAGGAGGAGGCCTTGGGGAGCAGCTTCTGAGGAGCAGCAAAGAGGAGCAGCAGTGAAAGCAGAACAACAGAGACTTTTTATTTTGGGAAGGGGCCCAAGCACTGCCCTAACTCCACCCGAAGCTCCATTCCACTGGCAGAGACCCACCCCATGATTGCAGCTTACAGGCAGCAGGCTGCCCACAGGGATCCTATCCCCCACGGGCAGAAGAAGAAAAGCCACGATGGCAAAGGCCCTTCCTCTTCTGCCTGCGGGGGGATCCAATGTCCCGCAGGCAGACAGGAAGGGTCTTTGCTGCGATTGCCACTGTGAATTTTAGTGGGGCCAGGGCCCATGTGGCCCACCCCTTTCCAACACCTATGGGTGTTGGGATGATCATGATTGTTGAGTTCAATTATCAAAATCTCAGGAGAGGGGACAAAAGGCTGAACATTTGCCTAGGCTGCCTAGTATCCTTGCAATGACCCTGTCAGAGGGAGATACGAGGCCAGTCAAGGATTTCAGACAAACCCATTCTGGTGCATTCTGGGACCTTCAGCACTAGTTTCAATGGGTAGAATCAGGGACCACAAAAACCACACTGCTTTAGGATGTAAGTTCAAAAACAGGCCTTCCCGGAACTTCATAACATGGCTGCTCTGGGAGGTAAGAGGGTCATGTCAGCAGCTTAATTACCCTTTAACCAGATAACATCAATATTCAACAGCATCTGGTTGGAGATTACCAAATCAGTCTAAGCAGTCCTAAAGCTAAGTAACTTTAGACCAGAGATTATTAAAATTAGGGATGGAACCCCAAATAGGGTCAGTGGATGGGGTCATAGAAACATGGCCGTTTCCTCATCTTTCTGAGTTTTCACTGTGACTATGCCAAATCGCTAGTCAGCAGATGGCCTGTGAGCTAGTGAACATTCATAGGTCACTGCCCATACTGGGTAAGCTTCCGGTCAGGCTGGAAACCTATGCTAAGGGCTGGGGTGTGTAAGCACACACTGCACACTGACACAAACATAAGAACATAAGATATGCCATACTGGGTCAGACCAAGGTCCATCAAGCCCAATATCCTGTTTCCAACAGTGGCCAATCTAGGTCATAAGTACCTAGCAGTTTCCCCAAAAGACACAGGTTCCTCAATGCTTTTATTGGGTCAAAAGCAGCGATATCCAGGGTCCCTTTTAATAATGGTTTATGGACCTTTCCTTCAGGAACTTGTCCAAAACTTTTTTAAATCCGGCTACACTAACAGCTTTTACTACATCCTCCAGTAACAAATTTCAGAGTTTGATTACACGTTAAGACTAATAAGAGAATATTTTTTCACTCAAATAGGTTACCCTGTAGTTTCATTGCATGTCCCCGAGTCTTTCTATATTCTGATGACAAAACAATCAATCAATCTACGTTTACCCGTTCCACTCCATTCATTAATTTATAGACCTCTATCATATCTCCCCTCCGCCATCTCTTTTCCAGGTTGAAGAGCCCTAACCTTTTTAGACTCTCTTCATAAGGGTATCCTTCCTTCCACTTTACCATTTTGATGGCTCTTCTCTGTACCTTTTCTAATTTTGTGTGACCAGAACTGCACACAAAATTCAAGGTGCGGTCGCACCATGGAACAATACAGAGGCATTATAATATCCTTTGTTTTATTTTCCATTCCTTTCCTTAGAATGCTAGGTATCATATTTGCTCTCTTGGCCGCCGCTGCACACTGGGCAGAGGGTTTCAACATGTTATTCACGATGACGACCAAATCTTTTTCATGGGATGTGGTTCCTTATGTGCAACCTTGCATCGTGTAGTCATAGTTTGGGTTGTTCTTTCCTAGGTGCATAATTTTGCACTTGGTCACATGAAATTTCATCTGTCATTTGGATGTCCAGTCTTCCAATTTATCTAGGTCCTCTTGCAAATTTTCACAATCCACATGGGTTTTAACAACTTTTAATAATTTAGTGTCATCTGCAAATTTGATTACCTCACTCGTTATTCCCATTTCCAGGTCATTTATGAATATATTAAAAAGCAGCGGACCCAGCACAGATCCCTGGGGTACTCCACTATTCACCTTTTGCCATTGGGAAAATTGGCCATTTAGCCCTACCCTCTGCTTTCTATCTTTTAACCAGTTCCTGATCCACAATACACTGCCTCCTATCCCATGACTTTTTAATTTCGCTAAAAGTCTCTCATGAGGGACCTTGTCAAAGGCTTTCTGAAAATCCAGATACACTATGTCAACTGACTCACCTTTGTCTACCTGTTTATTCACACCTTCAAAAAAACATAACAGATTAATAAGACAAGACCTTCCTTGGCTAAAGCCATGTTGGCTGTCTCCCATTAAGCCATGACTATCTACATGTTAAATAATTTTGTTCTTTATAATGGTTTCTACCATTTTTCCTGGTACTGACATCAGGCTCACCGGTCTGTAGTTTCCTGGATCACCCCTGGGATCCTTTTTAAAAACTGGTGTTACATTGGCCATTCTCCAATCTTCAGGTATTACAGATGATTTTAATGATAGTAGGGCTGTAATCTCATATTTCAGTTCTTTCAACACCCTTGAATGTATACCATCCAGTCCAGGTGATTTGCTACTCTTCAGTTTATCAAATAGTTGTAACACATCTTCCCAGTATATCGATATTTTTTTCAATTCTTCTGCGGCATCACCTTTAAATACCACTTCAGTCATGGGTAACATCCCTATCTTCCTCAGTAAAGACCGAAGCAAAGAATTCATTCAGTCTCTCCGCTATGGCCTTGTCTCCTCTTAGTGCCCCTTTTACCACTCTATCATCTAATGGTTCAACTGACTCTCTCACAGGTTTTTTGCTACGAATGTACTTGAAAGTCTTCATTACGCATTTTTGCTTCCACAGCAAGCTCCTTCTCAAATTCTCTCTTTGCTTGCCTTGCATTTAACTTGACAGTGCTTATGTTGTTTCCAGTTTTCGTCATTTGTACACTCCCACTGCCATCGCCTTCCCCTTTTTACATGGAATTTCAATCCAGTAAATTTTGTTTCCTGCAAAACTTGAATCCTTTGTGACTCAATGCCCTAACAGAGTGCAACCCCACCACCAATTTGATCTGCTCTATCATTACGATATAGTATGTACCCAGGTATCACAGTATCCCACTGGTTGTCCTCCTTCCACCATGTCTCTGAGATACCAATCATATCTAACCTCTGTATTCAAGGGCATTTGGGCTACTTTTGTCTTTATTGGAACCTCTGTTGATATACCCTAACTTCAATCTGCTCTTGGGCGGCTGTCAGCTTTCCCCTATTATCTAGTTTAAAAGTTACTCTAGCTCTTTTTAAAGGTTAATGCCAACAGCCTGGTTCCGTCCTGGTTAAGGTGGAGCCCATCTCTTTGGAAAAGCCCCTCCCTTCCCCAGAATGTTCCCCAGTTCCTAACAAATCCGAAACCCTCTTCTTTGCACCATTGTCTCATCCACGCATTGAGACTCTGGAGCTCTGCCTGCCTTTTTGGTCCTGACCGTGGAATGGGAAGCATTTCAGAGAATGCTACCCTAGAAGTCCTGGACTTCAACTTCCTACATAACAGCTAAATTTAGCCTCCAGAGCCTCCCTAACACACTTTCCTATTTCATTGGTACCGACATGTACCATGACAGCAGACTCCTCCCCAGCACTACCTAAGACCTTGTCTAGGTGGCGCGTGAGGTCCACTACCTTCGCACTAGGCAGACATGTTACCAAGCAATCCTCACATCCACCAGCCACCCAGCTATCTACATGCCTAATGATCAAATCATCAATTTTAACGGCCATCCTAATCCTTCCCTCATGGCCCTGGAAAAACCTCCTCGGTGCGAGAGGGTTTTACATCACCTGGAGGACAGGTCCTAGCTACAGGATCACTTCTTGCCATACCAGGGTGATCTCCTGTCATATGACCTCTCTCCTCCAGGGCAACAGGAATGCTACCAGACTGGAGATGGGACTTCAGTACTACACCCCTGTAGGTCTCGTCAAAGTACTATTACTACTATTGAACATTTGTACAGCACTATAAGACGAAAGCAGCACTGCACAGACACATGTAAAAGACGGTCCCTGCTTATCAGAGCTTACAATCTCGTCAAGACAGACAACACAGTAGCTGTAGACATGGAATACATCTAGGGGGAATGTTAAGGAAACATAAAGGAGATCAAGTGAATCAACATCCGAAAGCAGCAGGGAAGAGATGAGTTTTCAGCCTGGATTTGAAAAGGGTCAGAGAAGGTGCCTGACGTACAGACTCTGGTAGTTTGTTCCAGGTTTAAGATGCAGCAAGGTGAAAGGAGCGGAGTCTGGAGTTAGCAATAGAAGAGAAGGGCACCGATAGAAGCGATTTGCTAGAAGAGCGGAGTTCCCAAGGAGGGTTGTAGGGAGAGAAGAGGAGCTGCAGAGTGAATGCATCTATAGGTCAGCAGAAGTTTGAACTAGATGTGGAAACGGATAGGGAACCAATGAGGTGCCTTGAGGAGGGGTAATATGATATGATGAGGCTGGCAGAAGCAGAGTGTTCAACAGATTAAAGGGGAGAGAGATGATTCAGAGGGAAAGCAGCACAGAGCAGGTTCCTAAAGTCTAGACAGCAGGTGACTGAAAAGTGGATAAGTGTCTCAGTAGCATGTTCAAAAAGGAATGGGTGAATTTTGTTGATGTTGTAGTGAAAGAATCGTAGGTTTTAACTATCAGTTGGATGTGTGTGGAGGAGAAAGGAGACAAAGACAACCTTAAGGCTGAGAGCCGAGGAAACAGGTTGGAGTAGAGAGTTATCCACAGAGACTGAGAAAGGAGGAAGAGGAGAGGAGGGAAAATAAGAAGCTCAGTTTTGGCCATGTTGAATTTCAAGTGGTGGTGAAAGTCCAAGCAGCAATGTCAGAAAGGCAGGCAGAGATCGGGGCCTGGATTGCCAGAAAGATTTCTGGTGGAGAGAGGTAGAACTGGGAGTCATCAGCACAAAGATGGCACTAAAAGCCATGAGAAGAGATAAGGGCACCAAGGGACTGGGTATAGAGATAGAAGGAGTGCACCCAAGACAGATCCTTGGGGTACACCGAGAGTGGGATAGCAGCAGAGGAGGATCCACCAGAATAACTGTGCTGACTGCTATTAGTAATGTTGCTGCTACCATCCTGCTTTAGGTGAGTGGAGGGAGGGAAGGAGGCTGGAGCTCTGCCAGTTTGATTTCATCATCATCTGGGGTCACGCGAATTTTCAGTTGTTAAAAATGGTGTCAATACAGGATAAAAGTTTGAAAAGTGATGCTTTATACAGTTAACCTTAATGAGGTATATTCAAAATTGGCAAAGTAATCAGTTATTACTTTTTAAATCTGATAGTTAAAATTAACTGGCTAAATTATCTAGATATTCCCCTCCACCAAAAACAAAGAGCAACAGAAAAGCTTTAGGAAGTTAGGGATGTGCATTTGTTGGCATGCATTCAGTTGGTTAAGGTGCCTTAAAAAAAAGAAGGTTTGTGCAATATTGATTTAAGGAGTTTTAACCTACAATTTACACACATACTTTGGAAAAATTTCTAATGTTGTTTGTTGGCAGGGCTGTCCTGTCCACTAGACAAATTAGGCAGCCGCGTAGGGCAGCAGGCCGTAGTGGGTGGCAAGGTAACCCTTCCACATTCTTTCAAAACTGTGGCTTTCTGCCACGATCCAGCATTGCGGAAGGCCCCAAAGCACCCAGGCACATGCGCTCACAGCCTGCCACTCCTCCCCCTCCAACAGGAAGCTATGTCAGAGGGGGCAGGAGTGGCAGACCGTCAGCGCGCGCATGCATGGAGATGGTTAAGAGCCCACCCTGGTGCTGAAGCACTGGCAGAAGAAAGCTACTGAGGCAGCCAGGAAGGTAGCTGTGAGGGTAACCCCTCCCCTCTCAGCCTGAGTTACAGTGAAACAAAGCTTAACACATACCCTTTCGCCCAGAGTCCAGCAGACTGGAGCATACCAGTTTAGACAGGTCATTTAGGCATGCTATATGATAGCCCACAACTCCCCCCCCCCAGGGGCTACTGATTGGTGGAGAGGAGATACCTGAGACAAATGAGAAGCTAGTATGGGTTTGAAAACTTACTGTATATAAGACAGTGTGTGACACCACTGGCGCTCTCAGATCGTTTTGTTCAGGGTGCCGGCTCTGCCTGAGACTGTGGGCACAATAAACAGCATGTGTTTGCATACCGGTCTGTCTCTGTGTTTTCATCTCAGGGTTGGAGGGACAGACTTCGAATAGATCTACTGCTACATTTCCTGGTGCATTGGCCAGGAAAGCCTTCGTCTGTCGCCTCGCACCCCCAGGTGAAGGCATCGCGGTTTGCACAACCAGGACTCGCCCGATCCGGGACCGACTTCCTGTTCGTCGACGGTCCCCAGCGCCACTGGACCCTTTGTTCCGGAGGGATCCCTCGGTGTATCCTGCACACTCGGTCTTGGACGGCCGACTCCCTGGGTACAGAAATCCGGCTTGACAGACTGGCATCCAAACTCTTCAGGACGGTGAGTACTCACTCTCTTAATTTTCTGAAACGCGTTGAAAAGTCTGGTACGGGATTGTCCACCCCCTACGGGCGGTCCGAGTAAGAACCGCAGTCTGAGATATTGGGTTCTGAAACCACCGCCTGTCCTGGTGTCTGGATTCGGGAAATGGGAGTCTGGGAGGGTGTATATATATATATATATATATATTATATATGTGTGTCTGTCTGTCTGTGTCCCTGCCTGTTGTCTCCCCTCTGCTGTCTCGTTCTGTGTTATAAATGCAAGTGTTGTATACGGATCAGGAATAATTACAGTATGGGGTCTAGTGGATCCAAGAATAAGACTCCGCTGAAATGCAGGCTAAGCCATTTTAAAACTGCCTTTGGGGGTGACTATGGAGTTAGGCTCACTGCCCCCAGACTAGTTGTACTGTGTGAGCGGGAGTGGCCAGCCTTAGTGCGAGCTGGCCACCTGAAACAGTGAAAAACATCAGGTCTACTGACTGCAGGGAGAGGGACAGTTTAGAAAATGTTTACAAAGAAATCCAAGGAGAGGAGTGATAATAAAAAGGGGAGCAGGGTTTACTGTATATAGACTGTTGTTCTAGTATAGAAGTGAAGAAAGACAATTGCTTTATTTAATGCATATCCAGTTTCATTACTATGTTTCATGCATAATCAATAGTCAAAGAACCAAAGTTTGATCATACCTCTCAGCAGTAAGTAAGGAGCAGTTGAAACTGCTGAGATAGGGGTACTTGAAACTGTTGAGACAGTTTGCATAACTACAGAAAGATACTGGGAATGAAACTGGGAGTGAAACTGTTTGCATGGCTACATACTGGAAGATCAGGGAGGAGTTCTTCTTCTAGCAGAGAATGGTGACCCATTAGAGAGGACAAAAGAACAATTCACCTAGCCTCCAAACAATCCTCTTGTCATCAATTTTAATTGTAGAATTTTGAGCTTCTAAAGCCATGGGGGGTGTCTCCTTTGAGCATCCTCAGATGTCTGACCAGCATCTTGATTGTGTAAGGCTGGGATCAAACAAAGGCTGGTCAAATTACTATTAGCAAAGATGTATGGGGTGGGGAATATCTGTAGGGCAAAGCTTATGTGTAAGAGCTAGCCTGCAAACTATTTGTTACAACCTATAAAAAAGAGAGAAAAATCCTTATAAGATTATGAAGAAATAAAGACTTTTTTACTTTTTTTAAGGTCCCTGTTTTTCCCAAGATGTTCTTAAAGCATGTTACTTTTCAGAACTACCCGGGGGGAGGGTTTAGTGAAATTTCTTATATTCTGATCAGATAGGCTGTTAGACATAAAGCACTTGTAAGCTTTGATATGTCCTGTGTTTAAAAGTGAATACTGTTTTTCTTTCATTGCTGGCTACTCAAGTGCCCCTTGATGCTGAAGTGACTAGACCAAACAAACAAGGCATGAAACTAAGAAAAACAGTTTTTGTTTTCCTTTGACCTTCAAAGTAGAGGTTAAGAGCCCCGACAGGACAATGGGGCATCCTGAGCCAGTTTGCAAATGATTTAAATCCTGAGTAAATAAGAAGGTAATCCTGGTTAATCTTTATCATTAGTATGTTATGCATCTATTCTTTGTCTTTGACTGTATATGCTATCAAGCAAACTTTAAAGTTAAAAGGGGATTTTATATATTGTGGCAAGCACCTCAAAGAGGGCATAGTTATTGTTTATATTTTACAGAACCATAAACAGCAATAACTATAGGTTAATTGTTCAGCTACATAGTAATCTGCATTTGCCTGAAAGAATCTGGACACAAGAGAGACCTATTGTTTGTTCTGCTGTCTGTGTTGAAGATAACATTTCAGATCAGTTTGATACCAGTTTCAGGTAGAAGGTTTTAATTTAAATGTGACAAAGCATGATTTTGAATTCACCTCTTTGCAGTTTCATGTCATTTGAGAATGCCTGTTTCCTGAACTGTAAGATTCAAGGTAATTACTTTGCCTTGTTAAGCTCTGTGCTGATGACTGATGAACAGGACAGTAACATCACAGTTTTATTTGTTACAATATTGGATTTTAGGATAAATTCACCTGTTTTTCTGTATTTGAATTTTACGTGTTGGTGTCCAGAGAAAAAGTGTACTTTGTTTTGAAAACCTTTATTTCAGTTTCAGGAGTACAGTTCCTGAGAAAACAGATATATGTTGCAGCACTGTGAGATAGTAATTTTCTGTAGTTTATACACTTGCACTTATGTTACCAAATACACTTATGTACCAAATACATTATGCAGAGGTCCAGTACACACACAGCAATTACAAGATGAGTAAATATTAATAAGTTTGCTGAAATTTTGGAAAGAGGCTGATCTGAAATTGCTTTATTCCCAAGTATATAGAGCACATTTAGTGGAAAGATGGAACTGAGGTCCCAGAAAATATGAGAATATTTGTAAAGTTAGTTACAAATAAAAACAATAACATTAACTTGAGTTGATTGGACAAAACCAAATCTTGCTTGTTAGCAATGATCCAGGAGAGGTTTGAGAAAAAGAATGAGAGAGAGAGAGAGAGAGAGAGGGGGGCAGAAGGTGAGTGATGATCTGGGCCACCAGAATTCTGACTGCTCTAAGACTCCTCGAGGACCCACAAGGCCTGAAGAACATGAACCTTGTATATTTATGCCTCTGAAGAGACATGAATAGGCAGGGGAGAGTAGGCCAAGAAGAACCCAAGGACGTATCACCATGAGGCCCAGCCACAAATGCCTTGCAGGCCAAGAAGAACCTGAAGAAGTATCGCCATGAGGCCCAACCACCAATGCCTTGTACCCTCTTAGGTCTCTAACCTCAAAAGGATCTCTTTTGACACCATAATTAATGAATAGCTTACACAAATCCTTGTGGACACTGCAATTTCAAGATTGGGTTTGATATTATAAAATGTTGCAAAATAATAGTTTTATATTGTAAGGACTTTACCTAGATTGTTTAGATAGTTGCTATTGAAAATGAGCACATATGTCCATTTAGAACTACACCAATACTAAGTTGTTAACAATTGTTTGATATTCTTAGCAGCCTTGCCAAATAAGGATACATTAGTATGGTATAAAAAACATGGAAAGGACCTATGTATGTAGTTGGTGGAATGATGCAGGTGATGAAGGAGTGTTGTGAGGGATGAAGTGGGATATTAAGAGGAGGGACTCTGATGGACAGTAAACTGATGAAGGTAATTTAGTGATGTGAAGTGATGTATCTGGCTAATGAATATGTAAACGAAGAAAAAATGATGAGCACTTTATTCAACTATGCCGTCTCCAGAATCTTCAATTTAGGAAGTCATCTAAGCCCCAACACATACTCAACAATTAGAAATAGACACCAGGAGACAGGCTAGGTGCATCTTGCACCCTGATGAGCTTTGGAAAACCTACAATGGCCATGTGGTACTTCCAGATGCTTTTTTGCCTCTGTATGTCCTGGCCAGGCAGGCATGCATGGGCAAAGGGGGATAAATTGATGACAAATTCTCACAAAATTGGTATAATTCTAAAACTTGCCAAAATTGCAGAACAGGTGTGTGCAACTTGTCTGATCTGTAAACATGTAAAGATCAGTCAAGGGCATAATGGAATATTTCCTATCAGCAAATGAATCTCCAGTGATAGAGAGACAAGGAGTTAATCAAACTGCGAGACAAAATTGACACCATACGAGATAGTTACTGGTAGACCATTGAAAGTTTATAAAGCAACATTTTATAGGATATGATCTTAGTAAATATGGATGAAATTAAGTTTGTTGCACTGCATTGTCTCATTGTGAAATCTAATCTAGAATATTTAGTCTTTTCACTTAACATTGGTGCTGCTTTTCTGAATGAGGCCTGGAGTCATGCCACCAATTGCAATCCAGAGAGTCCAGCAGAAGGAATTGGCCAGAGTCCAGATGGAACAGACCATCCCAAGAATTCAGAAATACACACCACAGAAATGTGTGAAGGAGTCCCTACCTGGATCCGTGTGTCACATTGAAAGAAGGGAAAAAATATTTGCCTATGAGAATGAGAGGTCCAAATTTTGAGAAAAACAGAACTTAAACTTCAGAGAAAGGTGAAGCACACTGCGAGGTCCAGAGGAACTGCTGAGAGGCAGGACCAAATTGCCTGAGAATGGGAAGAGGACTATTGGACTGATTGGGGGCTTTTGTGAATGATTGTATTGTTATCCTTTTATTATTGTTTTCTTAGAAAGTAACTGAAATCTACAAGCCATTTGGGTTCAGCAATTGCAACACCCCCTTGCGGCCTGCCTCTAGTACTGCTGCCCTCTACCGCCCTAGCGGTTGAGGTCCAACTAAAAAGGGGGGAGTGAGGCAGCCAGGAAGGTAGCTGTGAGGATAACCCCTCCCCTCTCAGCCTGAGTTACAGTGAAACAAAGCTTAAACACATACCCTTTCGCCCAGAGTCCAGCAGACTGGAGCATACCAGTTTAGACAGGTCATTTAGGCATGCTATATTATAGCCCACAACCTCCCCAGGGGCTACTGATTGGTGGAGAGGGGATACCTGAGACAAATGAGAAGCTAGTATGGGTTTGAAAAGTTACTGTATATAAGACAGTGTGTAACACCACTGGCGCTCTCAGATTGTTTTGTTCAGGGTGCCGGCTCTGCCTGAGACTGTGTGCACAATAAACAGCATGTGTTTGCATACCGGTCTGTCTCTGTGTTTTCATCTGAGGGTTGGAGGGACAGACTTCGAATAGATAATAGATCTCCTGCTACACTACTGCTTAAAAAGTCATGGACGGGTCACTATGCCGCTCATCTCCCGCAGGTGAGCTGATAGATACCGGCAGCAAGGCATGATGAGGGGGACATAATAGCAGGCGGGTGGGCCTGCCTGGAGCGGCAGAAACCCTTGGCTGGCCCTGGTTGTTGGTATTAACACATGTAAGTTGCTGAGTTTCCTTTGATGATTTGTAAAATGTCTACTCAGGCTCCACGTGCACGCCTGCATCTCCTTATTCATGTTTCAGAAAAGGCTACACCTTTGACAAAGCCTTTCTAAACTTCTGCCAGAATTGTGCACAGCACAAGCTCAATATCTCTATTTCAACTTCCACCTACAGCGTCATAAATTCTGCCCATGCAGCCCCCGTAATGTGGGGTGGCACAGGCAGGAAAGCGGCTCCACGCGACAGTGCAGCAAACTTACATTTGTTTGCCATGGGGCCTTGTTCCAGGCCTTGCTGTTAGCTCAGGGGTCAAAGTCTCACAATAACAGCCTTACCGCAAGGAACACCTCCACACCTGCAATGCAGGCACCGCGGCAAACAAATGTAAGTTTGCCTGCAGGTCCTCCGCTGCTGCTGCTGCTACTACTGCTACCAGAGAAGGGGGTGTTGGGTGTCATGCCACCACCAGAGCAGGGGGACACTGCATGGGGGGGGGCAGCAAACCTTTGCTGGGGGAGCTCCCCCACCAGAGGTTTCGCTACTTCCATCTACTATCTAAAATATGCCTTTTTGCATCAATGGTGCTTGTTTACACAAGCAAACACATTAATGCTTAACTTTAGCTATACCTGTGAAAGTGTGCTTCAAGTGTCTGCATTAAATACAGCACAAACCAGTGCAGCCCCAATTCACCAAGCATGCAGTGGAAAGATGCTCTGATGAATGGATCCATCAGATCCTGTGGATCTCTTCTACATCTCAAACGTTCAGTACAGTCAAAACAAAAATTATCTGATCCAGAATATCTTATTTAAGGTAGAAATCATTAGATTGGAGGATCCAGTTCTTAGCCAGTTACCAGCTGTTACCGACCACTAATTCAGGTGCTGCTTAATGTAATTTAATAAAAGCAGGGCCAGCCCAATCCATAAGGTAAACTAGGCGGTCACCTAAGGCGACAACTTCTAGGGGGCCCAAGAGCAGGGCATTCAAAGCTAAACAATAGATTCTGACAGCCAGAGGGACATTGCCTATGGTGGCAACATCATGACTCAAGTCTGGGGCCAGCCCTGAGCAAAAGGGCCACACAGTCTTCTCCAAAAGAATACATAAAAGAGTTAGAAGCAGAGAGAAAGCTACAGTCTGAGGGCTTCTTCCTTGACCACACCTTTTCCTTCGGTGGAGATCTGCCAAAGTCCAGACTTCTTACCTTCCGGCTTCACTACAGTCTCAGCCCTTTGTTCTTTCTTCTGGGATATTATTTTACCAAGCAAGGTCTTAAACTTAGCCAAGTTCTCCTCGAACGTTTTGGCATTCAAAGGAGGGACAGACGGCTCCTCTTCTGTCAATAGCTCCTCCATTTATGCTTCTGGAATTGTAAAGAAACCCCAGAATTTATAAAGTCATAAATGCAAAGGAAAGACGTCAACCTGTGCAGAGCGGACTATCCCGAAGACACACGGCAAAAGCTCACCACGCCACGTGCAGCTGAGCTGGAAAAGGCCGCCGGAGGAAGGAGCACACTGCAGCGTGCGGACGTCACAGCGTCAGTGACGTAAAGGGACTTCTTCTGACGTCAGGCATAGGTAATACTCCGGCTCCCTTCCCAGTAGTTTTTTGGGTAATATAGTTACATAGTTGTTGGGAGAGTGGAGAGGAAACATCAAGCCGCCTAAGCGAGCGGTAGGATTGGTAGCTAGCGGCAGGATCGGTGATATCTAATATTGTGGACGGGGGGAAGCGTCTTTCTCCTACGCTTTCTGCTCCTATCTTCATTTTCCAGTTCCACCACTGCCTTTACTCTGATGGGGGTGGGAGGAGCTGATCGTAATCTGGAGAGGAGGAGCCTGGCAATGAAGGGGGGGGGGGGGATTTGGGAATATAATGAAAAAGGAAAACGGGAGGGGGAGAAATGGGGGGAAAAAGATCAACTAGCGAGGGCGATTCTAGAAGAAGAGAAGGGTAGTAAAGGAAACTTGGAGAGAATTGGGATGGGAAGAAAAGAGAGATGCACAGAGGAATGATGAAAGAATGCGAAGCTAAAGAAAAAAAAAAGCAAGAATAGCCAAGGGAAGGAAAGTGACTTGCCCAAGGCCACAAGGAGTAGTAGTAGTTACTAAGCCAATGCTCTAACCATTAGGCTAATGTTCTAGTCCAGCGATGGCGAACCTATGGCACGCGTGCCAGCTGTGGTGTAGCAGCAGATAAGCATGCAATAAATAAAACCAGGAGTCGTTTCAAGGATCCAAGCCAGTTTAATGTGCACATGGCTCAAGCAATAAGCAAATTCAAAATGGCTGAGCAATGTTCTCTGGCAATACAACAACTTTTATAGACTTTTGCTCCATTCTAGGTATAGAAAAACATTTCATTGGTCCCGGTAACCTCCCGTACCTCTTCTATTGGTCCCGGTACTGTTATGATTACCCAATCATGTTCTCCGAGTGGGCCCAGCACCTGCATTGCCCCCTCGTCCCAATTACAATGGCCAGTTCATCAACTTGTTACTTTCATACTTTCAAGGCCATTGAGCCAATTTGTACGTGTAGGGGAGCAGGGCACTGCAGCCTTCCTGTCTCCAGTTCTAATTATCCCTTACAGCTGCATTTTCTTATCAGTGAGTTCATTTTAACATATTTCTCTCATTACTTCAATTCTACTTGTCTAAGTTAGTTTTACTGAATTCTGATTCTACAGCAGCATATTGGGGGATGTGCAATTCCTTTGGGCCTCTCCGCAGGCTTCATTTACAGGTCAAGCTAGTTAGGCCTGTCTGCTCATGTCAGACACCATGGATCACAGGCCTATACCTGCCACATTCCCCCCTTTGATTAATCTCACCCGCATGTTAATAAGGTGTGAGAATCAAATCACATAATACTAGGTAAAGGTATCACACTGTGGTATAGGGTAGTAAGTTTACATAGCTAGTATCTTTGTAGCTGTCTTACGCTCTACAGTGTTATTAATAACTGAAGTTATCATTTGCAAGCAAAATGGCAAGAAACAAGGGAGTAACAAGCAGATAGTCAGAGTCCATAGTTTGGCAAGAGTGGGAAAAAGAACTAAAGGATTAGAAGGTTCCGTTGCATCTTTGTTGTGCTGTCGTAAAGCTTCTGATTTAGACAGACCAGCTGTCCATCCTTCATAGTAGATTGTGGTCCAGTCCGAACAAAACACAAACTGTCAACAATGGGGTGGGCCAATACCCACTCACTAGTAGTATTATGTAAGTCTGATTGTATAGGATAGAATAGTTCAGTTCTTGCGTCTCCCAGGGCCACTGATCTCCCATCTTAGTTCCTCCACAAAAGAAACAGAAGTGTGGAGACTAGATGCTATTGCTCCAGCAAGTTCAAGAAACAAGTTCTGGTGGTGGTATGAGGAGTTGCAACGGTGGCTTGCATAGCCTTGTAGAAAGTCAAGATCTAGAACAACTTTTGGATTGGAGAGCATACCAATGCAAGTATAGGAAGAATGATAAAACAAGATCTGAGTGACCTTCGGTCCAGTTCATGTTGTACTTATACAGGCTGCCCAGGGAGGCAAGGCAAAAGTCATTTCAAAGCACTCCAAAACTGTTGCCAGAATAAAGCAATAATAATGATTCATAATGGGCATAGTCTCTGGAAAATTGGAGGAACTGTCGGATTTCACAAAGGTAGAGTTGATTGTAGATCCTCAAGCTTCTGCCGTACCTAGACCTACCAGCTTTTTGGCAGGAGTAGGGCTGTAGATTCCAAAGTATCACTGTCCTCTGGGATGTCTCAATTTCTTAAAATATCATAGCATAGTCTCTTAGGCTATTATTGCTTCTTTAGAGCAGTTCACTCTTCAGATAGTGCAGTGTCTGAGGGGCCAATAAGTCTTAGGTCCGTGGCTGTTGTCGTAGGGTGAGGTGCAATGGAGTCTCAGGATGCTGCACAGTAGTCCAGTGATCAGGCTCAAGAACAGCTGCTGGCTTCCCTTGATCATGATGGATCCAAGGTTCAAATTCTGCGACTTTTACTGCAGTTGGAGTTGACAAGATGACGACATAGGGTCCCTTCCAATGCAGGGCTAACGGTATCTCTCCACTCTTTGATCCACACCGAGACTCCAGGCTTGAAAGGATGCAGGGGTTCAGGCAAATTGATGAGTAATCGATTTTGTACCCAGGTATGGAGACTCTGCAAAACAGAACTTAAAAACAATAGTTCATGTCTAATAATTTCAGATCCTATCTGTCTCATATCTCCTTTTATTTCCTATACAATAGGCAGGGGTTGCCCATACAGAATCTCAAAAAGGGGAAACTCCTAAAGACTTAGCAGGGGCTAAGTATATCCTAAGAAGGGCTATAGGAAGAACCTGGGGCCACTTCAGATAAACCTCTTGGCAAAGTTTAGACAACTGATATTTCAGGGTTCTATTCATACATTCTATTTTTCCTAAATTCTGAGATCTATAGGCAGTATGTATCTATTAATATCAATATCTTGGGGCTATACTTAATGGACTTGCTTCCTAAGGTTATCCACCCTCATTATTTGTACAGGGTCCCATGTGCATGCAAGGTTGTAAGGGCATACTTGAAATCTGGGTACACATTTAGACAGGGCTCTTTTCCTATTGTTAGTGCTCTAGTGAGGACTATCAGTTCAGCTTTCTGTGGTGAAGTTTCTGGGGCCAGGGCTGAGGACTCAACTACCAAATCAGGGGTCACCACTGCATATCTAGCACAACAATGTCCATTGATGATGAAACTGCCTTCAGCCACAAAGAAAGTCTGTTCAGGGTTCTCCAGAGGGACATCAGTCAAATCCAGGCAGCTTGAGAATACAGTGTCCATAATTTCTAAACAGTCGGGATCAAGACTAACTGATAACAACATAGCAGGATTGAAAGCTTGACTGACCCTTCAGTTACATCTGGGGTTTTCACACAACATACTCTAATACTTCAACATTCATAGATTTGTTAGCTAGTAGTTTCCTTTGTATTTCATATTGGTTAGAACAGAGTGTGGTACAGTAACTTGAAGATTCTGTCTCAAAGGGATTTTTCTTTTAGTTTTTGCTTACTAGGAAGGCTGTAGCTATAACAGCTTCTCAAATAAGGTCCAAGAGATTGAGTCAACACTCCTAGAACATTTCCTTGTGACTCATGAACATAGAGACTGAAAGGTTTTCTGGACATCTGGTAGACCCAGAATTGGTGACAACATCAGAGTGGTGTTTTTTTTTTCTCTTCAAAGATCAAAAGGCTGCATCCTGTTCAAGTCCCCATTCCAATGCAGACTTTTCCATTCCTTTGATAGCTTGATACAACGGTTTTGCTAGCAGCGCAAAATTGGGGATCCATATACAACATACTCTGTGGCACCCAAGAAGGCTCTCACTTGCCTCCTGGTGGTTGGAGTAGGAATACTGCATACAGCTGCTGTGCATTTTGGTCCCAGGCCTCGAATTCCGCTGGACAACTGGAATCCTAGGTGTTTAACTTGTTTGGCATAATTGCACCTTAGCTTTTGAGACTTTGTATCCAGCCTCATTAAGAGGGTGCAAAAGTTCACTGATGGCTTGTAGACATTCACTTTCTGAGTTGGTGGTTATGAGCAAGTTGTCCACATATTGAAGTAGAATTTTTTTCTCCTGCAGTTTCTGAATAACTTGTCAAATCCTTGCTGAGTGAGGCGAGTTCTTGAATCCTTGAGGTAATCTTGTCCAGATGAGTTGGCCCCCCCTCCTTGTAGTGGGGTCTTGGGCTAAGCGTATGCAGAAAAAGGCATCTTTTTAAGTCCAGAATGATGAAATGTATAGCTTCAGCAGAGATCAGTTCCAAGAGAATATAAGGATTTTGGTACCACTGGTTGTATAGTTTCAGCTGCATCATTCATTCTTCTTAGATCTGCAATCAAGTACTCCCTCCTCCCCTCCTGGGGTGGAGTCAAGATACGGGCATTCACTTCTCTAATGTCCTTCTTTTTCTATAATGGGTGCACTGATTTGCACCCAGTGGAGGCCTGCTACTTCTGCGGCCTCTTACACGTTCTCTGGTCCTTTGATTAGGAGAATCTCCTCCACGTCGTTCAATGAAAGCAGCACCAAGCTGATCTGCTTTCTCTTTATTTTACATTCACTTTCTCTGCCACATTCAGTCTTACATTTCACATACTTTCAAATCAACTCTTCCAGTAACTATCATGCCCGCAAATCCATCCAGTTTCATTTCTGTTTTATATCTCTCTGGGACTGACTGACAAAAACACAACTTCTCCTGGGCTACTGGTCTGCATTATACTGTTCATTAGTTCAATCAAATCCTAAGGCTTCTCAGTGTATAATGCAGTTTTTTCAGTTCTAAACAAGTCTGGTCAGCTGACTTTCACTTCTGGTCCAGAGGGGGTGCACATCCCCCTGCTGCGGAGGTGGCTGGCAAACTAGGGAATCTGCAAGGAGGAGTCCCCCCCCCCCTTCTGGGTTCTGTTTCTCCTAGCAACGCTCTATCCAGGAGGTTGCTTTTTTTTTTTTTTAAATGATCTACTTCTCTGCTGTGGGCACATTAGTTCACGCCCACCAGGGGGTGACATCATCGGTGGACTGGGCTCCATCCCCCCCTTAAGCACTCTAAACGGAGCTACTTACAGAGAGAGAGTAATGAGACAGGATATCTAGAGATTCTGGGGCAAAATATGGTGAACAGCCGAAACCACTCCCTTTCACATAGCATTCCTGATTGGGACAGAGACATTTCATAGTCTTCAGTAAATCCCTTACTGAAATTCTTGATCATACTTGAAAAGACACTTATTAAAAAACCTTATTACCGTAAACATAAGCTTAAATTGAGCACAGACATACAATTTAGATACAGTTCTTAAAATATCTTATAGAGAGAACTATAGCTATCTGTTACGTATGACTAGAATAAAAATACTTGTCTCTGCAAAAGAAATTTTTTTTTTTTTTTTTTTAGTTCAGAAAGCAAATATTCAAAAGACATTCCGGATATTTTTCATAAAGTACAGCACACCTTTCCCTTTTTTCAAATACAGAAAAACAGATTAATTTATCTTAAAAGCCAATATTGTAAAGGTCAGTGTAGCTAACTGATTTGTTCATTAGTAACTAGTACAGAGTTTAACAATTTAAAGTAATTACCTTAAATCTTAGTTTGGGGAAGCATGTATTCAAATGACTTATACTTGTTCATAAAAAGATTAGTGCAAACACTCCGCAAGATAAACTTTTTTTTTTTTTTTTTAACTTTAATTGAATGAATCCTTTATTTTAAATAAACAAGAGAGACTGCTCAATCGGGAACGGCTGTCTCATTCCCTAGTAAGCTGTGTGAGCCACACCCCTTCGCTCACTGGAAACGAAATGATCAGTTTCACAGACACACAGAGACATGCTAGCAAGAATCATTTAAATCAGTGTCAAGTCGTGATTTAATAATTACTTTGTAGGTTTATAAGTCAAAGGAAATAAACCCAAAAACAGTTTGCTTAGTTTATCATTTCTGAAAGGTAACAATAAAATACAGACAAAGCAGAGAATATAACTAAAAACAGTTTACGGAGCTCCGATGAGGTTAATTCGACCTTCAAAACTAAAATTCTGACTAAATATTCCTATCGAATGGCACACAATACCTGACCATAGCAGAAGGAACACCACCATTAAAAACACAGTGAACAAAACAGGTACAATTTTCCTGACATAAGCACAAACCAACAGCATTGAGATTTAAGCCTGCACAGGGTTAGAAAAGACACTGTACATTCTTTCCTCCAGACACGCCCCCTGTCAGTTTTTCACACTGTGCAGTAAGAAAGCGAACTGGGTCAGACCAGCTTCTTGATTTCTAAAAATGACTGTAGGTGTTTTGCGTCTTCTTTCTGCTTTATTAATACAATTTCTTAATCAGTGAACTGTCACAAATTACTCAACAGAATAATCTCACATTTATAACAGAAGGGGAACTCGCAGTTTCAACAGATAACAAAAATCAAATACACAGTTAGGACGGACAATACACCAAACGCTTCCTCAGTTTCGCGACCTAGATGCAGTCACCCGGCTAGGAACTGCGCTAGTCCAGAGTCCACTCTCGCTTGGTCCGTGCTGCCCTCATTCACACTTCATTCACACAGTCATGCTAGCAACATATCTCAGAATGCATTCCTTTCTATCTATTCTGACTAGTCTTATCCAATTTCCCAATTACAAAAAGACGGGGGTTTCACCCTGCTTTACTTACGCAGGGGTAGTCGGCCCGTCTTGGAGAGCTCTCTTACCAAATGCAAATTCAAATTCCAAATTCCAAAAAGGCAGTGGGTTCACCTCGCGCATACTCATGCAAGGTTAATTGGACCGCCTTTGAGAGGTGATCATGCTCTCTTACCAATTACCAATTTTCTCGAGATTACCAATTCCAAGTTCCAATGGCAGCACTGCTCTTTCTATCTCTGTCTAGACATACCAAATCAAAACTCTACTTACCAGATCTGGTTCCCAAGCTTCTGAGTTGGATCCTGGACTCCCCCGGGTCGGAGGTGTTGGCCAGCTGGACTCAGTGCCTGCCGAGGCCAGGCAGAACTCCCTCCGATACAAGAGGATCGGTGGGCCCAGGGAAATTCCCCTGCGTCGGATTGGCATGGTTCCAACTGGACCAAACCTCAAGGCGAATTACGTGGATTTATTCACTTGAACACCATCCACCACTCGCACTTCCCGGCCAACGCACCAAGAAATGTAGCAGCAGATAAGCATGCAATAAATAAAACCAGGAGTCGTTTCAAGGATCCAAGCCAGTTTAATGTGCACATGGCTCAAGCAATAAGCAAATTCAAAATGGCTGAGCAATGTTCTCTGGCAATACAACAACTTTTATAGACTTTTGCTCCATTCTAGGTATAGAAAAACATTTCATTGGTCCCGGTAACCTCCCGTACCTCCCGTACCTCTTCTATTGGTCCCGGTACTGATATGATTACCCAATCATGTTCTCCGAGTGGGCCCAGCACCTGCATTGCCCCCTCCTTGTCCCAATTACAATGGCCAGTTCATCAACTTGTTACTTTCATACTTTCAAGGCCATTGAGCCAATTTGTACGTGTAGGGGAGCAGGGCACTGCAGCCTTCCTGTCTCCAGTTCTAATTAAATCCCTTACAGCTGCATTTGTCTTATCCGTGAGTTCATTTTAACATATTTCTCTCATTACTTCAATTCTACTTGTCTAAGTTAGTTTTACTGAATTCTGATTCTACAGCAGCATATTGGGGGATGTGCAATTCCTTTGGGCCTCTCCGCAGGCTTCATTTACAGGTCAAGCTAGTTAGGCCTGTCTGCTCATGTCAGACACCATGGATCACAGGCCTATACCTGCCACAGTGGCACGCGAAGGCCTTGCAGCTGGCACGCGGGAAGGTCCGCAATTAAGATATGCGGCGCGGCGGGAGGTGAGTGTGCTGGCAGGGCCGGCCCGTCCATTGAGCGAGAATGTTTTTTGCACAGGGCCCCGCGTTTCAGGGGGCCCCGCGCAAAAAACATTCTTTTCTAAAAGTAAAATTGAAAAAAAAAAAAAAAACCTGTCTGCTGCCGCTGTCGGGGCCGCCGCGGCAGAATCGAGCGTGCCGCGAGGCCCCCCTGTACCCGGCAGAGCCTGCCCTCCCCGTAGCAGCTCTCTCTTTGGAGCTGCAGTCAGACGTGCCGGCTTGCAGAGCGTGAAGGGAAGAGTTTCCCTTTCGCGACTCTGTTAAGCCCGCGGGGGCTGATGGGAACTTCCCATCAGCCCCCACGGGCTTAACAGAGCAGCGAGGGAGAAACTCGTCCCTCGCGCTCTGCAAGCCAGCGCGTCTGACTGCAGCTCCAAAGAGAGAGCTGCTACGGGGAGGGCAGGCTCTGCCGGGTACAGGGGGGCCCCACGGCACGCTCGATACTGCTGCGGCGGCCCCGACAGCGGCAGCAGACAGGTTTTTTTTTTTTTTAATTTTCCCTGGGCTGGGCTGGGCTGGGGGGGGGGGTTAGGAGTGGTGATGGGCTGAGGGGGGGGGTTAGGAGTGGTGCTGAGCTGGGCTGGGAGGGGTTAGGAGTGGTGATGGGCTGGAGGGGGTGGGGTTAGGAGTGGTGATGGGCTGGGCTGGGCTGGGGGGGTTAGGAGTGGTGATGGGCTGGGCTGGGCTGGGGGGGGTTTAGGAGTGGTGATGGGCTGGGCTGGGCTGGGCTGTGGGGGTTTTAGAAGTAGTGATGGGCTGGGATGGGTGGGGATAGGAGTGGTGATGGGCACTGGGCTGGGGGGATTAGGAGTGGTGATGGACGCTGGGCTGGCTGGGGGGGTTAGGAGTGGTGATGGGCACTGGGATTGATGGGGGGGTGAGGAGTGGTGATGGGCTGGGCTGGGCTGGGGGGGTTAGGAGTGGTGATGGGCGCTGGGCTGGGGGGTTAGGAGTGGTGATGGGCGCTGGGCTGGGGGGGTTAGGAGTGGTGATGGGCGCTGGGGGGGTTAGGAGTGGTGATGGGTGCTGGGGGGGCTTAAACTAAAAATTGGGTGATGGGGGATTAGGACTGGAAATGGGCTGGTGGGATTAGGACTGGAAGTGGGTTGATGGGGGGTTAGGACTGGTAATGGGCTATGGGAGGGCTTAAACTAAAAATTGAGTGATGGGGGATTAGGACTGGGAGTGGGCTGATGGGGAGGTTAGGACTGGTAATGGGCTATGGGGGGCTTAAACTGAAAATTGGGTGATGGGGGATTAGGACTGGAAATGGGCTGGTGGGATTAGGACTGGTAGTGGGCTATGGGGGGCTAGGACTGGTAATGGGTTGGTGGGGTTGCTAGGACTGGAAATGGGCTGAGTGGAAGGGGGCTTGAACTGCAAATAGCTGTTGGGGATGGGGCTTGGAATGGAAGTGGGCTGAGGGGAAGTGGGGGGCTTGAACTGCAAATAGCTGATGGGGACGGGGCTTGGAATGGAAATGGGCTGAGGGGAAGTGGGGGGGGCTTGAACTGCAAATAGCTAATGGGGAGGGGGACTTGGAATGGAAATGGGCTGAGTGGAAGGGGGCTTAAACTGCAAATAACTGATGGGAAGGGGGGCTTGGAATGGGCTCTTAGGGGAGGGAGCTAGGACAGGAACTGGGCTGATGGATGGGCTAGGATAGAACTGAGAATTGGGTGTTGGGGGGAGCTAAGATTGGAAATGGGCTGTGGTGGGGGCTTGGATTGAAATGGACTCGGAGGGACTAGAACTGGAAGTAGGCTCATGGGGGGCTTGGATTAGAAATGGGCTGAGTGGAGGGGAGCTAGGATTTAGCATGGGCTGATGGTGGGGCTAGGAAAGGACTAGAAATGGGCTGATGGGAGGCTGGTATTGGAAATGAGCTGATGAAGGGACTCGGATAGGACTGGAAATGGATGGGGGAGCTAGGACTGGAAATGGACTGATGAGGGGACTAGAAGGGAGCGGATACTGGGTGGGGCTGGAACTAAAAGCTAGCTGATGTTGGGGGAGATTAGAAGGGGATGGGGCTGGGAGAATGAAATGGAGAGGGGAAAAATATTTTGTGTGGGAGGGAAGAAAAATGTACAATTGGCCGGGTATTGGGAGACTAAGTGGGGATTGAGGATGGAGGGGTAAAATTTGAGTGGATGAAATAGGAATGAGGAAAGAGCAAAAGGAGAAAGATTATTATGTTAAAGCAGATGTAGAGAGAGAATCAAATTGATTCTCTGACAATACAAAGATTCCAACCTTTACAAATGATGTTACATAGTTCAGGCAACTTTATAAAGAGTTTTTAGATACTAAAATCTTGTTGTTAAGGTTTAATTGACGTGCTGGCACTTTGAGGAAATTCTTTGGTTTTGTGCGGCAGTTTGGGCACTCGGGCTCAAAAAGGATAGCCATCACTGTTCTAGTCTATAAGAGGCATTGAAGGGATGAAATCTGAAAAGAAAGTGCAGAGGGGTAAAGTGAACAGCTAAATAACCACACAGAAAAAAAGACAAGAGTCAAAAATGGAAGTATGAGGAAGTTTGTGGAACAAAGAGTGAGCTGCAGAGAAAAAAATCAATATATTTATAGGTCTGCTCCTGGGTTAGTTGCCTTTTTTTTAAATTTGCGTTGAATTAAATTACTACAGGATTAAATGAGGATTAATTTCTTTCCATGCTGGTATCTAATGTTAGAGCTGAATCCAGAATTTCCATTCATGTACATCCAGGAGCATATTTACTAAAGTGTGATAAGGGTTTGCATTTCAGGTGCTTTTGGAGCCAAGAGTGGTAAATGACAGCTTCCAAAAATAGTTGGAGATGTGCCCAGCATACCCCCCTACCATGCTGAAAAATACCTTGCTGTGCCAAAGCTTCATCCACAAATGAATAAGGGTGCACTTAACACCACCCACTGAGATGGCGGCAACTGCATCATTGACAATTAGCACACATTAACTGCCCCTGTGCTAATGGCAATGTGCAATCAATATATCTCCATCCCCTGCTTCTTGGGGTAGCAGGCTCTTAACATGGGAATTTTTCCTCAGTGGGTGCTTTTTGGAACATGGTAGTTACCATGGTCCTGTGCTAAATGCTTAGTGTGCACTAAATTCCCACAGTAAATGGCGGATTGAGTGTTTACGCTATCAAAAAGTAGAAAGACTAGGGGACATGCAATGAAGCTACAGTGTAACCCATTTAAGATTAATAAGAGAAAATATTTTTTCACTCAACATATAATCAAACTCTGGAATTCGTTACCGGAGGATGTAGTAAAAGCTGTTAGTATGGCATATCTTATGTTCTTATGGTAGTGCACTTTAGTAAATATGCCCTCAATCTGGTACCAAGAAACTGCCTTTCTGGGTGAGATGAGTAACTCTGGAATTAATTAATTAATTAATTACCTCCCCCCTCCCACACTTACCCTCACAACCCCATACCTATCCTTTATGAATGTACAGAGCTGACATATGTCCCAACAGGTAGTTTCAAAGATATAGTTCCCCTGGTTTACCTCCATTTTAATTCCCTGTTATCTGTAAACGAAAGCCAGTTATTTGGCCTATGTGTTTTATTATTACAATGTAAACCACACTGATGACAAATAGCACGGTATATAAGAAATGTTAAATAAATAAATGTGCAAATTATATCCATTACCCTGTGAGAAGTGTGAAAATACCACACGGAAACAGAATTTGGCCCTCAAAGTGAAGAATCAATAAATCCAAATAAAGATTAGCTGGTTCTTTTTTGTTTTCTTTAAGAAAGAACTTTAACATGTTTCCAAATACAAAATGGAGACGAAACCCACTGTATTCCTGTAGAGTCCTTCCCCTATTCAGAGCTACGCTTAGGAATATTGTGCCCATGTTTTAGTAATAGATGGTGCAGCCTATTCTCGATAGCCAGCTGCTGACAAATCAAGATTAGAAAAACCTGTACAGCATTTTGCTAAAACAGGCCTGCGAGCATCCCTTTTTAGAAAGGACAGCAAGCGTGGCATGTTGGAGCTTCTGCAGCATCGTTTTCCATGTGCACTCTCTGAGCTGAAGCAGTATTGCAGATGTAGTGATAATAACTTAAGGAAGCCAAAAACAAAACAAAAGGCTTGGCATATAGCCTTCAATCCTGTCTGAGCTTATATGAAAATATTTAGTTTATTTTTGTTATTTTAAATACTTCTATTCTGCATCATTCAGGAGCTATAAATGCATACCTAAAACCAGCATAGAACAAAAAAGGCCAGTAAAACTCCAAATAGTAGCTAACAGTAATAGTCATCCTTCAATGAATTATTCTGTGCTACTGTCTACTAAATCCTGCAGAAAAAAACAATTGGGTTGATAGTCACTGGCCGCATCAGTGTTTTTTTCAATAAATATTGACTGTGGTAGTTCTAAAAAATCCAGGTATTCAGCACTGCCATCCAGATGCTCCCTATCCAGACAGAGCGGCAACCACCAATGCTGCCGGGATAGTGGTGATATTCAGAGTTGAATAACTTAGGATGACAAAAAAGCTGTCCATGTTTTCTGGATAGTTACAGATATCTGGATAACAGGGTTGCGTACGCCACTATGCAGTTAATTTCCGGGGCTGCCATGCTCCATCCATGTATCGCCAAGGCACTATACAAATAGTGTCGGAGTGCTCAGTAGTGCTCAGTAGTGATGTTCAGGGGCAGATCACTGCATGGTGCTTATCTGGACAGCAGGAGTTGCCATCCGGATAAATGCCTTTAAATATCAGCCCTAATGATTGTAGATGCCTCCTGAAGCTTACCGTATTAGTCGTCAGCCTTAGCTCTAGTGGTAATTTATTCCACTCGGCTCGGCTGCCAGAGAAAAAACCCAAGCCCATATTTCTGCTATGGAGACTCAGCCTGAAATGTACATTTGTATGTTCTGCTTTCCCTTTAGCTGTCTGCAGGGGTCCATGTAATTGTGATTAATCCTCTAAATGTTTCATTCATTTATATGGTTTATTTTCTGCTGCAGTGGGTCTATGCAGGGCTCGCCCAACCATCAGGCAAACTAGGTGGTTGCCCAGGGTGACAACTTTTGGGGGGGGGGAGAGGGGCAGAAAGCAGGGCATTCAAAACTAAACAATAGTTCCTGATCGTGTCCCCAGTCTAGTCCCGAAACCTCTGGGTTGCCCATCTCATCTAGCAGCTTGGAGACTGAAAAACTCCTCCTTTTCTGACATCACCAGTATATCTCTCCGGTGTCCGCCTCCTGCCACCAGTTACCTCAGTCTCCAAGCAGCTGGATAGATAGGAGCCCGGGGGGTCCGGGCTCACTGGAGAAACGATTGAGGATTGACAGGGATAGTTTGTTTAATTCTTTGGGGTTTACTTTAATTAAAAAAGGGTCCTGTTACTTTAAGAGTCTGTGACTTTTCAGCTTGCAGCAGACCGGCTCTCTCGTTTATTTTCCCCCTCCCCCCCCCCTCCTTCCCCTCTACCTCTTTCAGTCTCTCTGGGTATTGGGTCAGCCGGGGCCTGGCGGATCGGAGGCCCTGAGGAAGATGTAGGGATGTAGGGATGTTACCCATGACTGAAGTGGTATTTAAAGGTGCAGAAGAATTGAAGGAAATATCGATACATCGGGAAGATGTATTACAACTATTAGATAAACTGAAGAGTAGCAAATCACCTGGGCCGGATGATATACATCCAAGGGTGTTGAAAGAACTGAAGTATGAGATTGCAGACCTGCTATTAGTAATCTGTGAACTATCATTAAAATCATCTCTAATACCTGAAGATTGGAGGATCGCCAATGTAACACCAATTTTTAAAAGGGTTCCAGGGATGATCCGAGAAACTACAGACCGGTGAGCCTCACGTCAGTACCGGGAAAAATGGTAGAAACCATCATAAAGAATAAAATTACTCAGCAAGTCATGGCCTAATGGGAGACAGCCAACATGGCTTTAGACAAGGAAGATCTTGTCTTACTAATCTGTTATGTTTTTTTGAAAGTGTGAATAAACAGGTGGACAAAGGTGAGTCGGTTGATATAGTGTATCTGGACTTTCAGAAAGCCTTTGACAAGGTCCCTCATCAGAGACTTTTGGCAAAACTAAAGAGTCATGGGATAGGAGGCAGTGTACTACTGTGGATCAGGAACTGGTTAAAAGATAGAAAGCAGAGGGTTGGGCTAAATGGCCAATTTTCCCAATGGAGAAAGGTGAATAGTGGTGTACCCCAGGGATCTGTGCTGGGTCCGCTGCTTTTTGACATATTCATAAATGACCTGGAAAGTGGAATAATGAGTGAGGTTATCAAATTTGCAGATGACACAAAACTATTTAAAGTTGTTAAAACCCAAGAGGATTGTGGAAAATTGCAAGAGGATCTTGATAAATTGGAAGACTGGGCATCATAATGGCAGATGAAATTTAATGTGGACAAGTGCAAAGTTATGCACCTAGGGAAGAACAACCCTAACTATGGTTACACGATGCAAGGTTCCACATTAGGAACCACCACTCAGGAAAAAGATTTAGGCGTCATTGTGGATAACATGTTAAAACCCTCGGCCCAGTGTGCAGCGGCAGCCAAGAGAGCAAATAGAATGCTAGGTATCATAAGGAAAGGAATGGAAAATAAAACAAAAGATATTATAATGCCTCTATACCGTTCCATGGTGAGACCGCACCTTGAATATTGTGTGCAAGTCTGGTCGCCGTATCTTAAAAAGGATATAGCGTTATTAGAAAAGGTTCAGAGAAGAGCCACCAAAATGGTAAAGGGGATGGAAGGATACTCCTATGAAGAAAGGCTAAAAAGGTTAGGGCTCTTTAACCTGGAAAAGAGACAGCTGAGGGGAGATATGATAGAAGTCTATAAATTAATGAACGGAGTGGAACGGGTAAACGTAGATTGATTGTTTACCTTATCAGAATATAGAAAGACTAGGGGACATGCAATGAAGCTACAGGGTAAACTATTTAAGACTAATAAAAGAAAATATTTTTTCACTCAACTTGTAATCAAACTCTGGAATTTGTTACCGGAGGATGTAGTAAAGGCTGTTAGTGTAGTGTTAAAAAAGGTTTGGACAAGTTCCTGGAGGAAAGGTCCATAAACCATTATTAAGAAGGGACCCAGGATATCAATGCTTGACCTAGTACAAGCATTGCAGAACCTGTGTCTTTTGGGGAAACTGCTAGGTATGTATGACCTAGATTGGCCACTGTTGGAAACAGGATACTGTGCTTGATGGACCTTGGTCTGACCCAGTATGGCATATCTTATGTTCTTATGGCAGTGCTGGTACTCAGCTTAGTGGGGGAAAGTTCGCAGGGCTGAGAACAGAGTCTGCCAGCGCGCCTGGTGACTCTCTCCCGCCGCACGCAGTCTGCTCAATACCTTTTGAGGTGCGGAGTGTGTAATCGGGCCCGGAGCGGCTGGGGATTCCTGCAGCCGGCGGTGGGTGCAGGTGCTTAAAACGGGCAGCAGACTCGCCTCGCAGGCCCACGAGGCAAGCGTTTGTTGCTTTCTGTGTAGGTTTTTTTACTCAGTGCGGTTTTGACGCGCATTTGACTGTTGGCCCGGCCACGTGCTCAGACAGCAGGCCCAGGAGGATAGTTTCGTTGCAATTTCACGATATTGTTGAATCCTTGACTGGTGCTCGTTAAAAAAAAAAAAGAAACAAAAAACATGCTATTGAGAGCTAGTGGCTATTTTCCAGACATTGTTTAGGGTCTGGGTCAGTGGATTTGGTTATCTGCACTTTAGGTGAATTGGCTCTGCTGCTTATTAGGGGGTCTTAAAGGGAAGCAAGCAGTTGTCAGCCCAGCAATCCTGCGTGAACAATTCCCTCCAAGCCACAGTGTGTGGTGTGTGGGGCTAGGAAGCTCTCCAGCGCAGGGGTGTGTAAAGCCTGCGTAGGGGAAGCTACGGATTCGGACTTGGCTCCAGCACATCAGTCTGGCACTCCGGGGGGTACATCAGAAGCCTCGGCCCCTCTAGTCCCCGAGTTAGTGCAGGAGGACCTGGTGGCAGGTCCCTCTTCCTGCACGGGGGCCCCCTCCTCGCAGACGGCTCTCCCGGCAGATCTGACTGCCATTTTTTCGCAGCAGTTTATTGCTCTGCTTCAGCAGTCGGTTCTTGGCAGTTCTCTGCAACAGAAGCTGGCGGCGGAGGCCAGAGGAGCAAGAAAGCGTCCAGCGCTTCTGTGAGTGGAGGATTCCCCGACCGGAGTCAAGAAATCCCGTGGCGAGGAGGAATTGAGAGACCAATCAGAGGTTTCTGAGGGTCCTTTGTCAGATGAGGAAGATCACTGTTTGGCATTAGATGAAGAGCTGGAGGAAGGTGAGATCTCTGAGAGGGAAGATCAGGCTAGAGTGGTGAGAGTCTTCAGAAGGGAGAAACTGCCTGCTCTCATTGTTGAGACTCTAAAGGTGCTCAATATGCCCGTTCCGGGTTCAGCAGAAGATGATATGCTGGAGGATCCCTTGTTGCAGGTGTTCCGAAGGACCCAAACAGCCTTCCCGGTGCACAGAGTGTTTCAGGAAATGATTCAGGAAGAGTGGAACGTGCCAGTGGTGCCTTTTGAAAGGTTCCAGAGTTATGGGTCGGCTGTATCTGTTGTTGGACCAGGATAAAGAAGCCTTTAAGTCGCCTAAGGTGGACGCGGCTGTTTCGGCGGTTACTAAGAAAACGACAATACCTGTTGAAGGCAGTGCGGCTCTCAAAGATGGTCAAGACAGGAAGTTGGATGTATTGTTAAGGCAAGTCTTCGACGTCAATGCGATTTCTCTGCAGGCGGCAGTGTGCGGAGCGTGGGTGGATAGAGCCTGTCTGCGCTGGGCACAACAGGTCCAAGAGGGGCAGCCGAGTCCCTTGGCGAGTGAGGCCCCCCGGTTAGAATCAGGAGCGGCCTACCTGGCGGATATTCATTATGACCTTATGAGAGGTCTGTCAAAAAGTATGGCGTAGGCAGTGGCAGCGCGGCGGTACCTGTGGCTTCGCAATTGGGCAGCAGATAGTTCCTCTAAGGCTAGATTAAGTAAACTGCCCTTTAAGGGTCGTCTGTTGTTCGGAGAGGATTTAGAGAAGCTGGTGAAGGATCTCGGAGAGTCTAAGGGCAGAAGGTTTCCAGAGGACAAGCCCAAGCCGTCTCAGGGTGCCCCTGGAGGCAGGGGACACTTACGGGATTTCCAACGGTTTCGTGCACAAAACTTCTCTTCCGGGCAAAGGGGACGTTATCCCAATAGAAACCAGGGGTTTCGAGGGTTTCGCGGGGCAGGAAGGGGTTTCGGACCCTCTTCCTCCTCCTCTACTAATTTCAAAAAATCACAATGAGATGAGAGGGACCCAGGCGCCCCTAGCTCCGGTAGGGGGGCGTTTAAGGGAGTTTTATCCTGCCTGGGTCCAAATCACCTCAGATCAGTGGGTTCTGGAAATCATTCGGGAGGGCTAAGCTCTGGAGTTCTTGAGTCCAGTGCAGGAGGCCTTCGTGCAGTCTCCTGGCAAGTCAGTAACAAAGTGTGCTGTGTTGAGGGAGACGGTGCAACATAACATAAGAACATAAGATATGCCGTACTGGATCAGACCAAGGTCCATCAAGCCCAGTATCCTGTTTCCAACAGTGGCCAATCTAGGTCATACGTACCTAGCAGTTTCCCCAAAAGACACAGGTTCCGCAATGCTTGTACTGGGTCAAGCATTGATATCCTGGGTCCCGTCTTAATAATGGTTTATGGACCTTTCCTCCAGGAACTTGTCCAAACCTTTTTTAAACCCAGCTACACTAACAGCCTTTACTACATCCTCCAGTAACAAATTCCAGAGTTTGATTACACGTTGAGTGAAAAAATATTTTCTTTTATTAGTCTTAAATAGTTTACCCTGTAGCTTCATTGCATGTCCCCTAGTCTTTCTATATTCTGATAACGTAAACAATCGATCTATGTTTACCCGTTCCTCTCCATTCATTAATTTATAGACTTCTATCATATCTCCCCTCAGCCGTCTCTTTTCCAGGTTAAAGAGCCCTAACCTTATTAGCCTTTCTTCATAGGAGTATCCTTCCATCCCCTTTACCATTTTGGTGGCTCTTCTCTGAACCTTTTCTAATAACGCTATATCCTTTTTAAGATACGCGACCAGAATTGCACACAATATTCAAGGTGCGGTTGTACCATGGAACGATACAGAGGCATTATAATATCCTTTGTTTTATTTTCCATTCCTTTCCTTATGATACCTAGCATTCTATTTGCTTTCTTGGCCGCCGCTGCACACTGGGCGGAGGGTTTTAACATGTTATCCACGATGACGCCTAAATCTTTTTCCTGGGTGGTGGTTCCTAATGCGGAACCTTGCATTTTGTAACCATAGTTTGGGTTGTTCTTCCCTAGGTGCATAACTTTGCACTTGTCCACATTAAATTTCATCTGCCATTTTGATGCCCAGTCTTCCAATTTATGAAGATCCTCTTGCAATTTTCCACAATCCTCTTGGTTTTTAACAACTTTAAATAGTTTTGTGTCATCTGCAAATTTGATAGCCTCACTCGTTATTCCATTTTCCAGGTCATTTATGAATATGTCAAAAAGCAGCGGACCCAGCACAGATCCCTGGGATACACCACTATTCACCTTTCTCCATAGGGAAAATTGGCCATTTAGCCCAACTCTCTGCTTTCTATCTTTTAACCAGTTCCTGATCCACAGTAGTACACTGCCTCCTATCCCATGACTCTTTAGTTTTGCTAAATGTCTCTGATGAGGGACCTTGTCAAAGGCTTTCTGAAAGTCCAGATACACTATATCAACCGACTCACCTGTGTCCTCCTGTTTATTCACACTTTCAAAAAACATAAGAGATTAGTAAGACAAGATCTTCCTTGTCTAAAGCCATGTTGGCTGTCTCCCATAAGGACATGACTATCTACATGCTGAGTAATTTTATCCTTTATGATGGTTTCTACCATTTTTCCTGGTACTGACGTGAGGCTGTAGTTTCCCGGATCACCCCTGGAACCCTTTTAAAAATTGGTGTTACATTGGCGATCCTCCAATCTTCAGGTATTAGAGATGATTTTAATGATAGTTCACAGATTACTAATAGCAGGTCTGCAATCTCATATTTCTGTTCTTTCAACACCCTTGGATGTATACCATCCGGCTCAGGTGATTTGCTACTCTTCAGTTTATCTAATAGTTGTAATACATCTTCCCGATGTATCGATATTTCCTTCAATTCTTCCGCACCTTTAAATACCACTTCAGTCATGGGTAACATCTCTACATCTTCCTCAGTAAAGACCGAAGCAAAGAATTCATTCAGTCTCTCCACTATCGCCTTGTTGCCTCTTATTGCCCTTTTAACTCCTCTATCATCTAATGGACCAACTGACTCTCTCACAGGTTTTTTGCTACGAATGTACTTGAAAAAATCTTTATTTTGCGTTTTTGCTTCCGCAGCAAGCTTCTTCTCAAATTCTCCCTTTGCCTGCTTTATCAATGCCTTGCATTTGACTTGCCAGTGCTTGTGCTGTTTCCAGTTTTCATCGTTTGGCTCTTTTTTCCATTTCTTGAAAGATGCTTTTTTGGCAACAACAGCCTCTCTGACCTCACCTTTAAACCATGCTGGCAGTTTTTTTGGACTTCCTTCCACTTTTCTTAATGCATGGAATACAGCTGGTCTGGGCTTCCAAGATAGTACTTTTCAACAACACCCAAGCTTGATGTAAGTCTTTAACCTTTGCAACTGCTTCTTTTTAATTTTTTCTTAACTATTTTCCTCATTTTATCATAGTCTCCCTTTCGAAAGTTAAAAGGTAGTACTGTGGATTTCCTTACTATCCATCCTCCACTAATTAATTCAAAGGCGATCATACTATGATCACTATTGCCAAGTGGTCCCAACACCCTTATCTCTTGCACTAGATCTGGTGTTCCACTAAGGACTAGGTCTAATATGGCTTCCCCTCTGGTCGGTTCATGAACCAGCTGCAAAGGCTGTTGGACTTCAGGGCGATAGTCCCTGTGCCCTCGGACCAGTACGGATGCGGTCGGTACTCCATCTACTTCGTCGTCCCGAAAAAAGATGGTGGGGTTCGGCCGATTCTGGATCTCAAAGGCGTCAATCGATGTCTCCGGGTGTCGCATTTTCACATGGAAACGCTGTGATCGGTTATAGTGGCGGTACAGGAAGGAGAGTTTCTCACGTCCCTGGACTTGTCGGAGGCATATCTTCATATTCCCATAAGGCGGATCATCACAGGTTTCTGCGGTTCGCAGTACCGTTCGGTCATTATCAGTTCCAGGCATTGCCCTTCGGCCTAGCAACGGCCCCGAGAGTATTCACCAAGGTTATGGTGGTCGTAGCGGCGGCGTTGTGCAAGGAGGGCATCCTCGTCCATCCTTACCTGGACGATTGGTTAATTCGAGCAAAGTCGCAGGACGAAAGCAAGAGAGTCACGGCCCGAGTGGCAGCGTTCTTGGGAAGCCTCGGGTGGATTGTCAATCGGACAAAGAGCCACTTGCTGCCCTCCCAGAATCTGGAATACCTAGGTGCTCGCTTCGACACTCGGAGTGGGAAAGTGTTTTTAACAGAGCAGCGAGCACAGGTCCTGCGACGTCTTGTGGGAAGCTTCTTGAGGTCCAAAGCTCCCTCAGCATGGCATTACCTACAGTTGTTGGGCACCATGGCAGCAACAATAGAGATGGTGCCGTGGGCGAGAGCTCACATGAGACCCTTGCAGAGGGCATTACTTCGCCGGTGGTCGCACCAGCGGGATCCTTTATCCCGGAAACTAGTCTGCCCGGAGGAGACTCGTCAAGCCCTGCGCTGGTGGTTGCTTCCCGACTCGTTGGAGCGGGGGAAGTCCTTGCAGGCCCCAGACTGGGTGGCAGTGATGACCAACGCCAGTTTGCTGGGCTGGGGGGCTCATTGTCAGGGCAGGTTTGCACAGGGACGTTGGAACACTCAGGAGAGGTCGTGGGCAATCAACCAGTTGGATCGCTGGAGTTTCGGTCGTTCCTCGAAGGGAAGGCGGTCCGCGTGTTGTCAGACAACACAACGGCGGTTGCCTGCGTCAACAAGCAAGGAGGCACCAGCAGTGTGGCACTAGAGACCGAAGCCGCAGCCCTGTGTGGCTGGACGGAAGCAAATCTCTTGGACCTGTCGGCAGCACATGTAGCAGGGGTGGACAATGTGAAAGCCGACTTCCTCAGTCGGATGACGGTGGACCCAGGAAAATGGGTCCTACATCCCGAGGTCTTCGAGATGGTGGTTCGCAGGTGGGGATTGCCGGTCATGGATCTCATGGCGACCTTCGCCTCAGCAAAGGCCAGTCGCTTCTTCAGCAGGCGCAGGGAAAGGATGTCGGAAGGCTTGGACGCCCTTCTGCAGGTCTGGCCGGAGGGACAACTGCTGTATTTTTTTCCTTCTTGGGTTCTGATAGGAAGAGTCCTGCAGAGAGTAGAGAAGTTCAGAGGTCAGGTAATTCTGATAGCGCCGGATTGGCCGTGTTGCCCCTGGTACGGGGACCTCGTGAAGTTGTTGGTGGCAAAGCCCTGGCGTCTGCCCTGCAGGGCGGATCTGTTAGTGCAGGGGCCCCTAGTCATGCCTCATGTGGGTCGGTTCTCGCTTACGGCTTGGCTCTTGAGAGGGCTTGTTTAAAATCCCAGGGGTACTCGGCGGCGGTTATTGATACCTTGTTGAAAACTAGGAAACGTTCTACTTCTCTAGCATATGTTCGTGTCTGGAGAATCTTCGAGGCGTGGTGCGGGGAAGGAAGTGCGAGGCTTTGAAGGCTTCCATTGCCCAGATCTTGGAATTCTTGCAGGATGGCTTCGACAAGGGCTTAGCGGTGGCGTCTTTGCGTGTTCAGGTGGCGGCGTTGTCATGTTACAGAGGCAGGTTTGCTGGCCAATCGCTCGGAGTTCAACGCGATGAGAAGCGTTTTTTATGGGCTTTGTCGCTTGTGCGACCTCCGTCTAGGCAGGTTCTTCCTAAGTGGCATCTTCCTTTCGTCTTGGACGCATTGGAACGAACACCCTTCGAACCGTTGGCACGGGCATCGCTTAAGGATCTCACTTTAAAGGTGGTGTTCTTAGTGGCTATCTGTTCGGCTAGATGAGTGTCGGAGCTGCAGGCTCTTTCCTGCAGGGAGCCTTATCTTTCTTTTTTTGCGATTAAGGTAGTGTTGAGGACTGTTCCGGTGTTTCTCCTGAAGGTGGTCTTGGCATTTCATGTGAACCAGGAAATTTCCTTGCCGGTATTTGCAGGGAGAAAGTATGATTCTTCGTCAAAGAGGCTGCATCTTTTGGATTTCCGGCAGGCTTTGAAGAGGTATCTTAGCCGGACGGCGGCCTTTCGAAAGTCAGACAGGCTTTTTGTGCTTTTCGCAGGTCCGAGAAAAGGAGAAGTGACGTCGAAGGCGTCTATTGCGCTTTGGATTAAGGAAGCTATTGCGTCGGCCTATGTCTTGAAAGGTAGAGTAGTGCCAGAGGGATTGAAGGCTCACTCCACTAGGAGTCAGGCTGCTTCCTGGGCGGAAGTTCGGCTGGTGTCACCGGTGGAGATTTGTAAGACGGAGACGTGGTCGTCTTTGAATTCCTTGTTCGCCACTATCGCCTGGATGTGCAAATGGCGGAGGAGACCTCATTTGGGTCAGCGGTTCTTCAGGCTGGTTTGCCAGGTCCCTCCCGTGATTGAGTTTTTCACTGCTCTGGTACTGACCCAGAGGTGTCGGGACTAGACTGGGGACACGATCAGGAAGATGAAATTAGACTTACCTGCTAATTGTTGTTCCTGGAGTGGAACCAGTCTAGTCCCGTATCCCTCCCTCTTGGGCAAATGGAAGCCTAAAGTGTCTGCGTGGTTCACAGGTAAGACATATATTTTATTTCACTGTTTTCAGTCAAAAACCCCCCAGAAGAATGCCTTATGAGCCGAGAGTAGTAGTTCGGATCATAGTTTTCTGTGGGGGCTTATTGTTCTTCCTGTGGGTGAAAGAGTAGCCTGTTCAAGTTTTCAGTCACAGTATTGAAGGGGTTGAGTGCCCTCTATCAATGTTTGCGAGTTCTTGTAGCTCGGGTTAATTTAATGTTGTTGGTTAATTCTTACTTGTTTCTCCGGTGAGTCTGCTTTGTCAATAGGGTACTGGTGGCAGGAGGCGGACACCGGAGAGATATACTGGTGATGTCACAAAAGGAGGAGTTTCTCAGTCTCCAAGCTGCTAGATGAGATGGGCAACCCAGAGGTTTCGGGACTAGACTGGTTCCACTCCAGGAACAACAATTAGCAGGTAAGTCTAATTTCACCATTTTGACAGTGGCAGGGTGGGGGTAAAGCTTAAGGGTGCCAACACTTTGAAAACAACCCTGGGTCCGTGAATGTTAATTCCGAGTTATATCTCCCTTGCGTTCTATGTATCTCAATTGAGATTGTTTGTTTGTTGTTCCTTGTAAACTGCCTTGGCCCTAAGGTGATATAGAAAAACCTGTTCAATAAATAAATTAACAAGTTCACCATGGCCTTTATCAGCTGCAGGGGTATTATCCTGCACAGTGTGTGCACTATTGTTACCACCATCTCTAGCCCTAGTGCATAAAGGGGTTTTCAACCCAGACATCGGGGAACCCTAGGCCAGTCAGGTTTTCAGGATTCCCAGAATGAATGTGCATGAGAAAGATTTGCATGTTCTGCCTTCATTGTATGCAGATCTATCTTATGCATATTCATTTTGGGAATCCTGAAAACCTGACTGGTCTAGGGTTCCCCGAGGACTGGGTTGAAAACCTATGGCATAAGCTATAGGTGAGCACCTTTTTTGATGTGTTTGAACAGCTTGAAAAACTGAAAGTGGACAAGGCCATGGGAATGGATGGAATACATCCCAGAATACTGAAAGAGCTCAGAGAGGGTCTGGGAGGACTTTTAAAGGATGTTTTTAATAGATGGAGACAGGAGAGGATCTGCAGGACTGGAGAAGGGCTGATGTGGTAATAAGGAAGAAATGGCAAACTACAAGCCAGAAAGCCTTACCTCGGTGGTGGGAAAAGTAATGGAGGCACTCCTGAAAGAGAGAATAGTGAACTTTCTAGAAACCAATAGGTTGCATGATCTGAGGCAACATGGTTTTATCAAAGAACGATCATGCTAAACAAATTTGATTGAGTTCTTTGATCTACCTAGATTTCAGCAAAGCCTTTGATACTGTTCCTCATAGGAGGCTTATCAATAAACTGAGCAGCCTGGGGATGGGTCCCAACGTGGTGGACTGGATCAGAAATTGTTTGACTGACAGACAAGAGAAGGTGAAGGTAAATGGAACTCACTCGGATTAAAGGAAGGTGATTAGCGGTGTGCCCCAGGAATCGGTCCTGGTACCAGTACTGTTCAAAGTATTTGTAAGTAATATTGCTGAAGAAAGATCTACAAAAGCTGGAAGAATGATCTAATGCTTGGCAGTTACGATTGAATGTGAAGAAGTGCAGTGTCATGCACTTGGGGAGCAGAAATACAAGGGAATTGTATGTGATAGGGGGCGAGAGATTGATGTGCATGGACCAGGAGAAAGACCTCGGTGTGATTGTTTCTGAGGATCTCAAAGTGGCAAAACAGTGTGACAAGGCAGTGGCAAAAGCCAGACGGATGCTGGGTTGCATACGGAGAGGAATTACCAGCAGAAAGGAAGAGGTACTAATGCCACTGTACAAGTCGCTGGTGAGGCCTCATTTGGAATATTGTGTTCAGTTTTGGAGACCGTATCTCGCAAAGGATATAAAGACTGGAAACAGTTCAGAGAAAGGTGACCAAAATGATTTGGAGCCTGCATCAGAAGACTTATAAGAAGAGACTTGAAGACCTAAATATGCACACTCTGGAGGAGAGGAGGGACGGGAGATATGATTCTGACCTTTAAATACTTAAGAGTATTAATGAACAAGCAAACCTCTTCCAAAGACGGGGACGCTGTAAAACTGGAGAGCATAACATGAAGCTGCAAGGGGGTAAACTAAAAGGCAATGTCAGGAAATACCTTTTCACTGAAAGGGTGGTGGATGCTTGGAATACCCTCCCGATGGAAGTGGTGGGGGCAAATACAGTGACAGAATTCAAAATGGCATGGCATAGCAACAGAATAAATCAAAATTTAACTATTTCTTATACCTCAACAAATAGAGAGGGGTGATCTGCATGGAGTGGCGGGTACAACCCCAAACAAAGGTATAGAGGGGGATGACCTGCATGAAGCAACGGGTACACCTACTCCAGTCACCTTACAGGGCAGACTAGATGAACCATACTGGTCTTTATCATATACTATGTTACTATATTTTTTTCCTTGGCGATTTGTGGCCAGTTTGTATTCTTCCTTTTCTTTCCTACCATCTTCAATTGTAGTGTCACCTTGCTGAGATGTGGTATAGATTTTATACAGAGGGGTCACCATGCGAAGGTACTCAAAAAGATTTGAAGAGAAAACTATTCTCTCCCCTTAAGAGATATGCAGCAATTCATCAGTCACTGCTGATGAATTTTATGTTTCATTTCCTTATAATCCCAAATACAATCAATATAGATTTTCACAGAGGGCCGGCCCCAGAGTTGGTTCAATATGTTGGCGCCCTAGGCAGACCTTGGCTGTCAAAATCTATTGTTTAACTTTGAATGCCCTGCTCTTTGCTGATCCCAAGAAGTTGCCACCCTAGGCAGCCACCTAGTTTGCCTAATGGTTGGGCCGGCCTGTTATTGCATAATGTATCTGCCTTGCTTCCTCAGCTATAGATTTCCTCTAACCGTCTACTTTTGTTTATAGAATATGTTGATCGGAAAAGACTTGAGGGGCACCTCTTTTAGTATGGCTAAAGGCTGCTGTACCAGAAAGGCAATTAAATATATTGCCTGCAATTCAAAAGTCATTTAATTGTTCACATTTCAGAGACAGAGAGGTCAGATCCACATTTAGATTGGTCAAAAACATCTAAGTTTGTGAAGACCAGCCAAAGGACCTTTCCAGACTCGAGAAATGGATGCCAAAATGGCAGATGAAATTTAAAGTAGACAAGTGCAAAGTGATGCACATAGAGAAGAACAATCCTAACTATACTTATATAATGCTAGATTCAGTATTAGGAGTCACTGTGGGCAATACCTTGAACTCCTCAGATCAGTGTGTGGCAGCAGTCAAAACTATGCTAAAGACTCACCTCTTTGGATCCTGATCCCATACTTCTTGTGTCTCCTTACCCTTCCCTATTGCACCCTTATTCTTATCTTTTCTTTGTCTTGTCTGTCTTATTTAGATTGTAAGCTCTATGAGCAGGGACCATCTTTTTCAGTGTCTGTGCAGTGCTGCATATGCCTTGTAGCACTATATAAATGATTAATAGTAGTAGTGCTAGATAGGTGTGGAGGAGTAGCTTAGTGGTTAGAGCACTGGCTTGGTAAGGAAGAGACAAGGGTTCGTTTCCCACTAGCACTCACTGTGGCCTTGGGCAAGTCACCTAACCTTCCACTGTGTCTGGCAATCTACTTCCGGTCACACTGCCAAAAAAATCCAGGAGCTGCTGAATTGCCAGGAGTCAGCACTGACTTGAAGGCACACGTTGCTTGCTTTTGCTGTGTAGATTCACAGTGCAACCGCATCTTGAATATTGTGTGCAGTTCTGGTCACTCCATCTCAAGAAAGATATATGACAGAAGTGGGAAAAAATTCCAAGAATGGCAACAAAAACGATAAAGGGGATGGATCAGGTCTCTCCTAATGAAAGGTTGAACAGAATAGGGGTCTTCAGCTTGGAGAAGAGATGACTATGAGTAGAGTGGAACCGGGGAATAATGAATGGTAATTTATACCTTTAGACTCAGGGGTGGCTCTAAAATGAGGCGAAGTGAGGCGGCTGCCTCAGGCGGCAAAATCTTGAGGGTGGCAAAAAATGCCCCCAAAACAGCCGCCTCACTTCACCTTCATAGTTTTTAAAAAAACCCCAAAAAACAAGTGCACAAGTTGCTGCTGAGTCTGCTTCTCGGCAGCGGCAAACTCACCCTCCTTTTCTGGCAGCCGCGGCTACCTGCCTCTTAGAGAACCGCGACTGTACTGTGATCTGCAGTTTTAAATAGAAAGGAAACTGGTGTGGAGCCCTCTCACCTCTGTGAAGGACCACGTGCAGCTTTGTCCCGCCCCCAAAGGAAGTTACATGTAACTTCCTTTGGGGGCGGGACAAAGCTACACAGGGTCAGTCCTTCACAGGCACGGGAAGGCTCCAAGACCGCACCGATTTCCTTTCTATTTAAAACTGAGGGAGATAGGAGGGCTCTGCCGGGGAGGCCACGGGGCATTTCCTGCTGCCGCAGTGAAAGCAGCTTCAGCTTCAGCAACCAGGTTATCTTTTTTTAATTTCCTGGGGGGGGGGTTAGGATTGGCTATGGGGGGGGGTCTAGGACTGGAAATGGGCTGATGGGGGGGTTAGGATTGGTAATTGGCTATGGGGGGTCCAGGACTGGAAATGGGCTGATGCGGGGGTTAGGATTGGTATGGGGGGGTTAGAACTGTAAGTGGGCTGATGGGAGGTGTTTAGGACTGGTAATGGGCTATGGGGGGCTAGGACTGGAAATGGGCTGAAGGGGGGTTAGGACTGGAGGTGGGCTGATGGGGGGTGTTTAGGACTGGTAATGGACTACGGGGGGGGGATAGGACTGGAAATGGGCTGAAGGGGGGTAAGGACTGGAGGTGGGCTGATGGGCGGGGGGTGTTTAGGGCTGGTAATGGGCTACGGGGGGGCTAGGACTGGTAATGGGCTTCGGGGGACTAGGAGTGGAAATGGGCTGATGGGGGGGTTAGAACTGGAAGTGGGCTGATGGGGTGTTTAGGACTGGTAATAGGCTATGTGGGGCTAGGACTGGAAGTGGGCTGATGGGGGGGTGTTTAGGACTGGAAGTGGGCTGATGGGGGGTTTAGGACTGGAAATGGGCTGACGGGGGGTATTTAGGACTGGTAATGGGCTATGGGGGGCTAGGACTGGAAATGGGCTGATGGGGGTGTTAGAACTGGAAGTGGGCTGATGGGGGTGTTTAGGACTGGTAATAGGCTATGTGGGGCTAGGACTGGAAGTGGGCTGATGGGGGTGTTTAGGACTGGTAATAGGCTATGTGGGGCTAGGACTGGAAATGGGCTGATGGGGGGGTTACAACTGGAAGTGGGGTGATGGGGGATGTTTAGGACTGGTAATGGGCTGATAGGGGTTACAACTGGAAGTGGGCTGATGGGGGGTGTTTAGGACTGGTAATGGGCTATTGGGGGCTAGAACTGGAAATGGGCTGATGGGGGGCTAGGACTGGAAATGAGCTGGTGGGGGGGGGGTTAGGACTGGTAATGAGCTACGGGTGGGGGCTAGGACTGGAGGTGGGCTGATTGGGGGTATTTAGGACTGGTAATGGGCTATGGGGGGCTAGGACTGGAAATGGGCTGATGGGGGTGTTAGAACTGGAAGTGGGCTGATGGGGGTGTTTAGGACTGGTAATAGGCTATGTGGGGCTAGGACTGGAAGTGGGCTGATGGGGAGTGTTTAGGACTGGTAATGGGCTATGGGGGGCTAGGACTGGAAATGGGCTGATGGGGAGGTTTAGGACTGGAAGTGGGCTGATGGAGGATGTTTAAGACTGGTAATGGGCTATGGGGCTAGGACTGGAAATGGGCTGATGGGGAAGTTTAGGACTGGTAATGGGCTATGAGGGGCTAGGACTGGTAATGGGCTATGGGGGCTAGGACTGGAAATGGGCTGATGGGGGGGTTTAGGACTGGTAATGGGCTGATGGGGGCTAGGACTAGTAATGGGCTACGGGGGGCTAGGAGTGGAAATGGGCTGATAGGGGGTTACAACTGGAAGTGGGTTGATGGGGGGTGTTTAGGACTGGTAAAGGGCTGATGGGGGTTACAACTGGAAGTGGGCTGATGGGGGGGTGTTTAGGACTGGTAATGGGCTATTGGGGGCTAGAACTGGAAATGGGCTGATGGGGGCTAGGACTGGAAATGGGTTGATGGGGGGGTTAGGACTGGTAATGAGCTACGGGTGGGGGCTAGGACTGGAGGTGGGCTGATTGGGGGTGTTTAGGACTGGTAATGGGCTATGGGGGTTAGGACTGGAAGTGGGCTGATAAGGAGGATAGGACTGGAAATGGGCTGGGACTGGAATGGGCTAATGGGGGAGGGGAGGAGAGTGCTACTGGGTCTGGAAGAAAACTAGGGGCTAGGGCTACAAATGGGCTAATGCGGGAGGATGGTAGAATGGGACTGGAAGGGAGCAGATAATGGGAGTGTCTGCCAGGGAAAGGAGGGGGCACAAAGGGAGCTGACATGGGGAAGGAGGGGGCTGGAAAGGAGCTGACACCTGGGATGTACTGGAGGGGGACTGGAAGGGAGCTGACACTTGGGGATGGGAGTGGTAGGTGGCTGGGTAATGGGGAGGAGGCTGAAATGGAGTTGACAAGCAAATTGCACTGAAAGAGGGATGGACAGAGGGTAGGGTGACTGGAAGGGAGCTGACTGGGGGGGTGGCACTGAGAGTGGACGTGAGCTAATATCTGGGATGGTATTTGGACTAGAAGGGGCTGGACAGTGGGGAAGGAGGGAGACTGGAAGGGAATGGACACCAGTTGCAGTTGTGGGAATGCAAGGCAGTTGACATTGGAAGGTACTGGGAGGGAAGGACTGGAAAGGGGGCTGATACTGGGGAGGGTTACTGGAACTGGAACTGGGCTGATGGAAGGAAGTGAAGAAAACAAAAGAAGAGATAAGAAATGGCAGATGGACCATGGACCATAGACCACAGAAAGAGAGCTGAGAGAAGACAGGAAAGCAGAAGCCTCAGATCGGGACCAGCATGATCAGAGAATAAAATGGTCAGACAACAAAGGTAGAAAAAATAATTTTATTTAATTTTAGTGATTGGACTTTGTGCTATTTTTATGTTTTACACAGTATTGGGGAACTGCATCTCTTATTTATCTGATGTTGCACTGCATGTGGACTGGCTTCTTGGGGTTTCAATTTAAATTTAGTCTACATATTATTATTTTTACTTTAGATTGTGGTTACTTATTCTGTACTTGGTAGGGTTGCCAACTTTTTCACCGAGAAAAACCCGACACCTGTGGCTCGCCATGCTCCACCCATTCACCGCCCCTAGTCCCACCCCTGCCCCGCCCCACCCCACCCCCAGCCCCACCCACAAAAATTACCGAGGATACGTGTAGGCTAACTTCCTTGGTCAGATAATAATTAAACTGGGAACCCCAAAAGCCAAACATGAAATGTACAACACTGGAGAAATAAAACTATAAAGTAATTTCCTCTTGCACTAAACAAAAACGCAAAGATGTTAGCAATACACACTTCCCAGACCAGACATATTCCAGTTAATAAATTCAAAATAAAAGTATATTTCTACCTTCTGTTTGGGCATTTTATTTTTCAGTTGCAATTGCTCCAGTCACTTTCTTCTGGTTTCTGGTTTCTTCGTGTCTTCTGCGAGCTATCCATTTGTCCTTTCTTCTCTTTTAGATGTTTTCCATTCTCTCTCTATTTCTGCTTTAACATACTGATTGTTTCCCTTTTGCTCTTTCCCCCAATTCTTTCCTTATTCCTTTATCATCCATTTATTTATTTATTTATTTATTTAACACTCATTTTTATACCGCATCTTCCATAGATCAGTTGCGGTGTACAAACAACAACATTTAACAAAGCTAAGTTTGTTTTACATAGAACATCTTAATTTTACATAGAACATCTTAACATATCAAAAGTAAACAAGGTGAGTTTTTGAACTGGGACCGTGTAAAAACAGTTAACTAACAAAGTGGAGTATCTATATACGTAAGACAGTACATAACTGATACAACTATATACATGCGTAGGTATTAGGGCATAAGAGATAGGATCGTCAATTCGTTAGAGCTGAGTGTTGTCCGTTTAGGTGGGAGGTTTTGTGCTTTAAGTGGTCATTTACCTGATTATCCTTTGTCTATGTTGAATGCAAGGTTTTCCATGGTGTTGTAGTGTTTAGTGAATAGATAAGTTTTTAATTTTTTGCGGAATTCCAAGATCTCTGTTAGTGAACGTAGATCCTCTGGTAGGGAATTCCAGATAGTTGGGGCTATGTGTGAGAAAGCTCTGTTGTTGGTCAATTTATGTGCTTTTATGAAGTCCTTCGGGGTCTTTAGTTTATTTAACTGTTCTTTTCTATTAGTAGGCTTAGGTGTTTCTTTGCATATTAGATTACATAGAGTAATCGGCGCCATGTCGTTTAATGCTTTAAATGAGGTTATTATTGATTTGTATATTATCCTGCTTTGTATTGGTAACCAGTGAAGTGATGCAAGTATAGGTGTTATGTGTTGGAGAGAGTTTATTTTTAGTATAATTCTTGCTGTTGCATTTTGGGCTAATTGAATTCTTTTAATGTTCTGTTTTGAAATGCCTATAAGTATTAGGTTGGCGAAATCAAAGTGAGGGGTTATGATAGCTTGTGTTATATTAATGAAATCTTGTACAAATACAAGCGGACGTAGTTGTTTGAGAATTTTAAGCTTGAAATAGATTTTCTTTAAAGTGTTTCTAATATGGGTTTCCATTGTAAGGTGTGTATCTAGGATAACACCTAGATATCTTATTTCGTTTTTATTTTAATTTCTTGCTCTTGTAGTGTTATATGGGTAGGGTGGATAAATGATTGATTTTTTGTTACGATTAGGACTTCAGTTTTGGCATGGTTTATGTAAAGGTTTTGAGTTTTTAGCCAAATTGTGATTTCATTATAGCAGTCTGAGAGGAGTTGTAATGGTATGTTAGGGATTGTAAATGGAATGTACATCATAATATCGTCTGCATAGAGGTGATAATGTACTCCAAATTTTTTAAAGATATTGCAAACCGGCTTTATGTAAATGTTAAAGAGTAGGGCTGAAAGAGCAGATCATTGTGGTAAACCTATTTCTTGGTTATATGTAGTTGAAGTTTGATTACCTATTCGTACATTTTGTGTTCTGTTGTTTAAATAGGAAGTGAACCAATTATGTACTGTGGAGTTTATGCCTATCTGTCTTAGGTTGCTGAGCATTATTGAATGGTGAACACTATCAAAGGCTGCTGATATGTCGATAAAGAGGAGGATGAATGCTTGTTTATGATTATCGATTCCTCTTAGGAGAGTATCAATTAATACTGTTAGTAGTGTTTCTACTCCGTGGCGGGGCCGAAATCCATATTGTTGTTCGTCAAGTGGGTAAGAAGTGTCTATGTATTCCTGTGTCTGTAATTGCACTACTTTTTCTATTATTTTGGCCAAAAATGGGATGCTAGAAATGGGCCTGTATGATGCTGGGCATGTTTTATCTAGTTTGCCATTCTTTAGGATTGGGCGTATTTGTGCATGTTTGAGTGATTGAGGAAGGTAACCTTGGGATAATGAGAGGTTGACTATTGGGAGAATGAAGGATAGTAAGGTAGGCAGAGTGTTTTTTATCCATGACACTGGGCATGGGTCTAAATAAGAGGTTGTGGTATTGAGTCCTGATATGATAGTTTTTAATGTTGTTCTTGAAATGGGGTAAAAGTCTGACCATTGGTCAACAGATTGGTGAGAGTTGTTGATTGTATCAAAAGGCATTTGAAGTTTTTTTGATTTATCTTGGTAGTGATTAGCTAGTATTTGTACTGAGATGTCGGTGATTTCGTTGCTAGAATTTTGAGCGTTATTGGTAAGGTTTCTGACAATAGAGAATAGTTCTCTAGGTCTGTTATATGATTTTGATAAGGTTGCAGCGTAGTAGTTTTTTTTTTGTACTATCGAGTGTTTCTTTATATTTTATGAGATGGTTATTGTATATTTCCTTATGTATAGTCAACTTAGATTTTCGCCATTTACTTTCGTGTTTTCTTAGTTCTTTTTCATTTGTTTTAATATGTTATTGAACCATGGTGTGTTGTTGGTTTTGGGGTGTATCCTTTGTTTATTTATGTGATTGATTTTGGCTGCATTATTGATGGTATCATACCAATTTTTAACAGCATCATCAAGGTCTGATGTGGATGGTAGAAGGTGGGGAATTGTTAAATCGAGGAATTCCGTTTCATTAAATTTTTTAAATTTTGATGTGGGGCCACTTAATGTATAGCTTTAAATTTCACCCTTCCATTCTCAAGCCCCTCTTACTCTCCCAATACCCGGCCCATCATAGACTTTTCTTCCACACAAAATATCTTTTCCCCTTCCATTCTCATTCCCCATCCATTCTAGTCCTCCCCCAAAATCAGTTCCCTTATAGTTCTAGACCCACCCAGCATCCACTCCCTTCTAGTCCCATTCTCCCATGCTCCACATCAGCCCATTTCCAGTCCTATTGTAGCCCCCATCAGCCCATTTCCAGTCCTATTCCAGCTCTTCATCAGCCCATTTCCAGTGCTAGCCCTCACATCACAGGCCATTTCCAGTCCTAGCCCCCCCCCCAATCACAGCCCATTTCCAGTCCAAGTCCCCCATCACAGCCTCTTTCTAGCCCTAGCCCCCCCCCCCATCACAGCCTATTTCCAGTCCTAGGCCCCCCCACCATCACAGCCCATTTGCAGTCCTAGTCCCCCCCGCACCATCACAGCCCATTTGCAGTCCTAGCCCCCCTAATCACAGCCCATTTCCAGTCCAGGTCCCCCCCCCCATCACAACAACATTTCCAGTCCAAGTCCCCCCCCCCATAGCCCTTTTCCAGTCCAAGTTCCCCTCCTCACAGCCCATTTCCAGTCCAGGTTCCCCCCCCCCATCACAGCAACATTTCCAGTCCAAGTCCCCCCATAGCCCTTTTCCAGTCCACGTTCCCCCCCTCATAGCCCATTTCCAGTCCAGGTCCCCCCCCCCCCCACCCATCACAGCAACATTTACAGTCCAAGTCCCCGCCCCCCATTTGCCTTTTCCATTACAGGTCTCCCCCCCGCAGCCCATTTGTAGTCCTAGCCCCCCCCATCACAGCCCTTGCAGTCCTTGGCCTCTCCCCCCCCCCCCGACCAGCACCGCGGCTGTCTGAGGGGCTTCAGAGGGAGCCGGAGAAGCCCGCGCGAGACCCCGGCTCACTCTGTACAACTGCCAGCGTGAAGATCCTTTTCCTTCACGCTGGCGGTTGTTTCTGTGAAGCCGCGAATGCTGGGAAAGGTTAAAGGGCATTGCCTTTAACCTTTCCCAGCAATCGCGGCTTCACAGAAACAGCCACCAGTGTGAAGGAAAATGATCTTCACGCTGGCAGTTGTACAGAGGGAGCCAGGGCCTCGCGCGGGCTTCCCTGGCTCCCTCTGAAGCCTTCCGGTGTGCGGGCTGGTTTTTTTTAACTCCGCGGACTTCTTCGGATCGGAAGAAAAGCTGGTTTTTTGCTCTGGCTGCTTCCGATCTTGCGGCCAGAGCAAAAAACCGGCTTTTCAAGGGCCGGTTTTACCTCTGCGCCGGCAGCCGGCCTGGCCATGGAAAAACCGGCCAGGCCGGCTGAAAACCAGCCAGTTGGCAACCCTAGTACTTGGTGAGGGTCGATGTTGCGAGTGTGTGACTGAGTTCAGGTATTCTGTTAACATGGAGTTTGTACATAAAGATCTATACTGTACTCTAGTAATTTGACTTGTTCAGCTTTTCAAATAGGTTTATGGATGTTCCAGGGCCTACTGTAGTATTTACAGATAACAACCTGGATGGGCTCCTTATGTGAGTTTTGGAAGTTTGTGCTGATATGGTATGGTATGTTAGGTTTGCTCTTTGTTCTAGGGTTTTGTATTAGTTCACAATATGCCTGGTACTGGAGAATAGTGGTTGCTGTTGTTGTTGTTGTTAGTGAGATGATCAGAATCAGATTTTTTTTTAAAATATTGAGTTCCGTGGGTGAATGTCCTGGTTCTGCTCTGCACCTACTGTGGGTGTAAAATATATGTTGAAAAAGAAAAAGCAAGAACCATAACGCAGTTTATAACAACAAAATAAAAATGAGTTATAATTTAGTCTTATAAATTGTGCTGTTAGTTCTTGCTGTCTTTTAGTTCCTTGGTGTGCAAATGGGACCATACCTAGCTCTGTGCAAGCGGTGCAGCCGCACAGGGCGGAAGGGCTTGGGAGGCGTATTTCGGTTTTCTGCTGTCGCCCTGCCGCCACTGGCAGGACAATAGCAGGCAGCCGAAATGCGCTCCCCAGCCTTTTCGCAGCACTTTTAGCAGTTCTGGTCCCTCCCTCCTCCAACTCGATGTTAAGGAGGGACAGATCTGCTTAAAGTGCCAGTGCTTTTCAGATCGGGCGCATGCCCCCCTTCTCCTCCCCATACCTCCATCCAGCGCTGCCTGCTCTTTCCCTGCTGCTGGCGCCTCTGTGAAAAAAACAGAGGGCAGCAGCAGCAGGGAAAGAGCAGGCAGTGCTGGATGGCGGTATTGGGGGGGGGGGGGCGTGCGCCCGAGCTGCATGTCTCATAGGGTGTGATTGCAGCACGGTACGGCCCTGTATGCAAACATCTTGTATTTCCTCCATATAATCTATTCGGCTTTTTGGTTTGGTCCAGTCTCTGATTGGATTTCTGAAAAAGCTCCGCCCCCTCTAAGGTGTGTGGGGGGGGGGCGCCTTTTCATACTTCGCCTCAGGCAGCAGATTGCCTTGAGCCACCCCTGTTCAGACTGTCCATGGATTAGGGGACACTCCATAGAACCGATAGGCAGTAAAGTAAAAAACAAATTGGAGAAAATATTTTCCATGCCATGTACAATCAAACTGTGAAATTTGTTGCCAAGAGATGTGGTCAAGGCATTTAATGTAGCTCAATAAATTCCTAATTTAGTTTTGTTTATTTCAGCGTTTTATTTGACCACCTTTTGACACACCCACAAAATCTAATATAATTATAAAAATCAAAAAATGATCTTGTAGCAGCAGATAAGCATGCAATAAATAAAACCAGGAGTCGTTTCAAGGATCCAAGCCAGTTTAATGTGCACATGGCTCAAGCAATAATCAAATTCAAAATGGCTGAGCAATGGTTTCTAGCAAAACAACAACTTTTATACCGTTCTTCTCCATTCTAGACATAGGCAAACTTTTCATTGGTCCCAGTAACCTCTCTCACCCATCTATTGGTCCCGGTACTGATATGGCTACCCAATCGGGACTCTGGTCTGGGCTCAGCACCTGCTCACCCCCCCTCTAGTCCCAATTACAATGGTCAGTGTCTCTAACTTGTTACATCTCTCCTCCAAGGTCGCTCAGCTAGTTAAAACATATGGGAAGCAGGGCACTGTAACCTTGCTTTTTGCAGAGTTAATTAATTCCATAGAAGCTGTGCTCTCTTATCAGTACCAATTAGAGCTGTTTTCTGTCTTTTCTAAGTTTTGTTTCTGCTTAGCTATGTTCAGTTAAGCTGAGTTAAGTTTCAATTCTATGGTGTCATCATTCAGGGGGGTTTCATTCCTCTGGGCCTAACTACAGGCTTCAGTTACAGGTCAAGCTGCTCAGGCCTGTCTGCTCACTTCAGACACCATGGATCACAGGCCTTCGCCTACCACATTCCCCCCTTTGATTAATCTCACCCGCATGTTAATAAGGTGTGAGAATCAAATCACATAATACTAGGTAAAGGTATCACTCTGTGGTATAGGGTAGTAAGTTCACATAGCTAGTATCTTTGTAGCTGCCTTATGCTCTACAGTGTTATTAATAACTGAAGTTATCATTCGCAAGCAAAGTGGCAAGAAACAAGGGAGCAACAAGCAGATAGTCAAAGTCCATAGTTTGGCAAGAGTGGGAAAAAGAACTAAAAGAATTAGAAGGTTCAGGAGCATTTATGCCGGACCACCAAGATGTCTTCTTTGTTGTGCTGTTGTAAATCTTCTGATTTAGACAGTCCAGCTGTCCAACCTTCATAGTAAGTTGTGGTCCAGTCCGAACAAAACATAAACTGTCAACAATGGGATGGGCCAATACCCACTCACTAGTAGTATTATGTAAATCAGTCTGATTGTATAGGATAGAATAGTTCAGTTCTTGGGCCTCCCAAGGCCATTAGTCTCCCATTGTTGTTCCTCCACAAGACAAGCAATCTGAAACATGAAGACCGAATGCCACTGCTCCTGCTAATTCAAGAAATAAGTTCTGGTGGCAGGAGGAACTTCAAAGTCTGATTTCATGGCTTCATAGAAAGAGTGATCTTTTGTCCTGTTCTGGTGGTGGTTATGCAAGCTGCCCAAGGGGGTAGGGCAAAAGTCATTTCAAAGCACCCCAAAACTGTTGCCAGAATAAAGCAATAATAATAATTCATAATGGGCATAGTCTCTGGAAAATTGGAGGAACTGTCGGATTTCACAAAGGTAGAGTTGATTGTAGATCCTCAAGCTTCTGCCGTACGTAGACCTACCAGCTTTTTGGCAGGAGTAGGGCTGTAGATTCCAAAGTATCACTGTCCTCTGGGATGTCTCAATTTCTTAAAATATCATAGCATAGTCTCTTAGGCTATTATTGCTTCTTTAGAGCAGTTCACTCTTTAGAAGATCAAAACAGTCTTTTCAGAGTATTTAAACACAGTCTCTTAGAAGATTCAATTTCTTAACACAACACAGTCTCTTCCTGATGATTGCAGTTTTCTCCAGATGCGAGGCTTACCTTCAGATAAACAAACAGTCTTGAAATAGTGCAGTTTCTGAGGGACCAATAAGTCTTAGGTCCGTGGTTGTTGTCGTAGGGTGAGGTGCAGTGGAGTCTCAGGATGCTGTACAGTAGTCCAGTGATCAGGTTCAAGAGCAGCTGCTGGCTTCACTTGATTATGATGGATCCAAGGTTCAAACTCTGCGACTTATACTGCAGTTGGAGTTGACAGGATGACGACATAGGGTCCCTTCCAATGCAGGGCTAACGGTATCTTTCTCCACTCTCTGATCCACACCGAGACTCCAGGCTTGAAAGGATGCAAGGGTGCAGGCAAATTGATGAGTAATCGATTTTGTACTCAGGTATGAAGACTCTGCAAAACAGAACTTAAAACCAATAGTTCATGTCTAATAATTTCAGATCCTATCTGTCTCATATCTCCTTTTATTTCCTATACAATAGGCGAGGGTCGCCCATACAAAATTTCAAAAGGGAAAACTCCTAAAGACTTAGCAGGGGCTAAGTATATCCTAAGAAGGGCTATGGGAAGAACCTGGAGCCACTTCAGGTAAACCTCTTGGCAAAGTTTAGACAACTGAGATTTCAGGGTTCTATTCATACATTCTACTTTTCCTAAATTCTGAGATCTATAGGCAGTATGTATCTGTTAATATCAATATCTTGGGGCTATACTTAATGGACTTGCTTCCTAAGGTTATCCACCCTCATTCTTTGTACAGGGCTCCATGTGCATGCAAGGTTGTAAGGGCATACTTGAAATCTGGGTACACATTTAGACAGGGCTCTTTTCCTATTGTTAGTGCTCTAGTGAGGGCTATCAGTTCAGCTTTCTGTGGTGAAGTTTCTGGGGCCAGGGCTGAGGACTCAACTACCAAATCAGGGGTCACCACTGCATATCTAGCACAACAATGTCCATTGATGATGAAACTGCCTTCAGCCACAAAGAAAGTCTGTTCAAGGTTCTCCAGAGGGACATCAGTCAAATCCAGGCGGCTTGAGAATACAGTGTCCATAATTTCTAAACAGTCATGATCAGGGGATCAAGACTAACTGATAACAACATAGCAGGATTGAAAGCTTCACTGACCCTTTAGTTGTATCTGGGGTTTTCACACAACATACTCTAATACTTCAACATTCATAGATTTGTTAGCTAGTAGTTTCCTTTGTATTTCATATTGGTTAGAACAGAGTGTGGTACAGTAACTTGAAGATTCTGTCTCAAAGGGATTTTTCTTTTAGTTTTTGCTTACTAGGAAGGCTGTAGCTGTAACAGCTTCTCAAATAAGGTCCAAGAGATTGAGTCAACACTCCTAGAACATTTCCTTGTGACTCATGAACATAGAGACTGAAAGGTTTTCTGGACATCTGGTAGACCCAGAATTGGTGACAACATCAGAGTGTTTTTTTTTTTGTTGTTTTTTTTCAAAGATCAAAAGGCTGCATCCTGTTCAAGTCCCCATTCCAATGCAGACTTTTCCATTCCTTTGATAGCTTGATACAACGGTTTTGCTAGCAGCGCAAAATTGGGGATCCATATACAACATACTCTGTGGCACCCAAGAAGGCTCTCACTTGCCTCCTGGTGGTTGGAGTAGGAATACTGCATACAGCTGCTTTGCGTTCTGGTAAGGGTCCCAGGCGTCGAATTCCGCTGGACAACTGGAATCCTAGGTATTTAACTTGTTGGACATAATTGCACCTTAACTCCTGAGACTTTGTATCCAGCCTCATTAAGAAGGTGCAAAAGTTCACTGATGGTTTGTAGACATTCACTTTCTGAATTGGTGGTTATGAGCAAGTTGTCCACATATTGAAGTAGAATTTTTTCTCCTGCAGTTTCCGGACAACTTGTCAAATCCTTGCTGAGTGAGGCGAGTTCTTGAATCCTTGAGGTAATCTTGTCCAGATGAGTTGGCCCCCCCATTGTAGTGGGGTCTTGGGCTAAGCGTATGCAGAAAAAAAACCCATCTTTTTTAAGTCCAGAATGATGAAATGTATAGCTTCAGCAGAGATCAGTTCCAAGAGAATATAAGGATTTTGGTACCACTGGTTGTATAGTTTCAGCTGCATCATTCATTCTTCTTAGATCCTGCACTGGGCGGTAGTCACCTGTCCCAGGCTTCTTGACTGGCTTGAGGGTGACAATGACAGGGGCTATGTTCTTTGCTAGGCCAGGTGGATTATCTTCTGCCCATACTCCAGGTGGGGCTATAAGGTTGGAAGGTATACAGGAACTATCTGGCTTGATTGGAGATGTGCTATAGAACCGCCACTCCTCTTCTCGGGGAACAGTCAGCACCATCAATCCAGCAGGTTTTGGGTTCACAGTCATTTGCATTTCTCTCTCTTCAACAAAGGATATCTGTGTCTGAAGCTTTGCAAGCAGATCTCGGCTCCAAAAATGGAAAAGGGCATTCAGGCATATACAGGAACTGGTGCATTATTTTCTGTCCCCCTAGTTCACACATGCGGTTCTGCAGGAAAGGCTTTGCGGACTTAGCCCCAGTAGCTCTGATAATGGTGATGCATCTGGCCTAGTCTTTATCCATGCTGTAGCCCTCTTTAGCTGCCACTTACTCTATAGCTACTTCCTTCTCCTACTAGAACATTGTGCTTGGTTTATTGTTTTATGACTCTGCAATCAAGTACTCCCTCCTCCCCTCCTGGGGTGGAGTCAAGATACGGGCATTCACTTCTCTAATGTCCTTCTTTTTCTATAATGGGCGCACTGATTTGCACCCAGTGGAGGCCTGCTACTTCTGCGGCCTCTTACACGTTCTCTGGTCCTTTGATTAGGAGAATCTCCTCCACGTCGTTCAATGAAAGCAGCACCAAGCTGATCTGCTTTCTTTTATTTTACATTCACTTTCTCTGCCACATTCAGTCTTACATTTCACATACTTTCAAATCAACTTCCATTGACTGTGCTGTATTATGCCCGCAAATCCATCCATTGTCTGTAATTTTTGTTTTATTAGTTCAATCAAGTCCTAAAACTTCTCAGTGTATAATGCAGTTTTTTTCAGTTCTAAACAAGTCTGGTCAGCTGACTTTCATTTCTGGTCCAGAGGGGGTGCACATCCCCTGCTGCGGAGGTGGCTGGCAAACTAGGGAATCTACAGGGAGGAGTCCCCCCCCCCCTCTCCTGGGTTCTGTTTCTCCTAGCAACGCTCTATCCAGGAGGTTGCTTTTTTTTTTTAAAATGTTCTACTTCTCTGCTGTGGGCACATTAGTTCACGCCCACCGGGGGGTGACATCATCGGTGGACTGGGCTCCATCCCCCCCTTAAGCACTCTGAACGGAACTACTTACAGAGAGAGAGAGAGTGACGAGACAGGATATCTAGAGATTCTGGGGCAAAATATGGTGAACTAAGGAAATATGAGCAACTAGCAGAAGCCACTCCCTTTCACATAGCATTCCTGATTGGGACAGAGACATTTCATAGTCTTCAGTAAATCCTTTACTGAAATTCTTGATCATACTTGAAAAGACACTTATTAAAAAACCTTATTACCGTAAACATAAGCTTAAATTGAGCACAGACATACAATTTAGATACAGTTCTTAAAATATCTTATAGAGAGAACTATAACTATCTGTTACGTATGACTAGAATTAAATTTCTTAGCAACTAGCTGCCAGCCGTAATCAGCATGTCTTCTGCAAAAGAAATTATTTTTTTTTTTTAGTTCAGAAAGCAAATATTCAAAAGACATGAAACGGATACTTTTCCATAGCTGTGGTGGATATCTAAAATGCATATACACCCTCTTTTTGTTTTGTTTTTAACACTAAATGTCTTCTATCAGGTGCTTGCCACAGTATATCAGGTAATAACGTCTTGGAATTTTAAAACAAATGAATTTATCTTGAATTGTAAAGGTCGTCATTAGTCACTAGTACAGATTTCAAAGATAAAATCCTAACACAATTTTCTTATTCACTCAAAATTTAAACCATTCATTCTCAGGTTGCAATCTGCCGTTAGTTTTTGAAACAACAGATATACTTCCTTTATTTTACACAAGCAAGAGGCTGCTCAATCAGGAACGGCCGTCTCATTCCCTAGTAAGCTGTGTGAGCCACACCCCTCCGCTCACTGGAAACTAAATGATCACAGTTTCACATACACACAGAGACATGCTAGCAAGAATCATTTAAAAACAGTTTACGGAGCTCCAATGAGGTTAATTTGACCTTCAAAACTAAAATCCTGACTAAATATTCCTATCGAATGGTATATAATACCTAACCATAGTAGAAGGAACATCACCATTAAAACACAGTGAATAAAACAGGTACAATTGTCCTGAAATAAGCACAAACTAACAGCATTGAGATTTAAGCCTGCACAGGGTTAGAAAGACACTGTACATTCTTTCCTCCAGACACGCCCCCTGTCAGTTTTTCACTGTGCAGTAGGAAAACGAACTTGGGGTGAGACCAGCTTCTTGATTTCTAAAGTGACTCTAGGTGTTTTTGCGTCTTCGTTCTGCTTTATTAATACAATTTCTTAATCAGTGAACTGTCACAAATTACTCAACAGAATAATCTCACATTTATAACAGAAGGGAAACTCGTGGTTTCAACAGAGAACAAAAATCAAATACACAGTTAGGACGGACAATACACCAAACGCTTCCTCCGTTTCGCGACCTAGACGCAGTCACCCGGCTAGGAACTGCGCTAGTCCAGAGTCCACTCTTGCTTGGTCCGTGCGGCCAGACCTCTCATTCACACTTCATTCACACAATCATGCTAGCAACGTATCTCAGAATGCATTCCTTTCTATCTATTCTGACTAGTCTTATCCAATTTCCCAATTACAAAGAGACGGGAGTTTCGCCCCGCAAATACTCATGCAGGGGTACTCGGTCCGTCTCGGAGAGGTGATCAGGCTCTCTTACCAATTTCCAAGTTCCAAGTTCTCGAGATTACAAGTTTTTTTTTTTTTAACAGCTGTACCTCGCGAATACTCATGCAAGGATTTTCAAACAAAGACTTAAGTCTTACCAAACAAGAAGGACGATGGCTTCACCTCGCGCATACTCATGCAAGGTTAATAGGACCGTCCTTGAGAGGGGATCAGTGCTCTCATTACCAAATTCCAAGTTCCAAGTTCTCGAGATTACAAGTTACAAGTTTCAAATTCTTACCAAAGTTTCACAAGTTTTAAACTGCAGTTCTAACTCATCTGTCTAGACAGGTTTTCAAAACTATACTTACCAGATCTGGTTCCCAAGCTTCTGAGTTGGATCCTGGACTCCCCCGGGTCGGAAGTGTTGGCCAGCTGGACCCAGTGCCTGACGAGGCCAGGCAGAACCCCCTCCGATACAAGAGGATCGGTGGGCCCAGGGAAATTCCCCTGCGTCGGATTGGCATGGTTCCAACTGGACCAAACCTCAAGGCGAATTACGTGGATTTATTCACTTGAACACCATCCACCACTCGCACTTCCAGGCCGAACGCACCAAGAAATGTAGCAGCAGATAAGCATGCAATAAATAAAACCAGGAGTCGTTTCAAGGATCCAAGCCAGTTTAATGTGCACATGGCTCAAGCAATAATCAAATTCAAAATGGCTGAGCAATGGTTTCTAGCAAAACAACAACTTTTATACCGTTCTTCTCCATTCTAGACATAGGCAAACTTTTCATTGGTCCCAGTAACCTCTCTCACCCATCTATTGGTCCCGGTACTGATATGGCTACCCAATCGGGACTCTGGTCTGGGCTCAGCACCTGCTCACCCCCCCTCTAGTCCCAATTACAATGGTCAGTGTCTCTAACTTGTTACATCTCTCCTCCAAGGTCGCTCAGCTAGTTAAAACATATGGGAAGCAGGGCACTGTAACCTTGCTTTTTGCAGAGTTAATTAATTCCATAGAAGCTGTGCTCTCTTATCAGTACCAATTAGAGCTGTTTTCTGTCTTTTCTAAGTTTCGTTTCTGCTTAGCTATGTTCAATTAAGCTGAATTAAGTTTCAATTCTATGGTGTCATCATTCAGGGGGGTTTTCATTCCTCTGGGCCTAACTACAGGCTTCAGTTACAGGTCAAGCTGCTCAGGCCTGTCTGCTCACTTCAGACACCATGGATCACAGGCCTTCGCCTACCACAATCTAAGATCAGATAATAAAACAATATGAGTTAATATCATACTCGTCATTCGCTGCAGACCTTAAGTGCCATCACGTCAATGCTGACTCCTGGTGACCAAGCAGCCCCTGGGCTTTCTTGGCAAATTATGATCGGAAGTAGGTCAGACACCAGTAAATCCCTCAAAAGCCCAGTCAGAAAGGAAGGGGGTTAATACTGAAACTATGGCAGTGAGCAATTTTGCTTAAACACCAGCTGCCATGGCTGCCTAATATCCATCTATTCATTGCCAGTAGGCAGCTAGCGACTGGTGCTGAATATGCAGATACTGTGGTGAGTGCTGGCACTATCCAGATTGTGGTGATTATTCAGCTGCTGTCTTGATAGGCAATCTACACGGGACAGCTTTTTTGCTATCTTAAGTTGTACAGGTTGTTATCTGGATAGTGGCGCTGAAAATCACCACTATCCACATAGAACAGAACATAAGATTTGCCATACTGGGTGAGACTCAAGGTCCATCAGGCCCAGTATCCTGTTTCTAACAGTAGCCAGTCCAGGTCACAATACCAGGTAGGATCACAAAAGCTAGAGAGATTCCATGTTGCTTATCCCAAGGACTTCAGAATGGAGTAGGCCACAAGGCCCTGGCCCAACCAAAATTTTGCCCACAGAGAGCCACCGCAATCGCAGCAGACTCCCTCTGTCTCTTGTAGGCAAACAGGAGTCCCCCATGATTGCAGCTATTCCCTTCTGCCCATGAGATGGGATCCCTGCAGGCAGGAGGGGAAGGTCGTGGGGGCTAGGAGGCGGAGTTAGGGAAGAGCTGGGAGCAGAGTCAAGGTGAAGCTTGGCCCCCCCAATCCAAGAGGCGTTCTATGGCCCCTGGCTTATCCCAGGAGAAAGCAGTGGATTTTCCCCCAGTCCACTTAAATAATGGCTTATGGACTTTTCCTCCAGGAACTTGTCCAAATCTGTTGAAATCAGCTACACTAACAGCTTTTGCCACATCCTTCAACAACATATTCCTGAGCTTATTAATGAGTGAAAAAAATATTTTCTTTAATTATTCTTAAATATGCTACTTAGTATAGCACCACTGGATATCAGACCCATACTAAACGTTTACAGCTTGCCGACACTAACTTTGGACTGACCTGGCAAAATGATCACAGAGGGTCTGAAGTCATGCAATTCTCAGCACATCATCAATGGTGGACATTTCAAGCCTTTGAAGATGATGTCATAGGGCAGCTGTGAAGCAAGAGGTATCATTTCCTGCATTTAAAGTTTATTAGTGTAATTGAACACCTTTCATTGAGAAAATACTGTCTAGTTTGGGTCCTTTCTGCAGAAACAGACACGAAGGACGATAATTGATAATGCCACCTCTGATCCTAGGAAGTTGTAGGCAGTATCACCAGGGATGGTGCAAGGGTATTGGGCACCCCAGGTGAATCATCAGCCTTACATGCCCCCCCCCCCCCCCCACACTTCTGAGACTTTTGACAATTAAATCCTGACCATTACAATAACACCCCCTTCCACAGGAGTCCTATAAAACTGTAGAATTGTATCGCAATCAGGATCTGTTGTTTTGCTTTGATTACTGCTGCTCTGTTTTGCCCCTCAGAAGCTGTTGCTCTAGGCAGCTGCCTGGTTCTGCCCGATGGTTGCAGCGGCCCTGGTCGTTGCTCCTTTTATTCAATATTTACAATCATCCACTGGCTAAAATTTATTAAATCATTTGGTTTAAAATGTCAGAGATATGCTGATGTTCGTATCTGTCATAATCTAAGGCCTGAGTGCCAAGCGCAATTATTTAAGTTAAAATTATGTTTGTAGAATGTTAATGGTTGGATACTGGAGAACAAATTACAATTAAATCTTTCAAAAATGGAAGCACTCTGGACTGGGTCACTAGGCCCTCTTTTAAGTTATGCCCACACCTAATGATTTATGGGTATTTCAATGCAGCTTTTTGATTGGGTGTGATTTCAGATAAACATACGCTCACCTTTCAGCTGTATTCAAGGCCATCTGTTTTCACTTTGTTTTATTAGAGAGCTGCATGCTTTTTTTATCTATAGAGGACTGACTATAGTATAACGTGTATTAATAACTACTAGTTTACGCACTGTACTTGATTGCTCATCATGGGACTACGGAAAGACCAACTAAATCGCTTGCAGTTTGTACAAAATACTACTGGGATTGATGCTGTGGGACCATGTCTTATCAATATTGGCTCCCAATTCAGAAGCAAGTCAGTTTTAAGATTTATTTCCCACAGATAGGGCCTTTATATGGTAAGATGCAATGCCAAAATATTTGGCATATCAACTGATTATTTAGTATCTAGTCTGGATTGTGTGCTGCAGTCTATATTTCCATTTACCTGTCCCCAAGAGTTAAGCTAGTAGAAACTCATAAATGACTGTTTTCTGTCATGGCGCCCACTCTTTGGAATTCATTACCAAAAGAACGTCATGAGTTTTTGATTAAAGCTTTGAAAAAAATGAGTCTGATTTTTCTTAACTTTCATATTTTTATCTTTCTGAATTTCAAGGGGATTTTACAGTTATTCAATGTTATTTCTGTAGTACACTTAAATAATGAAGCTTAACAAAACTTAAAAATTATCTATTTTTAACATTATTATTTGCTTCTTCAGTTTGTTGTTCTATTTTTGTATTGCTTTTACATTTTACATCCCTCAAAGACAAAGTGATATAAAAGTCATGTTATAAATAAATAACTAAATTAATCAGAGTGCCATGATGATCCACATTGCATGCTTTCTCCAGCCCAAAGCAGCCAGAATATAATAATAGTAGAACCTATTGAAAAATCAGTCTCATGGGATAAGCTTTAGGATAGCAGTGGGCCAAATCATATTAAAGATAATTTAAAAAAATTATAAAAAATAAACAAACTATAAAAATATAAGTACGTGCACAATAAGATGAATGTATTGCTAAGATGAAGGGAGAGAATTAAGATGGAGAGTAATTGGCATGTCTGGTAAGTATTTAATACTGTAATTAAACTCGGGGTATGTATTTTTATCATTTTTCTCTGGACTTGGAATAAGCAACCAGCTTGTAATGAGTTGCCAACCATTTAGTACAGTAGAAGAGAAGATACAGAAAAGGACTACAACATAAATGATCTTTTAATTTGCAGGGAATTTTGATGTATAGGGTACAACTTTTTTGCTTTTGTTTATTTTAAAGGGTGTTCAGATTTAATCAAAAATAAAAACAGAGTAATGCAATTTCACTTGTAATTCTTCCAGTTCTCTGGAGACAAGCAGGGGCATGCAGACACACTCTGATGGTGAAGTCCCGACTGAGCCGAGTTGCCCAGGTTCTCCCCTAGCTCAGAAGTCTTTGGACCTCTCTGAGCAAGCGTGTGCCCTTCCTGCCTGCTTGTCTCCTGTGTCGTCAAGTTCTTTTTTTTTTCCTGACCACGCACGAACAACCACGGTTCTGCTTTCCTCTGGCGATCTGACTGACTCTGTCTGAAAAAACCCCCAAAGGATTTCGGCTGCATTTACTTGTAATGGAGATCTGGTTGGAAAGAGCAATTGATGAACATTGATATCTGAGCAGGAGTTTTTTCTACTGCCAATTATGAACTTAGGGATACATTCTCAAAGACCTGGGGTCTGATTCACTAAAGCAGTGGTACGCATTGAAAAACAAGTCAGGTTTCAGGATACCCCTAATGAACATGTATGAGAGAGATTTACATGCGTATGACCTACATTTTATGCAAATCTATCTCCTCTATATTCAATAGGCTGAAAACCTAAACAGTTTGCAGCCCTTGAGGACTAAAAGTGCATAGTACTGCGCCTTTCTTCCATGCTATGGTGATGGGAATAAAGACTACGAGGCCCGTTTTACTAAGGGCGCTAGCTGTCAACATGGGTGTGCTATGTGTTAAAGGTGTATGATGGACACACATTGACAGCTAGCCTGGGGCCGTTTTGGTGCTCGGTGTCTGTAGCACATTAGGGTTGCAAGTGAAGGGATTGGAGGGGCGAAGAGTGGATAGAGTGAGTGCCACACAGTCAGTGCATTACAATGGGCAAGCAGCGTGGATGTAGTCATGGCCACTTCCATAGGTGGCATTGACTGCCATGCACTGTTGTAGTTCTGCAGCAGGGCTGTATTGTATTACAAATTAAAGATTTCTTTGAATCAGCAAGGAATATTGAACTCTTGAGCCATCCCATATGTGAGGAATCATGCTGAGCCAGTTGTACTTGAATTGTTTACTAGCCCGGAGACCAAAGGTGTAGGGAATGACTGACCAGAATTGTATATTACCTCGTAGAACAAAGGCTGGAGAAGGACTGGTCAGAAGTTACTGTTTATCAAAGGTGTATGGCGTGGAGAATAATTGTAGGGAAAACCTCATGTGAGGAGTCATGCGGTCCAGCTGGGACACATTTGTTACAGCCTACAAAAAGAGCTAGAAAATCCAGGACAGGCAGAGAGCTGATGTCTGCCTGGTCAGCGCGTGAGGAGTCCCAGACTTTTCTCCAGCCTTCACTGTGGCTCTCCCAGCTGATGATAAAGGGACTGTGATGTCAGAGAGTTGGTGATGCATTGTTCTATTGTCATATCAACTGTTGTGTTGTCCTTGTATCACTAACTTATTGTTTATTTCAACATGTAAATAGTCTCCCATGTTCTCCAAGTTCTATTCCCTGTTATAATGTAAATTCAAACATTCTTCACTGTTTTGAATATTTTTGTTGAATGTAAACCACACTGATAACAAATAGCGCAGTATATAAGAATTGTTAAATAAATAATAAATATTGTCTAGCTGTCATATTAAATAGCTTATTAATTAAATACCATGCACGTGTGGCTGTTTGCTCTTGAATTTAATATCCTGGCAAGGCAATACAAATGCACTGTGGTTAACTGCATGCTCCCTAGCAGTTAATGCTGTGGTGTTATTCTAATGCTCCCATTAGTGATTCACTCCCATAGTTGCTTGTTCTGCTGGTAAGTGTAGAGTTAAGCTGCACAGGGAAGTAGACGTTCAGCCACTTGCAGACAGATTTGGCTATATAAAAAAGAGGCCCTGGGGAGGGATAGATATACATTACATTTTCAAAAGATATGTAATGAATGGCGTCTGATTTTAACTACATTGTGCTTTCCCAAACGTGTGTGCACAGAGTTACCCACCTAACAACCTGATTTTGAAACTCAACATTTAATGAAATTGCTTCGTTGTGTGCTGACTTGCAGGTACGCTCATACTTTTTGCAGTCAGGTGACTTACTGATAATTTCCACCATGAAACTAGAGCCCATAAAAGGAGGCCATCAGCCATTTAATAATTGTGTCACTGTGTTCTTCCATTTCCACTCAGCCTTACAAGAAGATATTGATAAAGACGAAGGCAATTTTATAACAGAATGCCTAGTGAGGAAAGGCACATGGGTAATATTTATTAATTTATGCAATATGGTATTTGATATACCACTTCTTGGAAAATTACTCCTACAAAGTGGTTTAGAAAATCACCATATTTAAAAAGTGGTAAAGAACAGAAGGGGAAGGGGAAGTCCTACACCAGCAGAGAAATGTTACACATGGGAGCTTATGTTGTGGCTATTGTGACCGGAAGTAGATTGCCAGACCTTTCTTCAGAGGTAATGGCAGGTTAAGTGACTTGCCCAAGGTCACAGGGAGCGCCAGTGGGAGTCAATGTCGGTCTTTTAGTCACCAGGCCACTGCTGTAACCCTGTACTCCTCCATTCTAGTTCCTTCCCATCCCACTCCCATTTGGCCTATTCTTTGCCCCAGGAAAGCCTGCACCTGTGGGCTGGTCACTGTGACTTCTCTGCACCTGATCTTTACATGGACAATTGCTCAAGGTCCTAAAATTAATCTCTTAATAGTGACGTTCAGCTTGAGAAAATGTTAAACGCCACTTTCTTATATATGATCTTTCTTTTGTATAAAAAGATGTCAGACTATGTTCTTATATTGAATTTCTTTAATTTTGTTCTTTTTTTTTTACCCTTCGCATACAGTAGGTATTTCCCTGTCCTCGGAAGGCTCACAATCTAAGTTTGTACCTGAGGCAGTGGAGGTTTAAGTGACTTGCCCAAGATCACAGGGAGCCACAGTGGGATTCAAACAAGGCTCACCTGAACGAAAATTGCGCCAGCCTTGGTGGGACCTAAGGACGGACAGCGCTCTCTCTGGTCTCCTGAACCTATTTGCTTCTTTTGGGTAGTAGGTTAAAAACAGGCTGTCTGATATTTTGCTGTCAATGAGGGCCGATGCAGTGTCATCAGTGCACACTTAGCGCATAGATGGCGCGACGCCTCTGCATATCTGTGTGCGCTCTTGTCACGTCACAATACAGGTATACTCACTGCGCAGATGCTGATGCAGCTGCCAGCACACAGCTCACGTAAATGTATTCAAATTATCACAATAATTACGCAATTAGCTCTGCCGCCCAGATGCAAGAGAGCTGAGAAGAGCAGAAGATTGAGCGCAGTGCCGGGACTTTAACAGCAGGAGACATGAGGCGTCTGTGGTGAGGGCTGAGGAGGAATTGATGCGTCATTTGTGCATAGAAAACTCTCACAGCCTTTTGGGGGGGGCTTTGCTAAAGTGAATGAGGCCTGGAAAAGCCTGCAGGGGAAGCGTGCTGGAATGTTAGGAGGCGTACAGAGCAATCATTCTTCTCCGAATAAGATCGGTGTACAAGGATATTTGGAGCAGAACTTCTGGGCTGACTGCTCTATGCACCACACAGCATTTCAGCACATGCGCACAAATAGGTGCCTATGTGTGCACAGAACGTAGGTGCTGCTTGTGGTGCACTGGTCTGGCTTGCTCTCCAGGATAAGCACAGACCTTTTGTGCACAGCTCGTTTTTTATGATGTTTGCTTACAGTATCACTGCGCAAAAGGTCTGTGCTAAGCCTCTGTTTGAAAACCCTCCGCTAAAGTGCTGGGTTGCTGAATTAGCCTCCTGTTGTAGTGGTGTCAGAAGTGTGCTTTTAAATGTACCTTGAAATACTAGGCCTGTGGCCTAGCTGGAATGTCTTTGTCTCTTTTGTTTCACTGTAGCCTGCTTAGTAGTAGAACCACGCAGTAAGAAATGCATAGTTTAGCAGCTTCTCACCTTACATAACACGCCCCAGCTGACCTCTATTGGTGAGCGATCAAGGGGAACTTAATATGTGCCTATCATGAAATAGCTAGAATGTGATAACAAATTATTAGTTTGCATATAGCTAGAAGTCTATAAATGGAACTGAAACCTTGGCCCTGGGGCTCAGTCTTTGGAAACTATTCCACTGAGTTCTCGCATGCTATTAAAACTGTTTGATTTCACGAAGGCCTCAGGTGTCTTTTCTTGGTCTGGTAATCTACTACATTTCTTGGTTCCCTGACCGGGAAAGGAAGACTATTTTGTCTCTGAGTGATGAGCCATTCATCTAGCAGGCTCCAGGAGTCCCGAGAGGTCTCGAGGCGCCACTGGACTGTTTCTGGACGGGACTTTACGACAGTCCTGGAGCCCATGGGACTGATCGGACTCACTCACGAACCTAGAAGGGGCCCGGAAAACAAACCTGTTCTTTTCACCGAATCCAGTAAGTCTGATTTTGGTAATTCTCTGTATCTGGTATTGTTATCTGTAATTGAAAAGAGCGTGATCAACTCTTGGGAATGGTCCTAGTATGTCAGATGCTGACTGAACACACTGGTTTCCCTTCTGGTATACTGTTAGATTATTCTGTTGGTTTTTTTGTACGAAAAAACAAACAAAAAAAATAAAGACTCCGGAGTCATAGCACACCTCAGAGACAGAGAGCAGTTATTCACAGCACAGCTCAGAGAGAGAGAGAGCAGTTATTTCTAGCAAGGAGAGAGAAAAAAAATCGGGGTAGGATATAAGGCGTGTATCCTTTTCACACAGACAGAATGAAAAAGTTTCAAGGGGTGTATCCTTTCTACACAGAAAGAGAAAGTTTTAACCCAGCTTTGCCTGGATTTCTACTTCAGTTGTTTCTGTTATAATTGCTCTGCTGATTTCTGTGGGATTTGGGAGGGAGAAACCTGAATGAGTGAGAGAGAAACAGTGTTTGTTTTACAGTTGCTAGAGTGTGAGAGAGACAGTGTTTGTATTGCAGCTGCTGGAGAGTTAGAGAGAGAGAGACAAAGGTTTTGAACAGCATTTTTGAACAGCAAGGGAGGGGGTGTATTTATACTGAGCCTTCTGCAGTGTCTCCTTAAGAACTTTAAGAAGGGTTTCTCTGGTGATTATGTAATTGTAATGACCCTCAGGTCAATTGGAAGTTTTATGTGAACGGGAATGGCCCCCACCCCCCTCCTATCTTTAACCTGGCCTCCCTGAGGGATCTCTAGATATAGACCTGATACTAGATGTGCACATAGTCGCCCTGCAAAGTCATATGACCCCAGTCCCTGTTAAAGAAATATTGTCAGAAAGAGTGGCAGAGTTTTAAATCTTTGATTATAATCTAGCTAGCAGAGTGCACCTAGAGGAATTCCTTTCCCGCAGTTCACAGAAAAATGCAGCCTAAAGTAAAAATAAAACTACCAGGTTTAGTACAGGAACCAGAGACAGAAGAATTCCCCCCCTTCCCTCCTCCCAGGCAGATTTCTGTGACTTCAGCTAACTCGGCAGTCTCAGCGGGGAATTCCGTTAGCCCTCCCCCGCCCCTCTCCACAGCTGCTACATTCTGACAATCAGAAGAGCAGTGAGGGAAGCATACCAATGCCATTTTCAGATACAGACCTGCCCAGCACTTCAGAAAGTTCCCCGAGTCCCAGATCTGAAGAGGGTCAGTTCCGCGTTCGTACACCCTCCCCGCCCATATTAGAGCACTGCGACTTCAGGAGAGATCACTGCACAATATGTGCTAGCAAACAGACTCCAGAAGTTAGTCTCCACCTACCCCTATGAGAGGTTCGAGGGCCAGCTGCATTTAATGCCCAGGAAGAACTTGTGGAAGGCCCCCCCACTTTTGTGTATGTACCTTTTTCTACAACTGACTTGTTGAACTGGAAAACTCATTATCCATCCTATACTGATAAACCTCAAGCTATGATAGATTTGTTTTCATCTATTATTCAGACCCATCGTCCAACTTGAGCAGACTGCCGTCAGCTCCTTTTAACGTTACTCAGTACCGAAGAGAGATACCGAGTGACTCGGTCAGCCATGAAATGGTTAGAAGAGAACCCTCCAGGTGAACAGAATCCCCAGCAAGCAGCGCTGAGAGACTTTCCTGACCTAGAACCCCACTGGGCTTCCAACAGTGATACAGGACGCCTTGCCCTGGATCGCTATCATCGGGCTCTCCTGGAAGGCCTTAAAAAAAAAAAAGGGGCCAGAAAGTGATGAATGTGGGGAAAATATCTGAGGTCCTGCAAACCCCTGACGAGAGTCCTGGCCAGTTTTATGAAAGACTCTGTGAATCTTTCCGTGTTTATTAAACTCCATTTGACCCTGAAGCACCTGAAAACCAGCGGATGGTGAATGTTACAGAGGGGACATTCGAAGAAAAAAAATCAGATTGAAGGATTTGCTGGAATGAATATAACCCAGCTGATGTAAGTTGCTATGAAAGTATTTGTGAACAGAGATCAGGAGATGAAGCGTGAGTTTGAACGAAAGATGAAAAAGAAAGCTGATATGTTAGCAGTGGCGCTAGTCGAGAAAGGACAAGGAAAGTTAATGTGGGAACCGAGAAGCCGAGGCCGGGGTAGAGGAACCTGGCAAGGATCATTGGAGCAAGGACTATTGGAACGAGATCAATGTGCCTGTCGCAGAGAAATGGGCCACTGAAAAAAAAAAAAAAAGAAGAAAAAAACGAATGTCCCAATTGTGTCAGGCAATATTCCCTGCCCTGAAGAGATGTTGAGGGTATTCATAAACATCTCCAGCGATTACTCAAGTTTGGAGTCCTGAAAACCATGCCAATCACCCTGGAATACCCCTTTGCTGCCAGTTCAAAAACCAGGTACTAATGATTACCGACCTGTGCAGGACCTGCAGAAGGTCAATGAAGCTGTGTTGTTACCATTCATCCTGCTTGAGTCAAACCCTTACCATTTACTGAGTTTGATTCCTGCACAAGCTACCTGTTTTACTGTTTTGGACTTAAAGGATGACTTTTTCTGTTTGAGATTGGCCACTCCTTGCCAGCCACTGTTTGCGTTTGAATGGGAAGACCCTATTACTGGCAGTAAGAGACAATTGACATGGACCCAGTTACCCCAAGGATTCAAGAACTCCTCCATGATGTTTGGGGTTGCACTTAGTCAAGATTTGCATCAGATCCAGTCATGTCCCCTTCAACGTGTATTGCTACAATATGTGGACGATCTACTCATCGCTGTTGTTTCCCCAACAGAATGTATTGCCGCCACTTCAGAACTTCTGCATTTGCTTTAGATGTCTGGCTATCGGGTGTCTTAAAGTAAAGCCCAGTTGTGCCAGACTGAAGTCAAGTACTGCCCGACGTGGAAAAAACATTCCATCTGTACATCCATGAAGAAAGGGGGTGGCCTTCTTGTCTCCGCGCAGTAGCAGCAACAGCTCTCCTGGCAACAGAGGCTGATAAATTGTCCCTTGGGCAAGAACTGTATGTTAAAAGTGCCACATGCAATGCTGACACAGATGGAGTACAAAGACAATTATTGGTTTACCAACGAGCAGATGACAAAGTACCAAAGCATGCTGTGTGCGAATCCTCGGGTCCACATGGAGATAGTGAAAAACACTCAATTCTGCCACTCTACTCCCTGTAGCACTTGGGCTACCCGAACATGATTGTATCCAGGTTATGGATGAAGTGTATTCCGGCCTCCAAGATCTGAAAAAATGTACCACTGACCTTTCCTGATGTTCAGTATTTTACCGGTGGCAGCAGTTTTGTGGAAGATGGACAGCGGAAGGCCGGATATGCTGTGGTCACTCCTGAGGTTGTTGTGGAGGCTGAGCCCTTACCCCTGGGGACTTCTGCCCAGAAAGCTGAACTCAATGCCCTTACTCGAGCCCTCCAGTTAGCTGCAGGTCTGAAAGTAAACATCTACACTGACTCTAAGTATGCTTTTGTTACCCTACATGCCCATGGGGCCCTGTATAAAGAATGAGCTTTGGTTACTTCAGGGGGGAAAGCTATTAAGTATGCCCCAGACATCATGGCTCTAGTAGATGCTGTCTGGGAACCCAGGAAGGTGGCAGTCATGCACTGCCAGGGTCATCAGTCTGGGGATAGCCTTGACTGCCTTAGGAAATCGGAAGGCAGACAGAGTAGCAAAGGAAACAGCCCTCCGCCTGATAAGGCCCAATCCAGCATTGGCTATAACAGCCCCACTATTCCCAGTGCCAGTGAATGATTGGGATCCCCGCTACCAATCGGATGAGCTAGACTATTTCTGTACCCAGGAGGGAGGGACACTGACTGAACAGGGATGGATCCAGCTGCCACCCTTCCAGAAAACTGAAACTAGCCGTATTGTTATCCCTGACACCTTAGCCCTGCGTTTTGTCCGGGCGTTCCACCAGGTTACTCACATGGGAAAAAGCGCAATGGAGCAGGCCCTTCATCCCTGGTTTTATATTTCAATGTTAGGACCCCTAGCCGCATCAGTTTCATGCCAATGCCTGACCTGTGCCTAAAATAATCCCCGACAAGGGAACTCACCACCCCCTGGTCTCCTAGCTGTAGGGACTGCTCCCATGGAAAATTTTCAGGTAGATTTTACCGAGATGCCCAAGGCTGGGGGTCATAAGTACCTTCTGGTGTTAGTCTGTACCTATTCAGGATGGGTTGAAGCTTTTCCCACCAGAACCGAGAAGGTTTGTAAGGTCACCCGAGCCCTCATCAGAGAAGTCATACCCTGATTTGGACTCCCATCAGTAATAGGATCAGACAATGGCCCAGTTTTTGTCTCTCAGGTCACCAGACACCTAGCCCAAGTTCTACAGATAGATTGGAAATTGCACACTGCCTACTGCCCTCAGAGTTCAAAATTTCCAAACTCTGTCAGGAGACCCGTCTCCGCTGGCCGTCTGTTCTTCCCATGGCCCTGTTGTACATACGGTCCTCTCCTCGCCAGGGTTTGAATCTGTCCCCCTTCGAAAAATCCTGTATGGACGACCCCCTCTCTTGATTAAAGGGGTGCTAGTAGACATGGGTCAGATTGAATCTCTGCTGACCCACCAAGAACTGGTGTCATTGGGTTCTGTATTGCAAAAAATGTTCACTCCTGGGTTCAAGAACAACTACCAGTAACCCTTGTTGAACCCATTCACCCCCACAAACCAGGTTCCACTGTCTGGATTAAGGAGTGGAACCCTGACCCTTTGACACCCCGCTGGTGGGGGCCATTTACGGTCATACTATCCACCCCCACAGCTGTGGAGGTTGCTGAACTTGTGCCATGGATTCGCCATACTTGAGTCAAGCCAGCAACCCATCTGACTGACAACACCTGGACTGCCAGAACGGATCCTGACAACCAACTGAAGCTCATCCTGTTCAGAACGACTCAGCCTGCACGTCAATCAGCGCAACACCCTACCCCCGTCACCACCGGAAGCTGACGGGTCTACGTACGGCTGAAGACTGAGGATTAACAACTGGGAACAAGGAACCCAAGGACCTGTTGTTTATAGACTGTATTTATACCAACTGCAGTATTATGTATACTGAGTTTGCAATAGTTGTATTTCTGATGGTAACCATGAGTTCCGTTATAACTGATCCACTCCCCTGCATCCCCTGTTTGAAAGTAACTAAGACTGACCACAAAATCACTCAGACCCTGGTATATCATACTTATTATTCCTGTTCCATTACCAAACAGACCCCCTGCCATCACAATACTACCGACCTTACTATCTGTTACCATGCAGGAAAGGAGTCTGTGTGTTTTAATCCTAAATTGTTTCCTGTTTATTGGATCCTGGAAGTACGTGCTGACAATTTCCAGGGACCGCTCCTTAACTCTACCACGTTTGAGGATAGCCAGCCTAAATCCTTGTTTTTCGATGCGTACCTCACAATCAGAAAAACCTCTTATTCTGTTGATTGCAGGTCCCTCAAATGGGAACGCACCTATTCTACAAATGATAAGTACAAGTGCCCTCAATGTGCCTATAATTGGGGCCAGTGCACGGGCATCAATGCGCCCAACCGCTGGGTAGTGGCTGCGGCAGAGTCGGTGGGAGTGTATATATTTTGCCTCTTGGCCGGGAGTGTATATATTTTGCCTCTTGGCCAGGAGTGCCTACTGGCCACCAAGGGGATGATTGCAAAGCAGTTTTAACAAGGTTGTCGGCCTCCCCCCCTTGTCCACCTGTAATCCCCTTAATCTCACTATTTTGAACCCTTGTCAGGCCAGCTGGCGTACGGGGCAAATTTTTGGCCTACTCATTTATAGCCAGGGTACAGACCCCGGCACTTATCTTTATGTCCAGGTAATAGCAGAAAAAACCGACAATCCCACCTGATTTAGTGTTTTCCACTCCTACGAGGAAATGGTGACCCAGATGGACCCCATACCCACAGCTTTCAGAAATTTATTCCTTGAGTTAGCTGAGGACCCAGCACATGGTTTACATCCTGCGCCTGCATATAATTCTTGACACCCTGCTGGCGAGGGTGCTGAATTAAAGGGGGGAGTGTAGTGGTGTCAGAAGTGTGCTTTTAAATGTACCTTGAAATACTAGTTCCTTATCGTCCCTCCAGTCTAGTCCCGGAAACTCTGGGGTTGTCATCCTCTTCCAGCAGCTTGGAGACTGATACATGTCATTCTTTGATGACACTGGTATAAGGACACAGGTACCGCCTCCTCACACTCCAGTTATATCAGTCTCCAAGCAGCTGGAGGATGTGAGCCAGGGTGACTGGCTCACTGGAGAGACAATTAAGGACTTTAGTGTTAGTTAGTTTTTGTTTTTTGGGGTTAATTTCAATCTCACATTGTTAAATTTATTACTTTCAGTTCTGTTTCTATGTAGTTTATAGTGAGAGGGTGTACAACTTTAAATTTTGGCTGCTGAAGTCTTTGCTTCCCTGTTTCCTTTCTCTCACCGAGGAGACAGAGAGCAGGAAGCTTAAAAGTACCAGGGGAAGTTCGGGGATTTCCACTCTGTTTTTAACCTGCCTTCTCCAGCGTGGCACAGAAGTTCTGCCTGTAAGCGCTTGTGAGAATCGGCAGCCAGGAACCCCGAGGGCACAGTTCCCTTCTGAGCCTTTACCAGAGCTTTTGTCAACAGAGAGTTTGCAGCACGGCCTTTGAGACACCCGTCTGGGGTGAGGGGCTGATTAGCCGGTTGGCAGGTAAGCTGCAGTTTCTGCTTTGTCTCAACTGACGGTTGGGTGAGGGGCAATTCTTCAGGCTTGGCCCGAGTAAGCAGCAGCCTTGCGCGCCGCGTTCCGTTTTGGCGGGAAACGCCGGTAGCGCGTTCGGGGAAACAATCACCTGTGCTGAAGAGAGGAAGTTTCGTTTTAAGTTAGTTTCACTGCGATTGAGGTCGGGTGACCTCCTGCTTCCTTTTGAAAAAAAAAAAAAACGGCCCTAGAAACACAAGTTTAGTCCTCTGCTGAGGATCCGTGTCAGGGTTCTGTGAATTTATTACTTTCAGTACTTCTTTCATTTGGGATAAGGTACCTGGAAGATAGCATGCCTGCAAAGACCTTATGTTTGCTCTGTAGAGTGAAGAGGTCTGTAGTGTCAGATGCATGCATCTGTAAGAGCTGTAGCCAGGCTTCAGCAATAGAGCAACAGCGCTTAGATTCAGCGGAGAAGTGTGAGGTACTGGAGCAGAGGCCGCTGTCTCCTCTAGTAGAGCCTGTGGAGCCTGTACCAGGTCCCTCTTCGGCTCCTGATGGCCCGCGTCCTCAGGTACCCTTGACTGGTGATTTGACGTCCATTTTTTCACTGGACTTTGTGGCTCTTATTTAAAGGGCGTTCGGCGGTACTTCTAAGGTGGCTTCTTCCTCGGCTTTGGGTCCCATGAGTGCACAGTTAGGACATAAGAGACCGGGCACTCCTCTATCGGTGACACATTCGTCTCTAGGACAGAAGAGACCTCGAGTGGACGCAGATAAGCAGTGTCCGTCAGAGTTTTCAGAGGAGTTCTGCACGGAAGATGAGGAGTGCGATCCAGATTTAGAGGAGGAGTTGGAAGAAGGAGAGATTCCTGAACAAGAGGATTAGGCTAGAGTAGTGCGTATTTTTCGGAAGGAAGAGCTATCCGCATTGATTTCAGAGACGTTAAAGATGCTTAATATGCCAGTGACTTCACCGGCGGAAGAGGCAGCTTTAGGAGATCCGCCCTTACAGGCCTTTTGGAAGACACAAAAAGCGTTTCCCATGCATAGAGTTATTAAAGAGATGATCCAAGGTGAGTGGGACATGCCAGAGTCCACACTCAAGGGCTCTCGGGTAATGTCTCGCCTGTATCCCCTAGTGGAGCAAGATAAGGACCTCTTTAAGTCGCCGAAGGTGGATTCGGCTGTTTCAGCCGTGACCAAAAAGACGACCATTCCGGTGGAAGGGAGTACAGCTCTTAAGGATACTCAGGACAGAAAGCTTGACGCTTTGTTAAGACAGGTCTTTGAGGTTAATGCTCTCTCAATTCAAGCTTCTATTTGTGGGGCTTGGGTGGCAAGAGCCTGTCTCCGATGGCCTCAAGGAGTCCAGGGGGAGCGTTCTGAGGACTCGGTTGGTGAGGCGGCTTGTTTGGAGTATGGAGCGGCGTATCTAGCGGATATTCATTATGACCTCATTAGGGGGATTATCGAACAGTATGGCTTCGGTAGTGGCCGCCAGAAGGTATCTGTGGCTGCGGAACTGGGCGGCGGATGCTTCTTCAAAGGCTAGGTTAAGTAAGCTTCCCTTTAAGGGGCAACTTTTGTTTGGAGAGGATTTAGAGAAGATAGTTAAGGATCTCAGAGAATCCAAGGGCGGACGGCTGCTGGAGGATAAGCAAAAACAGGGGAAATTTACTCCGATGGCTAGATTTCCACAGAGGGATTTTTGTCGTTTTCCTTCCTCTAAGTTCCCGCAGAGTCAGAGAGGGTGCTTTCCCTATAGAAGCCAGAGCTTTCGGGGATTCCGGGGTGCTAGCAGAGGTTTTGCTACCGCCACTTCGGGTACCAAAAAGCCACAATGAAGTCAGGGAAGCCCAGGTGGATGTAGCAGTGGGCGGTCGTCTACAGGAGTTTTACGCTGCCTGGGCCAGGATTACGTCTGATCAGTGGGTGTTAGAAGTGATTCGAGAAGGTTATGCATTAGAATTTCAGAAACCGGTGACCGACGCTTTCGTTCAGTCTCCTTGCAAGGCACCTCGCAAGCGCGAGGCGGTCAGACAGACCTTACAGAGGTTGCTAGATCTCAAAGCGGTAGTGCTGGTGCCTCGAGATCAATGCGGGTTAGGTCGATACTCCATTTATTTTGTGGTTCCAAAGAAAGAGGGAACTTATCGGCCAATTTTGGACCTAAAAAGGGTAAACAAGTGTCTCAGAGTTTCTCATTTTCGCATGGAAACTCAGATTGGTCATCATGGCTGTCAGAAAAGGGGAGTTTCTTCTCTCGATTTATCCGAGGCTTACCTGCACATTCCGATTTGACTAGAGCATCAGAAGTTCCTCAGGTTTGCGGTTCCAATGGGACATTTTCAATTTCGGGCGCTACCATTTGGACTAGCGGCGACACCAAGGACCTTTACCAAGGTCATGGTTGTTGTAGCGGCGGAACTGCGGAAGAACGGTGTTTTGGTCCATTCATATCTAGACGACTTGTTGATTCGAGCAAAGTCCAAAACCGAAAGCGAGGAGGCTACTACCAGAGTGGTCAGCTGTCTGCAACAGCTAGGTTGGGTAGTCAATGTCGTCAAGAGCAGTCTCGTACCATCTCAGGATCTCGAGTATCTCGGAGCGCGCTTCAATACCTGGGTGGGCAAGGTCTTTCTGCCTCCGCATCGGGCGGTGACCTTTCGAAGGTTGATTCGACGGTTTCTCGACCGCGCGTCCAACAGCGTGGCATTACTTGCAATTCTTGGGTACAATGGCAGCAACGATCGACCTAGTACCCTGGGCGAGAGCGCATATGAGGCCTTGCAGAGAGCATTACTCAGAAGGTGGTCTCACCAAATCCATCCGCTATACCAGAGACTTCTCTGCCCGGAGGCGAATTGGGAAGCGTTGCAGTGGTGGTTGCTTCCAGAGTCCCTGGCGAGGGGCATGCCCTTGGACATGCCGTGCTGGGTTCCACTGACTACGGATGCCAGTCTCCTAGGTTGGGGAGCACATTTTCAGGGCAGATTCACGCAAGGACTGTGGTCAGTTCAGGAGAAGTCTTGGTCAATCAACAGGTTGGAACTGCGGGCAGTGCGATTGGCGTTGCTGGAGTTTCAACGGTATCTGAGGGGAACGGCGATCAGAGTGTTTTCGGACAACGCGGCGGCAGTAGCCTACATCAACAGGCAAGGGGGCACAGGCAGTGCTCCCTTAGAGGCCGAGGCAGATCAGTTGTTCAGCTGGGTCGAGCAAAACCTTCAGGCTCTGTCGGTGGCTCATGTCGCAGGGGTGGACAAGGTAGCGGCCGATTTTTTTTGAGTCGAGTGAAAGTAGATCCGGGGGAGTGGACCCTTCACCCGGACGTTTACGACGTGATAGTTCGGTGCTGGGGAACGCCCGTTATGGATCTCATGGCGACATTCAAGTCAGCAAAGGTAGATCTGTTCTTCAGCAGGTGCAGAGAAAGGATGTCGAAAGGTCTGGATGCTCTCATCCAGGAGTGGCCCATAGATCAGCTTCTCTATGTGTTTCCTCCATGGGTGCTAATAGGCCGAGTAGTGCGACGCGTTGAACGCCACAGGGGATTGTTGGTTCTGATAGCGCCAGATTGGCCGAGAAGGCCTTGGTATACGGACCTTCGGAGACTAGGAGTGGGGAAGCCATGGAGGCTACCGATCTGTCCGGATCTTTTAAAGCAAGGTCCATTGTTTATGCCTCAGGTAGCTCAGTTCTCGCTTACGGCATGGCTCTTGAAAGAGCTAGAGACTATTCGGCGGCCATGGTTGCGACCTTGATAAAGGCGCGCAGGCGGTCTACTTCCTTAGCATATGTTCGCGTGTGGCGTGTTTTTGAGGCTTGGTGTGTTTAAGAAAATTGGAGCCTGAAGCGGATATTTCACAGGTAAGAGAATAAAGGGAGTTGTGGAGCTTTGGGTTCAGGGGGCGGATTTATCATTCAGGGGTGTGAATGGTTAGTTGTTTTTTTCTGGAAGGGCCTTACCAGTTAACATTAACCTTAATCTTATGAACTTTAGTTTATGTTCAATTGGGTGGTTCACCAGTTAGGGGGCACTGCTGAGTCTACTTTGTCAATAGGTTACTGGAGTGTGAGGAGGCGGTGCCTGTGTCCTTATACCAGTGTCATCAAAGAATGATGTGTATCAGTCTCCAAGCTGCTGGAAGAGGATGACAACCCCAGAGTTTCCGGGATTAGACTGGAGTTCCTTCAGGAACTACAATTAGCAGGTAAGTCTAATTTAAACGCCTGTGGCCTAGCTGGAATGTCTTTGTCTCTTTTGTTTCACTGTAGCCTGCTTAGTAGTAGAACCACGCAGTAAGAAATGCATTGTTTAGCAGCTTCTCACCTTACATAACACGCCCCAAATGACCTCTATTGGTGAGCGATCAAGGGGAACTTAATATGTGCCTATCATGAAATAGCTAGAATGTGATAACAAATTATTAGTTTGCATATAGCTAGAAGTCTATAAATGGAACTGAAACCTTGGCCCTGGGGCTCAGTCTTTGGAAACTATTCTACTGAGTTCTCGCACGCTATTAAAACTGATTTCACGAAGGCCTCAGGTGTCTTTTCTTGGTCTGGTAATCTACTACACTGTGAGTCTAAATAGTAATCTAGATGTCTGCGGTAAACTTTCAGCCAGGGCCAGCCCAAGGGTTTCTGCTGCCCTAGGCAGACGCCCTGGCTTTGCCACCCCCACCAAGCCATGCGCCCACCCCCAGCCACACCACCCTGAGCCACCCCCCCCCCCCCAAGCCGAGCCACTGCTGATTCTGACAGCAGGGTTGAGGAGGGGGGCAGCTCAGCTCAGCAGCAGCCCATTTGCTTCAGCACACATGGCCTGTTGCATCTGATCCCCCTCCAACATAACTTTGGGTGTTCAGAAGCCTGCCACTGACCCTACCTGTCCCCCCCCCCTGCTGCTGGAATCAATGGCATTGTGGAGCGGCAGCGCAGCATGGCTCAGCATGGGGGCAGTGTTCCCTCTAATTTTCTGTAGGCTGTGTGCGCATAAAATATCAGCTGTGTGCAGCTTTTGAAGGAAGGTTACATTTTTGTATGCTACATAACGACACTCGAAGTTATATACTTTAAAATTTGACTACACGTCAGAATACAGTATGTACACCACATTGATTTTAATCAAATTAAATGAAAATAGACGATTACTAAATTAAGTGGGAAATTTCTAGTAATTACAATCATAACTTTTAAATTTCAAGATGTCTGTGTTGTTTTCTATCAGAATCAGAGCCGTAATTTTTGTGCGCTCTGTTGTAAAGTATGTGTGCTCGCTTGGCAAGGTGTGTGCGCGCACACACGCGCACAGCTTAGAGGGAACAGTGCATGGGGGGGGGGGGCAGGCAGCATGGCCCAGCTCAGCGCAGGTTGGGGGGCAGTAGGCCATATGTGCTGTAGCATATGGCCTGCCACCCACAGCGATTTGCCGCCCTAGGCAGCTGCCTAAACCAGCTAGTGGATGGCCTGAACCTGCTTTTGGCCCTGGTAACCTGATGCCACTTGCCCTATCACTAAGTAGAGCCATCCCACAGGACAATGCCCAGTTTTGCTAGAACTCATGTGTAAAACTCGAGTTGGCCACTTTTTCCAGCGTTTAAATTAACTTTTTTTATTATTTCTGAAAGAAGCTCGTCGTCTCCGCTGCCTTCAGTCAGGAGAATGAATCGTGAATGGCTCTGACATTCCTCAACAAAGCAATAGCGTGCAGCAGGAAAATGAAACCAGGTCTGGTTTTCGGCCACGATTCTTTTCTCCGTTTTCGTAATCTCAGAGACTTACTCTCCTTCATGCATCTCACGTCCTTCGACAAATCTCGTTCATTCATTTCCATTGTTCCCTCCGCTCCAGGCTTTAAAGTTTTTCACCTAAACTGCTCGCGATTACTTCCAAGATGCGTATTTCCTTTTCTAGAGAGACAGGATGGCCCTGCTCGCAAAACCAGGGCGATGCACCTGCGTTAAACTCCAGATCCTCGGCACGGCAGGATCCTCCGAGAAGGAAGACGGCACATGGACCTGCCAAAAGCCACCAGGCTAGTCATCGATGTGCCCTCAAGCCCGAGCTCTTCGGAGGAGGCAAAAAGCAGGACGTGGTCCGCCCGATCCGGAGTCACTCGGATTCGGACGCACCACTGCTCACCTCCCACATTTGGGCAGTCTCTGCTTCCAGTCCTGCCCCACGCTCCTCTTTTTCTCCCCCTCTCCACTCTCCTTTCTCTCACTGATTCTCTTCTTAGAACAAACTCCCCATTCATTCCTCTTCTCTCCAGAAGTCCCGCGCGTTTCTAACTCTGTCTTTCCTCTTCTTTACCTTGTGATCGCTTTCTCCTCTTCCGGCCCCTGGAGCTCCTGCACCCACCATGTGAGACTCGGCGATCGCCTTCACCCCCGAGCCCAGGCCGGCTGGGGCTATGCAGCCGGGCGGAAACAGCACTCCCTGGCCCTGCGAAGTGAAAGAGCAGCTCTTCAGCCCCGGTACCTACGAGCTGCTGGCTCTGGCCGTGGCCACCATCGGCGTCCTGGGCTTGTGCAGTAACCTGCTGGGGCTGGTGCTTTATTCCAAGTTCGAGGGGCTGCGGACGCCCACCAACCTCCTGTTGCTGAACATCAGTCTCAGCCACCTGCTCGTGTCCCTCTTCGGGGTCACATTCACCTTCGTGGCCTGCAGGAGGAGGCGCTGGGTCTGGGACAAGGCGGGATGTGTTTGGGATGGATTCAACAGCTGCCTTTTTGGTAAGCGGGGAGAGGGAACAAGCTTGGTCTTTTATAACGCTTGGTCTTCAGCTTTTAGCACTGCTGAATAAGAGGCACATTGTGGCTATAGTGAAAGGTGGATTCTGGGTCTAAAGGGTTGCCTCCCCTGGCTTCTATCGGGTCTGAAAACAAACCTTTACTTTCCCTCCAGTGGCTAGGGATGCCAATGACATGACCGAGACTTGTCATTTGATTTAACCAAAAGGGGTGAGAACTGGTGCTGTCTTGTGGAAAGTCATTGCATGATAAAAAAAAAAAAAACAACAACAAAAAAAACAAACAGTAGCAGCAGCCCTTTAGAAGTGTGGTCTGTTTTTCGCTCAGAGGACATTCAAACCCAGCACTTTGATGCGATCCGCGAGCCTGGCTTTTCTTTTGTCGATCGGATTTGTCTTATACCTTTCCACTGTGTAATGAGGAATCCAGCATTGCTGTAGAGAAAATAGTATTAAAAATGAAAAGAGAGAGCAGGGAATAATAATAACAAAGAATAAAAGAATGAATATATGTGGTCTGAAAATAGTGTAACGATGCAGAGGCCTGATCTTTTGGCCGAAAAGGATGTCCAATAAATCATTTGTCCTATCAAAAGATGCATTCATTTAGCTAGTTTACTGTTATCCGCCAAAAACAAAATCTCTGTCTTGATAGATAGAAAATCACCTCCTTATAAGGGAAACCCTCTGGGACTGCAAGGCAGAGATTTTTGGTTTCCAAGATTTTGAGTGGAAATGTTCCATGATAACAACAAAGGTGGAAGTAATTAGTGTCCATTTAATGTTTTGTGGTTTTTTTAAATTATTGTAGACCTCTATTGATATTAATTCTAAAAGCTTTATAGCAAATATAATAAACCACAAACCATAACCATAAACCATTTAGTTATTATTTATTTCCTGCTGTTGAGAAGATGGGATGTAATGTGGTTGATTTCCAGAATGGAATTCCATGTCAACAGGTGGTAATATTGAGGTCCTCCCTGCAGGGCTGACTTTAGGCTGCCTGCCCTTTCAGATTTGCATCTGTCTAGTGCTAGGAGTTCAGCACATTGCTATCTTGTGGAACCAGCTTCTACAAGATATTAGGGAAGAGTTTTACTATTTTAGATTTTGCAAACTTTTGAAAGCGTGTTTTCTTATTGCTATGAAGAGAGATGATTTTTTTTAAGGTTGGGTATGTATGCTGTTTTTATATATTGCATTATATTTTGACGTGTAAATTAGCGGTATGCTTATGACAGGAGGCAGTGAATCAAATAAAATTATTCATTCCTTCATACTGAATCCTTCTTTTAGACTACCAAGAAGATGATGGACTGAATTTTGTCGCAAGTGGGACTTTTGCATGGAACAATGTGCAGAAACCCTGAAATGTTCCTTTTTTGTGTGTACGAGTATCTTGTGGGTGTTTTTGCACATTGTTCCATGCACAGTTTCACTTGCAAATTATTTTGAAAATTTCAGCCCTCTCAGTAGTAAACATAGTTCCTTTTAGAAGCCTTGTGTGGAAATAGCATTTGCAGATGTAGACTGGCTATTCCTATAACTGGCAATTTCAGAATGTCGCTAATTCAATGTGTAGAAGGTAGGGGCATGAAGATTTGAAGAGGGCATGTTGAGAGTGTGGTTTGTGCAGGGCAAAAAATTCTACACACATTTCTCTATTTTACAATGGGGAAATCATGTAGGGCATGATTTTCAGAAGGGCTGATATTTAAGCAGTTGGCATTTATGAAAAATATAGACTGTGGAATTTAAATAATGACCTGCTTACGTTGAAAGCACTGAAGAAGAAAGGTCCTGCTTATCTGAGAAATGTTCTAGATATCTGTGGTCCCACTCCTTAACCTATATTCCTCCAAATCAGTATTATCATTAGTTCCTTCATTAAAGTGGGCTCATTTGTGTGCGACATATAATCATGCCTTTTCATAGACCGAAACAACTTATCAGTTCCTATTCAGAAGGCAGCTCATTCTTTGGTGTAACCCTAGTCCCATGGATGGGGTGTTTTGTCCATACCACAGGCTTACCTTTTTGAGAAAAAGATGTGGTGGGATACTGATGGATGGGGATGCAAACAACCTACCCAAGGCCCTGATAGTTTGACAGACACAACACAACGCCTCAGCACTTCTCTCAAGAACATAGTCCAAAGAGTCTGTTTTTCTTTAAAATAAACACACACACACACACACACACACACACCTTTTATTGGTGAACTGTCCCCAAAATTATTTACAACAATCAAAAGGGAAATAAAGTGGAATAAAAATAGTCCAACTCACAAAACATTACAGCAGGAAAAAAAGCAGCAAATATATTCCCCGTAGTTTTTCTCTTGTATTGTCTGCTTTTACAGCTTGGTAGGCTGCTTTCCCAGACCTTCCTCCTCGGCCTCTAACCTGACTGGACGATGGAGGAGGAGGGAGGGAAGAGAAAGGGAGGTGCCGGACTATTGAAGGAGGAAGTAGGACTGAGCTGCCCTGGGAGGTGGGGGTAGGGATGCATGCCTAAAGGTTCACCTGGGATGGCAGATACCTTTTGGGATGGCTCTGTGGATGTGTCTGTACTAGGGATGTTTTCTTCTAAAAACCCCAAATTACAGTCCCTTCTTACATGCATGCACCTTGGAACAAAGGCACGTAACACAAAAGATAACCTCCTTGCTAGGTGTACAAGAGATACTGTCATTTGATCTTATACATTCTAGAGTGGAACTTCCAAGGCAGCTAGCTGGGATGCACCCCCTGGGTCCCACCAACTCCTGAGGAAATGATAGCAGTTGAAATATAGGGAGATGCACCTTTGGTTGGGTCTTTCCTGGTTTCTTAGTTCAAAACTCTTTAAATCATGGATATCCCAGACCCTCCTTGGTGTGTATTCCTCGCCCTTCTTTTCTCCTTAGGCCAAGCTGGTCTGGAAAACTGTCTCTCCTAGTTCAAGATCTAGCCAGTCGTGTAGAGAGGAAACTCTCTTCTGCAGCCTGGAAGCAGCATAAGGCCCCAATCCTCTAGCCACTAACAGCCTTGGATTCTGCAGAGCTTTAACACCAGCAGGATTCATTTAAACAAAGAGTGCCTAAGCGCTGGAGCAGCTGGACCCCGATTGGCATCTGCAATGGGGGAGTGAGAACGCAGGATACTCCCGCCCCCCTGTGCCTGGCGGGCTTGCACCTGAGGGCCCTTTGGTAAGGACAACAGAAAATATCAAGTCTGTCTCCAGTCGCAACACCTGCCCCAGCCATCGCTACACAAGCACACCTACCAATTACAACCCCAACACCTTCATCGAGCTATCAACGAAGAGTCTCCAGACCACCTAGCAACACTGTCCGGCTGAAAGGCACAGCATAACCGCAGCTCTACAAGTCCCACACCACCGAACAGACTCTCCCCCGACAAACATGCACCGGAAACATAGCCTCAACCAAGACAGCAACCAGAAGGTAACCCCCCCCCACACACACAATAATACGGCCCATGCCTTGGACCACTGCACCCCCATGGCCAATCCCCAGGTATTGAATACCTACGGTAAACAATGCTCACAATATACCCACTACTCTACTTGCTTCTGGCATGCCTACTGCTCTCCTCGGCACACAATCCCCATGCAAACCCAACACCAATACCATGGCACAATGACTACCCATTAGGGTGGTCCACTGCCATAGGGGAAAAAATAAAAGTAGGAATTTCTTTGCTCCCTGGCCTGATTCTGGTTCCAGTTATGTAGAAAACAATGTGTGCAAAGTTTGAAGCCAATCAAATAATATTTAGGGGTGGCTCAAGGTCCCTATCTATCAGGCCCCTGGATCCCCCCCAGGGGTCGTCAGACCACTGGGTATTATCCACTCATAGACGGGGGTATCATGCTTGCCAAGCACTCAATGTGGTCCAGATGCTAGTAAGGATTTTGACCATGTGGGGAACATCTTACGGTGTTGCGAGACAACACCCAGAAGGAACTGGAGTTGCTCTTCTTTTGTGGTGTGTTGGCCGTTGAACTCCTCAATGAGTTTGACCCCTCGCTCAGCCACATCGTTGATCACTGGAAGATTTTTTTACTTTCTTCAGACCGTCTTTGAATGATGCATTCTCTTCCCAGTCTTCTGGGTCTGCATTAAGAAAATCACTGTTGATGTCGAGGTGTTTCAGGAAACGGATTGACTTGCGAGTTGCAAAAGATTCAAGTGGTGGAATCATGGAACTTTTCAATTCGACCCGCTTTGGGGGATCTTCGTCTTCGTCATCATCCTCATCGCTTTCATCTGATTCTGCCGGGATCATGGCCGACACTATGGCCCGCTTTGTCGGTGCTGAAACAGCTTCATCGAACAGTGACAGTGCCACAAGCTCCTTTGACACATACCACAGATGCTGTTGCAGTTTGTCTCTGGCCGCTCTTCCAACACGGTCATTGTGGTAAGAGTGTAGTTTCTTCAGCATCTCCAAATCTGTTCGAGGAGCAACTGCGGCATCAGGGGCAGAAAACCAGGCTTCCACATGAATCAGGATGGAGAAAATGCTCACATCATGAACACAGGACTCCTCCCGTTGGGTAAGATCTTTGAGTTGTCCTCGGAACATCCAAATCTTGAGACAGTACAAGACTTTTGCCATCCATCTGGCATGATGGAAAGCTCCGGGTTTCTTGAAATTGAAACTAGGAAGTTTCCCTCCAAGGCAGACAATCGTTAACTCCAAGAATTCCAGGTAATCATCTCGGTGATTGCCCTGTGCCAACTTGGATTCCGCAAACTTCATGATGCGATCCCTGTCAGGTTGCAGCACCTCCAAGTCTTTTCCAGTTTGATAGTTGGACTTGTCAAGGGAGCCCCAATTCTTTTGGAACCGGCGAAAGAGTTGGACATCGGGACCCGATGAAGCTCCAGAGCATGTAGAGAATACTGCACCAAGAATTATTTCGTAAATGTGATGGCGGCATGCCAAATGAAGGACTGTGCGACGGAGTCTCTGTTCTAGAAGAATGCACGCTCCTGATCGACGTTCCATGTTCGATGCAGTTGTATCAAAGCAGAAGCCTGCAACCTTTTCATCCAAACACCATTCCTGTAACAGTTCATAAACTGCTGCAGCTTGATTCTCGCCCGTTCCTGATGTCAGTTTTGGTACACCAAGAAGTTGTGTTTCTCCAGTGGAGACAGCCGTTATCAAAACTGGAAGGCGGTCAACGGATGTGGTTGAACAGAGGAGAGATGGCAATAACTTGCTATCCCAATGCACAATGCATGTTTTGCCTTCGGCTTTGAATGCGTTGTGCAGGTCCGTCCATTGTTGCTGACGGTGCTTTTCTCTATGGCGCTTGACGCTGGAGCGGCAGATATTGAGCTCCCCAGGATAATGTCCCAGACTTCTGGAGGTTTCAGCTACCACAAACAGAGCATTGCGATCCGTTGTCCCTGTCCGATCCAGGGCTGCTGTAAGCTCTGGGGTCCAGACATTGTTAGGTCGAAACTGCTTCGTTTGTGGAGTTGCTTTCTTCTGTCCGTTATCTGAATCCGCAGATGTCGACGAGTCTTCACCTGACTCTGCTGAGGAAGAAGATCCTTCCAGCTGAACTTGGCTTGTAGTTGCCTCGGCTTCGGCAACATGTTTTTGTCTGCGCCTTTTCAGTTCTTCTTCTCGCTGTTGCGATCTTGCTTCCGTGTTGGCCAGTTTCTTGTCCATCACGCACATTGAGCCGCGGCGCCCTGGTTCTCGTTGCGCTATTAAGAATTCTTTGTCTTCTTGAATATGAATTAAAGACATTGCATTGGCATGTGCCACATCAAATAGGTTTTTCATTGCAACCTGGAATTCTTTTTCATTTGCCTCTTGTTTCCCTCCTCTCCCTTTGTTTTTCTTCAAAAGTTTCCACTGATTGAACAATTTCTTTACTTTTTCTTGAATTTTGTCATTTCTTTGAACAGGAAGCCTGGCCTTTTCCCAGTAAGCTTCTACTTCACTTGTTACAATAGATGCACTTTCACTAACGCCTTTGTTTAATGTCATATGGTGATGTAAAAATACACTTAACACTTGCTCCTTGCTGGGGAGCTTGGCCCCAAGAATTGTGGTGGACATTTCTTCAATGAGATAAAAACCACGTTTTTTTGCCATCTGAAAAGAATAAAGATACAAAGATAATAGTACAATGTCTTTGCCACCTCTCAGAGACGAGATTAGTTCAAATATGACGCAATCAAATGTAATCAGCGTGGAACTGAGTGGATGATACAAGATGATGCAACATTTCATCATCTGCTCCCAGGGGGAAATCTCAAGACTTGTTGAGCCACCCCTAAATATTATTTTGATTGGCTTCAAACTTTGTACACAGTGTTTTCTACCTAAATGGAACCAGAATCAGGCCAGGGAGCAAAGGAATTCAGGAATTCATTTTTATGGACCACCCTACTACCCATCCATACAAATGTTCAAACCACACCCAGGCAAGGCATATAGGATCCCCCATGCACACTACCCCAACCTCTTTCAAATTGCCCCACAATCATACACTGCGCTGTGCTCTCATAAATTCCTGCTCAATCCAGAACAAAACCCAGATCATTAGAGATTGCCTTTCATCTCGTAACATAGACATACTATGCATAGCTGAAATATGGATCTCCAGAAACGGATAATGTACTACTAAACCAACTCACACCAAGCGGATACACAATATATCAGTGCCCAAGAACTCAATGTAGAGGAGGTGGAGTGATGATCATAGCCAGAAGCAACCTCAACTTCTGATGCCGTGAAAGTACCTATGAATCGGACTCCATCACAATCATAAACAAACTACCATAGGCCTTATTTGCACCTACCACTAACACCAATGATCTATCAGTGATCTTGGACAGAGTAATAACTGCATCAAAAACCGGAAAGGACCTTCCGGTGACTCCTCCTGCTGGCGGAGTCGAGTCTTGCTCTGAAGTGGTGGGAGCGGTAGCTCATGAGCGGGGCCTGCTCGAGGTGGTCTCCGGTGAACAGTCATTTACAGCAGGAGCTGCAGGCTCGGTGGTGTTTCCAACTTCAGTGGCAGCGGTTTCCACCCAAGGACTGAGTGGGTCTGGGGCTTCACTTTGCCGCGTCCAGCTGTGATCTCTCTGGAGAGCATTTGGGAGGCGATTTCTCAGCTTTCCACTGTTGTAAGTCAGCAGTTGGCTTTGTCTACCTCTCGGGTGGATAAGCTTGAAGACTCCTGCTCCAAACTTAAGACTGATGTGGTGGATATTAAAGGGAAAGCAGATATTGTAGACCAGAAACTGTTGTGGGCTTCTGAAGTATCGGAGTCCTTAGTAAAGGATAATTTGGCCATAAGGTTGAAGCTGGAATCATTAGAAAATGCTACCAGGTCTTCCAATATCCGTTTGCTTAATTTTCCTACAGTTCCTGCGGTTGCTCCTTTGGAACTGTTTAAGAAGTATCTTCAAGAAGCACTGTTGGTGCCATATGGTTTAATTCCTCCAGTATCTAAAGTATACTTTTTGCCATCAGGTAAGAAAGTGGGGGAGAAGGTAGTTGGATCGTTGGATATGGATTTCCTGGACGTATCAGCTTTGCTTCAAACTCCTAAGGATGATGAATTAGCTGTTTCCACCATGTTAGTTACTTTTGCATTACCATCGGATAGAGATTGGATTATCAAACTATATTTCAAAAAGCGTGCCAACTTGTTTATGGGTAAGAGAATTTCGATCTTCCCAGATGTGGCCAGAGAGACTCAAAAAAGACGCAAATCTTTCTTATTGTTACGTCCTGGGGTGACTCAGATGGGGGCTTCTTTTGTACTTCGTTTTCCATGTAAATGTATAATTGTATTTCAGTCCCACAAATATGTTTTCTTTCAGCCTGTGGACCTGTCTTCCTTTATCAGTACCCATATTGTTACATCTTCTCCTTCTTGAGTGGTTCCCCATTATTATGGAGTAGAATGCTTGGTTCTCTGCCCTCTCTTGGTTTTTTGGTATAACTTTTTTTTTTTTCAAATCATACCGTGGAGTTCCTGTCTGTATGTTTGTTATGCTTGTTATGCTGCTCTCCCTTTTCATGAGGACTATCGATACTCTTATATAATGTTTCTTGATTTGTTTTCTTATATTGTTATTGAAACAGGTGTATCTTTACTGTACAAGCGTGTTGCTTGATTAATTGTAAAATGCATAAATAGAAAATTAAAAAAAAAATGGAAAGGACCTCCTAGTACTAGGAGACTTTAACTTCCCCTCCCTACAACAGAGCCATGTACACACCTTCATTCAAGCAATGTCAGTAATGGACCTTACACAACTCGTAAACATCCCCACACATGAGAAAGGCAACACCCTGCCCCTAATCTTCTTCAACAACCATTCAAACAAGACGGGCCCCCCCACACACACTCTATTCAGGCATACCCAGTTCCATGATATCATAAACTCATCAACATCTCCCTCCCACAGAACCCTCTCAGCAAAAATCTCAGCCAGCATCCATCAATAAGAAGGTTTAATCCCTTCAAGGACAATTTCATTCATGACACCCTCGCACAACTTACTGAAGACCTCCAAGGACCTAAATGCAACAACATCACCAGAAATGCAGCCGCTGCCACCAGTACTACCACATCCACTCACATGAAACAACCTAAGACTGAGTAGTACGCTTCAGCTCTCCGCAACCTGAAACGATAACTCCGCAAGCATGAATGAAGATGGTACAAAACTGAAAACAATGAAGATAAACTACAATATCTGCAACTTCTGAAGGACTACCACATCACAACAGACAAAAGCTAGACATGAACACCACACTAAACTATGCAACTCTGCAATCAACCAAACAAGAGAGCTCTTTAACATTGTAAAACACCTGGCTAAAATGACATCCACCGAAAACTTAGAAATCACACTTGTCCCCCACCAACTGGCTCAACATTATAAACAACTGTACTCCCAACCCGAAATCCCTTATCCACCCCTGCAGAAGATGATCACCCAGACCCCAGGATCTCCTTCACCAATATCACTTAAAGTCAAATTGAGAACACCATAGCATCACTAAACAAACAACCTCTCCTCTGGATCCCTGCCTCGTATCATGGATTAAGGCGACCAAAAAGAAACTGAGTGGACCAATCACCAAAATCACATGGTCAATACTTCAACAAGGTGTTATTCCCACATGCCTGAAAACCTCCTCTATATGGCCAACACTAAAAAAAAACCTACTCTTGACCTTTCTGACCCATCATCACACAGATCCATCGCCAGCCTACCTTTCACAGCCATGATCATCATTGAAAAAACAGTCCAACACCAACTTCAAGACCATATCGACAAACAACCTCCTCGACCCTCAGCAACATGGGTTCTGTCCACATCATGGAGTGGGAACACTACTGACCACTCTGATAAATACCGTAATCCAAGGAATGCAGCACATCAACCATGGCTTCCTATTAATCTTCCTAGACATCTTATCAGCCTTTGACACTGTAAACCACCAAATCCTACTACAACATCTCCACACCAATGGCATTCAAGGGACTGTACTTAAATGGTTCACATCCTACCTCTCAGATTAGACACCAACAGATAAAAATCGGTCAAAACATCTCCACCCCGTGCAAGCAAACTCAAGGAGTCCCCCAAGGATCCACCCTCTCTGCTCTCCTTTTTAACCTCTCCCTTCAGCCACTGTGTGAAATCATAAAATCACACAACCTCAGTGTCCACATCTACGCTGATGACATCATGATCTACAGACCAATCAACACAAACCGACCCACAATATCTGCCCACCAGGAATGTTTTATCAAAGTAACCAACTGGCTAAAAGACAACAACCTACAAATCAACTACAGCAAAACAGAGGCCCTCTACACAACGAAAGATACCACCTTTGTCCCCCTTCCTACAATAAAGCTGAACAATACAACAATTTAAAACCCAAACTGAAGTCAAGTACCTTGGAGTCACCCTCGATCAACATCTCACATTCAAAGCCCACATCAACAAAATCACTCTGGACCATTTACTACAAATCGAAGATACTACATCTCCTCCGACCTCTCCTCGAATCAACAGACTTCCGCACTGTAGTACAAGCCTCTATAATACCCCACCTGGATTACTGCAACACCATCTACCAAGGACTTCCACACTCCTACCACTGCAAACAGCTCTCCTTGCAACAGCCAGAACCATACAAGCAGCAGCAGCAAGACTAGATCACATAACACCAATACTCAAACAGCTCCACTGGCTCCCATTACAGAGCCGAATAAAATTCAAAACTAACATGCTAACCCACAAGGCAATCCACTCCGACCACCGCCCCCCCCCCACACCTCCACACGTTACCTCAGCCTTCCCAACCTCACAGATGTAGATGGACCTCCATGAAAAACACCCTTACTATCCTCCACATCAGAACCAAATCCAACCAGCAAGCATGTAAATGAGCCTTCCAACTTTATGCTCCCTCCATGTGGAACAATCTACCAGACCAGCCTCAGGAACAGCGGAGCCTGGTTGCTGGTCAAGATGGACGTGTAAGAGCTGAGCTCTGGAGGGCAATCGGCAAGAATCCTGACTTCTGCTGTCTTTAATCAAATAGTTCCTACCTACTTGGATATTATTCAATCCCGGATATGTCAGGCCCCAAACCGATGCGGCTGGATTACCAAGTATCTCAAAACGCCAGCGCAAAGAGAACCAAAATGGAACCTCTCTCTCCTCACAAGATGGCGGTCATCTGAGACTGTCCTGAGACTTTGCATGAGCTCCTGGCTGAGATTTGGGCAGCAAAAGACCTGGTCAAATGTAACGGAGAGTCGCTATGTGCAATTTAGGAAGATATCAGTGCTTTGAGAACGTCTATCGAGTCAATTATGGCTCGTTTGGAGAAGGTAGAGAATGTTGTGGCATCACATGGGGAAAGGCTTAAGACCGTTGAGAAGCAGGCCAAGCTGATACGTTCACTACAAAGAGACGTGGAAGATGGCAATAACCGCTCATGGAGGAACAACATAAGAATACTAGGAGTACCTGAGGGAGCAGAGGGTCCTGATATGATGTCCTTTTTGCAGGCCATGATTCCGGGGGTGTTAAAGTTGCAGTTTGTTATGCCATTCGAAATTGAGCATGCCCATCGAGTGCCTACTCAGTCCGTGGTCACGGGCAAGCATCCACACCCAATCATCTTGAAAGGTCTATGTTTTCAGCAAGTAGTGCAAATAATGGGAGCTGCCAGAGCACTTTCAACTTTGGAATACCAGGGACATACACTCCTGTTTTTCCCGGACTTCGTGAAGGCAACGGTGGATCGGAGAAAGAGTTTTCTGGTGCTGCGTCCACGCTTGTTACAGCTGCAGGCCCGTTTTGGGCTGCTCTATCCTGCCCGCATGAGAGTCACGCTGCATAACCAGACGAAGACTTTTGATGATCCAGGGGAGTTATATGCATTTCTGGAAGATAAGGTGGCAGCGGTGATGCAGTGAAATTTACTTTGCAGCTTTATTTGGTGCTGTTTCACGGCATTTGCTATCAAGGCGTTTGACTGATCTGAGGTCGTGTAAAGGAGATTTATCCACGCAGAAGCAATATTTAATCATGCAGTATTGCTATATACTGGGACATTCATTTTGTTTTCTTTGAAGGAACTCCATGGTTCTATCCTGGTCAAGATGTTTTCCTGTTCTCTCTCTCTTTCTTCTTTTGTGTTTTGTGTTGTTTGTGATGTCTATAGTGGTTGAGAGAGTCTTGGGGCTTGGAGGAGTGGGTGGACCTGATTCATTAGGCTGGGTCTTTTAGGTCATAAACTGATTCGGCAAGGGCTGCCACGCAGATCTAGTGGTTAGGGTTTTGAGTACATTGTCTTTTCTCTTATTGTGGGAGGTGGGCAAAGTGTGAAATTTTAAGTGGCAAAGAAGTGGGAATGTATTAGGCCATTTTGCCCTCCATGTCTGTCTTGTCCTGGTGGGCTCACCCGCTAATTTTGTGTGTTGTATAGCCTCCCTGGGTTTGGTTTTGTGATGTGTTTTTCAGAATTATGTGTTTTTATTGTGATGAATCATGTGTAGGGGCCAGGGCTAAATTATATCTCCTTTTGTTGTGTTTCATTTTTGGGCTATAAGTGCAGCTAACACACTGAGGGCGCTTAAGATGTTGTTCTACAATGTAGAACTATATGCAACAATTTGGTATGTTTTTGCAACATTTGACTGTCAATTTGAGCTATATTATCAGTATGTCTTCCTTTAAGATAGTTTCACTGAATGTTAAGGGCATTAACAATCCCATTATGAGGAAAAAGATTTTTCTGTATGGCAAGAAACATAAGAACATAAGATATGCCATACTGGGTCAGACCAAGGTCCATCAAGCCCAGTATTCTGTTTCCAACAGTGGCCAATCTAGGTCATATGTACCTAGCAGTTTCCCCAAGAGACACAAGTTCCACAATGCTTGTACTGGGTCAAGCATTGATATCTTCGGTCACTTCTTAATAATGGTTTATGGACCTTTCCTCCAGGAACTTGTCCAAACCTTTTTTAACCCAGCTACACTAACAGCCTTTACTACATCCTCCGGTAACAAATTCCAGAGTTTGATTACACGTTGAGTGAAAAAATATTTTCTTTTATTAGTCTTAAATAGTTTACCCTGTAGCTTCATTGCATGTCCCCTAGTCTTTCTATATTCTGATAACGTAAACAATCAATCTACGTTTACCCGTTCCACTCCGTTCATTAATTTATAGACTTCTATCATATCTCCCCTCAGCCGTCTCTTTTCCAGGTTAAAGAGCCCTAACCTTTTTAGCCTTTCCTCATAGGAGTATCCTTCCATCCCCTTTACCATTTTGGTGGCTCTTCTCTGAACCTTTTCTAAAATCGCTATATCCTTTTTAAGATATGGCGACCAGAATTGCACACAATATTCAAGGTGCGGTCTCACCATGGAACGATATAGAGGCATTATAATAACTTTTTGTTTTATTTTCCATTCCTTTCCTTATCATACCTAGCATTCTATTTGCTCTCTTGGCCGCTGCTGCACACTGGGCCGAGGGTTTTAACATGGTATCCACAATGACGCCTAAATCTTTTTCCTGGGTGGTGGTTCCTAATGTGGAACCTTGCATCGTGTAACCATAGTTTGGGTTGTTCTTCCCTAGGTGCATAACCTTGCACTTGTCCACATTAAATTTCATCTGCCATTTTGATGCCCAGTCTTCCAATTTATCAAGATCCTCTTGCAATTTTTCACAATCCTCTTGGGTTTTAACAACTTTAAATAGTTTTGTGTCATCTGCAAATTTGATAACCTCACTCGTTATTCCACTTTCCAGGTCATTTATGAATATGTCAAAAAGCAGCGGACCCAGCACAGATCCCTGGGGTGCACCACTATTCACCTTTCTCCATTGGGAAAATTGGCCATTTAGCCCTAACCTCTGCTTTCTATCTTTTAACCAGTTCCTGATCCACAATAGTACACTGCCTCCTATCCCATGACTCTTTAGTTTTGCCAAAAGTCTCTGATGAGGGACCTTGTCAAAGGCTTTCTGAAAGTCCAGATACACAATATCAACCGACTCACCTTTGTCCACCTGTTTATTCACTCCTTCAAAAAAACATAACAGATTAGTAAGACAAGATCTTCCTTGTCTAAAGCCATGTTGGCTGTCTCCCATTAGGTCGTGACTATCTACATGCTGAGTAATTTTATTCTTTATGATGGTTTCTACCATTTTTCCCGGTACTGACGTCAGGCTCACCGGTCTGTAGTTTCCCGGATCACCCCTGGAACCCTTTTTAAAAATTGGTGTTACATTGGCGATCCTCCAATCTTCAGGTATTAGAGATGATTTTAATGATAGTTCACAGATTACTAATAGCAGGTCTGCAATCACATATTTCAGTTCTTTCAACACCCTTGGATGTATACCATCCGGCCCAGGTGATTTGCTACTCTTCAGTTTATCTAATAGTTGTAAGACATCTTCCCGATGTATCGATATTTCCTTCAATTCTTCCGCACCTTTAAATACCACTTCAGTCATGGGTAACATCCCTACATCTTCCTCAGTAAAGACTGAAGCAAAGAATTCATTCAGTCTCTCCGCTATCGCCTTGTCGCCTCTTAGTGCTCCTTTATCATCTAATGGACCAACTGACTCTCTCACAGGTTTTTTGCTACGAATGTACTTGAAAAGGTCTTTATTTCATGTTTTTGCTTCCGCAGCAAGCTTCTTCTCAAATTCTCTCTTTGCCTGCCTTATCAATGCCTTGCATTTGACTTGCCAGTGCTTGTGCTGTTTCCAGGTTTCGTCATTTGGCTCTTTTTTCCATTTCCTGAAAGATGCTTTTTTGGCAACAACAGCCTCTCTGACCTCACCTTTAAACCATGCTGGCAGTTTTTTGGACTTCCTTCCACTTTTCTTAAAGCGTGGAATACAGCTGGTCTGGGCTTCCAAGATAGTATTTTTCAACAACATCCAAGCTTGATGTACGTCTTTAACCTTTGCAACTGCTCCTTTTAGTTTTTTCTTAACTGTTTTCCTCATTTTATCATAGTCTCCCTTTTGAAAGTTAAAGGGTAGTACTGTGAATTTCCTTACTATCCCTCCTCCACTAATTAAATCAAAGGCGATCATGCTATGATCACTATTGCCAAGTGGCCCCAACATCCTTATCTCTTGCACTAGATCTAGTGTTCCACTAAGGACTAGGTCTAATATGGCTTCCCCTCTGGTCGGTTCATGAACCAGCTGCTCCAAGAAGCAGTCATTTATTTCATCTAGGAACTTTATCTCCCTAGCATGTCCTGCTGTGACACTGACCCAGTCGATGCCGGGGTAATTGAAATCACCCATTATTATTACTGCACTGTAACTTTTGCTAGCTTCCTTGATTTCTTTGAGCATTTCATCATCCATTTGTTCATTCTGGCCAGGCGGACGATAGTACACCCCCACTGCCATCGCCTTCCCCTTTTTACATGGAATTTCAATCCATAGAGATTCTACAGCAAATTTTGTTTCTTGCAAAACTTTAATCCTTTCTGACTCAATGCCCTCTCTAACATAGAGCGCAACCCCTCCACCAATTTGATCAGCTCTATCATTACGATATAGTTTGTACCCAGGTATCACAGTGTCCCACTGGTTGTCCTCCTTCCACCATGTCTCTGATATTCCAATCATATCTAACCTCTCGTTTAGTGCTATATATTCTAACTCTCCCATCTTGTTTTTTAGACTTCTAGCATTTGCATACAAGCATTTTAGAGACTGTATTTTATTCATATTAATTTGGCTATTCGTAGACATGGGTAATTTGGGATCTTTAAGCTCTGTCTGCTCCATACTCAAGGGCATTTGGGCTACTTTACTCTTTTTTGGAACCTCTCTGCTTTTTGTAGTATCCTTCAAGGATACATTCTTCCGAACCATGCGCTCTTGGGCGACTGTCGGCTTTCCCCTATTATCTAGTTTAAAAGTTGCTCTTTCTCCTTTTTAAAGGTTAATGCCAGCAGCCTGGTTCCATCCCGGTTAAGGTGAAGCCCATCCCTTCGGAAGAGCCCCTCCTTTCCCCAGAATGTTCCCCAGTTCCTAACAAATCCAAACCCCTCATCTCTGCACCATTGTCTCATCCATGCATTGAGACTCCGGAGCTCTGCCTGCCTTTTGGGTCCTGCGCGTGGAACGGGAAGCATTTCGGAGAATGCTACCCTGGAAGTTCTGGATTTCAACTTCCTACCTAAAAGCCTAAATTTAGCTTCCAGAACCTCCTTACCACATTTTCTGTCATTGGTACCGACATGTACCAAGACAGCAGACTCCTCCCCAGCACTATCTAAGACCTTATCTAGGTGGCGCGTGAGGTCTGCTACCTTCGCACCAGGCAGGCATGTTACCAGGCGATCCTCACGTCCACCAGCCACCCAGCTATCTACATGCCTAATGATCGAATCACCAAATATAACTGCTGTCCTAACCCTTCCCTCATGGGCACTTGGCCCTGGAGAAACCTCCTCGGTGCGAGAGGGGTTTACATCACCTGGAGGACAGGTCCTAGTTACAGGATCACTTCCTGCCACACCAGGGTGATGCTCTCCTGTCACGTGACCTCTCTCCTCCATGGCAACAGGGATGCTGCCGGACTGGAGGTGGGACTTCAGGACTATACCCTGTAGGTCTCGTCTATGTACCTCTCTGTCTGTCTTATGCTTTCCAAGTCTGCTACTTTAGCCTCTAGAGAACGGACTTGTTCCCTGAGAGCAAACAGCTCCTTGCACCTAGTGCACACGTAAGACCTCTCACCAGCTGGGAGAAAATCATACATGTGACACTCAATGCAAAAGACTGGAAAGCCCACATCCCGCTGCTGGACTGCTGTCTGCATCTTAGTTTTAAGTTTGTGTTTAGATCTTTAAGTTCTTTACGTACTAAAGGGTGCTATGGATATTTATACCACTAAAACTGTACCTAATAAGTTTAATATACCTTGTTCACCTGAAGCTTAATTAATCTCAGGTCCTTAGTGTATGACTGATTTGGGTAATGAGCTTCACCTGAGAGCACCTCCTGTCTTTTAAGTTGTGCAAGTACCTATAAAGCTGTGATTATCCCAGGGGAGGGTGGGTGTGGGGAGGGAGGGAGGGATATAACACTTATTAAAAGAGGGCTGCTACACAGTACCCTGTCCTGTGCTGCTGAGGTAAGCTATATTCTGATTTGATTTAAATTATAGCTCTTTGCTGCTGCTAGGCTCTAACCTATTATGAAATTTAAACTACAAGCTCTCTGCTGGATTCTAAATTTAACCAGAAAGCTCTCTTCTGTGTTTTAATTTGAAACTAAAAGTACTTAGCTGATGCTAGGCCCTGAGTGACTATGAAATTTAAACTTCAAGCTCTCTGCTGGATTCTAAATTTAACCAGAAAGCTCTCTTCTGTGTTTTAATTTGAAACTAAAAGTACTTTGCTGATGCTAGGCCCTAACCTATTATGAAATTTAAACTACAAGCTCTCTGCTGGATTCTAAATTTAACCAGAAAGCTCTCTTCTGTGTTTTAATTTGAAACTAAAAGTACTTTGCTGATGCTAGGCCCTGAGTGACTATGAAATTTAAACTACAAGCTCTCTGCTGGATTCTAAAGTTAACCAGAAAGCTCTCTTCTGTGTTTTAAATTGAAACTAAAAGTACTTTGCTGATGCTAGGCCCTGAGTGACTATGAAATTTAAACTACAAGCTCTCTGCTGGATTCTAAAGTTAACCAGAAAGCTCTCTTCTGTGTTTTAAATTGGAACTAAAAGTACTTTGCTGATGCTAGGCCCTGAGTGACTATGAAATTTAAACTACAAGCTTTCTGCTGGATTCTAAATTTAACCAGAAAGCTCTCTTCTGTGTTTTAAATTGAAACTAAAAGTACTTTGCTGATGCTAGGCCCTGAGTGACTATGAAATTTAAACTACAGCTCTCTACTGGGTATGAAAGGTAACCAGAAAGTTCTCTTCTGTGTTTTAAATTGAATCTTAAACTGTTGCTACTAGGCCCTGACTGATTTAACAAAAATAGTGGGTTCACAGATTAATTAGCTTTAAAAGAAAAAAATTTCTTTCAGAAAAATTCCCAGAAGTATATACTCACAATTTCAGATTTCTCTCCAGAAGTAACAGCCCCCCTTTCTAGTCCTTCAAGAAAGTGCTGACATCTTACTGTTACAGGAGAAACATTTGAATGTAAATGAGTCATTAAAACTAGATGCAAATCCCTTTTCTCTAGTGGCTTTTTCAGCTGCCCAGCATAAGAAAAACGGGGTAGCCATTTTGGTAAGGAAAGCTCTATCCCCCATGATTATTCAAACTAGGTCTGATACCGATGGGTGGTGGACAATGGCTGTCATTAAAATTGGATCCGCTGTACTGGCTTTAATTAATATTTATGCTCCTAACATTGATTGTCCTACCTTTTTTTGCTCCATTGTGGCCTTGGCGCAGGAGGTGTCCAGCTATCCGACTCTAGTAGGAGGAGACTTCAACCTCATGTTAGACCATTGGTGGACAGGAGTCCAGTGCAAACTGTAGGCCGGGCTCATCTACAAAGTATTCCTAAATATCACCAATGAAAGGCTCAGACAACAGTTACTTGGCTACAAAAACTCTTTATTTGGCATAGCAAAATAATTGTAAATGCAGATAGCAAATGTCTGTCTGAGAGATGGCAGGCAACGTTCCTTCTCTTAGCAGAGAAGCAAGGCTGCCCCTGATGCTCTATAGTTGCCTTCTTATATACCCCTCTGTCACAAAGTTCCAGAAAGTTCTGCATAAATTCTTATGTCATTTGCAGCTTTCTGCAAAGTTCTCTCCCCGGGACCCTCCCATGTTTATCAGGTCTCGCAGCTTGTGTTTCAAGGTCTGCTTATCTGTGCTGCTGACTGCAGCCCTCTGCTTCTTCCTGTGTTCTGTATGTGTTATTCCATCTCCTGGCACTGCTTGTAATCTTCAAGGCTCAGAGTATTTGTGCTCATTGTTTCTAGCTTGGCCTGTATTTTTTCTTGTCTGGGACCAAACTCTGCACATTCCTGTCCAAATTGTGGTTCCCTAGACTCTTTTATAGTAGACCACATATACTCTCTCTTGTAGCCCACATGCTTTTCTTCGGTGCCAGCCATATATTGCTGTGTGCATTTCCAGCAGACAAGGGTGCAGTCATATAAAGCAAACATATAAAGCAGACCTGAGCCAATTATCCCCTCGGAACCATTAGAGTTCCCAGGGCTCACCCAGTTCTTGTATATTTAATGCAGGAATTGGGCCTGATAGACATTTGGCGGTTGCAACACCCTACAGATAAAGAATTCACTTTCTTCTCTCCTCCTCATAACTCGTTATCACGTATTGTGGTGATGCGCAGGTAGCTGAGCCTTTTAAAACTAGGAAAAAAGAGTTTTTTTCTCATGAGCGGGGGAAGGGCTCACTACAGCATAGCTCCCAGGCAGGGAATGAGGCTAGAATACACACTAATAGGGATAGCTTGAAGCCACACCCAGCCTCTAGAGCTCGTGCAGGCAGAGAGGGGGTGGGGCCAGAGAAGGAAACAAGCTGCAGGATATTTAAGCTGCGTCACTCAGGAAGTGGGCAGGCAACGAAGAGAGAGGCAGAGAGAGAGGCAGGAGGGCTGAGGAATATAAGCAGAGGCACAGCAAGAGACACGAGGAAAAAGAGAGACACAAGCAGTAACACAGAGAGAGGACGTGCTCAAGGAAAACTGCATGCTAAAAGCCAGGAGGAGAGGCCAAGAGTCCAGAGGAGCCAAGGGAAGGAACAGCAGCATAAAGCTGTAAGGCCTGGAGGTTCAAAGGGGACCAGCCATAACTCCCAAGGCAAGTGCAAAGATTGTGGGCATGAGTGGAGCTGGGGAAAACGTCAAGAGTATATGACTGATTCTGAGAGTGACAGCTCAAGTCCTGAGTCTGTGTTTAGGCAGTACAGAAAACCAGTTGGGAAGAGGGTTTCTGCCAGTAAAGCAATTTGTGTGTGTCCTGAACAGGAGTGTCTAAGAGGAAGAAGGGCAAGAGCTTTTGACCCGGTAAAAAGGGGACCCCAGAAGTTAAAATGGGGGAAGCTTCTTAGGCTTTTAAAGGACGTGAAGCATAGCGTTCCAGAACGTGCCCCAAGCCCTGAGTGTTACAGTACCCCAGAAGAAATGGAAGTAGACTCATACTCAGACTCTCCAATATCCTCTGCGGAATCCATGGAGTGTGGGATTTGTATAAGCCGTGTTTAATACTTTTATAAGAAGCTGTGAGTAACAGGTTAAGAAGATATCTGTGCTGGTGTTGTTATGTGCCAAGCTGAAAAGCAGACAAGAAGTCATATGAACCTCATTGTTTAAAGCAGCCAATTGTATCTCTGAAGAAACCAGGCTTAACAGGGCTAGCGTTTTAAACCAGGAGGCAGCACAGGAGAGATATCCTAATCTGCAGCAGCTGAGAGTAAAGGTCAAAAACTGTCTTACAGAAGTTTTTGGAAAACTGTGCATTTAAAAAGTGTTACACTGCTTTGTAAATGAAAGAAGCTGAAAAGAGTAATCAAGAGTGAAGTAATTACTTGAAGAAATATTGCTGAGAAGTCTAAAGGGAGAAAATATCCTATATTTTCAGTTTGTGATATTGTTTGCCTTATCAAGGTCATTTGCCTCAGCAAGGTCACTTGCCAAAAGTTGGTTCCAGAAAGAAATAAATAAAAGCAATTTAAGTAACAAATTGTCCTGTGTTCCTCTTCCATTCGGATTGCTGACAAAGCAAAACCACAACTACACAAAGAAGAGTGACGTCCCGCGATCCCCACTAGGCAACCGCCTAGTCGCCTCGCCACGGAAGTATCACAGTATAGACTTCTTTCTAGTCTCCAAGGGACTTTGCTCTAGAATTAGTGAGTCTACTATTCATGCGGCTCATATCTCTGATCACTCCGCAATCTCTTTCGCTCTATTTGACTCAATGAGCTATCAATCTCACTCATGCTGGCAATTTGATAGGACTCTTCTAGCCAGTCAGGAATTTCGGGAGACCATCCAGGTGGCTATAGAGGAGTATTTTCAATTCAATCTACCGAAAGACTCCTCGGGGTGGGTGTGGTGGGAAGGCTTTAAAGCTAGTATACAAGCCACCATTACTAGTTTTGCTATAAAGCAGGCTAAACAGCGTAAAGCAGAGCTTAGTGCACTAGACAAGCAGATTAAAGCGTGAGAACGTATCTTATGCCAGAAATCTGATCCTCAAACATCAAATAACAGAACCCCCCAATGTCCAAATGACTACAAAAATGTATCCAAAACCGAGAGTCATTGGAAAAACCACAAGGATTCCCCCAACACTTTCAGTAAGCTTGTAAACTCAAGTTTTTGTCGGGACCAGATCGGCAAGAGAGGGGAGGGGAAAACTCCCTCCTCAGCGTCGAACGGGCCCGTTTTATTCAACAAGCAACAAGCAAAAAAGAGTGAACATAGTGCAAAAACACACTTATCTGTGAAAGAAGGCGAGAGGACTTTAAATCGGTTCAGCACAGCACGACATGCATGTTTCGGGCGTCAGCAGCCCTGTATCAAGTGCTCAATAATTGAACTGAAGGGTCGCCTCTAAAACAAAACCGGAATCCCCGGGATATTTAAACATGGCAGATTGGCAGCTGGTTGGTTAACTTGAACACGTGTAAAAGAGGAGGGCCAAAAACGTCAATGGTGCAAAAGGACAGCAATCCGATCACACTCCACCAATCGCATTCCAAATTGAGACCTTGAGGTTCCACAGTGTGTAATCGGAAAATCCACTGCTGTTCTCGCAATTGGAGCCGATGTTCTCGATCACCCCCCCGCAGATGGACTGGAATGGAATCTATAATTCGCCAACGTAAGTCGGAAAACATATGACCCTTAGCCACACAGTGAGCCACAATCGGCGCAGAAACGATCTTATTGCGCAATCGAGAAGCGTGTTCACCCAATCGAATGCGCACCGGCCGGATCGTTCTGCCGATATAGGAAAGGCCACAAGGGCAGGAAAGCAGGTAAACCACATAAGATGATTGGCAAGTGGAACTCCCAAAAAATGTATAGATTTTGCCCGTTGACTCATGAGTCCATTGAATACCTTCCATGGTGGTAGAACAATACTTGCAATGTTGACAAGCCCAATGTCCCTGTCTCGTGTTTTCTGGCAAAATTGCAGCAGGGAGAGGAGAAGGAGAAACTGAATGAACTAACCGGTCCCGAAGATTGGGCCCCCTAGTATAAGCCAACTGTAAAGGCTTCTGAAAGCATGAATGTAATTGCAGGATATGCCAATGTTTCTTCAATAAGCCAGTCACCTGAGCAGTATCTGTCATGAAAGGGAGTACCCCAGTAATGACCGGTGAATTTTCTTCCACTGGTGCTGCCGGAAGAGGGGGTGGGGGGTCCAACAACCACTCACGATGTGAGAAACGCGCCCGTAGGTATGCGCGGTGAATCACCTTCCGCGGGTACCCCCTGTCAAGGAGACGAGATTGAAGAGCCTTTGTTTGGGACTTGAAATCCTGTAAAGAAGAGCAAATGTGGCGCAAATGCAGGAATTGACCATAGGGAAGCCCCCGGCGTAGAGCAGCGGGATGATGACTATGGTATCTCAATAAGCTATTTCTTTGAGTTGATTTGCGAAAAAGCGTCGTAGAAAAGGTGCCCGCTGATTTAGAGACTAACACGTCAAGGAATTCTATCCGCTGGTGATCCACATGAGCCGTGAATTGAATATTAGGTTTAAGGGTGTTCAACCAGGACAAAAATTCCCGTAAATGCGGTTCAGTAGATGACCATAACAGAAAAATGTCATCTAGAAAGCGCGATTACACACTGTGGAACCTCAAGGTCTCAATTTGGAATGCGATTGGTGGAGTGTGATCTGATTGCTGTCCTTTTGCACCATTGACGTTTTTGGCCCTCCTCTTTTACACGTGTTCAAGTTAACCAACCAGCTGCCAATCTGCCATGTTTAAATATCCCGGGGATTCCGGTTTTGTTTTAGAGGCGACCCTTCAGTTCAATTATTGAGCACTTGATACAGGGCTGCTGACGCCCGAAACATGCATGTCGTGCTGTGCTGAACCGATTTAAAGTCCTCTCGCCTTCTTTCACAGATAAGTGTGTTTTTGCACTATGTTCACTCTTTTTTGCTTGTTGCTTGTTGAATAAAACGGGCCCGTTCGACGCTGAGGAGGGAGTTTTCCCCTCCCCTCTCTTGCCGATCTGGTCCCGACAAAAACTTGAGTTTACAAGCTTACTGAAAGTGTTGGGGGAATCCTTGTGGTTTTTCCAATGACTCTCGGTTTTGGAGAAATCTGATCCTAACATTTTGATAAGACTGCAGCGCCTTAGATTTAGATATAATTCGGTTTTGACCACTGAGGCCTCACAAAATATTCAAGGGCAGAAAAGATGATATAACTTGGAGGGTAATAGAGATGGACGGCTGCTAGCTAGCTCGTTAAAGGGTCATAAGGAACCTTTGCGCATTACAGCTTTAAGGGATCCTCAGGTGCAACAATTAATTGTCAAGGATCCCAACATTGCAGAGACCTTTTGCCAATTCTATTCTCAGTTATACTCCCCAGAAATAGATTTCTCTGTGAAGGAGTTTGATAGTTTGCTAAATAATATCCAAAGGCCGGTGTTAGATCAAGAAACTGCTGTGGGATTAGACAAGCAGATAACAGTCATGGAAATTATCCAGGCTATTGACTCTACACAAGCTGGCAAGAGTAGCAAATCACCTGGGCCGGATGGTATACATCCAAGGGTGTTGAAAGAACTGAAATATGAGATTGCAGACCTGCTATTAATAATCTGTGAACTATCATTAAAATCATCTCTAATACCTGAAGATTGGAGGATCGCCAATGTAACACCAATTTTTAAAAAGGGTTCCAGGGGTGATCCGGGAAACTACAGACCGGTGAGCCTGACGTCAGTACCGGGAAAAATGGTAGAAACCATCATAAAGAATAAAATTACTCAGCATGTAGATAGTCATGGCCTAATGGGAGACAGCCAACATGGCTTTAGACAAGGAAGATCTTGTCTTACTAATCTGTTATGTTTTTTGAAGGTGTGAATAAACAGGTGGACAAAGGTGAGTCAGTTGATATAGTGTATCTGGACTTTCAGAAAGCCTTTGACAAGGTCCCTCATCAAAGACTTTTGGCAAAACTAAAGAGTCACGGGACAGGAGGCAGTGTACTACTGTGGATCAGGAACTGGTTAAAAGATAAAAAGCAGAGGGTTGGGCTAAATGGCCAATTTTCCCAATGGAGAAAGGTGAATAGTGGTGTACCCCATGGATTTGTGCTGGGTCTGCTGCTTTTTGACATATTCATAAATGACCTGGAAAGTGGAATAACGAGTGAGGTTATCAAATTTGCAGATGTCGCAAAACTATTTAAAGTTGTTAAAACCCAAGAGGATTGTGTAAAATTGCAAGAGGATCTTGATAAATTGGAAGACTGGGCATCAAAATGGCAGATGAAATTTAATGTGGACAAGTGCAAAGTTATGCACCTAGGGAAAAACAACCCAAACTATGGTTACACGATGCAAGGTTCCACATTAGGAACCACCACCCAGGAAAAAGATTTAGGCGTCATTGTGGATAACATGTTAAAACCCTCGGCCCAGTGTGTAGCGGCGGCCAAGTGAGCAAATAGAATGTTAGGTATGATAAGGAAAGGAATGGAAAATAAAACAAAAGATATTATAATGCCTCTATATCGTTCCATGGTGAGACCACACCTTGAATATTGTGTGTAATTCTGGTCACCGTATCTTAAAAAGTGATATTAGAAAAGGTTCAGAGAAGAGCCACCAAAATGGTAAAGGGGATGGAAGGATACTCCTATGAAGAAAGGCTAAAAAGGTTAGGGCTCTTTAATCTGGAAAAGAGACAGCTGAGGGGAGATATGATAGAAGTCTATAAATTAATGAACGGAGTGGAAAGGGTAAACGTAGATCTATTGTTTACGTTATCAGAATATAGAAAGACTAAGGGACATGCAATGAAGCTACAGGGTAAACTATTTAAGACTAATAAAAGAAAATATTTTTTCACTCAACGTGTAATCAAACTCTGGAATTTGTTACCGGAGGATGTAGTAAAGGCTGTTAGTGTAGCTGGGTTTAAAAAAGGTTTGGACAAGTTCCTGGAGGAAAGGTCCATAAACCATTATTAAGAAGGTACCCAGGATATCAATGCTTGACCCAGTACAAGCATTGTGGAACCTAACAGGATACTGGGCTTGATGGACCTTGGTCTGACCCAGTATGACATATCTTATGTTCTTATGGCAAGGCTACCGGACCAGACGGTCTGCCGGCTGAATTTTATAAAGCCTTTTCCAAAAAATTAGGGCCATAACTTCAACAATATTATAGACTTCTTCTAGACAATGTGGCACAGACTGGAGTGTTTGCCTCTGCAAACATTGTTGTTCTAGAAAAACCTGGGAGGGACCCTCAGTTAGTTAGTAATTTATCGGCCAATTTTGTTGTTAAACGTAGACTATAAAATCTTTGCGACCATTGTAGCTTCTTGTCTCTCCAAGTTGATCCCTTCCTTGATCCACCCGGACCAGTGTGGCTTTACTGAGTGACGCTCTACAGCCGATAATGCTAGAGTGCTTTGTCATGTTTTGGAAGGCACGGAGGAAACAGAAGACCCTCTTGTGGGACTCTCATTAGATGCAGAGAAAGCAATTGATCGGTTGCAGTGGCCTTTCCTGTTTGCTGTTCTGAAGTGCTTTGGATTTGGTGAGGGTTTCTGCAATCTAATTAAACTTATGTATCCGAGACCGAGTGCAAATATTTCTGTGAATGCGACTCAGTGTAGAGAGTTTCTTCTAGGGTGGGATACCCGTCAGGGTTGTCCTCTTTCTCCCATTCTCTTCAATCTGGCCTTGGAACCTTTGGCCTTACTGATAAGGCAAAGCCTCGACTTTAAGGGCGTTTCTGTTGCTGGCATGGAAATTAAACTATCTGCATATGTGGATGATCTGCTTTTCACCACACCTAGCTCCATACCGGACATCTTAGAACTGATAGATAAATATTCAGGATTATCTGGCTATAAAATTAATTGGTCAAAGTCTGTCGCCTTCCCCTTGAACTCAAGAGTATGTAGGATGGATATGGAGGGATTTCCTTTTGTATGGGAGTCTAAGATGGTGAAGTATTTGGGAGTTCACTATTGCTACCCACATAGTGTAACCCTACAGTACAATGAAAAAGAGATCCTAACTACAGTTTATAATATAACAGCAAAGTGGTCGCTAGTCTTATCTTTCTTGGTGGGGTTGTCTTGAAGCTATAAAAATGACTATCACTCCTAAAGTGAATTATATATTAGAAATGTTACACTTTATTTATTTATTTATTTATTAGACATTTGATATACCGCTTAGGCCAAAAGGCATTAAAGCGGTTTACAATACTATCATTTGAGGAAATAGGAAAGGAACGCCATTATTAGATAGGACAGAATAGACGAAGAAACAGGCAAACAGATAAGAAGAGGAGATAGAGACAGCAAGTTACCACGAATGCAGGCATCATGATCCAAACTTGTAAGAAAGACTGGTATCGTCAAATTGAAAGGATTCTGGTTCAATTTCTATGCAAAAATAAACTGCCTAGAATTGCTCTTAGGAAACTCAAATCTAAAAAAGAGGAGGGGGTGAATTTCCCTGATTTTCAGGCCTATCACTGTGCTTTTTTGCTAAAACAAGGATCACGATGGGTGGAGGGGGCCATAGGTATACGTCCAATATGGCTTGAACTAGAAGAGAGATTAAGTACTCCTCTCCCCTTGAATCTTCTTCCTGGTATGGTGTCTATTAAGAGGTTGAAGTCTCATAGAATCATATCGGACACTCAGAAGGCTTTTCAGCAGTTAGCAAGTGCAATTCCTAAGGAGGATTGCTTATCAAAATTTATACCCATCTGGCATAGTCCCTTTTTTAAAATTAATCAAAGCTCATTCGCATGGCAAAAATGGTTTAGCAAGGGATTTGGAACGTTGGCCAACTAATATTGGATGGTAAGTGGAAACCTTTTCCCACTTTGCAAAGGGAATTTGAATTGCCTCATTCCCTATACTTTCAGTGGATTCAGCTGAGGCATTGTATAGAAAAATCCCAGTTGGATATTACTTCATTGTCTGATGAATGGGGGTTAATGAGTAAGATAAGTTCAGTATGTATGACCTCTGGGGTGGCTTCCCAATATTATATACTAGTGGCTCAGAACAATAGTTCTCGGGCCATTGGTGTTCAACGAATATGGGAACATGACACTGGAGAAGTCCTCTCTCCAGAAACTTGGACAAAAATTTGGAGTAAGATAAATAGAGTTTCTCACTCTGCCTCTGTCTCACAAGCTTTGTACTTCTTTGCGCACAGAGCGCACTTTACTCCGGTAAAGGTTGCTAAATGGAATAAGGCAGCTGGGAATAAGTGTTGGTCTTGTCGGGGAGATGTCGGCACTTTGAGGTATGTGGTGTATGATTGCCCTAACATTCAGTCTTACTGGGTTTCAATATGGAATCGCATTCAAGAGGTGCTGGGATTTCGGGCCACTCTCTCCTGGTCTGTGGTCGTTTTTCGATCAGCAATTGAAGGAGAGAAGTGAAGTAATAAAAATAGGGGGAAACTCCAACTAGCTGTGATTCAAAGCTTGTGGCACCACATTCTTGGTTGGAGCACCTTCAGACTGATTAGAGGAACAGGAAGAAGCTGTCGGGTTGTAGCATTAGTTTTTTCTTAACTAGTCCACCAGTCCCTGCTGTAAGGGACTGCAGTATGTTAGTGTAGCATGCAGTAAAAATCACAAACCACTTCAGCTGGTGACCGCTTGTGCTGTGCCTTCAGTATATCATACAAAAGACAGTGCAAGCAATTATTCCGATTAAAAAAAATGGGACAGAAGAAGTGCTGAAACATTTTATAAAACCTAATTGTGAAATGCTTAATGCTGCAGAAATGCCTCATGTATGTTCCAGATTTACTGCTTCCGTTGCAAAAAAAAGTTGTCACATGTTAAATAAAATTTCAAACTCCGGGTCTCCCCCTAAAAATCTTCTCATATTAAGATAGAGTTGTTGAATTACTGCCTTTCTCCTCTCCTCTCCTCTCCTCTCCTCTCCCTCTCCTCTCCTCTCCTCTGCTCTGCTCTGCTCTGCTCTCCCTCTCCTCTGCCACGGGAGATTCACTTTCTAGCCATTGTCTGAGAGCTGAGTCCACTATAAATAATGCTTGACTCAGACCCACACGGATTAAAGAGAACTTAAATTGCACTAGGACTTACTAATTTAAAGGCACCCCTTAGACTGTTTAGGTGAAATTTGAGATGTCCTTGTCAAAATGTCTGAAATTCTGTGGGGGGACAGCAGTGAAGGTGGACACATGTAATTGCTTTGTGAAATAGACACGTCTCCACCTCAAAAAAGAGAAAAGTGTCTGTCACAATCTAAAGAGAGCAGGAATGCATGGGTGTAGTTTAGGGGGGCACGGGTGGGGGGGCTTTGCCCCCTCCTCCAAACAGGCCGAGGAAAGGAAGGGGTGGCTCTGGAGGAGCCTGGGGAAACCGATCAGGGATGGCAGAGGGCAGAGCTGGAGGAGCCTGGGCAGCCATTCCTGGCTGGCCGAGGGAAGGTATAAAACCTCTTGTTTCCTGGGCCCAGCTGCTGAGATCGCTGCTGCTGTTACTAATGCTGCTGCCACCAAGGATCACTATCGCTGCCCAGGATCACTGCCACGGAAGATCGCATCTAGCTAGTCTTACATTGATCTTTGGGACCCTGCTGCCTTTGCTAGATCTGCCTGGTAAGCTTCTTTCCCTCTCTTCCCACACTTCCTACCCCCCACACAGGTCCACCATCTTTCCCTGTCTTCTGCCCCCCACTCATGGGTACAGCGTGGGGTAACCATGCTGATCTCTTCACCCCGCTCCCACGGGTCAATCATGCTTCTCTCTCTTTTCCCTCTCACCCATAATGGTTGTGTTCTTTTTGTGAGGTGAAAAGGGTATGCTGGGATCACAGTGCCCCTTTTCTGTTTGATTGGTGACTGTATGGTGGACCTAACAGAAAAGATAACCCCACCCTACAGTATTATACCAAGCATCAAAGGGGCACTTTTTCAGTCACTGTATGGCAGAGTCACACTGTGCCCCTTTTCTGTTTGATGACTGCGGATAAGCCCCACCATACAAACTGAAAAGGGGCACAGCGTGACCCTGCCATACAGTGACTAAAGTCAAAAGGGGTACAGTGCCTCTTGGATGGGGCACTGTATAATACTGTAGGGCGGGATTACTGTGCCCCCTTTGTTTTTAGTCATATGGTGGGGTCACTGTGCCCCTTTGTTTGGTATAATACTGTGTGGCAGGATTACTGTGTGGCTTTCTGTTTAACTGTATGGTAGTCACCAAATTGAAAATGGACACAGCGACTCCACCACAGAGTTAATAAAAACCAAAAGGGGCACGGTGACCCCAAACTACAGTATTATACTAAACATCAAAGAGGCACAGTGACTCCTGTGGTCACCATACCCCTTTGCTTCCTATCTGGGTGTGTTATTTTTAAAAGATAATAGGCAAATGAATGTGTCCAATCCTTTGCCCCCCTCAAATGAAATATTCAAACTACGCTCATGCAGGAATGTGCAAAATAAGGGCCCAGACATGTGCAGAAAACTGGCTAATTTTAGAAACATGGACATGCGAGATCTGAATATTCATGGTACCAATCACATAGACATGCAGCGTCAGTGTTTTGGAACATGCACATATATATGTCACCACATATACATCTTGGCCTGCCATTTTGGAAACAGAGACGTGCAGCAATAGACAATAAGGCCTCAATATCTACCTGCTAGGTTCTTATGAGTTGGTGAAACATACTAAGGGAATGAGGGTACTCTCTTTTTCCCTGTACTGTTGATGACTGGCCAAACCGTGCACTTCTCAAATGTCTATTGGTGCCCAGGGGCAAGTACAGACTGGATGTGCCTGCCAGCAAACTTAAAACCTGCAGCAGGAATGTTAAATCCACTGTACATGTGACAAGACGTTTCAAGCTGGTAGGCTGGCGTGACCTAGCAGAAACCACAATTACTGTACTTACAGGGCCAGGACTAGGGTGGAGCAACTGAAGCTGTGGCCTGGGTGATGTGTTTTACAGGGCATGGGAGAAGCAGTGGGTGTGAGTATGGGAGCAAGCTTATTTTCTGGCTTTTCTTGCAGCAGAATTACTGCAGACTGGGCTGTGGGGGCTTACAGAATTCACATCACTTCTAATCCCCAGGGCCTCTCTCCCTCCTTGTATGCTCACCGCAGTGCTTTCACTTGGGAACAAGACTAGAGGGAGGAGGAGGCTTTGTGGACGGGAAGTACTGCACATGTTCTAAGTCCCTCTGCTCTGCAGTAATTTTGTCATCTGTGGAATGGGAAGAGCTGGAAAGGAAGCAGATGGGGGTGCTATTAGTTTTTCTGTTGGCCAGCTATCCAAAGCAAGAGACAGGAGGCTGGACTAGCTATACAAGAGAATGGAGAATGGGGGACACGAGGGAAGAGGGATATGGGGGAGAAGGGGAGGGAGAAAACAGAGTTGGATAAGGGAGTAATAGGAAACATGGAGAGGGAGGAAGGAAATATGAAAGGGGGGGTGATGTGTTCAGTGGGATAATGGGAGACTGTGAGACTGGTTACAGAAAGGACGGAAGGGGTAGAGGAATTTGGAAAGGGTTGAGAAGAAAGAGGAAGGGACAGGAGTCTGGAGGAGATGAGAGACAGAGAAGGGGACAGGAATAGGGGGAGAGAAAGTATAGAAACAGGGGAGCTGGGGAAAAGGTGACAGAAGACTGGGAAGCTAGGTAGAGGGTAAGAAACAGAAATAAGGGGCTGACTGATGGAGAGAGCTGAGTAATGAATGAGAGTTGAGAAAGATAGAAGAAGCTAGGAGCATGGGGTGAGTATAGAGGGTGCAAAGGGTGAATAGAAGGCTGTGGAGGGGGAGAAGAAAAAATAGGAGGGCTAGGGAAGTGTGAGAGAGCAAGATGGAAAGCTAGTAGGTAGGTGAGAAATGACAAGAGGGAGAAAATGCGGAGTGAAATTGAAGAGGGGGCGAGATTAAAGCTGAGTGGATGGAGAAGCAGAGAAGAGAAATTAAGTCAAAAATTGAAAGGGGAAGATCAATGATAGGAGGGACAAGAAGAAATAGAAAATGGAAAAAAAAACCTTGAAAAGGACTTAGGCAAAGAAGCTTTTTAGATAATGGCACAAATGCGCATAGTTCGGAAGGATGTATTCTTGAAGGATACTAGCAAAAATAAGAAAGTTAGGGCATCCTGACAGGGAGGTTCCAGTAAAGATAAAATGCCATTAAGTACAGAACAGACAGAGCTGAAAGATTCCAAATTACCCTTGTTGACTGATAACCAGATTGTTAAATATGGATAAAATACAATCTCCAAAATGTCTATATACAAATGTTAGAAGTCTAAAAAATAATATGGAGTCCTAGAATATATAGCACTAAATGGAAGGTTAGATATAATTGGCATTTCAGAGACCTGGTGGAAGGAGGACCACAAATGACATACCATGCTCAGGACATGCTAAGGAGCTAAAGTTTCTAGATGAAATAAATAACAGCTTCCCCTCTTGTCGATTCATGAACCAGCTGCTCCAAGAAGCAATTTTGGACCTAGTCTTTAGTGGAACACAGGATTTGGTGTAAGAGATAATGGTATGGCCACTTGGCAGTACTGATCATATCATAATCACATTTGATTTTTATAAATGGAGGGAGTTTGGCAAGGAAATCCACAGTATTACCTTTTAACTTTCGAAAGGGAGACTATGATAAAATGAGGAAAATAGTTAAGAAAAAACTAAAAGGAGCAGTGGCAAAGGTTAAAGACATCAAGCTTGGGTGTTGTTGAAAAATACTATCTTGGAAGCCCAGACCAGCTGTATTCCACGCTTTAAGAAAAGTGGAAGGAAGTCCAAAAAACTGCCAGCATGGTTTAAAGGTGAGGGCAGAGAGGATGTTGTAGCAAAAAAAATCATTTCAGGAAATGGAAAAAGGAGCCAAACAACAAAAACGAGAAACAACATAAGCACTGGCAAGTTAGATGCAAGGCATTGATAAGGCAGGCACAGAAAAAAACTGTTTCAAATATATTTGTAGCAAAATACCTGTGAGAGAGTCAGTTGAACCATTAGATGATAGAGGGGTAAAAGGGACACTAAGAGGGGACAAGGTCATAGCAGAGAGACAGAATGAATTCTTTGCTTCGGTCTTTACTAAGGAAGATGTAGGGATGTTACCCATGACTGAAATGGTATTTAAAGATGATGTATCAGAAGAATTTAAACATTTCGATAGTACCTGAAGAGTGGAGAATGGCCAGTGTAATGGCACTTTTTAAAAATGGTTTCCAGGGATGATCTAGGAAACTACAAGCGTAATGTCAGTACTGGGCAAAATGATAGAAACCATTTATAACAAATAAAATTACTGAACATGTAGATAGTCATGGTTTAATGAGAGAAAGCCAACATGGATTTAGATAAGAAAGATTTTGACTTACTAATCTGTTGTATTTTTTTAAGGTGTAAATAAACGGGTAGATAATACTGTATCTACATTTTCAGAAAGCTTTTGACAAGGTCCCTTATAAGAGACTCTTGGCGAAAGTAAAAAGTCATGGGATTGGAGGCAGTGTACTATTGTGGATCAGGAAGTGGTTAAAAGATAGAAAGCAGAGGGTAGGGCTAAATGGCCAGTTTTCTCAGTGGAGAAAGGTAAATAGTGGAGTACCCCAGGGATCTGTGCTGGGTCTGCTGCTTTTTAACATATTCATAAATGACCTGGAAATGGGAATAATGAGTGAGGTGATTAAATTTGCAGATGACACAAAATTATTCAAAGTTATTAAAACATAAGAGGATTGTGAAAAATTGCAAGAGTACCTTGATAAATTGGAAGACTGGATTCCAAATGGCAGATAAAATTTCATGTGGAGAAGTTCAAAGTTATGCACCCAGGAAAGAACAACCCAAACTACGGTTGCATAATGCAAGGTTCCACATTAGGAACCACCATCCAGGAAAAGGATTTAGGTATCATCATGGATAATACATTGAAACCCTCCGCCCAGTGTGCAGTGGTGGCCAAGAAAGCAAATAGAATGCTAGGAATCATAAGGAAAGGAATGAAGAAGAAAACCAAGGATATTATAATGTCTCTGTATCATTCCATCGTGTGACCACACCTTGAATACTGTGTGCAGTTCTGGTCACCATATCTTAAAAAGGATATAGCAGAATTAGAAAAGGTACAGAGAAGAGCCACCAAAATGGTAACAGGGATGGAAGTTTACCCCTACGAGGAAAGGCTTAAAAGGGTAGCGCTCCTCAACTTGGAAAAGAGAAGGCTGAGGGGAAATAGGATAGAGGTCTATAAATTAATAAATGGAGTAAAACAGGTAAATGTAAATCAGTTGTTTACTCCATCAAAAAGTTGAAAGGCTAGGGGACACGCAATGAAGCTACTATTTAAGAGTAATAAGAGTTAAAAAATATTTTATCAAACTCTGAAATACGTTACCAGAGGATGTAGTAAAAGCTGTTAATGTAACTGGGCTTAAAAAAGGTTTGAAGAAGTTCATTTAGGAAAGGTCCATGCACTGCTTACCCGGGACAAGCATTATGAAACCTTTGTACCTTTTTGGGAACTTGCCAAGTACTTGTGACCTGGATTGGCCACTTTTGGAAACAGGATACAGCTCTTGATAGATCTTGGTCTGACCCAGTTTGGCATGTCTTATGTTCTTATGAATGTAATAAGAGGAAAGTGAAAAAGGGACCAGAACCTCCAATTAAAAAATAAAGGTATGTGTGTGTGTGTGTTTGGGGGGGGGGGGTGTATATTCCAAAGTATTTATACAATTTGCAGACCTGCAAATCGTGTAAATGCTGCTGAATATCTGCTGGTGCCGCGGTTACTTGTCTCAATGCTCTTCTTATGTTTGTAACAAGTGAACCGGTTAACATTGGGCTATGTCGGAGGCATTCTGGTCAGCCCCCATCTCTAACTGAGCAGCGGCGATATTGAGCCACCGCCCAGTTAGCGACACATGGCTAATGTAAAACTTTAGCTGCAGAAGCTAAGCAGGCAGTGGCTGAAAAATCAAAGGTAGTGGTAGAGTGTAGGGAGTGAAGTACTTCTATCCATGAAAGAAGAGCGGGACCTGGGTGTGATTGTTACTGATGATCTTAGGGGTATGTTTACTAAAGGGCGCTATTTGCGCTGCTGTCACGTTATCGCACGATAAGGTGCCTACATTGCGCGATAATGGCGCTTTACCAGGCGATAAGGCGCCTTATCGCGCGTTAACGAGCACTGAAGGCAGAGAAAGGCTTCCGGAGGGCGGAGGAAGGCTCCCCAGGGGTGGAGAGAGAGGGTCAATGGGCGGAGAGTGGGAGGGGAGAGGTTCCCTGCACACTAACGCTGTGAAATCCGAGGCTGAAAACTAATGCCAGTGAAACCCTGGCGTTAGAGCTGATTTAAAGGGAAAAGAAACCATTTCCGTCAGCAATGTACAGCAAAAACCAGGGAAACCCACAAAAAGTGATAAGTGTGATACATGTGCACGGAACAAAAGGGCAAATAAACAGTGAAAATGAACAGAAGAAAATTTAAAAAAAAATAACCAAGCTGGGCAATAGTGATATCAATGGGAAACATCAAAAAACACTTCCAAGAAAGCTCCAAAAAAAAGATGACTTTTGGAAGGGTCTATGCTCCGTCCCCATACAAGGAGAATGAGCCCACAGTGAAATTGCGCTGAGCAGGATTTTCCTCTCCATTGGACAGGTTTCCTATGGCATGCACATGTTCCACAACAGCAGGGCAGGCATGTCGGAATGGGCAACTGGACAGATGCTGGAAAAGGGGACACAGAGGGCTGCAGGCGGCACATGCTGTGGTGCAGCTGGGCCACAGTGCGGACTAGGGTGATGCCTAGCTGGCCCATAGGAATGCTGAAACAGTAGAGCAGCCAGACAGCAACTGCTGAGGGCCCAACATGGGCACGAGTGTGCTTCCCACGATGTCACAGGGGATAGTACCCAGCAGGTACCCCCAATGGCATGGAACATTGGCAGGCGGTGCTGGGGGGAAGCGTGGACAGCTATGCAGGCACCCCTACCACAGAACGCGCACCATAGGCAGCCGCCTACCCGCACACTGGATGGCCTGAGACAGCACACCACCAGCAGAAGGGCATGTCAGCATGGTGGCAGAGGGGTACTGGTGGTGGAGGGGACAGTGGCAGCTGCCCAGAGCAGACCATGACCTAGCCCTGTTTGGGTGGGTGCCATGTGCTGCAACAGACAGGCTGTGTCGGACAAACAGTCATGGTATCTCCAGGGAATGCACAGTCTCTATGGCAACACAGTGGTGCAGTGAACACAACCAGTGTGTTCAGGAGCAAAAGGTCACAGGTTCAAGTCCCAGCTATTGTTCCTGCCAACCCAGTCCCCATATTTTACCCACTACTAACACTTGCTAATACAGCAGAACCTTTATTGCAGATAACAGAAACATGCCCAATACGCCTACATTTTACCCTACAGAGCACAGACACCATAAACATGCGCATTACCTAGAGCAGAGTCTCCCAAATGCAGTCCTGGAGGGCCAAACACCATTCAGGTTCCATGCTGCCTCTAATAAACACGGCTGTGCTGCATGTCTATGCACTGCCCTCATGGTATGCAGATGTATCTCATGCATATTCATTAGGGACAGCATGAAAACCCGAACAGTGTTTGGCTCAGCAGGACTGGAGTTGGGAACCTCTGCCCTAGAGCAGCGGCCAACAGGGGCAGACACACCCTCACCCCAGGCTCCATTATCCAAAGCCTCCTGGAGAGGCAGGATGTTAGGCCCTGTGTGCATCTCCCAATACTAGCACTTGCATACCTTAGCAATGCCACCCTAAACCTGGGAATACGATACACACCTATCAAAAGGTTGCTATGATTACTGGCAGATAGCAATTCCTAAGTTAAGCACAATTTGCTGATTGAGCTACATCATAGCAACCTTTCTGATGTCTGTGGAGTGTGCTTCAGGTCTGGTGTCTGACAGTGTTTACCACCCTGGGGAGTGACCCCAACAGTATTGTGTACCATAGCCATGCCTGCACTGTGCCCAGGACTGGTGCGGTGGCCAGGGCTGCCAAGAGCCTCTATATTTGCACAATGCTGGCATAGGTGTGGGAGCGTGTGTTTGTCTGTCCAGTGTGTGGTGTCTGCCAACACCTTCCTCAGCCCACACTGTTGCCAGTGTAAGCCTGCCAATGTGCATAATGAGGAGCAAGGTACCATGGGTATAGCCTGGACAAGGTGGCCTGGCCAGGATGCATCTGCATAGGGCAATGGCTCGGACATTGTAGTGCCCGACAACCACCTGCATGGACAGGGTGGCCACAGCATGTCCTGCTGGGAGGTCACTCTCACCCTGATTGAGCAGTGACCACAGCATGGCTAGGTTCCCCCATAGTGCTATATAGTGTTTCTCTCATGTGATATTTATGGGTTCCTTTTTGGGGCCCAATCACTGACTTATCTGCTTGGTGTGTATGCTGACATCCCAGTTCTGGGTACATGCATCTCCTCCAGGAATATGCACTATGGACTAGTTAGCAGACTGTCTGCAGTTAGTATGTGTCTGGCTGGAACACCTTGCAGGGTGCAGTGGCTGGAGGCTCGCTGCTGGAGAATGTCAGATAGTGGTGGGGGGCAGCTGAGCATTTCCAGGCCTACTGTCTGTCTTGCCTTATGGATATGTACAGATCTGCAGTGACTGCCCTGTAGGGTGTCTGTTCCCCAGCAGGACTGGGGTTGATGGTCCCCTCTACTACCACCATTGCAGGGAGGTAGAATGTGGATCTGTTGGTGGGGGATCCTGTTTCCCACCCTGAGCCACACAGGGTGGGTTGGGTGGTGGTACATAATCTGCCTATGGGTCCAAATACCCCTCCCCTTCCCTTCCCTTCCCTTCCCTTCCCTTTCCTTTCCTTCCTTCCTTCCATCCCATCATGTGACCATGGCACCAACACAGGACATGTACTATTCTGGGTGCATCATAGCCCATAAGGGCTAGCCATGACTGAGAAATACAGATGTATCCTAGGTGTGTCTGCAAAAACTACCTATCACTCACGCACACACTAGCACTGATGGGGATCTGCAGCATGGCCTCTTTTATCCCTGAAAGGTGCTGTGGACCTGGTGCTGGGCGCCCCACCTCACCCTCAGGGTGAGCACAGTACCCGCACAATGTGACGGTCTGTAGCTACTCTGGGCCAGTAACACACATGGTCAGTACCCCCTACCAGGCTGAGGTGCTGTGGGGGTGCACACGGTCAGTTCCCCCTACCAGGCCGAGGTGCTGTGGGCGTGCGTACCCCATCTTGTGATCATCTGTAGACTGCTGATTTGCATGTGCAGTGTATCATAGGTACGGGTGGGTTAACCCTATCCTGGTAACCACAGCAGACAGTTTGTGTGTTGACGTGCAGTCCTTCTGTAGCCAGCCAGGGGTTTGTTAGCTATAGAACTGTAGCCCGCTGGTAACTTCACTGCCTATAGAGCCAGAGGTCATGGGTTTGATCCCACAGTGGGGTTATTTGATAGGGCTGTCTGAGGCATTTTCTTTTTTAACTTAAATTAGTGCTGCCAGCTAAACCACCCTCACAGTGCTGTAGCCTTATGGTGCCTCATAAGCCGCCCTCTAAAGCGCTCTATAAGGCGCCCTATAAGGAACATTATAAGGTGCCTTGGCGGACAGTGCACTTTATAATGTGCCCTCTGGAGTGCCTTATAGGGCGCCTTATGCGGCACCTTAGGTTACGGCACTGTGAGGGTGTGTTTGCTGGCAGCACTGTTGTTGTTAAGTGCCGTCGAGTCGGAGTCGACTCATGGCGACCCTCTGGATAGCTATCCTAAATTGTGTTCGGTTGACAGACTGGTACCTGTAGCTGCTGTTATTGTATCGATCCATCTCATTGCTGGCCTTCCTCTTTTGCGTTGACCAAGCATAAGTCTTTCTCTAATGATCTCTCTCTTTGCATGATGTGTCCAAAGTATGAAAGTCGAAGTCTTGTCATCTGAGCTTCTAAAGAAAGCTTAGGTTTGATCTCCTCTAGTACCGACTGGTTTGTTCTTCGGGCAGTCCATGGTATACACAGTATTCGCCGCCAGCACCACAATTCAAAGGCATCAATTTTCTTCCTATCTGTCTTTTTCACTGTCCAGCTTTCACATCCATATGATGTTATTGAAAATACCATGGCCTGAACAAGCACTACTTTAAATTAAAAAGAAAATGCCTCAGACTGCCCTATGAAATAACCCCACTGTGGGATCAAACCCATGATCTCTGGTTCCACACGCAGTGAAGTTACCAGTGAGCTACAGCTACTAACAAACCCCTGGCTGGCTACAGAAGGACTGCATGTCACCCCACAAACTGATTAAAAGTAAAGGGCAATGCCTCATGCATTAGGCCCACTGGGGGATCAAACTCATGACCCCTGTTTCATCAGTCAATGTATTAACCATTATGCTACACCTCTGTTGCTGTGTTTGCAGGTCAGCGCACCTAATTAAGGCTAATGCGCATTAACGTGCCACGGCTCCCTCTATCGCATGAAAACGTACCTTATCGCACGATAACCCTAAATGCTACCTTAAGACAGGAACGCCCACTACCTTATATGGCATCCTGCACATTAACGCCGGCTGCACGTTAAGACTGCTTAGTAAACATACCCCTTAAAGTGGCTAAACAGGTAGAAAAGGTGACAGCAAAAGCTAGAAGGATGCTTGGGTGCATACGGAGAGGAATGGCCAGCAGAAGAAAGGAGGTGATAGTGCTTCTGTATAAGTCTTTGGTGCGACCTCATATGGAGTATTGTGTGCAATTCTGGAGACCGCACCTTCAAAAGGATATAAACAGAATGGAGTCGGTGCCAAGGGTGGCTACTAAAATGGTTAGTGGTCTTCATTATAAAGCATATGAGGACAGACTTAGGGATCTTAATATGTACACCTTAGAGGAAAGGCAGGATAGAGGTGATATGATTGAGACATTTAAATACCTTCATGACATAAATGCACAGGATGAGAGCTTATTTTGATTGAAAGCAATCTCTGCTATGAAGGGACATAGGATGAGGATGAAAGGGGATAGGCTCAGAAGTAATATGCAGAAATATTTCTTTTCGGAAAGAGTGGTGATGCATGTAATAGTCTCCCAGTGGAGGCAGTAGAGACGAGGACAGTATCTGAATTCAAGAAAGCATGGGAGAAACATAGATCTCTAAAGGAAAAAAGGGGACTGTTGCAGTTGATACTGTATGAAAATGCAGACTAGATAGGCCATATTGGCTTTTTCTGCTGTAGTGCACCCGGCATTAGTGTGCAGGATGCCATAAAAGGAGTGGGCGTTCCGGTCTAAACGTAGCAAGCGCGCATTATCGCGCGATAATGTGCGCTGAGCGTGTTAGCGCCCAAGAAAGGGATCAGCGCGCGTCAACGCGCGTTAATCTTAAGTAGGCGCCTTGACCTGCAAACAAAGCAACAGAGGTGTAGTACAATGGTTAATACACTGACTGATGGTACGGGGGCATGAGTTTGATTCCTGAATGGGCCTGATGAATAATTTTTTCCCCAGTGCTGTGTGAGGCATTTTCCAGTTTAATTTAAATCTGTGCTGCCAGCAAACACACCCTCAAAGTGCCGTAACATAAGGTGCCGCATAAGGCGCCCTATAAGGCACTCCAGAGGGCATATTATAAAGTGCACTGTCCGCCAAGGCACTCTAGAATGTTGCCTATAGGGCGCCTTATGAGGCGCTTTATAGGGCGCTTTATAGGGTGCCCTATGAGGCACCGCAAGGTTACAGCACTGTTTTTGATGGCAGCACTGCGCATGTTAACGCATGAAAATCTTAAGTAGGCGTGCTCATATGCAAACAGAAACAGCAGTGTAGCACAATGGTTAATACACTGACTGATGGTGCAGGGGTCATGAGTTTGATTCCCAAGTGGGTCTGATGAATAATAATACTTTTACCCAGTGCTGTCTGAGGCATTTTCCAGTTTAATTTAAATCTGTGCTGCAAGCAAACACACCCTCAAAGTGCTGTAACATAAGGTACCGCATCAGCCGCCCTTTAAGGCACTCCAGAGGGCATATTATAAAGTGCACTGTCCGCCAAGGCACTCTAGAATGTTGCCCATAGGGCACCTTATAAGGCGCTTTATAGGGTGCCCTATGAGGCACCGCAAAGTTACAGCACTGTTTTTCATGGCAGCACTGCGCATGTTAACGCATGAAAATCTTAAGTAGGCGTGCTGACATACAAACAGGAGCAGCAGTGTAGCACAATGGTTAATACACTGACTGATGTTGCGGGGGTCATGAGTTTAAGTCCCCAGTGCACCTAATGAGTAAGGTTGGCAGCGGTAGTTCCTTTTTCTGCTTGCAAGTGTACAACGATCTGTGCTGCCATCTAAAAAGAACTGCACCTTTGTGCCATAAATTAATGTACATTTTAGGGTGCACCAGAAGGCACATCCTAAACAACCATGTCAGCGAAGGCGGGTGATAATGTGCCCCAGAGGCCATGTTGAAAGGTTGCCAACTCCCAAGGCACCATAGTAGGCACCCCATAAGCTGCCTGAATCGAAGGTGTGGCGTAAGATGCCCCAAGGATGTATAGGTGTACCCAAAAACGTTGTCCAAGAGCAGTAAGGTCCCCCAATTTGAAGGGCAAGAGAGGTATGTGCCAAACACACATGTAACCCAAACACTGCACAGAGCAGCAAGGAAAGACAATGCATAAGTAATAGAAGGACGTAGATCAGAGCTGATGGACCAGACAAATCAGCCTCCAGCCCATGTGGCAGCTAGAAAAATGGACAAGCATATCGGGTGCAGCTGTAGCTATGCACAGAGCGATAGTAATGTACCATGCTATAATGACAGTGTGTGGCAGAGGATGGGAAGATGTGTGCAGCAGAGGAGGCAGAAATGGCAGGATAGGTGGAATATCAGGATGACAGTGGAGTAGCAGTGCTATGCAGAGCACACACAGGAGAGGCAACCAGGGAGAGCTGCAATTCAGGAATGTGTAGGAGTGCAGGACTTGGGGTAGCAGCATGCACATGAGGGTAGGATGGCACACAGCTGGCAGACACACGTAGATGGACAGAAGGATGGTTCACAACTGTGATGAGGGTACAATTGCTCACAGCACAGATCTGCACAGATATGACTGTCATAGGAATGAGAAGTAGTTCTGCAGGACAAGAATACAAATGAAAGAGAACAGAGAGGAATCAAACCTATGACCAGTACCACAAATGGCAATGCACAAACCAGTAGGCCACACCACCAACATGAGCTCATTAGCAAAGGCTGCATACAAACATAGTGCAGGGCATCACACAAGACGCATGTTGGCTGTCAGGACAGGCAAACCCCCAACAGTAACCATGACCAAATGCACATGCAGATCTGCTGTGTACAGATCAGATCACTGTCTGTAATTGGGACCAGAACCACATAGAACTACATGCACACACACAATGAAATGTTATGCAGTGGATACTGCATGCAAAAGAGGAAAGAATCTAAACTCCAAGGGCAGCAGAGGATGCTCTGTGGAGCTGGTGCAAAATCTGGAACAGGACAGGAGATAATTGAACATGCAAACAGGTGTACCACACACCAGCTGAACCACAGCAATACCAAACCCCCAAGCGGACTGCCATGTAAACACCATAAAGAAAGAGACCTATGTAACAGATAATATGTGATGGCTAGGCAGCACAGAGGGCACACCTTGGTGTACAGTGAAGAGTGGGAAGGGTGTGTGTAGAGGTGATGAACCTGCTGGTACCTAATGGTCATGTTAGCACAACAGAAAAGAAAAAAATAAACCACATGTGGGGATCAAACCTGCAACCTATGGTGTTATAACACATGCCTGTAACCACTGCCCCAAACAACCACAATAAGCACACTGAGCACAATGCAAAAATAGTACTCCAAAGGGAGGGTATGTATGGGAACCTGTAATACCCAGTGATGTGGCAAATGGCTAGCAGATACACAGCTGCCACCATACAAGGATGTGAGCACAGGTGGGCCATGTACATGACCAGCAAATCAGTAGATACAAGTGTCAATGTGAGCAAAGAGCGGAGGAATAGCCTAGTGGTTAGGAAACTGGCTTGGTTACCAAGCAACCAGGGTCTAACTCCCACTAGCACTCCATGTGACCTTGGGCAACTCATGTAACCCTCCATTACCTTGGAAGAAAGACCTGACAATCTACTTCCAGTGACACTGCCAAGAAAACCCTGGAGTCTCTGGGTTACAAGAAGTCAGGACTGACTCAAAGGCACATATTGTATTGCATGTTTGTCACCATGATCAAGCAGCAGCAGAGACAAATGTATATCAAACACATATTTTTATTTGGGTTCATCTTCACAGATAGTGTAGATACCGCTATCATAATATCAAGGTGAGTGGATCCCAGGTGAAAGACGGAAACACATTTAGCAGGGCAGCAACCGACATCCTACAGAAAGGTCACTGGCCCGTCTACAAATGAAGGGCAGGAGACATAATGTGCAGCACGTGCATTGTATGCACTATGCATTAGCCTCCCCACACATGCTGCTGCACGCCTCAAATGTGTTACTCACATATGAGTGCATGTAGACAGTAGGCGGTGCATGATGAGGGACCAACACACATCAATCCTGATCTGTTCCCTAAAACATATCTATCTGGCAACACAGGAGGCACACAAATGAAAACAGCATATGTTGTTGAAACGTTGTAACTTTAAAAATACATATTGAAAGTAATGTTTCAGCTATCACATAATGCCTGATATAGGAATCCAAGCTGCAACAATGTAACCCTAAACAATCATCAAATGCACAATGAGGATATGCTAACAGGTAGCAGAGGAACATGAACACAGAGAGAATTCAAATGAAAACTACCTGCAGAAACATGCAGAGATAACACCATGCAGGAGGTCCCCCTGCACTGGTTGGAGTACACATTGCCCCGTCAGTGTCTGTACACATATATCACGGTACATGGAATGCACAATTGAAGGAAGACAATGGAGACACACTGCGACATTCCAAATATAACGGGGCAATGTGAGTGTCGTTACCTCAGGGGATAAATAGGACTGTGCAGACATGCAATGCAAGGTTTGTAAATCAATGCAGAGCGTCACGTCTGTACAGTAAACAAACACAAGAAACAGTATATAGAAATGGAAATTAAGGGCAAACATGTTACAGTAAACCACACAGAAGCCATATTGCCACATTCTGTGTTTCCCCAACATAGTCAGTCATATGCATATGCACCATCGACATTTAAACATGATACAGTGATGCCACACATGCACGGAATTACCCTTGGTGATTGAAAACATCAATCCAGGATGCTGGTGTGCATTAAAGCGGTGTTGTGGCAAAACCTGTATCATGTCCAGGTGGAGAGTAGGTGGACATAGACAACAGGACCTCTCCATTGCTCCCCCTGTGCCACACGCATGGCTGTATGTTTGTGTTGAAACAAACAGACGAGCGTATCCTGTGTTCCATGTCACACACATGGCCAAAACACAACTGTGGAGGAATGTACAACATACATTGACAATGTCAGTCCCTGCTGCACACGTGGGGACCAGTACACAGTGTGCAAAGTCCAAAGCATATCTGCAATCCAACACGTCAGGTTAAGACTATCCTTGCAACCCTGGGCATGCATAGTCAAGTGTCACATCCCAATATGCCAAAGATCCTGTGTGTCTCCTGCAATGAGCACGACTCCCAACCAGAGCATGGCAGCAACAGTGTGTTGGACAGGTCTGTCATGGCCAAAGTAGCAATCCAAAAATAATACTGTCCATCCTAGGCATGTGTCCCACTCGCAGAGGTCAAACATCCTATGGCACCATTTTCCAGGGAAAGTTCCATGGTGTTGTGTCCCCCAACAGGTGGGTGATAGCGATGCCAGATGCACTGTAATAGATGTGTCTGGTTTGTTCTCTGCCCTGTGTCAGAAGAGGAGAAATATTGTATTGGTATGCGCCTTGCAACATCAGCACAAATTGCAGACAGTCAAACATTAAGAAACACATAATAAAGAGACACACAGGCAAACATGACATGATCACAACACAAAACAAATTGCACGTTGGGGACATTTTGAATTGGAACTGTAGACACGGGTGTCACATGGATATGGTCCTGTCCGTGCCCATGTTACACAGGCGTTTCACAGCTCCATCCTATGTGCATCAGCATTCGTGAACAGAGAGCCAACATGAAATGTATATGAGACAAACAGTAAATCATTAACATGTAAAGGTTGATGTCATTCCCAAAAGAACAAAGGTGCAAACTACCTTGTGCTTGCATCAGGTGTATGTCTCGGATCCCCTGAGCCACTCAAAGGCCATAACAGGTCACAGTGAAGGGAGACAATGTCAGCAAAATATGTAGTGTCACCATGTCACGCCACTGTTGATGCATGTCCACATTATGGCGATATCTGTGATACAAAAAAGCAGGTCAACAGTGGTATGTCAGAACACAAGACACAGTTCTGCTCCCAAAACACAACACATGTCCACAATGGTCACACGGTAAACAGCAGTAAGGTAGAGATTGCACAGTCACCACCGCCCCCCAGGTGTACAGACCCCTCACACCACATGATAATGTAAAAAGCCTGAACACTGTATCATCACACAGCCAACCCAAGAACACACACCCACACAGTATGCTAAGGGCAGCGTGCCAGCAGAAGCATACGGCCTGTATGTGCACAAGTGGAGATTTGTAGACATAAAGGCCCTGTGAATTGCAATGATATCCTGGTGTTGGCTGATGGTACAATGTCGGGGAAGGGTGCATGTGTAGGCCACCACCCAAAAACCTAGGACCTCCACACACATGCAGCTCTGTTGGACATGTCCCAGAAACAGTGTTACAGAAGACATACTGGACAGGAACACATGGGGATATGTGTGCCAACAGCAAGATATGGGTTAGGGAGGTGCAGGGAAAAGAGGTGAACCACAACATCTGGGCAATATGACAGATCACTGAGGACATGTATTCCCCCTGACTGCTGGCACAGACAATGTAGCTGTAGATCCACCTACCCCAGACCACAGCATGTTGGCTGATGTACCTGCCAATGCACCACAGCACCAGGAGCTTCAACAAGTATGTCCTGTGCATTGGGAAACACAAGGGAAACATACATATGTCATGTTCTAGCTGTGCAACACACACGGCACCTTCCTGTCCCCAGCTTGCACACCCCCCAACATCCTTTACAGACTGACTGTTCACCATCACACTATACACATCTCTCCCATGTGAGAGGCATCAGTGACATGTCTTTGGCAAACTACAGGGGTCCGTACTCTGTCTGTCCCCTCCCTCACCTCTCTGTTGTCGTACACACTGGTGAACAGAAGTGTTTGCTCCCTACCGTGTTCCTGCCTCACTCCAAGGCTGCAGTATTATCCTGGGTCCCCCATATTGCTCCCAATGCCCCTTCACTGTGTGTACTGGTGTCCCAATGTCGTCTGCTACCCCGCTGTCAATTGCTGTAACACACGGAAATATGCAGGGGCACCTCCGGTATCCTCTGTCCAAACATATTTCCTGGTGTGTATATCTCATACCTTGATTAACATTAACAGCTGTGTGCTAATGAGTTGCTAAACATATATTTATTTATTTTATTTATTTATTTAACATCTTTTATATACCGCGCTATTTGTTATCAGTGCGGTTTGCATTTAACAAAGGTTGCTCAATTCAGTCGAAACTGTTTTGTGCTTACATTGTAACAGGAGATAAAACTTGGAACAATACAGGGTAACTATATACATATTGACATAGAGCAGGGGTCTGCAACCTTTAAGACATAAAGAGCCACTTGGACCCGTTTCCGAAGGGAAAAAAAAAAACTGGGAGCCGCAAAACCATTGCGACATTTAAAACAAATCTAACACTGCATATATTGTTTCTTACCTTAATGCTATATACGACCCCCTACTTTTCCTGTTAAAATATAGGTGTTTGGCCTATACTCGCCGTATAAGACTACCCCTCTTCCGTCGCACACCAAAAAAAATACGCCAGAAAATATAACAACAAGAAGTAACAATATTTGATTTCAAAATTATGATGATTTTGTAGTCAAATCACTAATATGAAATAAAATTATTTTTTCTACCTTTGTTGTCTGACCAATTTATTCTTTGATCATGCTGGTCCCGATCTGAGGCTTCTGCTTTCCTGTCTTCTCTTAGCTCTCTTTCTGTGGTCTATGGTCCATCTGCCAGTTCTTATCTCTTCTTTCGTTTTCTTCACTTCTTTCCATCAGCCTATTTCCAGTCCCAGTAACCCTCCCCAATATCAGCCCCTTTCCAGTCCTCACTCCCAGTACCTTCCAATGTCAACTTGCATTCCCATGATTGCCACTGGTGTCCATTTCCTTCCAGTCCCCCTCCTTCCCCACTGACCAGTCCCTTCTAGTACAAATACCATGGCAGCCCCTCTCAGATCCAGTTCCATTCTCCCATCCCCTCATATCAGCCCATTTGTAGCCTTAGCCCCCAGTTATCTTCCAGGGCCAGCAGCTCTATCCTCCCCTCCCCACAATCAGCTCATGCCCAGTCAAAGCCCCCCAATCAGCTCGCTTCCAGTGCTAATCCCCCCTCAACCCCATTACCAGTGCTAGCCTCCCCTAATCAGCCCAATACCAGTCCTACCCCCCATCAGCTCATTACCAGTCCTAGCCTCCCCTAATCAGCTCATTTCCAGTGCTCGTCCCCTCAACCCCATTACCAGTGCTCCATCCCTCCATGTCAGCCCCCTCCCTCCCTCCCTCCCTCCCTCCATCCATATCAGCTCCCTCCCTCCATGTCAGCCTGCCTCCCCAATCCCTCCATGTCAGCCCCCTCCATGTCAGCCCCCCTCCCTCCATGTCAGCCCCCTCCATCCCTCCTCCCTCCATCCATCCATCCATATCAGCTCCCTCCCTCCATGTCAGCCCCCTCCCTCCATGTCAGCGTCCTCCATCCCTCCATGTCAGCCCCCCTCCCTCCATCCATTCATATCTGCTCCCTCCCTCCATGTCAGCCCCCCTCCCTCCATGTCAGCCCCCTCCATCCCTCCATGTCAGCCCCCCTCCCTCCATCCATTCATATCAGCTACCTCCCTCCATGTCAGCTTCCTCCATCCCTCCATGACAGCCCCCCTCCCTCCATGCATTCATATCTGCTCCCTCCCTCCATGTCAGCCCCCTCCATCCCTCCATGTCAGCCCCCCTCGATCCATCCCTCCATGTCAGCCCCCCTCCCTCCATGTCAGCCCCCTCCATCCCTCCATGTCAGCCCCCCTCCCTCCATTCATTCATATCTGCTCCCTTCCTCCATGTCAGCCCCCTCCATCCCTCCATGTCAGCCCCCTCCATCCCTCCATGTCAGCCCCCCTCCCTCCATGTCAGCCCCCTCCATCCCTCCATGTCAGACCCCCTCCCTCCATCCATTCATATCTGCTCCCTCCCTCCATGTCAGCCCCCCTCCCTCCATGTCAGCCCCCTCCATCCCTCCATGTCAGCCCCCCTCCCTCCCTCCATGTCAGCCCCCCTCCCTCCATCCATCCATGCATATCAGCTCCCTCCCTCCATGTCAGCACCCCTCCCTACATGTCAGCCCCCTCCCTCCATCCATTCATATCTGCTCCCTCCCTCCATGTCAGCCCCCTCCATCCCTCCATGTCAGCCCTCCATCCCTCCATCCATTCATATCAGCTCCCTCCCTCCAAGTCAGCCCCCTCCATCCCGCCAAGTAAGCCCCCCTCCCTCCATCCATTCATATCTGCTCCCTCCCTCCATGTCAGCCACCTCCATCCCTCCATGTCAGCCCCCCTCGATCCATCCCTCCATGTCAGCCCCCCTCCCTCCATGTCAGCCCCCTCCATCCCTCCAAGTCAGCGCCCCTCCCTCCATTCATTCATATCTGCTCCCTCCCTCCATGTCAGCACCCTCCATCCCTCCATGTCAGCCCCCCTCCCTCCATGTCAGCCCCCTCCATCCCTCCATGTCAGACCCCCTCCCTCCATCCATTCATATCTGCTCCCTCCCTCCATGTCAGCCCCCCTCCCTCCATGTCAGCCCCCTCCATCCCTCCATGTCAGCCCCCCTCCCTCCATCCATTCATATCAGCTCCCTCCCTTCATGTCAGCCCCCCTCCCTCCATGTCAGCCCCCTCCATCCCTCCATGTCAGCACCCCTCCCACTATACATACCTATTTGATCCATCCCTCCATGTCAGCCCCCCCCCCTCCATCCATCCATCCATCCATTCATTCATATCTGCTCCCTCCCTCCATGTCAGCTCCCTCCCTTCTTCTGCAGCCGCGGCTCCCTGCCTCTTACGGAACCGCGGCTGTGCTTTTAAAATCATCTCGGAGCCCTTCCTGTCTTGACGGGCTCCGTGCAGCATTGTCCCGTCTCCAAAACTTCCTTTAGAGGCGGGACAATGCTGCACGGAGCCCGTCAAGACAGGAAGGGCTCCGAGATGATTTTAAAAGCACAGCCGCGGTTCCCTAAGAGACAGGGAACCGCGGCTGCAGAAGAAGGGAGGGAGCTGACATGGAGGGAGCCCATAACGCGACGTTTAAAGCGGGCAGTGTGCTCCGGAGCCGCGGCAAAGGTGAGAAAGAGCCGCATGCGGCTCCGGAGCCGCGGGTTGCCGACCCCTGACATAGAGCAACTGTAAACATATTGACATATATATCTCAATGTCTGCGTTATGTCCGCTAAACCACACCCCGATGTCTGCTTGTGACCTGACCTTGATGGCTGCATGTCATCACACTGTGTGAAAGTGATAATGGCAAAGCATGGATAGCCTATATGTGCACCTAATAACCCCCTTCCCATCAGAGCCTCTTTGTGTATGTGGACATAACTTTCCTTCTCTAGGGTATACAATGTAGTTGTTGTCTTGGACTGTACTCTCCTCCTCTACACACTTACACAGCCTGTAGTTGAGTCATGGGTTTATGTCGAGATGTCATCAGCTAGATTTGCTCTGTCCTCCCTGTAAACACCCCTAAAACCCAATCCACCTCCACATTCATCTCTCTGCTTGCCTACTGTAACCTACACCTTGCTGATCTTGCCTGAATCACCTCTGTTTGTGTGTACATATGCAACACTGCACTGCGTGGCTATTCTACACCGAAAAAAAGGACCAATGATACTCCCCCTGGCTGGACACTGCACAGGTTCCCTATCCTTCACCGCATCCATGTTAGGGCTACGCGATGACCTATACAGTCAGCCACACTGTGGCGTTCCACTAACTCCCCTTAAGGATTTTAAATACCATTATGACAAATAGTACTGAGCATGTATATAGTGCTACATATCACATGTAGCGCTATACAAAAAACTACAGACACACAGATCCAGCTTACCAGAGCATACCACCCACACAATCAGCTCAAAATACTAAATGAAAAACACGCACAGCTGGACAACTGGCCCCAAACATGGTCCTCTCTCCCACTGTGAAACCCACACCCTATGCCTCTCACCTTGCTGCACCCAAAGCATAATACCAACTAACTGTGGTTACACAGCAGCCGCTATCACAATCACCCACAAACCAGGAATGTCACCCCAACACCTCCCACAAGCCTAAAACCACCCACACACATAATCCACCTCAACCCACTGTTCTACCCTGCCCACATCATTTGGTTCACAGTCATGCTTATATTTGACGTTGGGATGGCCAGCCAGTGTCTGTTACATGTCAGTGCTGTGTTGCATCCTACTGATATTGGTCTACAAATGTTAACCTGTATTAGCACTACACACATATACCAACAAATGTAGGTGGGAACATATGCAGTACGTACATGAGAAGAGCTCTGCAATCACCTGCTGCCTGACTGCTGTGCCCTCACGTGTGTCACCAAGGGCATGTACAGGGGGGCACGTCAGATCATCCTCCAGACCCTCATTAATCTCGGCAGGGATATTGTGCCTGAGAGCAATGTTGTGCAGGATGCAACAGGCTATGATGATTTCTGCCACAGTCTGTGGAGTATATTGTAAGGCCCCGCCTGTCCTATTCAGACACCTGAAGCGACTTTTTAAAACGCCAAAGGTGCGCTCTATGACAAGGCGGCTGGTGGCATGGGCATCATTGTACCTCCGCTCTGCACGTGTCCGTGGGTGACGCACAGGGGTCAGCAACCAGGGGCGACACCCATATCCTGCATCACCTGTAGAAAGAAATGAAGTATGTTAAAGCAGGAGTTCATGTCCCCCCAAATGGACACAGGTATAGATGTGCAAAACAAATGCATAACACATCCTGACAGAAACATATGACATAACAACTATGCAGCATAGCAACATTGAAATATGATGACACAAAAGGACCACATGGCCTATCTATTCTGTCTTTCCATATCAACAAATACAGCAGTCCCCTTTTTACCTTTAGAGATCCTCTGTATTTGTCCCATGCTGTTTGGAATGCAGTTACTGTCCTCATCTCTACCACCTAAACTGTGAGACTATTCCACGGATCCACCACTTTTTCAGTAAACAAATATGTTGCCATTTCACCCCTGAATCTATCTCCCTCCACCCTCATCCCATGTCCCCTCGTAGGCGAACTTGCTTACAATTTAAAGAGGCTTTCTCCCTCAACATATATGCCACGGAGGTATTTCTACATCTCCATCATATCACCTCTATCCCGCCTTTCCTCCAAGGTGTACATATTAAGATCCTTCGGTCTGTCCTCATATGCTGTATAATGAAGACCACTAATCATTTTAGTAGCCACCCTCTGCACCGACTCCATCCTGTTCACATCCTTTTGAAGGTTGTCAGACGGCTGCCTGGGTGAGAATCTTCACAGTCTTGGCAAATGCATATTTCTATATGATTTGCAAGGGATTGTGGGCAATGCAGTTCATTCACACCAGACACAGCTGCTCACAATAATTAGTTGTGCTTTTGGGTAAAGCCAATAAGATATTTATTTATGGGGTTATTTCTCCCAACACAGATATGCTTGGTAGCACATAAATCAGGTTATTTGCTTTCAGAGTTAAACTTGAAAAACAAAATCAGGAAAACAACATTTTTAACTTATCAGGCAATTAAAGCAAAAGAAATAAGACCTGGTTGATAACAAACTGGTCTTTTCTGTAGGCTTAGCTAATATTTTCTTAGCATGTTTCAAACAACAAACCAAAAGCCACAAAGCAAGAAAAAAACTGTTCTTTTCAGGTTAACTTCTGATAACTTCCCACATAGATTCAGAAGTGATTCTCTCCTAGCTCACAAGCAATTAGGTAAGGCTCAATTGCTAGCAGTTATCCAGCTGAAACCCCTTAGCTGGCTTGCTTTCTACAGCGTGGCCAGAAATCCTACACAGGAGCTTTTCTGAGTAGATTAAAGAACAGGTTTGTATTTCTTTGTGATGGTTGCTGTACTTTATAACAGAAAATCACCAAACAAGTTTAGACAGAGAGCAGTCCATGTAAACACATTCTTCATCTGCTATCATTCCCCCTTCTTCAACAAGCATGGGTTCAATATCATGGATTGGCACAGATGAATCTCTCAATGGAGCACTTTCAGGAGAATACTTGTTTCCCTGCTGTCTTTCAAGGCTATAGCTAGGGCATAGATCAGTGTTCATACCTGAGCTTCCATTGCTGTTAGAGTTCCTCTCTATATAGCCTGGCCAGTATGTAGTCCAGTTCTTATGTCCAGCCTTCCAATCCAGATCCCTGGACACTGGATCTCTCTTCACATACCTTCTGGCACAGGACTTAGGGTCCCTTCCACGTGCAGCCGTCTCCCTCACAGGTAGCGTCTGGAGATTCCTAGCTCTGCAGCACCATTCCTCTGGCTTTCCCCAGTCCAATGGTGTATGCTGGCCCTTGAAATGCCTCCCAGTATACGTATTGCTCTGGACTCTTCTAGATCTCTCAAAGGCTTTTTCCTTCCTTCTTCCAAAGGATTTCTTTCCTTCTCTGTACGTCCGGTTTGGCTTCTGCTTCTGATGATCCTTCAGATGAAACTGATGATCAAGCTCAAGCTGATTCTCAGGATAAGGATAATTCTCTGTAGAATAAACTCTACCTTTATTCTGCCTAGATGAGTGCTCCTCCCTAACACAGCGCAGCTGTGCTGAATCAGGCCCTGCCCTTTGAGATGAGTGCTTAGGGATTACCTCATAGCCCTCCTGATTAAACACACGTTTCCCCACTTCAGCTCCTCTAATGGCTGCTGGAAACCTGGTGCATTCTGGGACTGGTAGTCTTTTATGGGAAAATTCTGTTTTCTTATTTCTACCAGAACTGACAGGTTGCTTGTTCAGAGTCACTTCACCTTTTCTATAGCTCCTTCCTGAGCTATGATAAGCTTCCTTATCACATACCCCCCTGCTTAAGTTATTACGGACTGGTGTCACTGGTGAAGCTTCTTCTCTACAGTCCGTAATACGGGAAAGGGCATCCGCATTCTTGTGTAACTTCCCAGCACGATGTTCAACTTGAAAATCAAATGCCTGTAAGGCCATGTACCAGCGTGTCAACCTGGCATTGTGGTTCTTCATTTGCTGCAACCACTTAAGTGGGGCATGGTCTGTGACCAACTGGAACTTTCTCCCTGGAAGGTAAAACCTTAACGCCTCCACTGACCACTTAATAGCTAAACATTCTTTTTCTATTGTGGAATACTTTTGTTCAGCTGGTGACAACGTCCTGCTCAGGTACATCACAGGATGCTCCTCCCCTTCATGACACTGGGATAGAACCGCTCCTAGCCCTACATCCGATGCATCTGTTTGAACCAGAAAGGGCTTCTTGAAGTCCACCCCTTTCAGTACCGGTCCTGTACACAATTTTCCTTTTAGGACTGAAAAAGCTTTTTCAGCTTCAGGTGTCCACTTTAGCTGGTTTGGACAGTTCTTCCGCAGCATATCCGTGAAAATTGCACTTGTCTATGCAAATTGCGGTATAAATCTGCGGTAGTATCCAATAAGTCCTAAGAAACTTCTTAGTTGTTTCTTTGTTGTTGGAGGAGAAAAATTCCTGATGCTTTCTACTTTACTCATTAGAGGTTTAATTTTTCCTCTTCCCACTAGGTGGCCCAGGTATTTTACCTCCCTATTTGCAAAGGCACACTTCTTCGGGTTTAAGGTGATTCCCGCTTGCTTCATGGAGCACAAGACTGCCCTGATCCTCTTTAGATGCTCCGCCCAGGTGTTACTATGGATTATGACATCATCCATATATGCAAAAGCATAATTTTGGTGGGGTCGAAGTACCTGATCCACTAACCTTTGGCAGGTAGCCGCTGCTCCATGCAGTCCGAAAGGCATCCTCTTGAACTGGCAAAGGCCAACGGGGGTGCTGAACGCAGTCTTCGGCTTCGACTCCCTGGTGAGAGGGATTTGCCAATATCCTTTTGTCATATCAAAGGTGGTTAAGTATTGAGCCTGTCCCAGCTGGTCCAACAGCTCTTCAATTCTTGGCATTGGATATCCATCAAAAACTGATATGGCGTTTACCTGCCGGAAGTCAATACAAAATCTTAAAGATCCATCAGGCTTCGGCACCAGGACTATGGGGCTATTCCAGGGACTCTTTGACTCCTCTATTACTCCCATGTCCAACATCTCCTGGACTTGTGCCACTACTTCCTGTCTCTTGGCTTCAGGCAAGCGGTATGGCCTTTGACGAACTAATTTCCCAGGTGGAGTTATTATTTCATGGGCAACCAAATGTGTCTCCCCAGGTATGGGTGTCAACACATCTGGGAATTCTTTAAGCAATTTCTTAATTTCTTCCTGTTGTACCACTGTCAGGTCCTCACCTATTTGGGGCTCTGATTTTTCTTTACAATCAGATACCTGGTGTCCCAAATCTTCCACTTCATTCATCTCCCTCTCTCGGGCACAGGTGGCAGCTAGGCTTTTAACCCCTTTGACGTCAGTAGAACCAAAGCCTTTGGTTCCACGCTCAGAATTTTCCAGGGATGTGACCTCTACAGGTGGAAAACCCAGCCTCTCACAGATCAATTGGGCAATTCTGTCTCCTGTCTTCAAGTGATAATCATTCTGTCCAAAATTAAATAACAGAACTTTAATATTGCCCCTGTAATCGGGATCAATTACTCCCGCACCCACATCGATGAAATATTTAAGGGCTAATCCGGACCTTGGGGCTACTCTCCCATAGCATCCAATAGGTATTTCCACTTGGAGACCGGTGTCCACCAGGGCTCTCCCTTGGCTAGGTACAGTCACATTTTCTATGCTGCACAGGTCAAACCCAGCAGCTTGAGGGGTTGCCCGCTTAGGAGCTTGGGCTTTCTCTGTGACCCTATGGTACTTTAAGACAAATGTCTGCTTTGGGGTAGCTTGGTCTTCTGGACGCTTAACCATCTTTTTAGCTGGGGTCTGAGGACTTCCAAATAAAGGCCCGGGAGCTATTACCATTAAACCTTCTCCCTCCTTCTTTCCTAGTCCTTCCACTAGACCCTGCTTATATCTTGGCCAGTCTCTTCCTAGAACCAAATCAAAGGGTAGCCTAGGCACCACTGCTAACAGGACTTCCTCTTGTTCCCCCAGGCACTTAACCTTTAGCCTATAGGTGGGATATGATGTTGCAGCACCATGAATGCATCTGATGTGAACTTGGCTTTCAGGGGTTCTAGGCACAAATTCCTCTTGGGCCTCTATCCTCTTCCAAAGCCTTTTTGACATCATACTCTGGTCTGCCCCAGAGTCTAACAAAGCATTTGTGGTAATTCCTTGCACATCAACCATCAAAAGAAATCCTTCTTTGGGCTGTTTTAAATCCACACCCACTAAGCTAGTGTGTGTCTGGCATCTCTTTTCTAAATGTCCCCATTTTCCACACTTGAAACATTTCTTTCCATTCCACTGTGTCATCTGGTTTGATACAGTACATTCATTTTCAGAAACATTTTTACTTATTTTCTTTTCTGATACAGCACATCTTGCCTCAGCACCAATCTTCAGAGGGCCACCCATTCTATGGCAAGCCTGCGTGGCTTCCAAGAATCTCTCTGCTAGCATGGTTGCCTCTCCAAGATTTTGGCAATTTTGTTGTATAAGGAAAGTGTGCAAATCTTTAGGGACCGCAGACATAAATTGTTCAAGCATTATAATGTCTAATAACATTTCTACCGTCTTTTGCTCAGGCTCCAACCATTTTACAGCTAAACCTCTGATTCTCTGACTCAGAGCCCTGGGTGTTTCACCCACTCTCAATGTAGTAGCTCTAAACATTCGCCTATACTCTGAAATAGACAACCCTAGGCGATCTCTAATAGCAGCCTTTACATCCTTATAATTCAAAGCCTGGGCTGCTGGCATTGCTCTGTAAGCTGCAAGCGCCTCTCCAGTTAATGAGGCTGCCAGCCTTACTGCCCACTGGGTCTCTGGCCATGCTAATGCTTGTGCCACTCTTTCAAAAGACTCTAGAAAATCATCAACATTATCATCTGGAGTTAGCTTCCCAAAACTAAATGCCCCAATCCCTTGATTGAGTCCCACACTGTCCACATGTGGTGTACCAGTATTTACTGCTGGTCTTGCATCTGTTCCACTTTGGTTCTGCAGCTGAACTAGGGCTTCCACCAGATCAAGCACTGGCCTCTGCTGTTCCATTAAGGCTTTCATAGCAGTGTCCTGAGCCTGCTGTACTAGCTCCTGTTGCCTGCTAAACTGGGCTGCCATCCAGTCAGCTAGTTCCCTTGGATCCATCTTGATCCCTGCAAGAAACAAAGAAAAAAACCCCAAACCTTCCAAACAGGTGTGTTTTTTTCTACTTTTTTTTTTTTTCAATTACCCCTGTGCCTTACTCCCATCCACCACTAGACATGCCCAGGTACTTATTACCTTGTGCTAGTGATGAATCCAGCTTTTCCTCCTGGGACATCCACTTCTCCTCCAAAATGCAGTTGAGGGAAAATCTTTTTTTCCAGCTTTAAACTTGAACTTTAGTTGTAATCCTCAGCAAGTAAATCCCCTTTGTGCAAAAGCAATCCGAAAAACTACGCCATTTGTCAGACGGCTGCCTGGGTGAGAATCTTCACAGTCTTGGCAAGTGCATATTTCTATATGATTTGCAAGGGATTGTGGGCAATGCTGTTCATTCACACCAGACACAGCTGCTCACAATAATTAGTTGTGCTTTTGGGTAAAGCCAATAAGATATTTATTTATGGGGTTATTTCTCCCAACACAGATATGCTTGGTAGCACATAAATCAGGTTATTTGCTTTCAGTGTTAAACTTGAAAAACAAAATCAGGAAAACAACATTTTTAACTTATTAGGCAATTAAAGCAAAAGAAATAAGACCTGGTTGATAACAAACTGGTCTTTTCTGTAGGCTTAGCTAATATTTTCTTAGCATGTATCAAACAACAAACCAAAAGCCACAAAGCAAGAAAAAAACTGTTCTTTTCAGGTTAACTTCTGATAACTTCCCACATAGATTCAGAAGTGATTCTCTCCTAGCTCACAAGCAATTAGGTAAGGCTCAATTGCTAGCAGTTATCCAGCTGAAACCCCTTAGCTGGCTTGCTTTCTACAGCGTGGCCAGAAATCCTACACAGGAGCTTTTCTGAGTAGATTAAAGAACAAGTTTGTATTTCTTTGTGATGGTTGCTGTACTTTATAACAGAAAATCACCAAAGGAGTTTAGACAGAGAGCAGTCCATGTAAACACATTCTTCATCTGCTATCATTCCCCCTTCTTCAACAAGCATGGGTTCAATATCATGGATTGGCACAGATGAATCTCTCAATGGAGCACTTTCAGGAGAATACTTGTTTCCCTGCTGTCTTTCAAGGCTATAGCTAGGGCATAGATTAGTGTTCATACCTGAGCTTCCATTGCTGTTAGAGTTCCTCTCTATATAGCCTGGCCAGTATGTAGTCCAGTTCTTATGTCCAGCCTTCCAATCCAGATCCCTGGACACTGGATCTCTCTTCATATACCTTCTGGCACAGGTCTTAGGGTCCCTTCCACGTGCAGCCGTCTCCCTCACAGGTAGCGTCTGGAGATTCCTAGCTCTGCAGCACCATTCCTCTGGCTTTCCCCAGTCCAATGGTGTATGCTGGCCCTTGAAATGCCTCCCAGTATACGTACTGCTGTGGACTCTTCTAGACCTCTCAAAGGCTTTTTCCTTCCTTCTTCCAAAGGGTTTCTTTCCTTCTCTGTCCGTCCGGTTTGGCTTCTGCTTCTGATGATCCTTCAGATGAAACTGATGATCAAGCTCAAGCTGATTCTCAGGATAAGGATAATTCTCTGTAGAATAAACTCTACCTTTATTCTGCCTAGATGAGTGCTCCTCCCTAACACAGCGCAGCTGTGCTGAATCAGGCCCTGCCCTTTGAGATGAGTGCTTAGGGATTACCTCATAGCCCTCCTGATTAAACACACGTTTCCCCACTTCAGCTCCTCTAATGGCTGCTGGAAACCTGGTGCATTCTGGGACTGGTAGTCTTTTATGGGAAAATTCTGTTTTCTTATTTCTACCAGAACTGACAGGTTGCTTGTTCAGAGTCACTTCACCTTTTCTATAGCTCCTTCCTGAGCTATGATAAGCTTCCTTATCACAAGGTGCAGTCTCCAGAATTGCACACTGTACTCCACATGAGGTCGCACCAAAGACATATGTAGAGGCATTATCCCTTCCTCTTTTTCTGCTAGCCATTCCTCTCCATATGCACCCAGGCAGCCTTCTAGCTTTTGCCCTAGCCTTTTCAGCCTGTTTAGCTACTTTGACATCAGCAGACACAACCACGCCTAGGTCCCGCTCTTCTGTAGTGGACAAGAGTACTTCACCCCCTATACTATATTGCTCCCTTGGATTGGTGCAGCCCAAATTCATGACCTTACATTTCCTACCAGTACATCCCAGCTGGCAAATTCGAGATCATTCATCAAGCTTAGCTAGATCACTCCTCATGTTATCTGCAGCTTCCTGGGTGTCTACCCTATTACAGATTGAGTGGGGGAACCTAAGAAACACAAGACAAGGGGTAGCTGTATGGATTGCCGACAACATAATCTGTAACAACCACACAAATGCTCACATCCAATCAACCAGCATCACACAGCACCATAGCAGGGCGGATTTGGAGGGCACCAACCCCCCCTCCCCCTATATCCTACACAGGCAGATGACACACACACACAATGAGGGATCTACTCCAAGACAGACATTTGCATATATGCCTAGTCACATGAACACCACGTGCATGTCAGAAATGGGAAATACCCACCCAGCAATATACAGTCCTCATACTGTCCTGCCTCAAATTGTCTGAATAGTGCCGAGTGATACAGGATATAGGAGTCATGGGTGGACCCCGCAAACCTGGGGACCACATTCAGAATATGCATATTTGCATCACATACAACCTGAACATTCAGGGAATGATAGTGTTTGCAGTTGCGGAACACTACCTCCCTGTCTCTAGGCGGGACCAGGGCAACATGTGTGCAATCAATAGCTCCCATCACGTGTGGTATCCCGGCTAACGCCTCAAAGGCCTGGTTCAGGGTCCACCACTGTTGCCTAGTGTGTGGAATGGCAATATAATTCCGCACCCGGCTGACCAAGGCACGCAGTACTTGGTGGAGACAGCGTGACAGATGACTGGAAACAGCCAGAGGCAAAGAAATGTAGGGCAGCAAGGAGCTTGACCAAACCCGGTATGGCATGTGACCGATCAGTCAGGGGCTCGAGGTCAGGTCATAGATCCTCATAGAGCTCCCTAATAGCCCCTGTGCTCAGTCAGTAGAGGGAGATGCCCTAGTCCTCACGCATGCCCTGGAGCTGGGCCCTGGGCCTGTAGAGGCTGGGCCCTGGGCCTGTAGAGGCGTGGCTGGTGAGCCTGCACCTCAGCACACCTCCTGCGCCGTGCGGGCACAGCCCCTGCCTGGCTTGCCCCCACAGCTTCAGGTGTGATTTGCAGCGGGGCTACACCCATGCCCTGTGCCTCAGCCCCATAGACACCATCTCCCCTGTCAGGCAACCGCACCACCTGCCCACCTCCCACTGTAGCTGCAGCAACCACAAAGGCCGCCATAAACTCCACCCGCCCTGCTCCTCTAACCCACTCACAGACACCACTTCACTAACCAAGACACACACCTTACACACCACACACAAACACAGCCACACAATACAACCAACACCAATCACAAACCCAGCCACACTCCACAATACACCTGATTCTGACTCGTTCCTTCCTTCACTGCCAACGCACGCCTTCTCTCCCTCACCTACAAAAAACCCCTCAACTTGCAACATGTGTACAGGTCTATTTATAGGGGATTTTATACGTAGCGCGTGTTGCGCATGCACAGTTGCATGAGCGCGGCAGCAGCGCGCACGGCACATGTGCAATTGGCTGTGCACATTGCGCATGCGCTACGCCTCACGCGCAAACACACCATACGTAGTTGACACACGCACGCACGTACTTCCCGCGTCTGCACGGCGCATGCTCAATGCGCACAGCCAACTACGCATGTGCAGCGCACGCAGCTGCCACGCTCACGCAACTGTGCATGCGCAACGCGCGCTACGTAAAAAACCCTATAAATAGACCTATACACGTGTTGCATGTTGAGGGGTTTTTGGTAGGCGAGGGAGAGAGAAGGTGTGTGGTGTCGTTCAGAGAGAGAAGCAGGTGTTTAGTGTAGCAGAGTTAGTGTGTTGCGGTTGAGAGTGGTAGAGGCTGGGTTGTGGAGGAGAGGTGTGAGGCAGAGCAGGGGAGACAGAGAGGAGGGGAGGCAAGGAGCAGGTGAGTGAGAAAGGAGGTGAGGTGAAGAGCAGATAGCAGGGAGAGGAGGGAGGTGTGAGGTAGAGCTGAGAAGGGCAAGAGCAGGAATGTGTGACAGGGAGGGAGAGGGCACAGAGGGCAGGGAGATGGAGCCACAGGACAGGGCAGGAGTGGAGAGGGAGAGGGAGTGGGGGCCACCTGTTGGGGAGGACACAGATATGGCAGGGAGTGTGGTGGCGGATGAAGGCACATCGGCCCAGCCCACGCAGGGTCCTCTCAGTGCAAAACGCAGGCGCATACCGGTGCCAGCTGTGCAACGGAAGAGGGCTCTGAGATTCACCCAGCAGGAAAACCACATCCTGCTGGCGTGTGTCCTTGAGCATTATGAGGTCCTATACGGCCGGCTAAGCAACAGCACCACTGTTGCAACATGCACCCAGGTGTGGGAGGAGGTGCAGGAAGCCGTTGCACAGGCAGGGGGCCCACACAGAGACCTGGGCAGCCTCAGGAAGAGGTTCAACAATATAAAGCGGGGTGTGCGTGCACACATGGTGGCAGAGCGGCAAGATGCCATGGGCACTGGTGGGGGAGGCCCCTTTGCACCCTTACTAACACTCTTGGAGCAGGAGTTGGCAGAGCGGCTAGGGCCCATCTACCTGAATGGATTGCCAGAGGCACTGGACACTGCACATCCCCAGGCAGGTAGGTACCCAACTCACACCTTGCTGCTCCCAACGCATAGAGTACATGCCCTTTGGATATGCATCAGGCATCTTATTAGCACCTCCTCATACCTGGTCCCCTGGATCATCTCCTACCCTCTGCCTTCGGCTCATGAGTGTTCTGTCCCCCATTCCATCCCTTTTACTCTGCGTGTTTCTGCCCGCCAACCACATGTTTCTTTAACACCATCCCTTTTTATGTCTGCCCTGCACATGTGGCTACACGTCTGCTCCAAGCCCCCTCTCAGACCTGTCCTTGTTATGTCTGTGTCTAATCTAAGCACTGCTGAGCAGGGATAGTCCTTCTGTGGGATAATGTACACCAGGGGTCCTCAAACCTTTTAAACAGGGGGCCAGTTCACTGTCCCTCAGACCGTTGGAGGGCTGGACTATAGTTTAAAAAAAAAACTATGAACACATTCCTATGCACACTGCATAAATTCAGAATAAAGAGATATTTTTCTACCTTTTGTGCATTTTTTTTCCAGTGGCATTTGCTCCAGCCACTTTCTTCTGGTTTCTTTGTGTCTTCTGCTAACTCTCCATCGTCTGCTGTCCATTTGTCCTTTCTTCTCTCTTCTAGTTTTTTTCCATTCTCTCTCTACATCTGCTTTAACATACTAATCTTTCTCCTTTTGCTCTTTCCTCATTCCTATTTCATCCACTCAAATTTTAACCCTCCATCCTCAATCCCCACTTACTCTCCCAATATCCGGCCAATTGTAGATTTGTCTTCCCTCCCACACAAAATATTTTTCCCTCTCCATTTCACTCTCCCAGCTCCATCCCATTCTAATCCTCCTCCAACATTTGCTCCCTTCTAGTTCCAGCCCCACCCAGCATCCGCTCCCTTCTAGTCTCTGCATCAGCTCATTTCCAGTCCTAGCCCCCCATCAGCCCATTTCCAATCCTATCCTAGCCCCACCATCAGCCCATTTCCAGTCCTAGCTGCCCATCCATTTCCAGTCCTATCCAAGTCCCTCCATCAGCTCATTTCCAAATCCCAGCCCCCCATCTGCTCATTTATAGTCCTTTCCTAGCCCCACCATCAGCCCATGTCAAATCCTAGCTCCCCTCCACTCAGCCCATTTCCAATCCAAGTCCCCCATGAGCCTACTTCCAGTTCTAGCCCCTCCATGAGTCCATTTAAATTCAAGCCCCCACCACAGCCCATTTCCAATCTTAGCACCCCCCAACAGCCCATTTCCAGTCCTATCCTAGCCCCTCCATCAGCCCACTTCCAGTCCTAGCAACCCCCCGCTCAGCCCATTACCAGTCCTAGTCTCCCCATAGCCCATTGGAGTGGAGGAGTAGCCTAGTGGTTGGGGCAAGGTACTTCAGGCCGGAAGGTCGGGGGTTCAAATCCCACTAGAGGACAGCAACCTTGGGCCGGAAGGACTGGGGTTTCTAGTCCCTCAGGTGCTCCTTGTGGTCTTGGGCCAGCCACTTAACCCTCCATAGCCCATGTTCCCTGTAAAATAGTTATCTCCAAGTTATAATGCCCTGTTCAATGTAATTTCAGTTTGTTCAATGTAAACTGCACTGATGCAGAATAGCGCGGTATATAAGAGAATGTAAATAAATAAATTACCAGTCCTAAGCCCCCCATCAGCCCACTTCCAATCTTAGCCCCCCCCCCATAGCCCATTACCAGTCCTAACCCTCTTCCCCCCATCAGCCCAGCTAGGTTAAAAAATAAACAAAACACAGCTGCTGCTGCCGCTTCCGCCATGGCAGCGGCAGAATCGAGCATCCCTCGGGGCCCCCCCTGCTCTGCAGTGTCCTCCATGCGGCTTCAGGGCGGGCTTTTCAGAGCTGTGCGAAGGGAGAGTTTCCCTTTCTCGCGGCTCTGTTAATCCCACCACGGGGCTGATGGGAAATCCCATCAGCCCTGTGGCGGGATTAACAGAGCCGCGAGAGGAGAAGCTCTCTCTCTTCGCGCGGCTCTGACAGCCAACACTGAGGCGGCATGGAGGACACTGCAGAGCAGGGGAGGGCACCGCGGGATGCTCGATTCTGCCACTGCCACGGCAGCAGCCAGTTTGTATTTTTTAAACCTAGCTGGGCTGATGCTCTATGAACGGGCTGGCCCTGGGTAGAGCCACCCCTGAGGACAGGCAGCGGCGGCAAAAACACCCGGCGGGCCGGATAAATGTCCTCGGCGGCCCGCATGTGGCCCGCGGGCCATAGTTTGAGGACCCCTGATGTACACAGTGATGTGTGTGCTAGGTACTGGCCTATATATGCCTAATAGTGGTAGCAGGAGCTGTAGTGGTAGCTATGCAGCACATGTACGGGGCACGGCCAAACACACATTGATTGTGGGGTGGGTGTATTACACAGTTGTACGTAGTTGCACCGTGCAAACCTATCTGTGCTGTGTATGGTCTTCCACAACCCAGGTGACTACACAACCATGGGGCCAGCTGAGGAGGAGGATGTGCAATTGCCCCAGGATGTGCCGGAGCCCCAGCCCACAATGTCCGGGGGCAGCACAAGTGATTGGGAATGGATGCCAGGGACCCACGTGGAGGCTGAGGCAGAGGACCTGACCCCAGACGTCACCGTCACAGAGGGCTCCGAGGTCAACCAAACCCACCACCCCATGCATGCGCCAGGGACAGAAGAAACCCCTCCAACAGACATGGACCCTATCCTTGCAGAGCTGCAGGAACACACTGCTGCAGCACGGCGCAATGCTGAAGGTGGGTAACAGCATACCCCACAATCCCCACGGGGTTGTCATAACATCCACAACAAAATTGCATGTTGCCCACATAGCATAGCGTTCTGATGTGGGGGGGGGATGTCTTATGTCCTATGTGTTTTGACCTCCTGTAGCATGGCTTGTCAGGTGTCAGCATGTGTGAGGGGCTCAGACACACGCACACTGTGCTTGGCCATATACCCCACATAAGTGCAAAGAGGAAACCTATGATTGCAGGTCACCCAGACACCCTATGTGACAGACACCTCTCAATGGGTATTGTCAGGTAGCATCATTTGTCAACATTATCTGCACTGTGCGCCAGCATTATAGAAATGGAGGCACCCCAGATATGTGTATGTGTGTGCCATGCCCCCTCAGATCATCTGACCTATCCCAGACGAGCAGTGTGCAGACCAGGCATTGACATATTAAACTGGGGCAATGTGCCATGTGTGAGATCTGTGATTCTCATGACCCCTCATCCAGACCCCTTCTAGACATGGGGATGGCTCATGGATCTAAACATGGTCATGCGTTGCTAGGTTTGGCAGGCATGACTGTTCTGCAGACTGATCTGGTGGGATATGCGTGACATGTGTATGTGTGACAGTTGGTTACTGGAGAGGTATCTCACATATCACCCTCTGTCCCACCCACAGGCACTCGGCAGGCACTCCAGCGCATATACGTGGCTATGGGGGATAATACCAGGGAGCTGCGGCTGCTCCGGGAGGAGATCCGGTCAGGGGCGCTCGCCCGCATTGTGGGTGCCATGGAGGACATCGTGGCCCTAATGCGGCAGCCAGCACCAGCACCAGCACCGTCACCCGAGGCGCCAGGACAAGGTGCAGCACCGTGGGGGGTGTTGGGCCGTGGGAGGCGTGGGCGGCCATGCAGGAGGTGACTGTGTGTGTAATAAACAGCCTTTAACCGTACATCCAATGTGTGTTTTCCAATGTGTATCTCTGTGGTCCCCTAAGTAGTGTGCAAATGCATGTCGTGTCCCTGACCATATGACCCGCACCCAGGCCCCTCACTGGTGGGGTGTCTGTACTGCCAGGTATCACTGCACAGACGCCATCACATGCCGTGTGTGCCATGCACTGTGTCAGGTCCCAGCCCCTGGGCCGCAGCGTGGCGGTTTACACATCCTCCCGGGTTGCACAGGGGGAATGTCCTGAAGCTACATGTCCAGTGTTGGGATCCGTCACCGTTTTCCTCCCCTCATACCCCCTACATTGGACGCACATGTGTGACCATTGTCCCTGCCTGCAACATTGCCTACGTGCCTGCCCCCCAACATAGGCATGTATGTGGCACAGGCAGACAAGGGTGGCTTGCTTAGGTCGGCTGCTCATTCCCACAAACATATACGGTTACTCACCGACCATCCCTGTGACATGTATTGTCCCAGGACACACTCAACAGCTTTACCCCTGAGTAGCTCCTGGGCTCAGCAGTACATCTTACCCTGCCTGCGCAGACGTAGTGGTTTGCCAGTTCTACTATTGGCACACAGGCATTTTGCATCAGAAACAGTTCCCACACATTGCACACAGCTTGTACGTGCCTCGCTATCCTGGGACATCCTCTACATTGCAAAATCTCAGGGTCCACCCTGGTCTCACACACTTACACACATGGTCAGCCCCCACGACTGCATGTGGAGCCAGTCCACGTATGATACCCATGTCTACCTTTACTACACATACCTGTCTACACACATATGCCATGCTTGCATCCATAGTGTGTCGGTAACGGAGACATGTGACCATTGTGAGTTATCAAAAAATGTGTGTATATTTAACAAAACTAATAATCTAAAACAATATGAGAACGCATCCCATGCCGCATGCCCAGTGATGGAACACAGGACAGCACAGGGCACATGTGTGGACGTCACAGGCACCATCAGACACTCCTGTGATGCCCTTCAGGGGATGGCCGCCGACAGGGCAGACGCTCCATCTCGGCGGCCATCCGCTGAATGGCTCCCGTCAGCCACTGGTATGTGTGTAGCAACAGATGGAGGCGTTGCTCCATGCCATCCAGTGCCACATACAGGTCCTGCACACACCTGCCACCACACACACACATAGTGCCAGGGGTTTGTGTGGTGGCATGCGCATGTGACCTGTGTGTGGCCCTGGATGGCGTATCCACACACCGCTGCCCATCCTGTGCAGCCACATGCTGTGGCTGGCGGGAGCCCACAGTGCCCTGTGCTGCTCTGTGTTCCCCATCACCCTCCCCCCTCAAACACTCCCAAACACCCCGCTCCTCCCCCCCGCCACCTCCCACCCGCCATCCACACCCTCCTCCACCCCTCCCCCCACCCCCACATCAGCCACACCATCTCCCTCCCCTGCCACCCCGCCCCCACCCCTTCCATGCCCCCATCAGCCCACTCCTCCGATGATGCGTCTGCCGCCTCCTCCGCCTCTGCCTCGCCCTCCATCTCCTCAGCCCCATCCTCCACCACCACCACCACCACCTCCTCCTCCGTTGCATGGTGGGCAGGGGGGCGCCTCAGGGCATATCCTGCCGTGGAGGGGTCCTCATCATCGGCATCACCCTCTGTGGAAGATGACAGTCATCAGCACACTATCATGTGTGTCACATAACACATGTACATATGCAGACACCACACAGGCTGGTGTGCCAATGTGACATTTGTTACTGGGCAGCAAGGTCGCCAATACTCACCATCACGCTGTGACACCGCCTCCCTCTGGAGGCGGGCAAGGTAGTCTGCATGGTGCAGCCTTAGCTCACGCCCCTTCTTCCTCAGATCCTCTACCTGTAGATGTGAAAACAATGGGTGGGGGCATCAGTGACCGTTTATCTCTGGTGGGTGGCCAACATAAACAAACATCTGTGTGGGCAGCATCTTGCTGCTCCTGCTCCACTGCTGTGTGTGTCTTGTACAGTATAGTTACTCACCTGTAACAGGTGATCTCCGGGAACAGCAGGAATAAGTCTTCACATGTGGGTAGCATCGATACCGACGGAGCCTGTGCAGGAACACTCCCCAGCGTCCAATAGGAAAGCTTTTGGGAGCATCCCACAGCGCCTGCGTGCTGCCTTCCCGCCTTTCCCAACTGCCTCTCTCCAGTTGAGTTTAAAGAGACAGAGAGAGAGAGAGAGATATGGAAAGAGAGAGAGAAAGAGACAACTCCTAGGGGAGATGGGTGGATTGTGAAGACTTATTCCTGCTGTTCCCGGAAATCACCTGTTACAGGTGAGTAACTATGCTAACCTGATAACATTCCAGATACCAACGCAACAAACCACATGCCACCGCTCAAGCAAAAAGGAGATATCAAGAGCCGCCCGCTTCAAGCAACTTGACAGTGAGATGTTCACGAACGCTGCATTCCCAAAACTTACTCAATCCACAGCCAGCCTCAACGAAATGGTCTCCAACTGGAATGATACCCTTGCAGCATATGCTCACCAACCGGCCTTCACCAAAAAGGCTACACCTGACAGCGGAGTCAACAAAAAGCAGTCTGCTCCATGGTTCTCCCCTGATCTCCGAGCTTTCCTGCTCCACCTCAGAAAACTAGAGAGAAAATGGAGAATTACACATAGAACCGCTGACCAAATCGTCTATTTAGAATATCTGAAACAACATCGTGAATCAACATGGGCCAAGAGGAAGGAATTCCATGCTGAGATCCTCAACCGCTCGCTAAATAAGCCAAGAGACCTATTCAACCTAGTAAAATCCTTAACCAACCAACCTTCCCCACCTCAGCAAGAAAGCATCCAACCCCAGGCATACGTGAACTACATTCAATCAAAAGCAATAAAGATTACCACAACAACATCACAGGAACCCTCCAAGACTCCCCAGATGCAATTTCCACTCACAAAACTCTCACCCCCCTCAGCAAAGACCATCGAGGAGATCATCACCTCAATCAACACTACGACTGCACCAACTGATCCTTGCCCAGCCCATTGGATCAGAACTATGCACTCTCAACTCAGCCCAATCATAGCCAACATTGTCAAGCTCTCCTTTGAAACCGGAGTCTTCCCAGACGCTCTCAAGCACACATTGTGATAAGGAAGCTTATCATAGCTCAGGAAGGAGCTATAGAAAAGGTGAAGTGACTCTGAACAAGCAACCTGTCAGTTCTGGTAGAAATAAGAAAACAGACTTTTCCCATAAAAGACTACCAGTCCCAGAATGCACCAGGTTTCCAACAGCCATTAGAGGAGCTGAAGTGGGGAAACGTGTGTTCAATCAGGAGGGCTATGAGGTAATCCCTAAGCACTCATCTCAAAGGGCAGGGCCTGATTCAGCACAGCTGCACTGTGCTAAGGTGGAGCACTCATCAAAGCAGAATAAAGGTAGAGTTTATTCTACAGAGAATTATCCTCATCCTCAGGATCAGCTTGGAGATCCTCATCTTGGACAGCTTCATCATCTGGAAGATCATCAGAAGCAGAAGCCAAACCAGACGGACAGGGAGGGCAAGAAACCCTTTGGAAGAAAGAAGAGAAAAGCCTTTGGGAGGTCTAAAGGAGTCCAGAGCAGTACGTATACTGGAAGGCATTCCAAGGGCCAGCATACACCATTGGACTGGGGAAAGCCAGAGGAATGGTGCTGCAGGGCTAGGAATCTCCAGATGGTACCTTTGAGGGAGACGGCTGCACGTGGAAGGGACCCTAAGACCCGTGCCAGAAGGTATGTGAAGAGAGATCCAGTGTCCAGGGATCTGGATTGGAAGGCTGGACATAAGAACTGGACTACATACTTGCCAGGCTATTTAGAGAGGAACTCTAACAGCAATGGAAGCTCAGGTATGAACACTGATCTATGCCCTAGCTATAACCTTGAAAGACAGCAGGGAAAGTGCTCCATTGAGAAATTCCTCTGTGCCAATCCCTGATATTGAACCCATGATTGTTGAAGAAGGGGAAGGAGCGGTCTTAGATACAGGCTGTGAATATATGGATTGCTCTCTGTCTAAACTCCTTTGGTAATTTACTGTTACAAAGTACAACAACCATCACAAAGAAATACAAACTTGTTCTTTAATCTACTCAGAAAAGCTCCTGAATAGGATTTTGAGCCATGCAGTAGAAATTAAGCCAGCTAAGGGGTTTCAGCTGGATAACTGCTAGCAATTGAGCCTTACCTAATTGCTTGTGAGCTCTGAGGGAATCACTTCTGAGTCTATGTGTGAAGATATAAGAAGTTAACCTGAAAAGAACAGTTTTTCCCTTCTTTGTGGGTTTTGCTTGTTGTTTGAAACACTGCTAAGAAAATATTAGCTAAAGCCTACAGAAAAGACCAGTTTGTTACCAACCAGGTCTTTATTCTTTTGCTTTGATTGCCTGACAAGTTCAACTGTTGTTTTCCTGATTTTGTTTTTCTAAGTTTAACACTGAAAGCAAGTATCCTGTTTTATGTGCTACCAAGCATATCTGTGTTGGGAGAAATAACCCCATAAATAAATATCTTATTGGCTTTACCCTCAAGCACAACTAATTATTGTGAGTGGCTGTGTCTGGTGTGAATGGACTGCATTTCCCACAATCCCTTGCAAATCATATTGATATATGCACTTGCCAAGACTGTGAACATTCTCACCCAGGCAGCTGTCTGACAAATGGCGTAGTTTTTCGGATTGCTTTTGCGCAAGAAGGATTTACTTGCTAAGGATTACAACTCAAGTCTGAAAGAAAAGACAGTTCAAGCTTAAAAGCTGAAAGAAAAGATTTTCCCTCAACTGCACTTTGGAGGAGAGGTGGCTGTTCCAGGTAGCTGTTCCAGGAAGAAAAGACCCTGTGCAGAGCTGGATTCATCACTGGCATAAGGTAACAAGTACCTGGGCATATCTAGTGGTGGATGGGAGTAAGGCACAGGGGTAATTGGAAAAAAAAAAGTAGAAAAAACACCTGTTTGGAAGGTGGTGCACTGTGGTTGTTTTTTTTTGTGTCTTCTTGCAGGGATCAAGATGGATCCAAGGGAACTAGCTGATTGGATGGCAGCCCAGTTTAGCAGGCAACAGGAGCTAGCACAGCAGGCTCAGGACACTGCTATGAAAGCCTTAATGGACCAGCAGAAGCCAGTGCTTGATCTGGTGCCAAGCCCTAGTTAAACTGCGGAACCAAAGTGGACCAGAGGCAAGACCAGCAGAAAATACTGGTACACCACATGTGGACAGTGTGGGACTCAATCAAGGAATTGGGGCATTTAGTTTTGGGAAGCTAACTCCAGATGATAATGTTGATGATTTTCTAGAGTCTTTTGAAAGAGTGGCACAAGCATTAGCATGGCCAGAGACCCAGTAGGCAGTAAGGCTGGCAGCCTCATTAACTGGAGAGGCGCTTGCAGCTTAAGCAATGCCAGCAGCCCAGGCTTTGAATTATAAGGATGTAAAGGCTGCTATTAGAGATCGCCTAGGGTTGTCTATTTCAGAGTATAGGCGAATGTTTAGAGCTACTACATTGAGAGTGGGTGAAACACCCAGGGCTCTGAGTCAGAGAATCAGAGGATTAGCTGTAAAATGGTTGGAGCCTGAGCAAAAGACGGTAGAAATGTTATTAGACATTATTATGCTTGAACAATTTATGTCTGCTGTGCCTAAAGATTTGCACACTTTCCTTATACAGCAAAATTGCCAAAATCTTGGAGAGGCAACCATGCTAGCAGAGAGATTCTTGGAAGCCACGCAGGCTTGCCATAGAATGGGTGGCCCTCTGAAGATGGGTGCTGAGGCAAGCTGTGCTGTATCAGAAAAGAAATTGCTTAAAAATATTTCTGAAAATAAATGTACTGTGCCAAACCAGATGACACAGTGGAGTATGAAAAAATGTTTCAAGTGTGGAAAATGGGGACATTTAGAAAAGAGATGCCAGACACACACTATCTTAATGGGTGTGGATTTAAAACAGCCCAAAGAAGGATTTCTTTTGATGGTTGATGTGCAGGGAATTACCACAAATGCTTTGTTAGACTCTGGAGCAGACCAGAGTATGATGTCAAAAAGGCTTTGGAAGAGAATAGAGGCCCAAGAAGGATTTGTGCCTAGAACCCCTGAAAGCCAAGTTCACATCAGATGCATTCATGGTGCTGCAACATCATATCCCACCTATAGGCTAAAGGTTAAGTGCCTGGGGAAACAAGAGAAAGTCCTGTTAGCAGTGGTGCCTAGGCTACCCTTTGATTTGGTTCTAGGAAGAGACTGGCCAAGATTTAAGCAGGGTCTAGTGGAAGGACTAGGAAAGAAGGAGGGAGAAGGTTTAATGGTAATAGCTCCCGGGCCTTTATTTGGAAGTCCTCAGACCCCAGCTAAAAAGATGGTTAAGCGTCCAGAAGACCAAGCTACCCCAAAGCAGACATTCGTCTTAAAGTACCATAGGGTCACAGGGAAGGCCCAAGCTCCTAAGCGGGCAACCCCTCAAGCTGCTGGGTTTGACCTGTGCAGTATAGAAAATGTGACTGTACCTAGCCAAGGGAGAGCCCTGGTTGACACCGGTCTCCAAGTGGAAATACCTATTGGATGCTATGGGAGAGTCCGGATTAGCCCTTAAATATTTCATTGATGTGGGTGCGGGAGTAATTGATCCCGATTACAGGGGCAATATTAAAGTTCTGTTATTTAATTTAGGACAGAATGATTATCACGTGAAGACAGGAGACAGAATTGCCCAATTGATCTGTGAGAGACTGGGTTTTCCACCTGTGGAGGAGGTCACATCCCTGGAAAATTCTGAGCGTGGAACCAAAGGCTTTGGTTCTACTGACGTCAAAGGGGTTAAAAGCCTAGCTGCCACCTGTGCCCGAGAGAGGGAGGTGAATGAAGAGGAAGATTTGGGACCCCAGGTATCTGATTGTAAAGAAAAATCAGAGCCCCAAATAGGTGAGGACCTGACAGTGGTACAACAGGAAGAAATTAGGAAATTGCTTAAAGAATTCCCAGATGTGTTGACACCCATACCTGGGGAGACACATTTGGTTGCCCATGAAATAATAACTCCACCGGGGAAATTAATTTGTCAAAGGCCATACCGCTTGCCTGAAGCCAAGAGACAGGAAGTTGTGGCACGAGTCCAGGAGATGTTGGACATGGGTGTAATAGAGGAGTCAAAGAGTCCCTGGAATAGCCCCATAGTCCTGGTGCCGAAGCCTGATGGATCTTTAAGATTTTGTATTGACTTCCGGCAGGTAAACGCAATATCAGTTTTTGATGCATATCCAATGCCAAGAATTGAAGAGCTGTTGGACCAGCTTGGACAAGCTCAATACTTAACCACCCCTTGATATGACAAAAGGATATTGGCAAATCCCTCTAACCAGGGAGTCGAAGCCGAAGACTGCGTTCAGCACCCCCGTTGGCCTTTTCCAGTTCAAGAGGATGCCTTTCAGACTGCATGGAGCAGCGGCTACCTGCCAAAGGTTAGTGGATTAGGTACTTCGACCCCACCAAAATTATGCTTTTGCATATATGGATGATGTCATAATCCATAGTAACACCTGGGCGGAGCATCTAAAGAGGATCAGGGCAGTCTTGTGCTCCATGAAACAAGCGGGAATCACTTTAAACCCGAAGAAGTGTGCCTTTGCAAATAGGGAGGTAAAATACCTGGGCCACCTAGTGGGAAGAGGAAAAATTAAACCTCTAATGAGTAAAGTAGATAGCATCAGGAATTTTCCCCCTCCAACAACAAAGAAACAACTAAGAAGTTTCTTGGGACTTATTGGATACTATCGCAGATTTATACCGCAATTTGCAGAGAAAAGTGCAATTTTCACGGATGTGCTGCGGAAGAATTGTCCAAACCAGCTAAAGTGGACACCCGAAGCTGAAAAAGCATTTTCAGTCCTAAAAGGAAAATTGTGTACAGGACCGGTACTGAAAGGGGTGGACTTCAGGAAACGCTTTCTGGTTCAAACAGATGCATCGGATGTAGGGCTAGGAGTGGTTCTATCCCAGTGTCATGAAGGGGAGGAGCATCCTGTGATGTACCTGAGCAGGAAGTTGTCACCGGCTGAACAAAAGTATTCCACAGTAGAAAAAGAATGTTTAGCTATTAAGTGGTCAGTGGAGGCGTTAAGGTTTTACCTTACAGGGAGAAAGTTCCAGTTGGTCACAGACCATGCCCCACTTAAGTGGTTGCAGCAAATGACAAACCACAATGCCAGGTTGACACGCTGGTACATGGCCTTACAGGCATTTGATTTTCAAGTGGAACATCGTGCTGGGAAGTTACACAAGAATGCGGATGCCCTTTCCCGTATTACGGACTGTAGAGAAGCAGTTTCACCAGTTACACCAGTCCGTAATAACTTAAGCAGGGGGGTATGTGATAAGGAAGCTTATCATAGCTCAGGAAGGAGCTATAGAAAAGGTGAAGTGACTCTGAACAAGCAACCTGTCAGTTCTGGTAGAAATAAGAAAACAGAATTTTCCCATAAAAGACTACCAGTCCCAGAATGCACCAGGTTTCCAACAGCCATTAGAGGAGCTGAAGTGGGGAAACGTGTGTTCAATCAGGAGGGCTATAAGGTAATCCCTAAGCACTCATCTCAAAGGGCAGGGCCTGATTCAGCACAGCTGCGCTGTGCTAAGGTGGAGCACTCATCAAAGCAGAATAAAGGTAGAGTTTATTCTACAGAGAATTATCCTCATCCTCAGGATCAGCTTGGAGATCCTCATCTTGGACAGCTTCATCATCTGGAGGATCATCAGAAGCAGAAGCCAAACCGGACGGACAGGGAGGGCAAGAAACCCTTTGGAAGAAAGAAGAGAAAAGCCTTTGGGAGGTCTAAAGGAGTCCAGAGCAGTACGTATACTGGAAGGCATTCCAAGGGCCAGCATACACCATTGGACTGGGGAAAGCCAGAGGAATGATGCTGCAGGGCTAGGAATCTCCAGACGGTACCTTTGAGGGAGATGGCTGCACGTGGAAGGGACCCTAAGACCCGTGCCAGAAGGTATGTGAAGAGAGATCCAGTGTCCAGGAATCTGGATTGGAAGGCTGGACATAAGAACTGGACTACATACTTGCCAGGCTATTTAGAGAGGAACTCTAACAGCAATGGAAGCTCAGGTATGAACACTGATCTATGCCCTAGCTATAACCTTGAAAGACAGCAGGGAAACAAGTATTCTCCTGAAAGTGCTCCATTGAGAAATTCCTCTGTGCCAATCCCTGATATTGAACCCATGATTGTTGAAGAAGGGGAAGGAGCGGTCTTAGATACAGGCTGTGAATATATGGATTGCTCTCTGTCTAAACTCCTTTGGTAATTTACTGTTACAAAGTACAACAACCATCACAAAGAAATACAAACTTGTTCTTTAATCTACTCAGAAAAGCTCCTGAATAGGATTTTGAGCCATGCAGTAGAAATTAAGCCAGCTAAGGGGTTTCAGCTGGATAACTGCTAGCAATTGAGCCTTACCTAATTGCTTGTGAGCTCTGAGGGAATCACTTCTGAGTCTATGTGTGAAGATATAAGAAGTTAACCTGAAAAGAACAGTTTTTCCCTTCTTTGTGGGTTTTGCTTGTTGTTTGAAACACTGCTAAGAAAATATTAGCTAAAGCCTACAGAAAAGACCAGTTTGTTACCAACCAGGTCTTTATTCTTTTGCTTTGATTGCCTGACAAGTTCAACTGTTGTTTTCCTGATTTTGTTTTTCTAAGTTTAACACTGAAAGCAAGTATCCTGTTTTATGTGCTACTAAGCATATCTGTGTTGGGAGAAATAACCCCATAAATAAATATCTTATTGGCTTTACCCTCAAGCACAACTAATTATTGTGAGTGGCTGTGTCTGGTGTGAATGGACTGCATTTCCCACAATCCCTTGCAAATCATATTGATATATGCACTTGCCAAGACTGTGAACATTCTCACCCAGGCAGCCGTCTGACAACATCCATTCGTCCACTACTTAAAAACAACCAGCTGGATCCGAAGAAAGAGGATTCATACCGACCAATCTCTAGTATTCCATTACTAGCTAAAGTTCTAGAGAAGCTGACCCAGAGACAGATCCAGCAGCATGTTGATACGTCCTCCCCATTAGACCCATGTCAACATGGATTCAGAGAAGCTCATGGTGTAGAAACCCTTCTAACGGTATTAACTAATACACTTACCATTGGAATAGACAGCATCAAGAACGGCTTTGCACTAATTTTCCTTGATATAGCAGCAGCATTCAACTCCGTAGATCACGTTCATCTCCTGAGGCGGCTTCATGAGAAGGGAATCCAGGACCAAGCATTGAACTGGTGCAAATCCTACCTCGAATACAGATGGCAGCAAGTACGCATTGGTAATGACACATCTGAACCTTTGCAGCAGAAACAGGGTATACCCCAAGGTTCCTCCCTGTCGGCTCTGCTCTTCAATATATATATGCAGCCAGTTTGTGATATTGCCCGCTCTTTCGGCATATCTTGCCTTATGTACGCAGATGACGTACTGCTGTTTACACCAGTAACTGTCACTTGCCCGGACTACACTGTACTAATCAACTGCTTCAACGCCATAACGGATTGGCTACTCAATCAGAACCTCCGTATAAATTTCAAAAAAACAGAAGTCCTAATAATAACAAGAAATAAAGGTTTCTCGCCTCCACCAACATTAAAAGTCAGAGACGCAGAACTCCCAGTCAAATCCAATATACATTATCTTGGGGTCGTATTGGATCAACAGTTGGACTTCAAGGAACACATAAAACGCACTGTAAAAGCTATCTATTTCAAGGTCAAAACCCTCCGGCACTTGAGACCTATGATTGAACCCGGTGACATCCGCACCATCTTCCAAGCGCTAGTCACACCACACTTCGATTATGCCAATATAATACTTCATGGTCTCCCAAAGAGCACCCTCAACCCTCTACAGTTAGCCATGAACGCAGCAGCCCGCGTACTTTGTGGAGCCTCAAGGAATGACCACATCTCCCCCATCCTAAAAGAACTTCACTGGCTCCCAGTATGCTCCAGAATCCTATTCAAGGCCCTCCTTACTACCTTCAAGGCCGTCAACAAAATCTCACCTGCATCTATCTCCGACCTCATTATCCACACTGCAAACAACAGACCTAGGAGACCACCGGCTGCAGACATGCTACTCATTCCAAGCGAATCCACGAAGTTCAACCAGACCACCATCAATAGGGCATTCCTGAACTACGATCCCAGATGTTGGAACAAGCTCCCTCCCACCATTAGAGCAATCAAGGATCTTAGACTGTTCAGAAAAACCCTTAAACACCACCTTTTTCTCTTGTATTTTACACAATGGATATTCCCCACACACACACACACCCATCCCCAACCTCCCAACACCAAACTGCAGTGATATGAGACTAAAAATACAGCGAATTGAGACCTAAATATATTGTACTAAGAATGTAAATTGTAATGTACTAAGAATGTAAATAGTTTCCCCCGAGTTACCTCCATGTTAAATCCCTGTTCTATGTAGACGATGGTCTAATGCAGGGGTCTCAAACACGCGGCCCGCGGGCCGCATGCGGCCCGCGAGACAACTTTGTGCGGCCCGCGAAAGAGAAAAACAAAAAACCCCCAAAACCCTGATTTCTGCCGTTGCCGCCGTGGCAGCGGCAGAATCAATTGTCAAATAAAAAAGAAAAAGACTTCTGCTGCTCAAGCAGCAATATCACCTGTCCTGCGGCCCCTTCCCCTGTGCCCGGAGATCCGAATCTGCTCATCAGCGGCGTGCTTTTCAAGCCGCGAAGAGTATTCCCCTCTCGCGTGGTTTCAAGCCGCGCGAGAGGGGAATACTCTTCGCGGCTTGAAAAGCACGCCGCTGATGAGCAGATTCGGATCTCCGGGCACAGGGGAAGGGGCCGCAGGACAGGTGATATTGCTGCTTGAGCAGCAGAAGTCTTTTTTTTTTTTATTTGACAATTGATTCTGCCGCTGCCACGGCGGCAACGGCAGAAGTCAGGGTTTTGGGGGTTTTTTTGTTTTCCTCTGTCGGGGGGTATGACTGGAAATGGGCAGATGGGGGGGGTATGACTGGAAATGGGCAGATGGGGGGGGGGGTATGACTGGAAATGGGCAGATGGGGGTTAGGACTGGAAGTGGGCTATTGGCAGGGGGGGGTTATGACTGGTAATGGGCTGGGGGGTTTATAACTGGTAATGGGCGATGGTGGGGGCTAGGACTGGAAAGGGGCAGATGGGGGTTAGGCCTGGACGTGGGCTATTGGCCGGGGGGGGGTTATGACTGGTAATGGGCTATGGTGGGGGCTAGGACTGGAAATGGCAGATGGGGGTTAGGACTGGAAGTGGGCTATTGGCAGGGGGGGGGGTTATGACTGGTAATGGGCTATGGTGGGGGCTAGGACTGGAAATGGGCAGATGGGGGTTAGGACTGGAAGTGGGCTGATTGGGGGGTTAGGACTGGTAATGGCCTATGAGGGGAGGTAAGACTGAAAATGGGGTGATGGGGGATACGACTGCAAGTGGGCTATGGGGGGGACTAGGACTGGTAATGGGCTATGGGGGGGGGTAAGACTGAAAATGGGGTGATGGGGGATACGACTGCAAGTGGGCTATGGGGGGGACTAGGACTGGTAATGGGCTATGGGGGGGGGTAAGACTGAAAATGGGGTGATGGGGGTAAGACTGGAAGTGCGCTATGGGGAGGTTAGGACTGGTAATGGGCTATGGGGGGTCTAGGACTGGTAATGGGCTGGGGGGGTTGCTAGGACTGGAAATGGGCTGAGTGGAAGGGGGGCTTGAACTGCAAATGGCTGATGGGGAGGGGGGCTTGGAATGGAAATGGGCTGTGAGGGGAGGGAGCTAGGATTGGAAATGGGCTGATGGGGGCTAGGATTGGAAATGGGCTGATGGTGAGGCTAGGATAGGACTGGAAATGGACTGATGCAGGGACTAGAAAGGAGCAGATGCTGGGTGGGGCTGGAACTAGAAGGGAGCTGATGTTGGGGGAGGATTAGAATGGGATGGAGCTGGGAAAGTGAAATGGAGAGGGGAAAAATATTTTGTCTGGAAGAGAAGACAAATCTACAATTGGCCAGGTATTGGGAGAGTAAGTGGGGATTGAGGATGGAGGGGTAAAATTTGAGTGGATGAAATAGGAATGAGGAAAGAGCAAAAGGAGAAAGATTAGTATGTTAAAGCAGATGTAGGGAGAGAGAATGGAAAAAAACTAGAAGAGAGAAGAAAGGACAAATGGACAGCAGACGATGGAGATAGCAGAAGACACGAAGAAACCAGAAGTGGCTGGAGCAATTGCAACTGAAAAAAAATGCACAAAAGGTAGAAAAATATCTCTTTATTTTGAATTTATTAACTGGAATATGTCAGCTCTGGGAAATGTGCATCATTGTTTGCGCTTTGTTTAGTACAAGAGGAAATTAATTTATAGTTTTATTTCTACAGTGTTGTTGTACATTCCAAGTTTGGCTTTTGGGGTTCCCAGTTTAATTATTGTCTTCCTATTTCTGAATCTTTTAGTCTTTCTTTATCCATACTCATTAAGAGGCATGTTTACTAAAAGTTAGTGTATGGTAACATTATGCAAATATTTATGCAAATGAGGCCCCTTATGCAAATGAGGCCCCACGTCTTATGCGGCCCCCGGGTTACTTTACAAGTCCTCATTTGGCCCTCAAAGCAATTTGAGTTTGAGACCCCTGCTTTAGATGGTGGGAATTCAGCATCTGCTCCTTAGTGCTCATTGCTGGTGAGTGAGCACTAAAGCAGGCCCTGGCTCCGCCTCCAGGAAGAGGGGAGAAATTAGACTGTTATGCAGGGCTGGCACAACCACTAGACAAATTATTTAACAGTTATTTTTTTAATACTGCTTTATCATTTCAGTCAAAGCAGTTTATATTGTAACTTCATAATGTACATTAAACAGGGACATTGATAACGTGAATTTTTTCTGCGACAATGGAGGGTTACAAGCGACTTGCCCAAGGCCACAAAGAGTGGGAATTGAACCCTGTTCTCCAGCCAGTGCTCTAACCATTAGGCTACTCCTCCACTCTGCCTAAGTTGGTAGCTTCTTGGGGGGTGGCAAAGAGCATGACATTCAAAGCTAAACAATAGATTCTGACAGCCAGCAAAGTCATAAGGCTTTAGGTTTTGCCTAGGGTACCAACACCTTGAACCAACTCTGTGGCTTGCCCTGCTGTTATGGAGCCCTGGGCAAATGTTTGAGCATGGTCCCTCACCACAAGGGGCTGAAACAGCCCTGGCTGTGTTGGCCCTGAGAGCGTGGTGGTTCGGGCTGGCGTAAGGTTGATGTCAGAGATCTCAACGATGTAAGAGCCGGAAGGGGTATAGAGGAAGATCGGAGTGTCACAGTGGTGCACCCTTGAAGCAGCACCCTCATATGATTCTAATGTAAGCAGGGACAGGTTCCTCTGTGTTCTAAGTATTTAGTGCCTTAAGCAGTTACTGATGCTTAAATCCGGGCCAGGGTTGCCACTCTGTGATTTAAATTATGATCTGTGGTTTGCAGACCCCTGCCAAGCCATGAGGCCATTACAGTGGGTGTGCAGGACACAAAGAAGATACAAGAAAGACTTTTCATGCCGCTGTAATCATGTGAGCAGTATACAGAGGTTGCTATAGAGCAGGGGCCCCAAACACGCGGCCCGCGAGAGACCTTTGTGCGGCCCGCGATGCACAGAAAAAAAAAAAACCCCGGCTTCTGCAGCCTCTGTCTACAGCCACCACAAGCCTGATCAGCATCGGGGAGTTGAGCAGGAAGGAAAGCTCCTCACCGACCAGATAGCGATTGATCGCGAGACCACGCTTCTCCGCGTTAGCGCTTCTTTCCTGACCCGGTTCATACAGATCAGCTGAGCAGAGAGTGGCCAGACTGGTTGGCTGAGAGTCTGTCCCCTCCCAGTGACGTCACCAGCAGACCCGGAATCCGGAAACGAGGCTGCAATCAGTGGGAGCCGCGAGCCTGAAGCCGGGAAAATGGTAGGCTTTCCTTTGCCAGCAAAACAGGTAGATTTATCAGACGAGCTCCGACAGACTTATTTGGTTTTCCAAAAGCTCGTGTATTGTTATGAGAGAGGCTGTGAAATTTGTTTCTCTCTTCTTTGGGGGGAGGATGATTTGCATTTTCTGTCGCCCTTGGCTGAAAGGAGAATTACAGATGCTTTCCTAGATTAAGCTATCGCTTCCATTTGGAGCCTAACAGCCAAGAGACAAGCCGTGACTATTCTCTGAAATGTGTTGATTTAATATTTGCAGTGTTGCCTTTTGATAGTTAGGGTATGGTGCTTTGTGAGTCCTGGTAGTGCTGTTAGGACACGGCAGGTTTGCTATGGGTTCTAAATGGGCAGTGTTTCTAGTAGTTCCTAATGTGCCTGGCGGTTGGCACTGGTTTATAGTAATGTAGAAATCTTTTAGTCTTTCTTTATCCATACACTCATTAAGAGGCATGTTTACTAAAAGTTAATGTATGGTAACATTATGCAAATATTTATGCAAATGATGCCCTTATGCAAATGAGGCCTGCGTCTTGTGCGGCCCCCGGGTTACTCTACAAGTCCTCATTTGGCCCTCAAAGCAATTTGAGTTTGAGACCCCTGGTCTAATGTAATTGACTAAGTGTTATATGGTTCAATGTAAACCGCACTGATGACAAAGAGCGCGGTATATAAGAAATGTTAATAAATAAATAAATAAATAAATATGCTATCTCCAGGAACAAGCAGGAATTAGTCTTCACATGTGGGGACTCCCTAGATGTAGATTGCAGGGAAGGATCCCCAGAGTGGTGAGGCCCTGTGGAGGGGTTCCACTTCCTCCCATGGATCTCTGGCATCCCGTAAGGGAGGCGGGTAGGAGTTGATTAAGTATGGAAGAGGTATTGGAGAACAGCCTGACCAAACATAGCATCCCTGCGGGAGCCTTTATCCAAGCAGTAGTGGGCCGTGAAGGTGTGAACCGAGGACCAGGTAGCTGCTTGACAGATGTCGTTAATATAGACGGAATGGAGGTGAGCCCTAGAGGCTGCCATGGCCTCCAGTGAATGGTGTTTGCTATGATAGATGAAAGTAATACATTGAGCAATCCAGTTGGATAGAGTTCTTTTGGAAACTGCTGTACCCAAATGGGAAGGATCAGAGGCTATGAATAGCTGAGAGGACCTTCTGTGTTGCTGGGTCCTCTGCAGATGAAAAGCCAGAGCTCTTTTACGGTCCAAAGTATGAAGAGTCTTCTCTGCATTTGAAGCATGAGGCTTTGGAAAGACTACAGGTAGCTAAACCTCTTGGTTTAAATGAAAGGACGAAACCACCTTAGGCATGAAGTGTGGATGTGTCCTTAGGACTACCTTATCATGGTGAAACCTTGTGTAAGGTGGATCAGCCACTAGAGCTTGCAATTCACTGATACGCCTTGCTGATGTGATTGCAATAAGGAATAGTACCTTCCAGGAAAGAGACTTTAAGGAAGTAGTGGCTAAGGGCTCAAAAGGCGGCAGCATAAGCTGGCCTAGAACCAGATTGAGATCCCATGCCACTGGAGGTGGTTTAAGGGGAGGTTTCGTTAGAAGCAGGCCTCTCATGATTCTGGATATGAGAGGATGGGAAGAAATGGGTTGTCCATTGATGGGTTCAGAAGAAGCAGCAATGGCACTTAAATGGACTCTGACTGACTTAGTTTTGAGACCAGTGTTTGATAAATAAAGGAGTTATTCCAATAATGCTTCTATAGGAATGACAAGAGGGTTGAAACCCTTTTGTGATCACCAAATGGAAACACTCTTCCACTTGATGGCATAAGAACGCCTTGTGGAAGGTTTCCTGGAAGCATAACGGACATCTCGCAATTCCTGAGTGAGAGGAAGGCCAAAGGAATTTAAGCCTTCAGTAGCCAGGCTCTGAGGTACAGAGACTGGGGGTTTGGATGCCATAGTTTCCCCTCCTCCTGCGACAGTAAGTCTGGAGCTGACCCTAAGTCCAGGGGTGGAACCTGGGACAGATGTAGAAGCCGAGGGTACCATACCTGGTGTGGCCAGCGTGGGGCTATGAGGATCATGTTGCCTCTGTCCGTCTGGAGCTTGAATAGGGTCTTGGCAATCAAGGGAATGGGAGGAAAGGCATATAGGAATTCGTGCCCCCACTTGAGGAGGAAAGCATCCCTCGTTTGGCAGCCCTGAGCCGGAATCCATGAACAGAACCGGGTAAGTTTGGCATTTGATGGACTTGCAAAGAGGTCTATATCTGGAGTTCCCCAGAGTTGAAATACTCTGGAGAGTTGGTCCATGTATAGAGACCATTTGTGCGTAAACAGAACACGACTGAGTCTGTCTGCCCAAGAGTTCTGATTGCCAGGGAGATAGACTGCCAGGAGATGGATCTGATGCTCTCTGGCAAACGCCCACAGTTGAAGAGCTTCGTTGCAAAGGGACAGAGAGCCTGTTCCTCCTTGTTTGTTCATGTAGAACATGGCTACCTGATTGTGTGAACTAGTATTCTCTTGCCCTGTAGAAGGGAATGGAATACTTGAAGAGCCAGGCAAATTGCTCTGAGCTCCAACAGATTGATGTGGAAATGAATCTCCTGAGAATTCCAGGTGGCTTGGGTGGAGGTGTCCAGTAGATGAGCACCCCACCCCACTTTGAAGGCATCTGTTGTTAATGTGATCTGAGGAGGGGGTTTCAGGAAAGGTGACCCCTCCAGCAGGTTTTGTGCTGACCGCTACCAGTCCAGGGACAGGGTAAGGCGGTTTGAGTTTACTATCAGATCTGAGAGACAGCTTGTTGCTTGAGTCCACTGGGAAGAGAGGGCCCATTGGGCTGCTCTCATGTGGAGACGAGCCTAGGGGACCACATGCACTGTAGATGCCATGTGCCCCAGCAGCTGAAGCATCTCTCGAGCCGAGAGGTGAATCTTTTGTAGTGCTGAAGAAACCAGTTGCACAATGCGAGGACAGCGAGGCTGAGGCAGGTAGGTCTTTGCCAGTCTGGTATCTAGCCTTGCTCCTATGAACTCCAGCGATTGCGTGGGAATCAGAAAGGATTCTTGGAGATCTATGACAAGGCCTAGATATTGGAGTACACGCATTGTGTAAGAGAGAGAGGCCTGGGCTTGTGTTTGTGACTCTGCCCGGATGAGGCAATCGTCCAAGTAGGGGAAGACAAATATTCCCCTGGTACGGAGAAAAGCGGCTACCACAGCCATGCACTTTGTGAATACTCTGGGTGCTGAGGCAAGGCCGAAGGGAAGAACTTTGTATTGATAGTGCTTTCCTTGATAGAGGAACCAAAGGAACTTTTGGTGTGATTGGTGGCTGAGAACATGGGTGTACACATCCTTGACATCTAGAGAACAAAGCCAGTTCTGGCTGTGGTGGTAAGGAAGTATGTTTCCTAGAGAAATCATTTAGAATTTCTCTTTGAACAAGAACTTGTTCAGTTCTCTGAGATCTAAAATGGGTCTGTGACCTCCTGTTTTCTTTGGTATGAGGAAATAGGGGGAGTAGAACCCGGAACCCTGTTGAAGATGAGGTACCTCTTCTATTGCTCCTTGAGCTAGGAGACGTTTTACCTCTGGATTCAGTTGGGGGGAATTTTGAGAACTGAACTTCCTTACTATTGTAGGAGGAGGCAGGCTTTGGGAATGAAGCCTGTACCCTCTTCTATGATGGACAGAGTCCAGGGTTCTGATGTTATTTGCCTCCATCTGTGGATGAGGTGACATAACCTTCCTGGGATTGTTGAAGGTTGTTTTCCCTGGAGGGCCAGGAAGGGCAAGTACTCTATCAAGGAGTCAAAGGCCCTGTGGGGGCTGAGGCTGAGTAGCTCTCGGCTTTCTCTGTTTAGTAGATTGTTGACCCTTTCTAGCAGCTTGTCCTGCAGGTTGTCCTTGCTGAGCATAGGACTGATAGTATCCATTCTTTTTGGAGAGGAAAGGCTTTTTGAAAGCTCTCTTCTTTGCAGGATCTACAATTTTTGAAAGCCTAGTCAAGGTAGAATTGTCAGCATCCAATTCTTTGGCTTTTTCCTGCCGGTTCTTCCCAAAAAGGTTTTCACCAGTACAGGGGATGTTGCCCAGTTTATCCTTTACCCAGTGTTCCAGGTTAGAGGCTTGCAGCCAGGCAAGTCTCCTTGCCCCAATGGCAATGGCGGAGACTCTGCCTATGCCCTCAAAACAGTCAGAAGCTGCCCTGTTGACAACTTTAGAAATGTTCTGGGCATGCTTGACAAGTGCTAAATAGTCTTGTCCTCCGTCATCTGGGAGAAGAGGACTTAGCTGTTCTAGCTCTCCTGCGACCTCCTTCAGGAACATTCCCATGTACTCCTGGAACCTATCCTGCCTGAAAGCATGGATGCTTGGAAGACACGGCGACCAAAAGCATCTAAGGTCTTACACTCCCTACCAGGAGGGTTGGAGGCATGTCGTTTGTAACTTTTAATTCTCCTTATAGCAGACTCCACCACGATGGAGTGATGAGGGAGCTGTGTTTTCTGAAAACCAGGGGACGGAGGCACACGATACATAGTATCCAGCCTGTGAGAATGTGGAGAGGTGGTAAGAGGAGTCTCCCACATTCTCAAAAGAAGATCCTGTAAGATCTGATATATTGGCAGGGTAGCTGCCTCCTTTGGAGCTTGGGGATATTGGTGAATCTCTAGCTTCTGTGCCCTGTGCTCAGATTCAGTTGCTACTGAAATGGAGAGGCCCTTGACTACATGTCTATAACAGCCAGTTCTATCCCCTCATTCTCCTGCATCATGCTCTCTGCAATCTACAGAGAAGCTTTCCACTATGGGCCCTTGCTAGAGAGCATGGGTTTTTTTTTTCTCTAACAGCTATCCTAGCTGGTTAGAAAAGACTTTTCAGTCATGTCTCCCATGACTAGAAGATTTCTCCTTCTTTTCTATCTCCTTTTTTGATATAAAGGACATAGGCCTTCTCTTACGTGAAGACTCAAGGAGTTGCCAGTTCCCTGCTTTAGTCCATAGCATTCCCAATCGGGGATATGCTCGTCCTCATGGTAAGAATGCATGATACCTTTGCCCTTAAGCAGGTCAACATGGTATCTCCTCCCTAGTCGTATTCTGTCTACTTACCATGCCATAGTCCTAGAAGACTCGGGACTTGCTGGCTGCACTTTGACATTGTCCTTGGTTTTTCACGTAACAGTCCTGGTTATTTTGCACTAACTAGCATTCTTGCAGATCATGACCAGGAGGAATAGATTCTCTATATGTCTTCTCAAGTAGGTTCCACCTTCTTGTTATTAGATGAATCTTTCCTCTCCACATAGCCTATGTGATCACTGTACTGTAGGCATATCTCTGTTTAACTGCAGACACCCATATGTAAGCCTACATATCCATATTTATTTTTTTGTGTGTATTTTATGCCCTACCATATCTCGCTATATATATATTCTTATATGTCTATCTATCTTATATTCTTATATATATATATATATATATATATATATATGTATTTGTTGAGATATTTTCTAAGAGACAGATATGTATCCACATACTTATCTATCTCCTTGTCTACTCTCATATAACAATATGAGTCTGACAGAGGGCTTTTACCCATTCCTATGCTACCTAGCAGGTTTGCGGTTCTACACACACAACCACTCCTGTGGTACTCAAAACGTTTATACCATTACCTAACGGTTTAGGTACCTCTGAAGCTCTCCATGCCCAATATCTCTCCTAGCTTACCCCAGTTAGGAGAGACATTGTGGATCTTCAGTTAATCACAGGCTTAACGCCTCAGGCATTTGTCCTCTTTTTTGGGATACAAGGCGTTCCCACACCTTTCTCCCCACAAGGACTGTGCCTGTTTTCTCCAAATCAGTTAGCCTTTCTCTTTTTGCTCCCAAGAGTGTCTCACTCTGCCTCCAAAAGAGCTAGGTTTTTTGTCATAAAGCCTTCCGCTGAAGGCACATTGTTTTTGGACTACCCCAGTTTTTCCCACTGGGGTTCCCTGTTACCTTTCAGGATTCTGACCTCCATTGGTTTTCCTATAGAATTATCACCTCCACTTACAGTGAGGTCCTCTTCAAGGTTCCTCTACTAGGTTCCCAGTAGATCCATGAACCTTGCGGCGCTCCTGCCCGGCCTTAGGGCTAAAGACAGGAGCGGCGGTCTGATGCTTCGTGAGGAAGGAGAGTAACCTGTATCCAGGGAATGCTGGGTATTGTAGTTCCTGCTCCTCTCGCTCTGAAATAAAGAGTTGTAGTTATGGGGTTTCCAGTATATTTATTATAGTAAAGGATATTATTCCATCACATGGCAAATAAATGCAAACAAAATAGGTGCTTCAAATGCTAACAGGAAAACTTAGGATAAAGGCAACTTAAAGTATAACTGCTTCTTTTCACTTCTAAGCAAATTACTCACTTTGCCCCAAGAGGTCAGTTAGATTCACTGCAGCCTCTTTCAGCCACTGTTACCTTCACAGTGCTGGGGAAAATCAGGTGCACATAATTAGAGCTTTCTCAGCAAGGCAATACAACAACTCCGTAGCATTCAATTCACATACGGTAAAAAGCAGTTTCCTTCAGCTTGGCATCTCTACACAGCAGACCGTGCAATCCATGCTCTCACAATCTGGTAAGTCTGTATTATCTTGTGTTAATTCTTCAAGCTGTATGGAATTACTGGCTTCTGGTAACACTGGCTGTCTTCTAGCTTGCAACTCTAAAAACTGCTTAAAACTCTGTAGGAGCAATTCAGCCTGCTGTTTGGGAGGTAGGGAATTGCTATCAGCTATACAACTTCCCTCTGGCTTAAGGCTGTTTATTTTCTCCTCTCTTAGATTAATTGTGTCAGAGTAACTGCTAGTCCCTTTTGCTAATGTTTCACACACAGGAGAGTTAGCTTTACGTTCAGCCTGGAAACTTTGTGGCAATTCACTTACTTGTTGCCAAGCCGTTCTGACTTCAGATGGCTCCAACGTTCTCCAGCTGTTAGAATGTTTGTTGCTCTCTGGCTCAAACGGTACTTCACAGAATGATTGTTTTCTTTCTTGTGCCTGCCTTGAAGGCTTCCTTTCCCAGGGCTGTGCCTTCCAAAGGTTGTCTATTTCAGGGCTAGGTCCTCTCTCCTTGGGACTTCTACTCACTGCCTCTGAATAGAACTTTGCAGGTTTCTTTCCAATGCCAGGTTCCCAAGTATCAGCATACTGTCTTCTGGACTTCCAATCATTCTTCCTCTTCTCCTTCTTTCTCTTCTCCTTCTTCTGACTAGCAAAGCCATGCTCTGGTTTAAAACCACGTTCTCTCCTGGACACGCCCCTTCCCAGGACAGGGTGTGCCCAATCAGGACTGCAGGACTCCTCCCCTGGGCTGGTCTCCATGCTCAGCTCTGTGGAATAGAGTCTCTCTTTCTTCCTTGGTTTCTCAAATAGGCATAAATCCTGCTGAACCTCAGGATTTTCATCCGTTTCCATAGGCTCAGGAGGGCGCTGTTCACCACAACCTCCATACTTTTGTGAACTCCGGTCAAGGGAGGTCCATATTGCAATATCCTTTGCAATTTTATTGATGACCATCATCATCCAGGCATGGACTCCTTCTCTGCAGTCCTATGCTAGATTAGCTGTTCCACAGCATCCTTCTTTCTTCAACTCCTACCCTCCATCCTCAGGATGCCTGGTGATCTGGGAGATAGCATGTTCCAGCCTATGACATGCTGGGACTCCAGGCATCTCAGCTTGGGAGTCCCCATATGTGAAGACTCATTCCTGCTTGTTCCTGGAGATAGCACAGTTACTTACCTGTAACAGGTGATCTCTGGGAACAGCAGGAATAAGTCTTCACAACCCAACCACCTCCCCGGGAGTTGTATCTCTCTCTATCTTTCCTTTCCTTTCTCTCTCTCTTTGTCTCAGCTTTAAAACTTAACTGAGGAGAGGCAGTTGGGAAAGGCGGGAAGGCAGCATGCAGTCATGCTGGAATGCTTCCAAAAGCTCTTGATTGGACGCTGGGAAGCGTTCCCGCGCAGACTCCGTCGGTACCGACGTACCCATATGTGAAGACTTATTCCTGCTGTTCCCAGAGATCACCTGTTACAGGTAAGTAACTGTGCTTTATGGGGGGGTATGGCTTCTGAGCACTGTTCCCTCTAAGCTGTGCGCGTGTGCGTGCGCACACACCTCGCCAAGCGAGCACACATACTTTACAACAGAAAATTATTATCATTTGATTTGATTAAAATCAATGTGGTGTACATACTGTATTCTGACGTGTAGTCAAATTTTAAAGTATATAACTCCGAGTGTCATTATGTGGCGCACAAAAATTTAACCTTCCTTCAAAAGCTGCACACAGCTGATATTTTGTGCGCACACAGCCTACAGAAAATTAGAGGGAACATTGCTTCTGGGAGGGGGTGGGCTGACATACCTGGTTTGTGGCTGCATGTGATAGGGGCTAATGTGCAGCCACATGTTGTTAGTTTTGATACTTTGGGTGCAGCAAGGTGGGAGGCATGTGGTAAGGCGTTGACAGTGGGAGAGCAGGCCATGGATGGGGCCAGTTGTCTGGATGTGTGTGTTTTCCTTTGACTGTTATGAGCTGGTTGTGAGGTTGGTATGCTCTGATGTGCAGGGTCTGTGTGTTGGTTGTTTTTGTATGGCGATACATGTGATACGTAGCAATATCTACGTGATCAGTGGTGTTTGGATTACTGGTATGTGATGTCCGTAAGGGAACTTAATGCAACACCACAGTGTGCCTGACTGTACAGATCATCATGTAGCCCTCACATGGATGCGGTAATGGATAATGGTGGAGTATTATTGTCCTCATTCTGTGGGATGTAGAATAGCCATGCAGTGCAGTGTTGCATATTTACACGCTAACAGAGATTATCCAGGCCAGATCAGCAAAGGTGTGGGTTACAGTAGCATGCTGAGGGCTAAATATGGGGGTGGAATTGGGTCTTAGTGTTTTTTTCAGTGGGAACATGGCAAATCTGTCTGTTCACATCTAGACATATACCACAGCACTCACATACAAGCTGGTCAGGTGTACAGAGGAGGAGAGTGTGGACCAAGACAACAGCTACATTGCGGACCCTAGAGAGGGAGAGTTATGTCCACACACACATGGAGGCTCTGATGGGGGGGGGGGGGGTTAGGTGGACATGTAGGCTATCCATGCTTTGCCATTATGTGTGTCACACAGTAGGGTGACATGCAGCCATCTTGTTACGGTCACAAACACACATCCGGGTGTTGTTTGGCAGACATACCTCTGCCGTTGCGACAGACATATATTTGCAATGCATCACCACACAGCTGTTAATGTCAGCTGTTAATGTCTTGTCACAGAATGGGGAGGTGCCCCTGCATAGTTCCGTGTGTTACAGGAATTGACAGCGGGGTAGCTGACGACATTGAGACACCAGGGCAAACAGTGCGGAACATTGGGTGAGGTATGGGGGACACAGGAAATTACTGCAGCCTTGGAGTGATACAGGGACACAGTAGTGATCAAACACGTCTGCTCATCATTTTGTACAGCAACACAGAGTTGTGGGAGGGGACAGGCACAGTACAGACCCTTGTAGTTTTGCGGAAATCTGTACAGTGTGATGGTGAACACTCAGTCTGTAATGGATCTTGGGGGATCTGGGAGCTGTGGCCCGGAAGGTGCTGTGTGTGTTGCACAGCTGAAACATGACATATGTATGTTTCCCTTGTGTTTCCCAAACCACAGGACATACCTGTTGGAGCTCCTGATGCTGTGATGCATTGGCAGGTGACTGTAGGTCGTCCAACATGCAGAGGTCTGGGGTAGGTGTTCCTACTGCTACATTGTCTGTGACGACAGTCAGGGGAAACACATGTCCTCAGTGATGTGTCCTATTGTACATATGTTGTGGGTCACCTCTTTTCCCTGCAACACCATAACCTCTATCTTGCTGCTGGCACACATATCCCCATGTGTTCCTGTCCAGTATGTCTTCTGCACCACTGTCTCTGTGACACGTCCAACAGAGCTGCATGTGTGTGGGGGTCCTAGGTGTTTTGGTGGTGGGCTACACATACACCCTTCCCCGACACTGTCCCATCAGCCAACACCAGTGTATCATTGTATTTCACATGGCCTTTAGGTGCACCACTCTCCAATTATGAAGATACCAGCCGTATGCTACTGCTGACACGCTCACCTTAGCATATTGTGTGGGTGTGTTTTTTTGGGTTGGCTGTATGATTGTACAGTGTGCAGGCATTTTACATTATCATGTGGTGTGAGGGGTCTGTACACCTGGGGGGCGGTGGTGACTGCCCTATCTCCACCTTACTGATGTTTACCCTGTGAACATTGTGGATGTTTTGGGTGTGGCGAGCAGCACTGTGTCCTGTGTTGTGACATACGACTGGTGACCAGCAGTTTTGTATTACAGATATCGCCATAATGTGAACATGCATCAACAGAGGCTTGACAGGGTGACATGGTGCTTCTACACAGTTTGATGGCATCATCTCCCTTCACTATGATGTGTTGTGGCCTTGGGTGACTCAGGGGATCCAGGACATACACTTGTTGGACGCACACGGTAGGTTTGACCTTTTGTTTTGGGGAATGACATCAGCCTTTACATATTGATGATTTACGGTTTGTTTCATATACATTTCATGTTGGCTCTGTGTTCACAAACACCGATGCACATGGGGTGTAGCTGTGAAACGCCTGTGTAACATGGCCATGGACATGGACATTAACATATCCATGTGACAGCCACGTCTGCAGTTCCGTATCCGAAATGTGACCAACATGCAGTGTGTTCTGTGTTGTGATCATGTAATATTTGCCTGTGTGACGTTTTATTATGCGGATTGTCATGTTTCACTCTCTGCAATTTGTGCTGATGTTGCAAGCAGCATACCAATCATTATTTATCCTCTTCTGACACAGGGCAGAAGTCAAACCAGCCACGTCTCCTACAGTGCATCCGGCGTCGCCATCATCCACCTGTTTGGGGACACACCACCATGGAACTATCCCTGGGAAATGGTGCCATAGGATGTTTGACCTCTGTGAGTGGGTCACATGCCTAGGATGGACAGAATTACTTTTGGGGTGCGACTTTGGCCCTGACAGACCTGTCCTACACACTGTTGGTGCCATGCTCTGGCTGGGTGTCGTATTCATCGCAGAAGACACACATGACCTTTCCAATACTCTGGCATATTGGGAAGTGACACTTGACTATGCATGCCCAGGGATTCAAGGACAGTTTTGACCTGAGTTGTTGGATTGCAGACATGCTTTGCACTTTGGACACTGTTTACTGGTCCCCACGTGCGCAACAAGGACTTGCATTGTTGCTGTATGTTGTACATTCCTCGTATGTTGTGTTTTGGCCATGTGTGTGACATGGACCACAGGAAATGCTCATCTGTTTGGTTCACCACAAGCATACAGCCATGCGTGTGGCATAGGGTGAGCAATGGAGAGGTCCTGTTGTCCATGTCCACCTACTCTCCACTTTGACATGTTTCAGTTTTGCCACGGCAACGCTTTGCTGCTCACCAACAGCTTAGATTGATGTTGTCACTCACCAAGGGTGTTTCCGTGCATGTATGGCAGCACTATATCATGTTGAGATGTACGGGGTGCACGTGCATATGACTGACCTTGTTGTGGAAACATAGCATGTGGCAATATGGCTTCTGTGTGGTTTACTGTACAATGTTTGACATCACTTTCCATCTCTATATACTGTTTTTGGGTTTGCTTACTGTACAGACGTGACGCTAAACATGTATTTGGGAACCTTACATTGCATGTCTGCACACTCCTATTTCCCCCCTGGGGTACGGACACTCACAGTGCTACATTATATTTGGACTGTCGAAGTGTGAGTGTCCATTGTCTTCCTGTAATTGTGCATTCCAGGTGCCGTGACACATATGTACAGACACAGTAGCCACACCAACCAGTGCAGGGGACCTTCTGCATAGTGTTATCTCTGTATGTTTCTGCAGGTTGCTTCTTTGTATTGGTTTCTGGGTTCATGTGCTTCTGCTACCTGTTGCCATTTCCTCATTGTGCATTTGACCATAGTTTATAGGTACATTGTTGCAGCTTTGATTCCTACATGAGGCATTATGTGGCAGCTGTAACATATACTTCCACATGTGTTTATAAACTGTCAACATTTTAACAACATATGCTGTTTTCATTTGTGTGTCTCCTGTGTCGCCAGATAGATATGTTTTTAGGTACAGATCATGATTGCTGTGTGTTGGGTCCTCATCATGCACCGGCTACTGTCTACATGCACTCATATGTTAGTTACACATATGAGGCATGCAGCAGCACTTGATGTGTGTGGGCCAAATGCATACTGCCCACCATGCACCTGACGCACATTATCTCTCCTGCCCCTCATTGGTAGACGTGCCAGTGACCTTTACATAGGATGTGGGTTGCTGCCCTGCTAAATGTTTCTTTGGTCTTTCACCTGGGATCTACTCAACTGGGTATTATGATGGTGGTATCTACACTATTTGTCACGAATAACTGAAATAAAGATATGTGTTTGACATACATTTGTCTCGGCTGCTGCTTGCTCACACTGACACTTGTATTTGATGCTTTTCCTGGTCATATCCATGGCCCACCTGTGCTCACATCCTTGTATGGTGCCAGCTGTCTATCTTCCAGGCGTTTCCCACATCACTGGATGTTGCAGGTTCCCATACATACCTTCCCTTTGGGGTACTATTTTGCAACTATGGTCACAGTGGTTGTTTAGGATAGTGGTTACAGACTTGTGTTATGGCACCATAGGTTGCAGGTTTGATCCCCACATGGGTTTCTTTTGTCAACTTATTCTGTTTGGGACCTGCAGCTTCATCACCTATGCACACACACTTCCATCTCTTCACTGTCCACCAAGGTGTGCACTCTGTTCTGCCTATCCATGACATATTGGCTGTTACATATGTCTCTTACGTTATGGGGTTTACATGGCAGTCCGCCTGCAGTTCAGCTGGTCTGTGGCACACCTGTTTGCAGGTTTGATTCTGTCTTGTTGTGTTCCATATTTTCCAATGCTCCACAGAGCATCCCCTCCCGCCCTTGGGCTTTAGTTTCGTTCCTCTTTTGCATGCTATCTCCACTACACTACATTTGATTGTGTGTGTGCATATAGGTATCTTTGGGTGTTGTCCCAATTACAGACTGTGATCTGATCTGTACACACCATATCTGCATGTGCATTTGCTCATGGTTACTGTTGGAGGTTTGCCTATCATGGCAGCCAGCAGGCTTCTCGTGTGGTGCCCTGCAGTATTCATGTATGCAGCCTTTGCTAATGAGCTCACATTGGTAGTGTGGCCTACTGGTTTGTGCAATGACACTTGTGCTGATGGTCATAGGTTTGATTTCTCTCTGTTCTCGTGGATTTGTTTGCCTGTGCTGCACAGCTACCTTTGCTTCCTGTGACAGCCATATCTGTGCAGATCTGTGTTGTTAGCACATTGTACCCTTATCACCGTTGTACACCATCCTTCTGTCCGTCTATGTGTGTCGGCCCGCTGTATGCCATCCTACCCTGCTGTGCATGCTGCTATCCCACATCCTGCACTGGTACACATTTCTGCATTGTGGGTTGGCCCTATCCTGGTAACCACAGCAGACTGTTTGTAGGGTGACGTGCAGGCCTTCTGCAGCCAGCCAGGGGTTTGTTAGCAGCGGTAGCTTACTGGTTACTTCACTGCCTGTGGAGCCAGAGGTCATGGGTTCAAGCCCATGGTGGGGTTATTTGATAGGGCTGTCTGAGGCATTGTCTATTTTTAATGTACATTAGTGCTGCCAGCAAAAACACCCTCAGTGTCCTGTAGCCATAAGGTGCTTCATAGGGCGCCCTATAAAGCACCTTCTAAGGTGCATTATACGGTGTCCTATAAAGCATCCTATGAAGCGCCATAGGGGACATTATAGGGTGCCTTGGCGGACACTGCATTTTATAATGTGCCCTATAGCGTGCCTTATGCGGCACCTTAGGTTACAGCACGTGAGGGTGTGTTTGCTGGCAGCACTAATTGAAATATAACTAACATGCCTCAAAAAACAATACTTACACATAACAGCTAATGCCTCAGCCAGTCATATGCATTGGGCACACTGTGGAATCAAACTCATGACCCCTGTACCATCCATCAGTGCTAAGCTCTGTTTCTGTGTTTGCATGTCTGCGCCTGTTGACGTGCTTAGCGGCGTTTATTTACATTCTCTTATATACCGCACTATTCTGCATCAGTGCGTTTCACCCGATAATGTGCGCAGCGCACGTTATCGCGCGATAATCCCATTTTGCTACATTAAGACCGAAACACCCACTCCTTTTAGGGCAGCCAGCACACTATCGCCGGGCGCACGTTAAGACTGCTTAGTAAACATACCCCATAATTTACATGCCCACCCCCCACCTGTGCTCCGCTGGCTCCAACTCTGGCTCTGTGGCCAGTACTGGCGGAAGCACAGAGCACAGGCCTTCTCTCCTGATTCCTCCACAGCACACAACACCAGCAGCCCTCTGACATCTATCCATTGCATATGCTGACGTGAACAGCAATCTGTCAGGACAGCTGTTGATATGTGCCCTGGTTCTGAGGCTATGAGGCTACAGTGGTGCTCCCTGGTTGCCTAGGCAGGCACCTAGCTATTGTCTTTTTTTTCTTGCGCTGTTTCTGCCCTTCCTATTTTCTAATACTCATGTACAAACTGCACGGTCACAATGCACTAGCAAAATGGGTCATCTACCTCCTGGTCATAGGCAGGTATTAGTTGTGTCCAAACTAGCGGTGTGTTTGTATCACTTGCGTGGGACTAGTGTGGCCACCCCAGCTGCACGCTACATTCCCACCCACTCTCCTAATCACACGCTGTGGCATTATTAGTGCAATCGCCTTTGGGCTGCACACTCCTTGGTACCACGTGGCCAAAACGCATGTTATTGCCGCACTACCGGCTGCTGCACTTTAATAAATGTGCTCCTAGGTGGTCTGTTATAAAATTACCCTCAAACTGTCCAAAAATACACAAGAACACCACCATTTCAGGGATTTGTGTGTTTTATGTTCACTTGAAATCTCTTTTGCAAAATAAATTTGCAGGCTTGCTTTTTGCAAAGAGTAAAATTTCATCTGTCCTTTGCTACATGCAAAATATTATCCAGATTCTTATTTAATGAGTTCCTGCAATGCAAATAAGTGACTTAATTCTGAAAAACTGCATGAAATCTGAAAAGTTAGTGTATCAGCCTCTTGGGGAGTGCTGTTGGGGGGCTGTGGGAGAAGGATCCATAAAAAGTATAAAATTGTGGTATTTGCCATAGGAAATACATTGGGACTAGAACTGAAGCGAGATAGCATTTTACTTCTTCTACTTCATTTCTGAGATGTCTTTATAATTCTCTTGCAATGGAATTGGATAGATTAATGGGAAATGTTGAAGCATTGGTCTAGCTCCCATGCTTTTAGGTGGGAAGAAATGAGAAGGCAAATGTTCAGTGAAGGAGTAGCCTGTGATCAGCGCAGTGGGCTGACAAGCCACGGATCTCCTTGTGACTGGGGGCAAATCATTTAATTCTCTTTTGCCTCAAGTACAAATTTAGGGGCATGGTTACTAAAGCACAGTAACCGGAGGCTCTGGGTTCAGCGCAGGGTTAATGCACATTTTGACTGTGCGGTAGCTAGGAGCGCACGGCCAAAATGCGACCATACTAAAATACCATGCTTCCTGAGCAGCATGCGAATAAGTGGGATTAAAGTGAGAGTGGGTGGGGATGTGGCACGCAGTTTGGGTGGCCATGCTAGTCGGCGTAAGTGACACAAACACACCGCTAGTGCAGGCACAACTAACGCCTGCCTCTGACCAGTCGGTAGTTGCACCTACCTTGCTAGCGTAAGCCAAACGTGTAGTTTGTATGCAAGAGTTAGGATATATGAAAGGAAGAAACGGGGCAACCATATAGAAGACAAATTAGGGCAAAGAGGCAGTGACTGCAGAATGCTTAGGTACCTGCCTGGGCCACTTGTTTGGAGGGGTTGCATGGTGCAGCTGCCGTGGCAACACACCACAACAGCCTGACAGCCACAAAACCAACGTCTGCAGGTCAGGAGTGACCCTGCTGGGACAGTGGGCAAACATCCACAGACACATCAGAAGCTGTCCTGAAAATCTGTGGGTGCTGCCGCTGCACACCTCTATGCTAACTGGTAGCACCCCGGGCAGCCACTGAATATTGGGCCGATAACTTTTAAGATGAATTTTTTGCATCCAGATTGTTTTATCTATGTTTATTGGTTAAAACCTAAAATCAGAAGCCCTGTTTATAATCTATGTATGTATGTGTGAACTCCATGCGTGCTCTGCCCAGACTGTGCCTCTGGTTACCAGCAAAATACACACCTTCATGCCAAAGCACATATTTTTACACCCTCGGTAGTTTATAAGAGGTCATTTACGCATGGGACTGACTTTATAGAATTTCCTCCTTAATGCACAGGGTGTAGTCCACACCCATTCCTTGTCTATTCTCCATCCCGTTCCACGACATGCAGTTTAAGTGAGAGGTTGTCTAGCTGCTGTGTTAACTGTTAGAACACAGTAATTCTCACGTTATCTGTTTAACACACTTTAGTAAAAGGGCCCCAATATTATGAAAACATTCAGTTGGGATGGTCACTGTTTAAAGTTAAGCATTGATGCATTCCAATTTATATGTGCATAAAACAAGCTGATTTTCCAATACAATTATCCACATACACACACACTTTCTCCCACACTCACTTTCAAACACACACTCTCTCTCTCTCTCACAAACACATAATCGATCACAAATACACTCTCACTTCTCTACCCCACATCTCATACACTCTCTTCCCCACCTCTCGCCCTACTCTTCCAGCTAGCTAAAACTGTCAAAACAGATCTCCAGGCATGGAGAGAGCAAGACTTACCCTTCCAGCTGGGTTCTCCAGCTCCCTCTTACTGTCAGAGTCAGCAGTTCCCGCACATCCAGCTGCACTATCCCTGGCTCTGTGCTTCCTTGCTGGTTCCATCGAAAATGTCTGAGGCTGAGTGGAGTGGCAGGAGAATGAACCTCCTCCTTTTCCCCACTTCTGAGGTTGCCGCTCTGGACCGATCTGCCACCACTGTCTTATCCTTTGGTGCAAACAGGCTGGTTTTATTACTACATTTACCCCCTTTCTCTGGCCCAAGTGGCCCACACTCTGCCTTTTTGTGGCAATGAGAGCTGATGTCTCTGTCTCCAGGGGAAGGCTACCAGGATCCAGCTGAGGGGCCCACGCTCATCTGTCTGTAGGGTGGTGGATGACTGCTGGCATCCCACCAGGCCACTCTCAGTCTGACTCTTCTGGGGTACCGGGACCCTGAAAATAATTGCCTGAATGCAGATACAGACATTCCAGCAGAAATTAATCCTTGGTGTATTATGCAGCTAAAAGGACACCCACACCCTTTCACATTCAAAAGGACGTGCCAGTTAGTTGTGTTAGCAACAAGCCTGCATACTTTTCTGGAAACTCACTGTATTCGAATATGTCCAAACATGCTTCCAAAACATCACCCAGAATGCCTTTAGTCTTTGTGCCATACAGCATTTGCTTCATGAAAGTGGGTGTATATATTTATTTATTTATTTATTTATTTTTATTTCTTATATACCGCGCTTTTTTAATCAGTGCGGTTTACAAATGAACAAATTTAAACACAATGATACAGTCAGCATTGGTTTTTTACAATGAACAGGGTACAAAAACTTGGCGGTAAACAGGGTTAACTATATACAAAAAACGTGGCGGAAAGTAGGGTTAACTATGTACATGGCATTTTTGGTTAACTACATGGTAGTGGTAAATAGATATAATTATAGTACAGTATAAATACGGTATGGGTAAAGTGTGCAAGTATGAACCATCATGATTAGCCATTTTCCACTGGGATCAAGTGGGCGTCAAGTGAGCTTAAGCTGCACATTTAGGCTGCTAATAATCCACTTACCTGGACATGGCTTATTTAAGTGGGTTAACTCTGTTTTTACTTGCATAATAGGTGTCCAGGCCCTTGAAAAATCTACTAGGGGTGTTCACTCATATTTGTTTGAGGAACTAAAAAATTATAGGCACTGATGCCTTAAATTTTGTAAACCGCTTAGATGCTGCCCTGTGTGTGTATAGTGAGCAGTATAATAAGTTATAATAAATAACACCCCCGCACATACTGTGGGACCTTTACAGCTAATGCTGGCTTTTTGCAGCTATCACCTTCTGTTTGCATTTTAGTAAACATAGCCCTTAGGGTCATGTTTATTAAAATACTTAGCTTACTGCACATTCAGCCTTACAATTTAGCAAGGGGCTGGCATTGGACCTACATGAAAAGATGGAGGCTCGTCCAGTACCCCTTTGTAGATAGAGCGGGTTCTGCACCACCCCCGCACTAAGCAGTGGCAGTAAGTGCATTTGTGTTAAGTGCAATGTTGCTGGTTAGCATGCATTAAAGATACACTCTGACTGCAACATCTACACTCTGCTCCGGAATAACCCAGTCTCAGCCCCCAACCCATGCAAAGCGGTTAGTATGGGATTTTTATGGTGACTGCCTTTTTGGTGCATGGTAACAGTTATTGTGGCACGCTTGGTGCACGCTAAACCCCACATGAACCGCTAGCACACTGGGCATTATGCAATCAGATTCAGAGGTGTGCAAAAAGGACACAAATCCCTCAAATCAGCTTTGATCTCTTTCTTTTGGAGCATAGAAAACTGCCATAGGACAACTGTATTCAATTACTGTACCATGCACATGGCTCAGGAACCTTTTATGCAGAATAGAGGCCAAGGTGAGTGAGCTTAAGCTGCACATTTTACTTGCCACCCTCACAATTTGTGCCATGTTATCTACGAATATTTAAAATCCTAACATTAATATTTCTTCCTTGCTTCCCAAACCTCCATGTTCTGGCTGATATTACAGGGTTTTTTGTCATCTCTCCCTTTTTGTATTGAAAGAGATCGCCACAATAGTATCTTCATCTCTACTTAATTTTTGTGAAAGCAAACGTTTATTTTCAATGATTTTGTGGTCATTGTTCTTAACTGCGAATTGATTTGACTTTATTCTGGCATAGTATAATATATCTTGCCACACCTGAGTCTGTGCATTGGGCTTCTTCTCTAGTCCTGTTCAAATCCAGGCTAAAACCTCACCTCTTTGAGGCTGCTTTTGGATCCTGATGTTCCTCACTCCGTTGTCCACTACTTATGTGTACCTTACCATACTCTAGACCCAGTTTCGCTATCAGGGTCATTACAAGATACTAATAGCAGGGATGGATATCCCATTGGAATGTCCATCCCTGCTATTCAGGCTCTTTTCCGATCCTGTCTACCTTCCCCGCGTGTTGTATGGGGAAAGTAGACGGGAGCGGGAAGGGGGCAGATCAGGGGCAGCGTTAGGGTGGGCAGTAGGCAGCCATCGGCCCCGGATGTACAGGGCCGATTCCAATGTTGGCCCTGTATGTTCAGCATTTGCAGCCTGAATAGGGAACTTATTCCACCTTGGAGGTCGAATAAGTTCTCCTAGTCAGCGGGGGATGACTGGCCTGGGGTGTGGAAAGGGCAGGGGAGGGGGGGCAGAGGACATTCCCTGCAGCCCGACTCTGGACAGGGTTGGGCTGCAGGAAAAGCACCTTTGCAGCCTGTGGCAGGGGATCATGGCTTTTCAAAGGAGCCGCAGTGCCATGGCAACTGGAAGCCATGGCTCCACAGCTCCATTGAACAGCCCTGACTGAGCTATCTGGGCAAAGCCTATACGTGCAGGCTGGACTGAATCAAGGTCCCGGCCTGCACATACAGACTGGTCGTGATTCTGATCCCAAGGGGCTAGACATGCTCTGCGGGATCAGAATCGCGGCTCCCTCTGTGCGTCTTGTTCCGACCGGGCGCACAGAGGGCTAACACGTCAATGTCGGAATCACACCCTATGTGTTTTGTCTTGATTAGATTGGAAGCTCTGATGAGCAGGGACTATATGTACAGCTCTGTGTACGCCTTGTAGCGCTATACAAATTATTATTATTAGTAGTAGTAGTAGTTTTATACCATTTATTGAAGTGTGTGTGTTATGGAATCTTCTGGAAATGTATTTATTTAACAGGTTTTCTATACTGCCTTTAGGCCAAAACGGTTTACAGAGCACAAACACTTTCTCTTTGTTTTCTCTTTCCCATAGCTTCATTGTGTTCAAGACCTACAGACTGTTCAAGTACTCAACATCCTAAGATATGAAAAGAAAGTGGCAAAAATGTGCTTTTTAATGATAGCGACGTTCCTCATCTGCTGGATGCCTTACACTGTGGTCTGTCTTCTGGTGGCCTATGGCTATGGAAAACTTATTACTCCAGTGGTGGCTATTATTCCATCTTTCTTTGCCAAATCAAGCATTGCCTATAATCCAGTTATCTTCATCTTCATGAGCAGAAAGGTATTTTATTTCTGATAGATGTAACACCAGCAGAAATGTGCACTGTATTGGCTGTCTTCCATGCACCTTTCTCCCCATCACCTTTGTCACTCTTTAAACCTCTTCTCTCCCCGTGTCCAAGCTCCTTGGAAACCTTGTCAGCCCCTGAGATGATCCCCCAGTACTATTCCAGCAGGGGTCGCCACAGCAGCAGCTGCCATACCTCCGTCCCTAGGATTGAGCACATCAGCTTCGCGCAGAATCCAGATCCAGCTGGTCCCAATGGACAGCAGACTTGTACTCAAATCTACTGTGTTGTTATGCATAACTTTCCAGCTTCAGCAGAGGGTCTGGACCAATGTTCCCTCTAATTTTCTGTAGGCTGTGTGCGCATAAAATATCAGCTGTGCAGCTTTTGAAGGAAGGTTAAATTTTTGTGCGCCACATAACGACACTCGGAGTTATATACTTTAAAATTTGACTACATGTTAGAATACAGTATGTACACCACATTGATTTTAATCAAATTAAATGAAAATAGACAATTACTAAATGAATCAGAAAATTTCTAGTAATTACAATCACAACTTTTAAATTTTAAGACGTCTGTGTTGTTTTCTATAAGAATCAGAACCGTAATTTTTGTGCGCTCTGTTGTAAAGTATGTGTGCTCGCTCGGCGAGGTGTGTGCGCACGCACGGCTTAGAGGGAACAGTGGTCTGGACCCAGCTGTCTGGAAATGTTTTTAAGCAGCCTGTAACTTATTTGTGTTTCTATCTTGCGAAGAGTGAAAAAGAAATAGGAAGGAGTAGTTAGTCATACTTGCAAGGGTAAATTTTAATAAGGCGCCTAGGCAGGAAAGGCACATAGGCCCATGTATTGCACCTGTTTAGAGGCAACATATGGACCTCTGTGCCCTTATAAAATAGCCTCCCCAAGTGCTCCCGCACAAAGCTACATCAGCTCCAAGGCAGGAGTAACTTTGTGTATTGCTGGTAGAAACTGGTGCTTCAGTATATGTATTTTATAAAATGCATGCTTAAACTCTTAACTAGGGAAGCCGAGTTAACGTGTCTTACTCTAGCCATTCAGCCAATGGGGAAGACGAGTTAACTTGTTCCCTACAGTGATCGCCGTTGCTCCCCGATCCCCCTGCTTCTCTCTGCACAGTCTGTTAGTCACCACCACGAAGAAGCAGGGGGATTGGTGATCATGGCAGGGAACGAACTCTGCAGTTGAAGAGTTAATTCCCCAGGCAGTGGTTGCCTAGGTGCTATGCCTTTTGTCCAGTTAAGGAGTTAAGTCTCACACCTATCCTGCCTTTTCTATTTTTCATCCATGAGTACATGTATATCACATAAGAAGATAAGAAATGCCATACTGGGTCAGACCAAAGTTCCATCAAGTCCAGTATCCTGTTTTCAACAGTGGCCAATACGGGTCACATGTACCTGTCAGTTTCCTAAAAGGTAGACAGATTCCATGCTGCTTATCCCAGGGTAATTAGGAGATTTCCCCTGTCTGCTTTAATAATGGTTTCCATATCATCCTGCTAGACTAGTCCAGACAAGTGGGTTGTGTTCCCCTACCAGCAGATTGGTGGGGACAGAAGCCAATGAAATGCCCAGGTTTCAATGACATCACTCCCATGACTCTATCAGCCTGAGCCACTAGAAGGCATTTCAGTATTCTGTCTCCAGCAGATGGTGGATGGATTTTCTCGTATCTGTAGAAAATCTGAATTGAGAGGGAAAAGATTTATTCACTCATGAACAACCACCTTGAAAGATGGAGCATGATATGGGAGGCTCCACTAGACTAAGATCTTTTTGGTAGCCAAAGAAAGAGGGAAAATTGGCTCAGCTCTTATCCTATTAAGGGCCTGTTCAGCAGTCAGAAAATTGGAAGGATGTGGACGAGTTCAGCAGCCTCACACAACCTTGATGCCCCTTTATTCATCCACTGTCCCCCTCTTGCTCTCCACGAAGAAGAAAACACCTCAGAGGCAGGGCCAGCACAAGGAGGAGGAGCCCTAGGCGAACAGACAGCGATGGCAATAGTTGCAAACATCTTCACAGAGCTTACCTTCAAGCTTCAGTGGCGCAGGGCTGTTTGCTTCCGCCCCTCTCAGATGCCAATGCCGACATCCAGTGCAAACAGGAAGTTGACATTGAGAGTTGGAGAGGCGCAGAAGCAAACAGCCCTGCGCCGCTGAAGCTTGAAGGTAAGCTCTGAGGGGCTGTTTGCGGCTATTGCTGCCACTCTCTGTTCCAGAGAAGGGCGACAGAGGCAGCAATGGGTAAACCCAGAGGACCAGCGCTGTAGGCCGCTGCCTAGTCTGTCAAGGTGCTGGCTCTGTTGGTCTTCTGCAGGACAGTCTGGAAAAAGGGGGGTTTCCCTTACCTCCCTGAAAGTCCAAGTGGCAGCCTTGTCCTGTTTCAGTGGTCCGGTGGCTGGAAAGTCTTCAGCCTTGCACCCAGATGTTTCACGTTTTCTCAAGGGATTCAGCATCTGGTCGTCCTCTCTGGCCTTTTGTCCCTTCCTGGGCATTCTGTCTGGTGCTCAGGATCCTGGTTTTGGAGCCCTTTGAGCCTCTGAAGTGTGCTGCTCTGAGGGGCACAACTCTTAACACTATTTTCTTGGTTGTGATTTGTTTGGCAAAGCACATTTCCAAGCAACAGGCGCTGTCTTGCCAGAATCCATACTTGTCCTTTTCAGAGGAGGACATTTCTATTTTGCTTGCACCTTCCTTTCGACCAAGGTGATATCTCCCTTTCATGTGAACCAGGTGGTCTGCTTGCTCGCCTTCTCTGAGAAGCAGTGTAGAGGGGGAGATAAGGATCTTCACCTTGTGGATATCCAGAGGGTGCGTCTCTGGGACTTGGAGGTTATGGCTTCCTTTTCATAAGTCCGATCATCTTTTGTGCTGTTTGCTGGTCCGTGCGAGGGTGTTGTAACAGCCAGGTTTACCTTTGGATGCTGGATCATAGAGGCATTTGCTTTGGTGTATCTATTATGGAGCTGGCTGGTGACAGAGGGTTTGTGCACTCATTGTTTTCAGGCATCAGCATCCTTGGGGATGTAGCATAGCTCTGTAGCCCCTTGAGACATTGTTGGGTGGCACTGTGGGTATCACCTTCCACTTTTTGTCAAGCATTACAACTTGGATGTCCACGCCTGGGTGAACACGGCCTTTGGCACTAAGGTTTTGCAAGCTGCTATGTCTTCTTCCTGCCCAGTGGAGGGGTAGTTTTGGTACATCCCACTTGTCTGGACTAGTCTAGCAGGATGATATGGAAGGTGACATTTTACTTACCAGATAATGTCTTTCCTCGAGTCCTGCTAGCCCAGTCCAGGACCCATCCCTGGAACTGTGTTTGGTCTGTTATTCTGCGGTAGTACCTTGGTCTGCTAGGATTTTCTGCTTGGCTCTGCAGGTTCATTTCTACTAACAGCCTTCTAGTCAATTTCTCATATACATAGTTTACTACATTGGTTTCTCGACTGTTTGATTCATCATTGTTGCTCACGTTGAGGTTGTGTGAGGTTTGTCATGTTTTCCCATATGCTTTGGGATGAATATTGACATTTCCTCTAGTGGCTCAGGCTGATAGTCATGGGAGTGATGCCATTGAAACCTAGACATTTCATTGGCTTCTGTGTCCACCAATCTGCTAGTAGGGGAATACAACCCACTTGTCTAGACTGGTCTAGCAGGACTCAAGGAAAGGACATTATCTGGTAAATAAAATGTCACCTTATGGACTTTTCCTCCAAGAACTTGTCCAAACCTCTTTTAAACCCAGCTACACTAACAGCTTTTACAACATTCTTTGGCAATGAATTCCAGAGTTTGATTGCAACACCTGAGCCCAACTGAATCCTGTTTCTTGGTATATCTTAATGATCTTTGTCTGTAATATTCCAATGTCTTCTTTCTACCTTTCCTGTACTCTGAGGATGATAAGGCATATGGAATTGATGTTTTATTTGCAAAGCTATTAGTATGTACTTGCTCTACAACTTTCACTGTAAAGTGTGTACATCTAGTACTAGGGAGCCATATTGGGACTCCCCAGAAAGGAATGGAATACTGCATCAGCTTCTTGGCAACTGTTATAGCATCTGGTTTTCTACAAGGGTAGGCCTCTACTCATCCTGAGAATAAACACACAATCATTGTAGAGTACTCAAATCACAGGCTTCTGAATGAAATCCATCTGTCAGGTCAGAAAGGGTCCTGTTGGGGCTTGTGCAGGGCTTAATTTATAAACAAAAAAAGTGGAACTATGCACAGAGCCAGGGCCAGAAGTGACCTGTAGGGCAGAGCCAGGGCCAGGACCAGAGGATTTTACATACTTGTTTGTTCCCGGGTTTTTATTTTGATGTTTTATTGCTTTATCAGTTTGTACTATATGTTGACCCCTGATGCAGCATAGTTGCTGAAATTTGGCCAAGTTGGCTCTTCAATAAAACGTGTTAACAGAAGACCTTTTTGTGGTCCGCTTCTTCCTTCGGCATTTAACAATTTAAACATCTCAATATTATCTGTATATTTTTTGAAAATACACACTTAGCCTAATTATGCATTTGCAAGCAAATGCATAATTGCCTCTGAATAGGATGTAATTATTCATTCATATGGGACATTCCTAGATTCACCAATAAAACTTACCCATCAGACACCGAGCATAAATAAGGTTTTCACTTTACAACTCAACATACAAAAAAGATTCCATTCAAATTCTGGTCTTACATCAGTGACAACACCACCAACTCTCTCCACTGCCAAACATTATGCGTCATAACACAAAATCCTGCAAATGTATACTTGACGCTAGAATCAAGTCGAGAAATTCAACCTACCTATGAAAGATTTTCACTGAAAATATTCCAGAACACTAGTAACCTCCTGTTGGAAAAAGAGAGAACACGCTGAACTACTATAGATGCCTTCACAGAATCAACATGTTAACAGAATCTCTCACCTTGGCTGCACATGGAAAACATAGGCCATCACCTGGTAAAGAATAAAACTACAAATTAGAAAAAAATGTGCAGACAAAAATTGAAAAGAAAACCCCCCAAAACAGGCACTGAGCTGTGGAACAATGAAGAAAGAAACAAAAATGCATTTCCTTCTCTACCAAACTCTTTTGTACCTTTGTCTGATCATTTTATTTTTCTAGTTGGGCTGGGTCTGGTCTCTTAACACTTTCTCTTGTTGGTTTTCTTCTAAGTCCTTTTCCAGGATCTTATTTCCATTTTCTGTTTCTTCACACTCTTTCCTTCCCTACATCTCTTTCCGACACTGATCTTTTGTTTTTATCTTTTTTTCTGATTCCCTCATCTGACTTTTTTTTAACTATATATTCATTCTGTTCCTCCCTCTCCCTCCTTTAATCTTCACTTTCCACCTTCTTAACAGCTTTCCATTTCACAACCTTACTTCCCTAATCCTTCAATTCCCCACCTGTCTCATTCCTTCGCCAGCCTCCTTTTCTCCCATCCATTTTTCACCTACTTTCTAATCCCCATTATCTCCAGGAACAAGCAGGAATGTAGTCATCACATATGGGTATCGTCGGTACCGACGGAGCCTGCGCGGGAACGCTCCCCAGCGTCCAATTAGAAAGCTTTTGGGAGCATCCCACAGCGCCTGCGTGCTGCCTTCCCGCCTTTCCCAACTACCTCTCTCCAGTTCTTCTTTTTCCGCGGAGCCAGCAGGTCGTGTTCCTGTCACCGCTGAAGAATTCTTTTTATTTATTTATTTTTTGTGGTCGCGTCTGCCTTCCTCGACGCTCTACCGCTACCGCCGTTTTTTTCTCTTCTTATTCTGCTTTAAAAAAAAAATAATCTTTTTTCTTTTTCTTCAGGTTTCAAGTGCACCAAGTGTGGCGGTACCATTTCCGTCACCGACACCCATGAATGGTGTCTAAAATGTTTAGGTCCTGACCACTCCATCACGGATTGTATGTCCTGTGCCATGATGTCTAAAAGAGGTCGGCAGAACCGAGCTGCTAAGCTCAGTACCCTGTTTCCCTCTGATGCAGCTTCGGTGGCATCGACGTCTTCCAGGGCTTCTTCTTCTTCCCGTGGATCTCAGGTAACTAAACATAAGTCCAGCTGGTCCTCAAAGGGTAGATCTCCTTCTAAGCATCGAGATGCCTCTGGCGTTGCCCTCGAGGATTCTGCACCGGCAAAATTACCCCAGCGGGAGGCTTCGGCTTCCAAAGCATTATCAGGGTTCCAGGATGTTCTCGAGGCCTCGACCTTGGCAGAACTACTGGTGCCATGCTCTGGGGTACCGGCGGACTCCACCGGTACCGACATCCAGGCATTGGCGGCGTTGATAGACCAGAGAGTTCTGGCTATGGAGCACAGTCTGGCGGCTTTCCTTGCGGCATCAACGCCCTCGGAACTGCGACAGACAATTACACCGGTACTGGCACCGGCCCCGGCATCGGTATCGGTACCGGTACCGATAGCATCGACATCGGCATCAGTGTCTGCTTTGCTGGTACCCAGTCATCCGATGACCTCTGGTACCGAAACCCCAGTACCGGTTACTCCCGGTACCGACTTTAGTCGGTACGTGTATCGGGATCTTCAAGAGCATCCGGACAGACGGTACTTCGAGTCCTCAGAAGAATCTGAGGATTCTGACAGTTCTGCCGATGCACCGATGCTTCTCCCAGAGGAGCCCTCCTCCCCTAAACGCAGGATGTCTCCTCCAGAGGATATTTCCTTCCAGGATTTTATCAGGGAGGTGGCTCGGGGCCTGCCTATTACTGTGGCCCCTGAAACAGAGCCAAGGGCCAAGGAGTTGGAAATTCTACAATATCCCAAAACTCCTAAGGAGGCAGCTACTTTTCCCATTCATGAGACTTTGTATGATCTCATGTTAAGAATGTGGGAGACACCTCTTACCACCTCTCCTCATTCTCGCAGACTCGATACTATGTATTGAGTCCTTCCTTGTCCTGGATTTCATAAGACTCAGCTTCCTCACCACTCTATTGTAGTGGAATCATCTATGAGAAGAATCAAGAGTGCAAAGAGGCATGCCTCTAATCCTCCAGGACGTGAGTGCAGAACCCTGGATGCTTTTGGACGTCGGGTCTTCCAAGCTTCCATGCTTTCTGCCAGGATCAGTTCCTATAGTCTCTACATGGGAATGTTCCTGAAGGAGGTCACAGATGATTTAGAGGCTTTAAGTCCTTTTCTTTCTGAGGATAAAGGGCAAGACTTTCTCACTTTGGTCAAACATGCCCAAGATGTTTCTAAATTTTCCAACCGTGCCGCCTTTGACTGCTTTGAGTGCATAAGCAGAACTTCGGCTATTGCCATAGGTGCATGTAGAATTGCTTGGCTCCAGGCATCTGATCTAGAGCTCTGGGTACAAGACAAATTGGGAAATATCCCTTGTACTGATGAGAACCTGTTTGGTAAAGATTGGCAGGAAAAGGCCAATGAAATGGATGCTGAAAATTCCACCTTGGATAGATTACCCAAGTCCACTGCTGATCCCGCTAGAAGGAAATTGTTCAAGAAACCATTCTTTTCTAAAAAGAAAAGATTTTATCCTGCTTATGTTCAGCAGGGACGTTCTGCAGGTCAGCTTACCAAGAAAGCGCAGCAACCACCCAAACAGAAGAAAGCAAAGACTGCTAGGCTTTAGTCAGCTCAGCAGGCTCAGCCTCCACAGGGCCTTTGACTCTCAACTAGAGAACTTAGCCTTCCTGGCTCTCAAGGAACCAGAGCCTTCCACCATTCCAGGAAAGTTATGTCATTTTGCCCCCAGATGGCAGCAAATAACAGCAGAGCATTGGACACTCTCCATCATAAAGGAGGGGTACAAGCTTCATTTTTCAAGCATGCCCCCTCACACAATAGTAAAGCAGTTCAATTCTCCGACCTCTCTCATCAACCTGTTAAGTCAGGAGGTCGCTATCCTTCTTGCCCAAGGGGCAATAGAAGAAGTACCCATTCATCAGCAGGGTACAGGGTTCTATTCCCCTTATTTTCTTATCCCAAAGAAAACAGGGGGTTACAGGCCTATCCTAGACCTCAGAGAATTGAACAAATTCCTTGTCAAGGAGAAATTCAAGATGATTTCTCTCGGATCTCTGCTGCCATACCTTCAGAGTCAGGATTGGCTTTGTTCTCTAGATCTCAAGGTTGCGTACACTCATGTCCTCATCCATCCAACCCACAGAAGATTCCTTCGGTTCCTTTTTCAACAAAAGCACTACCAATACAGGGTGCTTCCTTTTGGCCTGGCCTCAGCAACAAGGGTGTTCACGAAATGCATGGCTGTAGTAGCAGCATTTCTCCGCTCTCTGGGAATATTCGTCTTCCCTTACTCAGACGATTGGCTCATTCAAGCACCAACAGAGTCAGAGGCCAGGACTTCTCTATCCTGCACGATGCATATCCTTCAGTATTAAGGGCTGGTAATAAACATCCCAAAATCCAGTCTAACTCCTACTCAGTCTCTGGAGTTCATAGGAGCTTTGCTGGATATCACAAGGGCAAGGGCCTATCTCCCCCAGGCTCGTTGCCTTCGCATGGTGCAGTTAGCTTCTCAAGCAATGCTAAAGTCTCATCTAACTGCTCGAGAAATGTTACAACTACTAGGCTACATGGCATCTACGGTGCATGTGGTTCCCTATGCTTGCCTCCATATGAGGGCAGCTCAGTGGACCTTATCCACCCAATGGACCCAGGCATCCGGATGCCTGTCAGACAAAATAGCAAACACAAGTCGCCTTATTTTGTCCCTCCAGTGGTGGAAGTCCACTCAAAACCTATTGCTGGGGTCCCCTTTTCAACAGCCTCTACCCCAAGCAACTCTCACAACAGATGCTTCTCCAATGGGTTGGGGAGCTCATCTGCAAGATCTCTCCACCCAAGGCACCTGGTCTCCACAGGAGACTCATCTACATATCAATCTTCTGGAACTCAGAGCAATCTTCCTTGCTCTTCGAGTGTTCCATACCCTGCTCAGCTACAAGACAGTCCTCATCCATACGGACAATCAAGTAGCCATGTTCTATGTGAACAAGCAGGGGGGAACAGGCTCTCTGTCGCTTTACAACGAAGCTTTGTGACTATGGGCCCTCGTCAGAAAGCATCAGATTCATCTCCTGGCAGTGTATCTTCCAGGCATACAAAACTCTTGGGCAGACAGACTCAGTCGAGTTCTGCTTCCACACGAGTGGTCTCTGCATGCAGACCAGGTGGCCAAGATTTTTCAAATTTGGAGAACCCCGGACATAGACCTTTTTGCAAGTCCGTGGAATGCCAAACTTCCCTGGTTCTGTTCCAGAATTCCGGCTCAGGGGGCTCAGGCCAGGGATGCTTTCCTCCTTTATTGGGGTCAAGACTTCCTGTATGCCTTTCCACCCATTCCCCTAATTCCCAAAACCCTGTTCAAGCTTCAGAGAGACAGAGGCCATATGATTCTCATAGCCCCACATTGGCCTCGGCAAGTGTGGTACCCTCTGCTTCTACATCTCTCTCAAGCTCCCTCCCTGGAGTTAGGGTCTGCTCCAGATCTCCTATCTCAGGAGGACGGAATGTTATGGCATCCCAATCCCCAGTCTCTGCATCTCAGGGCTTGGTTGCTGAAGGCCTAGATCTCCATGATCTCATTCTCCCTCAGCAAGTAAAAGATATTCTTTTTGCTTCCAGGAAACCTTCCACGAGACGCTCTTATGCTTTTAAGTGGAAAAGGTTTACCATATGGTATTCGCAAAAGGGTCTTAACCCCCTTGCGATACCTCTGGAATCCTTGCTGGAATATCTCCTTCATTTATCCAATGCAGGACTTAAGACTAACTCAGTAAGGGTCCATTTGAGTGCTATTACAGCTTCCTTTAAGCCTCTAAATGGACAACCTATTTCCTCTCATCCTCTTATAGCAAGATTTATGAGAGGACTTCTTGTAACTAAGCCTCCCATTAGGCCACCACTGGTGGCATGGGACTTAAACCTGGTTCTTGGGCAGCTCATGAAACCACCCTTCGAACCTTTAGCTACCACCTCCTTAAAATTCCTTTCTTATTACAATCACATCAGCACGTCGCATTAGTGAATTGCAAGCGCTAGTAGCTAATCCACCTTATACAAGGTTCCATCATGACAAGGTAGTCCTTAGGACTCATCCACACTTTATGCCTAAGGTGGTCTCGCCTTTTCATCTGAACCAAGCGGTCTACCTGCCTGTGTTTCTTCCAAGGCCTCATGCATCAAATGCAGAGAGGAATCTTCATACCTTGGATTGTAAAAGAGCTTTAGCCTTTTACTTACAAAGAACACAGCAACATAGTAAGTTCTCTCAACTCTTTGTTGCTTTTGATCCTTCACATTTGGGACTTCCAGTCTCCAAGAGAACTCTATCTAACTGGATTTCTCAGTGTATTTCCTTCGCCTATCAGAGTAAGAACCTTTCTCTGGAAGGCCATGTCACTGCTCACAATGTGAGAGCCATGGCAGCCTCAATGGCTCATCTACACTCTGTGTCTATCGACGACATCTGTCGAGCAGCCACCTGGGCTTCAGTTCATACTTTCACAGCCCATTACTGCTTGGACAAAGACTCCCACCGGGATGCCTTGTTTGGTCAGGCTGTTCTTGAACACCTGTTCCATACCTAATCAACTCCTACCCACCATCCCTGGTAGGATGCCAGAGATCCATGGGGAGAAGTGGAGCCCTTCTCAGGGACACACAACTTCTTGGGTCTCTCCCTGGCATCTAAAGCTAGGGAGTCCCCATATGTGATGACTACATTCCTGCTTGTTCCTGGAGATAGCATAGTTACTCACCTGTAACAGGTGATCTCCGGGAACAGCAGGAATTTAGTCCTCAAAACCCACCCACCTCCCCTAGGAGTTGTATCTCTCTATCTATCTCTTTCCTTTCCCTCTCTCTCTCTTTGTCTCAGCTTTAAAACTCAACTGGAGAGAGGCAGTTGGGAAAGGCGGGAAGGCAGCACACAGGCGCTGTGGGATGCTCCCAAAAGCTTTCTAATTGGATGCTGGGGAGCTTTCTCGCGCAGGCTCTATCGGTTCCGATGATACCCATATGTGAGGACTAAATTCCTGCTGTTCCCGGAGATCACCTGTTACAGGTGAGTAACTATGCTTTCTCCTTCTGTATGCACCTCCTCCGCCACCTTTTGCCTGTCTTCCCCTAATCAACCTCAGTTCATTCTCTAGCACTAATCCTTTCTCCACCTTCAGGCCCTTTTTTATGTCTTCCCCCAAATCCAGGTTTCCATTTCTACTTTCACCTCCCCTATTTCTACTCTCTCACCACCCTCAAGGAAGGCCTGTCCCTTCCTGTGGCGTCCATACACTCCATAGCCCTCTGTCCTTTTCAACCATCCCCAGTCCCTCTCCAGATCTTCCAAGGTCCTTCAAACCTTCTCCCCTCCCCATATTTCTACACTTGGTCTCACAGCCCTACTGATACCCCTCACACAATCACCTTTTCCCCACTACTCTCCTAATCTCAATTTCTTAGTCATCAGACTCCCAAATATCCCTCCAGGTAACCCCAAGTCCATATTCTTCCATCCTACCCAGTCCCTGAGTCCTCACTTACTGTTCCACCCAAGACCAGAGTCCCCACTTACACGCCCAATACCCAGCCTATGTTAAGGGTCTTTCTTCTGTTTTCTCACCCAATCTTAAATTCTCTACCTAAGCCCAAGACGCTGTTCTCCCACATCCCCATGTCCTCAGTGCCCACATCTACCTCATTCTTCAATACACATTAACCCTTCCTTTCCTCATCCTTACCGCAGCATCTGATCTTATACCCCTCCCTCTCAACCTTTCCCTGGTTATGACTTTGCTTCTTCCCCAGCTCCCACAATATCTCTTCTCCTCTCCCTTATCACTTCCCCAGCATTTCCTTCTTTTTCATACCCTGACCCCAGTATTTGCCAACATTAGCATCCTTTCAGTACCAAGACCCCAGCACTAAAATTAGCTTCCTCCCAGCATCAGTCCCCCTCTAGCATGTAAATGTCTAGTACCCCCAGCCCCAATATCAGCCCATAGCCAGTCCCAATCCCCACCAGCCCCAGTATCAGTTCATTTCTATATCTCTAGTCATCCCCAGCTCCAGTATTAGCTCATTTTTTGTCTCCAGTCCCCCTCAAGCCCCAGTATCAGCCTATTTCCAGTCCCAGTCCCACCCAGTCCCCCCTAAATCTCCCAGTATCAGTTCATTTCCAGCCCCAGTCACTCCCAAACCCTGCTATCAGCCCATTTCCAGTCACAGCCAACCTCCCAGCATTAGCCCTTTCCATCCCAGTCCTCTCCAGTTTCCACCACCATCATGCAGCCATGGCCGTATTAATACTTAACACAGCCACAGGAGCATTTTAATTTGTCCCGCAGCTATGCTGCACTGAAGGAGCCCAGCCCATGACATTTTTATTAAAGCTTTACTAAAAATGCTGCAGGTCAGGCTGCGGGTGTGAATAAAAATGCTCCCATGGCTGCACAATTTACTTCCTGGGCTTAAAAAGTGCCAGAAGGCTGTTCTACCATGTTCTAGCACAAATTAAGCCCTGGGCTTGTGTCTAATTGGTATTATGAGGTGTGACAAAAAAGAAACGAGACTGTGACAGCCACGCTAACCACTTATGTCACTGTGTTGTGTAACTTCTCGCCACTATTCTACTATAATATTTTTCATCTCTCTCACTCTGTTTTTCTTTTTCAGGTTTTTTTGTAGCACACTGCTCCATTGCTTCGTCACGCAACTGGAGGTGGCAGAAATATGGAGCAAAGAATCAACTTGAAATTTCTGGTTAAGTTGGAGAAGGGCCCAACTGAGTGTCTCCAACTTATCCAAAAGGCTTATGGAGAAGATGCAATGTCAAGGCCGCGAGTCTTCGAGTGGCACAAACGCTTCAAGACTGGCCGTGAGGAGGTGGAGGATGACCCCCAAGTCAGGATGGCCTTCCACGACAAAGACGGCTGAGAACATTGATAGAGTGAACCAGCTGGTGTGGAGTGATAGCAGATTGACGGTGCAGATGATAGCTGAGGAGCTCAGCCTGAACAGGGAGTCAGCGTGGACCATCTTGGTGCAGGAGCTGGGGATGCCAATATGGTGCCCAAGCTTTTATCGGACGACCAGAAGGAGCACTGGGTCAATGTTTGTCGAGACTTGCTACAGAAGATTGGAAAAGATCCAGAGTTTGTTGACTGAGTCATCACAGGAGAAGAGACATGGGTCTTCCAGTACGACCCTGAAAGCAAGAGACAGAGTCTGCAGTAGAAGACTCGACTGTCACCCAGACCCAAGAAGGCATGCATGTCCAAATCAAGATCAAGGTCATGCTGATCACATTCTTCGACCAGAAGGGAGTGGTCCATCATGAGTTTGTGCCTGAGGGTCAGACAGTCAACCAGCACTTCTACCAGCAGGTCCTCAATCGCCTCCATGACCGGATTTGGCACAGCAGGTGGAGAGACAAGTCATGGCTGCTCCACCACGTCAACGTGCCCGCACACACCGCGCTCAGTGTGAGGCAGTTCTTGGCCAACAAACAGATCACAGCTCTCGACCACCCTCCTTATTCCCCAGATCTCGCATTGTGCGACTTCTGGCTCTTATCCAGGCTGAAGATTGTGCTCAAAGGAACTCATTTTGCCTCTGTAGAAGAGATCAAGGGCACTGTGACGAGGGAGCTGAGGGACCTCAAGGAGGAAGACTTTACTGTGTGCTTCCATACGTGGCAGAAGCAAATGGAGAAGTGCATTAACTCTGGGGGGGGGGGGAGTACTTTGAAGGGGACTGCGTAATTTCAATGTAGATTTTGTAATAAAACATTTATGGGACAGTCTCGTTTATTTTTTGTCACACCTCGTATACTGATTACAGACTAGGCAAATTGCACATACTTCTTTTGCGATCTTGAAGAATTTAGGACTGTACCAATCTTGTGAGAATTTGTGAATCATCCCCCCTTTGCCTTCATATGTCTGGCCATGATACATGGAGGCAATATGAGGAAGCAAGGCATTTGGAAATGCTGCATGATCAGTGTGGGTTTTCCATAGCCCATCAGGTGGCAAGGTGCACCCAGCCTATCTCCATGAGTTGATTTCCAATTGAGGAGCCTCCTCTTGGGCTCAAATGATTCTCTGGAGAAGAAGCAATAGAGATGGCAAGACAAGATACTGGGCATGCAGAATAGAAGTTCCACCTACAGCAGTGACCATTACTGCTTGATTGGCTAAGGAATTGTCCTTAGGCACTTTATACTGGGTTTTGAAATGTCTCTTGCATTTAACAGCAATTTCTATAGGAAGAAGAATGGCTTGTAACAGCGCAGAGACATTGACCTTTGTGAATAGGTTTCTCTGAAGATGTCATAAAGCTTCTACTTTCCCAAATTTTCCCAAAATCTTGAGTGGCTGTATGCATAACTGAATTTGGTAAATGTGGCATCAAAGGAATCAGTGGCAATAGTACAAGCACAAATTAAAGCTTCCAGCTCAGCTTCATGTGCACTCATAATGTCAATTAAAGGGGCACTTTCCACTGCTTCAGGAAGGGCACAGATTGTATACCCAGCCCTCAGATGCCCTTTGAAGTCTCTAAAGCAGGAGACATCCACAAAGAATTAAAAACCTGAGTTATGTAAAGGAATCTTCTTAAGGATGGATGAGGTCTAGAGACAGTTTCAACAGGTTGTACACAGTCATGGGGCTCTCCTCAATCAGGGAACAGGAGCATTGCTGCAGGATTATGTACATTACATTGATGAACTGTAATGTGCTTACCAGATAATAGCAAGAGTACATACTGGATTTTTCTGGCTGCTGAGAGGTGCTGAGTCTTGGCATAATGGAGTAAGACTTCCACTATATGTGGTGCCTTCAGTTTCAGAGAAGAATGCTTTTGCTTAAGAACACCTGAAGCAATAAAAGTTTGCTCATGGCAGAAAAGTATGAAAGAGAGGGCATAGTTGGGTAAGCCCAATGCTTGTTCCATAGACAAAACGTGCTTCAGTTACATCAGGGCCTCATCATGTTCTTCAGTCCAAGGTAAGGGTTCTGAAACTGTACCAGAAAGCAGGTCTTGGGGGAGCCTTCTTATGGCAGCATAATCCATAATCCATTGTTACAGTATCTTTATCTTTATTGAGGTGTTTGATATACCATCCAACACAGGAGTATCTGAACAGTTTACAATAGACAAGAAGTGCTGCAAGAAGAAACAAGAAAAGAAAAATGGCATGCCAATAACAAGATAAGAAAGGAACAGAAAAAGCTTAGGAGAAAGTTTAGACAGGCAGAGGGGGGAGGGGACAACTGAGGGCAAAGGTCTAGATAGGAGTGGGTGAGAGGTCAAAGGCGAGAGAAAAGGTGGATTTTCAGCATTGCCTTAAAGCGGGGAAAGGAAAGCTCAAGATAGAGATCAGATGGGAGAGAATTCCACAGGAAGGGGCCAAGGAAGCACTTGGTCCAATCAGTTTTGGTCTTAAAGCACTCAGTAACGTTTGCCACTATTTCATTGTGTTTCTCTTTCAGTTCCTTTAGTTTCATCTCATTTGCATAATCAATGCAAAGATCTTGTTCATACCACCGGCGGCTGCAAGGAGTTTCTACTGCTTAGAGGAGGATCCACCATGAAAGAGTGATGGGAGAAATAAGAAGAGAACCAGGATAGCACAGAGCCCTTAAGACCAAGCAAGGACAAGGTATCAAGGAGAAGATTGTGGTCGTGTCAAAAATAGCAGAAATGTCAAGAAGAATGAGGATGGATTTAGCCAGAAACAGGTCACTGGAGACTTTGGCAAGAGCCATTTCTTTAGAATGTAAAAGATGAAAGTCAGATTGTAAAGGATCTAGGATGGCTTGAGAGGAGAGAAGGTTGCGGTAATGGGAGTGAATCACATGTTCAAGTAGTTTAGAAATGAAGGGGAAGGGGGAGATGGGTCAATAGTTAGGACAGGTTGGGTCTAGTGAGGGTTTCTTGAGGAAAGGTGAAACCACAGCATGCTTGAAGGCTGAAGGGACAGTTGCAGTGGAAAGCAATGGATTGAGAATATGAGAAAATGGAAGGGACAATAGTGGAGGACATGGAGCGTAAGAGACTGGTGGAAATAGGATCAGAGGAACAGGTAGTGAGTTTAGAGGAGGAAAGAAGGTGTGTGGTTTCCTCCTCAGAGATCATAGAAAAGAAAGCGAGGATAGCATAGGTGGGGTGGGGAGGGGGGTGAAATTTTGGAGTGAAGAGGGGGAGGAGGGGAAGTAACTGACATCATGGGGAATTGGAGTGTGATCTTGTGGATTTTGCCATAGAAATAGTCAGCCAGGGTTTGGGTAGAAAGGGAAGGAGGAGTTGGAGGCGAAGGCACCTTGAGGAGAGAGTTGAGAGTTGTAAAGAGACGGTGAGGGTCAGAGTCAAGAGAGTTAGTCAGATGGACATAATAATCTCATTTGGCGAGTGCTATGGCTGACTGGAAAGAGACAAGCATGAATTTGAAGTGTAGAAAGTCCACAAGGGTGCAGGATTTGAGCCAAGTGCACTCAGCAGAATAGGTTCAGAAACATAGATAGCGGGTAGTGGAAGACAGCCAGGGCTGGGGCATAGTACGCCTCACAGGGCGTGGCATGGGCGGAGCAAGACCATCCAGAGCAGCATTATAAGAAGTAGAATTTTTCACTCAATGCGTAATCAAACTCTGGAATTCGTTACCGGAGGATGTAGTAAAAGCTGTTAGTGTAGCTGGATTTAAAAAAGGTTTGGACAAGTTCCTGAGGAATGGTCCATAAACCATTATTAAAGAGGACCCAGGAAATCCACTGCTTACCCCAGGATGAGCACTGCGGAAACTGTGAACTTTGGGTACCCACCAAGTATTGTGACCTGGATTGGCCACTTTTGGAAACAGGATACTGGGCTTGATGGACCTTGGTTTGACCCAGTATGGCATTTCTTATGTTCTTATGAACAGCCTCATCAACAGACTCAGAAGAAATAGTGGAGAAAGGAAGTGATGAGACAGTGGAGGAGAGAGCCAAAGGGTCAATAGCATGAAATTTCTAAAGAGAGGTTGGAGTAGATAGGGTGAGACTGAGGCAGTGAGTGATGAAGAGTGAAGCTTAGCAGGTGATAGTCTGATAAGGGAAGAACTGAGGTACAGAAGTTCGAGGCTAAGCAGTTAAAGAAGTATACAAGGTTGAGGCAGTGGCCATGGTGGTGAGTGGGGGCAGGAGAGCAAAGCAGGAGATCGAATGAGGAGGTATGGGAAAGGAGGTTTAAAGCATAAGGGTCAGAGGGGTTATCTACATGAATGTTCCCTGAGAATAACGGAGGAGGACAATGAATCCAGAAAGAAGGAAAGCCACGAATCAAAGTCAGTGAGAAAGTAGAGGTGGACTTGTCAGGAGGTCAATAAATAACAGCTAACTAGAGAGGTAGTGGGATAAAAAGGCAGATGGAGTGAACTTCAAAGGAGGGAAAGGAGTGAGAGTGAGGCAGCAGGAGGGGTTGAAATTGACAGGAAGGAGAGAGTAAAAGCCCCACCACCACTACGACCAGTGGGACGAGGCATGTGGGAGAACTGATAGCCGCCGTGACAGAGAGCGGCAACTGATGACAAGTATTCTGGGAGGAGCCCGGTCTCAGCTAGAGCAAGAAGATGGAGAGCATTAGAGATAAAGAGATCATGAGTAGGCAAGTTTATGTGAGATGGAGTGTGCGTTCCACATATGAGAGAGGGAGAGAGGAAGGGTAAAGGAGAGGGATATGAATAAGATTTGAGCTGTTGCATGGAGGTCTGTTCTGGGAGTGTGGCAAAAGTCTAGGGAGGCCAGGGTTGAGGTTGATATCTCTGGGAGAAGGAGTAGAAGAGTGCCGTAGAGGCACATAGCCATCGCAAATGAATAGAACCACTATCCCCAGCAGATGCATACAGACAGCAACCTGCCTTAGCCTAGAGTTGTAGATAGTTTACCCAGTTCAACCCAAGTTTTATATCCTGTTTTATGTAAGTCCAGTACGGTTTCTCCTTACTTATGGATAATGTTTCTGTTATATGTAAACCAAGCTGACTCGAAGAGCGCGGTATAGAAAAGACTTTAAATAAATAAATAAATAAATATCAGGCCCATAGAATCTTTAATACAGGCTTCTTTAGTAGGAGAACAAACAGGGAAATCATCAACATACTGCACCAAGGTTGAGCCCTCTCTCATCTTCAGAGAGTCTAAGACTTTCTTCAAGGCTTGTGAAAAATAGGAGGGGCTTGCCATATACCCCTGACTCAACATTCTCCCGGTGTATGCTGTCCCTGTTATCTGAATGCAAAGAAATATTGGCTCTCAGGGGCCAAAGGGACGCTAAAAATGCACTACTGAGGTCTATCACTGTATAGAATGCCACTTCATGCAGAATGGTGAAAAGGAAGGTCACAAGATTCAAGAGAATGGGAAAGGATATGACTGCATTGTTGACAGCTCACCGACCTTCAGAAATCTCCATGCTTTCTTTCCAGTTTTGGGCACATGTAAGATTGGCAAGTTGCAAAGTGATTTGGTTGGATAAATAACTTTTTGTTTTAGAGGATTTTTAATCACTTGTTTGATACTTTCCTGAACTTCAGGATTCAGGTGATACTATGGAATCCATGTTAAAGGTTTGTTGGGATTTGCAGTGATCTTGGCAGGTTTTGTCTGTAAGTGGCCCACTTCATTGGAACTTGAGGCCCATAAGTCTTTTAGTACTGCGAGAAGGTGTGCTTCCAAGTTGGGATCAGATCCCTCCCTATGTGGCAGCTCTTCAAGAAAGACGTACAATATTTCCTCAGCCTTTTCCAAGTGCTGCTCTGAAACATGCAGGCACATGCCATCAAGGGTATCCCAAGTGACACAAAAGATCTCTCTAATCGATTGACAGGAAGAGCAGGACTCATAAGGAAAATGTTTTTCTTGGATAAGACCCACCCACAGAAATATGGGCTCAGACAAGCGTAGAATATGGTACTTCCTGAAAGTCCTTCAGCTTGTATAAGCTTCCCAGCAAGTGACATAGTAGGAAATTCTGAATGTTTTGAGGGCTGATTGGGTGGCTTCAGTATCTACCAGAAGGTGTGTGGATTATCCATTTACTATGGTACTAAAGGATGTAAGGGTTATGAGGGAGCACATGGTACTAGCTGACAAATCCAATCTCCTTGGGTTCATAAGAACATAAGATATGCCATACTGGGTCAGACCAAGGTCCATCAAGCCCAGTAGCCTGTTTCCAACAGTGGCCAATCTAGGTCATACGTACCCAGCAGTATCCCCAAGAGACACAGGTTCCACAATGCTTGTATTGGGTCAAGCATTGATATCCTGGGTCCCTTTTTAATAATGGTTTATGGACCTTTCCTCCAGGAACTTGTCCAAACCTTTTTTAAACCCAGCTACACTAACAGCTCTTACTACATCCTCCGGTAACAAATTCCAGAGTTTCATTACACATTGAGTGAAAAAATATTTTCTCTTATTTGTCTTAAATAGTTTACCCTGTAGCTTCATGACATGTCCCCTAGTCTTTCTATATTCTGATAGTGTAAACAATCGATCTACGTTTACCCGTTCCACTCCATTCATTAATTTATAGACCTCTATCATATCTCCCCTCAGCCGTCTCTTTTCCAGGTTGAAGAGCCCTAACCTTTGTAGCCTCTCTTCATAGGAGTAGCCTTCCATCCCATTTACCATTTTGGTGGCTCTCCTCTGTACCTTTTCTAATAATGCTATATCCTTTTTAAGATACGGCGACCAGAATTGCACACAATATTCAAGGTGCGGTCGTACCATGGAACGATACAGAGGCATTATAATATCCTTTGTTTTATTTTCCATTCCTTTCCTTATGATACCTAGCATTCTATTTGCTTTCTTGGCCGCCGCTTCACACTGGGCGGAGGGTTTTAACATGTTATCCACGATGACTCCTAAATCTTTTTCCTGGGTGGTGGTTCCCAATGTGGAACCTTGCATTGTGTAACCATCGTGCGGGTTGTTCTTTCCTAGGTGCATAACTTTGCACTTATCCCACTTATCCTCCGGAGGGAGCCGCTGCTGCCGCCGACAGAACAACTCCCCCCACGGTGCTCCTGCCCAATCCGGGCAGTGGGAGAGGAGGGGAAAAGCGGCCCGCCTTCATAAAAGCGGCGTCCCTCGCCTCCGGAGGGAGCCGCTGCTGCCGCCGACAGAACAACTCCCCCCACGGTGCTCCTGCCCAATCCGGGCAGTGGGAGAGGAGGGGAAAAGCGGCCCGCCTTCATAAAAGCGGCGTCCCTCGCGGGCGCGCCCGTGCCTGGCAGGCCCGTGCCTGAGGGCCTCGCCAGAGGGCCCTTTGGCGTGGCCCTTAGGCGCGGCACAGAGGCGCACAAAAAAGCAACCAACCAACATTTCCTCCTCCCCGAAAAGCCACGCTATGTCCAACAGACACCTCCACCACCGAACCGAAGATCAACGACCACAACGACTCTGCAAGGAAAAACCTCACCATTCCGGAACCCCAGGCGAGGCATGAAGCCAAGCAGCAAGAAACAACCAAAATAAACAGCAGCGCCGACAGCATCACAGGAGAACCCAGCAAGGAGCAGACCGAGGCGAAGGACGTCAGAACCGCAAGTAGAACTCTCACAGTACATCACACATTCCCCACCACCAAGCTCACACCTCCACTACACACACCCCAATAGATCCGGCCCTCCCTCCGCGGGTCAGGCTCCCTCCACGGGACAGGATCCCGCACGAAGACGCCCTACACAGATCCGGCTCGCCCTCCACGGGACAGGCTCCCTCCATGGGACAGGCTCCCGCACCAAGAAGCCCTACACAGATCCGGCTCGCCCTCCACGGGACAGGCTCCCTCCACGGGACAGGCTCCCGCACCAAGACCCCCTACACAGATCCGGCTCGCCCTCCACGGGACAGGCTCCCTCCATGGGACAAATTCCAAGGCGCCCTCCACGGGACAGGCTCCCTCCTTGGGACAGGCTCCTGCATCAAGACGCCCTACGCAGATCCGGCTCGCCCTCCACGGGACAGGCTCCCTCCACGGGACAGGCTCCCGCACCAAGACACCCTACACAGATCCGGCTCGCCCTCCACGGGACAGGCTCCCTCCACGGGACAAATTCCAAGGTGCCCTCCACGGGATAGGCCTCCACGGGACAGGCTCCCGCATCAAGACGCTCTACGCAGATCCGGCTCGCCCTCCACGGGACAGGCTCCCGCAGCAAGACGCCCTACACAGATCTGGCTCTCCCTCCACGAGACAGGCTATCGCACTATATACAGCTCTCTCCAAACAGCCAACAGACGAAGACTTAAGAAAACAGGCATCACCTTAACAGAACATCACAAAAAACCAACATGCACGCCACATACTTCCTACCACTCTACCTACTCGTCACACAACTCCTCCCACCAACTACACACCTCCACCACCCACAAGCAAACACAACATGGCACCCACCAACTGTATTGCCATATTTAGAACCACAGCACACATACAAAGAGACACTCAGAACCTCCCAGGCAAAGCGACCAAACAGACACAAATCAAACTCCCACACCTGCACAAAGGAAGCACATGTAACAGCAACCTCCTCAACAAAGACAACAACGATCGAGCTCATAAATGCCAGATCCGTCTGCAACAAGATACACACGCTTGTAGACCACATTGAAGAGCGACAGCCCGACATAATATGCATCACAGAGACATGGCTCAACCCGACTGACAATGTACTACTCAACCAACTAGTACCAAACAACTACTCAGCGTACAACTGCCCACGCACCCACAAGCGTGGAGGAGGAGTCCTGATAATAGCGAAAACAAAACTAAAGTTCAAGACACAGAGCCTCACCGATACACAGCAATGTAACACAATTAGCATCAAGAACAAGAGCATTGCAATCTGCCTAACATACAGAGCACCCAGAGCTCCACCCGATGAACTGGCCTTCACACTCGAAGAAGCCTGTGCCATAACAACAAACAACAAACCAGCGCTGCTGATTGGAGACTTCAACCTAAAGTCCACCAATGTCAAAGACGCAGAGGCCTTCCTTCAAGCAATGTCCTCACTTCAATTCACACAAATAATCAATGCACCAACACACAGACATGGATCATCCCCAGACCTCATATTCGCATCCAATTACCCAACATCAAGAGACCTGATTTCTCCACCCACCATTACCCCAGTGCCATGGTCTGACCACTACTTAATCGAGACAAGGCTGCGGTCACAAGAGGACCAGACAAATGAAAGAGCAAACATCTCACACACACAAAGACGATTCAAGTGTTTCGACAAGGACGAATTCATACAGGACACAATACAACATTACTAGAGACGACCTGGAGGAACAAGTTTCCAGCTGGAACAGCATTTTAGCCAACGCCGCCAAACCATCCGATGGCGGGACCGAGAAACAACACCACAACAAGAGACAAAACAAACCATGGTACTCAGCAAAAATACGACAGGAAAAGAGGGAACTCAGGAAGATTGAACGGAGATGGAGAAAAAACAAAACAACTGCCGACCAGCATCTTTATCTAACGAAGCAAAAGCAATACAATGAACACATCAACCAATCAAAGAGGGAATTCCACACAAACATGATAAATACTTCCATCAACAAACCCAGAGAGCTTTTCGAAATAGTAAAAATCCTCACAAAAGAGCAAACAACAGAAGGGGAAGCACAAGTTGATCCACAGAAATTCGCCGCCGACCACATCAAAGACAAATTTCACTCCACAGAACAAACAACGCCTAGTAGGACCACAAGGATGGACGTACACTCCAAAACCTGGGGCACATTCTCCTCACCCTCAACAGAACAGATATCCCACATCATCTCTACAATCAACACAAGCACCGCTCCTACAGACCCATGCCCAGTGTCATGGGTCAAAGCCACCAAATCAAGCCTCATCCCCACCATACATAAAATGGTACACAACTCACTCACTCAAGGACTCATGCCAAAGCAACTAAAACTTGCCTCAGTAAGACCAATCACAAAGAAAACAACTCTCGACAAAAAAGATCCAGCAGCATACCGACCAATCTCCAGCATACCCTTCCTCGCAAAAGTCATCGAAAAAACGGTTCAACTACAACTTCAGGATCACATCGACAAACACGAAACACTCGACGACAACCAACACGGATTTCGTCCCAACCACGGTGTCGAAACGCTACTGATCTACCTCTTCGACAGCATCCTAAGAATAATTGACAACACCAGGAATGGAATCATAATGATCTTCATCGACATCTCCTCAGCCTTCGACACAGTGGACCACAACACGCTCCTGGAAAGACTAAAGAACACTGGTATACACGGTATCACACTGAAATGGTTCCACTCGTACCTAACCGAAAGACAGCTACAGGTCAAGGTGGGACACATCACCTCCCGACCCATCAAAGTCCGTCAAGGAGTACCTCAAGGATCTGCGCTCTCAGCACTCCTATTTAACATCTACATCCAACCAATATGCAACATCATGAAAGAGAACAACATTCAATACACAATCTATGCGGACGACATCATGATATACACCCCGATATCAATCGACAACCCGGACTTCTCTAAGATAACAGACTGCCTTACACAAATGACCAGTTGGTGTCAAGACAACAACCTCGCAATAAACTACAACAAGACTGAAGCTTTAATCATCACTCGGAACCAAAGCTTCATACACCCACCAAATATAAAGATACAAAACATTACTATACAAATAAGGTCAGAAGTGAGATACCTCGGGGTTACGCTGGACAATAAACTCAATCTCAAGCCACACATAGACAAAACAATACAAAAAGCCTACTACAAGATGCGAATCATCAGGAGACTGAAACCACTCCTCGCCCCAGAACACTTCCGTACCGTCTGTCAGGCACTGATAACCCCACTACTGGACTTCTGCAATCCGATATACCTTGGACTACCGAAACAAGCCATCAAACCACTCCAACTGGCACAAAACACCGCAGCATGAATCATATCCGGAACTGCAAGACAGGAGCACATCACCTTAAAGGACTTACACTGGCTTCCAATCGGTGCACGCATCAGATACAAAACTATCATAAACCTATTTAAGATAAAACAGCACACATCAGCCAACAGCCTGCACACCATCATACAAACAGACACCAGCACACGTCCTAGAAGAAAACAAACACACAACCGAGTCAGCACCCCAAGTGAATACAAACACACACGCAAGGACACAACAGACAGAGCACTCTCCATGGCTGCTCCAACAATATGGAACAAACTACCGGACGATTTGAGGGCAACTACAGACCTCAAGGACTTTAGAAAACAGCTGAAAACCATGCTGTTCATAGAACACTATGGACACATCACATAACCTAAGTGACTGTATAGCAGCACACGTTACCGCCTAACACTGTATGTATATAAAATGTTTTTAGCACCACTGTATATAGCCCACATTGTACATAGCTCAAACCAATCTAGCACACAATACAACACGCACCCAACTAAATTTTCACCCTCACTGCATGTATAACACACTCACACTACCAGATTGTTTGCTGTGATACCACCTTGATTATTATGATAAGGCAGTTTAGAAATACTGTTAAATAAAATAAAATAAATAAATAAAATTTCATCTGCTATTTGAATGCCCAGTCTTCCAATTTTTCCAGATCCTCCTGCAGTTTTCCACAGTCCTCTTGGGTTTTAACAACTTTAAACAGTTTTGTGTCGTCTGCAAATTTGATAACCTCACTAGTTATTCCCTTTTCCAGGTCCTTTATGAATATTTCAAAAAGTAGCGGACCCAGTACAGATCCCTGGGGTACTCCACTATTCACCTTTTTCCACTGGGAAAATTGGCCATTTAGTCCTACCCTCTGCTTTCTATCTTTTAACCAGTTCCCGATCCACAATAGTACACTGCCTCCTATCCCATGACTTTTTAGTTTTGCCAAAAGTCTCTGATGAGGGACCTTGTCAAAGGCTTTCTGAAAGTCCAGATACACTATATCAACTGACTCACCTTTGTCTACCTGTTTATTCACACCTTCAAAAAAACACATCAGCTTAGTAAGACAAGATCTTCCTTGTCTAAAGCCGTGTAATTTTGTTCTTTAAGATGGTTTCTACCATTTTCCCTGGTACTGACGTCAGGCTCACCAGTCTGTAATTTCCCAGATCACCCCTGGAACACTGTTTAAAAATTGGCGTTACATTGGTGATCCTCCAATCTTCAGGTATTACAAATGATTTTAATGAAAGTTTACAGATTTCTAATAGCAGGTCTGCAATCTCATATTTCAGTTCTTTCAACACTCTTGGATGTATACCATCCGGTCCAGGTGATTTGCTACTATTCAATTTATCAAACAGTTGTAATACATCTTCCCGGTGTAGCAATATTTCTCTCAATTCCTCTGCAGTATCACCTTTAAATACCACTTCAGTCTTGGGTAACATCCCTACATCTTCCTCAGTAAAGACTGAAGCAAAGAATTCATTCAGTCTCTCCGCTATAGCCTTGTCTCCTCTTACTGCCCCTTTTACCCCTCTATCATCTAATGGTCCAATTGACTCTCTCACAGGTCTTTTGCTACGAATGTACTTGAAAAAGTCTTTATTTCGTGTTTTTGCTTCCGTAGCAAGTTCTTTCTCAAATTCTTGCTTTGCCTGCCTTATCAATGCTTTGCATTTAACTTGCCAGTGCTTGTGCTGTTTCCAGTTTTCATCGTTTGGCTCTTTTTTCCATTTCCTGAAAGATGCTTTTTTGGCAGCAACAGCCTCTCTGACCTCACCTTTAAACCATGCTGGCAGTTTTTTGGACTTTCTTCCACTTTTCTTAATGCGTGGAATACAGCTGGTCTGGGCTTCCAGGATAGTATTTTTAAACAACACCCAAGCTTGATGTAAGTCTTTAACCTTTGCAAACGCTCCTTTCAGTTTTTTCTTAACTATATTCCTCATTTTATCATAGTCTCCCTTTTGAAAGTTAAAAGGTAGTACTGTGGATTTCTTTACTATCCCTCCTCCACTAATTAAATCAAACACGATCATGCTATGATCACTATTGCCAAGTGGTCCCAACACCTTCGTATTTCTTGCACCAGATCTGGTGTTCCACTAAGGACTAGGTCCAGTATGGCTTCTCCTCTGGTTGGTTCATGAACTAGCTGCTCCAAGAAGCAGTCATTTATTTCATCTAGAAACTTTATCTCCCTAGCATGTCCTGCCATGACACTGACCCAGTCGATACCGGGGTAATTGAAATCACCCATTATTATTACTCTGCTGTGACTTTTGTTAGCTTCCTTGATTTCTTTGAGCATTTCATCATCCATTTGTTCATTCTGGCCAGGCGGTCGATAGTACACCCCCACTGCCATCACCTTCCCCTTCATACATGGAATTTCAATCCATAGAGATTCTGCAGTTCTTCTGGGCTAGAGCTTTTTACGTCTCATAAATTTGAAAAATCTGCTTCTGACTTAAGGCTTTTGTGATTCTGGTACCTGTTGTGCTCAGGGAGACAACTCTTAAAACATGTAGATTTCCAATGGCTCATCTTTTCATACTGGAAACATTCTCCAGTGGGTTCACTACCATTATTCCTTCCAGGTCCACTGCCTCTGCCTTTTCCCTGTCCTCTTCCTTGCCCATGATGGTCTGAGTTTTGGAGAGACCACAGCTATAGGTTTAGCAGTTATTCCTATTTCTTGGCTAGTTTAGAACCTTTCTCTGTTTTTTCTTCTAGCACCTTTTCATGGCAATGTCTGGCCACTTCTATAGGTATTCAGGTGTTTCTTGATTCCACCCAACCTGAATAGTCTTCAGCAAGGATTGGGCTGGGGGAAATAGTTCATTTATAAATGCAGCACCCATATCCATTGTAGCAACTGTCAATGGATTAGTGAATCCATAATATTTCTTAAACTCCGTTAATATTCTTTACCAAAATTCTCCAGGATCTTCTCCTGGCTTCTGCTGGCATGCATTGCACTTGGTCCAATCAGTTTTAGTCTTAAAACACTCAATAACTTTTACCACTATTTCATTGTGTTTCTCTTTCAGTTCCTTTAGTTTCATCTCACCTGCATAATCAATGAGAAGATCTTGTTCATACCACTGGCAGCGCAAGGAGTGTACGCATAAGATGGTTGACATCTGAGCAAGTGGGATCATAGGCTTTAAATTCAATGTGCAACTTATTCTACCACTTAGATAGATCTTCTTCATATTGGGGAAATCTTTGACAATGGCTCTGATTTCAAAGACACTCAAGAGCACTGGGGCTTTAATTAACTTGTCACCTTAATGGCATCGTTGTGACTCTGTGCCTCAGAGTCTTTTTTTTAGAAAGCTTATCCCTTTCAAGTACTTCTGAAAATCTTTGCTCATGCACTTTCCTGAAGGTGTCATAAGATAAACTTTTATAAGAGTCTATCAGTTTCTGGATTGAGGTGTACCATCCTTCTGCAAGACCATAAAGGTCTCTCTCTTTATTTATTTATTTATTTTTCTTATATACCGCGCTATTATAATCAGTGCGGTTTACATTTGAAACAGAACATACAAGAATGTAACAAGTTACATTGAGTTTTTTACATTGAACAGGGAATGTAAACATGGAGAAAAAAACGAGGAAAAAAACTATGTACATATTATATACAAATTATAATACTCTTACAAATTATAATACTCTTACAGATAAATAAAGATAAGACATTTACCTAGAGGCTTGGCTGGAGGGTCAAGGAGGCCGGTAAGGAGAGATAATGGTTGGCATCTTCAGACTCTGGAGGGAGTTCTGAGGGCGGGAACATCAGGGACAAGGAAGACGTGCACCTTCCTTCAAAATAGTCTGCTTTCTTTTTCACACTGACACATTTTTATCTTTGACAGCAGCAACCTTTTGTCCATCAAATCCTTCATTCTGGATAGGGCAAATGCTTTGTCACATTCTGAAGTTTCCTTGCACCACTTAGGTTATTGTGCCCACTGATCTTGCTTAATCTTTCCCTTCCAACTTTCTGATGCCTCCCTCAGGTTTACTATCACATCTATTCTGAATGACCCATTTTTATGGAATTGCAGGGGGTGGATCATGCCTAGTAAAGAAATTAGATTCTTTCTAATATTTGCAAGTCTCATCTCCATAATTTGTGTATACATAGTCAGCGGGTCCTGAGAGTGGAGCCCAGGCAACTTACTTTTCTGATTTCCCATCCTAGAGAGCCTGCCAGGAGTGGATTCCGGAATTCACATCCCTCGGGTTCTTACTTTTAGTTGGGGGGCCTTGTCCACCTGTTGAGGGTAAAGGCCAAGGCAGAGAGACTCGCATCCTGGAGATGAATGCATGGCTGCGTGGATGGTGTCATTGAGAGCGTTTTGGTTTCCTAGACCATGAGATGCTGTTCCAAGGGTTGCAGAGCAGAGATGGCATCCATCTGTCCAAGAAAGGTCAACGCATCTTCGGTAGTAGACTGGCTAATCTACTGAAGAGGGCTTTAAACTAGATTCGTTGGGATAGGTGAAGAAAGCCCCCAGGTAAGTGAAAGCCCCCAGGTAGGTGATACATTAAATACCTTTATGGAAATGGGTAACAGGGGTAACATATGGAAAGCAGTGTGTATAAATGCCCGTAGCATGGGAAATAAGATCCCTGATGTTGAAGCTTTGTTGGGAGTGGCTGACTTGGATTTAGTGGCAGTTACAGAAACATGGTTCACAGAAAACCATGACTGGGATGTAACTATACCTGGCTATACTTTATTCAGAAAGGACAGGGTAGGAAGAAGGGGAGGAGGAGTGGCACTATATGTAAAAACTACTATTAAAGCTTTGGAATTACAGAGCTTAAAAGGGAGAGAGGAGGCATTGTGGGTTAAACTAGAAAGAGGGAAAGAGAAATCTATTTGCATTGGTGTGATATACAGACCTCCCTCACAAGAGGAAGAGGTGGACAGAGAGTTAATTGAAGACATACGCAGTATTGCTAGGAAAGGGGAAGTGCTACTGATAGGAGATTTCAATATGCCAGATGTTGATTGGCACATTCCTGCTGCAGTATCATCTAGAAGTAAGGAGATCCTGGATTCTCTACAGGGAGAACTATTCAGGCAATTGGTAACAGACCCCACACATGAAGGGGTCATACTGGACTTGGTGCTTACCAATGGTGAAAGTGTTTCTGATGTTGTAGTGGGAGATCATTTTGCATCCAGTGATCACCAGATGGTGTGGTTCAGTATTAGGACTAGGGCTGTTAGAATCCATTCCAAGGTGAGGATCTTAGACTTTAGGAAGACTAACTTTGCGAAGATGGGCCAATACCTCAGGGAGTCGTTAGTGGGATGGGAACAGCTGGGGGATGTAGAAAAACAGTGGGCAAAACTGAAAGGGGGTATTTTAAGGGCAACCAACCTTTTTGTTAAAATGGTAAATAAAGGCAAAAGGAAAAGGAGACCGTTATGGTTTTCGAAGGAAGTAGCTGAAAAAGTGAAGAAAAAGAGGGAGGCCTTCATGAAATACAAGAGATCACAGAGAGAGGAAGACAGGCATCTGTATTTGGAAAAACTTAGAGAAGCTAGCAAAGTAGTCAAGAAGGCAAAGATTCAAAAGGAGGAGGAAATAGCCAATGCAATAAAATGGGGGGCTAAGACATTTTTCAGATATATTAGTGAGAAGAGGAAGGGCAAAAGTGGTATTGTCAGACTCAAGGGTGTAGGGGGGGAATATGTAGAAGCTGATAAGGATAAAGCGGAATTGCTTAACAAATATTTTTGTTGTGTGTTCACAGCTGAAGAACCAGGAGCAGGACCTCAGAAAACACCCACAAATAGGAACAGAAGCGAGGGACATCTTGAACAATTTTCAGAAGACTGTGTTCATGAGAAACTAGCTCAACTTAAAGTAGACAGAGCGATGGGACTGGATGGGATACACCCTAGAATACTGAGGGAACTTGGGGACGTTCTAGCAACTCCACTGACTGACCTTTTCAATGCCTCATTGGAGTCGGGAGTGGTGCCAAAGGACTGGAGAGAGGCTCATGTGGTGCCTTTACACAAAAGCGGAAGTAAGGATGTGGTTGAAAACTACAGGCCGGTTAGTTTAACTTCGGTGGTGAGTAAATTATTGGAAACGCTGCTGAAAGAGAAAATAGTGAGGTTTCTGGAGTCCAGCGGATTACAGGATCTGAGGCAGCATGGATTCACCAGAGGCAGGTCTTGTCAGACAAATCTGATTGATTTCTTTGACTGGGTGACCAGGGAGTTGGACCGAGGGAGAGCTCTAGATGTGGTGTATTTAGATTTCAGTAAAGCCTTTGACACTGTTCCTCACAGGCGACTTATTTATACTTTATCATTTTAACAAACAATGAAGAATGTATCAAAAACTTCATGGAAATAAGACACTGGTTTAGAAATGCAACATTGAATCTCATCAACATTGAAAAAAAAATAGTAATATAAATGCTAAACAATACACCAGTGCTTCCTATAGCCCACTACAACAAAAATCCAAGAAAAAGTATGCATTAACGGAGGAAAAAGAGAAAAAGAATGTGAGCAAAACAGCCATAACTAACTCATACGCAGTGAGTCAGGAGGCACATCAGAAGGACGCCGAGCACTCAAGAAGCCCACTAACTGGGACGGCTCATAGAAAATATAAGATTGATTATTTAACCTAACCATACATTTGCAGGGAAACTTTAAGAAATATAGGCCCCCCAACAACAAAACTCCAGGACGTAATAACATAAATTCTTTCCTCCGTTTTTGAGTTTCCTTTGCTAAGTCAGGAAAAACATGAATAGTCATCCCACAAAATTGCATAGTACGCTTCTTGAAAAACATTCGTAGGAACCAATCCCTATCTGAAGCTAATACAAATACAGCTATCAGTGTTGATGATATAGCACTCTCAGTTCCCGAGGATTCCAATATAGCTGAAATGTTTAACACATCAAACTGACCCCCTACCTCACTAGGTCCCTCAAGGGACACTTTTTTCCCAGAGGGAAGATAATAAACCTTGAGCATAGGAGGGTGAGACTCTACTGGTACACCTAAAACTTCCAAAAGATATTTCTTAAACATTTCTTTAGCAGAAATAGAAGACAATCTAGGAAAATTTATACAACGTAAATTACAATATCTTGAAGAGTTTTCAAGCGTTTCAATCCTTGCTTTCAAAGCCAACGTATCTTTCTGATACTGAGACGGTGTGTAAATATTGTAATATACGTTGTATATTGAAAGGAAGAGGAAGAAAACTTATGTTGTAATTCTGCTACCAAAGATTGTAAAGCAGTAACCTCTAGAGTATGCTGTTGGAGCAAGTTAGTATGGATCTGAACCTGGGTGCCTAAAGCCACCACCTGGGGAGCAAAAAGCTCTCCAAGCTTGACAATGGCAGACCAGATTGATTCAAGGGTAAAGACAGCCGGTCGTTCCAAGGAAAAAATCATTCGTGACTGCCCCAGGGGCTCCTCCGTCGAACGGCCGTCCCTTTCTGGCCCCCCGATTTCAGACGCGGCCATCGTCGCTTTGCCTGCAGACCTCCACCCAGCCGAATCCACTAAGCTGGCCACTGAGGCGGATCCAGATGACTCACTTCGCCGTAGCGCCGCCGATCCTCCAGGACCAGAACACTCTCCCAGAACGGAAAGAGAATCACCCTCAGCCTGCGCCGGAATCCGACTCAATAGTGGATCTTTGGGAGGCCGCCACTGCACCGGCGGGGAGATCTCTGGCCCCGAATCTCCGATCGAGCCACCCGGCCCCGACCGAGACGCTATGGGGCTTTCCTCCGCCGGAATTGTAGACCGCTGCAGCGGCGTAACAAAAGAATCAAGTGGTCCAACCGTAGAAGGGGGAAGAGTAGAGGTAGGTGCCGGGCTTGAGGAGGACTTCTTAAGCCCTTTCGCCTTCCTCTTACCCATTATAATGAGGAGTAAAAGAAAACGCTGCCGCCACTGCTCACACCCAAAACGCCATCTTGGATCTCAGCCCCCTCACAGGCAACTTATAAACAAACTGAGCACCCTAGGGATGGACCCTAAAGTTACTGCTTGGGTTAGAAATTGGTTGGGTGGGAGGCGACAAAGAGTACAAGTAAATGGAGCTCACTCTGAGGAGAAGGATGTTACCAGTTGTGTGCCCCACCAGTGGTGTGTCGTTGGTCCGATTCTTTTTAACATCTTTGTTAGTGATATAGCGGAAGGGCTGTCGGGTAAGGTTTGCCTCTTTGCAGATGATACCAAAATCTGCAATAGAGTAGACACCCAGGAAGGTATAGATAACATGAGGATAGATCTAGCTAAGCTTGAAGAATGGTCTAGAATTTGGCAGCTGGGATTTAATGTTAAAAAATGTAAGGTCATGCATTTGGGCTGCAGCAATCCAAGGGAGCAATACAGTATAAGAGGTGAAATACTTTTGTCCACTAAAGAAGAGCGGGACTTAGGCGTGGTTGTGTCTGATGATCTTAAAGTAGCTAAACAGGTAGAAAAGGCGACGGCAAAAGCTAGAAGGATGCTTGGGTGCATACGGAGAGGAATGGCTAGCAGAAAAAAGGAGGTGATAATGCCTCTGTATAAGTCTTTGGTGCGACCTCATTTGGAGTATAGTGTGCAATTCTGGAGACCGCACCTTCAAAAGGATGTGAACAGGATGGAGTCGGTGCAGAGGGTGGCTACTAAAATGATTAGTGGGCTTCATTATAAAGCATATGCGGACAGACTTAAGGATCTTAATATGTACACCTTAGAGGAAAGGCGGGATAGAGGTGATATGATTGAGATGTTTAAATACCTCCATGGCATAAATGTTCAGGGAGAGAGCCTCTTTCAATTGAAAGCAAGTTCTGCTATGAGGGGACATGGGATGAGGGTGAAGGGAGATAGATTCAGGAGTGATATGCGGAAATATTTCTTTACGGAAAGAGTAGTGGATCCATGGAATAGTCTCCCAGTGGAGGTGGTAGAGATGAGGACAGTAACTGAATTCAAAAAAGCATGGGACAACACAGAGGATCTCTAAAGGTAAAAAGTGGACTGTTGTAGTTGTTGATATGGAAGGACAGACTAGATAGGCCATGTGGTCTTTTTGTGTCATCGTGTTTCTATGTTTCTAATAAGAACTCATGCCTGGAGTCCTATTCCAGACTTGATCAGAGGATCACTATTCCTTTGCAGTAACACTTAGGTTATGCTTTTTTGCACAGCCTACATGACAGCAGTTAGCGTAAGATTTTACTGTGCTGCCTGGCACTAAAAGCACAGCAAAGTTAGTATGTGGTAAACCTCATGCTAACTGTTAGCACACTTTAATAAATATGCCCCTTAGGTTACCTTTGGTCTGTCCCAGTATGGCATTTCTTATACTGGTCTTTATTTGCCATCATATGCTATGTTATGTTAAATTATCCAGAAAAAGGGCAATTTTCACACTGCTTACATTTTCTGCCAAACCTGTGATCTTTGCAACAGTTGGGATAGTGTGCCACTGATTATACAGTTTGGTGCTGGAAAGAGCTCCAGATAGCACATGAGAACTTCAAAAGATAGTGAGCTCACGGTAAAGCTAGGAGATGTCAATGCGAGTCACGAATTGACAGGAAGCGATCTTATATGGAAGGAAGGCAGTCTTGGACATGCAGTGAAAAAATAGAAGGGATTCAGAACATAGGAAAAGGTAATTGAGGACCTGCAACCAATTAGCAGCCTTTTTGTAATTAAAACAAAAAGCCCAGATTTCTGTAGAGGGAGGAAAGAAGCACTAGTATAGACAGGAGGAACACGGAGATGGAGTGCAGTGAGCTTGTCAGCCCCTGAAAGGAGTTAGATTCTCAGGGTCAGCCCAAGGGTATCGACACCCTAGGTGAACTATTGGCCATGTGCCCCACCTCACCTCACTCCAGCACTCAAACAGCGCGGTCTTAACAGAAAGAATATGGTTACAGATTTTATATTAGGGAATTAAGAAATTGTCAGTATTTTGGGAAGCTGACAGGAGGGCAGTGTATTTGCTGGGCTGGGTCTTGATTAAAAGTCATAGTAAAGCTTAGTGCACCAAGGCAGAGTCTGTGCTGGAGGACAGACAAACAAATTGGGAGAGGTAACTTCATTGCCATGGGGAATACACCCTGGACTAAAATTGTGTCAGAGAAGTGCATGTTGATTGGGAAAGTGACTGACCAAGGGTCTAGGTACTAGTCTCCTTATTGTTTAATATCAAAAGGCTAAAGTCTGTGGTATATTGAGACAGACAAGCCAAGAGCTGCAATTGAGGAGCTGGCAGGGGAGGTTTATTGGCATATTGAAGCCCGTAGACTGTAGTCTGTAGCATGGAGAGTCAAAACAGCTGTAATTAGGGAGCTTTATTGTCTGTTTATAGTTGCACTATGGATTAAGTTATGCGGGAGGGGGGGGCTGTAAGTTAATTATGCAGTTTACTAATTAGAAGCCCATGGTGATGCATCCACTTAAAGCTGCAAATAAAGCACGGAAATAGAGCAGCACTGCCCTGCCTCATCTATGAAAAACAGAAGATATGGCAGAGCTGGAACAAGGAGAAACAGAATGGTTTAAAATAAGCAAAGGTGTAAGACAAGGCTGCATACTTTCCCCCTACCTGTTTAATTTCTATGCAGAACAAATCATCAGAGAAGCAGGATTGTATGAAGACAACAGAGGTGTGAAGACTGGTGGAAGACTCATCAACAACCTTCGCTATGCTGATGATACCACATTACTGGCGGAAAGTGAAGATGATCTGAAACATTTGCTTCAACAATCAAAGAACATAGTCTCAAAATGGCCCTGCACCTTAACGTAAAGAAGACAAAGATCATGACAACTGGCATAATCAACAGGTTCATCGTCGAAGGAGAAGAAATTGAAATTGTGAATAACTTTAACCTCCTTGGATCAGCTATCAATAAAGAAGCAACAAGCAGTCAAGAAATCAGACGACGCATTGCTCTTGTCAATGTCTATGAAAGAACACAAATAAAGAGTGGTCAAACTACCACAGAGCTAATATTGTCAAAAAATGGGTGAAAAACTCTGTATTAAAACTAGAAAGTAAATGTATCACCAGAGGCCACATAGATAATTCACAGAAAAAGGCATTCGCATAGCCAGAACACCCAGCCACAGAAGCAACCAAGGGTCTCAGTCTTCCCGGGCAAAAACAAAACCTGTCAGAAACATGGTATCGGTTGGTGGATTTTGCTCGTGTTTTTCATCTCGTGAACTTTAAGTGCTTTCTAGCCACCCCCTGAAGAAACCTTTTAGGTGAAACGCATATCAAGTGCATGCAGGAGCGTTGGGGATTTTGCTACTGGCTCAGCACCATTTCACGAGCATTGCTACAGACTGCAAAGCTAAGTTCCCACTCTTTCGTTTTTAACACTCTGGAATTTTTGATGTTTCTTAATGTTTCATTATTAATTTTTGATAAGTGAAAGAGTTGGCTGCTATCCATCTCAGAGCAACGTTAGTTTATGGGTCACTGATGTTATCAGGGCTTTACCTTGTCAGAAAGTTTCTGACAGGTTTTGTTTTTGCCCGGGAAGACTGAGACCCTCGGTTGCTTCTGTGGCTGGGTGTTCTGGCTATGCGAATGCCTTTTTCTGTGAATTATCTAAGTGGCCTCTGGTGATACATTTACTTTCTAGTTTTAATACAGAGTTTTTCACCCATTTTTTGACAATGTCTATGAAAGACCTAGATAAGATTCTCAAGAGCAGAGATGTCTCTCTCCATACAAAGATTCGACTTGTTCAAGCCATGGTATTTTCAATAACATCATATGGATGTGAAAGCTGGACAGTGAAAAAGATAGACAGGAAGAAAATTGATGCCTTTGAATTATGGTGCTGGCGGCAAATACTGTGTATACCATGGACTGCCCGAAGAACAAACCAGTCTGTACTAGAGGAGATCAAACCTAAGCTTTCTTTAGAAGCTCAGATGACAAGACTTCGACTTTCATACTTTGGACACATCATGCGGAGAGAGAGATCATTAGAGAAAGACATCATGCTTGGCAAGATAGAAGGTCAACGCAAAAGAGGAAGGCCAGCAATGAGATGGATCGATACAATATTTATTTTATTTATATATTTAACTGCATTTATATACCGCTTTTCACCGGGTCAATAACAGCAGCTACGGGTACCAGTCTGTCAACAATGAGCCGCCTGACTGAAGACCGAACACAATTTAGGATAGCTATCCAGAGGGTCGCCATGAGTCGACTCCGACTCGACGGCACTTAACAACAACAACATGGCAGAGCTCTTGACTTAGAGAGCTGACCCAAAGGGACCAGGCTGGTACAGGACATGCATACTTTCATTTAGAAGGTTGCATAAGGAAAACACTCCAAGAGATGTACACCTGAATTTTCTGTGGGTACGAAAACAAAGCATGTAGATTTTGGGAAATACAAAACTGCATATGTTGTTGCCAGACTCACCCTAACTGCTGTTGGGAATATCTCTGCTCAATGCAGATAAAAATATGGGTAGCATTCCAAAATGGTATTCCTTATCTGGAAGACTAACTCCTAGCGGTAGTACCACAAGATTACCATTAGGGATTGGATCTGCCATCTTGAATCCAGTTGGCAATAAAGCAGGAGAAAAGGGAGATCCCTTGGGGAAATGGAGGGATGGAGAGAGGGTGGGGTCATCAGATATGGGGGATGGTTGTGACTGGGGGTTGAGTTTGGGTTGATCTTGGTGAGTGTGATTGTGGAGGATCATATTGGGGACTGGGAGGGTACTATGCTACATTGGGGCTGTAATCGGGGGTGGGTAGGAAGATAATGTGATGGCATCAGGGCTATGATGGGGGATGGGAAAGTACTATGCTGCATTGGGACTGTGATCTCTTACTGTGATAGCATTAGTGCTGTGATTGGTGGGGAGGGTATTATGATGGCATGGGCATCAATGCCTTTGTGTTTTTTGGAAGAGAAGTTTTGGCAGCACAGGGGCCCCTGTTACATGCATCAGCAGATAGTTTGGGTGCATGTAATGCGGGCCCATGCGATAAGTGTCTGCCCTATGTGGTAAGTGCCATTTACCACACATGCTTTTCGCTTAAGACGTGGTAAGTGCACTTTAGTAAACAGGCCTCTAAGTCTTTTTCCATGCTCTTAAGGCTTCCCATTGTGATAAGAGTAGTAGTATAATATCACTACTACTACTTATCATTTCTATAGTGCTACTAGGTATATGCAGCACTGTACGCATACATGTAAGAAAGAGTCACCGTTCAATAGAGTTTGCAATCTACTCTAGACAGATAACCGGAACAAAAAGTACTAGACATAAGTCAGATTTAAGCTAAAAAATCTAGAAGTTAAAGGTCTGAGGGCATCTGTTAGCAAATGTATGGGGTCAAGCAATACTTGCAGATTGCTGCTTTGAAAGGTTTCACATGAACTGCCCACTAAGGGGGTAATCTTATAAGGAGCATAAAGATATACACCATTTACACACATAAATCACTATGAGCCCAAAATTGCACGAGGCACCAATGAAGCCGGTAACTGGCTAAGAAAACCCGCTCCAGTAAAGGGATATGAATCGTGAGTCAGCCGGCGCACACCCGGGCAGGAACGAAATACTGACAGTTATGGGTCAATAGTGCGATAGCAGGTAAATTGTGCTACCCGGTTAGCGAGCGTAGGGGATTTTCATCATACCAATGTTACGAGGCCCAGACCAATATTGGCCCACAACCTGCGCAGGGCACAGAAGAGAAGCCGAAAACCGTTTAAGCATGAGAAGCCGCATTGCATGGGTAGCCCGGGCATGCTTACATTGGTAGGGCACCTGCGTGCCTGTGTATTGTCTCCCCATACCTGGTTATCGGCGCTGCCAGTGCAGGAGTCCCCTCTGGCCGGGCAGATACACAGCAGTAGCAGGACAGTGAGAAGGATTGCCAACTTTAGCCCTGCTGAGACAGAGGCTCTGACGAAGCTAGTCCTGAGGTCTCCCTTAGACCTTGATGCTGTACCTGCAGCTCTCCATGGCCATCTGGAAGGGGATCCAGCTCCAGCTGAGGATGTGAGTACCTAATGGGATATGGAGGCCCAGGGATTGCAGTTGGAGGATGGGCAGAGCTGCAGGCCATAGATAACACACTGCCACAGGCCTAGCTGTGGGACTGCGCATGCCAATAGTGAGGATCTGCCATCCCAGGTGACCTATAACAGTATGCAGCTGCAGACATCACATAGGAGGATGCAGGAGCTCCCCCTGGTGGAGGATGTCCCCAAAATGCATGGGCCAAGTTAAATCACCACAGCATGGGAACTGTAATAGCCTATGGGGCCTGTTCAGGATGTGGCTTGTTATGGGGTGTCACTATATTTGTTGTAGTTCTCAGTCTGTGGCATGCTGCAACTGCCCAGCCTCCAGGATATATCATTGCCACTGTCTATCAGCATTTGTAGAACATAGATTCACAGCACAGGGTAGCCAGAGTTGTAATAACTTGACAACTATGGTGATTTGCCCCCTGAAAATGGAAGTACATGCCCCTGCTGCTAAGGTGGTCAGTTCGGCTGTAAAATCTATGTATTTGAATGCACCGTTGGGCATATGTGGGCGCAAACAGATTCTAATCTGATCCTCTACCTCTCTCACACAGAGAATTTAGTGTATGCAGGACATTGGAGGCAATAAAATGCTGCTTCCACACCATGTGGCGCCAGAGGCCAGATCTAATTTAGCATCTCAGGGAGGAAGTTGCTGCAGTGCAGGTAAGTGAGGCACAGGGCAGTCACCATGTGCCACCAGGAGCAACAGCTGTGACTGAATGGACGGCCTACACTTGTATATGACATTGAATATGTAGCTTGCACTGAAGTAGAGGCATGCTGCAAGCCTCATGGCTCCTCCATATGTGTCATCAGCCACATAATGGTGATGGAGAGCTACTCAGTAAGCAGTGCACGTACGTGGCTCTGGAAGCTGTCTGCTGAGAGGTCCACACAGTGCATACTGTCTGTCTGAGTGCATGCCTCCTACATGGCTCCTGCACAGACAGCTGTGTCAGATGCACCACAGACATGGTGCCAGTTGTGTCCCCAGAGTCTTTTGCGATGTCACTGAGTGGGGGTAGACTGGCTGAAATCCATATAAACACTGTACTGAGTGGTTCCAAGGGCCCATTACAATGGATGAACGTATGAGGCAAACCTGCAAGCACTACCCACTGGAGCCTATATCTGTATGGTGCACTCAATGGATGAGCAGACAAGAGCACACATCGCCAGCAGTGCACCATCATGCACTGATCATATCTGTCCACCCAGCCAAACATGGGAGATCGGTCAGCATGATAGGGGACCCACCACTCACACAGCAGCATGTTTGGGGGACATGTGTGCAGGTCATGGAGGAGCAGATGGGTGGTGGCAGTGGGAAAACAGGCAGTATCCATGCTCAGTAGGCTGTGTGTGTGTGCCGCCATGTGTCTGCTCTGTCTATTTCCTGTAGGTATGATGTTACACTCATGTAATGGGCCACTATCCCTCTCCCAACAGCCAGAGAAGTGGAGGAATCAGCTGACACCCAACAGCAGAGGGGCAGCTATCAGAGGGCGCATGTCTGGCCCCCAGTAGACACAGCACCTGGCAGGCCAGCACATCAGCCACCCTCCCCCAGCAGCTCCTCCGAGAGCGAAGAGGAGGACCTGGAGGCACGGCCAACAGGGCAAGGCCCCAAGACCCTTGAGGAAGAGCAGGAGGACCACCAGAGCCCAGAAGAGGAGGAAGAGGATGAGAGCATGACAGAGGAGGAGAGGGAGGAGGATAGAGAGCTGGAGGAGGAGCAGGAAGATGAGGGTGGCGAGCTAAAGGAGGAGGAGACTGGAGAACTGGTAGTGGAGGAGGAGGAGGATGTGGTGGAGAGCTGGATGAGATGGAGAAGGTGGAGGAGAGGAGAGTGAGGGCAAGATAGAGGAGCCACTGTCCCCTGTTGGCACAGGGGATAGGGGGTCTGACACTTGGCTGGCCGAGAAGGAGATAAAGGAGGAGCCTGTGGAGGAGCAGGGAGTGTCTACAATGCCTTCCACTCCTCAGCTGAGCATGGCCAGCACACCATGTCGTTTGTCTACCCCAGGGGATGATACAGCTGCAGTGGGAGGCACTGCAGACACCCAGGTCCCCCAGCCAGGCCATCGGCCTGTACCAGCACCACCTGTCCCACGTCCTGCTTTGGTGGAGCCTGTCCCAGGCCTGACCGCTCCCCAGCCAGACAGTGCTGCTGTTCTTGGCAGCTTGGTGCTGGAGGTGCACCTCCTAAGGATAGGTGGTGTTCTATTCAGCTGCAGACCTCATGAGAGGGTTATAGGCCATAGTGGAGACCTTGCCTAGCTGCAAGGAGGGTCCCCCAGCCCCATAAGGGCATGGCTACGCATGCCAATGTTAGTAGCACTGTGTGAGAAGGCCTTTGAGGCCAATATGTATGCCACTGTGTATGTTTGTTGTGGACATTCATTGTTTAATAAACTTTTTCCATGTTGTATCTCACTGTGTCATCATTGTTGCCAGTGGCATAGGTGGGTGGCTGCCACATAGATGTTAGTGATTATGGGTTGCACTTAGCAGGTCATGTTGTGTGTGGGGTACTGTGTAGTTGTTGGGGCCTAGGTATGCACATATATCATATGTTGTGTGCACAGGTGGGTGGTGTACATGGCATGACTCACATATTGGAAATGCTGGTGAAGTGAGAGTGTTGCCACCATGTGAGGCATGAATGCATAGGAACATGGGAAAGGCCATACTGCGTCTGACAAGTGTGCAGCAGGCCCTGTATCCAGGAGTGGCCAGGCCAAGTCACAGGTACCTAGCAACATCCAAGAAAGGCACAAGAGTTCCCCAATGCTACTCGTAGCCCAAGCCCTGACATCCATGATTCCCTGTAAATACTGATTCAGTGACCCTTCCTCAAGGATATCATCCACACCTATTTTGACACCCAGCTACAGAACTAGCAGGTACTCTCTTTACGGATCACAGAGTTTAATCATGCAGTGAGTGAGACCAATATGTAATCTTTCTCATCTTTCTGGTCCCCAGTGGCCTAGATTGTTGTCTCATTGCATCTCCCCTTGTCCCCCTACAACCTGAAGGCATAAACAACTGATCTACAGTTGCCCTTTCCACTACAGTCAGAACATCAGGTACTGCTTTCATGTCTCCAATCAGCTGTCTCACTGCACAGTTCAGAAGCCCTAATCTGCTGCGACATGGCACATGCAGCATAGCCGCCCATGGGTGACATAGGTGGCAAGACTGACTATACTGATGATGAGAACCAATGGTGTGGCAGAGGTGGCGATGCTCCTCACACCAGCAAAAGGCCACCATGTCCTCTTTGCTGAGCCCTGCAATGGCTGTGCATGCATCACTTGCTATGCCATGGCAAGATCCACAGGGTGTCATGAGTGTGAGGGTATGGGCACTATGTCCGGATGCCCTTCTGTGCTCAACACCATGTCAGTATGCAATATCAGGTATGGGAGTGTGGATACCATAGGTACCATAGAACTGCATAACAACTGTACCCAGTGCCTGAACAGTAGCATGGCAGAATGTGTGTTTTGTGAGGGTTGCAGTGTCTGGAAGGCAGCAAGTGCAGGCCTTTCACAGCAGCAGTGACAACTCCCAAAGGTCTCAGGGGCATGGGAGTGTGGTCTGCCTTGGTGGCCAACACTGGGTAACAACTCCATAGTCATAGCACAGTGTACCCAGCCTATAGGCCAACTGGCTATGTGTTGTATTGCTTGACTTAAGTAACTGGTGTTATACACCGCTTTATCATTCAGTCAATGCGGTTTCCAATGAACCGTGGAACATGACATATAAATCATTACAATTACACCATATCACTTACATAGATGGAGCTGGTCCAAAGTTTTTGAGCCCTAGCCGATCTGCAAGCCTAACACCCACTCTGGCTGTTTAACTCTTTCGTGTAGCTTAGAATGGGCTGCATTTGCTGCCTTCCAGAGGTTACTGCCCTAGCTAACTGCCTACTTTGCCTAGTTGTTGAGCCGGACCTGAGTGCTGTATGCTGTAATCCTGGAGTGGCTGTGTTTGTGAGCCTATAGTACACCATAGGCCACTGCAGTAGTTGGGTTATCCTTTTTAGCCACGAACCGTGTAGCGGGGCATGACATTACATTTCTACAGTTAAAAGCGCAAGCCGAGAGATATTCCATTTACTCAGTTACAATCATTAACAGCACCATTGAGACAGGCTACTGCCTCATATTTCACCTACCTGCGTGTTGTAATTAATCCATGTAGGCCTCCGAATATCCCCACTTATTGTTCTCCACAGCTATGGCAGCTTCTGGCGGCGTGTCATGGTGCTGATATTTGAACTCCCTGTGGGGAAATATTACATAGGTTTCTGATATAGTTTAGGATGGGACATGTCCTGCTTGTGTGCTAACCACATTTGTTTGATAAGCCTTACACAGGTACCAGCAAGGATGTCTAACCCACTGTCTAAGGCATTGAAGCGCACACGAAAAGCCAACTTCGGTCCCTCAGAAACCTCCATTGGCCTGGGGCTCATCAGCCAGCATTATGCCACCCTGTTTGCATCAAAGGATACAAACATCCAACAACAGGGGTGGCAGGACATAGCCAGGAGGGTCAGTGCCATACACCACCACAACAGAGATAAGAACATAAGAACATAAGATATGCCATACTGGGTCAGACCAAGGTCCATCAAGCCCAGTATTCTGTTTCCAACAGTGGCCAATCTAGGTCATACGTACCTAGCAGTTTCCCCAAGGGACACAGGTTCCACAATGCTTGTATTGGTTCAAGCATTGATATCCTGGGTCCCTTCTTAATAATGGTTTATGGACCTTTCCTCCAGGAACTTGTCCAAACCTTTTTTAAACCCAGCTACACTAACAGCCTTTACTACATCCTCCGGTAACAAATTCCAGAGTTTGATTACACGTTGAGTGAAAAAATATTTTCTTTTATTAGTCTTAAATAGTTTACCCTGTAGCTTCATTGCATGTCCCCTAGTCTTTCTATATTCTGATAAGGTAAACAATCGATCTACGTTTACCCGTTCCACTCCGTTCATTAATTTATAGACTTCTATCATATCTCCCCTCAGCCGTCTCTTTTCCAGGTTAAAGAGCCCCAACCTTTTTAGCCTTTCTTCATAGGAGTAGCCTTCCATCCCCTTTACCATTTTGGTGGCTCTTCTCTGAACCTTTTCTAAAATTGCTATATCCTTTTTAAGATACGGCGACCAGAATTGCACACAATATTCAAGGTGCGGTCTCACCATGGAACGATATAGAGGCATTATAATATCTTTTGTTTTATTTTCCATTCCTTTCCTTATCATACCTAGCATTCTATTTGCTCTCTTGGCCGCCGCTGCACACTGGGCCGAGGGTTTTAACATGGTATCCACAAGGACGCCTAAATCTTTTTCTTGGGTGGTGGTTCCTAATGTGGAACCTTGCATCGTGTAACCATAGTTTGGGTTGTTCTTCCCTAGGTGCATAACCTTGCACTTCTCCACATTAAATTTCATCTGCCATTTTGATGCCCAGTCTTCCAATTTATCAAGATCCTCTTGCAATTTTCCACAATCCTCCTGGGTTTTAACAACTTTAAATAGTTTTGTGTCATCAGCAAATTTGATAACCTCACTCGTTATTCCACTTTCCAGGTCATTTATGAATATGTCAAAAAGCAGCGGACCCAGCACAGATCCCTGGGGTACACCACTATTCACCTTTCTCCATTGGGAAAATTGGCCATTTAGCCCTACCCTCTGCTTTCTATCTTTTAACCAGTTCCTGATCCACAGTAGTACACTGCCTCCTATCCCATGACTCTTTAGTTTTGCCAAAAGTCTCTCATGAGGGACCTTGTCAAAGGCTTTCTGAAAGTCCAGATACACAATATCAACCGACTCACCTTTGTCCACCTGTTTATTCACTCCTTCAAAAAAACATAACAGATTAGTAAGACAAGATCTTCCTTGTCTAAAGCCATGTTGGCTGTCTCCCATTAGGTCATGACTATCTATATGCTGAGTAATTTTATTCTTTATGATGGTTTCTACCATTTTTCCCGGTACTGATGTCAGGCTCACCGGTCTGTAGTTTCCCGGATCACCCCTCGAACCCTTTTTAAAAATTGGTGTTACATTGGCGATCCTCCAATCCTCAGATATTAGAGATGATTTTAATGATAGTTCACAGATTACTGATAGCAGGTCTGCAATCTCAAATTTCAGTTCTTTCAACACCCTTGGATGTATACCATCCGGCCCAGGTGATTTGCTACTCTTCAGTTTATCTAATAGTTGTAGGACATCTTCCCGATGTATCGATATTTCCTTCAATTCTTCCACACCTTTAAATACCACTTCAGTCGTGGGTAACATCCCTACATCTTCCTCAGTAAAGACCGAAGCAAAGAATTCATTCAGTCTCTCCGCTATCGCCTTGTCGCCTCTTAGTGCTCCTTTAACCCCTTTATCATCTAATGGACCAACTGACTCTCTCACGGGTTTTTTGCTACGAATGTACTTGAAAAGGTCTTTATTTCGCGTTTTTGCTTCCGCAGCAAGCTTCTTCTCAAATTCTCTCTTTGCCTGCCTTATCAATGCCTTGCATTTGACTTGCCAGTGCTTGTGCTGTTTCCAGGTTTCATCATTTGGCTCTTTTTTCCATTTCTTGAAAGATGCTTTTTTGGCAACAACAGCCTCTCTGACCTCAGCTTTAAACCATGCTGGCAATTTTTTGGACTTCCTTCCACTTTTCTTAAAGCGTGGAATACAGCTGGTCTGGGCTTCCAAGATAGTATTTTTCAACAACACCCAAGCTTGATGTACGTCTTTAACCTTTGCAACTGCTCCTTTTAGTTTTTTCTTAACTGTTTTCCTCATTCTATCATAGTCTCCCTTTCGAAAGTTAAGGGGTAGTACTGTGGATTTCCTTACTATCCCTCCTCCACTAATTAAATCAAAGGCGATCATGCTATGATCACTATTGCCAAGTGGCCCCAACACCCTTATCTCTTGCACTACATCTGGTGTTCCACTAAGGACTAGGTCTAATATTGCTTCCCCTCTGGTCGGTTCATGAACCAGCTGCTCCAAGAAGCAGTCATTTATTTCATCTAGGAACTTTATCTCCCTAGCATGTCCTGTTGTGACACTGACCCAGTCGATGCCGGGGTAATTGAAATCACCCATTATTATTACTGCACTGTAACTTTTGCTAGCTTCCTTGATTTCTTTGAGCATTTCATCATCCATTTGTTCATTCTGGCCAGGCGGACGATAGTACACCCCCACTGCCATCGCCTTCCCCTTTTTACATGGAATTTCAATCCATAGAGATTCTACAGCAAATTTTGTTTCTTGCAAAACTTTAATCCTTTCTGACTCAATGCCCTCTCTAACATAGAGCGCAACCCCTCCACCAATTTGATCAGCTCTATCATTTCGATATAGTTTGTACCCAGGTATCACAGTGTCCCACTGGTTGTCCTCCTTCCACCATGTCTCTGATATTCCAATCATATCTAACCTCTCGTTTAGTGCTATATATTCTAACTCTCCCATCTTGTTTTGTAGACTTCTAGCATTTGCATACAAGCATTTTAGAGACTGTATTTTATTCATATTAATTTGGCTATTGGTAGACATGGGTAATTTGGGATCTTTAAGTTCTGTCTGCTCCATACTCGAGGGCATTTGGGCTACTTTACTCTTTTTTGGAACCTCTCTGCTTTTTGTAGTATCCTTCAAGGATACATTCTTCCGAACCATGCGCTCTTGGGCGACTGTCGGCTTTCCCCTATTATCTAGTTTAAAAGCTGCTCTATCTCCTTTTTAAAGGTTAATGCCAGCAGCCTGGTTCCATCCCGGTTAAGGTGAAGCCCATCCCTTCGGAAGAGCCCCTCCTTTCCCCAGAATGTTCCCCAGTTCCTAACAAATCCGAACCCCTCATCTCTGCACCATTGTCTCATCCACGCATTGAGACTCCGGAGCTCTGCCTGCCTATTGGGTCCTGCGCGTGGAACGGGAAGCATTTCGGAGAACGCTACCCTGGAAGTTCTGGATTTCAACTTCCTACCTAAAAGCCTAAATTTAGCTTCCAGAACCTCCCTACCACATTTTCCTATGTCATTGGTACCAACATGTACCAAGACAGCAGACTCCTCCCCAGCACTATCTAAGACCTTATCTAGGTGGCGTGTGAGGTCCGCTACCTTCGCACCAGGCAGGCATGTTACCAGGCGATCCTCACGTCCACCAGCCACCCAGCTATCTACATGCCTAATGATCGAATCACCAACTATGACTGCTGTCCTAACCCTTCCCGCATGGGCACTTGGCCCTGGAGAAACCTCCTCGGTGCGAGAGGGGTTTACATCACCTTGAGGACAGGTCCTAGTTACAGGATCACTTCCTACCACACCAGGGTGATGCTCTCCTGTCACGTGACCTCTCTCCTCCATGGCAACAGGGATGCTGCCAGACTGGAGGTGGGACTTCAGGACTATATCCCTGTAGGTCTCGTCTATGTACCTCTCTGTCTGTCTTATGTTTTCCAAGTCTGCTACTCTAGCCTCTAGAGAACGGACTTGTTCCCTGAGAGCAGAGAGCTCCTTGCACCTAGTGCACACGTAAGACCTCTCACCAGCTGGGAGAAAATCATACATGTGACACTCAATGCAAAAGACTGGAAAGCCCACATCCCGCTGCTGGACTGCTGTCTGCATCTTAGTTTTAAGTTTGTGTTTAGATCTTTAAGTTCTATATGTACTAAAGCGTGCAATGGATATTTATACCACTAAAACTGTACCTAAGAAGTTTAATATACCTTGTTCACCTGAAGCTTAATAATTAATCAGGTCCTTGGTGTATGACTGATTTGGGTAATGAGCTTCACCTGAGAGCACCTCCTGTCTTTTAAGTTGTGCAAGTACCTATAAAGCTGTGATTTTCCCAGGGGAGGGTGGGTGTGGGGAGGGAGGGAGGGATATAACACTTATTAAAAAAGGGCTGCTACACAGTACCTTGTCCTGTGCTGCTGAGGAAAACTATATTCTGATTTGATTTAAATTATAGCTCTTTGCTGCTACTAGGCTCTAACCTATTATGAAATTTAAACTACAAGCTCTCTGCTGGATTCTAAATTTAACCAGAAAGCTCTCTTCTGTGTTTTAATTTGAAACTAAAAGTACTTTGCTGATGCTAGGCCCTGAGTGACTATGAAATTTAAACTACAGCTGTCTACTGGGTATGAAAGGTAACCAGAAAGTTCTCTTCTGTGTTGTTAAATTGAATCTTAAACTGTTGCTACTAGGCCCTGACTGATTTAACAAAAAAAATAGTGGGTTCACAGATTAATTAGCTTTAAAAGAAAAACAATTCCTTTCAGAAAAATTCCCAGAAGTATATACTCACAATTTCAGATTTCTCTCCAGAAGTAACAGCCCCCCTTTCCAGTCCGTCAAGACAGGGTCACAGAGCTCTGGTTGAGCTATTTATGCTTGTGCTGATGATGTAAGCAGTGACCTACTTCCTGGGTAATTAACAGTCCTTGCTTGGATAGAAGGAGTCTTTCAAAATGGCCTTTTGAACTGCCAGCTGGTGTTAACACCTATTGAAAAAGCTTCACAGGTTGCTTGCCCACTAGGTAGAAGGCCTCTTTGTAAAGGTCTCTAGAAGACTTTATATGCTGCTCAAGGAGAATTGACCTTGTTTTGCCTCTTGTGCTAAGCTATATTCTGATTTGATTTAAATTATAGCTCTTTGCTGCTACTAGGCTCTAACCTATTATGAAATTTAAACTACAAGCTCTCTGCTGGATTCTAAATTTAACCAGAAAGCTCTCTTCTGTGTTTTAATTTGAAACTAAAAGTACTTTGCTGATGCTAGGCCCTGAGTGACTATGAAATTTAAACTACAGCTGTCTACTGGGTATGAAAGGTAACCAGAAAGTTCTCTTCTGTGTTGTTAAATTGAATCTTAAACTGTTGCTACTAGGCCCTGACTGATTTAACAAAAAAAATAGTGGGTTCACAGATTAATTAGCTTTAAAAGAAAAACAATTCCTTTCAGAAAAATTCCCAGAAGTATATACTCACAATTTCAGATTTCTCTCCAGAAGTAACAGCCCCCCTTTCCAGTCCGTCAAGATGTTGAGGACCTAAAAAAAGTGGAGAGTAGTTCCGCAGGCTGAGAAGGAGAAGAGGCCAACAAACAACAAGCTGCCACCCGAGCATGCTATGATAGTTTCATTCCTGCATGCTATGATAGCTTCATTCCTGCAACACAGGAGGGCGAGTAGCTCTTGCTCCCTGGCTGATGTGTGACAGGCTAGAATGTGCTGACATGTTGCACAGGTTTCTGATATGTCAACCCTACTATTGTTGACTGTGTGATATCTTTCTCCCATCAATGTCTTCCTTTTCGCTCACTCCAGGCCCCAGCATGCTGTCCTGTGGGCCCTCCCATGCCCTTCCTGTTCCCTCATGGTGCTTCTACAGTCACCCTTGCTCCTTCCCCTTCCCCTCTCTCACTCCAATGTCCATTCACAATGACACATATATGTGGACTACAATGCCATTGTAGGTTCTGGGGGTGCCTCTTTATTGAAGAATCATTTATATGACTGTTTTTTATACTGCTTTATCATTTTTGCCACAGCAAATTACATTTCAACTCATACTTGGTCATGTACATCAAACAGGGATATTGTAATGTAAACTTGGTAATGTTAATCAAACAGGGACATTCTAACATGCTTGTATCGTGGCATGCATCGTCCCACATAAGGACACAACTGCTGTCCCTTGTCCACTGTTTGTGACTCAATTCTTGGCAACCAGAAGCACATCAGAGAGGTCATTCATGGACACTGTGACTCAAATCTGCAAAGTAGAGTTATAGAGAGTTATGATAGATGGTTATACCCCACAGTAGATATTATGCATGGTTCTGTATGCACAGGTATAAGGGACAGCAGGCTTATCTACAGTGTGTGCTCACTGTGCCCTGGGTGGCTGTCATGTACACAAAGGTGAGCATACAGTATAGTTGCTCTCTTCTCACATGTGTCCTGCTCATAGGGACTCATGGGCCTTAGATGGGGGTATGTGGGGCAGGCAGGGGCTCTGTTTGCTGATGTGCACATCCACCCTTTGTAGATTTCTGCAGACCGCATTTCAAACCTGAAGATACCTACAATGTGTTGACTCCCCCTCTGCACCCCTTCCTCATTGGTAGCTCTGCAGCATCAGTATCATTTGCCACGTCACCATCTGGATTGGGACTGCCATGTTGCATGGCTAGATTGTGCAGGTTGCAGCAGGCAGTGAAGATCCTGCACACACGCTCTGGGCTGTACAGAAGCTCACCCTCACTACAGTCTAGGGATCTGAATTGGCTCTTCAGTATTCCAAATGCCCATTCCACCACAGCCCTGGTCCTCTGGTACACCTGATTGTACTGCTCCTCCTGTGGGGTCTGTGGGTGGCGTAGAGGTGTGAATATCCATGTTCAGCGTGGGTATCCATGGTCACCTGTGGGAACAGATGGACAGGCACATATCATAACTGCAAATGTGCAAGGTGTGTCAGGGCTAGCAAGGTGGGTTGGTGGACATATTGGTTGTGCCTTTCACAAGACATTGACATGTGGCTGGGCAATCTGGTGATTGTTCCAGGCAAGCAATGTGCACCATGAAGGTGTCTGCCTGATGCATGTGGTCCTGACGTGTCTCCAGGATGCCCTGCTCATGCACATTCTTGGATTATAACAGCTCTGGTCTGTTTCTATGCATACATGTGACTGCATTTCCTCTGGCCATCCTTTCTTCCCAGTCATTCAGATCTGCCATTGGACTATGCACCTTTGTTGGGGCATCTCAGATTTAATTTGCACACTCACATGAATCCCATTCTGGGGTGCCTCAACACAGGGTAGCATGTGTTGCTCACTTTCCAAACATTACGTCACACCTGTGTTCACTCAGCAGGCAACCAGGCATCTCTGAGATGTCCACTGGCTGCTGCTTGTCCCAAGCCTGACTGTGACAGGATGAAGGTGTCATGGCAGGGTCTTGGAAACCTGGCACAGATATCTGTGAGGATAATGTTGGCATTCACCACCACTTGCATGTTCATTGAGGTAAAATTATGGCAGTTTCTGTATGTCCTCTGGTCTTTTCTTGGTGCCCTCAGTGCGACATGGGTGCAGTGTCTAACACTGATGACCAATGGAAAACCAGCTAGGTCATAGAATGCCTGCTTCATCTCCTGTCTTTCCTGTGGCATTCTGGGGAAGGTGATATGGTGTCCCATCCTTCGCAGCAGGGTGATGGTGACAGCATCGATGCAGTGGCATGTGGCTGACTGGGTGATGCCTGTAGTTGCACTGACGACATGTTGGAAGCTTCTGCTGGCCAGGAACCCCAGTGCAGTGGTGACCTTTATTGCCATTGGCAGTGCATGATTTCGGGCATCGCTGGCTCTAAGTCCCAACACAGCATGGCACACAGATCTGTGATAGTGGCACTGTTCAGGCGATACTGTTGGTAGACTTCCTCCTCTGTGAGTTGAAGGTAGGTAACTTTTGGTCTGTAGACTCATGGGTTATGGTACATGTGCCTGCGGTGTTGGCTCACTTGCTGTTGCTCCTGTGACACATTGTGCCACCTGCTCCTCTGTGCCCTGGCACGACGGTGGCATCTCTGCCTCTATAACATTCTCAACAGACCCAATATTTTACGGCCGTTCCTTATACATGGACTGCAAATATTTAAATCAGAGGCTTGACAGACTTTGTAGCTAATGGAAGAATTCATAGAAGCCACCAGATAAGTGATAAGCATCTCACTGATTGAAAATCACTGTGGCAACAATTGTTTTTGTGAATAATATTGATGGAGTTCTGTAAGATCTATGATTAGAAAAACTTCAAGCTTTTTCAGATAAAAACAGCAATGCTTTTGCCTGAGTCTTTTTCCTCCCTTTTAAAGATAAAAATATGTTTGCGTTAGAAATTTCATTGATTTATGTGAAAGGTAGATTGGAGTTTTGGTATTTTGTTACTTTTCACTGATAAGCATAGAACTATATATATTTTTTATTTTATAAAGGTAACAGAGATAGCCATGTGCCTTTGTGAAATAGGCGATTGCACATTGAGTCTTGTATGTAATTCTGGGCGCTGCATCTCAAAAAAGATATAGCAGATCTAGAAAAGCTATAGCGAAGGGTAGGAACAAGAATAACAGGCACTCTAAGTGAAACTTCCTTCTGGTGTACCCCCCTCCCCCCGCTGCAAAAAACCTCCTTTTGACATACTTCCCGCTGTTGCACATCTACCCTAATGGCTAGCAGCTCTGCCCTCCACTCCGTGGCCAGAAGCAGGAAGGGTGCTTAAGAAGAGCACATCGATTTTCTCTAGAATATGGAGAGTCAGGGACAGTTGGGCCACACTAGCAAACATCCCAGCAAATGAACTGCAATCTCCTCCCTCGCTGCCAGAATGCATGTAAAGGGCACTTAAGAAAGCATCCGGTTTCCTTGAGGCATGGGGTCAGCTCAAGATGAGTTAGATTTTGTTAGGGCTGGCTGAAGTGAGATAAACAGCGGAGGCAGTGCAGATGCAGGAGGCAGCACAGGCTCCGCTCCCTGCCTGCTGAAGACTGGGCCAGGCCCTTGGCGCCATGGGGATCAGGGGCAGGTGGAAATACTTCAGTGTCTGGCAGCATGAAAGAGAGGCATGTTGCCCAGCTGCACCCCCCCCCCCCCACCGATCTTCTTTCCAAGCCAACATCCAAAGTGGCTGCGGAATTGCTTAAAAGCAATATACACAGGAAAAAAATGTCAGTTTGTTTTTGGTTCCTTTGGACATTTTCCTTGATTTTCAGACTTTTGTTTCACACGTTTGTTTTAATAAAATATTAGAACTTTGTAAATAGATTTAACATGCATTAAATTGAGTTAGCATGCACTCAATATTTTAAGGTACGCTAATGAACGGAATGCATGCTAACAAAAGCACATCCCTAGTGCTTAGGTGCACACCATCTCCTGCTGCTGGGGGACCAGTCTTGCAAGAGCTGCTAGATCTTGAAGCTGCTACTGTGACACTGGCCCCCCAGCGTTAGGAAATAGTATGTACTTAAGCACGTCTCCTGCTGGGGCTCCAAATACTGGTTCAAAGTGAAAATCAGGAGGAAGCGGGCAATGCTCAGCTCTTTTTGTGTCAGCAGGGAATTAAAGATTTCAGCCAGCACTTTGAAATGAGAGCATGTCAGGGGGAAAGAAGGTGAGGTAGGATGAAGGGAGATGGGGATATAAGGATGACAGTGTGCTCCTGACACATCTCTAAAACCTCACCCCATGCCCATGACAAACACCTTTCATCCCCCCATTCAACCCTCCATTCACACACCTTGCAAACCAGATATTCCCTACATGCACATCCTGCTCCAGACATCCCCTCATACCACATCTCTCTGACCCGTGTACCCCCAACCCACATATCATTACCCCTTCTAGCAGATACCCCCACAGCTTCAGACACTGCCCCCAAACAATCTCCAAAATGCACATCTTCTACTCAACCTCTCACACATTAGGGCTATGCAGAGCCCAAAAACAATTTAGCTCACTCCTTTCCTCAGAAGCTCTAGATGCATGGCCGGATTTACCTATACGCCATGTACACCATGGTGTAGGGCCCACAGCTGGCAAGGGCCCACAAAAATCAAACAAATTAGCTTTTTTTAAAAATAAAATTTAAAAAAAAAACTGCTGGCTGCCGCCGCGGGGGCCCCCTCTGCTGCCGTGGCAGCATGGACTGACCCGCGGGGCCCCCTCTGCAAGCTGAATCAATCGGTCCGTCCGTCCCTCCCTCCCTCCCTCCGTCCCTCCCTCCGTGCAGGCTTTGAGAGGCGCGAAGGGAGAGTGTCTCCCTCGCGTCTCTGTTAAGCCCGCAGGGGCTGATGGGAAATTTCACATCAGCCCCTGCGGGCTTAACAGAGACGCGAGGGAGACACTCTCCCTTTGCGCCTCTCAAAGCCTGCACGGAGGGAGGCAGGGACGGACGGACCGATTGATTCAGCTTGCAGAGGGGGCCCCGCGGGTCAGTCCATGCTGCCGCGGCAGCAAAGGGGGCCCCGCGGCGACAGCCAGCAGTTTTTTTTTTTTATTAAATTTTACTTTAGGCCGATGGGGGGGGGGGGTTAGGACTGGTAATGGGTTATTGGGGGGGGGGACTGGGGCTGGGGCTGGAAATGGGCTGAAAATGGGCTGGGGGGGTTAAGGCTGGAGGTGGGCTGATGGGGTTAGGACTGGTAATGGGCTGTGGGCTGTTGGGGGGGTTTAGAACTGGTAATGGGCTATGGGGGGGTTAAGACTGGTAATGGGCTGTGGGCTGATGGGGGCTATCTGGTAATGGGCTATGGGGGGGCTAGGACTGGAAATGGGCTGGGGGGTTAAGACTGGAGGTGGGCTGATGGGGTTAGGACTGGTAATGGGCTGTGGGCTGTTGGGGGGGATTAGAACTGGTAATGGGCTGTGGGCTGTTGGGGGGGGTTAGAACTGGTAATGGGCTTTGGGGGGTTAAGACTGGTAATGGGCTGTGGGCTGATGGGGGCTGTCTGGTAATGGGCTATGGGGGGGCTAGGACTGGAAATGGGCTGGGGGGGGTTAAGACTGGAGGTGGGCTGATGGAGTTAGGACTGGTAATGGGCTGTGGGCTGTTGGGGGGGGTTAGAACTGGTAATGGGCTTTGGGGGGGGTTAATGGGCTGTGGGCTGATGGGGGCTGTCTGGTAATGGGCTATGGGGGGGCTAGGACTGGAAATGGGCTGGGGGGTTAAGACTGGAGGTGGGCTGATGGGGTTAGGACTGGTAATGGGCTGTGGGCTGTTGGGGGGGGTTAGAACTGGTAATGGGCTTTGGGGGGGGGTTAAACTGGTAATGGGCTGTGGGCTGATGGGTGGCTAGGACTGGAAATGGGCTGATGCAGGGACTAGAAGGGAATGGATGCTGGCAGGGGCGGCCCAAGGGGGGTGCGGGGCCATGTGCGGAGACTCGGTGCGGGGCCTCATTTGCATAAGAGACCTCATTTGCATAAATATTTGCATAATGTTACCATATACTAACTTTTAGTAAACATGCCTCTTAATGAGTGTATGGATAGAGAAAGACTAAAAGATTTCTACATTACTATAATCCAGTGCCAACCGCCAGACACATTAGGAACTACTACAAACACTGCCCATTTAGAACCCATAGCAAACCCGCTGTATCCTAACAGCACTACCAGGACTCACAAAGCACCATACTCTACCTCTCAAAAGGAAACACTGCAAATATTAAACCAATACATTTCAGAGAACAACAATACATGACCTACTGGGGAAAGAGAACAAGTGGCAATGTCAAATAGGAATTACATAAAGAGAATACCTCAGCTCAATTACACATGCAGAACATAGACCATCACCAAACAAGGAATCACAATTTAGAAATAGGAAGACAATAATTAAACTGGGAACCCCAAAAGCCAAACTTGGAATGTACAACAACACTGTAGAAATAAAACTATAAATTAATTTCCTCTTGTACTAAACAAAGCGCAGACGTTAATGATGCACATTTCCCAGAGCTGACATGGTCCAATTAATAAATTCAAAATAAAGAGATCGTTTTCTACCTTTTGTGCATTTTTTTCAGCTGCAATTGCTCCAGCCACTTTCTTCTGGTTTCTTCGTATCTTCTGCTAACTGTCCATCGTCTGCTGTCCATTTGTCCTTTCTTCTTCTCTCCTAGTTTTTTTTTTTTACATTCTCTCTCTACATCTGCTTTAACATATTAATCTTTCTCCTTTTGCTCTTTCCTCATTCCTATTTCATCCACTCAAATTTTACCCCTCCATCCTCAATCCCCACTTACTCTCCCAATACCCGGCCAATTGTAGATTTTTCATCCCTCCCACACAAAATATTTTTCCCCTCTCCATTTTACTCTCCCAGCCCCATCCCATTCTAATCCTCCCCCAACATCAGCTCCCTTCTAGTTCCAGCCTCACCCAGCATCCATTCCCTTCTAGTCCCTGCATCAGCCCATTTCCAGTCCTAGCCCCCCATCAGCCCATTTCCAGTCCTAGCAACCCCCCAACCCAATACCAGTCCTAGCCCTCCATGAACCCATTTCCAGTCCTAACCTCCCATCACCCCATTTTCAGTATAAGCCCCCCCTATAACCCATTACCAGTCCTAACCCCCCATCATCCTACTTCCAGTCCTAACCCCATCAGGCCATTTCCAGTCAGCCCCCCATAGCCCATTGCCAGTCCTAACCCCCCCCCCATCAGCCCACAGCCCATTATCAGTCCTAACCCCTCTATAGCCCATTACCAGACAGCCCCCATCAGCCCACAGCCCATTACCAGTCTTATCCCCCCATAGCCCATTACCAGTTCTAACCCCCCAACAGCCCACAGCCCATTACCAGTCCTAACCCCCTCAGCCCAAGTCCTGTCCTAGCCCCCCCCCATAGCCCATTATCAGTCCTAACCCCCCCCCCAGCCCATTACCAGTCCTAACCCCATCAGCCCACCTCAAGTCCTTATCCTTCCCCATCAGCCCATTTCCTGTCCTAGCCCCCCCCCATAGCCCATTATCAGTCCTAACCCCCCAACAGCCCACAGCCCATTACCAGTCCTAACCCCATCAGCCCACCTCCAGTCTTAACCCCCCCATCAGCCCATTTCCAGTCCTAGCCCCCCATAGCCCATTACCAGTCCTAACCCCCCCAACAGCCCACCTCAAGTCCTAACCCTTCACCATCAGCCCATTTCCTGTCCTAGCCCCCCATAGCCCATTACCAGTCCTATCCCCATCAGCCCACCTCCAGGTTTAACCCCCCCAGCCCATTTCCAGTCCTGGCCCCCCCATAGCCCATTACCAGTCCTAACCCGCCCCCCCCCCCCCATCGGCTCAAGGAAATTTAAAAAAAAAAAAAAAGCTGGCAGCTACCGCTGCCGCCGCAGCAGCAGCAGAATGGAGTGTCCCGCGGGGCCTCCTCTGCCTGGCTGAGTCCCTCCCTCTGCGACGGCTGAGCCCCTCTGTGCCGGCTTTCAGATTCGCGAAGGGAGAGTGTCTCCCTCGCGTCTCTGTTAAGCCCGCAGGGGCTGATGGGAAATTTCTGTCCCCAAACCAGTCCCCATCACGCTCTGTCTCTTTCTCTATCTTTGCCCATTGTCAGTTTCCTCCAATCTCTATCTTTCTTTCCCTAGCCATTACCAACAGATCTCTGTCTTTCTCACAGCCAATTGCTACCAGCCTATCTATCTTTTTATATTTCTGTGTTTTGCATACCCCCTGTAATGGTCTCACAGACCTCCAGGGTCCATGGACCACAGGTTGGGAACCACTGTATTAGCAATTTTCTATAGACAAAAGAAAACATTTTATTTATCAAGGCCTTTTGCTACCAGAACTAGAATGGGAGAACTGCATTAAGGGTCAATTCCATAGCATCCCTACAGTCCAATCCAGACTCATGGGTTGTGTCCCTTTTACAGCAGATGGAAACTGAGCATTCTAGCTTTTGGTTATGTCACTATTTAAGGAACCAGCACTCCTCCCACCAAGCCAGTATACTTAGTCTCCAGCAGCAGATTGGACAGAACCCCTGTAGCCTGGGCTAGTCTGTGGGTTCCTTGAGCTAGAATTTTTTAAAAAAAGTGATATCAACATGAGTAACATTCCTGTGCCAAATGATTGAAGGCAGATTAATAGATTGAAAGATTGAGCAGCTACTGTGGTAACTAGGTCTGCCCCAGGGCACCAAGGTCACTTAGTTGGCAGTAGGGTCCTGGGAGGAGTGGGGGAACTTAATCCTTCCTACTCTAGCAAGCATCAGACCTCCTGCCCGAAGCCCCGGAACCCTTCGGTGGATTAGGGGAGTTAGGGCTTGCTGCTGTGTGTGAGAGTGGTGTTTTCTTTCATTTCAGATGCAGGCTATTGGGACTTCAGGGTTTTTGTTTGTGAATGCGGGTCGGAAGCATTGTTGTGGATTTCGGTGGCATTTTGGCTGGCCTGGGATGATTGCAGAGTGTTTTACTGGCTGGCATGCTAGGGGGAGAAAGTCTAATACCTTGTGTGGGCTCAGAAGCAGGCAGACTCATCTGTCGGCGGTGGGCCTTTGCAGTGCGTGTGAGGCTGAAAACCGTGAGGTGGGACTTCTTTCAGGGAGCAGCCATGCTTGGCGGGGGCTTCCCCAGGAGGTTCTGAGACCACGGGAGCATCAGTTTTGATGGCTGTGGCTCCCACTTGTCAGCATCATCAACCGCAGCCATCTTGTCAGTGCCAGGGGATTTTTTGCCGTCATCAGGGGTAACGCTGGACAGTAGCAGGCAGAGCAGAGTCTCCTTGGGCACAGACAGGCAGGCCAGGGGTCTCTTCAATTGCCAGGTTCTCAAGCGGCAGTGCCTTTTTCGACGGAGTTTGTTCTGTTACTGCATCTGACTTACTGCATTAAGTAGGACCTAATGGAGTTTCCGGAGCCCAGTAGCAGGCAGTCAGAACAGCACAGAGAGCAGCAGTGGGAGTGGACTGCAAGGGCCTTGGGTCCAGCTTGGCCTCAGGAGTACCGGCGGTCTAGGAAGAAGATCAGGTGTCCGCGCACGTCCTTGTGGATACCATGTTAAAACCCTCGGCCCAGTGTGCAGCGGCGGCCAAGAGAGCAAATAGAATGCTAGGTATGATAAGGAAAGGAATGGAAAATAAAACAAAAGATATTATAATGCCTCTATATCGTTCCATGGTGAGACCGCACCTTGAATATTGTGTGCAATTCTGGTCGCCATATCTTAAAAAGGATATAGCAATTTTAGAAAAGGTTCAGAGAAGAGCCACCAAAATGGTAAAGGGGATGGAAGGCTACTCCTATGAAGAAAGGCTAAAAAGGTTGGGGCTCTTTAACCTGGAAAAGAGACGGCTGAGGGGAGATATGATAGAAGTCTATAAATTAATGAACGGAGTGGAACGGGTAAACGTAGATCGATTGTTTACCTTATCAGAATATAGAAAGACTAGGGGACATGCAATGAAGCTACAGGGTAAACTATTTAAGACTAATAAAAGAAAATATTTTTTCACTCAACGTGTAATCAAACTCTGGAATTTGTTACCGGAGGATGTAGTAAAGGCTGTTAGTGTAGCTGGGTTTAAAAAAGGTTTGGACAAGTTCCTGGAGGAAAGGTCCATAAACCATTATTAAGAAGGGACCCAGGATATCAATGCTTGAACCAATACAAGCATTGTGGAACCTGTGTCCCTTGGGGAAACTGCTAGGTACGTATGACCTAGATTGGCCACTGTTGGAAACAGAATACTGGGCTTGATGGACCTTGGTCTGACCCAGTATGGCATATCTTATGTTCTTATGTTCTTATGACCCTTTGAAGGGTCCCTCAGGCCTGGAACAAGAGGAGGTGCCCTTAGGACCCTGTGAAGACTTACTACAGATGGGGGAGGATCCCAGTATAGTAAGGGTGTTCCGCAGGGTGGAGCTCTTGGCGTTAATTACCAATGTAATTACCAGTGTCTCCCTCCGCGAATCTGAAAGCCGGCACAGGGGCTCAGCCATCGCAGAGGGAGGGAGGGACTCAGCCGGGCAGAGGGGGCCCCACGGGATACTCCATTCTGCTGCAGCGGCAGTGGTAGCAGCCAGCTTTTTTTTTAAATTTAATTTTGAAAAAAAGCAGAATGTTCTTTGCGCGGGGCCCCCTGAAACGCGGGGCCCTGTGCAAAAAACATTCTTGCTCAATGGACGGGCCGGCCCTGGATGTGCATTGTGTTGCAGCATAAAAGGGGAGATACTCTTGGCAGGCTTGTGTTTAGATGGCAGCACAGCTTGCTGTACAGTTGCATTCTGAAAACAGATGCCACTAAGCCAACCTTGGTCACTGCTCATTTGGGACCATGACCCCTGCACTATCAGGCAAAGCCCTAACCATTGTGCTACACTGCTGTTCCCTCTTGCATGTCTGCTCACCAACTTAGGATTTCCCTGCGTTACAATGCACAGTGATGCCAGCACTGACTGTGCTTGGACCATGCCCTGCCTCATACGACAAACTGTAGAGCACCCTACACACAACATTGTGATTTCCTTGGTGGACAGTGCACTTAAACATTTGACCTGTGAGGTACCTTGTAGGGCGCCATATGCATCACCTGATATTACAGTGCTTTCATAGTGCATTTGCAAGGAGGAGTAATAACAATAACATGTAAAATGCCTCCTAGATCACTATTTCTCATGACAGGTGATGGCTCAGCCAGCTGTCTTCATTGGGCACTGCGGGGGATTGAACCCCCGATCCCTGCTTCACTGGTCGGCGTTGTTACCATTGTGCTGTGGCTCTACTCATGTGCTTCCACATCAGCGCGCCGCCTTATGCCGCACACTATTCCTATGCCTGGTAAGATATTAGCGCGCCGCCTTCTGCTGCCCAATATTTCTGTGCCTCCGAAAATAATGCCTGAGCCAGCCGCTTCATTGGGCACTGCGGGGGATTGAACCCCCGATCCCTGCTTCATTGGTCGGCGTTGTTACCATTGTGCTGTGGCTCTGCTCATGTGTTTCCACATCAGCGCGCCGCCTTATGCCGCACACTATTCCTATGCCTGGTAAGATATTAGCGCGCCGCCTTCTGCTGCCCAATATTTCTGTGCCTCCGAAAATAGTGCCTGAGCCAGCCGCTTCATTGGGCACTGTGGGGGACTGAACCCCCGATCCCTGCTTCATTGGTCGGCGTCGTTACCATTGTGCTGTAGCTCTGCTCGTGTGCTTCGACATCAGCGCGCCGCCTTATGCCTCCCGCGCAGCTTTTCCAGGCGCTAATGTGCGTGGCGCACATGGGCACTGCGCACCTTGGCGCATATGTAAATCGCGGGTTTTTCTTTTTCAGGACGCAACACCCACTCCTTATATGGCACAGGCACACTACCGCGGCCCCGCACGTTATGAATGTTTAGTAAACATGCCCCTTAGTGTTAGGTCGATTAGGATTGTTAGAAATATGCAGGTGTAAGATACTCTTAGAAGCATGGTATTTGTTTGTATCATTACGGTATATGTGAGTAAAATGTCTAGGTATGTGTGAGTTGAATGTCTAGGTATATGAATTGGAGGTGTTAAGTGGTGGGTAAAATATGGGGATTGGGAGAGGGAACAAACAACGAGCTAGGTAGGTGTTCAAATTTGTTTACAATATCAGACAATAGGCATGAAAGGTTTCTGTCTACTATAATCTTTTCTCAGGCTATACACTTATGTAAATATCTGAACATGAAAAACCCAGACAGTGTGTAGATATTAATGAAATATTCCCTGACGAGGCAGTAACATTAGCCCAAGTGGAGTTATATAAACTATTGGTAACAACAATAAAGTCTAGTAAGATAGAGTGTGAAATAAGATACTTTCAACTGTGTTATACAGTTTTAACAAATTTTCACTTAGGTAAGATAATGAGGAAAAAATGTGTTATTGTAGGATATTTGAAGTGAGTTACTGTTAGAAGAGTTATGCAGTTATATACCAGGTCGGATAATATGAGAAGGGCGTAAGTCATTGACAAGTGATGTTAGGCAGAGAATTGTGGAAAGTTACTGGATAAAGTATTAATGATAATTGAATGAGTGCTACTGACAACAGTATTAGATTACGTGATAGCTACTGACAACAGTAATAAATGAGGAGATACTACTGACAATAGTACTGGAATTGTGTGATAGCTACTGACAACAGTATTGCTTGAAGATATACTAGTGACAATAGTACTAAAATGTAGGGGCTACTGACAACAGTAATTGGTATATCCTAGTACAGCATATAAAAGCTAACAATGGAACCTAGTCTTACTTAACAGTATGAGCAGAATGGTATAGTAAGTTCAAGTTTTAGGCTGTAAAGAGTCAGATAAGTAGTGATTGTAGACGGTATACTTGCTGTGGTTGAAGATCTAAAGAGGGGATGAGGTACGCGAGCTCAACCCTAGGGGAGCTCTAGCTGTACTTAGGTGTAGATGCTGACTCCGCGTTGAATATTTCTTCTTTGTTTCTGTGCAAACTATGAAGACTTAAGCGCCTTTGCCTAAGGGCCGTGCCAAAGGACCCTCTTGCGCGGCCCTCCGGCGCGGGCCCGCAAGGCGCGGGTGCGCCTGTTCGCGCCCCCTTTTAAAGTTGAGAGCTGTGCCCCGATTGGGCAGGGGTGAGCGATGACGCGATGAAATCTTGGCTGCACAAATGCTCTTTTGTGAAAGCACGTGTGTTGAGCGGTCTGCTCCTTCAGCTGCTGGTCTCCGTGCAGGGAGAGGGCTCTTCTTCGATGAGCTCTTTTGTGAAGGTGCAAGACCCGGTCGGTCTGCTGCTTCGGCGGCTGGTCTCCGGGCAGGGAGAGGGCTCTTCTTCGATGAGCTCTTTTGTGAAGGTGCAAGACCCGGTCGGTCTGCGGCTTCGGCGGCTGGTCTCCGGGCAGGGAGAGGGCTCTCTTCCGATGAAGGCTGCAGCGGATGGTGTCCCAGCTCCTCCTGGAGCACTGACTCCTTGGCCAGGTTTCCTATCTCCAGAAGCTGCCCTGTCTCTGTGGTGCAGTGAACAGAGACAGTGTGTTCAGGAGCCAAAGATCAGCAGTTCAAGTCCCAGCTGGGGCTCCTGCAAATCTAATCCCCATATTTTACCCCCCACTAAACCGTGATAGTAAAGACCAACCTTTATTGCAGAGAACATAAGCATGGTCCAAACACCTCTATTTTACCCTTCAGAGCACAGACATCAGAAACATGTGCATTACCTACACCACAGTCCCCTAAATGCAGTCCTGTAGCGCCACATATCACTCAGCTGTGATGCTGTCTCCAATATAAGGCCATGTCAGCATGGTGGTGGAGGGGTACCGTTGTTGGAGGGGGCAGTGGCTGCTGCCCACAGCAGACGGTTGGCTAGCCCCCTTCACTTGGGTGCAGTGCACCCCAACAGACAGGCCCTGTTTGACAAACAGCCATGGACTCCCCAGGGAATGCCCTGTTTTTGAGATAAGATGGTGGTGCAGCGGACACAGCCAGTGCTTTTAGGACCAGAAGGTCACAGGTTCAAATCCCAGCTGGGGCTCCTGCCAACCCAGTCCCTTCATTTTACCCATGAAGAAAACATGGTAGTGAAGACTGAACCATTATTGCTGAGAACATAAGCATGGGTCAAAAATCTCTATTTTACCCTACACAGCACAAACACCATAGAAATGTGCATTACCTACGGCATAATCCCCCAAATGCAGTCCTTGAGGGGCACAAATCCATCAGGGTTTATGCTGTCTCCAATCTAAGGATGGAGCGGTACTGATGGTGGAGGTGGCAGCGGATGGTGCCCACAGCAGACCATGACCTAGCCCTATCCAGGTGGGTGCGGTGCACTGCAACCAACAGGCCGTGTCAGATGTACAGTCATGGACTCCCCAAAGAATGCAGCATATCTGTGTCTACACAGTGGTGCAGTGCACGCAGACAGTGTGTGCAAGAACAGAAAATCACAGTTTCAAATCCTGCTTGTGGCTTCTGCCAACCTAGTCCCCTTAATTTTCTCCCTTAAAAAACCTGGTAGTACATATTGAACCTTTGCTGGTGAGAACATAAGCGTGGGTGAAATGTTCAAATTTTACCTTAAACACCACACACCACATAAACATGTGTGTTACCTACAGCAGAGTCCCCCGATTGCAGTTCTGGAAGGCTACAAATCATTCACGTGTTATGCTGTCTCCAATATAAGGACATGTGAGCATGGTGGCGGAGGGGTACTGGTGGCGGAGGGGGCAGTGGCAGCTGTCCACAGCACACCATGGCCCAGACCACTTCACGTGGGTGCCGTGCACTGCAACAGACAGGGCCAGTCTGACAAACAGCCATGGACTCCCCTGGGAATACACTGCTTGGGTGGCAAGACAGTGGTGCAGCACACACAGCCAGTGCCTTCAAGAGCAGAAGATCACAGGTTCAAATCCCAGGTGTTGGCCCTGCCAACCCAGTCCCCACATTTTACACACCACACAATTGTTGTAATACAGCCAGAACCTTTAGTGCAGATAACCCAAACATGGCCCACACATCTATATTTTACCCGAAAGAGCACAGACATCAGAAACATGCGCATTACCTAGAGCAGATTCCCCCAAATGTAGTCCTGGAGGGCCACAAATCATTCACGTTTTATGGTGTTTCTAATAAAGATGCCTTTGTTCCATTTCCATGCGCTGGCCCTATGGTATGCAGATGTATCTCATGCATATTCATTACGGACAGCAGGAAAACATGAACAGTGTATGGCCCACCAGGACTGGAGTTGGGGACCTCTGCCCAAGAGCAGCAGCCAACAGGAGCAGAAATAACCACACCCACAGGCTCCATTACCCTAAGCCTATTGGACAGGCATGATATCGGGCCTTGTGTACATCTCACAATACTAGTACGTGCACACCTTAGCACTGCCACCCTAAACCTGGAAATACGCTACACATATATCAAAATGTTGCTATGATTACTGGCAGATATCAATTCCTACGTTAAGCACAATATGTTCATTGAGCTGTATCATACCAATAATTCTGATGTCTGTGGAGTGTGTCTCCGGGCTGGTGTCTGACAGTGTTCTCCACCTTGGGGAGTGACCCCACCAGTACTGCATACCATAGCCATGCCTGAACTGTGTCCAGGACTGTTGAGTTGTCCTAGACTTCAAAAACTATCTATAGTAGCACAGTGCTGGCATAGGTGTGGGATTGTGTGTCTGTACATCCAGTGTGTGCTGTTTGCAACACTTTACTCAGCCCACACTGTGTGCACTGTGTCCAGTGTTAGCGTGCCAATATGCATAATGAGGAGCAAGGTACTGTGGGTATGCCTCTGACAGACTGGCCTGGCCATGGTGCATGAGCACAGGGCATAGGGCAATGGCTCGGACATTGTAGTGGGCGGCCATCAGCAGCACGGACAGGGTGGCCCCTGCATGTTCTCCTGGAAGGTCACTCTCACCCTGACTGAGCAGTGACCATGGCATGGCTAGGTCTCCCATAGTGCCAACAGCATCTCTCTTAAGCGATATCTATGGGTTGCCTTTTGGGGCCCAATCACTAACCTATCCGCTTGGTGGGTGTGCGGACATCCCAGTTTTGGGTGCACACATTTCTTCCAGTAATGTGCACTATGGACTAGCTAGCAGACTGATTGCAGTTAGTATGTGTAAGGCTGGAACACCTTGCAGGGTGCAGTGGCTGCAGCTTCACTGTGTTTGCTGCTGGAGAATGTCAGATAGTGGTGGTGGGCAGCTGAGCATTTCCAGTCCTGCCGTTTGTCTGCTATCACCTTATGGATGTGCACAGAAATGCATGGACTGTCCTGTATGTTGTCTGTCCCCCAGCTGGACCTAGGTTGATAGTCCCCACCAGCAGCACCATTGCAGTGATGTGGAATGTGGTCTGTTGGTGGTAGATCCAGAGTTCTAGAGGGCAGTTTGGGTGTTACCACAGAATCTGTCTATGGTTCTAAACATCCTCCATATCCCCTGGGGTCCTGAGAGCCCATCACAGTGGGCTATCAGTCACCCTGGTGATATGGGGATTTGTGCCTATACAGTTTAATACATCCTCCCTATCCCCAGGGGTCTTGAGAGCCAATCAGAGTGAGCTATCATTCACCCTGGTGACATGTTTGTGTGTGCTTAAGCAGTTTAATACATCCTCCCTATCCCCAGGAGTCCAGAGAGCCCATCAGAGTGGGCTATCAGTCACCCTGGTGATATGGTTGTTTGTGCTTAAACAGTTCAATTTAGCCTCCCTATCCCCAGGGGTCCAGAGAGCCCATCAGAGTGGGCTATCTGTCACCCTGGTGATATGGTTATGTGTGCCTAAACAGTTAAATACATCCTCCCTATCCCCAGGGGTCCAGAAAGCCCATCAGAATGGGCTATCTGTCACCCTGGTGATATGTTTGTGTGTGCCTAAGCAGTTTAATACAACCTCCCTATCCCCAGGAGTCCAGAGAGCCCATCAGAGTGGGCTATCAGTCACCCTGGCGATATGGTTGTTTGTGCTTAAACAGTTCAATTTAGCCTCCCTATCCCCAGGGGTCCAGAAAGGCCATCAGAGTGGGCTATCTGTCACCCTGGTGATATGTTTGTGTGTGCTTAAGCAGTTTAATACAACCTCCCTATCCCCAGGAGTCCGAGAGCTCATCAGAGTGGGCTATCAATCACCCTGGTGATATGGTTGTTTGTGCTTAAACAGTTCAATTTAGCCTCCCTATCCCCAGGGGTCCAGAGAGCCCATCAGAGTGGGCTGTCAGTCACCCTGGTGATATGGTTCTGTGTGCTTAAACAGTTCAATTTAGCCTCCCTATCCCCAGGGGTCCAGAGAGCCCATCAGAGTGGGCTATCTGTCATCCTGGTGATATGGTTATGTGTGCCTAAACAGTTAAATACATCCTCCCTATCCCCAGGGGTCCAGAAAGCCCATCAGAGTGAGCTATCTATCACCCTGGTGATATATTTGTATGTGCCTAAGCAGTTTAATACATCCTCCCTATCCCCAGGAGTCCAGAGAGCCCATCAGAGTGGGCTATCAGTCACCCTGGTGATATGGTTCTGTGTGCATAAGGAGTTTAATACATCCTCCCTATCCCCAGGGGTGCTGAGAGCCCATAAGAGTGGGCTATCAGTCACCCTGGTGATATGTTTGTATGTGCCTAAGCAGTTTAATACATCCTCCCTATCCCCAGGGGTGCTGAGAGCCCATCAGAGTGGGCTATCAGTCACCCTGGTGATATGTTTGTGTGTGCCTAACCAGTTAAATACATTCTCCCTATCCCCAGGAGTCCTGTGACCTGCGTAAGGTGTCCTGTCAGTCACCCTTTTGCTAAGGTGTATGCAGCTGATGATGTGTGCTAGGACACCCAACCCCCAGGGGGCCAGAGCCCGGATTGCAATGGTGGGTATGTGTCATGGGGTAGATAGGGCAGAGCCTATGGAAACAGGAAACTCTGAGCAAAACAGACCTAACGCTGACAGATCAGGTCTACACATGGCCCAAGGTTGCTATGAGCAACGTACACAAGCTGCTGCACGAGGTGTGAGGGAACGCCCAAACACTAGGCTAGCTCAGAACTCATTAGGAAATGAGGAGCACCTGGGAAGGGGTGGAGCCCAAACAAACACCAAAGCCTACGCAGTTAAAAATCACTTACCAGAGAGTAGTGAAGGGAGACTACCAGGGAGTAGTGAGGAGAGACCACCAGGGAATTCAAGAACCGTTGCTGAGAGCAAGAGAGCACCGGGTAATTCAGGAACTGTTGCTGATAGAGAAAGACTACCAGGGAAGTACAGAGCTGTTGAATCCTCGAGGGACTGCTTTGGAAAGCAGTGCACAGCTGAACACTATCCCAGGGAACCTAGCTACGGAGGGAGCAAAGGAGGTAGTCCGGGAACCAGGCTGAGGAAAGTCAAGTTGCCCAGTATCAGGTACCAAGAGGGAGAGGGTCCCTATCCTGAAGAGAGTTTTGTAACAAGAGGGAAGCTGAAAAGAAAACCTAGTAGGCTTTCATATATGCCAAGCTCTGCTCGGCTGAGAAACGCTGAAGAGAGAGTGTTGGAAGGTAGGCTTATTGATTCTAATAGAGGAAGAATTGAGTACAACGAATTGCCCTGCACTTACCAAGAATTGTGTGGCTCTCCTGAAGGGAAATACAGAGAATACGGTAGTTATCCATTCCCTTCTAGTCAGGAGGAGGAGGGGAACTCCCTGAGCTATAGGGAGGATCTTTGCAACCCTAACGGAGGTTTCAGTCCAAGAGAAACTTGCTCCGGGATTGAAGAAATGCAATGTGAGTCATACGAAGAACCTATTTATGACAGTTGCATGGACTGTATGTATACCATGGCTGATGGTGTCTCTTCTTTATGTTGAAGTACTGTAAAGTGTGTGTAAAAGAAAACAGGAAGAAACGTGTTTGGTTTTGAAAGAGACTGTTTTCTTTTTCCTTTTGCCAAGCTGAAGTTAAGCAGAGTTTTTGGTTCAAATGTTTCTTTAATTTAGTACCAGACGCATGGTCTTTATGTTACTTTGTTTCAATGTGCTGAGAATCCAACCCTGGGAAGGGGAATAAAAAGTCCTGTCTTAAAGCCTTACCTCTTGACTACAACTACATTCTTTTGCTAGTGTGTGGAACTACAAGTACCAAGGGGCATTGCAACGCCTTTATAACACTCCACAGCTACTAAAGAACATGCCCTGCTGAATTAACCCATGCTTATGGCCTCTGGGGACCTTCACGGGTGACAGGGTGGCGTAGTTTTTAGGATTTTTCCCTTGAAATAAAGGACATTATTAAAGAAACTGCTGCTGTACCAGGAGACCCTGAGAAGCAAGTCGCTCTCAGACCGGCCAGCTGAAGAGCACAGTGACCTTTCTTACATGCTGGACCCTACACGAAGGCTAAGGTAAAGCTTACCTGGGGCATAAGTGTAGGAGGATTTGGGTGAGAAAGGGGGTGCTGCTGCTGTGCTAGGGGAATAAGGGGTGAAAGAACATAAGTGCCGTACTTGGTGGGCCTTTTCTCTTTCTTTTTCTCCACAGGGTCGCAGACGGAAAGAATGGACGCCAGAGAGATGATGCAATGGATGCAGCTCCAGTGGGATAAGCAGCTGGAATTGGCTCGGCATATCCAGGAGCAGAGTGTCATTGTGATGAGAGACCAGCAGAAGCCACTCTTGGACACTATGGAGGCACTCCTGAAAAAGCCACAGGAGCTTGGGACTGCTAATCCCTCTATGATTCCAGGGGTAGGACTAAGTGCTTGTCATGCATTTTCTTTGGGGCAGTTAAGTCCTCATGATAACTTAGACGACTTTATAGATGCCTTTGAGCGAATAGGGGAAGCTTTGAAGTGGCCTAGAGAGCAGTGGGCAACCCGCTTTGCGGTATCGCTTACTGGCGAAGCTCTCTCTGCCTACAAGGCAATGCCTGCTACCCTTGCTGCTGATTATAATGAAATAAAAAGAGCAGTCAAGGACAGACTAGGGCTTACTACCTTGCATTATAGGAGAATGTTTAGGGAAGCCAGAATAAAGTCTCAGGACACCCCTAAAGCCTTGCATCAAAGGTTAAAGAATTTGGCATGGAAATGGTTGACTCCTGAGAGGAGAACTTTAGAATCAGTTGTGGACACAGTTATCTTGGAACAGTTTATGCAGGCTGTACCCACTGAGGTGAAAACTTACCTTACCTTACAAAACTGCCAAACCACTGATGAGGCAGCCAGTCTGGCAGAGCGATATTTTGAGGCGCAGATGGCTGACACCTCAGGGCTTGGTGTATTGAAGGCAGCTGGAATGGCAGATTCTAAAAAGGGAAGGGGTCAGAAAGGAAAAATGTACAATGTGGATGTTAAAAATGTTAATGATGATGTTTTGCTTACATGTAAGGGGAAATGTTATACGTGCGGGAAAGCAGGACATTTCCAGAGGGACTGCACAGAGCGGACTGTCCTCGTGTCTGGAGCTGAGAAGCCCGTGCAAGATGGATTCCTTCTACATGTACAGGTAGAGGGGGTAGAGGCACTGGCACTACTTGACTCGGGGGCTGACCAGAGCATGGTTTCATGCAAGCTCTGGGAAGCCATTGAGGAGCGCCGTCAGTCAGCCCCGAGTCAAGCAGAGGGCCAGGTGCGGATAAGATGCGTGCACGGCGCATCTTCCCATTATCCTTTACACATGTTATCTGTAAGAGGGTTGGGAGCGACACAACCGATGCTAGTAGCCATCGTTCCGAAGTTGCCACACAAGATCGTTTTGGGGCGAGATTGGCCTTCCTTTTGCCAGGAGATAGAAAAGGGTCTTAATAAACTTGGCCATGAGTCCACCCAACCCCCGACAGGGACAACAGGAACAAGGTTAGAAGCTTTAACAGCTAGAGTCCCTGGTCCCCTGTTTGAGAAAACAAAGAAGGCTAACACCCAATCCCAGGCCCGAATCATTGAAGCGCCTCCTCGGAAGCAGAAATTTGTGTTACAATTTTGCAAGGCCTCTCCGCAAGCCAAAAGCCCACAAAGAGCTTCCGCTGGGGCAGCGGGATATGACCTCTTCAGCGCTGAGGAGACAGTAGTTGTAAGAGGGGGGAAAGCCTTGATTAACACCGGGATACAGGTAAAGATACCCGAGGGATGTTACGGGCATATAGCGCCGAGGTTGGGCCTAGCTGTCAAATACTTTTTAGACATTGGGGCTGGGGTGGTAGACCCCGATTATCGTGGCCTTGTACAAGTCCTAATTTTTAATTTTGGGGAAAAGGACTTTAAAATACAGGTAGGCGATCGCATCGCCCAGTTAGTCTGTGAGCGTGTAGGATTCCCCACGGTAGAAGAGGTTCCAGCATTGACGCCCACTACTAGGGGAACAGGGGGGTTTGGTTCCACTGGCCAGAGAGAGATTAAGGGCATGACGGCCCTAGCGGAGGAGAGGAGAGAGGAAGATCTCGGTCCTCAGACCGCTGATTGGAAAGAAAGGCCAAAACCTAGGTTAGGCGTTGGGCTATCCTCACAACAGCAACAAGAGTTGACCCAGCTATTAGAGAGATTTGCTGACGTCCTAACAACAAAACCGGGCGAAACCCATATGGTAGCCCATGAAATAATTACCACACCAGGGCGGATAATTAGACAACGCCCCTATCGGATGCCTGAGGCCAAAAAGAATGAAGTAATCGAACAAGTGAAAGAAATGGTTGCTATGGGCATAATTGAGGAGTCACGAAACCCCTGGTCAAGCCCCATAGTTTTAGTTCCAAAGCCGGATGGAACCCTCAGGTTTTGCATTGATTTCCGGCAAGTAAATGATATCTCACAGTTTGACGCATATCCGATGCCTCGCATCGACGATCTATTGGACCGTTTGGGTCAGGCAAGGTACCTAACTACCTTGGATCTTACAAAAGGGTACTGGCAGATACCTCTTACGCGAGATTCAAAACCTAAAACGGCATTCAGCACCCCGATAGGGCTGTTCCAATTTCGGCGGATGCCGTTCGGGCTGCACGGGGCGGCAGCCACATGCCAACGCCTGGTAGATTAGGTATTGAGGCCTCACCATGATTATGCTCTGGCATATATGGATGACGTTGTCATCTATACCACCACATGGACCTAGCACCTCTCTAGGGTAGAGGCAGTGCTCAGGGCACTACGCAGAGCGGGTTTGACACTCAACCCGGCAAAATGTGTGTTTGCTAGCGAGGAGGCAAAATATTTGGGCCACATGGTGGGGAGGGGAATGGTAAAACCCCTAGCAAATAAAATTGAGAGCGTCAGGGATTTTCCCCGACCAACTACAAAGAAGCAGATACGCAGCTTCTTGGGGTTAATTGGTTATTACAGGAGGTTTAGACCTCGATTCGCGGAGGAAAGTATTCTGTTCACAGAGATGCTTAAGAAAAATGCTCCCAATAACGTGAAATGGACCCCAAAAGCTGAGGTGGCGTTCACCTCCCTTAAAGAAAAACTGTGTAAAGCCCCGGTACTGCGGGGGATAGACTTTAGTTTGCCCTTCGTAGTACAGACGGATGCTTCAGAGACCGGGTTAGGGGCAGTATTGTCACAAGAGTTTGAGGGGGTGGAGCACCCGGTTACGTATCTCAGCCGGAAGCTCTCGAAAGCAGAGAGAAACTATTCCATGGTTGAAAAAGAGTGCCTGGCCATGAAGTAGGCTATTGAGGCATTAAGATTTTACCTTACCGGTAGAAAATTCCTCCTGGTTACGGATCACGCCCCTCTAAAGTGGCTTAACCAGATGAGGAATAGCAACGCGAGGTTAACTAGATGGCATCTGGCGCTGCAGTCATTCAATTTTACCATACAGCACAGGGCTGGGAAACTGCATGGGAACGCAGATGCGCTCTCCCGAATTACGAGCTGTCCGGTTGAAGGTTCGGCAGCCCGTAATATTTTAAGGGGGGGGATCTGTCATGGGGTAGATAGGGCAGAGCCTATGGAAACAGGAAACTCTGAGCAAAACAGACCTAACGCTGACAGATCAGGTCTACACATGGCCCAAGGTTGCTATGAGCAACGTACACAAGCTGCTGCACGAGGTGTGAGGGAACGCCCAAACACTAGGCTAGCTCAGAACTCATTAGGAAATGAGGAGCAGCTGGGAAGGGGTGGAGCCCAAACAAACACCACACAAAAATCACTTACCAGAGAGTAGTGAAGGGAGACTACCAGGGAGTAGTGAGGAGAGACCACCAGGGAATTCAAGAACCATTGCTGAGAGCAAGAGAGCACCGGGGAATTCAGGAACTGTTGCTGATAGAGAAAGACTACCAGGGAAGTACAGAGCTGTTGAATCCTTGAGGGACTGCTTTGGAAAGCAATGCACAGCTGAACACTATCCCAGGGAATCTTGCTACGGAGGGAGCAAAGGAGGTAGTCCGGGAACCAGGCTGAGGAAAGTCAAGTTGCCCAGTATCAGGTACCAAGAGGGAGAGGGTCCCTATCCTGAAGAGAGTTTTGTAACAAGAGGGAAGCTGAAAAGAAAACCTAGTAGAAGGCTTTCATATATGCCAAGCTCTGCTCGGCTGAAAAACGCTGAAGAGAGAGTGTTGGAAGGTAGGCTTATTGATCCTAATAGAGGAAGAATTGAGTACAATGAATTGCCCTGCACTTACCAAGAATTGTGTGACTCTCCTGAAGGGAAATACAGAGAATACGGTAGTTATCCATTCCCTTCTAGTCAGGAGGAGGAGGGGAACTCCTTGAGCTATAGGGAGGATCTTTGCAACCCTAACAGAGGTTTCCGTCCAAGAGAAACTTGCTCCGGGGTTGAAGAAATGCAATGTGAGTCATACGAAGAACCTATTTATGACAGTTGCATGGACTGTACGTATACCATGGCTGATGGTGTCTCTTCTTTATGTTGAAGTACTGCAAGTGTGTGTAAAAGAAAACAGGAAGAAACATGTTTGGTTTTGAAAGAGACTGTTTTCTTTTTCCTTTTGCCAAGCTGAAGTTAAGCAGAGTTTTTGGTTCAAATGTTTCTTTAATTTAGTACCAGACGCATGGTCTTTATGTTACTTTGTTTCAATGTGCTGAGAATCCAACCCTGGGAAGGGGAATAAAAAGTCCTGTCTTAAAGCCTTACCTCTTGACTACAACTACATTCTTTTGCTAGTGTGTGGAACTACAAGTACCAAGGGGCATTGCAACGCCTTTATAACACTCCACAGCTACTAAAGAACATGCCCCGCTGAATTAACCCATGCTTATGGCCTTTGGGGACCTTCACGGGTGACATATGTCATTAAGATAATGTGGTAGTTTATGGCAGGTAGGTTGCACTTCTCCCATAGTCTGTGAGGTCACCATCTCATCACACATGTCTTTGATGTATCCAGATGATATGCTAGGTACAGATGTCGATGTGTGTAAAAGCACCCCATCCCCATGAGCTATGAGATGTGATTACAAAGGCCTGTATCAGAGCCATGTCCCCATAACTTTATGCTGAGTTAGGTTACACATCTTCCCACCTACTACAAATCCAAAACCTTGCGGCAACTGCACATCACTGATGGTGTTCGAAGGATACATTCACCTGTTGTGGTTGGACAGCACAGACAGAAACCTCCACATGAACACAGGTGGCAATAGCCTATTCTGGTGGTTTGGCCCCTGTCCATGGTGTTGCCAACCACACCTGCTGTCAGCATTGAAGGCCCAGGTCATAGGAGCATAACAACATAAGATAGCCCATACTGGGTCAATCCCTCGTCCTTCACGCACAGTATGCCCTCTGCAACAGTGTCAAAACTAGGTTGTACATAGCTAGCAGGTTCCCCATGAGAGACACGTTACACAATGCTTTTAGTGGGTCAAGCATTGCTATCCTGGGCCCTGTAGAAGCCCAAATGTCATGGTAGTGGCCCCTGGCAAGGTGAATAGGGCCACCCACACAATGTTCCATGTTGGGACACAGCACCGACGATTGGTAGGATATCATGTTGCCATTGGGGTTGGGTCCCAGGATGTGCGTAGATCATGACAACACAAATGTGTTCAACAGACCACATACGGGGTTAGGGGGGTTAGCATGGACACCATCATTGCCAATCAAAATGTGGCATGGTCATGCAATGTCATGCAAGGGAGCCACAGGGTAGTGCAATGATGTGTTCAGGGTGCCAGACACACTGCACATAGGTGTCACTGCACACATGTCCAGAGACACAGCTACGTATGCAGGTGTCACTGGGAACAGAAAATGGCCTGGAAAAAGCAAAAAGTAGGCCTTACATGTCGGTCTCATTAGTACCGAAGGAGCCTGCGTGCAAACAGTCTCCAGTGTCCAATAGGAAAGCTATTGTAAGCAACCCATAGCGCCTGTGTGCAGTCATCTTGCCTTTCCCAAATGGCTCTCTCCAGTTCATTGCTTCCCACAGATCCAGCAGGTCATTGTACCTGGTATTGCAGAAAACCAGCTATTGTAGTGATACTCCTGTGGCACTGTCTGCCTCTTTCTCTGTATTGTTACTGATATTCTTCAAAGTATAAATTTAAAAAGGTCAAATTCACACACACAATGAAACCTTTGCAACAAAAGAGCAATAATCCACTTTGTAGGACTTACCCCGGTTTGCCATTAGGCCCTAATGCCACATCAATCATGGAAAAGCACTCCTGGGCTGCAGAACATATGTTGATAATGTGCAGCTACCTTCTCAGTCACTGACAACCATGATTGGTATTGCAAATGCTAATGGCTAGATCAATAAATGTCTGAATGTATGGCCTGAGGGGTGGTAGCCAATAGTGTCTGGCAGGACAGAGCAGCCAACCTTGGTATCCTCTTCCCCACCAACGTGGCCTGGGGCCCAGACATGATGTCAAGGGCATCCTCTTCCTCACGTGGATCTCAGGTAACCGAACACAAATCTGTCCGTTCCTGAAAGGGTACATCCCCCTCGAATATTGGACTGCCACTGGCATTGCCCTTGAGGAGCACGCTCTGGGCAAACAACCCCAGTGGAAGTCCCTAGCCCCCAAAGCCACTATGGGACTTCATGATGTTCTGGAGGCCTCATCCTGGTCCAACAACCTTGTTCCATGCTCTGGGTTCCTGGCTTTGGCCAGTACTCATACACAGACATCGTCAGTGTTGTTTGACCAGAGGATCGTGGTCATTGAACGCAATCTGGCAGCTCACCATGTGGCATCCAAGACCCTGGTTCCACCACAGACCCTGCAAAGTGCAACACCGGTTTGTGCAGCAATTGCATGACCGGCATTGGAAGATGCACCATAGGTGCTGATGAGTACTGGTATCCACACACTGGTACCAAGTCACTACGATACTGTGGCCAATTGGTACCAAGACCTCACTTTAACTGAGCCTCCATAGAGAGGATACATCCAATCTCCTGAGGGGTCTGATGACTGTGACAGCTCAGAGGGTAACGATGTACCTCTCCAGGACAAGCCTGCCTCTCCCAAGAGGAGAATGTCCCCTACGCAAGATATGTCCTTCCTGGATCTCCACACACTTGTTGTTGGGAGCCTCTCCATTTCATTAGTAACCCAATGTGAACACAGGCCACGGGAGACAGAGATTCACCAATATCAACAAACTCCATAGGGGGCAGACATCCTGCCACTACAGCAGATCTTACGGAATCCCCTTTTGAGAATGTGGAAGATTCCTCTTACCACCTCTCCACATTCCCACATGTACCTCCATCACCTGGTCTGCAGTAAGGACACCTCCCTGATTACTCCATCATGATTGAGTGTGCTAGGAGGAGAATTAAACGTTACAAACAACATGGCACCAAACCTCCTGGTAGGGAGTGTAAGACATTAGTTGCCTTTGGTCGCTGTGTCGTCCATACATTCAAGCTGTCAGACAGGACAGGTGACTCTATCATGTACATGGGAAAGTTCCTGACAGAGGTCATACAAGATCTACAACTCTTAAGTCCACATTTCGCACATCACAGAGGTCACTACTATGGAGCACCTGTCAAGCATGCCCAGAACATTTCAAATGTTGTGAACAGGGCAGCTTCTGACTGTTTTTCATGCAAAGGCAGAGTTTCTGCCATTGCTATTGGGGCAAGGACACCTGGCTGGCTGCAAGCCTCTCACCTGCAACACTGGGTACAGGTTAACTGGTCAACATCCCCTGTAGTGGGGAAAAATGTTTTTTATAAGCTGGCAGGACAATTTGACCTTAACAAGCCCTTCAAATATTGTAGATCTTGCAAAGATTAGAGCTGTGGAAAAGAGGTTCCCCTACAAAAATAAAGGATAAGACAGTCCTATGCTCAGTATGTAAAACCTGCAGTACAAGCTGCTAGAAAGGGTCAATAAGCTACTATGCAGAGAAAGCCAACAGCTAGTCAGCCTCAGCAGACCCAGCAGCCTCACCCCCCACAGTTCTTTGGCCTCTGTGATGGAGTACCTGCCCTTCCTGGCCCTCCAGGGAAAGCAACTGTCCACAATCACAGGAGGATTAGGTCACCTCATCCACAGGTGGAGGCAGATACCATCACAACCCTGGACTGTGTCCATCATAGAAGAGGGTAGAGGCGTCATGCACATAGCCGGCCGCCTCCAACAATAGTGGGGGCATTCAGTTTGCAAACCTCACCCCAAATGAATCCAAAAGTAACACATCGTCTACCTCAAGGAGCAATGGAAGAGGTACCTCATCCCCAACAGGGTACTGGCTTCTCACCCCACAATTTTCTCAGACCTACGGAAGAAGGAGGACACAGACACATCTGACATCTCAGAGAACTGAACAAGTTTCTGTTCCAGATGACATTCCAAATGAACTTGTGAGGAAACGTACTTTCTACTTTCAAGCAGATATGCCTTTGTTGTTTAGATCACACGGATGCGTACACACATCTTCTCTGCCATCAACCACACTGAAGGTTCCTTTGGTCCCCCCCATCAAGGAAACCACTATCCAAAAAATGTTTTCCCTTCAGCCGTGCCTCAGCACCCAGAGTATTCACAAAGTGCATGTCTGTGTTTGCCGGTTTGGTCCGTACCAGGGGAATATTCTGGTGGCCCTACGTGGACAACTGCCACATCCAGCCACAATCACAAACACATGTCCAGGCCTCTTTCACTTACACAATGCGTGGACTCCAATATGTAGGCCTCACTCAGCCTCACTGTCCTCACATTGTGCAACATGTTTGGATAGCACTACAACAAGCGCATCTCTCACCTCGAGAGATGCATCAGCTGCTGGATCACATGGCATCTACGGTGCATGTGGTTCCCTACGCTTGTCTCCACATGAGACCAGCCCAGTGGCCACACTCTCTTCCTAGTGGACGCAAGCAACAGGCTGTCTCTCAGATGTGACAGTAAACGGAAACCCCCATACCCTGTGCCTGGACTGGTGGCGGACAGCACATAAACTGATGGAGGGGTCACCTTTCCAGCAAAGCACTCCTCAGATCCCATTAACCACAGATGCCTCTAAAGTGGGCTAGGCTGCACATGTACTGGACACCTCCACCCAAGCCACCTGGAATTGTCAGGAGACTCAGTTCCACAGCAATCTGTTTGAGCTCTGAGCAATTTGCCTGGATATTCATGTCCTCCATTCCCTTCTACAGGCCAATGGAATACTACTTTGCCAGACAATCATGTAGCTATGGTCTAGGTGAACAAACAAGGAGGAAAAGCCTCTGTGTCCCTTTGTAACGGGGCTCCTCAACTGTGGGTGTTTGGCAGACAGCAGCAGATCCATCTCCTGGCAGTCTATCTCCCAGGCAATCAGAACTCTTAGCCATACAAACTCAGTTGTGTTGTGCTCCTGCACAAATGGTCTGTAAACATGTACCAACTCTGTTGAGTAGTGCAACTCTGGGCAAATCAAGAGTCATACATCTTTGCACGTCCATCATATGCAAAACCTACCCGGTTCTATACACCAATCCCAGCTCAGAGCTATCAAGCAAGGGATGCTGTCCTCCTCAACTGGGGGCAGGAATGCCTATATGCCTTACATCCCATTGCCATGATTGCATAGACCCTATTGCAACCCCTGAGGGACAGAGGCTACATGATCCTCATAGCCCCACGCAGGCAACAACAGGTGTGATACCCTAAGATTCTACATATAACACTGGTTTCACCCCTGTATGTGGGGTCAGCTTCAGACGTACTGTCGCAGGAGGAGGGGAATGTATGGCATACTAAACCCCCGTATCTGCACCCCAGAGACTCGCTACTGATGGCTGGACCTGCTTTGGCCTTCCCCTCAGTCAGGAAGTGCATGATGTCCTTTGTGCTTCAGGAACCTTCCACAAGGCAAACCTGTGCCAACAGGTGGACGTGATGTTTCATTTGGTGATAACAAAAGGCCTGGAACCCCTTTTGTCATCCGTTTAGGAACATGTTTTTGACTTACGCCATTACTCATCAAACAATGGTCTCCAAACAGAGTGAGTCAGAGTCCATTGAAGTGGCATTGCTGCTCCATCTGAACCTATCTCTGGACAACCCATGTCATCCCATCCTTTCATATCGGGGATCATGAGAGGCCTGCATCCACCAAGACCTGCCCTTACACCACCTCCAGTGGCATGGGATCCCACTCTGTTGCCAGGGCAGCATGTGCCGCCGGCCTCTGAGACCACAGACACTACATCCTTAAAGTTTCTGACCTGAAAAGTAAAATACCGTCTTGAAAACACATCAGCAAGTCGTATCAGTGAATCCCAAGCTCCAGTGCCTGATCCACCCCACACAACGTTTGAACATGAGCAGGTCATCCTACGGACACATCCACACATCATGCCTAAGGTGGATTCCTCCTTTCATTTGAAACAAGAGTTGTAGTTACCTGTAGTCTTTCAACAGTCGAATGCTGCAAATACAGAGAAGACGCTTCATACCTTGGACTTTGAATGAGCTGTGGCTTTGCATCTGCAGAGGACCCAGCAACAGCGAAAGTCCCCTCAGCTATTCAGAGTCTCGGATTGCTAGCATTTGGGTACAGTAGTGTCACAACGATCTCTACCCAACTGGATTGCTCAGTGTATTACCCGTTATCTAACCTAGATAACACCATTCACTGGTGGCCCATGTTCCCACTCACAATGGGAGAGTCATGGCAGACTCATGGGCTCACGTCCATTCTTTACATATTAACAACATTTGTTGAAGCAGCTACCTGGTCCTCGTTTCACGGCCCACGTAAGCTTGCATAATGGCTCCTGCAGGCATGCTCTGGTTGGTCAGGCTGTTCTGCAAAACCTCTCCCATACATAAAACACTCCTAGCTGCCCCTCCCAAAGGATCCTAAAAAACCATGGGTGGGAGAAGAGGCCCTCCACAGGCCCTCACCACTCTGGGGATCCTTTCCTGGCGTCTGCATCTACTGTTTCGCCACATGTGTGACTCTGTCTTGCGTGTACCTGGTGATAGCATAGTTAAACACCTGTAACAAGTGATCTCCTGGAACAGCAGGATGAGGTAATCACAACCCACCCATCTCCCCTTGTGGGTTTTGTCTCTCTCTCTGTCTCTCTCACTTTCCCAATGTCTCTCTCTCTCCCTCCCTGTGTAAGCTATAAACTCAACTGGAGAGAGACATTTTGGACAGGGGGGAAGGCAGCACACACGCACTGTGGGATGCTGCCAAAGGCTTTTATAAAGGACGCTGGGTAGCATTCTCACACAGGCTCAGTTGGTACCGACGCTACCCACATGTGATGACATCTTCCTGGTGCTCATGGAGATCCCCTGTGACACGTGATGAACTATGCTATACATGACACACACACAGCAGTGGAACAGGAGCAGCAAGACGCTGGCCACACTGATGTATGTTTATGTTGGCCACCCACCAGAGGTGATCATTCACTAATGCCCCCAACCTTTCTTTTCACATCCACAGGTCGAGGACCTTCGGAAGAAGGGCCGAGAGTCGCACCTCCACCATGGGGCCTACCTCCAGCGCCTCCAGGGTGAGGACCCGTCACAGGGTGATGTTGAATATTGACGAAGTGACTGATCAGTAACAGATGTTCCATTGTCCCAGCAGCCTGTGTGGTGCCTGCATAAGTACATGTGCTAGATTACACACATAACAATGTGCTGATGACTGTCATCTTCCACAGATGGTGATGTAAACGAGGAGCAGCCCACCACCTCCGCATATGTTTTGCGCAGGCCCACTACACCACATGACGTGGAGGTGGTGGTGCTGGAGACGACGGAAGAGGAGGAGGAGGAGGAGGAAGAGGAAGAAGATGAAGACGTGGAGGAGGGGGCTGATGGGGTTCCGGAAGGGGTGGTTGGCGGGGAGGCAGGGGAGGGAGAGGGTGTGGGTGATGTGGGGGTGGGGGAGGTGGTGGAGGGTGGTGGGGAGGAGTTAGGGGGGGAGGAGTGGGTGGAGGGGGTGTGGGAGAGTGACCTGGAAGACAGTGCAGCACAGGGCACTGTGGACTCCCGCCAGCCATACCAGGTGCCTCCACCATCCAGGGCCCCACACAGGTCCTACGCAGATGCCACCACACAGACACCAGGGACTATGTGTGTGTGTGGTGGCAGATGCGTGGCAAACCTGTGTGTGGCCCTGGATGCACTGGAGCAGCGAGTGCACCTTTTAGTGCACTCGCACCAGTGGCTGGCGGGAGCCATTGAGAGGGTGGCTGCCGAGGTGGAGCGTCTGCCATGTCGGCAGCCACCCCCTGAAGGACGTCACAGGCATCAGTGATGGCGCCTGTGACGTCCACACATGTGCCCTGTGCTGCCCTGTCTTCCATCACTGGGCATGCAGGGGGAGGGTGTGGCTCATGTGGGGGTGGGGGGAGGGGTAGGGGATGGTGTTCAGGGCGGGTGGGAGTGGCAGGGGGGAGGAGGGGGGGGAGGGAGGGTGATGGTTATTCTCCCCCTCCCTACAAATGTATATAGTTCCAAAAGGTTTTATTTCAAATATACACACTGTTAATGAATTTGAAATGGTCACGTGTCTTACCTAGCATAAAACTATGGATGGCAGCATGGGATATGTGTGTGGACAGGGATGTGCAGAACAGGTACACATGGGTAGCATACGTCGATTGGCTCCACATGCAGTTTTGAGGCCAAACCATGTGTGTAGGGGTCTGATACCAGGGTGTTGCATGACATGTTGCACTGTAGAGGGCGTCCCGGGGACATCCATGTCACAGGGATGGCCGTAGGTTAAACACATTTGTAAGCATCAATCAGCAGCCAAAATACGCATGCCACCCATGTCTTCCTCTGGCACATGCATGCCTAGGGTGGGGGGACAGGCATGTAATAAGTGTTATAGGCAGGGGCAATGGTCACACATATGCAATGAATGTTGGGTGTATGAGGGGGTGGACACGGTGATGAATCAGAACACTGAACATGCAACCTCAAAAAAATTCCCCCTGTTGCAACATGGGTGTCTGTGTAAACCGGCCTGCTGCACAATGTGCACGTCTCACATGTGCACGTCTCACATGGCATATGCTTGCATCTGTGAAGTAATAACTGCCTGTGCAAACACACCACCAGCAAGGGGCCTGGGTGCAGGTCATATAGTCAGGTACTCGACATGCATTTGCACACTACATAGGGGACCACACGGACACACATTGGAAACACACATTGCATTTAGTGTATGACAGCTGTTTATTGTCACAGCAATCTTTTTCTATTTTTTTTTCAGTATCTAGGGAAACTTATTATGTACTGCACTAATTGGTGGTTTATATGGAACAAAAACATAAGACACTTTTCATATGTCTGGTCATAAAATATAACAGGAAATGGAACTTTGAAAAAACAGATAAAACTATATACATAGGGGTTTCAAATGATCAATGAAACACAGACAAGACAACCATACGCATTGGTGGTTACATGTTGATGGAAACAGCAATTAGTGACGGCGTGGCCGCCCACGCCTGCCACGTGGCAAACCCCCCCCCCCAGTGCTGCACCCTCATCCGGTGCCAGTGGTGGTGGTGGTGGTGGTGGTGGTACTGCTTGCCTCATTACATCCAGCATGCCCTCCAGGGCCTCACACATCCGAGTGAAGGGCATGGCTCGGACCTCCTCACGGAATTGCCGCAACTCACCACGGACCTCCCTCAGCTCCCTGGTGTTCTGCTCCACTGCACTGCAGATCCTGTCAAGCGCCTGACGATTGCCTATGGGTGGGACACAGGGTGGTTTATGAGATACCTCTCCAGTAATCAACCGTCAGACACAAACATGTCACCCATATCCCACAGGATCGTTATTGTGATAGGGCAGACTCTAGTAGACACATGGATAGGGGTAAGATACATCATTCTCACAGTAGTATAACTCATAGACACGCACAGGACACGGTCCAGTACTTTGATGTGGAAGGCAAACACCAGGATCCACAGGCTGCGCTGACACACCCACGAACTGCAGACGTAGCAGCAGGATTGGGCACAGAGAGCAAACACATGTCCATCGTGTACGGGAGATGGAGCATGAACCAGGGACAACAACCGCAGCTGGAGAGCAGCAGTGGTTAGCAGAGGAAGGTCTAGGAAAGACAGCCCAAGTGGGGGCACAGTTTGAGGGATAAACACAGTTTGGAAAGGTTACAGGAGATGCACTATTGACTCAGAGGGATGGAGTGGTAGCACAAGGATATCAACCCTTATGTGCGCATATGCACTGCTGCTTCACCTGTCTGACGCCAGAGGGGTTCAAATACACCTTGTGTAAAACAGAGGAGGGGTTGGGTACCAGTGCTTGTATCCCTTGGTAAACATATGGAGGGTTTGGACAGAGCAGGGGGAGCAACAGCGGGTGCATCAGAGGTGGACAGACCCCAGGAACGCACGGAAAGGGTTATGTTGAGGAATCCACAGCTGCTGGTACCCCCTGGTGAAGGGCGGTGCTAAACAGAGCAGGGGGGGTGTTTCCCTGATTTCGTTTGGCAGCAGGGGTGGTAGCTGGGAGTTGGCTAGTCTTTCAGAAAACTACAGAGGTCGTTAGCTGACTGAAGTGATTGTGTGGGTGAGTCCCAACCATGGCCGGCCCGTCCATTTAGCAAGTATTTATTTGCACAGGGCCTCACGTGTCAGGGTGCCCCACGCAATGAACATTGTGGTTTTTAAGAACATTCCAAAAAAAGATTAGAAACCTGGCTAATGGAGTGTCCCGCGGGGTCCCCTCTGCCCGCGGAGCCCCTCTTCAAGGGCTTTCAGATTTGAAAAGGGAGAGTGTCTCCCTTGTGTCTCTGTTAAGACCGCAGGGGCTAATGGGAGATTTCCCATCTGCCCCTTTAGACACGAGGGGCTGATGGAAAATGTCTCAATAGCCCCTGCGGCCTTGACAGGGACGCAATGGAGACAATCTCCCTTTTCAATTCTGAATGCCCTTGCAGAGGGGCTCAGCAGGCAGAGGGGGCCCTGCGGGACACTCCATTCTGCTGCTGCCGCGGCGGCAGCGGCAATAGCCAGTTTTGTTTTTTTAATTTCACGGAGCTGATGTGGGGAGGGTTAGGATGTTACGTGAGGTGGGTTGAGGGTTGGGGTGGGTGGGTTAGGACAGGATATGGGCTGATAGGGAGCGGTTAGTACTTTAGGTGGCCTTTGGGGCGGGGCTTGGACTGGTGTTGGACTATGGGGGGTTGAGACTGGTAATGGGCTGTGGGATGATGGGGCCTGTCTGGAAATGGGGTGATGTAGCAGTTAAGATAGGACTGGAAATGGGCTGTTGTGGGGAGGTAGGATTGGAAATTGGCTGTGGTGGGGGCTTGGATTGAAATGGAATCATGGAGGGGCTAGAACTGGAAGTAGGATCATGGGGGGGGCTTGGACTGGAATTGGGCTGAGTGGAGGGGAGCTAGGTTTTGACATGGGCTGATGATGGGGCTAGGAAATGACTAGATATGGGCTGATGGGGGGCTAGGATTGGAAAGGAGCTGATGAAGCGACTTGAACTGGAAATGGATGGGGGAGCTAGGACTGGAAATGGGCTGATGGGGGTCTAGGCATGCTGCAGGGACTAGAAGGGAATGGATGCTGGGTGAGGCTGGAACTAGAAGGGAGCTGATGTTGGGTAAGGATTAGAATGGGATGGGGCTGGGAGAGTTAAATGGAGAGATCAAATGAATTTTGTGTGGGAGGGATGACAAATCTACAATTGGCTAGTTATTGGGAGAGTACGTGGGGATTGAGGATGGAGGGGTAAAAATTTAGAGGATGAGATAGGGATGAGGAAAGAACTAAAGGAGAAAGATGAGTATGTTAAAGCAGATGTGGTGAGAGGGATTGGAAAAGAACTAGAAAAGTGCATAATGGACAAATGGACAGCAGACGATGGTGAGTTAGCACAAATCATGAAGAAACCTGCTGAAAGTGGCTGGAGCAATTACAACTGCAAAAACATGCACACAAGGAAGAAAGATATCTGTTGCTGTTGAATTTCTTATCTGGAATATGGAAGCTCAGGAAAATGTGCATCATGAACGTTGGCGTTTTGTTTGGTACAAGGGGAAATGAATTTCTTAATTTACTTATTTGGCATTGATTTGTATACCTCTACTTCCAAATTAATTTTTAATTTGATCTCTACAGTGTTGTTGTACATTCCAGATTAGACTTTTGAGGTTCCCAGTTTAATTATTGCCTTCCTGTATGTAAATTGTGATTACTTGTTTGGTGATGGTCTATGTTCTGCATGTGTAACTGAGCTGAGATATTCTGTTTATGTAATTCCGATTTGACATTGACAATTGTTCCCTTTCCCCAGTATATTCAGAAAAGTCTTGGTTGAATAATTGCAGTGTTACAGTTTGATAGGTGGGGTATGGTGATTTGTGAGTCCTGGTAATACTGTCAGGGTACGGGGGGTTTGCTATGGTGTCTACATAAGAACATAAGATATGCCATACTGGTTCAGACCAAGGTCCATCAAGCCCAGTATTCTGTTTCCAACAGTGGCCAATCTAGGTCATATGTACCTAGCAGTTTCCCCAAAAGACACAGGTTCTGCAATGCTTGTACTGCGTCAAGCATTGATATCTTCGGTCACTTCTTAATAATGGTTTATGGACATTTCCTCCAGGAACTTGTCCAAACCTTTTTTAAACCCAGCTACACTAACAGCCTTTACTACATCCTCCAGTAACAAATTCCAGAGTTTGATTACACGTTGAGTGAAAAAATATTTTCTTTTATTAGTCTTAAATAGTTTACCCTGTAGCTTCATTGCATGTCCCCTAGTCTTTCTGTATTCTGATAAGGTAAACAATCGATCTACGTTTACCCGTTCCACTCCGTTCATTAATTTATAGACTTCTATCATATCTCCCTTCAGCCGTCTCTTTTCCAGGTTAAAGAGCCCTAACCTTTTTAGCCTTTCTTCATAGGAGTATCCTTCCATCCCCTTTACCATTTTGGTGGCTCTTCTCTGAACCTTTTCTAAAATCGCTATATCCTTTTTAAGATACGGCGACCAGAATTGCACACAATATTCAAGGTGCGGTCTCACCATGGAACGATATAGAGGCATTATAATATCTTTTGTTTTATTTTCCATTCCTTTCCTTATCATACCTAGCATTCTTTTTGCTCTCTTGGCCGTCGCTGCACACTGGGCCGAGGGTTTTAACATGGTATCCACAATGACGCCTAAATCTTTTTCCTGGGTGGTGGTTCCTAATGTGGAACCTTGCATCGTGTAACCATAATTTGGGTTATTCTTCCCTAGGTGCATAACCTTGCACTTGTCCACATTAAATTTCATCTGCCATTTTGATGCCCAGTCTAACAATTTATCAAGATCCTCTTGCAAGTTTTCACAATCCTCTTGGGTTTTAACAACTTTAAATAGTTTTGTGTCATCTGCAAATTTGATAACCTCACTCGTTATTCCACTTTCCAGGTCATTTATGAATATGTCAAAAAGCAGCGGACCCAGCACAGATCCCTGGGGTACACCACTATTCACCTTTCTCCATTGGGAAAATTGGCCATTTAGCCCTACCCTCTGCTTTCTATCTTTTAACCAGTTCCTGATCCACAATAGTACACTGCCTCCTATCCCATGACTCTTTAGTTTTGCCAAAAGTCTCTCATGAGGGACCTTGTCAAAGGCTTTCTGAAAGTCCAGATACACAATATCAACCGACTCACCTTTGTCCACCTGTTTATTCACTCCTTCAAAAAAACATAACAGATTAGTAAGACAAGATCTTCCTTGTCTAAAGCCATGTTGGCTGTCTCCCATTAGGTTGTGACTATCTACATGCTGAGTAATTTTATTCTTTATGATGGTTTCTACCATTTTTCCTGGTACTGACGTCAGGCTCACCGGTCTGTAGTTTCCCGGATCACCCCTGGAACCCTTTTTAAAAATTGGTGTTACATTGGCGATCCTCCAATCTTCAGGTATTAGAGATGATTTTAATGATAGTTCACAGATTACTGATAGCAGGTCTGCAATCTCATATTTCAGTTCTTTCAACACCCTTGGATGTATACCATCCGGCCCAGGTGATTTGCTACTCTTCAGTTTATCTAATATTTGTAAGACATCTTCCCGATGTATCGATATTTCCTTCAATTCTTCCGCACCTTTAAATACCACTTCAGTCATGGGTAACATCCCTATATCTTCCTCAGTAAAGACCGAAGCAAAGAATTCATTCAGTCTCTCCGCTATCGCCTTGTCGCCTCTTAGTGCTCCTTTAACCCCTTTATCATCTAATGGACCAACTGACTCTCTCACAGGTTTTTTGCTACGAATGTACTTGAAAAGGTCTTTATTTCGCGTTTTTGCTTCCGTAGCAAGCTTCTTCTCAAATTCTCTCTTTGCCTGCCTTATCAATGCCTTGCATTTGACTTGCCAGTGCTTGTGCTGTTTCCAGGTTTCGTCGTTTGGCTCTTTTTTCCATTTCCTGAAAGATGCTTTTTTTGGCAACAACAGCCTCTCTGACCTCACCTTTAAACCATGCTGGCAGTTTTTTGGACTTCCTTCCACTTTTCTTAAAGCGTGGAATACAGCTGGTCTGGGCTTCCAAGATAGTATTTTTCAACAACACCCAAGCTTGATGTACGTCTTTAACCTTTGCAACTGCTCCTTTTAGTTTTTTCTTAACTGTTTTCCTCATTTTATCATAGTCTCCCTTTCGAAAGTTAAAAGGTAGTACTGTGGATTTCCTTACTATCCCTCCTCCACTAATTAAATCAAAGGCGATCATGCTATGATCACTATTGCCAAGTGACCCCAACACCCTTATCTCTTGCACTAGATCTGCTGTTCCACCAAGGACTAGGTCTAATATGGCTTCCCCTCTGGTTGGTTCATGAACCAGCTGCTCCAAGAAGCCGTCATTTATTTCATCTAGGAACTTTATCTCCCTAGCATGTCCTGACGTGACACTGACCCAGTCGATACCGGGGTAATTGAAATCACCCATTATTATTACTGCGCTGTAACATTTGTTAGCTTCCTTGATTTCTTTGAGCATTTCATCATCCATTTGGTCATTCTGGCCAGGTGCTCGATAGTACACCCCCACTGCCATTGCCTTCCCCCTTTTATATGGAATTTCAATCCATATAGATTCTACAGCAGATTTTGTTTCCTGCAAAACTTTAATCCTTTCTGAGTCAATGCCCTCTCTAACATAGAGCGCAACCCCTCCACCAATTTGATCAGCTCTATCATTACGATATAGTTTGTACCCAGGTATCACAGTGTCCCACTGGTTGTCCTCCTTTCACCATGTCTCTGATATTCCAATCATATCTAACCTTTCATTTAGTGCTATATATTCTAACTCTCCCATCTTATTCTTTAGACTTCTAGCATTTGCATACAAGCATTTTAGAGAATGTATTTTATTCATGTTAATTTGGCTATTGTTAGACATGGGTAAATTGGGATCTTTAAGCTCTGTCTGCTCCATATTTGAGGGCATTTGGGCTACTTTACTCTTTTGTGGAACCTCTCTGCTTTTGTTAGTATCCTTCAAGGATACATTCTTCCGAACCATCCGCTCTTGGGCGACTGTCGTCTTTCCCCTAATATCTAGTTTTAAAGCTGCTCTATCTCCTTTTTAAAGGTTAATGCCAGCAGCCTGGTTCCATCCCGGTTAAGGTGAAGCCCAACCCTTCGGAAGAGCCCCTCCTTTCCCCAGAATGTTCCAGAATGTACATGGGCAGTGTTTGTTGTAGTTCCAAATGTGACTGGCAGTTGTCACTGGAGTACAGTAGTTTTAATATCTTTTAGGCTTTCTTTATCCATAAACTCATTAAGAGACATGTTTACTAAACATTACTGTATGGTAACATGGAAATATTCATGCAAATATGCCATTTTTGCAAATGGGGCCCATCACCGAGTCTCTGCACATAGTCCCGCACCCTCCTTGGCCGCCCCTGGTCCCAACCTGTGCAATCAGGTGACTCATTGTCTGAGCTACAGGAAGGGGGACTTGTTGATGGCCTTGTCTATATGCCAAGCAGTCAATCTTATTTGTTGGCGTACAAGCAGCCTTGCGGGATGTTTTTTTCACGCAAACCATATTTACATTCTCTATGATCCTGCCACCTCTGTAAATCCTTGTATATGGGTGTACTAACACATGTTGACTGCTCATTTCATATGCTATGATTGCTTTTCACCTGCAGATGCAGACTGTAAGGAATGGATGCTGTGTGACATTACATCACAGAGGATGTTTAGGTTTGTTTATCTCTGCTCTGATTTTTCAAAAACTATGGGACAGTTGTCATCCTGTTGTCTACAAGACGGCTGGGTGTCTGCAATGAGGCAGACTGTTGCGAGGGCAATGCTTGTATTTATTTATTGGCTGACAACGTTCTGGACCTTAAACAACATTCCTCTTATGTCTGCATCTGTAGGTGTTACCAGACCCTAGGCTGTTCTGGTGTGTGTCACATTAACATCATCTATCATATGCCATACCCTTTTGTTTTCTCCACTACATCCCGTCTACGTGAGCCATACTTGTAACAGCTGTGGAAGGTATGTTGCCACATCCACCACACAAACACCAACTACAGACTAGTGGTTTCTGTGTTGTGGTTGTGACAGTCTGTAGTCACCCACCTTCTGCATCGCGCCGTGCTGATGCACCATGTGCCCTCAGCTCCGCCATCATTACACCGGTGTCTGCTGCATGCTTGGGGTGTTTTTATTTATTTTATTTTTTTTATTTAGACAGATTTGTATACCGTCTTATCCTTCAATCAAAGCGGTCACAACACAATCGGGGGATACATTTAACACACGGGGATATGAGACACATACACTAATACTTACAGGGAACATGGGCAATGGAGGGTTAAATGGCTTACCCAAGACCACAAGGAGCATCTGTGGGACTAGAAACCCCAGTCCTTCCGGCCCAAGGTTGCTGTCCTCTAGTGGGATTTGAACCCCCGACCTTCCGGCCTGAAGTACCTTGCCCCAACCACTAGGCTACTCCCCCATTGATGCAGCCCCCAGTGTAGTCCTGCTGGTGATGGGTGACTCCAGGGGCTCATCGCCGGCACTTGTGCTGCCCCCTGAGACAGCAGCCTCTGCCTCTACAAGACTCAGAGGGACTGCCAGGTCTACCTCCTCCTCCACCTCCTCCTCCTCCTCCTCCTCCTCCTCCTCCTCCTGGGCCCCCATTTCACTGTAGTCACCTGCACTGTGAACAATCAGAGACAGCACACATATGTTTAAACAATCCACCTATGTATACGTGTGTGCTACAGACACCACAGACATGATGGGTGTGGGGGGCCCTGCATGTGTGCTGCATACAGGAGCCACTATATCCTCCCATACCTGTGTGTCCCCACCATGTACCTTTTCCACGGTCACATGTGTGTGCTGTACCCCTGCACTTATTGTTTTTTTGCCATGTTCATGTTTCTGGTCCCATTCCACATGTGGCCCCCATCCCATCCCATTTCCCATCTGCCACAAATATGTTCACACACGCCTGTTTTTGCCATCCCCTGTATGACTGTGTTAGTTTTTGAGTGGGGCATAGTTTTTTTCAAACATAATATTTTCACAATGCTACATGTGCTTGGCAGTGACCCACTATGCAGCGGACTACAATTATCCATCACCTCTGCCCCACTGTGAAGCACAAGCAGCACTGTGCAAATAGTATGTCACACAAACATGCCCTGATCATTGGCCCTCACATTCATACAGGGCATGGCAATCACAGGTGAGGGACTGGGTATTGACTCGTGTGTGTGGACTTTATTTGGGACAGATGGGGAGAGGGATGGGATGAGGGACACATTTTGAATGTGGGCCCAGGACATAACAACAAAACAGGCTGTGCAAGGGTATATCACAAACATGTGCCACCAGGATAGGTACATGGTGGGGATTGGTGGACAGGTATGGGTGGATCTGTGCAGATGCCTGATGTCTACACAATTGGTATTTCAGGCATGGCCTTGTACCTGATAGTTACCATACATACCTGCCTGAGGTTGTGCCGTGTCGAGAGTCTCAGGCAGACCACGGAGGTAGATATGGCCCAATCTTGCAGCCAGCTCCTGTTCCAGGGGCGAGAGGGATGGTGTGAAGGGCCTACCACCACCTGTGCCCAGAGCATGTTGTCTTTCGGCGGCCATGTGCTGCCTCACACCTCTTTTAATATCCGAAAACCTCTTTTTAAGGCTTTCAACATCTCGGGGGGGGGGGGGGCCCTGCCTCAGCCATTGCATCACGCACCTCCTCCCACACTGCCATCCTGGTGGCCACAGTTGTGCGGCTACTGAGTCGGCCAAATAATACGTCATAGTTCTCTATGACCTGTGACAGTAGGATGTGGTTCGCCCTCTCGTTGAACCTTACAGCCCTCTTCCTCTGTGGTCCAGGGACGGGTATCCTTTTTCTCTTTGCCGTGTGGCTGGCCTGTGCAGCCTGTGGCCCACCAGATGGGCCTGCCTCTGCCTCCATAGGCTGTGCAGTCCCTACCCTGGGTGTCTCTACACCAACAGGTGGGCCCACCTCCTCCACCCCCTCACCCTGACCCTCTCTCTCCATCTCCCTCTCCATCACCCTCTCTACTCGCACCACCCCTACTCACCTACACACACCACAACACAGACCACACTACACAGCACAATACAGAATACAATACCAATACAATACAGGACACACGACACAACACAATACAAACGAAAAAAATAAAAATAAAAAGTACACAACCCAAAGAAAATGAAAACTTCCTCCACTACTCCCACCACAGGCTCTCTCTCTCTAACTCTCTCTCTCCCTCTCTCCTCTGCACTACTCCCACCACAGCCTCTCTCCCTCTCTCCTCTGCAATACTCCCACCACAGCCTCTCTCTCTGACTCTCTCACTCCCTCTTTCCTCTGCACTACTCCCACCACAGCCTCTCTCTCTAACTCTCTAACTCTCTCTCTACCTCGAACTCCAGCAACCCTCAACGTTGGCCACGTGTGCAGTCATATTTATAGGGTTTTTTCACGTTGTTTACGTTGCGCATGCGCAATTGTGCGGGCGTGGTGCTCGTGCGCCGTGCGCATGCGCCGCACACGTGTGCCGAGCGCATGCGCATCTCTGCGCATGGGCGTCCGTGTGTGGCCACACGCACATGCGTGGAGAGTCGCACATGCACGGGACACACACACATCCGCCCATGCGCAGTTGCACAGACGCGCCACGTTCGCACTACTGCTCATGCGCAACTCATTACGCATGCGCTGTACGGCGTGTGCCGCATGGGCTGTTGTGTGCGTCCCGCGCATGTGCGACTCGCCGTGTATGTGCGTGTGGCCACGCACAGATGGACGCCCATGCGTAGAGTCGCGCACGCGCGCAACGCAGGAGCACCGCCCGCGCACAATTGTGCATGCGCAATGGCCGCAAACCAAAAAAAAACATATAATTATGCCTGAACACCTTGTGCACGTTGAGGGTTGTAGGCGAGGAAGAGTAGGTGTGTGTATGCTGAGAGGAAGGGAGAGAGTCATATCAGGTGTAGGTGTTGATTGTATTGGTGTTGGTTGTATTGGGTATTGTATTGTCTTGTGTGGTTTGTAAGGTGTACACTGTTTAGGGAGGTTTGTGTGTGTGTTTGAGTGTGTTTGTGTAGCCGGACGGGAGGAGTTTATGGCAGCTATTTATGTTGCTGTATGTGTCCTGAGACGTGGGCAGATGCTGCAGTTGCAGGACAGGGGAGATGGTGTCCATGGGGCTGAGGCACAGGGCATGGGTGTAGTCCCGCAGCAGATCAGACCTGCAGCTGTGGGGGCGGTCCAGGCAGGTGCTGTGCGTGCACGGCGCAGAAGGCGTGCTGAGGTGCAGGCTTGGCAGCCTCGCCTCTACAGGCCCAGGGTCCAGCTCCAGGGCATGCGTGAGGACCAGGTCATCTCCCTGTACCGACTGAGCACAAGGGCTATTAGGGAGCTCTATGAGGATCTAAGACCTGACCTCGAGCCCCTGACTGATCGGTCCCATGCCATACCAGGTTTAGTCAAGCTCCTTGCTGCCTTACATTTCTTTGCCTCTGGCTGTTTCCAGTCATCTGTGGCCGCAGTGGGTGGCATGAGCCGCCCCACCTTCTCATGATGTCTCCACCAAGTACTGCGTGCCATGGTCAGCCGGGTGGGGACACTAGGCAACAGTGGGGGACCCTGAACCAGGCCTTTGAGGGGTTAGCCGGGATACCACACGTGATGGGAGCTATTGATTGCACACATGTTGCCCTGGTCCCGCCTAGAGACAGGGAGGTAGCGTTCCGCAACCGCAAACACTACCATTCCCTGAATGTTCAGGTCATATGTGATGCTAATCTGCATATTCTGAATGTGGTCCCTAGATTTCCAGGGTCCACCCATGACTCCTATATCCTGCATCACTCGGCACTATTCACACAATTTGAGGAAGGCCGGTATGCAGACTGTATATTGCTGGGTGAGTATTTTAAGATTAGTAATTTATGTATGTGTTTCTAACATCTCATACGTAGCATCCCTTTTTTTTAACAGTGCTGTTTACAGATAAGAAAAGTTAGACAGACAGAAGACTGTTGTGAGTGAACATTATTACAGGAGTATAGACGTATAGTAACAGGGAAACTAATTTAAATAAGACCATCAGGATTATAACATTATTTGATCAAAACAAGCACATGGTGTTCATGTGACTACGCCCGTGTGCATATGGCTATCCTGGTGCAGGATCCCTCCTAGTGTGTGTGTGTGTGTGCCAACTGCCCACATGTGATTGGGGGGGGGGGGGTTGGTGCCCTTCACATCCACATGTGATGCTGGGTAATTGTCGGCTAGCTTTTGTATGTCATGTAACGTTTATGTTATTGCCAATGCATACAACTAACCCTTGTCATGTGTGTCTTAGGTTCACCCACTCACTCAGTCCAGGATTTGTCACCCAGGAGGCACTAGATAACATGAGGAGGTGTCTGGAAATAACTGATGGTTTTTCTGGAGCTTTCCAGCTTGGAGGACATGTTTGCATATGTATGGTCACACACCTTGGCTGCGTCAAACCAGGGGTGCAACACAGTATAGGGGGTGCAGTATCTTTGCCCACTGTAGATGAGCGGGAGCTAGCGTCGTGGTGTCTGCCAATCCTCATGTAGCTGACCATTATGGAAATGTGACGGCAAAAGCAAGGAGGCTACGTGGGTGCATATAGAGAGGTATTGGTAGCAGATACACAGGAAGGTACTCTGCCTCTGTATATGTCCTTGGTGCAAACTCATGTGGAGTACAGTGTGCAGGTTTGTAGACCACACCGTCAAAGGATGTGAGCAGGATGGAGACAGTGCAGAGGATGGCTATTTCAATAATTGGTGATCAGCAGTATACAGCACATGGAGACAGACTGCTCAATCTTGATATGTAGACCTTAGTGGACAGGGTGTATAGAGGTGATATGGTTTACACTTTGCCAGACCTCCATGGCATACATGTTCTGGGTGTGGGCCTCCCTCAAAGGACAGCATGTTTTTCATTGGTTACTATTCTGACATATACTTTAAACCTGTGATCAATGGATCGGTGGTATAGTCTCACAGTGTAGGTTGTGGAGATGTGGGCACTAACTGCATTACAATACGCATGTGCCACACACAGAGGATCTCTAAAGGTATAGATGGGACTGTTGTAGTATTTGCCATGGGTGTACAGACTTGATAGGCCATGTGGTCCTTTGCAGTCATCATATGTCTATTTTTCTGAACTGAATAGTTGTGCTGTCATATGTATCTGTCAGGATGTGCTGTGCGTTTGTTTCTCACGTATACACGTGTCAATTTTGGTGGACATAAACTCCTACATTCACATGCAACATTTCTTTCTGCAGGTGATGCAGGATATGGGTGTCACCCCTGGCTGCTGACCCCTGTGCGTCAGCCACGGACACGTGCAGAGCGGAGGTACAATGAGGCCCATGCCTCCAGCCGCTCTGTCATAGAGCGCACCTTTGGCATGTTGAAGAGTTGCTTCAGGTGTCTGGATAGGACAGGCGGGGCCTTACAATATAAGCCAATGACTGTGGCAGAGATAATCATAGCCTGTTGCATCCTGCACAACATTGCTCTCAGGCACGATATCCCTGCAGAGATTAATGAGGATCTGGAGGATGATCCAACGTGCCCCCCTGTACGTGCCAGTGGTGACACACGGGAGGGCACAGCGGTCAAGCGGAGGTTGATCGCAGAGATCTTCTCATGTACGTATTGCCTATCTTTCCACCTACATGTTGTTTTCTATGTGTGTAATGGTTAGAAAGGTTGATGTTTCTGTAAAGATATTATTCGGATGCCACACTGCATTAACATTTAAATGACATTCCCAATGTCACATATAGGCATGAGTGTGCGACAAACAATGTGGGCAGGGCACAACAGCAGGTGGTGGCAGATGATGTGGGTGGGTGTTCATACGCCTGTGGGAGGTTTTGGGGGATACATTCCCAGTTGGTGGCTGCTTGTGATAGCAGCTGCTGTGCAAACACAGTTAATTTTTTGGATGATATGGGTGGAGCACAGTGGCAGGCATATGGTGCGATGTTCATAGTGGGAGGGCAGACCATGTTTGGGGACAGTTGTCCAGTGGGGTGTGGTTGTATAGTACAAGTATGAGCTGTTATTGTGGGTGTGTTCCTTATGTGTGGCGCCACATGTCATACATAGCACAATACACATGCTTAGTACTAGTTTGTCAGGATGGTATTAACTATTCGTGAGGGGTGTTAATGCAACCCCACAGTGTGCCTGAATGTATAGATCATCACGTAGCCCTGACATGGATATGATGAAGGATGGGGACCTGTGCAGTGTCCAGCCAGGGGGAGTAGCATTGCTACATTTTGTTGTTGGAGAATAGCCCTTCAGTGCAGTGTTGCATATGTACAAACATACAGAGGTCATCCCGCCCAGATCAGCAAGGGGTGGGTTACAGTAGGCAAGTGGAGCGCTGTATGTGTGGGTGGCTTGTTTTTTACAAGGTTTTTCAGGGAGGACATGGCATATCTAGCTGATGCTATCTCAACATATGCCATCATGCCTCATATACAGGCTGTGTATGTGTGTAGGGCATGAGAGTACAGTCCACATCAACAACTACCTTGCGGACCCTAGCAAGGGAGGATTATGTCCGCATACACACACAGACTTAGGTGAGAGCTATTTTTTTAAGGTGCACATATAGGCTATCCATGCTTTGACATTCTCACTGACACACAGTGGGATGGCATGCAGCCATCATGGTCAGGTCACAAGCAGACATGGGGGTGTGGTTTTGCTGACGTGATGCAGACATTGCTAGCTATTTGTGCACATCATCAGCACACAGCTGTCAATATTAATCAGGGTAAGAGATGTACACACCAGGATATGTATTTGGCCAGTGGATACAGGAGGTGCGCTTGCATATTTCCATGTGTTTAAGCAATTGTCAGTGGGTTAACAGACAACATTGGGACAACAGTAAACAAGGAGAGGGGGCATTGTTGGCAATATTGTGAATCAGGGCTAATATTGCGACCTTGGGGTGAGGCAGAAACATGGTGGGAGCAGACACCTCTATTGACCTGTATGTACAACAACAGAGTGGTAAGGGAGGGGACAGAGAGATTACGGACACCTGTAGATAGCCTCCGACACCTCCGTGCTGCCTCTCACATGTGAGAGATCTGTACATTGTGATAGTGAACAGTCAGTCAGTATGTGATGTTGTGGGGTCTGACAGCTGGGGACAGGAAGGTGCAGTGTGTGATGCACAGCTAGAACATGACATATGTTTGTTTGTCTTGTGTTTCCCACTGCACAGGACAAACTTCGTGAGGATGCTGTTGCTGTGGTGCATTGACACGTGACTGTACATCAGCCAAAATGCTGTGGTCTGGGGTAAGTGGATCTACAGCTACATTGTCTGTGCCTGCAGTCAGGGGGAAAACATGTCCTCAGTGATCTGTCATATTGGGCATATGTTGTGGTTCCCTTTTTTTCCTTACGCCTCCCTAACCCATATCTTGCTGTTGTCACACATATCCCCATGTGTTTGTGTTCAGTATGTCATCGGCAACACTCTCTCTGGGACATGTACAACAGAACTGCATGTGTGTGTAGGGTTTTTTTTTTTTTTGGTGGTGGCCTACACTTTCTCCCTACCCCAACATTGTACCATCAGCCAACAACAGGGTATCACTGCATGTTCACTGGGCCTTTATGTCCACAAATCTCCACTTGGGCACATACAGGCCATGTATTACAGCTGGCACGCTGAACTTTGCATACTGTGTGGGTGCGTGGTTATGGGTTGGCTGTGTGATGATGCAGTGTTCAGGCATAATACATTATTTATTTATTTATATTCTCTTATATACCGCACTATTCTGCATCAGTGTGGTTTACATTGAACAAACTGAAATTACATTGAACAGGGCATTATAACTTGGAGATAACTATTTTACAAGGAACATGGGCTATGGAGGGTTAAGTGGCTTGCCCAAGACCACAAGGAGCACCTGTGGGACTAGAAACCCCAGTCCTTCCAGCCCAAGGTTGCTGTCCTCTAGTGGGATTTGAACCCCCGACCTTCCGGCCTGAAGTACCTTGCCCCAACCACTAGGCCACTCCTCCTCTCCATTATCATGTGCTGAGAGGGGTCTGTGCACCTGGGGGGGCGGTTGTGACTGTGCTACATCTTCCGTAGTGCTGTTTACCTTGTGAACATTATCAACGTGTTGTGTGCTGTGAGCAGAACTGTGTCTTGTGTTCTGAGGGACCACTTTTGAGCACCTTTATTTTATCTCAGATATCAACATAATGTGGACATGCATCAACAGTGGCTTGACATGGTGATTCTACACGTTTTGCTGACATTGTCTCCCTTCACTGTGTCCTGATATGGCTGTTTGGTCGCTCAAGGGATCGATGATGTACACCTGATGCACACACAAGGTATGTTGCACCTTTGTTATTTGGGGGATTACATCTGGCTTGACCTGTTGATGATTTAATGTTTGTCTCATGTGCATGTCATGTTGCCTCTATGGTCACAGAAACAGATGCATATAGTGTGTAGCTGCGAGACGCCTGTGTGACATGAGCATGGACATGACCATATCCATGTGACACCCGTGTCTGCGTTTACGATTCATGATGTCACCAAAATGCGTTTTCTTTTGGGTTGATATCATGTAATGTTTGCCTTTGCATCCCTTTCTTCTGTATTTCCTAAGGTGTAACGGTCTGCAATTTGTGCTGTTTATGCAAGGTGTCTAACAATAAAATACTTATCCTCTCCTGACACAGGGCAGAGGACATACCGGACACATCTCTTACAGTGCATCTGGCGTCGCCATCACCCACCTGTTGGGGGACACAACACCATGGAACTTTTTATGGAGAATTGAGCCATTGGATGTTTGACCTCTGAGAGTGGGACACATGACTGGGATGGACAGTATTACTCTTGGACTGCTGCTTTCCCCATGACAGAGCTGTCCAACACACTATTGCTGCGATGCTTTGGCTGGGAGTCCTGCTCATTGTAGAGATCACACAAGAACTTTCAAGGACTGTGGCCTATTGGAATGTGATACTTGACTATGCATGCCCAGAGTTACAAGAACAGTTTTAACCTGACCTGTTGGATTGCAGATACACTTTGCAATTTGGACGCTGTGTACTGATCCCCATGTGTGCAGCAGGGACTGACATTGACACTGTATGTGGTACATTCCTACACAGTTGTGTCATTGTTGAGTTTTGGCCATGGGTGTGACATGGCACACAGGATACGTTCATCTGTTTCTTTCTACACAAGCATACAGCCATGTTTTTGGCATAGGGCCAACGATGGAGCGGTCCTATTGTCTATGTCCACCTGCTCTCCACCTGGACTTGATACAGGTTTTGCCACAACAATGCTTTCATGCACACCACCATCCCGGATTGATGTTTGCAATTATTTATTTATTTATTTATTACATTCTCTTATATACCGCACTATTCTGCATTAGTGCGGTTTACATTGAACTAACTGAAATTACATTGAACAGGGCATTATAACTTGGAGATAACTATTTTACAGGGAACATGGGCCAAGGGTGTTTACGCGCATGTGTGGCATCAATGTATCATGTTGGAATGTGGATGGTGCTTGTGCATATGACTGACTATGTTTGTGAAACACAACATGTGCACCTATGGCTTTTGTGTGGTTCCCTGTAAGATGTTTGCCCATCATTTCCCTCTTCACATGCTGGTTCTTGTGTTTGTTTACTGTGCACGGTCCTGTTTAGGCCCTGCGGTACGGACACTGTCGCAGGGCACCCTCTGTAGAGGGGTAGTAGACCCGAGAGGGGCCCGGACACAAGAAAGGTGAGGGTTGAGGTTGGCCTATGCTGCAAGGGTCAAGGGTGGTTATTCCTTGTGGCTTCCTTGTAACCAACGCTCAAAGAACGAATGCACAGAGTGGAGGGAAAGTTAAAGGCTTTATTTCCCTTTCTTGCACAAAACGGTTCAAAAGGATTGGCTATGGTAACAACTGAAATGTCCTTACTTCAGGATAAGAAAAAATAAAAAGCAAGTAATAAAGTAAAGGCTGTTATCTTCACAGAACATTTGTACAAAAACAATAAACTTCCTTCACTTAGTTATCTAATACATTGGAGATATATTCAACACTCCCCGAGGCACAATATGTACAATCCATTGCATTATCTGATTCTTCCCCCTCTGATCCTACTTGCATGGATTCAACCTCAGAAGCCTCTGAATCTGTAGCATCAGGGTAATCGTAATCGGGTTTCTTATATACTTGTTGCACTATGTCCCAATGCCTAGCATTTAGCTTTGGGCGTCAGTCTCAAGGAGTTTTGCAGTACAGCGGTCCCTCTCTGATCAGAGGTTCAAAAGCAGATTCATAAAAAGATTTCCCCCTCAAACTTCTCTTCTTAGGCAAACTTCTTTCATAGTCTTGCTTACAAGAGTGTTTAGGGTAACAATAATCCTCTTCCCACTGTCTTCCCCATACTTTAGGCTTCTGAAGGTAATTATCAGTAATAAGAGTTTTACCTTTGAGGCTTCTCTTCCTTCTTTCTAGTAAGGCTTGAGGCCTACCTTGGTTTGGCTTCAGCGCAGCAGTGCTCAGGCTCTCCTGCGGTCTTTCCTTAGACTTCAGACCATAGTGGTAAGGATGTTTTCTTTCTTCCAAACAAACATTTCCCACCTCTGAAAATGGACGAACCTCTTTATTCCACGGCTGCTGTGAGGACCTTCTGCCAGGTACTCCCTTGCGGTCCCAGTACTTCTCTTGGCTTTTTCTCTGTTCCTTATTCCACTCCAACTCTGGTTGAAGTTCCTGCTTTGCTTTCTGCTCAGGACTCTGCTTCTTTCTGCTCTTGCCAGTGTATTTGCCTTCCTCTTGGCCTCCTCTACTCTGGCTCTGGCTGCTGCTTCTGCTTTGGCTGCTGCTTTGGTCCTTCTCCTCCTCTCTCTCCCAGTCAGACCTGCCTCTGTTCAAAAAGAAGCTGTCTGGGCTTGCATCCCGCCCAGAGGGGCATGGTTTCTCGGTCTCTCTTATTATTTATTTATTTATTTATTACAGTTTCTTATATACCGCGCTATTTAGTATCAGCGCGGTTTACATCATAACATAACGACCATAACGACAAGCTGTCAGGTTTTACATCGAACAGGGGTACAAACTTGGATAACAGGGTTAACTATTGTGACGCTCACGCCCCTACCAGGCGGTTGCCTAGTAGGGACGGCTGGCCATCTTATATCCCTTCTAGGATTTTTGTGTAGTTGTGTCCGAAAGGAAGAGCCAAGTGGTTATTAAAGCGCACAGGAAATTTTATTCGGTTTCCAGGCTGGTAAGTGGTGAACATAAAATTTCTTCAAGCATAACTTTTTCCAGACAAAAGAAAATACAGGATAACTTCTCCAAAATCAAAATGTCCAAAACTTTGTAACCTGGAACAAAACTCACAGCAGTTTCTGTTCCTCACTGCAATTGCTTAACATTATAAAACAAAAGCCTTTGTAAAACTCTTCACACAGTGAATGGGTCATCAGCTTCAAGCCTGCTGTTGCCACACCCACACAAACAGTTTCAACTGTTTGGGCCTTCACTGAGGTTCTGCAGTTTTAGCTTCCTAGGAGAGATTCTTAACCTTTTTTCTTCAGGCTTACTTCTCTCTTCCAGCTTCAGAAACTGTCTTTAAATTACAACAGCCTCTTTTTATATTCCACTGTTTTTAGCTCACATTACTAGTGTACCTTAGTGCACAGCTCACATTCCATCTCAGAGACCTCAGACTCAATAACACTTTCCTCAGGGCCTACCTCCATGCTCTCAATTGAGCTACAGCTGGGTGCTTTCTGAAAGTGCTCTGGTGTCTTTTCCTTAAGAGTCTTCACAAGATTAAACAGTCTTTCCCACTGCCTGGCCTTGCCTTCTCCAAGCCAGTCTCTTGGGGGTCTCTCCTGTTTAACTTCCCTCTTGAGATATTTCTTGCTGTGCTGAGCCTTCTGGGGTATGCTAGTCTCCTCTGAGTCAGAGCAAGAACTATCCTGCTGGCAATGCTTGTTTCCTGCGTACCTTTCTTGGCTGCCTTTATAATGGTTCCTCCTTTTGCTGCTCTCCTTGGCTGCAAAGGTTCTCCTCAGCTTGGCCCCAGATCTTTCCTGTCTGTGCCTCCTGGGAACTGGACTCGAACCTGGGCTAGGCCTTGAACTGCAGCTGCCACTTGTGCTTGCTCTTGCACTCCTCCTGGACCTTCTGCTCACAGCCCCTTCCAAACTCAAACTGGCTCTCCTTCTTGTGTTTGTTTTCCCTCTGTTAACTGCTGAGCAGGGCAACTCCCTTCCTGGCTCCTCCCACTTGGACCTCCTACTCCTATGCAGGGTTGTCCTGTGGTCTGTGATTGGTTTACCCTTAGCTCTGCCCCCTAGGTTCCTTTCAGGGCTTCTAGTATGGAGTATGTGGTTTTGTGCACCCATCCCCTGCAAAGAAGAAAAATCCTTCTTTTTTTCAGTTTTTCCTAGCTGGGCTGCACCCTCCTTACCACACTATATACATAAGCTATTTACACTGCAAGGATATGTAAGAATCAGATAATGCTCCTGCTCCCCCTAGTTGGATCCTCCCAATATTGCTTGCCTTTTCCTGGTTTTAAAACTTTTTCTCTCTCTTCAAGAGGGTCCGCTGCATCACACATCCCCCTTCTTAAAATATTACAGGCTGGGGAAGCCTCCTCTCCGCAGCACGTAATACGTGACATCGCGTTCTTCTGTAGCTGACTGTGACTATTTTTCGTTTGACCGTTGTTTACCTGCATCAGCTCAGGGTGATGCCTATGCTTAGCATAGGCTAACAGCGCTGACCGTTCATGCCAGGATCGAAGAAGATTGACGTGATAGACCTGTTCCCGCCCTCTTATGTCTTGGACGACATAGGAAGTGGCTCCTACCGGGTTGACGATCGTATGCGGGCCCTTCCAGTGGGATTCAAACTTAGGGGCGGTACCAGGTACTAAGACCATCACCTTTTCTCCGACCTTTAAGTGCCTTGGTTTTACCCGCCTGTCATAATATTGTTTCTGTTTTTGCTGACTCTCTTCGAGTTTCTCACTGGCGAACCTGGAAGTTCGTTCTAGGCGCGTTCTTAATTTCCTCAGGAATAGGGGTATGCCTATTTCCTCCTCAACAGGTTCGATCCATTGTTCTCTCAGAACATCCAGTATGCCCCTAGGCGCCCGTCCATACATGAGTTCATAAGGTGATGTGCCTAACGAGCTCTGTTTTCTTTCCCTACAGGCGTATAGGATGAAAGGTAACATGGTATCCCACTCTCCTATCTGTCCATTCAGGGCACGTCGCAGCATTTGCTTTATAGTCTGATTTAAGCGCTCCACCAAGCTGTTGCACTGAGGGTGGTAGGCGGCAGTTTTCGCACGGCGGATACCAAATGCATCCCAGACTTGGGCAAGGTATTTTGATAAGAAATTGCTACCTCTGTCTGTTAAGACTTCTTGCGGAAATCCCACCTCGCAAAATAGTTTGACCAATTCGCCTGCAATCGACTTGGCCGAGATATTCCTCAAGGGAACTGCCCAAGGGAAATGAGTGGCCTGGTCAATAATTACAAGGATATATTGGAATCCTCGTGGAGTCTTGATGAGGGGTCCTATTATGTCCATAGCAAGCCTTCTGACTGGGTCCGAAATTATGGGCATCGGGACTAGTGGTACTCCTGCTGGTCGATGTGGTGTAACTCTTTGGCACGACGCGCAGGACTCACAGAATCGTGTCATCTCTCGAAAAACGCCTGGCCAATAAAATCTGGCCAGAATCTGATCAAGGGTGCCTTGTGCTCCCTTATGACCTCCTATTGGATGGTCATGTGCCAGACGCAAAACCAATGATTTAAACTTATTCGGGACGACTAGCTGTTTCCAAACAATTCCAGTTCGCAAGTCCTTGCTTTCCCTATATAGTATGTCCTCCTCCATGATGAACCTGGGGTACGCCTCACATTCTCCCTTGGCCAGCTCAAGGGCACGGGTCAATGCAGGGTCTGCTCTTTGCTCCATTTTGAAGGAGGGGAATCTTTCCATCAAATCAGCCGGTACCCATGGCATGTCCCTTCCTGCTTCCAACTCAGTTCTTCCTTTAGAACGACATTTCCTCTCTCTCCTTCGGTCAGCTTTTGGTTTTCGTTCCCTCCTTGGGGAATCCCCTATTAGCTCCTCGTGCGAAGGGAGGTCTCTTAGGAAAGTATCTTTGGAACAGGAGGGCTTCTCCCCATCTTGGGTGTGCGACCGTGTGGAAACTAAAGCTTCCATATACCCGGTATCCTTCTCCGTGCTGTTCTGGTGGACTTTGGGACGTTCAGTAGGCTTAGGTTGAATGAAAGTGGAATCTGGCTCTTTTGGGGGAGATAAACCTTCCTTTAGACTTTTCTTAAACTGGGGCCAATCATGGCCTAAGACCAATTCCTGCGGCAGCCTAGGTACAACTGCTATCAGCATTTCCTTTTCAATGCCTAATCCCTTTACACCCAGTTTATATACCGGATAGCGGGTAGCTGCTCCATGCACACATTTTATTTTCACATTCCCCACTGGATATTCTGGGACCGATAAGCCCTGAGCCTTGATCCTTGACCATAACTTTTTCGAGATCATGGTTTGATCGGCTCCAGAATCCAAGAGTGCTTTCACTGTCATGCCTTGCACTTTTACATTTAGAACAAAACCTTCACGTGTTGTTCTTGGGGACTCTCCCACCAAAGCAGTTCACGAATAACATTCGTACTTTAAATGCCCTTTTTTACCACATGTGAAACATCTTTTGGTATTTTCCTTTGCTAGGGGCTTGGCATTTTTCCAGCTACAAAATGGAGGACTTGAGGGATTCTCTACTTTCTGTGTCTCCATTCCTATGGCTATTTTATAAGGGACTACCCTAGGTTGGCTGACTTTCTCTACCTCTAAGTACCTCTCTGTAAGAGCTATTGCATCCCTAGTAGTGCAGCAGTTTTGTAATATTAAAAAGTTCTGCACTCTGCTAGGTAGGGCGGCCATATATTGCTCAAGTATTATAGCATCCATCAAGGTGCCTATGCTCTTTTTCTCGGGCTGTAACCATTTATGTGCCAGGCTGCATATTCTATGGTCTAACGCTTTAGGCGTTTCATTAGCTTTAAGGAAAGTGGCCCTAAACATTTTGTTATATGCCCATGGCGTAAGGCCCAAACGATCCCTAATCGCTGTTACAACCTCTTCGTATGAATTAGCTAAAGCCGGGGGCATCGATCTATAGGCCGCCAGCGCTTCACTGGTAAGAGACGCTGCCAACCGTATTGCCCACTGTTCTTGCGGCCATTTAGCTGAGCTTGCGATTCTACTAAATGCCTCTAAAAAGTCGTCTATGTTATCATCCGGACTTAGCTTGCCCACAACGACATCAGTGCATAATCATTGTCCACGCTCTGGGTTAGCGGGTCCAGTGGCCGACGGCTTCTCTGCATTGCTCTTGGCCAATTCTTTACGTTGTTGCGCCAGCCACTTTTCCATAGTCTCAATGACTGGGAGTTGCTGCGCCTGCATCGCCTGTAGCGCTTGTGCTTGGTTCTGCTGTGCCACCTCCGCCTGCTTGGAAAACTGGTGTGCCATCCAGGCACAAAGCTCCTTCGGCTCCATGATATCTGTGAAAGAACAAACAGGAGAAAAGGAAACCCAAGTGCGGTTCTCCCAAAACTTTTCCCCAGTTTTTTTTCTTTTAACTTCCCCTAATATCCAACACTAGGCAGGTTTAATTACATATTACCTTGTTTTAGTGTTGAATCAGCTTTGGGGAATATATGCTGCTGTCCCACAATGGCTCCACTGCTGCGAGATTCGCGGCAGGATTTCCAGGCTTCAGGATTTTCGCTCCATCCGCTTCGTATTCCGGCCACTCCACTCCGGGTTTTCTGACTCCGATCCGGTTTCTATATCCGCTCCGCTCCAGGCTTTCTTCAAGCAAATCAGTCCGGGTCTTACTTTTTTAAAAAAAAAAAGATATTTCCAGTTGCAGGTCCAATCCTGTATGCTTATTAATGTTGTAGCAAATATCCTGCCAACTACGCCACTTATGTCGCAGGGCACCCTCTGTAGAGGGGTAGTAGACCCGAGAGGGGCCCGGACACAAGAAAGGTGAGGGTTGAGGTTGGCCTATGCTGCAAGGGTCAAGGGTGGTTATTCCTTGTGGCTTCCTTGTAACCAACGCTCAAAGAATGAATGCACAGAGTGGAGGGAAAGTTAAAGGCTTTATTTCCCTTTCTTGCACAAAACGGTTCAAAAGGATTGGTTATGGTAACAACTGAAATGTCCTTACTTCAGGATAAGAAAAAATAAAAAGCAAGTAATAAAGTAAAGGCTGTTATCTTCACAGAACATTTGTACAAAAACAATAAACTTCCTTTACTTAGTTATCTAATACATTGGAGATATATTCAACACTCCTCGAGGCACGATATGTACAATCCATTGCATTATCTGATTCTTCCCCCTCTGATCCTACTTGCATGGATTCAACCTCAGAAGCCTCTGAATCTGTAGCATCAGGGTAATCGTAATCGGGTTTCTTATATACTTGTTGCACTATGTCCCAATGCCTAGCATTTAGCTTTGGGCATCGGTCTCCAGGAGTTTTGCAGTACAGCGGTCCCTCTCTGATCAGAGGTTCAAAAGTAGATTCATAAAAAGAATTCCCCCTCAAATTTCTCTTCTTAGGCAAACATCTTTCATAGTCTTGCTTACAAGAGTGTTTAGGGTAACAATAATCCTCTTCCCACTGTCTTCCCCATACTTTAGGCTTCTGAAGGTAATTATCAGTAATAAGAGTTTTACCTTTGAGGCTTCTCTTCCTTCTTTCTAGTAAGGCTTGAGGCCTACCTTGGTTTGGCTTCAGCGCAGCAGTGCTCAGGCTCTCCTGCGGTCTTTCCTTAGACTTCAGACCATAGTGGTAAGGATATTTTCTTTCTTCTTCCAAACAAACATTTCCCACCTCTGAAAATGGACGAACCTCTTTATTCCACGGCTGCTGTGAGGACCTTCTGCCAGGTACTCCCTTGCGGTCCCAGTACTTCTCTTGGCTTTTTCTCTGTTCCTTATTCCACTCCAACTCTGGTTGAAGTTCCTGCTTTGCTTTCTGCTCAGGACTCTGCTTCTTTCTGCTCTTGCCAGTGTATTTGCCTTCCTCTTGGCCTCCTCTACTCTGGCTCTGGCTGCTGCTTCTGCTTTGGCTGCTGCTTTGGTCCTTCTCCTTCTCTCTCTCCCAGTCAGACCTGCCTCTGTTCAAAAAGAAGCTGTCTGGGCTTGCGTCCCACCCAGTGGGATGTGGTTTCTCGGTCTCTCTTTCGACTCTCCTGCTCCCCCTAGATGGATCCTCCCAATATTGCAAGTTGTGCTTGCCTTTTCCTGGTTTTAAAACTTTTTCTCTCTCTTCAAGAGGGTCCGCTGCATCACAACACTCACATTGCCACATTATATTTGGAGAGTGGCAGTGTGGGTGTCCGTTGTGCTTCTTCAATTGTGCATTCCATGTATCGTGCTAAATGTGGCCAAACACTGTCTACCCAACAAACAGTGCAGAGGGACCTCCTTCATGGTGTTATCTCTGCAGGTAGCTTAGTTTGTATTCTGTGTTCATGTGCCTGTGCTACCTGTTAGCATATGCTCATGTGCTTTTGATGATTTTTTGGGTCTACATTGTTGCAGCTTTGATTCCTAGATCAGGCATTAGGTCAGAGCTGAAACATTACTTTCAGAGTGTGTTTTTAACATTAGAACATTGTGACAACATATGCTGTTTTCATTTGTCTATTTCCTGTGTTGCCAGATGGATATGTTTTGAGGGACAGATGATGTGTGTTGGGTCCTCATCATGCAGCGCCTACTGTCTACATGCACTCATATGTGCGTAACACATTTGAGGCATGCAGCAGCAGGTGCGGGGTGGGGGCCTGCTGCCCAGTGCATACCATGCACCTGATGCACATTATATCTCCTGCCCTTCATTTGTGGTCAAGCAAGTGAACTTTCTGTAGGAGGTGGGTTGGTACCCTGCTAAAAGTGTTTCCGTCTTTCACCAGGGATGCGCTCACCTTGTTATTATGAAGGCAATGTCTACACTATCTGTGATGAATAACCCAAATAAAGATATGTATTTGACAGACATTTGTCTCTTTTGCCCCTTGATCATGGTGACAAACATGCAATGCAATGCGTGCCTTTGAATTAGTCCTGACTCCTGGTGACCCAGAGACTCCATGATTTTCTTGTCAATGTCACTGGATGTAGATTGTCAGGTCTTTCTTCCAAGGTAATGGAGTGTTACGTGACTTGCCTAAGGCCACATGGAGTGCTAGGGTGAATTGAGCCCTGGTTGCTTGGTGGCCAAGCTAATTTTCTAACCACTAGGTTACTCCTCCACTCTCTGAGCACATTGACACTTGTATGTAGTCATTTGCTGGTCATGTACATGGGCCACCTGTGCTCACATCCTTGTACGGTGGCAGCTGTGTATCTGCCAGCCATATGCCACATCACTGGGTATTACAGGTTCCCATACACACCCTCCCTTTGGGGTATTTGTGTTTCATTGTGCTCAGTGTGCTGTTTTTGGGAGTGGTTAGAGGCATGTGTTTTAACTCTGTAGTTTGCAGGTTTGATCCCCACATGTGGTTTATCTTTTTATTTTCTGTTGTGCTAACTGGACCATTAGGTACCAGCAGGTTCATCACCTCTACACACACCCTTCCCTCTCTTCACTGTACACCAAGGTGTGCCCTCTGTGCTGCCTAGCCATCAGATATTATCTGTTACATAGGTCTCTTACTTTATGATGTTTACATGGCAGTGCACCTGGGGGTTTGGTATTGGTGTGGTTCAACTGGTGTGTGGTACACCTGTTTGCATGTTGAGTTCTCTCCTGTCCTGATCCAGATTGTTAACCTGCTCCACAGAGCGTCCTCTGTTGCCCTTGGTCTTTAGTTTTTTTCCACTTTTGCATGCTGTATCCACTGCAGAACATTTCATTGTGTGTGAGCATGTGTCCCTGGTCCCAATTACAGACTGGGATTTGATCTGTACACCGCAGATCTGCATGAGCATTTGGTCATGATTACTTTTGGGGGTTTGCCTGTCCTGACAGCCAGCAGGCGTCTTGTGTGATGCCCTGCACTCTTTTTGTATGCAGCCTTTGCTAATGAGCTCACGTTGGTGGTGTGGCCTACCGGTTTGTGCATTGCCATTTGTGGTAGTGGTCGTAGGTGTGCTTCCTCTTTCTTCTATTTTATTTGTATGCTTGTCCTGCAGACGTGGTTTTCATTCGTATGACAGTCATATCTGTGTAGATCTGTGCTGTGAGCACATTGTACCCTCATCTGAGTTGTGAACCATCCTTCCGTCCATCTTCTGTCTGCCAGCTGTGTGCCATCCTACCCTGATGTGCATGCTGCTAACCCACGTCCTGCACTTCTACACATTCCTACATTGCAGCTCTCCCTGGTTGCCTCTCCTGTGTGTGCTCTGCATAGCACTGCTACTACACAGTCATCCTGATATTTCACCTATCCTGCCATTTCAGCCTCCTCTGCTGCATACATCTTCCCATCCTGTGTCACACACTGTCGTTATAGCATGGTACATTACCATCACTCTGTGCATGGTTCCAGCTGACCCCGATATGTTTGTCCATTTTTATAGCTGCCATATGGGCTAGAGCTGATTTGTGTGGTCCATCAGCTGTTAACTATGTCCTTCTTTTACTTTTGTATTGTCTTTCCTTTCTGCTCTGTGCAGTGTTTGGGTTACGTGTGTGTTTTGCACATACCTCTCTTGCCATTCAAATTGGGGAATGTTACTGCTCTTGGCTAACGTTTTTGAGTTCACCTATACATCCTTTGGACTTCTTCTGGCACACCTTCGATTCAGGCAACTTATGGGGTGCCTACTATGGTGCATTGGGAGTTGACAACCTTTCAACATGGCCTCTGGGGAACATTATAATTCGCCTTTGCTGACGTGGTTGTTTAGGATTTGCCTTCTGGTGCACCCTAAAAAGTGCATTAATATATGGCACTAGGGTGTGGTTCTTTTTAGATGGCAGCACAGATTTCTGTACAGTTGCACACAGAAAAATGATGTACCTCTGCCAACCTTATTCACTGGGGATTTGAACCCATGACCCCAGCACCATCATTCAGTGTCTTACTCAGTGAAATACACTGCTGTTCCTACTTGCATGTCAACACACCTACTTAAGATTTCCATAGAAACATAGAAACATGATGACAGAAAAAGACCACAAGGCCCATCTAGTCTGCGTTACAATGCACAGTGCTGCCATCAGAAACAGTGCTCTGACCTTGTCCTGCCTCATAGGGCACCCTATATGGCGCCCTATCGGCCACACTTTCAGCAACATTGTAGGGTGCCGTGGCGGACATTGCATTTTAAAGTGTGCCCTCTGGGGTAACTTATGGGGCACCTTATGTTACACTGCTTTGAGAGTGCATTTGCTAGCAGTAAGAATTACTATAGAAAATAAAGGCCTCCTAAAGCAATATTACACCTAACAGGTAATGTCTCTGCCTGTTGTGTTCATTGGGCACTGTGGGGGATTGAACTCTTGATCCCTGCACCATTGCTCAGTGTTTTAACCAGTGTGCTGTGGTTCTGTTCCTGTGCTTACACATCAGCGTACCGCCTTATGCCTCCCAATCTTAAAAGGCCTCCTAAAACAATAATACCCCTAACAGGTAATGCCTCAGCCAGCCTTGCTCATTAGGCACTGTGGGGGATTGAACCCCTGATCCCTGCACCATTGGTCAGTGTATTAACCATTGTGCTGTGGTTCTGTTCTGGTGCTTGCACATCAGCGCGCCGCCTTATGCCTTTCAATATTAAAATGCCTCCTTAAGCAATAGCGTGCTGCTTTATGCCGCCCAATATTAGACTGGCTCCTAAAGTAATGCCTCAGCCAGCCGTCTTCATTGAGTACTGTGGGGGATTGAAACCCTGATCCCTGCACCATTGGTCTGTGCCTTAACCATTGTGCTGTGGCTCTGCTCTTCTGCTTGTACATCAGCGCGCCACTTATGCCGCCCAATATTTCATAGCCTCCTAAAACAGTGCACCGCCTTATGCCCATCAGCGTGCCGCCTTATGCTGCCCATTAGTTATATGCCTCCTAAAATAACACCACAGCCAGCCTTCTTCATTGGGCATTGTGGAGGATTGAACCCCTGATCCCTGCACCATTGGTAAGTGCCTTAACCATTGTGCTGTGCTTCTGCTCTTCTGTTTATACATCAGCGCGCTGCTTATGCCGCCCAATATTAAAATGCCTCCTAAAACATTAGCGCGCCGCCTTATGCCCATCAGCGCGCTGCCTTTTGCCGCCCATTATTTATATGCCTCCTAAAATAACACCTCAGCCAGCTGTCTTCATTGGGTACTGTGGGGGATTGAACCCCTGATCTTTGCACCATTGGTAAGTGCCTTAACCATTGTGCTGTGCCTCTGCTCTTCTGCTTGCATATCAGCGCGCCACTTATGCCTCCCGCGCAGCTATCTCATGCGCTAATGTGCAGGGCGCACATGGGCGCTGCGCACCTTAGCGCATATGCAAATTCCGGATTTTCTTTTTCAGCAAGAAACGCCCACTCCTTATATGGCACCCGCACACTAGCGCGGCCCGCACATTAGCGGGGTTTTAGTAAACATGCCCCTTAGTGTAATTTGCATAGACCAATTGTTTGCAGCCGGTGGAGGAATGCTTCATGTGGAACTGAGTAAAATGCTGTTGTTATATCTATGAAAAGTAGGATAAATCCTTGATGTAGTTTTTGGGTGCCCAATATTAGTTTGTGTACTAGGGCAGTAATAAGGGACTCAACAATATTGTTGGCTATAAACCCATATTGTTGGAAATCAAAGGGGGCATGTGAGTCCACATGGTCCTGAAGTTGACGCTATACTGTTTTTTCTAATATCTTGGCCAGGAATGGCAGGCTAGAGATAGCGCGGTACGAACTTGGTAGTGTGGGGTCTAGTTTTGGGTTTTTGAGAGTTGGCCATATGGAGGTGAGTTTCAGGAAAGGAGGGAGTAGCCTTGAGTGAGGGATACATTTATGATTCTTTAGATAATGGGTGCAAGATTAGAGAGTGCTATCTTTATTCAGATCACTGGGCATGGATCTAATTGTGAAGTTGTGTTTAGGTTAGCGATAATGCTTTCCAGTTAGTCTTGTGAGGCTAGGATAAATTCCTTCCAGGTGTATTGGTTGGACACATTCATCGTGGGCTGTGATATTGTATGATGTGTGTTATTTATATGTGTGACCTTGTTTTGAAAGTGTAATGCAAGAGCTTGTGGTGTTGGAGTATGGTTCAAGGTTTTTTGTAGGGGACTGAATCACAGATTTTACGATGACGAAGAGTTCTCTAGGATGGTTGATTGAGCCTAGTATGGGTTTTATATGATATTCTCTTCTGGTTTTATTGATTGTAATTTGGTATTCTGTACACATCACAGTCAGAAGGATCTTTGGAGTGTCTCCATTTTCTTTCAATCTTCTGGAGTTGACGTTTGATTTTTCTTAGTTCAGCAGTATACCAAGTTGTTTGATGGCATTTTGACTTGAGTCTTGTAGACTGAGGTGCAAGGGCAGCACAGGATAGTGTGTCATTCCAGTTATGTACAAGAGTGTTAAGATCAGTGGAGTTTGTGTCTAAGTGAGATGAGATGGCTTTAAGGAATGTGTTTCTGTTCCATCTTTTGAATCTCCTAGGGATAGATGCAGGTTCTGTTTTTTGGTTAGGGTGTGATCAGTGGAGATACTGAAGTTAATAATTTTGTGATCAGACCATGGTACTGTGACTGTGGTTGGAGGAAGGAGATGGTTGGAATGGATGAAGCATGTGTTACCAAAAATGAGGTCTAGGGTTTATGTTTTATGTTTATGTTTTATTAAAATTTGATATACCACCCACACCAAGGTAGGCATCTGGGTGGTTCACAATTAATTAAAATTACAAGCTGCAGAGATTGAGAAAAGAACGCCATCATATTAAAGAGAAAGGAGAAGAGGAATTTTACAAAACAGGTAAAACGAGACATGACAGGAAGGGTAGGTCAGGGAAGGGAGTAAGAAAGAGAACCAAACATAGGGGCAAGGTTTATGGGGGGAGATTGAATGCTATAGTGAACAGATGTGTCTTGAGCTTTGCTTTGAAGTGCGGGAAGGATGTTTCAGCGCGGAGGGAGAGGGGAAGAGAGTTCCATATTCGCGGACCCAGGAAGAAGAAAGCAGAAGACCGAGTGGATTCCAAATGGGCATGTGAAGGAGGGGGAAGAAACATGCGATTGAGATGAATAGAACGAAGGGAACGATGGGGGGTGTGAAAACGAACCTGATCAGCGAGATAAAGGGGGATACCTGTGAAAAGAGGGTTCCTCCTTTTTCATGTGTGGGTTTAATAATTTGTTGGAATTCCAGGGCTTCCGTTGCTTCCATGAAGGAATAGGAGGTGTTATGCTGTGCTGCTGGTAGGTTTATTTCTTTTAGTTATATTATTTGTTTGCTGTCTATGGATGTGTTACCAGCATATTGTAGTATTGTGGAGGGTTCGTCACCTGCTGTAGTAGGTGCTCTATATATTAGACAGAGGGTGATGGATTTGTTGGAGATTATGATGATATCTAGGTCATGTGATGAGTGTGCATTGATTTGACTAGCTGTAGGTGCTGCTTAGCTAGGATAAGCACTCCTCCTCCTTTATAGTCCACTCTAGGGCAATGAAATAGCTCAAGGACAGGTGCTTGGAGTTGGTTCATCAGGACTTTCTTTGAGCCAGGATATCTTTTCATTGAATGGATTAATGTTTCTTTCTTGTGGTCTCAGATGGACATTCTCTCCCCTCCCCCCCCCCTTTTTTGTATGTTTTTTTATGAAGTTTTTTTCTCAAGTTAATTTTCTCTTTCTTTCTTTCTTTTTGTTTTTCTTTGGTTTTGTTTCTTGAGATATAGTGATTGGAAGTTTTCTATTATGTCAATTTGATTTGTTTGTATATGAAGAGGCTGACTAGAAATTCATTGCCTGACATCATTAAATGAGTTGTAGTATGTTACTAATAGTACTTGTTTTTAATAATGTTCTGTTTATTAATATTTTAAATATCCATTATTTTGAAAAAAACATTTTATGTGCTGTTTTTTATGTTTACATAATTTTACTGTTTGCTCCTTGTTTTTATTTACATTATAGTCTGTGTTTTTTTGAAATTGATGTTTTTAACTGTTTTTTGTTGATGGTAAGTTTTATTATTTTGACTTTTATGTATTTATAGACCTCTGACACAGGCACTATCTGAAATACAGCCATTTTGGGCCGTTAATAAAATATTTTGAACACTTCAATTCTTGATGTGTATGGCCTGGTTTGTCTCCACTTTGTGTTGTTAGTTTAGTGAATTTTCAGAGTCGTTCTCCTTTTTCGTCCTTCCATGTATTTTTAAAAATAATTTTAACCTTTATTCAAATAATAAAATAGGAAATAATTACAAACAGTCCCCATCACGGGGGAAGTGTTCCCAAAATTAAAAGTCATAGCAAGGAAACTAAAACCTCAGGAAAAGAAAAGCAGAACAACTGATTCTAAACCTACAGAAGGGAAATTTTAACTTAAACAAGGAAGCAACAAATACATTATCCCAAAATAAACCTATGAAACCTTCCCGGCCAAAAACACTTCCAATTGCGCCGGATCAAAAAAACATATGTATCATTTTGATAATTAACAAGACACTTACAAGGATATTTTAAATAAAAAGAAGCCCCTAGGGCCAGGACCTGTGGCTTAAGGTTCAAGAACGCCTTATGGCGTTTTGTGTAGATTTACAAAGAACGGGGAATACTTGAATCGCCTTACGACAAAAGGTTGCCAACTTTTTGGAAAAATACAGACGCAAAACCATATTTTTATCAGAGGAAGAAATAAAAGAAACTACCAAAGTAGCACATGTTGAAATCATGTCTTGTGAAGATTCCAAAAAAGCAGACAGATCAAGAGTCTCAGTTGAGACCAATACATCAAGTTTCCCCTCACCTTGTGCCACGGTCTTGGCCCCCTGGGGTACGTAATAGATATTAGAAACTCCAATTTTCTGAACAGCCTTAATTAATATATCTTTCAAGTATTTCTGAAACAGAATAATAGGGGAAAGATAATGGTATCAGGGAAAATTAATAAACCTCAAATTACTAGCCCTAGCAGCATTCTCAGAAACTTCCAATTGCTGTTGAATCATCAAGCAGTCTCGCATAGACGAAGAGAGAGCAGCTTGCGCAAGAGCCATCTGCCCCCATTAACTTAGAAAAGGCAGAAGAACAATTCTGTATTTGAGTATCCTGTTCAGATACTTTAGTCACAACCTCAGTGGAAAAGTGAGCAATCTGGGACAGAGATGACCGCAGGGAAACTTCCGTGCAGGTCACAACCTCCCAGATATCACATAAAGATATCTCATTAGTCCCAACAGTCTCTGTCGAAGGAGCTTCAAAAATCAAAGGTTCCAAACTTTTAAAGGCTAAACCAGTTAACTTCTCGGAAGGTCCAGACCGGGAAAGGGACAGAAAACCCTCCCCCTCTACTAGATCAGGAGAGGGCTTTGTTCCAGAAACCTCCTTGTTGGGTAGGGGAAAACCCTTAAAAACTAGAGGGTTTATGTCCAAGGCAGTACTTATAGTTTCCAATGAAAACTCTGCACCTGGGGTAGAGGTTGTCAGGGCGCATGACGATCCACTGGCCCCAAAATCTTTACAGACTTTGTTTGGACAGTCGGCAACACCCTCTTCTTCCTTTTCCCCATATAAATCTCCCTGGATGTATAGCACCTCCAGGCACCAAAGGGGCACCAAAGGGGACTAACGTGCCCCTTTGGTCACGCCCCTTTGGGCATGCGCCCCCAGCAAGCAGCTGATGATATCGCTGGCTCTGGCTGACGTCGGCTGCTCATTCTCGCCTCCTGGAGCCGCGGGAAACAGGAACCCTGGCTGATCTGGCGAACAGGAGAGCTTCCCCCCCCCCTGTATTTTTTAAACAGGCTTTAAATGGTGTTAACTGTGTACAAAGCCAAAAATGAATAACAAGGTATTAGCTGTTTTATGCTGGCTTTACGAGTATAACTTTAATGATGATGACTTGTTATTTTGTTGAAAGTTGTGTAATGTTAGTTTAATGATGCTAGTTTTAAGGTTTTTGGATAATGGCTCAGGTTTGGTAGGATTGATACTGTTTTGAAGAACCATATCTAGGCTCCTGGCAGGCATGGCTTGCTATTTATCTGGTTTGGCAAGCTTGGAGGTCTTCTCAAGAGCAATATCTAGGCCCTTAAAAATCTGTGTTGGGGGCTGTAGTTAGTAAAGAGTGATACCACTTGCACAGTATTTTGCCTAAATGCATGTTATTCACTACACCTCCTACTTTATGCAATGGAATTGGGGCATGCTTACTAAAGTGTGCTGTTAGCACAGGGTTTCATGAGCAATAAGTGTAGGGCCCCTGAGTAACTGGCTGGTGTGTGATTGGGTGGGTTGGGGCAGAACATGCGTGTTGATGATGCATCACGGCTATCATGGGTGTCTTTGGCATCTACCATCAGCGTGGATGCACAAGCCACCTCAATAGGGGCGTTATGTGCACCCATGTGCACCCCTCCCCCTTAAGGTTGGCGTGGGCCCAGGGCCGGTGCTACCTTTATTGCTGTCTTGTGCAACTGATCACTGTGCTGTCTCACCCCCTCCTCCGCCTGTGAATTCCAATGGAGCCCGTCAGAAACCTCTCTTTTGTTCCAATATGATGAACATTTTCTGAGGTAGCAATGTTAGTCTGGCGTACCTAAAATGACTGAGGCAGTGGCACCCAATTTATTAAGATTCTACTGAATGGACTCATGTCCTCAAAAGCTTTTGCCTCAATAAATTGGTTAGTCTAAGAGGTGCCAGTTGCCTGACCACTCCCCCGCCACACACCCAAGCCCCCCTGCAGGTATGCTGGTGTAATACTTTGCCAAGCCTTCCAGATGAGGGTTAAAGAAGGGACAGATGGATGTCAGTGGAAAGAAGATCCAAACCTTTTAGCTTTCCCTGAATTCTTACTGAAGCCATCTTCTTGCCCTTATGTGGTCTGGAAGGATGTGGAGAAAAGGAGCAGTAAACAGAAACTGGAGCAGAAGCTTGTAGGAAGAAAAATCAAAATTACTTGAAAAAGATGCTTCATAAGCAAGATGAATTGCTACAATTAATTTCACTATAGAGGAGTGGGTGGACTGGAAAATTGGATTCTTTTATAAAAGAGAGGAATGATGAACTCTTGTATTCCTGATTTCATTTTCAGGGCAAAAGGTACGAATGGGATATTGGAAACACAAATGAGTTTGCTGATTTTGCAGGACAGAGCTGGGAACACATATAGCTACACTGTAGCAGGGAGACGAGAGAGTGTGCCTGGAGAAGTTCCTCTAGTCTGATGCAGGGAGAGGTGGGTGGACACTGAGGTGTTAAAGTAATTCACAGCAGGGCACTGAAGGTGTGAACCAAGACACTGCGAATCACACTAGAGAGGTGCAGCTGGTGTGTTGAGACACTAATAATATTTCCACAGGGCGGTAAAGGCGTACACAGACAGGTGTGTGTATGCGATTATACCGGCGCTGGCATTTCACACACTAGGAGCCGGGGCAAAAACTAGGAAGCCCTGGAGTTCCTCTCTCAGTGGACACCACTCAAATTTGTCCAGAAACCCCTGAAAACATCTTTTGCTTCACCTTGTTTTCTATTTGTCCTTTATCAAAAATTCATTTTAGCTAAGTCTGTTAACCTAACCACACTGAAACCATCTAACCCATGCTGAAACACACAGAAGTACATTTCATTCTTCTTTTCTTGTCCTGTTAGAGGAATTTATTTATTTAAAGTCTCTTTTATACTGCGCTATTCAACATCAGTGCGGTTTACATGTAACAGAAACTTATACAGTGCAACAAAGCTGCTCTGTATTTACAATGAACAGGTGCTAAAACTTGGGTAACACTGGGGTAACTATTTACATATAGGAATCACGTCAAGTCTATTTCACAGAGTAAGCATAGTCGAGGATGGCGCACTGGGTGTGTTGGTGTGGCGTGCAGGGTGTGTTGGAAAAAGACATAAGATGAAAAAAAAATGTGTTTGCTATTTTCCTGTGATTCAAAAGTGACAGCAGACCTCTAGGGCTTGACACCCCTCGAGCCAAATTTGTGATACCTTTAGATACTAAACTAATCTACAAGGGGGAACCTGCGGGTATAGAGGTGAGAGACGAGCAGGCCTAGGCCAGAGACAGCAGCAATGAGGAAAGGCAGAAGAGGTTCACACCAGCAGTCATGACTGTTAGGAAGTCCAGCAGTATTTTCCTAATAATCCTTGCAACATTTAGCTGCTAGCTGCTGACATACTTAGAAACGGAGCACGACTGCCTTCTCACTTTCCTTTTCTTCACACGTGCTGACAACACATGGACTTACCGTGTGCTGTGAAGTCCTTGTGCACATGGCATGTCTGACGCATCCCTGCCCCTCAAGAGAAGGAAGTTACATCTGAGGAGGTGGGGATGCATTGGATGTGTGATGCGCATACGTGATTCAGGACGCTATGCTGCTTTTTAAATTTTCCTGTCTGCCCGCTGCTCACCATCTATCCTACACCCCCAAGGCTAGTGCAAGAGTCCTGAGCGCCCTAGGTCAGTGGTGGGCAATTCCGGCCTTCGTGTACCACAATCCATAAGAACATAAGATATGCCATACTGGGTCAGACCAAGGTCCATCTAGCCCATTATCCTGTTTCCAACAGTGGCCAATCTAGCAGTTTCCCCAAAAGACACAGGTTCCACAATGCTTGTATTCGGTCAAGCATTGATATCCTGGGTCCCTTCTTAATAATGGTTTATGGACCTTTCCTCCAGGAACTTGTCCTAAACATTTTTTAAACCCATACAATGGAAGGCAGTGGATGCAAATATTCATTAGGGACATCATGAAAACCAGGCTGGATTGTGGTGCACAAGGGCTGCAATTGCCCACCTCTGCTCTAGGTGAACCTTTAGCTTTGTGCATCTCCCACCACAAGATACATCCATACACAATTAACTTTGGAAAATTATTCTGAATTAATATGAATACACATTATGCATTTATACGGACATTATTTTATATGGAAAGTGGAAACAGCTTAAAATTTAAAACCAGAACAGAACTGTCCCCTCTCCCCCACGCACTTATTGGGATGTGTAGCCAAAACAATTATTAAAACACCTGCAAAAACACACACAATCTATATGACACACTTGCCACATGAAAACGTACAAACTCCCAGGACTTACACAGCAGCAATCCCACCTATGAAAAGGCAGCAAAGCCAAGACTAGCACAGGCTCTAGACCCCCAAACACACCTCCTACTGGGGAAATGGAACACACCAGACTGCTACAGTTCACTGCACAGAAACTACACACTAGTAGAACACCGCAACACGGTCACACATGCGGAACACAGACTCTCACCAATAGAGACTAAAACCCAGACTAGAAACAGACAAAACCTGAACTGGAAACTGCAAGAAGCCGGGCTCTGCGTGCATTATCGTATCAGAGAAATAGAAACAGAAATACATTTCTTGCTGTGCTGTGCTAAAAACAAGCTTAGAGAGGCACATTTCCCAAAAGCGGGCATATTACAATCACCAGACTGAAAATAAAATGCTTTTTTCCTATGATTGACTGGACATATTGAGGGGAATTTTACAAATGATGCCCAAGTGCAATCTGGGATGTCCAAGCCAGAATGTCTGAAAAAAAAATAAAGCAGGTACATCCAAGCTCAGGCACGGATTCATAGATGTGGACGCACCCCAGAATAGAATTCCAGAATCTGGATGTCTAGGAATAGCCTGAAGGTTAGAGTAGTAGGCTAGGGCTGGAATAAGCCGGGATTCACCGTGCCACAGCTGCTATCATCGTGACTGTGCGGTCTTGGGGATGGTGGAGCGCCATCTTATCTACACCCTCTGGATGTTTCTCAGCCAAAGCATGCCTGGAGCAGGTCTAAACATAGACCATGACTCTGGACGTCCAGTATGTTTCTCAGCCAAAGTGTGCCTGGAGCAGTTCTAAACGTAGACCACGACTCTGGATGTCCAGGATGTTTCTCAGCCAAAGCGTGCCTGGAGCAGGTCTAAACATAGACCACGACTCTGGACGTCCAGGATGTTTCTCAGCCAAAGTGTGCCTGGAGCAGGTCTAAACATAGACCACGACTCTGGACATCCAGGATGTTTCTCAGCCAAAGCGTGCCTGGAGCAGGTCTAAGCGTAGACCACGACTCTGGACGTCCAGGATGTTTCTGAGATCAGGCAGTGACATCCAGGTTCTTGGGAACGTGACGACCAAGCCTCTACAACGCCCCTATTAGACTTGGACATCCACCGTCTTGGCTTCTAAAATGCCTCTGGAGACATCTCTGTGCTTTGGATGTCTCTATGCTTGTTGCCTGATGTCCAGAGCATGAATAGGGCTAAAATAACCTCCTTTATACTTCAGATCATGTTGGTCCTGGCCTCTTTTTTTGGTTTCATCTTTTCAATCTTCTAATTTCTTTTTCAGTGTTTCCTCTCCATTTTCCATTTATTTGGTCTTCTTCACTTCCTCCCTACATGTGTCTCTGACATTGATCTTTCTTTTTCATTTCATGTTCTCCATTTCTGCTCTTATCTGCTTATAGCTTTAGCCTGTCCGAAACCTTCATCTCCTCAGTTTTCCTCTCCATCACCCCCTCAAATGTGTTTCGCCCCTCACTTATCTCCATCTGCCTGAGACTTTTTCTCTCTCTCCCCACATCCCTTCCGCTCCTGCCCCATCTCTGGCACCTTCCAAAATGGCACTGGTCTCGTGGTGTTGTCCCCTAGCGATAGCACATGACGATCTGTGGCACTGGCATCATTTAGCCATCAGGGGGCCTGAAGAAGGGGGGCAGGGGGGATTGCATGCCACTGTCTCAGAGGCACCTCTGATAGCTTGGTTACATGATGGCGGTGTTATTTGCAGCCATTGGTGATTTGGACAGTCAGCTCGCGCTCTGGCTGTTTCTTGTCGCCTTGCCTTCTCTTCACCCCGATTCTGCCTATACCCGCTTCTAATGCATGAAATGAAGATAGCATGGGAAATTGCCATACTGCCTGCATTTCATCTGTGTTAGATGTCAATGCAGCATAATAGCATGGTCTGTCTGCTGCACTGGCAGCTAACACAGGTTACTAAGCATGCCCTTAAGAGTGTGTGAGATGCAATTTGGCTCTAAGTGCTGGGTTTTTTTTAGTGCCATCAAGTCAGTGTTGACTCATAGTGACCCAGCTACCTCTGGGTTTTCTTGGCAATGTATCACTGGAAGTAGATTGCCAGCCTTTTCTTCCAAGGCAATGGAGGGTAAAGTGACTTGCCCAAAATCACAAGGCGCATCAGTGGGAATCAAACCCTTGATCTTCTGGGTACTAGGCATTTGCTCTAACTACTAGGCTACTCCTCCACTCTGAGTACTGTAGAGATCTGGAAATCTTTAATAATAGGTTTGAAAGAAAATCAACATATTTCCAGGAAAATATGTAGAAATGAACCTTTATTTTTCAAAATTAGCTAGGTTTGAACAACCTTTTGGAAATTTTCTCAAATGTTATAGATTGGTGTTTGGTACAAAATATGAAAAAACCTGCATGATCATACTAGCAAATTCAAAATTCATTCAGACTTCCATAGCTAATTATAGCTAATTAATATGCTGAAATCCAACTTTCCAAAGAAACTGAAGGAAGCTGAAATCCACCTGCTTCAAATTCAACCTTAAATTGCCCGAGCATCCCTATTCTTCAGTTTGAAGGGATTTAGATTTTTGTTAGCATACTAGCTTAATTAGCATTTATAAAGTCATACAAAACTTTTATTTCTTGGTTTTCTCCATCATTGTTAATTAATTATGGGCTAATATTCAAAAGGACCTATCCATTTAGCAGAAAATGAGATCGTTTTGGGGATAGCTGTGTATAAGTTAAGCAAACCTTTTCATCCTGATGCAGAACTAATTCTTAAGAAGCAAGTTTGAAATGCAGTACTGTCGGCAATATGCTTATGAAGTACATTTAAATAACCAGCCTAACAGCTTTTTTGAACTATTTTTAATACCTTCCTTATAATTGAAATAAAGCAAAATGGACTATGTTTGAAATATGAATTTAAATAGATTCATTCAAAATACAGTTTGACAAAAAGAATCCTTTATAAGAGGATTTAAGATCTACGTATGGAGATAATTTTGTAACCCTCGGTTGACTTATTTAGGTGGATTAACTCTATGAATAGTCAGCAATATTCAGTCACTATTTGTATAGCTGTGAGTTTAATTTAGGAAAGCAAAAAGACTGTGCTAAATTAAACTATTTGGCTAAAACAGATACCGGCTGAATTTTCCACTATCCATAGAGCGACAGCAGTCACTGCTGTCCGCATATATACAGTGTTACTTGCTATCCAAATAGCGGTGCTTAATTTATCTGGCTAATTTAACTGCTGCGACTGGTGTTTAAGAAAATGCTGACTCTGCTTGAATATTGACAATTAATACAAAATTAATATTCAGTAAATATTCTTTGCATTTCCAGCTCATTTGGGTAGCGGATAATAAGGAATTATTTGCACCAACAATGCAGGATTTTTCCTTATTTTCTGACTATCTTCTTTGTTCCAGAGCTTTTCCATCATATCCAACTATATTTAAATGATGAAGGGCCGGCCCAGTGACTCAGTAATAGCTCTGCATAGAAATCTGGGTTGAATTCCCAGCTTGGATCTTTTGTTTCTCAGGTTAGCTGGGGCCGGCGATGTCATGGAGTCAGGGTCTACTCTACAGCAACTGAGAGCAGGGAGTCATGGGGATTGCAGAGTTTAGTACTTGGTATGAAGGAGCAGAGTGGATAGGCTGTATGGTCTTTATCTGTCAGCTGTTTCTCTCTTTCTGGAGTTAGGACCCATGACTGCGCATTTACCAAAGGAACACTGTTGCATGGCCTCTGACTGAGGACTGTTGCTGCAATGACTGGACTATTAAAACAACAAGGAAGCAGAGATTGCATAGAGCGGAGGTTCTCCCCCCAGACCAGTCAGGCTTTCAGGATATATGCAATGAATACACATAAGATTGATCTGCATGTACTGCCTCCATTGGATGCAAATCTATCTCATGCATATTCATTGTGAATATCCTAATAACCCGATTAGCCTAGGGGGCACCGTAGGTCTGGGATGAGAATCACTGGCATAGAGGAAATAGTTCTCTGGTATTTGGAAATGAAGGCCTGTGGAATCACATCCTTTTCTTGATTCTCACTGAATCGGAAAAAGGAGCAAAGTGAAAGCATATTGGGCCCAATTTTGAACTGGGCGGTACTATGTGCCGTGTCAGTGCATAGCCCGCCTCCTTCTGCCTAACCTGGATTTTCAGTGTGGGGTTATATGCAGCCATACAACCCGGAAGCCACAGGAATCAGGTGGGTAGCACCGATTTTTGAAAAACCTCACCTATCTTTAAGGCACAGAGGGCTAAGTGGGTAGCATCAAAAACCAGTGCTACCCAGTTATCCCTTTCCTCCACCCCTGCTCTGCCCCGGAACACCCCTACACACCCTGACACTAACCGCATAGCATTTGGGCGCGTTAGCGACTTATTCGGGATTTTCAAAGGGACACTACCCATGTAGGTGCCCTTTGAAAATCCCGGATAAAACATTTACATGGGTAACTAGGGCAGTTACCCATGTAAATGCCTTCCAAAATTGGGCCCATTATTATTATAAAAAATGGCTAAAAATAGGGTCCCACAGTAGCATGCTTAGAATAATTAACATGAAACCGCTTTTTTCTCATTCTCTGGAATTGAGATGCAGGGGAATGGGTAAATTCTTTCAGGGAGATCATGAGTGGGCATCTCATGTAGATTCAATAAATTGATTGGAGATACTGGAATACAGATACAAATGAAAAGAAAGTGTACTCAGTGTAAGCTGTCCTTCAGCTGACTGATGCAGAACTATTTGTCAGTTTTGCAGTAGAATTCCCATTGCAGCACATCGACCATCATCAAGATGCATGTCCAGAAAACAAGAATAAACGTGGCATTCAAAAAGTTCAAATAACCACATCATAATACTTCTTGGCAAGTTTCTCCCATCAAAAAGCTAATTTGCAATATTAAAACTTCTGTATGATATAAATTGTATATCTTTTCAGAGGTTGAAGGGAGCCATAATAAAAATACAAATACTGTACATCACTGTTATTGCATTATGGAGGTGATTTTAGGAGGGTTAGGTGCCATTTATGTGTGCAAAAAAGCTGATTGGCAAGTATAAATGGGCATAGACGTGTAAGTAGCAATTTTAGAAAAGGTGCTCAATACACGTGGATGAGGGCAGCACTCAGATTTCAAGGAGGCATGTTGTGGATGTGGTTTGGGTGGGCCTTCAAAGTATACCTGTTTTCCATATTTTAGAACCACTATACTGTACACATGGAAGAATTTCCATACCAGCATTTCCAACTGTCTACTAACTTCTTGCCTTGCCCCAGGTTTTGGAGGAGAGTTAGAGGTGGAGAATTCTGCTATCTCTCTTGTGTTCAAAACCACCTAAAAATGCCAAAGGTTCAGAGCTCAGCTCCTTAATAGGCTGCCCTTGGAGGTGCACTTTGTACTAGCAAAATCACCACTTATATGTGTAAGTAGCCCTACTTGCATGCGGAAAGCCCCGAGGGCTGGCATTCTTGTTTTGAATGTGATTTTTAAAATAGCCATCCGCACTATGCATGTATTTTTTTTTTGTGCCGGTATATATATTTTATAAAAGGCTCCACGCTTAGAAAACTTTTTATAAAATATTATCACAGGTTTGCATGCTCAGACCTAAACATCTGTTTTCCGACCTCGTAAACAAATTTAGGATGCACATCGCCTGTTTCTTCAGTTACAGTCGTGTCTTACTGAAAATCTTCCAGTTTCCTTTAGGTGAGCTGCCCAACTCCACCAAGTTCCCACATAGACTGAGCTGTAAAGTCTGTATTTTATTAACAGGTAGATGCTGCCGAATACTGCTGTCATTCCTACCAAAGAAAGTCCCATATTGATGACCTGCAATTAAAGAATAAAATTCAAGTTTTGCTTGATATGGGATTGGTACTTTTTCACTCATGCTTATTGATTTAACATGTGTTAATTCATAGGTTAACATGCATTAATTTGATTTAGTGTGCATTAAACCTTTTAAGGCACGCTAATGAACTGTGTGCACACTAATGAATGTATCTCTCTAATTACCACAACACAAAATTTTATTAAAAAGGATTTTATTAAAAAGGATTCCTTATTGTTCACCTAACAGGGATTCATGTTCCAAATTACCAAGATGACAAAAATTAGAAAAAATTGATGCAGAGGAAGGACAGCAATAGTTAAGGAATATGCACAAATATTATGTGAAAAAAGTATTTTTCTATATAGTTTTAGAAAAAAAGAAGGAAGGGGCAACCAGGATGCAACCCGTAGGCTATAATTTCCTAGAAACCAACTGTATCAATGCTGGCAGAGTACTGATAAGGAGAAAAGGAGCAAGGTGGGGAGGGGGCGGGTGAAATAATGGAAGCACGTACCTAGAGACAGCACAGGCTATGGGATGGCTAGGAGGGAGCAAAATATTCTTTTTTAAAATGCCAGTTTGAAAAAAATCTCCCCTCAGACAAGAAAAATCCCTAGTAAGAGTCATGTAAGGATTTGCCTCAGGGAGCATAGTATAATTCAAAGTACACAAGTGTATTAGTCTCATTGCGATGGGGTATACAGAGTAGGAAGTTACCCGTTCCTCTCCTAAGGGAATTTCAGCAGTCTACCTTAAAAACGTCTAAGCTCAGAGTTCAGGGCTAGGAGGGAGTGGCTCAGGCAGAGAGATTAGGAAGCCGGTTGTCTGCATAAGGGAGGAGGGAGGCCTGTGGAGACAGAAAGGTCTCTCCATGCAGGGCTGGGAGAGGAGTTCAGCTGTAAGGTAGGCGGTTTAGGAACTGGAAACCATATTCTTAAATAATGAAGCCTAAGTAACTGCCTGGACTTTGAAATGAACTAAATTCTGACTTTGATTTGTGGGTCGGGGGAAGGGCACTGAGAACCCAGCCTGTGAAAGCAACAGGCTGGGGAATGAATGCAGTGTAAGCTGAAGGACAATAAAAGGAAAGTTTTGTTTGGCCCCACATTGTTGTTGGGGTAATATTATATGAGCCCTTACCACCGTATGCCATGCTATAACACATGTAGTGGTAGCTTGGGGATTTCCTCTCACCATCTGAGAGGTAAAATCCACATATTTCCAGGGCTGTGCCTCTCTGCAGCAGGGCAGGAGTTTTGCTTGTTTGCTGTTTGTATGGGCTAAGAGGGTTAGCCTCGCCCTATCTATGGAGCTGGAAAAAAAAGTCTAGTCAGTGCAAGATAGGCAGTGTTTTGTTTGGCTGCTAGAGGCCGCTAAACATTTGTTGGAGCTGGAAAGTTGAAGAACTAATTCAGCTTCAGAAGAGTGAGCTGTGGTTGTATTTTGCAAGTGAGCAGTGACAAGCTAGAAAGGAGCAGCTCTTCCAGATGTTGGTAGAAGGGCAGCAACTACAACAACATCAGTATCAGGTGTAGAATCTTGTTCAGGTACAGGGGGAGCTACAGAGGAGTTCCTTGGCTCAGTTGAGCCAGCCTCTACAGACACCGCAACTCCACCCTCCAGCACAAACGCTAATTAAAATGATGCCTGAAGATGAACCTGATCACCTTTTGGTGAATTTTGAGTTAACCACTTGCATGGCCGAGTGGCTGGAGGCGACATGAACTACTTGTTTGGGGAATCTGCTAGCAGGTAGCAGTCAGGCTATACTCCAGGATGCCAACCCAGATGGGTGAGATACATATACAGCTGTTAAGGATGCAGTACTGGAACAGGCTGGCTTACACCAGAGGCCTACAACCAGCGCTTCAGAAAGGGGGGACTCCAGATAGAAGAGAGCTCTCAGAGTTTCAACTGAAGGATCCTGCATGAAAGTGGCTACAACCTGAGGGAGAGATCGGGCCTGAGATGGTCAAGAATGTACTATTGGAGTAAGTTTTAGAGGGTTTGACTGCCCCAATAAAGTTTACACTGGAGAAGACACTGGAAATAGCGGAAGGCTATCATGAAGCACAGCTGGTGACTGGAGCGGACAGTGAGAAGGGAAAGAAGTCACTCATTAGCTCAGGAGGATGGAAGGGGAAGCTAGTGGATGTTGGCTCCCATGTTTCGAACCCTAGTCATCTTCTAGGCAAGGGCATGGGCCAGTCACAACTCTTTCACGTTTTAGGTGTGGAGCCCGGGGACACTTTGCCTGGGAATATCTCCTGGGTATGGAGGAACCAATGGATGTCAGCCTAACTACCCCTTAGACCTGTGCTTTTGTGGACACTCCCCACCCAGGTGCACCAAACTTTGTGATTCCAGTGGAGCTTGAGAGGACCCACCTCCAAGCCTTGGTAGACTCAGGGAGTGTGAGGACCCTCATTTGCCGAGAAACTGTAAGCCAATTTCTGATCGATTATGCAAAGACTGTAACACTGGCCTGTGTGCATGGAGACCAGAGGCAATATCCAACGGCACGGGTTTTGCTCAAGACTCCGGCAGGGCATGACATGTTCAAAGTCGTAGTGCTGCTCTGGCTCTTATATCCAGTAGTGATCGGTCAAGACTACCCAAGCTTCTGGGCGATATTGGCCTGGCTAACTGATTACTCCGCTAAGTTGAACCAGGAATGTTCCTGGAGGTTTTCCCCCTAGAAGATCCAGATCTGTATATCAAGAATCCAAAGACTGCTAACTCCTGGAGTGAGCATTGCCAGGAGAAGCTACTCTGCTGCTAGAATCTGGGCATGGCTATAGAAGAGGGGTCCAGAGAGGAAGAGCCTAGTGAAGAAAACCCTGGGGATAGCTCAAGTCCCAGTGGTAGTAACCCAAACAAACTAGCCCCCCTCCCAGAATGGAGGCCAGAGGGAGACAAAGGGAGGTTCAGGAGGGCCCAGCAAGAGGAGGAGTCCCTTAAATATGCCTGAGAGTGGGTCATGGAAGTAGATGGGGTTCCAGTAGGCAGTGGAGACTCCCCTAGGAAAATCTTTCCCTATTTTGTACTAAAGGAATATTTGTTATACAGAGTGGCCGAGGGTTCCCTAGAGGGGGAGGAGGCAGAATAACTGATAGTGCCCCAACTTTATTATCACCAGATGCTATTGTTTGCGCATAGCCATTTGTTAGGGGGACATCTGGGGGTGGAAAAAACAATAGAGCGTATTTTAGCTCAATTTTTCTGGCCTGGGGTCCATAAGCAGGTGCAGGCATATTGCAAGTCATGCCCCACCTGCCAACTTCACAAGTCAGACCTGCCCCTCTAGTGCCTGCGCCCATTATTGAAATCCCATTCAAAAGAGTGGCCATGGACCTAGTAGGGCCCCTGGAGCAAACCACCCAAGATAACAAGTATATTTTATTCATAAATGGACTATGCTACCAGATATCCAGAGGCCATCGCTTTGAGAAATATGAAGACTATTATCATCGCAAATGCCCTCTAGGAAGCCTTTTCTCGTGTGGGAATATCCATGGAAATCCTCACAGACCGAGGAACACCCTTTGTATCCAGGGTGATGAAACAAGTTTGTGCCTTGTTGATGGTTAAAATGCTGTGAATATCAGTATATATCAGTATATCACTCACAGATGGCCTCATTGAGCGATTCAATAAAACTCAGAAGCAGATGCTAAAAAATGTGTATGCAGGAGGATGGGAAGAATTGGGATATTCTCCTTCCTTACTTGATGCTGCATCCGCGAGGTGCCTCCGAGTTCCATGGGATTTTCACCTTTTGAAATGCTCTTCAGAAGCCAGCCAAGAGGCATATTAAACGTGGGGAGGGAAACTTGGGAAGAGAAACCCCGTCCTGGGCCTAATCTGGTGTATTTCATAAAGACAAATAGGCTCCTATATGTCTTTATAAAATAGGCTTGGCATAGGCACCTTTTTGGACTGCTCACGTGGGCGCCCTGTTATAAAATTATACCCCATTGTTCGGGGGATGGGGGGAATTGGGGCCACCAGGCCACCAGAGATTTTATTTTTGTCAGAAGGTCACTGTCTGGGAGGGGTTACTGGCCCCTTGACATTGTGCCAATGCCTGGATCATCTGAGCTGAAGTGTCAAACTTCACCTTAGATGACCCCGTTTGTCTGAGGGACAGCCTGCCAAATTTACACCGACTTCTATGTGCATGTATTTGGCTTGTCCTCCCAGTGCTGACTTTCTGCACACTGGTTAATTTGTATATTGTATCACAGCACAAAATGTCAGCATTAACTCTAGCACGGGGTCTCTGCATTGGCCTGTTTGTCTCTGGCAGCGGCAGTTGTGACCCATCACTGTTGTTTTCTCTCTACAAGCAACAAAAACTTTGCAGCACACTTGTGGTTGGTTGCTGCAGCACGTCAGCTAGGAACCTCTGGTTTAAACTACTCAGTTGATAAAGACACACAGCTTGTGTCTTTGGGTCTCATGCTACACCTGACGTATATAATCTTCAAAGACCAGACTCCCGCTACCCCTGTTGTTAAATTACAAAGAAAAGCAGACACATCTAACATCAGAAAAACAGCAGGAAAAAAGCATCGCTTCACCTTATGTACATGGTAGCAATGACAATAGTTACTCCAACATTGTACATAGTTTCTGTAAGATAGCTCCATATGTTAACTTTACATAAGTTATCATGTTCAATGTAAAGTGTTCTCAGTTGTTCTATGTAAACCGCGCCTGATCTCCAGAAGGGGCGGTATATAAAAACTTGTTAAATAAATAAAAAAATAAAATAAAATAAAAACTGTATTTCAGAACCATCTAGGCTAACCTAATGCTCTGAGTGTGGGTTAGGAACAGAGAAGCCAGGGCTCACATCCTGCTGCTGTTATAGCTGACATTGTGCTGAGTACTAGGGATAATATAGTGCTTTCTTCTCTGCACCCTTTGGTTCTCTTTCAGCTAAAACAAGCACTTTTCAGATTGCTTGTTTGTTGCTATTTGGGTCTGGGAGCAAGACTAAAGTTAGACATGATGCCAGACATCCAGGATCCTGGGAACTCCCTGATCACGCCTCCTGGTTTCCAGAAATGCCCTGACCACGCCTCCTCCATACCGCCACCCTCCCCTCCCCCCCACCCCCCCAGTTCAGATTTGGATGTCCTCAAGCTGGGGACATCCTCAGAGCTGGCTTTTAAAATGGCTCTGGAGACAATTTTTGTACTTTGGACACCTCTGTCTTTCTGATGTTCAAAGCACGAATAGGGCTTCTAAAATGACTCCCATAGTGTTTACATGCAAACTTTAGAATATATGTATGTAAGTGTCTAAATTAGCCTAGGAAATGTCTGCATGCCAGGTGTACATGTATCTGCATAAATTCCATAGTGTAATTTTCAGACCAGAGATACGCATAAGCTTTCATTGTGAAAATTTCCCAAACAGGGTAACGTGTATGTAGCATATATACGTCCACACCATTATAAAATGATGCCTCTGAGGTAATTTTATAAAGTTTTTTTCCATATGCAAATAGCTTTATAAATCTGCATGGCCAAATACCAGCAAAACTATGCATATTTACATGCAGCAGCATAGTGACACAGTATATGATGGCACATAAAGACCAGTATGGTCCATCTAATCTGCCCAGTAAAGTGACTAGAGTGGTTGTAACCGCCGCTTTGTACAGGTCACCCCCCCCCCCCCCTCTATGCCTGTGTTTAGGGTTGTACCTGCTGCTCCATGCAGGTACCCACCCCCCTCTACTTATTGAAGTATAAAAGATATTTAAGTTTCATCCTCTTGCTATAAAGGGATCCACTGTGTCTGCCCCATGCCATTTTGAATTCTGTCACTATATTTGCCCCCAACACCTCCATCGGGAGGGCATTCCAAGCATCCACCATCCTTTCAATGAAAAAGTATTTCCTGATGTTGCTTTTAAATTTCTCACCTTGCAGCTTCATTGTATGCCCACTAGTATTTCAGCTTCTCCATCTTTGAAAAAAGGTTTGTCCGTTCATTAATACTCCTTAAGTATTTAAAGGTCTGCATCATATCTCCCCTGCAGGGCTGTATCGATAATGAAATGCGCCCTGTGCGACTTGCACATTGGGCGCACGCCCCCCCCATCACCTCCATCTAGCCACTTATGGGGGTGGGAGAGAAGAGGTGCGCACCCGATGTGCAAGTCGCCGGCACGCTAAGCAGGTCTGGTCCTTCCCGGAGGGACCAGACCTGCTTAGGGTGCGCGAGAAGGCTTAAGGGGTGCATTTCGGCTGTCTGCCGTTGCCTGCCGCTGAGAGAAGAAAAAGTGGTGGCGGCAGGCAACGGCAGACAGCCGAAATGTGCCCCTTAAGCCTTTGTGCCCTGTGCAGCTGCACCGCTCGCACAGGGCTAGGTACAGTCCTGCTCCCCTGTCCCTCCTCTCTTCTAGAGTATACATATTTAGGTCTTCAAGTCTCTTCTCATAGTCATTTTGGTCAAATCACTTTGGTCGCCTTCCTCTGAACCATTTCAAGTTTTTTTATATCCTTTGTGAGATATGGTCTCCAAAACCAAGCACAATACTCCAAGTGAGGCCTCACCAGCGACTTGTACAGTTGCATTGATATTTCCTCCTTTCTGCTGGTTATTCCTCTCTATATCCTTCTGGTTTTGGCTATCGCCTTGTCATATTGTTTAGCCATTTTGAGATCCTCAGACACTAGCACTCCAAGGTCTCTCTCCTGGTCTGTGTACACTAACTTCTCTCCCTCAATCGCATACAATTCCTTTGGATTTCTGCATTCCAAGTACATGACTCTGCACTTCTTTCCATTAAATCTTAATTGCCAAGCATTAGAACATTTGGCTTACTGCAATTCCACTTCCTTTATCTCCTCCCATTCTGCCAACTTCTCTTTCAGGTACTTTACCATTTTACTGAAGTCAGCGTTTTGAAGTCTAGGACTTTGAGTTTGCTGTGATTGGACTCTGCCTTGGCTTTTACTTCAAACCACACTGTGTTATGATCACTGCTGCTCAAATGGGCTCCCACCCAGAGATTCGACACATTGTTTACAAAGCCTCGGTAGCGGTTTCTGATCGTTATCGGAGCCGCGGCTTTTTAAACAAGCCCCATTATCTCCATTGATGAGTACTAAATCCAGCATCAAACTTTCCCTGGTTGGTTCCATCACCATTTGTCTGAGCAGTGTTTCTTGGAAGGCATCCACAATCTTTTTGCTTCTTTCCAGATTTGCATATACTCCAATCCACATCTGGAAGATTAAAGTCACACAATATGATTATTCTCACTTCATTGCTACCTTTGCAATATCAATGATCAAGTCTTTATCCATTTCCTCAGTTTGAGTTGGAGGCCTGTAGACTACAGCAGTATGGATGACAGTGCTATTTCCTCTTTCCAACACAATCTACAGTGCTTCTTCTTTTCCCCATGTCCCCTGCATTTCAGCAGCTTTAATATTCCTTTTGACATATAGGACTCCTCCTCCTTTTCTGCACAACACACATTGATGTTCTCTGGAGCTTAGTTTGGACTGAACAGGATGGAGGTGAGACTTACTCATGTATTTACTAAAATATGCAAGTCCACACATAGGGGCACATTTCCAAAGAACCGCACTGGTAATGCACGTGTGGGCTGCATTCCCAGAGCGAGGGGTCAGTAGTAACTGCTGGGAGCATGTGCTTGCATCCCCCTGCAGGCCCAGACTGTGGCACTGCGCAAGCTACCTCAATGGGTGGCGTTGGTTGCACCCATGCTACCATCATCAGGTGTGGTTAGGGTGGGTCACTCATGCTTGTGATAGTTTTGATGTGCGGAGAATGCTCATGCACCGCCCATGTCCCTCCTCGACCTCGCCCAAACACGTGTTCCCAGGGTAGTGCAGGCTTTTTAGCACATGGGCCGGTGCTACTTTTTAACATGGCGCTGAAACCGTACACTAATCCCACGCTACCCTGGTAGCGTGGTTTAATAAATATGCCCCATAGAGCCTGATTTTATAACAGGATGCCTATGTGAGAAGTCAAAAAACATGTCTATATTTGAAGTCCATTTTAAAAAGGTACCATGTTCTTTTATACAGTAGTCTCCCAGACCCAGTCCCAGTAGTGAGAAAATGCTGACACAAACATTCACCCTGGCTCTAAAGTAAATATGTGCCTGTATTCCTCGAGGGTAATTTTATACCAGGACATCAGGGATAGGCACTTACGTATCTTTATAAAACACTAGTATATGTGGCAGAGATGGTGCCTTGCATGTAGGTGCGATCACTTGCTCTCGCTCATGAGCAGGTGTCACTGTTTGTGTGTACTTTATACACATACACACACGTGTTGTTGATAACTACCGTCGAGTCGGTGTTGACTCATAGCAACCCTCTGGACAGTTGTCCTAAACTGTGCTCAGTCTTCAGTCAGGTGGCTCATTGTTGACAGAGTGGCACCCATAGCTGCTGTAATTGTATTGATCCATCTCATTGCTGGCCTTCCTCTTTTGCATTGGCCTTCCACCTTGCCAAGCATGATGTCTTTCTCTAATGATCTCTGTCTTCGCATGATGTGTCCAAAGTATGAAAGTCGAAGTCTTGTCATCTGAGCTTCTAAAGAAAGCTTAGGTTTGATCTCTTCTAGTACTGACTGGTTTGTGCTTCGGCAGTCCATGGTATACACAGTATTCATCGCCAGCACCATAATTCAAAGATATCAATTTTCTTCCTGTCTATCTTTTTCACTGTCCAACTTTCGCATCCATATGACGTTATTGAAAATGCCATAGCTTGAATGAGTCAAATCTTTGTATGAAGAGAGACATCTCTGCTCTTGAGAATCTTGTCTAGTTCCTTCACAGCCATTCTGCCAAGAGCATCAGATTTCTTGACTGCTTGTTATTTCTTTATTGATAGTTGATCCACGTAAGTTAAAGCTGTCCACTATTTTGATTTCTTCTCCATCATGAACTTTTTGATTTTGCCAGTTGTTAGGATCTTTGTCTTCTTTACATTAAGGTGCAGGCTCATTTTAAGACTATGTTCCTTGATCTTGAGAAGCAAATATTTCAGATCATCTTCACTTTCAGCCAATAATGTGGTATCATCAGCATAGCAAAAGTTGTTAATGAGTCTTCCATCAATCTTCACACCTCGGTTGTCTTCATACAGTCCTGCTTCTCTGATTTGTTCTGTATAAATTAAACAGGTAGGGTGAAAGTATGCAGCCTTGTCATACATCTTTCCTGATTTTAAATCATTCTGTTTCTCCTTGTTCCGTTTGAACTGTTGCTTCTTGATCAATGTAAAGATTGTGCAAGAGCTATCAGATGTTCTGGTATACCCATGCTTCTTAATGTGGCCCAGAGTTTCTCAGGTTTACACAGTCAAAAGCCTTGCTGTAGTAAATAAAATACACATCCTTTTGGTATTCTTTTGTCTTTTCAAGGACCCATCTCACATTTGCGATGCCTCTCGTTCCTCACCCCTTCCTGCCTTGCACTTCAGGCAGTTTTCGTTCCAAGTATGGTTCCAGTCTCTGCTGAATAATCTTGTGCAGAATCTTGTTGGTATGTGGGATCAAAGCAACTGTGCGATAATTTACACAGTCAGTTGAATCACCTTCCTTTAGTATTAGTATAACACAGATCTTTTCCAGTCAGTTGGCCATGATGTTGTCTTCCATATTTCCTGGCAGAGCCTTGTAAATATGGCAACAGTTACATCAGATTGCTGTAATACTTCAGTGGGAAAGCCATCAATGCTCAGTGCTTTGTTCTTTAATAAGGCTTTCAATGCTGCTTTGACTTCTTTCATCACCAATGATTCCAGATCATTGGTCCACTTGATCTTTATCATATAATGACTCTGTATATTCTTTCCACCTTTTCTTGATCTTCTCAGCATCATTCAGCATAGAACCTTGGACATCTTGTAACATTCCAATTTGAGGCTGGAATTTTTTCTTTAACTCTTGTAGCTTTAGGAAAGCCAATCTTGTTCTTCCTCTAATACCTCTAATAGTTTCTGCTTCTATTTCCTTGCATGTGTCATTGTTGTACTTCTCCTTGTCTTGTCTTGCTGCATATTGGAAATCTGAGTTATGCGTTTGCCTCTCTTTCTCCTCTGGCTTTAGCTTCTCTGCTTTTCTGGGCAATTTTCAGAGTTTCTTCGGTCATCCATTTTGGCCTTAGATTAAGGTATTTTATCATCTATGCCTGTGTTTGAAAACTGTGCCCGTGCTCTGCCCAGAACACGTCCCCTCCCCAATCTTCACTTACTGACATAGTATACCTCATATGCTCCAAGCGCGTACTTTTATGCCAGATGGTATTTTATAAGAGGCCGTTTACTTGTACATGTGGTCACCTATGTGCAGGAACAACTTTATAAAATTGTGTCCTATATGTATACTCGGGGGGGGGGGGGGGAGGGATATATCACGACTCCTGCCCTGATGCACCCAAACTATACCCTTGGAATGTGTACATGTGGTGTGCATATTGGTATGCACCATCTTGTCAGCATATGCAGGTATACCGCCACATAGTCTAATAAAAGATCTTCTCCACAAGAAAAGCTTTACACATATAAAACTACCCAGAGAGTACAGACACACAGGTATGCCTTCTTCAGACAAACTGTAAACTTGTCTAGGTGCTTTCCTATGCTACTGGAGCTGACTCGGGGGGTTATTTTATAAAGGTACATAGGTGCCTATATTGTCCTTATAGAACAGACTTAAAATAGGCTTAAAATAGACATGCCACGTAATTGTCCTGTACATTCAAATAAACAATCATCATAATAAGATCAAATCCTGAATGTCCAATACATTCTTTAGCAATTCATTTCAATGCACACAGCATTGTTTTAAAATAATCCCCAAAATAGTTGAATTGTCAGTGAGCAGCAGCACCAGTCATCAAGGCTTGAATCTATCATTTCTTTTCATTTTTAATTTTTTCTCAAGCCCTTTTGGTATTATTTCCTAGTGTGTTACATTCAGGGGCGGTAGGTATTAGGTTAGGTATATCAATTAACAAAACACATTTGATGCATTTTGGGCTAACCTTCTTTTGCCATTTCCACTGCTGTACCACTTCATGGTATCGTCTTCTGCTAAAAGTGACCTAGATCAGATTAAGAAAAGGCATAAGTGGATATTTCTGGAGGCTAAAGAACATCCCTGAAGACAAAGCAGAGGGATCTTACCATTGTGTAGAGTGGAATAATGGTGGAAGGCATGATCACATGCAGGAGATTGTCTAAATACTTCCGGAAAAGGAACCATTTAGAATTGACATGTTCACGCATCTGAAAAACAGCAACAGCACGAAAGATAGAACAAAGAAAAGATTATCAATGAATGCATGATATATTTTAAACTGAAAGTTCTATGTTCCGCTGGGCAATCACCACGTAAAGATATCCTGGTAAGCAATCCTGATACCTTTTAACAGATTTTCAACTGCATTGTCCATTTAAAGGGCCTATTTAATAACTTGCACTAAGGTTTTGTACTTTATACGCCTTAACAGACAGTGATAAAGTGCATTAAGTAAAAAAACCTTTGCGATAAGCATTGGGGGTGTTCCCAGATCTTCAGGGAGGCAGCCATGCAGCTAATGCAGAGAAATAGTCACTCCTGTGCATTACAAGATGACTGCTAACTAATTTTCCTGCTAAATTGCGTGGGAGTCCTCTGCCCTCATTGCTGCTGGTAGGGGCTGGTGCTGCGATACTGCTTTTTTCAGTCGCGAGTGGCAGGAAGATCCACAATCTGACCGTGGACCCGCCTGCTCCTCGTGATTGACAACGTAGCATCGTAGCAACGTGGGTGGAGGAATCCCACGCAGCTTAGTGGGAAGGTTAGCTATACCCTGAAGAAGGTGATGTTAACGCAGAACAGTAATCTGCCACATTCGCAGTTAGCATATGCCTGTAATGATTGCAAAGTGCAGCCCCCACCTGTCTCCCACCCATTCCTCACCCTCTTAATAGAAATGCAGCAGTTAATGCGTGCAAACTGTTAATACAATATGGTAACTGTTTCTGGAGCTTGTTACCTGTTAGCAGAGGTTAAAACCCACGTTAAACACCGAACACAGCTGTTAAATAGCCCCACAGAGGAAGCACTAAGTGTAGAGTCCTTTATTGAAATAGGTAAGTTATCTCTATAAATTAGGGCAGCTGAAGAAAGATAAGTGGATAGCGCTAAATATCGGTGCTATGTGCTTTTCTTTTAGCTACACTCTTGGAATTCCTTCTCTTAAATTAATAACCTTTTATTAATATGTCCAGCAAAAGTTATGTGTTTGCCGGAGCCAACTTAAAAGATTTATGTGGTTAAGGCTGAAGTTAACTACATGTGAAGTGGGGTTGTAGAAGGGATGTCCAGGAAGAATATCGGACGTGCAGAGCACAATGTTCAAAACTCCGAGGGAGTGGCAGAAGTGAAGGGAGGCACATATAAGTGCCGCCTGAAATCACTACATCTCCACCCTGAAAAATGAAAGTCCCAGTAACCAGTTCTGAAGACAGATCCCTGCGCAGATAGAAAGGATGGGTACTGCACAGGTGTAGGTCATTTTACAAATGTAGATGTCCCCGAATTGCACAGCCTCACAACCGGTATTGGATGTGCTAGCAGGGGTATTTCCGAAGGGGGATAATTATGTTATGAGACTTGCACATCCTGGCCGACCATTTCAGTGCGGCAGTGGATCAGCGATACATTTGAAATATTTATTTACTTGCGGGTTTCTTCAGGCAGGTAAGTTATATCCATGTTCAGGAGAGGTATAGGCATGGGCATCTCACTGTGCCATTCTGAAATTACACCATGAGGTGCATCTTTTTTGCTCCACCCAGACCATGCCTCTACCATGCCTCCATGCTACATGGACATTCTCGAGCTGGGGATGTCTATATATCCGGCTTCTACTACTACTACTACTAATCATCATTTATATAGTGCTGCAAGGCCTACGCAGCGCTGTAGAGACACATATAAAAGACGATCCCTGCTCTTCCGAGCTTACAATCTAATCAAGACAGACAGTACAATAGATGAGAACAAGGGTACAGTAGGGAAGGGTAATGAGAGAAGGAGAAGAAAGGATTAAGCTCCAAAAGCGGCCTGAAAGAAGTGAGCCTTTAGCATTGATTTGAAAAGGGAGAGATGAAACCTGACATAAAGATACAGGTAGTTTGTTCCAGACATACGGAGCAGCAAGGTGAAAGGACCGAAGTCTGGAATTGGCTGTTGAAGAGAAGGGAATAGGGAGAAGAAAGACAGAGAGAGCGGAATTCACAAGAAGGGGTGTAGAGAGAGAGAGAGAAGAGAGGAAAGGTAGTGAGGAACAATAGAATGAATGTACATATAGGTCAGAAAGAAGTTAGTATTGGATACGGAAATGGAAGGGAAGCCAATGAAATGATTTGAGAAGTGCGGTTATATGAGTATATTGGGGCTGGTGGAAGATTAGCCAAGCAGCAGAGTTTTGAACAGATTGAAGGGGAGAAAGATGACTCAGAGGGAGATCAGCCAGGAGGAGGTTGCAATAGTCGAGGCGACAAGTGACTAAAGAATGGATAAATGTTTTAGTAGTGTGTTCAGAAAGGAAGGGGTGAATTTTGTTAATATTGTAGAGAAAGAAACAACAGGTTTTTGCTATCTGTTGGATATGTGTGCAGAAGGAGAGGGAGGAGTCGAAGATGACTCCAAGGTTGCAGGCTGAGGAAACAGGAAGCAGAAGAGTATTATCAAGCGAGATAGAACGGAGGAAAGGGGGGGAGAGGGTTTAGGGGAAAATAAGAAGTTCGGTTTGTGATAAGGAAGCTTATCATAGCTCAGGTAGGAGCTATAGAAAAGATGATGTGACTTTGAACAAGCAACCTGTCAGTTCTGGTAGAAGCAAGAAAACAGAGTTTTCACATAAAAGACTACCAGTCCCAGAATGCACCAGGTTTCCAGCAGCCAAGAGAGGGGCTGAAGTGAGAAAACGTGTGTGCAATCAAGAGAGCTATGAGGTAATCCCTAAGCACTCATCTCAAAGGGCAGGGCCTGATTCAACACAGCTGCGCTGTGTTAGGGAGGAGCACACATTAGGACAGAATAAGAATAGAGCTTATTCTTCAGATAACAGCTTGAGGAACAGCTTCAGAAAAAGCTACAGAAAGAGCTTCAGAGAGAGAGACAGCAACAGCTTCAAGCTCAAGCACCAACATCATCTTGAGAAGCAGAAGCCAAGCCAAGCGGATAGAGAGAGAAGGAAACTCTCTGGAAGGAAGAGAAGAAAGGCCATTAGCAGGTCTGGGAGAGTCCAAGGCAGTACCTATACTGGGAGGTATTCCAAATGCCAGCAGAGTCCATTGGACTGGAGTCAGCCAGAGGAATGGAATGGCAGAGATAGGAATCACCAGTGGCTACCTGGAAGAGAGAAGACTGCACGTGGAAAGGACTTTCAGACCTATGCCAGAAGGTATGTGAGGAAAGATCCAGTGTCCAGGGATCAAGATTGGAAGGCTGGACATCAGAACTGGATTACATACTGGCCAGGCTATACAGAGAGGAATTATGATAGCAGGAGAGGCTCAGGTATGAACACTGATCCAGACCCTATCTATAATAGTGAATGGCAGCAAGGGAATAAGCATTCTCATGATAGTGCCTTAATGAAAGACTCGTCTGTGCCAATGTATGATAGTGACCCTATGCTGATTGATGAAGGGGGAGATACAGCAGATGAAACTATTAATTACATGGACTGTTCTCTATCTAAATGCTATTGCTAGCTTTCTGTAAGAAAACACATCAGCCATCACAAAGAAACCTAACTTTGTTCTTTATTCCACTGCAAACAGCTCTTAAAGCAGGATTTTTGGGTTCACACAGTAGCAGCCAGCCAGCTAAAGGGTTTCAGCTGGACAATTGATAGTAATTAAAGCTGCACCTGATTGTGTGTGTGAGCAAGGGAAAATCACTGCTGGATCTGCGTGGAAAATAAGCAGAAGTTAACCTAACAAGCAAAGTTCATTCATTTCTTTGTGCCTTTTTATTTGGTAATTATTTGCTAAGAAAACATTAGCTAATTGCCTGACAAGCTGAAGGTTGTTTTCTGATTTGCTTTGTGACTTTTTGTTATCCATTTAAACACTGCAAGCAAGTAACCTCATTTATATTGCTACCAAGCATACTTGTGCTGGGTGAATTAAACCCCATCAATAAAAGAAGAATTTTATTGGCTTTACCACTTGGTTTCACAACTCAATTATTGTCTTCAGCTGTGTTTGGGAGTGAATGAACTACATTACCCACAATACCTTGCAAGAATCATATGAATATATGCATCGTCAAGATTGTGTAAGTTCTCACCCTAGGCAGCCGTCTGACAGGTTTTGGCCATGTTAAATTTCAATGGTGGTGAGACATCCAAGCAGCGATGTCAGATAGGCAGACAGATATACAGGCTTGACGTGTAAGAGAAATATCAGGTGTAGATAGATCTGAGATTCATCAGTATAAAAATGATATTGAAAGCCATGGGAGATGAGAGCACCAAGGGAGTGGGTATAGAGAAAGAAAAGAAGAGGATCCAGAACAGACCTTTGGGATATACAACTGAGAGAGGAATAATAGTAGAGGAGGAACCACTAGAACAGACACTGAAGGAGCAATGGGAGAGATAAAAAGAGAACCAGGATACAGGGGCGGCCCAAGGGGGGTGCGGGACCATGTGCGGAGACTCGGTGCGGTGCCTCATTTGCATAAATATTTGCATAATGTTAACATACACCAACTTTTAATAAACATGCCTCTTAATGAGTGTATGGATAAAGAAAGACTAAAAGATTTCTATATTACTATAATCCAGTGCCAACCGCCAGGCACATTAGGAACTACTACAAACACTGCCCATTTAGAACCCATAGCAAACCCGCCGTATCCTAACAGCACTACCAGGACTCACAGAGCACCATACCCTACCTATCAAAAGGCAACACTGCAAATATTAAACCAATACATTTCAGAGAATAACAATACATGACCTACTGGGGAAAGAGAACAAGTGGCATTGTCAAATAGGAATTACATAAACAGAATACCTCAGCTCAGTTACACATGCAGAACATAGACCATGACCAAACAAGGAATCACAATTTAGAAACAGGAAGACAATAATTAAACTAGGAACCCCAAAAGCCAAACTTGGAATGTACAACAACACTGTAGAAATAAAACTATACGTTAATTTCTTCTTGTACAAAACAAAGTGCAGACGTTAATGATGCACATTTCCCAGAGCTGACATATTCCAGTTAATAAATTCAAAATAAAGAGATATTTTTTCTACCTTTTTGTGCATTTTTTTTTCAGTTGCAATTGCTCCAGCCACTTTCTTCTGGTTTCTTCGTGTCTTCTGCTAACTCTCCATCGTCTGCTGTCCATTTGTCCTTTCTTCTCCTAGTGTTTTTTTCCATTCTCTCTCTACATCTGCTTTAACATACTAATCTTTCTCCTTTTGCTCTTTCCTCATTCCTATTTCATCCACTCAAATTTTACCCCTCCATCCTCAATCCCCACTTACTCTCCCAATACCCAGCCAATTGTAGATTTGTCTTCCCTCCCACACAAAATATTTTCCCCTCTCCATTTCACTCTCCCAGCTCCATCCCATTCTAAACCTCCCCCAACATCAGCTCCCTTCTAGTTCCAGCCCCACCCAGCATCCGCTCCCTTCTAGTCCCCGCATCAGCCCATTTCCAGTCCTAGCTCCCCATCCATTTCCAGTCCTATCCGAGTCCCTCTATCTCATTTCCAATCCCAGCCCCCATCAGCCCATTTCTAGTCCTTTCCTAGCCCCACCATCAGCCCATGTCAAATCCTAGCTCCCCTCCACTCAGCCCATTTCCAATCCAAGCCCCCCATGAGCCTTCTTCCAGTTCTAGCCCCTCCATGAGTCCATTTCAATCCAAGCCCCCACCACAGTCCACTTCCAATCTTAGCACCTCCAATCAGTCCATTTCCAGTCCTAGCTCCCTCCCCTCACAGCCCATTTCCATTCCAAGCCCCCTCCCCATCAGTTATTTGCAGTTCAAGCCCCCCCCCTTCCACTCGGCCCATTTCCAGTCCTAGCAACCCTCCCAGCCCATTACCAGGCATTTTCTGTTTCCCATCAGCCCCGGTGGGCTTAACAGAGCCGCGAGAGAGAAACTCTCCCTTTGTGGTTCTGAAAGCCGGCTGAGGGAATGGATTCGGAGGGCTCTGCCGGGCAGGCGCGGGGGCACGGGACACTTGATTCTGATGCTGCCACGGTGGCAGTGGCAGCAGCAGCAGCCGCCAGGTTTTTTTTTTTTAAATATAATGCAGAATGTTGTTTGCGCGGGGCCCCCTGAAACGTGGGGCCCTGTGCAAACAACATTCTTGCTGAAGGAACGGGTCAGCCCTGCCAGGATAGTACAGAGCCCCTAAAATCAAGTGAGGACAATGTATCAAGGAGAAGGTGGTGGTCAACAGTGTCAAAAGCAGCAGAATGGTCAAGAAAAATGAGACTGAGTAAAGGCCTTTGGATTTAGCCAGGAACAAGTCGCTGGAAACTTTAGCAAGGGCCATTTCAGTAGAGTGTAAGGGCTGAAAGCAAGATTGAAATGGATTGAGAAGGGCTTGTGAGGAGAGAAAATCAAGGCAATGGTGGAGAACTGCACATTCAAGAAATTTGGAAATGAAGGAAAAAAGGGAGATGGGTCGATAATTAGATGGACAAATAAGTTCAAGTGAAGGTTTCTTGAGGAGAGGTAAGCCTGCTTGAAGGCTGCAGTACGGAATGATAGGTTGAGAATGTGTGTGATGAAAGGAATGACAGAGGGGGAGATGGAGTTAAGGAGATGGGTGGTGATAGGATCAGAGGAACAGGTAGTAAGTTTAGAGGAGGAAAGAAGATGAGAGGGTTTCTCTTCGGAGATCTTAGAAAAGGAAGTAATGGTAACAGGGATTGACAGAAAAAGTTGGTATTGAAGAGGGGATGAAGCTGATCTTGAGGGGAATTGGAGTGCAATCTTGTGGACTTTGTTGTGAAAACAGTCAGCAAGGATTTGGGTAGAAAGAGAAGGGGGAGGGTTGGAGATAGAGGTGCCTTGAAAGAGTTGAGAGTAGAGGACGAAGGTCTGAGGCAAAAGAGATAGTTAGATGGACATAGTAGGCTTCTAAAATGGCTCTGGCGATGTCTCCATGCTTTGCATGTTTAAGTGCCTGTTTTCAGACATCCAACTCACGAATAGGGCTTCTAAAATAGCCCCCATGTTTTGAATATTGACTTCAAGATAACTTCTTGACTATGTATATCAGTGCAAAGAGACTGTTTCTCAGTCCTGGTATTTTCACTCATCCCTAAGTACTGTATAGCCTGGCCATTAGCAGTATACACTTCAGGACTATCACAGCAGAATGTTTTGGGTAAACATTTTAACTTGTAGGGCTAAACTCATTCCCCAGGGCCTTATGATCACCTTCCTTTTAAAATTAGAGAGATGGTGAATTAAATCATTTCAATATTTCTCACTCTTATACCTGTGACTGCTATGCTTTCATTCTAGTTTTCTTTTTAAGTATTTGCTTTTATCCCTTTCTCTTCCCAGGATGGCTTCCTTTGCTTGTCAATGGCTTGAAGGAAAGGGTTGTGCTTGCAGCCCTACATTCAGGGGTTCTCAACCCAGTCCTTGGGACCCACCTAGCCAGTCAGGTTTTCAGGAAAACCACAATGAATATGCATGAGAGAGATTTGCATAAAATGGAGTTATCCTGAAAACCCAACTGGTTAGGTGGGTCCTGAGGACTGGGTTGAGAACCCCTGATTTTATTTTTCGGAATTTCGGACCATTGCGAAGACTTGTAGAACATCAGAGTTGTACACCCAATAAGAAACTGGAAGCCTTTTTTGTGACATACTGCTGCATAGTCAAATATACCCTGGGAAGTTAGATTTTGGATGACTGAGCACATTCAGTTTGGCAAGATCTGAACAGCTTTGAATTTTTGTCTTAATTCTCTTATATTTTTTTGTTTTAAATTTGGTGATAAATCACAGTTTACTTTTCTGATTATTTTTTTTTCTGTGTCAAATCTGTTTATGGAGTTTCCAGTAGTTCAAGACAAATCACAATCCTGAAAAACAGAGGTGGAGAAAATAGAAAAATGCAACATTCAGAAGCAGTTATGCAGACAGCAGCACTTGCTGTTGAGATAGTGCCACTGAAAATCATCGTGACGGCCTCGATACTATCCAGAGAGTCCCAGGGTGGTCCTGTGGATGGAGCTGGTAGTTATCTGGATAGTGGCGATATTCAGTCTGCTTTCCACATAGCTATCCAGATAAACTTAGGACCGCCCTCACCTCTCTATCTGGATATTTAGTGCCAACCAATGTTCCCTCTAATTTTCTGTAGGCTGTGTGCGCATAAAATATCAGCTGTGCAGCTTTTGAAGGAAGGTTAAATTTTTGTGCGTCACATAACGACACTCAGATTTCTATACTTTAAAATTTGACTACACGTCAGAATACAGTATGTACACCACATTGATTGCACTGGATAATATTGTAGAACTTGTGAAAACTGTAAATACACAACAACTTTTAAATTTTAAGATGTCTGTGGTGTTTTCTATCGGAAACAGAACCGTAATTTTTGTGCGCTCTGTTATAAAGTATGTGCGCTCGCTCGGCGAGGTGTGTGCGCGCGCACACGCGCACAGTTTAGAGGGAACAGTGGTGCCGACCTTAATTCAGATACCTGAGCTGAATATCCGGACTTCTTTTAAGCACTGTGGCCAGCTATTTAAAAAGATGCTGATTGCAGCAGCTGAACATCAGCCTGGTAATAATTATAAAGAAACAAACACAAAAACGAAAGCCCCCACCTAAAATTAAGTCCTCTGGAAAGGGGACAAGTACCAACGAAAGAGAAAAGGAATCTGTTATAAAACAGAAAGATCCAATTAGATATCCGTGGTAAACAGGAAAACAACCTGGTAGCCAACCTATGAAGAAATAGGAGGAAGAGTGCTGAGGGAGTACCCCATAAAAGCTCCATAATAGAGCAAACGATGGTCACCGTTGGGTATTAACAGTTGGTACATTCTCTCGTGTGTCAGAGAAGTAAAACAGATACATAACTATGGAATGGTGGGGGTTCACATCAACATTTTATATAAAAATTATTTTGACAAATATACGAATGACACATAAAATAGGAGTACAAAATTGGTAATAAAAAAGGTTTTTTAAATGACACTTAAGATTGGTTCCATGCCTGTACATAGCACCAATGTTCGTTAAGACTGGGCAAGCACTGGGGTGTTTTTCCTACTTATATTTTATAAGTAGGTCATTAACATACAATTAGAAACATAGAAACATGTCAGCAGAAAAAGACTATGGGGTATGTTTACTAAACCGGGCTAACGGTTAACCAGGGCTATCTGCCACTACGTCCCGTATTATTCAATGGGACTTAGTTGCAGATAGCCCGGGTTAACCATTAGCCCGGTTTAGTAAACATACCCCTATATGGCCTATCTAGTCTGCCCTTCCTTATCAATTACTATAGTCCCTTTTTTTTTTAGAGAGATCTTCTGTGTTTGCCTCATGCTTTCTTGAATTCAGATACTGTCCTCATCTCTACTACCTCCACTGGGAGTCTATTCCACGCATCTACCACTCTTTCCATTAAGAAATATTTGTGCATATTACTCCTGAGTCTATCCCCTTTCACCCTCATCCTATGCCCTCTTGTTACAGAGCTTACTTTCAATTGAAAGAGACTGTCCTCTTGTGCATTTATGCCATGGAGGTATTTAAACGTCCCTAACATAGCTCCTCTATTCTGCCTTTCCTCTAAGATATTAAGATCTTTAAGTCTGTCCCCATATATGGTTTATAACTAAGACCACTAACCATTTTAGTAGCCACCCTCTTTACTGACTCCATCCTGTTTATATTCTTTTGAAGGTGCGGTTTCCAGAACTGCACATAATACTTCAAATGAGGTTGCACCAGAGATATACAGAGGCACTATCACCTCCTTTTTTCTGCTGGCCATTCCTCTCCCTATGCACCTAAGCATTCTTCTGGCTTTCACCATTGCCTTTTCTACTTGTTTAGTCACTTTAAGATCATCAGACACAATTACGCCTAGGTCCCGCTTTTCTTTCATGTACTTCTCTCCCTACACTGTACTGCTCCCTTGGATTTTTACAGCCCAAATGCATGACCTGCATTTTTTAGCATTAAATCTCAGCTGACAAATTCTTGACCATTCTTCAAGCTTAGCTAGATCCCTCCTCATGTTATCTACACTTTCCTGGGTGTCTACTCTATTGCAAATTTTGGTATCATCCGCAAAGAGGCAAACCTTACCTGACAGCCCTTCTGCTATATCACTGTTAAAAAGAATCAGACCAAGGACAGATCCCTGGGGCACACCACTGGTAACCACTTTCTCCTCAGAGTGAGCTCCATTTACCTGTACCCTTTGTCACCTCCCATTTAACCAATTTCTAACCCAATCAGTCACTTTAGGGTCCATCCCTAGGGTGCTCAGTTTAGAGGCTCCTTTACTAAAAGGTTGCACTTATTTTAGATGCTAATCATATAGTAACGCACAATACTGTAAGTATAACCATCGTATACTACTTGCTGGGGGTGTGTCCAGCAAGTTCCCAGCAGTCAGCACACGATTTGAGCACTTAGCGACACCCCTAGAGGCATCATTATGTGCACTCTTGCTAATTGCCACAATGCCCCTGAGCATGCAGCAATTACCTTCACGCAGGCGTCAATGTGCTCTCCATGCACAAACTCCACCCCTAACCTGCTCACTTTATATTTTTTCTTTAAACAGTTTTTCTATACCGCCCCTTCAAACGATCAGGGGCGGTTTACTTTGAACAGTAAAACTTTATTAGAGGGAACATTTTGAACTATATTATTACAAAGAGTCAACAAACTATTTACATACCAGTAAACACATATACAAAAGCATAGTGGTAGCTGATTCTCTTAACTATGTACAAGGCCTTGTGATGGGGGAGGGGAGGGAGGGGAGTTATGTTAATTGGGAAGGTGGGGGTGGGTTAGAGGTAGGGAAAGAAGTGTTGAAAGTGGAAATGTTATAATATTCAGTGAATAGGTATGTATTTAATTCCTTTTGGAAAGTCACTAGGTCCTTAATCGCTCTGATTGCGTCAGGGAGAGTATTCCAAAGGGTGAGGGCTGTGAATCTGAAGACCCTATTGCTAGTTGTTTGGTTTTATGAATTATGGAGGGTATTGTTAGGAGGTTCTGGGTGTTTTTTCGCCTAACTCTGGTGTCGGTTTGTGTATGTATTGTGATAAGTAAGAGGGGGCGATACCATTGTGTAATTTGAAAGTGGTAACTATTAACTTATATTTTATTCGGCTGGCTATGGGAAGCCAGTGGAGATTAGAGTATTGGGGTGATGTGGTCAATTAGGTGAGCCTTAAAGATGATCCTTGCTGTTACATTCTGGGTAAGTTGGAGTGTGTGAAGAGTTTGTTTGGTGAGACCATGGAGAAGACCGTTGCAGTAGTCCAAGTGTGGGGTGATTAGAGCATGGACTACTGTTCTAAAGTCATGGATGTCCAGAATAGGTCGGAGGTAGTGTATGGTTTTTAATTTATAGACAATCAACCTGGCAGTATGCTTGATTTGTGATGCCATATTGAGAGTTCTGTCAATAATAACACCTAGGTATTTTACCTCCTGCTTGACTAGTATATTAATACTGTGTAAGCTGATGATAGTGGGGTGGGGGGGTGAAATTCTTATTTCTTGTGGCGAATAGCATTTCTGTTTTTTTGTAGTTGATTTGCAGGTTGTTTGCATTGAGCCATAATTCCGCTTCATATATGCAGTTGATGATGATATTGTATTAGGGGTTTCTTGTGTCAATCAGAGCATATATCATTATATTGTCAGCATAGATATCATATTTAATTTTGTGTTTGTTGAAGATGTCACATATTGGTTGCAGATATAGATAAAACAGGAGGCCAGAGACGGCTGAGCCTTGCGGTATTCCTTGTTCTTGCGGGAAGGGGTAGATGACTCCTGATTTATTTTTACATATTGGCAATCAGGGGCGGCCCAAGGGGGGTGCGGGGCCATGTGCGGAGACTCGGTGCGGGGCCTCATTTGCATAAGGGGCCTCATTTGCATAAATATTTGCATAATGTTACCATACACTAACTTTTAGTAAACATGCCTCTTAATGAGTGTATGGATAAAGAAAGACTAAAATATTTCTACATTACTATAATCCAGTGCCAACCGCCAGGCACATTAGGAACTACTACAAACACTGCCCATTTAGAACCCATAAGCAAACCCGCCATATCCTAACAGCACTACCAGGACTCACAAAGCACCATACCCTACCTATCAAAAGGCAACACTGCAAATATTAAACCAATACATTTCAGAGAATAACAATACATGACCTACTGGGGAAAGGGAACAAGTGCCAATGTCAAATAGGAATTACATAAACAGAATACCTCAGCTCAGTTACACATGCAGAACACAGACCATCACCAAACAAGGAATCACAATTTAGAAACAGGAAGACAATTAAACTGGGAACCCCAAAAGCCAAACTTAGAATGTACAACAACACTGTAGAAATAAAACTATAAATTAATTTCCTCTTGTACTAAACAAAGCGCAGACGTTAATGATGCACATTTCCCAGAGCTTTCATATTCCAGTTAATAAATTCAAAATAAAGAGATATCTTTCTACCTTTTGTGCATTTTTTTTCAGTTGCAATTGCTCCAGCCACTTTCTTCTGGTTTCTTTGTGTCTTCTGCTAACTCTCCATAGTCTGCTGTCCATTTGTCCTTTCTTCTCTCTTCTAATACTTTTCCATTCTCTCTCTACATCTGCTTTTACATACTAATCTTTCTCCTTTTGCTCTTTCCTCATTCCTATTTCATCCACTCAAATTTTACCCCTCCATCCTCAATCCCCACTTACTCTCCCAATACCCAGCCAATTGTAGATTTTTTTTCCGTCCCACACAAAATATTTTTTCCCCTCTCCATTTCACTCTCCCAGCTCCATCCCATTCTAATCTCCCCCAACATCAGCTCCCTTCTAGTTCCAGCCCCACCCAGTATCCACTCCCTTCTAGTCCCCGCATCAGCCCATTTCCAGTCCTAGCCCCCCCCATCAGCCCATTTCCAGTCCTAGCTCCCCCATCCATTTCCAGTCCTATCCAAGTCCCTCCATCAGCTCATTTCCAATACCAGCCTCCCATCAGCCCATTTCTAGTCCTTTCCTAGCCCCACCATCAGCCCATGTCAAATCCTAGCTCCCCTCCACTCAGCCCATTTCTAATCCAAGCCCCCCATGAGCCTACTTCCAGTTCTAGCCCCTCCATAAGTCTATTTCAATCCAAGCCCCCACCACAGCCCATTTCCAATCTTAGCTCCCCCCAACACCCAATTCCCAGTCCTATCCTAGCCACCTTCATCAACCCATTTCCTGTCCTAGCTCCCTCCCTTCACAACCCATTTCCATTCCAAGCCCCCCTCCCCATCAGCTATTTGCAGTTCAAGCCCCACTTCCACTCAGCCCATTTCCATTCCAAGCCCCCATCCCCATCAGCTATTTGCAGTTCAAGCCCCCCTTCCCCTCAGTCCATTTCCAGTCCTGGGAACCCCCCCAACCGATTACCAGCCCTAGCCCCCCCCCATAGCATATTACCAGTCCTAAGTCCCCATCAGCCCACTCTCAGTCCTAATCCCATCAGCCCATTTCCAGTCCTAACCCCCCATCACCCAATTTTCAGTTTAAGCCCCCCATAGCCCATTACCAGTCCTAACCCCCCATCAGCCCACTCCCAGTCCTAACCCCCATCACCCAATTTTCAGTTTATGCCCCCCCATAGCCCATTACTAGTCCTAAACCCCCATCAGCTCACTTCCAGTCCTAACCCCCATCACCCCATTTCCAGACTTAGCTCCCCATAGTCCCAGTCCTAACCCCCTATCAGCCCTCTTCCAGTCCTAACCCCATTAGCCCATTTCCAGTCCTAACTCCCACCCCAACAGCCCAGGGAAAATTTAAAATAAAAAAAAAGCTTTCTGCTGCCGCTGCCACCACCGCCGCAGCAGCAATGGCAGAATCGCATATCCCGTGGGGCCCCACCGCCCGACAGAGCATGCCCTCCCTGCATCAGCTCCGTCGGCTTTCAGAGCGCGAAAGGAGAGTTTCTCCCTCGCGGCTCTGTTAAGCCCGCAGGGGCTGATGGGAAAGTCCCATCAGCCCCTGCGGGCTTAACAGAGCCACAGAAGGGAAACTAGTCTCCCTTCGAGCTCTGAAAGCCGACGGAGCTGATGCAGGGAGGGCAGGCTCTTTTTCTATTATTTTTGCTATTGGTCTGTATGAAGTGGGATCTTCCTTATTAAGGGCTTTGTTCTTGAGTATGGGATGAATGACAGAGAGCGTAAGTGTGTCAGGCATAATTCCTTGTAGGAGGGATTAATTTACTATGTTAAATATTATGGGCGCTAGTTCAATTTTAACTGCTTTTATCCAAGAGACTAGACAAGGGTCTAGGTATGATGTTGTAGTGTTGATTTTTGTGATAGTTTCCAGGAGCTGTTTCTCTTTAACGAGGTGAAAGGATTGCCATGTTTTGGTTTGTGGCTGTGATTTAACACAGTAGAGCAATGTTGAATTGCTTTTGTTCTTCAATTTAGACGCTAGGTGGTTTGCTATAGTTTGTGGGTTAATGGCTGTACTATTAGGTGAATTTATGTGGGATTTGGTTAGAGTTTTTGCTATTTCAAAAAGCTCTCTGGGGTGATTGATGGCTTTATTCAATATATTAGAATGGTGGTCTTTTTTTGCTTTGTGAATTGCTTCTTTATATGTGTTAAGAGTTGTAATGTAGTCTTCTTTATTTTCTGGGGTTTTATTGAATCTCCACTTTTTTTTCTAGCTTGCGGAGGGTTTTCTTAATGTTTTGTAGTTCTTGTGTATACTAGTCTTCTGAATGTTTCCTATTTTTGTTCTCTTATTGGAAGAGTTGGGCTTTGCTGCTTTGTTTTTTGTTGTAGTCCAGTTTTTTACTGTGCCATTGACGTCCTTGGACCGTGATGGCCACTTACTGTGCATTTTAGCAGCTGATAGCTGGCATGTATATGTGATCTCGGCTGTCCATTACCGCATGCTAAAATGCATGTTAACTGGTTAGCGGCCTTTAGTAAAAGGATTGTTTGTTCTTTATGCATCTGTTTGTTCAGCAGAGGGGTTGTTTTGTTCCACTATGGTATGGGGAGGAGTGGTCTAGTGGTTAAGACAAGGTACTTCAGGCCAGAGGGCCAGGGGTTCAAGTCCCACCTGGGGACAGCAATCTCAGGCCGGAGGGTCTGGGATTTCTAGTGCTATAGGCACTCCTTGTGGTCTTGGGCAAGCCACTTAACCCTCCATTGCCCATGTTCCCTGTAAGTATTAGTGTATGTGTCTCATATCCCCTCGTGTTAAATGTATCCCCCAATTGACCGCTTTGACCCGGTGAAAAGCAGGATATAAATAAATAAATAGACTGCTGGGTCTGGATTTTGTTTTGTTCATAAATAGGTTTAGCTCCATATCCTGTGCTAGACCCAGACCCTCAGAAGGAATGCATGCATGATATGGATGGGCCCAACTTGGTGCCAAACTAAAATATTTCTATTCAACATTTACCTTCCACGCACTTATGTTCACTGATGTACTAGTATGAGTGTGAATTCATGTGTAGAATCCTACAGGAATTGAATGCACCCCTTTTGACAGGGCATGTATTTCTGTTGTGATGCATATATAGAAGCTTCTGTTTGGGGACTGCCAGAATCTATTGTGCAATGATACTATAGAGGCCCTCTAGAGTTCTTTAGATGGAGTCCTGTGATACAAAAAGATCAGCTCTTTTCCCGTTCTGTCTACAGTCAGAGGCAGGGAGACATACGGGCCGCGTAGCTGTTGTCTGCAGGGTAGTTGCTGCAGGCCCAGGTCAGGGATTCTGTAGGTTCATTCCTTTTTAAGGGAGTAGAGAGGGGAAGCAAAGCTGAAGCTTTCCCCTTACATATTTTGTTTTTTCTAAAGCCCTAAGATCATGAACATGAGTGAGAGTTTCCCCACGTATGAAGGAGAAGTTTTGCTCTCAGAGTTTTCCTTGGGAGGAAAGAATCCTCACTTGGAGTGAGACAAGCCCATATGGCTTGCAATAAGGAATCAAGATACCACATGGCTGCTCGGTGTGAGTTCTTCAAGGGAGAAGGCGTTTTCATTCAGATTCTTCCAATCGGCATGACTTCATGTCAAAAAGATTCAACACCATTGGGTTAAAGGCAATCTAGTGAAGAGAGAAGGGGCACAGACTGTCCTGCAGAGAAGCATTTAAGTACTAGGGGTGTCTGAAGAGTCACAGAAGCTCCCAAACTTTGCCCTTTAGATTAGGTTTGGATGCTAGATTTGATTACTCACCTTTACAAATCCAAGCTGAATGAAAGTTACATACAGGTCCCCTACCTGAGAGGGCTTATCTTCTAAGGGGTCTATCTACCAAGCTTCGTTATAGCCATAATACACGTTATTTGCAAATTAACAAGTATTAATTGGCTATTACAGGCAAGAGTTGATTAATAGCATAAAGCCTCTTTATATAGAATACCAGAGCAGGGAGAAGGCACGCCATAGCCACAGTAAAACACTCTGTGCTGGGCTGGGCATTGGGCACCATTTCTCTGTCGTTCTCAAAGGAAAAGGTATGCTGTCACACTATCATGACCTTTGCTAAGACAACCTGAATACTCATAAATGCGAATGGAGGCAGGGTGGTCATAACAGCCTAGGATGTGCACATGACAAAAGTGTTCTGTTTGTTTTCAGTTCATTAAGGCTTTATTCCTGATTTTTAGATTTTTCTTCAGTTTGTTTTATACATTAGATTTCATAGAAAAATGTTAACGAGGGTTAAAACATTTTAAGATGAGCTAATAACAGGGCATGTTTACTATGATTTGTGCCAGTAGTGTGTAATCAGCCCCAAAAACAAGTGTGGGGTGACACTCAACATGCGTTAGAAAATGGAAGCATGCCCGGCACGTCCCCATATTGCTAGTGTGGGTATCATTATTATTATTATTATTACAATTTTTTATATACCGCACTATTCGGCATTCGGTGTTTGAGATAACTGGAGTGCTACATGGATAAGGTGGGAGCGGCGCGTGTGGGCGTCACATCTTGGGTGGGAGTATGGGGGATCAGACCATCTTTTTCCGTGGCTATTCAGGATAGGGATATTGCTGTGGTACGTATAGAGGGCCTGGGTGGCTCCAAGCCAGTGAGTGAGGAGGTAAATGCTAAAGAGGGAGGCGAACTGAAGGGCCATTTTGCGGGAAGCAAGTAACAATGAGGCACAATGTGACAGTACTAGTATCAATGAGGCACAATATAATAGTGGAACACAATATAGTAATGAGTAGGCAAATCTATGAAATTAAATATATTCCAATCATGTCAAGGAGATACATAATGATATGCTGCAGTACTGGGATGATGCATTAACAAGATAGGATACTAGCAGAAATGAGATATCAGTGATGGGATAGGATTCTATCAGGTTACAATGTATCTTGAAAGGTAAAACAGTAACACATTAACAAAGGACTATGTCAATTAGTACCTTTCCCGTGTGAGCTCAGAAGATTATAACATACTGATTCTAGTAGCTTTTACTTTGAAGAAGTTTGTGGGATCGGTCTTCATTCGGGATCCTTTCAGATGGTTTCTTTCCCTCTCTCTTTCTTTTACTCTTTCCTACTCCACCCCCATGCTCATTACCTTTAGTGCAATCACTATAGGTGAACTTAACACCACCCATTTAGGTGGTGGTAAGTGCTACATTGATGGGAGACACACTTCAAAAACCACCATGTAACCTGTGACGGTGACGCTCCGCCCAAGAACAACCCAGTCTCCACCCCAACCCATGCTGCCAGGTAGCATGGGATTTTAGCATATCCACCTTTTTAGTGCGCGGTGCTTTTTACCACAGAATACTTGGTACGAACTGAATCTCGTGCTATCTGGTAGCACACATTAATAAACATGCCGCAGTGTGCATACATTTGTAGGTTAACACTTGTTACATTGTTTACTGAACACATAGAGGCCAATTCCATTCATGCATGTCCAGCCCCCTGTACAGCTGGGCAGAATCAGGTGTGCAAAGATAGACCCGATTCTCATCCCACAGCGCAGGTGGGATCAGAATTGGGTCTAGCGCCTGGGTATGCAGGCCTGGGCCTGATTCTGTCCAGTTGTACGTCCCAGCAACTACTCGGCTAACTCAGCCGGTCCTGTGAATGGAGCCAAAGTGCCATGGCATCCCATTGCCATGACACTGTGGCTCCGTTCATGAATCGCGATCCTGGCCCGTCGAACCTAGATGCCTGTTCACGACAGCCCGACCTCCAATCCGACCTTCCAAGGCCTGGGTCGGGCTGCGGAGAACCCCCTGTGTGCCCTCACCTGTGTTCCCGGGTCCTGTGTCACATTCGAGGGGAACTTATTCCACCTTCGAGGTGGAATAAGTCCCCTATCTAGATTCGAGGTCCCGGACGTACAGGGCTGACCTCTGAATCGGCCCTGTATGTCTGGGGTCACGATCCACCCATGCCTTGTCTTTGCTCCACCTCTGGAGTGCCCCTTCCCATCCCCATACAAACCTACTGTACATACATGGAGGGTGTTGATGGGGCCAACACGGGGACAAATACGGGACAGAATGACCTCCTAGGGTTCATTTTTTTTAAACACTGACCACTGTGGCTAAATAAAATCTGGATATCCAATGCTGGTCTGCGGAGAGTGGCTGGTAATGAATAGCCATATTCAATGGTGACTATTTGGAGAGCAGCGATATTCAGCTTTAGCTAACCACATAAAACTAGGACAAGTTTTTTTCTAACTTAGTCTGACTTTATGCAAATAGTTATCTAGTTAGTGCTTTAAATATCGCTGTCCATTTCTGGCCCCGGACAGCCACAGCACTATCTGGATAAGCCTTGATGCAGTCAGAGGAAATATTCAGCAGTACTCTCCAGTCTGTGCTGCTGAAGATCTCTCTGGCAAACACTTGCATGAGGCTTTGAATATCAGCCCCTAAATTTTCCCAAATGTGCTAACAAGTGATATGTATATCAACAAAAGCATGCCCTTAACAGCCCCTTAGGTAGCTTCTTCCTCAGTTTATATTAGTTAAGATAAATGTGGTCAAACCTCTTTATAGTTGTACATGGCCAGGTCAGAAATGGCATGTGCATCTGGAACCCTAAGTCTTGAAAATTCAGGAAGGCAAATCCCTGTAATGCAAAGAAACCAGTTATATTCCGCCCACTTTCCAAATATGCATCCAGTCAGTGCACATCAATTAGCTATGACTAGAGTGTATTTATAAAAGTGTCCCATTTCTGTGGGTGCTCTTATAAATGTGTGAAATATGCACATAAAGTTACACATGTAGAGCCTATACTTGCAGGGCCCGATTTTCCAAGGCATTTACATGGGTAACTGCCCTAGGGAATTTTCGAAAGCACCTACATGGCTAGTGCCTTTGAAAATTCTCTGGTTTGTCTCTTACGCGCCCCTATGCTATGCAGTTAGCATCAGGGCCTGTCGGGGGCATTAGCCTCCTAGCTGTGCGGCGATACCTGGATTTTCGATGACGGGGCCACATATGACCCCGGCATAGAAAATCCAGGTTAGACGGGAGGGGGCGGGCTATGCGCCGACACGGTGAATAGCATTGTCCAAATCAATATCAGCCCAAAGAACCTTACCCAGACTGAGCAGAGGCATTCATGAGAGTACATTTTGGGGGGGGGGGGGAAGGGTGTGCTTTGCATTTATACACAGATTTTTGAAAATACGTACTTATGTGCATAAATGAATTCAGATATTTTGTGTGTGCTAAAGAGCAGGCATAAATGTAAGCACTAATTCCCTGGAGTAATTCTCAAGGCACAAGTATGCGTGTGAAGGGGCATTTTAGAACGAACGGCCAAGTGCAATCTGGGACGTCTAAGCTGGAATGTCTGGGGGAAAAAAGCAGGCACATCCAGGTGCGAACATGATTTCACAAATGTGGATGTGCCAAATATGGATATCTGTGGGGACATCTATATAGACATCCCCAGACTAATATTCCAGAACCTAGATGTTTAAGAATAGCCTAATGGTTAGATTGGTGGCCTAGGAGCAAGGGAGCCAGGGTTCACATGCCACTGCTGCTATCATTGTGATTGTGCTGAGCACTAGGGATAATGGAGTGCCATCTTCTCTACACCTCCTGGATGTTTTTCAGCCAAAACAAGAACTTTCTTGCCTGGAGCAGGTCTAAACTTAGACATGACTCTGGATGTCTGGGATGTTTCTGAGATCAGGCAGTGATGACTAGGTTCCTTAGACACACCACCACCACGTCCCTGTTGGACGTTGACAGATCCGGCTTCTAAAATGCCTCTGGAGACATAGACATCACTGTACTATGGACATCTCTTTGCCCATATTCAGATGTCCAAAGTAACCCCATACTCTCCTTATGAAAATTTGTCGGTCTCATACAGGGAAAATCCCATACATACTGGTGGCAGAGGCTGTATTTGTTATGTGTGTGCACAATTATAAATGTACCCACTATCTGAATGATTATAATACTTCAGGAGCCTCACTCATTTCATCACCTTGCACTAGTGTTTGGATTTTGAATAGAGCTATGTCATTTTTCAATTGTTTAGGGCATAAGATTAATAATCACAAAATCAGTATAAGCTACAATTTGTAAATTGTCAGCAAAATGGAACCTGCTGAGGCCCAGGTCTTGTAGCAAGTGGTACCAGCAAAATGTTAAATAATGTTGGGGCAAGGACTGAGCCTTGAGTTATGCAACAGGGAAGAGGTAATTTGAGAATTATTCTTACTGCGATGAACTGAGAGAGCGAGAGTGGAGGTATGATATAAATCAACTTAGAACATTACTTTGCATACCAGTACTGAACAATCAAGAAAGTAGTAATTGATGGTCAATCAAACTGAAGGCAGTAGTTAATCAAGAGACACTATAATGGCAAGTTTTCCAGTGGCAAGATCACATCTAATTTCATTGATCGTACAAAGTAGCAAAAATTCTGTATTATGTCCTGGTGCAAAGCAGCCCGTCAATAGTGCAGGACATGGTAGCTATCGAGAAGTTTACATGACTGGTTATGGACCAGCTTGTCAGCAGCTTTGGAAAAAAAAGACAAATTACAGACCAGGTGAAAGAAAGGTCAGTAGGATCAGTTTGTGGCTTCTTGAGGATAGGACGGACTATAGCATGCTTCTAGGTAGTGAAAAAAGAACCAGAATGGATGCTAATATTGGTCAAGGCTGTCATAAAAGGCAGTAAACCCAGGGCAGGATTTTGCACAAAATATGACGGAAGAGGGTCTAGTGGTAAGGTACATGCTTTCATAGTAGAGAGGATTGTACAGAATGCAAACATCAAAGTAGGATTTAAAATAATTCCGTTTTAGTTGGGAGCGGAGGATTCAAGATGGAAGTGGAGTAATGTTTTTTGGATATGGGTAAGAGGAAAGCCAAGGGTGGCAAAAATCCCTCTGTTACACCAGCAGCTTCCTCTTCATTGCCTGTGCTTTACTGTGCTCGTACTCCACAGCAGCCTAGCATTTCATCGGTGGCTCAGAGCTCCTTTGGCTGCTCTTCAAAGCTAAGATGCTTGTCGAGCAGTTTGGGGCCAGACAGCTTGTCCCCAGTGCAGTGGCCAGTTTTGAAGGTGGTTTTGCTGGATTCCGGCTTTTCCATGAGACAGATGACACTAGTTGCTACCCAAGTTGGTGAACTGGCAGCTGTTGGAGGGGTGTTTCTGGGTCAGCAGGGAGGGGTTGGTGTTTATCTTCCAGATCATTGGTCCAGCAATCTTTTACCATGAGGACCCGGTGGAGGAGCCAGGGGTTTCCATCTCACCAGTAATGGCATCATGGATTTCAGAGGTTGGAACCAGAGTAGCAGCATTCACATTAGAGGCTATCTGGACTGCTATAGTTCATCTTGGGGAGATGCGATGCGAGAGTCTGAACCTGGGGAACAAGCAAGTACTTCTCTTCTTCAACAACATGTTGTGGATATTTCGAGCCTACAGACTTCTTTTGTACAGCTTCAGAAAAAGGTTGGTCATGTGGAAGATTCCGCTGAACTTGTGTGTAAAGATCTTCTTGGTATGAAAGCTAGAACTGAGCAATTGGAGAACTTTTCCTGATACCAGAACCTGAGACTTATAAATTTTCCAAAGTCAGCTGTTATTAATGCTAGGGAAATTTTTAGATCTTACTTGCTGGATGTGTTTGGGGTTACAGTTGAATCGCATCCCCCAGTTTCTAAGTTGTTCTATAACCCTACTGGCCAAAGGTCTTCAGGTTCTGGAGATATACCTGGCTGACTCTTTAAATGTTTTGGCAATTTTGGAAACGTCTGGGGCTGATTAGTACACTCTATCTACTGTCCCCCGCAGCCCCCTCTGGTGGCGGCATAGTGTTTCCACCGAAGAGCTGGGGAGCGCACAAGATTAGAGGTATTGGGGTTGGCCCGGTGCGAGGGTCAAAGGTAGCGGTCCTTTGTGCCGACCTCGTTACCAACTTCCCAAAGGAGTAACTTCACACCAAAGTGGAGGGAAAAAGAAAAAGGCTTTATTTCTCCTTTACGCAAAAATGGTTCAAAACATACGGCTTGGAAAGCAACAGGATTGTATCAGTCCTTACATCAGGTTCAACGCATACAAAAACGGTCACAGTAACAACTTTTAATCTTCACAGTAACTCAAAGTAAAATGAATCCTGCATTCTTTGAACTCCAAACAGACTATAGCTTCACTACTGTACAATATGTACATTCCATAGGTTCTTCAGCCTCCTCACCCCCAGATTCCACTGGCATCCATTCCATATCAGATGGCTCTGAGTCTGAAGCTTCGATAGGGCTGAGTTCTGGCTTTTTAAAAGCGTGCCATACAGTTTTCCAGTGTTTGTTTGTTAGCTTAGGGCGTCGGTTTCTGGCTACAGGATGGAACAATGGCTGTTCATCCGCTATAGTTTTAAAAGCTCTCTTGTCACCACATTTAATACTGGCAGTTTTCTTCTTAGGGAAATTATCTGTTAATCTCTGCTTATAAGTATCATTGTTATACAGATAAACTCCTTTTCTCTGCTTTTCTTCTGTGCTAGGCCTAAGCAAACAATCACAAGAAATGGCTGCTTTACCTTTGAGCTTTCTTCTTTCTTTTCCAGGGAAGGCTTGAGGCCTAGTCGGGTTATCTTCCAACTCTTGCTGGCCCAAGTATTCCCACAGTGTCTCTCTTTCCTTAGTGTGTGGAGAAACCCCTCTGAGGCAAGGCTGCAGCTGTTGCCATCGGCCTTTGCTTCCACTCCTGTGGCTGTTGTTTGGTGGCCGCGCCCTTTCAGCTTCTCCCTGTTCACCAGGCCTCTGAGTTCTCCACTTTTTCTCTCCGGTTACTTCTATAGATATCTCTCTGAGTACCTTTCTCTCCTTGGATATCTTTTCCAGCTGGATATCTTTCTCCTGGATATCTTTTCACTGGAGGCCTTTCCTCCACGTCATTCCTCACATGTCTTTCTCTCAGGCTGTGTCTTAGCCCTTCTCCCTGGATAGGGCTCTCTCTCAAGCTGGATGTTGGAGCATCTCTTTCCTTGACTGCTCCTTCCTTGACTGCTCTTTCCTTGACTGCCTTCTCCTTAACTGCTCTGCTTGATTCAGGCCTGCCTCTGCTTAAATCGGAACTGATTGGGCCTAAGTCCTGCCCATAGAGGCGTGGTTCTTCTGAATCTATGCTGGCTCTCCTGCTCCCTCTATGTGGACCTTCAGGATATTGCATCTGAAACCTGTTTTTTTCTAAATTTAAAACTTTTTTTTCTTCTGCAAGAGGGTCCGCTGCATCACACATCCCCCTTCTTAAAATATTACGGGCTGAGGGAGGAAGTGACGTCATCAACTGGAATGGCAGCTTAGGCTGAAAGCTCCGGAGGGCAGCTAGCGTGTTTTACAAAAATTTCCCCTGTCCGAGTTTGAGTACCCCTGAGAAAATACAGGAGGTGGTGGGGGAGTGCTTCCCGCTCCATATGGCGACGAGAAAGAAAACGGCGGACTTAAAGGAGTTCGCCTATGGCGGCGCGAAGTCCACAGCGGCAGAGAAGAAGATGGCGGGACAAAGCGCGGGAAATGGTGAGGCGCTTGATCGGAAGGGGCAGCGGAGTGAGACTACACTGCTGGCGGAGACGGTGGTGCAGAATGTGACAAGAGCGGAACTGCAGAGCTGGTTTGGTGAAATTAAAACCGAAATGCAGGCAGTGAGGACGGAGGTAGGAGATATGTGTGTAGCCCTGCGTGAGGAGATGGGTGAGCTGGGGCAGCGTGTCGAGGACCATGAGCGGCAGCTGGGCCAGTTGGACACCCGGCAGAGTGTGGTGGAGGGCACGCTTAAGGACACGGAGGCGTGGAGAGAATCGATCCTGTTGAAATTGGAAGACCTTGAAAATCGATCACGAAGGAATAATTTAAGATTACGGGGGGTGCCCGAAGAAAAAGAGTTCGTGGACAGTGAGAAGGTGGCTGGCGCAATCCTAAAGACTGTCCTGCTTGACTCTGGGACTGAGCTGGTACAGGGGGGGCTGCAATTGGTGCGGGCACATCGGGCTCTGGGCCCCAGTAGGCCCAATCGGCCAAGGGACATAGTGTTGTGCATGGCAGACTTTAAAACTAAAGAGCGGATCCTTACTCTGATGCGCAATCGTAGAGACTTTGTCTGGCAAGGCTATACCATTCAGATTTTCCCGGACCTGGCTGCTGGTACTTTGCAGAGGAGACGAGAAATGCAGCCGGTCACCGCCATCTACGGAGGGAGAATGTTAGATACCGCTGGCTCTTTCCCTTCGGCATTCAGTTCACTGTGGGGCTCAAGAATTGGAGGGCCCACACAGTTCCGGAGGCATTGGCAGCCGTCCAAATGGCGGGTTTGAGGAGCGGACCGTCGCATGCATCGGGGGGCGATAGTGGACGAACAGAGCCGCCGGCACACCAGAAGACCGGAGCGAAGGGGCGAGAGAGTCCGATGGAGGACGTTGGAGAGCACATTGGAGACAATGCGGTGGAGGGGGGTACCTGAGGGTTCGGGGACTTCCCTATGTTGTCCAAATGTTTTTGAATTGGGAGCGGTCCCTTTCTGGGCCGATTTATGCTCCTTACTGGTAACCGTGTTACTGAATTGCCTGTTATCTTTTGTATAATGTTGTTTTGTGGAATGATCTCTGTCGACCATTGAGGGGGGGGATATTGTGGGGTGTGGGGTGGTGTGTTTTGCTGAAGCAGTTGGGGGGGGAAGGGTGAATAGGGATGCAGGGGTGTTAGTGGGGGGGTTGATGGGCTTAGGTAGGGGAGGGGGATGAGTGTGGGGGGGGATATACACAGGTGGTGGGTGGGGGGAGCGTGGTGGGGTGCTGTCTCTGGTTGATGAGCACTACTCCGAGGGAGACCTCCAGCAGGTGGAGGGGGATTTGGAAGGGATGGGGGGAGGGGGGGAGGGGGGCAGGGGAGAGGGGGTAGGGGGGGAGGGGGGTGGGGTAGGGGGTAATGGGGAGCGGGAGGGGGGGTGGGAGTGGGGGGACAGAGACGGGGAGTGGTGAGGGGATGGAAGGGGGGTAGGGAGAATGGGGGAGGGAAAAGAGTGGGGCAGCAGCAATTGACTGTAGCCACGATGAATGTGCGGGGGTTGGGAACTTGGAGGAAGAGGCGAATGGTGGAACGTGAGGGAGGTAGGTTAAGAGCAGATTTCATTTGCCTACAAGAAACACATTTGAAAGTTGGCCAGGAAAGGTTATTGCAGACCAAGCGGTACCCCAGAGCAATGTTAGCTGGGCAGAGGGCGGAGGCTCGGAAGGGGGGGGGTAGGTATTTTGGTGGGGGTGGATTGGGTGGACAAGGTAGTGGGGGAATATCGGGATAAGGGGGGCGAGCGGTGGGGCTTAAAATTCAAATTGGGAGGGAGCAGGTTTGGATAGTGAGTTTATATGGCCCTAATGATAGGCAGGGGGAGTTTTTTGTTCGTATGCAGGGGGAGCTGGGGGGGTTATGTGATGCCCCCCTTATTATTGGGGGTGACTTTAATTTGACGGTGAACCCGAGGGTAGATAATGGGGGGGGGGCAGTGGGCTGGGGAGGAGGGTGGATCGGGTGAAATTGTTACACTTGAAGGAACGGTTAGGGGTGGAAGATGTCTGGCGGAGTCAACACCCTGGGTGTAAACAATATACTTTTTATTCAGTGCCACATGGTACCTATAGTAGGCTTGATATGGTGTGGGCGGGAGGAGGATGGTTGAACCGGGTGGATGAGGCGGACCAAGGCCCCATCACGTGGACGGATCATGCGCCTGTGTGGGTAAGGTTTAATCTGGGTTACGTGGATGAGGGGGTAAAATTCTGGAGGCTTAATGAGGCCTTGTTGGAAGAGCCAGGGGTGATTGAGCGGCTTGGGAAGGTGGTAAAGGAATATCAGGGGTTTAACTTAAATGGCGAGGTGAAGGTGGGGATGGTGTGGGATGGCCTTAAGGCAGTGGTGAGGGGGCATCTGGTTCAGGAGGCTGCCCAGGAGCGTCGCCGTAAGGGGGAACGGGAGTCACAACTGGTGCAGGCTATTAGGGATCTGGAAGGGAAGGTGCACGGAAGAGGGGGTGGGGGAGGGGGGGGGTTGTTGAGCAATTGAAAGAGTTGCGGAGTCAACTGGAGCAATTGAGGGCGAGTGATTTGGCATATGAGCTACGGGTTTTAAAACAGGGGTGGTTTGAGGGGGGTAATAAGGTGGGGAGGAGACTAGCCCAGCGGCTCCGTAGCAAGGTAATGCGGACGAATATTGGGGGTATCCGGGGAGTAGGAGGGAGGCTGGTTCACGGGAATAATGAAATTCGGGCGACCTTCGCGGACTATTATCAATCATTGTATACTAGTGAGATGAGGGGGGGGAAAGCTCCCTGTGTTGAGTACCTGAAGGACTGTGCCCTTGCCTCACTGTCTGTAGCACAGAGGGCGTGGCTCGATCGGCCCATAACAGAGGTAGAAGTGGATCTGGCGATTGGGACATTGAAGAGGGGTAAGGCCCCGGGTTTAGATGGCTTATCGGGGCGGTTTTATCAGGTGTTCCGCTCCCTACTGGGGCCTTTGATGGTGGAAGTCTTTAATGGAGTGCTTTCGGGGGGGGAGACTCCACCTTCGATGAGGGAAGCTGGGATTACCATTATCCCTAAGCCCGGGAAAGATCCGATGGTTTGTGGGTCCTACAGGCCTATTTCCTTATTGAATGTGGACGCAAAACTTCTTGCAAAGGTCTTAGCCAATAGGCTGGGTACGCTGATGCCTGAGCTAATACATCCCGACCAAACCGGGTTTATCTCGGGGCGGCAAGGTGGTGACAATATTCGTAAGATCTGTAACCTCACCTGGGAGGTTCAGAGGACGGGGCAGCGGGCGGTTTTCTTAACGGTAGACGCGGAAAAGGCGTTTGATAGGGTGGAGTGGCCTTTTATGATTAGTGTGTTGGAGAAAGTAGGGGTGGGTCCCAATTTTATTCATTGGGTTCAAGCGATGTATAGGGCCCCTCAGTCCCGGGTAAGGGTCAATGGTAGTTACTCAGGAATGTTTCCATTGGGCAGGGGTACTAGGCAGGGGTGCCCTTTATCTCCCCTGCTTTTTGCCCTGGTTATCGAGCCACTGGCGGCAAGGATTAGGGGGTCCTCCGATATTAAGGGGATTCTCATGAATTCCCAGGAGGTTAAGATTACTTTATTTGCGGATGATATCATATTCACCCTACGCGAGCCCCTGTTAACCTTACCGAATTTGATGCAGGAGATTGCGTGTTATAGTCGGGTATCTGGGTATAAGATTAATGCCAGTAAATCAGAGATTTTGGGGTTTAATCTCACTACCGAGTTGGAGGGGGTGCTGAGAGGGGGATTTGCATTTAAGTGGGTGGGGGAACACTACCGATATCTGGGGATCCAGATGGGACCGAATTTGGAGGGATTGGTGAAGGTCAATTATGGGGGGCTCTTGAATGCAGTGTGCCGGGATTTGCAACGGTGGAAAGGGTTATATCTTACGTGGTTGGGTAGGATAGCGGTTTTAAAAATGAATGTGTTACCGAGGTTTTTGTTTCTGTTTAGCTCCCTTCCGTGTAAGGTATCCCGGAACTTCTTGAAACGGGCGCAAAGGGTTATGGTGGAGTTTATCTGGGCCGGACGGCGTCCGAGGGTAGCGCGGCTGGTCATGTATCGCCCGACTAGGGAGGGGGGAATGGGTGTTCCCTGGTTGGAAAAATATTATTTGGCTTCTCAGCTGAGGGCGTTGCTCAGTTGGCAAGGTGGGGAGATGGAGACCCCTCGTTGGGTGCAGCTGGAACAGGGGGTTGGACCTGGGCAGAGTCTGGTGGAATGGGTATGGGACCCGGGAGGGGGGGTAGAAGGGGGGACGGAGGGGAATCCTTTTCGGGCCCTGACTAAGGCGCTTTGGGTAAGGTGGCGGCGTCCGTTACTAGGGGGCAAAAGATACACGCGGGGAATGTCTCTTATGGGGGTTCAGGAGTTTACCCCCGGGAAAGAGGGGGGGGTGTTTCGGGGAGTGGAGGGAGAAGGGGTTACGGTTTATGGGTCAGCTGCTCCAGGCGGGGGGGGGGAGTTTAAGAGCTGGGGGGAGGTATTAGCTGAATTTGGGTTGGATGGTAGAGGGTTTTATGCCTATCTACAGGTAGTGTCTTTTCTGAGTAGGCGAGAGGTTAAGGAGGATGTTCGTCAGGCCGCTACGGTGATTGAAGCACTTTTGGTGAAGGGAGTGCGAAGGGGGGCTATTACCCAGTTCTATCAGGAATTGCTTAAGCTGGGAGGGGTAGGGGCATGTATTCGGGGCGAGGTGGCTTGGGAGAGGACACTGGGGGGGGAGTGGACTCGGGAGTGTTGGCAGGATATTTATGTGTGGTCTAGGAGGTTGGCCCCGGGCACGGCGTATTTGGAAAGCAGTTTGAAGATTCGCTACCAGACTTATTGGACTCCCTGGAAATTGAGGGCCTTCAATAAGGAGGAAACAGGGCAGTGTTGGAGGGGGTGTAAGGGGAGAGGGGACCTATATCATTTGTTGTGGGACTGTCCGATAGTGCGGACTATGTGGGAGGATTGGGAGGGGGTTATAAGGGAGATGACGGGGGTCCCGGTGGTTTTGACTCCTGCCATGGTCCTGTTGAATGAATTGGAGGGGGAGGGGGACCGGGAGGTGCAGTTGCTGATTGGCTACTGTGTTGCTGCAGCGCGGGGGGAGATTTTGTTGCGGTGGAGGAGTATCGCTCCCCCATCTAGGGGAGATATTGTGGGACGCTTAAGTGGGGTGCGGAGTATGTGCGAAATTGCGGCCTATGGGGCACATCGGGTGCCGCACTTTCGGCGGATATGGAAGGGCTATGATGGGTGGTTAGAGAGTTGGCGGACGGAACGGGAGGGTAGGGGAGAGGAGTAGAGGGGTAGTGGGTGGTCTGGGGGCGGGGGGGGAAGGTGGGGGTACCACTTTGTGGGGGCAGGGCCTGGCGGGGGAGCACAGGTTTATATGAGGGTGCTTGGTGAGAGATTTGTAGCTGGGGTGGGTTGGTCTGGGCCTGGATTGGAGGGTGGGATGGTCGGAGTTTGGTTTGTTGAATGTGTATTTGGGTGGGGGGGGGTTGGATGGGATCTTGTTGTTGTATTTTCTGGTTCTTGTGTGATTGGTGTATTTATTGCAAAAACTAATAAAGGAAAAGTTACAAAAAAAAAATATTACGGGCTGGGGGAAACTCTTCTCCGCAGCACGTAATACGAGACATGGTGTCAGCGTTACAATGTAGCTTCCCAGCTCGATGCTCCACACGGAAGTCATAGGGCTGCAAAGCCATATACCACCGGGTTAGTCTGGCATTTTCGTTCCTCATGGTATGCAGCCATTTCAGGGGAGCATGATCCGTAATGAGGACAAATTTCCTCCCAGTGAGATAGAATTTCAATGCCTCAATGGCCCATTTAATAGCGAGACATTCGCGTTCAATTGTGGCATATTTCCTTTCCGCTAGCGAGAGTTTTCTGCTAAGAAACAGAATAGGATGTTCTGCTCCTTCTTGTACCTGGGACAGGACGGCTCCCAGACCTGTCTCCGAGGCATCCGTTTGTAAGAGGAATGTTTGCTTAAAATCTACCCCGCGTAATACGGGGGCTTGGCATAACTTCCCTTTTAAATTTTGAAAAGCGGTCTCTGCTTCGGGGGTCCACTGTACTATGTTCGGGGCATTTTTCCTGAGCATCTCCGTAAAGACGTTGCTTTCTTCCGCAAAATGCGGTATAAAACGGCGATAATATCCGATGAGGCCAAGGAAGCTTCTCAACTGCTTCTTGTTCTGTGGAACTGGAAATTTTCTGACGCTATCTACTTTATCCAGTAATGGCCTCACGGTTCCACGGCCTACCAAATGACCCAGGTACTTGACTTCTTCAGCCGCAAAGGTACACTTCTTAGGGTTAAGCGTAAGGCCCGCTCTCCTCATAGCTTCTAATACGACGCCTATTTGATGGAGATGTTCCGTCCATGTGGCGCTGTGGATCACCACATCATCCATATAGGCAGTAGCAAAATCCTGATATGGCCGTAGAATAACATCCATTAAACGTTGACACGTAGCGGCTGCCCCATGCAGGCCAAAGGGCATTCTCCGAAACTGGTAAAGCCCCAACAGTGTACTAAAAGCAGTTTTCGGCTTGGCATCCCGCGTCAAAGGGACCTGCCAATACCCTTTGGTCATGTCCAACGTTGTCAGGAACTTTGCTTGCCCGAGACGGTCTAATAATTCCTCGATTCTCGGCATCGGGTAAGCGTCGAAGGTGGCTATCGCATTGACTTGCCGAAAGTCTATGCAGAAACGCATAGACCCGTCTGGTTTTGGCACCAGCACCACTGGGCTGCACCAGGGACTATGTGACTCCTCTATTATTTTCATTTGTAGCATTTCTCGCACCTGGTTGATGACCTCTTGCTTTTTCGCCTCCGGCAGTCGATATAGACACTGTCGGATGATTTTACCTGGAGGAGTATGAATTTCATGAGCCACCAACGAGGTTTCTCCAGGCATTGGAGTTAAGACGTCCTTATACCTGTTCAATAATCGAGCCAAATCTTCCTTTTGTCTCACTGAGAGTTCCTCTCCCAGCTTCGGGGTAGAGTCTTCTTTGCAATCTTCCACACGGGGTCCCAGGTCCTCCTCGGGTGGATCACTCCCTATGGCCATTAAACCTTCCATTTCCGCTCTCCCCGTTGAGCCGAAACCTCCCATTCCTCGGCTTGTGGGATTTAGCATAGTGACTTCCTCTAGATCAGGGAATCCCACCCGCTCACAAATGAGCTGTGCCATTCTGTCTCCGGCTTGGACTTTGTAGTCCTCCTCTGAAAAGTTACATAAGAGGACTTTTAAGATGCCCCTGTAATCAGGGTCCACGACTCCTGCAGCCACGTCAATGTTGTATTTGGTGGCCAGTCCGGACCTTGGGGCTATTCTTCCGTAACATCCCGGCGGCAGCTCGATTTGTAGGTCTGTGGTCACTAATGTTCTCCCCCGCTTTGGGATGACGATATCCACGGCGCTATGGAGGTCATAGCCTGCAGCTTGTGCCGATGCTCTTTGAGGAGTCCGCGCTCTTGCGGATGTTTTACAGTATCGCAGCACAAACTTTTTGAGTGGCTGTGACCGATCCTTCATGACAGCCTTCGGGGGTTTCTCCCACAGTGGGCTAGGGATCATAGTATCCGTAGCAGCAGCAAGGCCGCTTCGCTGTACTCTAGACTTTTCGATAAGGTTAGGTTGCATGCAAGTGGAATCTGGCTTTACCTGAGGCAACAAACCTTCCTTTAACGTTTTTCTAAATTGTGGCCAATCCCGGCCCAGGACCAATTCCTGTGGTAACTTTGGCACTACTGCAATTGGCATTTCTTTTACAATGCCCATACCTTTTACCCACAATTTATAAATAGGGTAGCGTGTGTCTGCTCCATGCACGCACTTTATTTTTACATAGCCCTGTGGAGATTCTGGAACCGAGAGTCCATGAGCCTGGATCGTCGACCATAATTTCTTAGAAACCATGGTCTGGTCGGCTCCAGAATCCAATAATGCTTGCACCCCTATACCTTGTATTTTTACATTAATCAGAAAACCATCACGTATTAGTCTTGGTGATTCTCCCACCAAGGCAGTTCGTACATGACACTCGTATTGTAAATGTCCCTTCTTCCCACAAGCGAAACATTTTCTTGAACTCGCTTTCTCTAGAGGCTTATTACTTTTCCACCAGCCACCTGGAGGACGTGAGGGACTCTCCCTTCTTTGTGCCTCCAACCCCATGGCTATTCTTGGGCCTGCCCTAGGCTGGGTCACTTTTTCGGCCTCTAAATACCTTTCTGTGAGTGCTATTGCCTCTGTGGTAGTGCAACAATTCTGTAGCATTAAGAAGTTTTGCACTCTACTGGGTAGGGCAATCATGTACTGCTCCAGAATTATAGCGTCCATTAGGGTACCTGTGCTCTTCCTTTCGGGCTGTAACCATTTATGGGCTAGGCTACGTAATCTGTGGCCTAGTGCCTTAGGTGTCTCATTAGCCTTAAGAAAGGTAGCCCTAAACATTTTGTTATACGCTACTGGCGTAAAACCCATACGATCCCTGATCGCTATTACCACATCTGTATACGAATTTGCTAACTCTGGGGCCATCGACCTGTAGGCAGCCAGCGCCTCACCCGTGAGTGATGCTGCTAGCCGTATTGCCCACTGCTCCTCTGGCCATTTAGCTGAATGTGCAATTCTAGCAAATGTGTTCAAAAAGTCATCTATGTCATCGCTCGGACTGAGTTTACTAATCACCAAATCTGAACAAGACCAGTGTCCATGGTCAGAGTTTACCAGTCCGGCGAGTGATGTCTTCTCTGCCTTGCTCTTGGCCAGTTCCTCCCGCTGCTGCACGAGCCATGTGTTCATAGTCTCTAGGACTGGCAGTTGCTGTGCTTGTACTGCCTTCAGCGCTTGCTCTTGGCTTTGTTGTGCCAGCTCTGCCTGCTTGCTGAACTGGTGTGACATCCAGGCACACAGTTCCTTGGGCTCCATGGTACCTGTTGAAAAACAAACAGAGACAAACCCAAGTGTGGCTCCTTACAATATTTTTTCTCACACCCCCTTTTTTTTTTTTTTTTTGACTTCCCCAGATATCCAACACTAGGTAGGCTTAAATACGCATTACCTTGTTCTAGTGTTGCGTCAGCTTTGGGGAATATATGCAGTCATCCAAGGGTCACTCCACCGCTTCTGGACTCGCCACAGGATCTCCAACCTTCAGGATTTTTTTCTTTCTTTTCAGCTCCGGTCCGGATTTCAGGACTCCACTCCGCTCTGCTCCTGGTTTTCCTTCCAGTCCAGTTTTTGTTGCAGGACGGTTCGGGTTTTACTTTGAGAGTTTTTTTTTTTCAAAAAAAGAGGAGAAAGCTTGTACTTTCTTTCGTACAGTTATAAAAACAGTCCTGTAGGCTTACGGGTACCGTAAAATCCTGCCAACTACGCCACTTATATCCCCCGCAGCCCCCTCTGGTGGCGGCGTAGTGTTTCCACCGAAGAGCTGGGGAGCGCACAAGATTAGGGGTATTGGGGTTGGCCCGGTGCGAGGGTCAAAGGTAGCGGTCCTTTGTGCCGACCTCGTTACCAACTTCCCAAAGGAGTAACTTCACACCAAAGTGGAGGGAAAAAGAAAAAGGCTTTATTTCTCCTTTACGCAAAAATGGTTCAAAACATACGGCTTGGAAAGCAACAGGATTGTATCAGTCCTTACATCAGGTTCAACGCATACAAAAACGGTCACAGTAACAACTGTTAATCTTCACAGTAACTCAAAGTAAAATGAATCCTGCATTCACTTTATACATTCTTTGAACTCCAAACAGACTATAGCTTCACTACTGTACAATATGTACATTCCATAGGTTCTTCAGCCTCCTCACCCCCAGATTCCACTGGCATCCATTCCATATCAGATGGCTCTGAGTCTGAAGCTTCGATAGGGCTGAATTCTGGCTTTTTAAAAGCGTGCCATACAGTTTTCCAGTGTTTGTTTGTTAGGTTAGGGCGTCAGTTTCTGGCTACAGGATGGAACAATGGCTGTTCATCCGCTATAGTTTTAAAAGCTCTCTTGTCACCACATTTAATACTGGCAGTTTTCTTCTTAGGGAAATTATCTGTTAATCTCTGCTTATAAGTATCATTGTTATACAGATAAACTCCTTTCCTCTGCTTTTCTTCTGTGCTAGGCCTAAGCAAACAATCACAAGAAATGGCTGCTTTACCTTTGAGCTTTCTTCTGTCTTTTCCAGGGAAGGCTTGAGGCCTAGTCGGGTTATCTTCCAACTCTTGCTGGCCCAAGTATTCCCACAGTGTCTCTCTTTCCTTAGTGTGTGGAGAAACCCCTCTGAGGCAAGGCTGCAGCTGTTGCCATCGGCCTTTGCTTCCACTCCTGTGGCTGTTGTTTGGTGGCCGCGCCCTTTCAGCTTCTCCCTGTTCACCAGGCCTCTGAGTTCTCCACTTTTCTCCGGTTACTTCTATAGATATCTCTCTGAGTACCTTTCTCTCCTTGGATATCTTTTCCAGCTGGATATCTTTCTCCTGGATATCTTTTCACTGGAGGCCTTTCCTCCACGTCATTCCTCACATGTCTTTCTCTCAGGCTGTGTCTTAGCCCTTCTCCCTGGATAGGGCTCTCTCTCAAGCTGGATGTTGGAGCATCTCTTTCCTTGACTGCTCCTTCCTTGACTGCTCTTTCCTTGACTGTCTTCTCCTTAACTGCTCTGCTTGATTCAGGCCTGCCTCTGCTTAAATCGGAACTGATTGGGCCTAAGTCCTGCCCATAGAGGCATGGTTCTTCTGAATCTATGCTGGCTCTCCTGCTCCCTCTATGTGGACTTTCAGGATATTGCATCTGAAACCTGTTTTTTTTCTAAATTTAAAACTTTTTTTTCTTCTGCAAGAGGGTCCGCTGCATCACACTACTCTTTTGGTAACTTTTACTTTGCCTAGTGATAGAGATTGTTTTCTAAAAATATTTTTTCGTAAAAGATCTATTTTATTTAAGGAATTTTTATTCGAGTTTTTTCCGATTTTTGTTGGCAGACTCAGAGTAGGAGGCGTGAATTTCTCCTCCTTCGGCCCTGTGTTCAACAACTGAGGGGGGGGGGTCAATTTTTCATAAAGTTATTCTGTAAATGTACTGTTAAACTACAGTCTGATTATTATATATTTATTTTTTTACCCTTCTCAGTTGCTGGCATTTCTGAGTGCCCGTAGGTCTGCTGTAATTGATGGTGTTTCCATTGCTGATATATAAACTAGGCTCTTAGCCTCTCTACATTTCCTTTAGTTTTGGTTTGTATTGTTTTTCCTTTTTGATCCTCCTTCCTTTTTGTGGGCTGTAGTGGGGAACTGCTTATTGTGATCGATTATGGTCTATGTCTTGTTTAAAATTATCCTGTATATTTTTTTTTTATACAGTTCCCTTTTTCCTGGCAAGTGTATTGTATATGCTTGGTTGGTTGCTGTGAAATTCATAAATATAAAATTAAATTAAAAAAAATTAATTCCAGCAGTGGAATAGGGATCTGAAGTCAAGAGACAAGCGTGATACCTCATTGGTTAATATAGGGGAAGTAGATAAAGTAAGCTGAGTGGAAAATTTAGACATTGACTGGGAAGTATCATTCCTGAGTTTGTAACTTTGACTGCAAAGAATTGGGCAGACTCTTTAAGGAGATGCAAAGAGATACCAGCTGATGGGTTAATGGATGACACAAGTGGGAAAGAATATAAAAAAGTTCCCGGAAGAATTTGTGCTCACTCAAATAAGTCTGGGAATTATAGTCCCTTTTGGCTGATTAACACTATTACAATAATAGGCAATGCTGGCTTGACAAGCTACCCATACATGTTACATCGTATGAACTCCAGAAGGAGACTCTCTTTGACATTAGCAATAAATTTGAGAGAATGAGATCATACTCCACATACCCTAGCTTAGAAGTGAGGTTCATGACTGTCATGGTATGTGCAAAACAAATCCATTTGGAGAAACTGCCCTGAGGACAGATTCAAGAGTTTTTAACTCGTGCCATTGTCTTTCTGTCCATCTTACTCACGCTTTAAGCAGACATGGGCTAGAATGGCAGCAAGGCTGAGAACGGTTGAGGCAGAAATTTCTCTAGGAGATGCAAGCTTATCTGCAGCTACAGAGAAGGCTATATTCCAGCAGGATACCTGGTCTTCTAAAGGACGATCAGGAAAATGGTTTGGAAACAGCAAGAGTAGAAAAGCTAATTCTTCAGGGCAAATCCTACTGAAATCCCGAGTAAGTCTGGAAGTTTTAGAAGAGGAGCCAAGAGAAAGAGGAAGAGTCAGAAGAAAGATGAGTATCAAACGATTGGACCAAGGCACAGGAAAAGTATTAATTCCTGAGGAGATAACAAAAGAAACAGAGGCAAACCCTAGGTCAGTGGTGTGGCCTGCTTTATGGGTAGGTGGATGGGCATGTTGAGTAAGTCCTAAATCATCCATAAATTGTCAGATGAACTCATTGGATTACCGCTGGGGACCATGAGCACTATCTTGAAACTTGGAACCAAAGGAGCAGGAGTGAGATGGCCCCACTACAAACCAGGAATCCCAGTCAGGCCAGGGAAGGGGATTGGATGGTGGGGATGGGAGATCTGCTGGAGAGGTCTTGGTAGGTTCCTTGTCCTATAATAAAGCATAAAGGAGGGATAACCTGTATGGAGTGGCACGTGCAACTTAAAAACTCTGGAAACCTGACTGGGCAGACTAGATGGACCATGTTCGTCCTTATCTGTAGTCATTTATTATGTTACCAGGTCATTTCATTACTTCTCATTTTCTATGGGCAGGAGGTCAGGTGGGAGAGGGGATCTTCATGCTAATGCACAGCCTGATGCTTCTGGGGGTCATCTTAAAGGGACTGCTAGTTTTCAAATTTTGAGCCCACCCTGGATCCCTCCACAAAAAAGGAATCCCTGATCAGAAGCTCCTCAATAAACAGAGAATCAATACACACCCCACTGCACCCTTCCAAGCCCAAGAGATCCCTCACCCTCCCGGACCAGCCTCCCCCTGAAGAAAATCCCCCACTAGACCTATCCCTGGGGTCTAGCAGTAGGGGGCAGGCACAATCCTCAGTCGCTACTGCTCCATTTGACTTTCAGTATCAAAATGGTGCCAGTCAACCTCTAGCAGTAGTCTTATAGTACTACCACTAGGGGTGAAGCTGTCAGCATTCCTTATTTGGCAGCTTGACCCCCCACTATACAGATAAGTCTTTCAATATCCAGACTGTTATATTTAAAGAAAGAAAGAAAGAAAGAAATAGATAACGTTGAGCCAAGTATTGAGTTTTTGTGAATCTGCCCCTTAATGATTATTTTTGCAGGGGAGGGGTTCTTTTTGGTCTCCTTTGAACAACTTGACATAACCTTTGGGATTGATATTCAGCCCACAGTGATCAGTACTGGTAAAGCACCTGACCGCCTCAGGTAAAAATGAAACTGGACATTCAGTGCCGGAACTCAGGACTGTACCAAACTAGAAATGCGCCCTGTGTGATCAATGAATCTGGTGCCCCCCTCACCCCAACCACATGCAATAACTCACTCTTTTTGAGTTTCCTGGAAGCCTGGGGATGATATCAGTGCCCTTTTTGTACTTGTGCCCTGTGCGGCCGCACCACTCGCACAGCCCTTGGTACAGCCCTGCCAGAGCCCATCCAGGATCTGGTGCTGAATTATCTGTTTTTGGCGATGAATGGTGTTGCTATCCAGCTACTACTACTATTTAGCACTTATAGAGCGCCACGCACAGCTAGTGACGATATTCAGCTGCTACGTGGATAGAAACAATTATATAAAGTTAGGACAGCCGTTGATCTGGCTTAACCTTATGTGGTTTTCCTATCCGGTTGGCAACTGAATATCGCTATTAAGTGGACAGTTGCTAATATCCTCCAACTACGCCCATGGACCACTCAGAAACTGACTGCATGTTTCTATAGTGGTCTATGAGACTATTCAGCGGCATTAACCGGTTCGTGCTGCTGAATATGGGCAGAGTGGGATTTAGCTGGTTAGCAGCGCCTGCTAACCAGCTAAATTTTTTTGAATATCAACCCTGATTCCTGAAGTGCTTTCCCCTTTATTGCTGTGGACAAAGGGCATAGCTGCTGGGGTGGGAGGATGAGTTAGTCATTGCTCTGTTATGTTGAAAATTATAAATAAAAGCTTAAAAAAAGACAACTTTGAAATTGTTCACACATCTCGCTGATCAGTAGTTCCTGGTACAAAATATCAGTAACTATTAAGAACACAGAATTAATTCTAAAACTAAGATTTGTAGTAGTTCTAGGTATAGCAATTTAATATGTCTTCCGCATATGTTTTGTAATGGTGCAGGGTCAGAATGCATCAGCAACTCTGCTGCCAGAAAAGGAGCAATAAAATATAACAGCTCTCCCGAACGTTTGACCTAATGCCCATAAAAGGCATTTGTAAGCAAATAATTAATCTAATGTTTATAAAAATTTAAAATGTTCTCTATAGTTTATTCTTAACAAATAGTTTTCATATAGAATGCAGTTGGGCTACAGAAAGGTGCAAGATGTTGATTTACTTACGAAGATCATTGTGGTACTGGTCCATTAACTCAGCAAAGAGAAGGCAGTCTTCAAAGCCCTGGAAGACATGTACAGAATCCGGGTATCACAAGCAGCCTCTAGATATGCAAACGCTATATTCAATAAGAAAGCAGTTTGCAACTAGTCCCTAACAACTATTACTATAGCGACTCTTTATGTGCAGTAAAAACTAGTGCTCACCATTGGCGCTCGGCTGCATTACAATGGCCCGAGAGTATGCGTGAAATCACACGCTTGCTGCATATTCTGGAACAGCGCAGGAACTGGGTGGATTGTGGGTGGAAATGGGCAGAGCTGCACCTTGCAGCTAGCACATGGTAACTTATGGCGTGTTAGCAGTCACAGATGAAGATAATTTAATTAATTTAATGTATGCATTCTCTATAGGAGGCGGTCAGTGCATTTGTGCTACCTGTCAATGCGCTTACTGTTCTCTATGCAACTGTATGGGAAGATGCTGGGAACAGTTACCACAGAGGCTCTGCACTTACAGTCATTTGGGCGCGTACCATGTGGTAAGGGTTAGGGTTATGCATTCAGTCTTTAAATCCTCCTCCTCACGGGCACCAGTTTGTAGTATAAAATATGACTTTTGCGTCCCGTGCTTACTAAGATGGGAGAACACAACATTGTGTCATGCATCTGAGCCGTGTGGCATCATTTCAAATAATTGCTGCAGATTACTTACAAATTATCCTTCCAGCTGCTACCAACAGCTGTTCATCTAATAAGAGATACACAACTGCACTCTGGTATTTATACTCTTATAATAAAGGAAATCGGTTACTGTCATTTTTAAAACCTTCTTGGTATAGGGAAGCTTTTTCAATTGCTATATTTTGCCCTGCTTCCGGATAGAGAATCAGAGGGGGTCAATATCGCCACTAGCTCTGGCTGCTCTGTCCAGATATTCAGCAATGATGACTATCCAGAGCTTATATCAGCCCTGAGGCCCATAAAGTGAAGATTAAAGTGGTGATAACAGTAGACATTTGTCTGCAAGGCACACTGCTGGCTTAATTTCTCAAAGATCTTTTCTTGAAGGGGGGGGGGGGAGTGGACGCATCACCTCTACTTGAAATTTATAAGCAATTTCTAGTTAAAACCAAATTTGCTAGATTCTGAAAATTGTTGATTACTTCTTTGGGCACGGAAGGGTCCCAAAGTATCTCGGGTCTCACCACACTGGATGGACTGATTTTATCTTTGCTGGGCACGTTTCAAAGTGACATTTCAAACTGATGCTTTTTTTAAAAAAGCTTAACCAAGAATACCGCAGTGTAATCCTGCTTCACCGAATGATTCTGACTGTCCAATCGCATGGTTCAGAGTTTCAGAGTTCCTGAAAGATACAGAATTTGCTGATACGATTTAAAAAGCATTTGAGAGTTTACTTTGGATGAGATTTACTTATTATTTGTACCTTATTACCCATGTGTTTTATTGGGGGGGGGGGTCTCTGTATATTAATTTCTCCAAGCAATGAATGAGGTTTGCTAGTATAGTTTTTCAAGGGCTAGTTTGTTTTAGTCAATATTATAAAGGAAAATGAACATATCTTGAAAACTTTTAGGACTTCAAGAGAGATCAATGGTTCTGTCCACCATAAATTGGAAAAGGAAACAGTCCTGAACCACGAGAGCTCTCTCAAGTAAAATATTTTTTCACTTTAAAGCACCTAGATTCTCTATAGGTCATGCTACCTTCATTGGATCCCCATGAGAACAACACTGTATGTGAAGTTTTACATTTGTAAATACTTTAAAATACCTACAGATTTTGGCCATGGCAAATTTTGTGCAGTGGCCTTTGGCAACACTTCTGCCCGTGGGGATGAGAGGCCTGCAGAACTAGGCCTGGTCACGCGGGATCTTCACGCTGCTGTGAGAGTTCCAAGCCCCAGGCGCCAGTGATTTTTTAGTCACCGTGGCGATCTGGCGCCAGGGGTTTCTTGAACCCTGCATTAGAGGAATGCTTATTCCTATTTTGTGTTTTTTTAATAATACACAGAAACTGAACAGAAGTCCTCTGGGAAAGCCGCAATAAACAGTGGAATTGTGGGATTTCTGTTTCTCCGGGTATGGCAGCACACTGATTTCTTGTAACATCTTGAACATGCGCTAGTCAAGAAAATGTTAAAGGCAGCAGAAAAATCCATGCGGGTCAATAAACACCGCAGCTGGCGTTGAAATAAAAGAACACAATTTCAGCACTACCTTTTTGCTGCCCTAAGTTTTCGATAGTTATCCAGCTAGCGGGATGAATGTCACCACGGTCCGGATAACTGAATGGAACGCTCCTGCTTCGGCCTCACTCTCCTCCCGCACTACCCAGGTCCTGGTTCTTATACTGAATTGCTGAAATAGAACTGTCTTTTTTGTCAGTTGGTGTGGCCATGTTTTTTTCCGCTCTTTGGGGACTCGGAGCTCCTCCTCTTCTCTTTTCTCTTATAACATAGATGCCCCTGTTCTGAAATACTCCAGCTGGCATGCCCAAATACTCCGTTCTGCAGACGTGCATTTCAGAGATGTTTGCATTTCTGAAATGGCCTGTAACCGTGCATGAATCTGGCCTGGCTATCTGCCTGGGCCCATCACCAGAACTGGTTGCAGGGATATACATCTTTCGGGGCAGAGACAGAGCAATTTCAGAAGGCACTTAGGCGTACTTCCCTTTACTGCTGCCACTCTCTTGGAATTTTGGACGTGGTGCCCTGGAGGTCCCAAATTCCTCCTAGAAGACGAGGTCTGGTGTGACCATTAGGCAAATTAGATGGCTGTCTAGAATGCGGTCCAGGAGCAGCCCATTGTTGCCGTTCTCACCCCTTCCTGGAACCTATAGCAGCCACAATGGCCTCAAACAGCCCCGCAGGGCTTACCTTAAACCTCCGGCACTGTGAGACTGTTTGGCTTCTGCCCCCTCCAAAGCCTGATGCCAACTTCCTTTTGCATGGGGGCAGAAGCAGAATGTGAAAAATGTACAAGGATGTGAAGACATTATAGCTAATGTAAAGGCCACACTCGTAGTGAGGTAAATTTTGTCATATAGGGGTTTTGCTTTTGCACTCCCTCCCCTCCCCCTGAAGCCCCTCTCATCTCACAGTGGCCCTTGCTAAATGAGGCTAAGGAGTTGAAAAAAGAAAAGTGGGTTACTTTCACATCAACCAATCTGATCATATAATCTCTGCTTGGCATACTAAAACTACTATGTCTACATAACTTAATTTAAATCCAAGTATGATGCAAGGTCAATCACCAATACTCCTCTTTACACACTGCAAATCCTGACTACCAGAAAATCTAATTCCATAGCATTTTTAATCAAGTGTGACTCACAGCATTCATGCCTTGTCCATAGAATGGAACAACCGCGTGGGCCGCATCTCCCATCAGCACACATGTCGCGTTAATATGAAATGAAGAACACTTCACTGAGACCATGGCTTGGGCTGGCAACAGGAAATAATCTTGCTTTAATGCTTTCCTTAAAAACAAAAGCTCTCGATCAGTGGTTTTGAATCTGTAGGCATCATTGTACTTTGCATTTGCATCAGTAGAATGAAAGCGGATTCTACTCTCCCCATCACTTTATTAAAACCTCTTCCTCATGGAAAGCCTTTATTACATGCAGAAAAGGGTTGCTATGAATTTGTGAACTGCGTACACATGTTAAATGTATGTGCACAGAGTGCACCTTTTCTTACATGATCTGCGTGTAAGTGTTCCCAGGTGAGTAGTGTGGGTGAAGCAGAGGGTGAGTGTTCATGCATGGATTTTAGAAACTATGTAGTACACGTGCAGAGAAAACACACATTTCTGCCTTTATCGGAACAGGTGTAAATTTGCATGTGGGTATTTGAGTACTCTTTGGACTGGTTCTTGGAGCTTGTTTTATAAAGGCAATTAGGTGCTTATGTTGTCTTTACAAAATATCTACCATAGCATTATTAGATTTCCTGTTATCCCTTATATACAAATCCTTCATTGGATAGTCCCAGGGACCTCACAAGAGTTAGTTATTATTTGGTCCCAAAATATTTTCTTTGTATAGAATGGCTTTAACTACTAAAATTTTTGGGACCAATGATGACTGCATGATGTTTAGCCGAACAAAACTGTCTTAGGGGCATGTTTACTAAAGTGCGCTAGCCGGTAGCTTGGGTTTTAGCATGGTTTTAACAAGTGTTTGGGCCACATGGTAGCAGGGGCCAGTGTACTAAACATCCAGCACTAGGTGTGGTCAAGGTGGGGAGAGGGCGGAGCCAGGTGCATGGCTGCAGTGGGTGTGGCAGTCACATACTAGCTATACAACCATGCTGCTATTGTGGTCACAGCTAATGCCAGCCTCGGACGAGGTGCTAGCTGCACTTGCCATGCTCCTGTGTGCCAACCGTGCAGCTCATATGCGAGTGTTAAGAAATAGGAAGGGCAGGAGCAGGGCAGACACATACGAGCAATAGGGGCCAAGAGGAGATGTGAGCTGAATACCAAGGCACATGCTTAGGACATTGTTTTGGGGATGCTGCATGGTAAAGCTGACATGAGAGCGGAATGCACCGGCCTGACAACCTCAACAGAAGACCTTCAGGTCAGCGATCACCCTGCTGGGACAGTGGGCAAACATCCATGGACACCGCAAAAACTGTCCTGATGGATTGCTGTTCACGTCTGCATATGCATCAGATAGATGTTGTGTTCTGTGGAGGCGTCAGGAGATAGAGCCTGTGCTCTGTGCTGCAGTCATTGCTGATCTCGGAGGCAGAGTTGGAGCCAGGTGAGTACAGTGGGGAGAGAGAGAGGCATGCAAATTAGGTTATGCATTTCATGACAAAATGATAGTGGCAGCAAAGGAGCCATCTGATCCCTGGCCCATCTGCATGGGGGTGCATGTGACAGAGAATATATGCACCTGGGGGACCATGCTGCTTCCATGGGCCATGTACCTGTGGGCTGATGGCCCCTCACCCTGACTATGGGAGGATGTGGCTGGGGCCTACCAGCTCTGAACAGTAACATAATACTCCTAGTACTGAATGTGGGACTTCAGTGTTGGAGCTTGCTGTTTGGTGGTCCTTGTCTGGCCCCCTTGTCCAGGGGCTGCAGCTATCCATGGACCTGGGGGGCTCTTTTGATTCTCCCCAGTCTGGTAAGTTGTTATGTCCATGATTGCTGGGGTATTCAGCCTGGGGGCTGTGTGGAATTCACCATCTCCATGTGAAGTGCTCCCAGAGCCCCTCCTACATGGAGAGGGTGTGGGGGCCCTCTGTAGGTTAAAGACTATGCCTCCCCCTTTAGTTGCTGTTAGGCTAAAGGGATGGATGGCCCATGGGGATGCTGCTTGACTTTCTGGCCCCCATGTGCAGGTATGCCAGTTGTCTTTGGTTTGCCCTTGCACTGCCCTTCCCCCAACATGGGGAAATCACTCCACAATGGCTAAGATGCTGTCCAAGTTGTGATTAGAGGGGGGAGGGGGAGAGAGGAAGAGCTGTGAAGCCCATTCTCCCCCCCTCCCCGCAATCTAGGTGAGCAGTCACCATTGTAGCCACAGGGTGAGGGTGTGCATATTCCTGTCCCTCATGATGGACACTGTGGACATCCTGCCTGATCCCATACATGGTCCCCTGCATCTCCAGATGCCACATTTGCAACCTACCACCTATAGTTTCTCTTGCCTACTGTCCTTCTGAAGGTAAAATTAAAGGCTCCATTATGAATATATCTGGGATATGTTGTACTGAAAGTATATCTAATCCATTACTATTTTGACAGAAAGAAAGGTGGCTTTTTAGGAAGGATGTCCAAGTTAAATCGGTGACGTCCGGGGTGGAACATGCAGAAAAATGCCAGGGGTGTCTATATCTCTGATTTCAGGAATATAGATATCCCCAACAAGGATGTGAACGCGAGTGGGCACATAGATGCCCACATTAGGGACGCCTGAGTCGGCAATGTCCATCTTAAGCAAGCTAGCATAAGGGGACATCTGGCAGCATAGCAAAGTGAAACCATGAGCCCCCCCATTCCCCGTCAATGTCTGTTGACACGGTGTGACATACAGGAGTTATTACTGTAGCTCCTTCTCCACGCCTTTCAGATGTTTGCCTAACAAAAGAAGCACTTTTCTGATACCTGTTCGTGCCAGGAGCAGGTTTGGTTTTAGACATGATTTGGGATGTCCAGGGCATTTCTGAGATCAGGCAGGGAGATGCAGGTTCTTAGGAACTCCCTGGCCATGCTGCAGTCACGCTCCCATTCAGACTTGGTCATCCTCGCAATGGGGACGTCCACAGACCCAGCTTCTAAAATGGCTCTGGCGAATAGCACTTTTAAAATAACACCCTAAAAGCATTTTTTTAAGTGCCATCAAATCAGTGCTGACTCCTGGCGACCCAGCAGCCCCTGGGCTTTCTTGGCAAGGTATGACTAGAAGTTGATTGTCAGGCCTTTTCTTCCGAGGCAATGGAGGGTAAAGTGACTTGTCCAAGGTTACAAGGAGTACCAGTGGGAATCCCTAAAAGCATACAGACTATTTAATATGTTTGTAAATCAGTTTTAATGATCATATTCAGAATAGAGAGTAGCGAAATAAATAGCCAGAATGTTTTTACTGAGTTTGCATCTGCTAGCCTGCATGTCGATTTTACAAAGGACACACCCTATTGAGTTTCTCGTTGAAAATCCACCAGCAGGTCCATGCAATGACGAGCAGGCACAGAATTTGTAAAGGACATCCCCCACACTTGTTCTTTAGGCTCCAATATGGCCCCGCCTCAGCCCTGCTGCGAACACCACCTCTTTTCCCCATAGAGGGAATGGGAAACTTTCCAAAGCAGCATTTTCACAGATCTGTTTACTCACATCTGTTAACCCACAAAAACCTACTTGATCATTGCCTGCCTGGGGACTCTGAAGAGCATCAGGAGTTTATTACTGAAATTTAGAGGTCTAGGTACTAAGGTGTGAAATTGTTTCAGAAAAGATGCTTCACGCAGTAAAACGTTTGCAAAAGGGGATATTTTTGTAGTAAACTTTCATGTGAAAAAAATTTCATAAGAACATTTATGCAAACTGAATATTAATGAGGTGTTGTGATTCAAATGTATTCAAAGTAACTTGCAAACAATTGAAAACCCCCTTATTCTCTTACCACTGTGGTCCCACCACCTAACCAGACACCCTCAAGACAGAACTTACACCTGTAAATAACAAAAGAAATAGCTATCCTAGTGTATATAGTCTGTTGACGTATATAGTTCATTGGAAATGACTGACCTTAGATACTATGTAACTAGTGAATTACTTGTTCAAGCAATTCTGTTATTTGTTAACTAAATTCTCTCTTGTTCTATGTACATGTTTTGTTCAATGTAAACCACTTTGCTAAATACAACAAGCATGCAAATGAGGCTTATGTTTTCACAAAAGAATGACCTCTCAGGAGGTGTATCTGAGACCCTCTCGAGGAGCCTTGATTCTGTAATAGGTTGGTAAATTCTTGTTCTATGTACATGATGTTTTGTTCAATGTAAACCACTTTGCTAAATACAACAAGCATGCAAATGAGGCTTCTGTTTTCACAAAAGAATGACCTCTCAGGAGGTGTATCTGAGACCCTCTCGAGAAGCCTTGATTCTGTAATAGATTGGTAGCCTTCCCTTCCCCCAGCAAGTGTCTGTAAACCTATTTGGGTGGGCCTGTAAGCACTGGTGGCCTGAGCTTAAAAGTTTCAAAATTAGATGATGGCCACTGGAAGCCATATCCCTTTCAAAAAATATAAGTGGCTGCTTCAGGGATCCCCCTCCTTGTCTCCTCTTGCCTTTCCCAAAGTAAATATTTCATATGGGGCAGAAATTAGCCCCACTCACTCCTGCCCTTCAGTCAGGAATGTCTGCTTCCAGGATAGCTGTGAGGAGAGGGAGAGAATGGGAGCAGGGTTTCTTTTTTTTTTTTTTGTAGCATTTCTTTATTCAAATTTTAAAGACACACATACATTGAATGAAAATTACATATTGTATCTCTTCACATTTGTCTATATCCAACCACAGCATATGACAAAACCAGATAAACAATCGATACAGAATAACAAGCAAAAAAGAAACCAAGCCATAACCAATCCAACCCAGCGCTCCGCCTCGTCGTCAATGAGAAAAGACAACAGTAACACTCTAGTGTCTCTCCCCAACATATCTGTTCAAAGCGTCCCACTTCCTGCCCAGTTTACCTACCCAGGGATATTTCACTATATATATTTCCTCATAACTCTTATGTAGGCACAGCAGGTTCCACCACAGCTCAAAGTGCACCTTCTCCAAGTTTTTCCAATGCATCAGAATGACCTTCAAAGCCATGCTTAACATAAGATCTAGCAGTTGGCTGTCTGGTTTAGGTAGCTTGGGCCTGATCATCATAGATTTGAATATAACTATCTGATATGTGATTGGGACCTGTATGGCCAGTACAGTCGACACACGCTGCCAAACTCTCCTCCAGAATATCTGCAGCTGTTCACAATAAAAAAGCATATGGGCTAGCGTTGCAGTGGCTGCGTTACAGGACCAGCAGCGATTCCCCTCCTGTTTTGCCCATTTCATCTTTCGTAGTGGAGTGAGGTAAGCACGATGTGCCAGGAAGTACATGGATTGTGTTAGAGATGCGGCTCTAGTGATTCTTATTTGAGACTCCCAAAAAGTGCTCCACTGTTCCGTAGGCAAGAAAATCCCCTGTGTCCTCAAGCCATGCCGACTGCACCTTCACACATTCTTTGTCCCCTCGCGATCGAAACAACACCAGACACTTTGACACGGCTCGCGTGCCCTCTTGTATCTCGCGAAGTTTTTGCATCAGTGGCCATCCCGGCCTCATCAGAACAGGGGATACACCCGCTCTACTCAGACAATGCCTAAGCTGGCACCATTGAAAAAAGCAGATATATGGCTGTCCAAACTCTTCCCTCATTTCTCCAAAGGTCTTGAACTCTTTCCTCTTCATCAGTTGTCCAAGTGTCCCTATGCCATGCTCTATCCACCTCCTCCATCTCATTGGCTTTCCATCTATACAAAGCCTTGGATTCATCCATATAGGCATTTCCATTGAAAAAACATCACCATCTTTGATACACTGTTCGATACTCCTACATGCTTGCTGTGTTGCCCCCACAATTACATTCTGTGTCTTACCCGGCACCTGTGTCATCCCTATCATCATCCAGGTCTGCAAGGGTGCATTCATAGCTTGTTCAACCTTCAGCCACCTAGGTCCATTTTCTTCACTCTCCACTGCGGTCCATTGCGAACCCTGTCGCAGTAACGAGGCCAGGTGCAACCACTCAACATCTGGAAAATGAACTCCTCCCTTGGCCTTTGACAGCTTTAATTTCCATGCAGCAATCCAAGGGACTCTATTGCTCCATAAAAAAGACACAATCATACTGTTGATCTGTTTATAGAAACTCTGAGAAAAAAGCACGGGGATCATACTCAGGATGTAGCTGATCTTGGGGACCAGCACCATTTTTATGCTTTCCAACTGCCCCCACCAGGTTAAATGCAGCGGGGTCCATTTATTGATACAATCATTTACCACCTTTTTACAAGCGGTCATGTTAAGATGTAATGTCTCCTGAATAGTAGAGCCATAAACCACTCCCAGGTATTTGAAAGACAATGGCGCAAATTGAAAAGGATAAGTTTTCAACATATCCACAGTTACATGGGCATTCATCGGGACTATGATTGTCTTTGCTAGATTTACTTTGTATCCCGATATAGCAGAATAACAGTCAATAACTTGTAAGACTGCTGGTAAGGCTTCCGGCCGAAGAAAGAGCAGAAGATCATCCGCATATGCTGAAAGTTTACATTGTCCGTCTGCAAGTTCCACTCCCACGATATTTTCGTGCTGTCGAATTGCTATCGCCAGTAATTCCAGTGCCAGGTTGAAAAGGAGTGGGGATAGAGGGCATCCTTGTCTGGTTCCTCTTTGGAGTGTAAAGGGATCTGATACACCAGAGTTAGCTGCGATGCGCGCCGTTGGTTTAGCATAAAGTAGAGCTATTCTTTTAAGACACTTCTCTCCAATCCCAAACCAGCGCAAGGCTTGAAACAAAAAAGGCCACTCCAATCTGTCAAAGGCCTTCTCGGCATCTAGCGACAGTCCTATGAGAGGTTCCGACATCTTCTGAGCTGTAATTAAGACGTGTGCCAGCAGTCTTCCATTATCGGTGGTAGATCTACCTTGAACAAAACCACATTGATCTGCATGTATCAGATCATTCAGGATCGGATTTAACCGATTGGCAAGTACCTTAGCATAGATCTTGTAGTCGGCATTTAGTAGCGATATGGGTCTATAGTTTTCTATTTTCTGCAGGTCTCTCCCCGGCTTCGGATGAATAACTACCATGGCTTCTGCCAGTGCTCCTACCTCCGGCTCTGCCTCATATAGACCAGTATAATAAATCTGTAGCATCGGTACAATCAATGACTGGTACTTATAATAAAATTCCAATGGGATACCGTCGGGTCCTGAAGCCTTCCCCCGAGCCATCTGCCCAATCGCTTTCCGTATCTCCGCTGCTGATATATCTCCTTCCAACTCCTGAACCTGGCTTGCTGGGAGCTTGGGTCCAGTTATTTTGGATACAAAGTCGGTAAAAGCCTCCTCACTGCAGTTTACTTCCGAGCGGTATAATGCCTCGTAGAAATCTTTACATCGTCTCAATATTTGTTCATCTCGTACTAGAAGGTCCCCTCCCGGGTCTTGTAGTGCCGCAATACGCGTCATGTTCTTTCGAGCTTTGAGTAAGTTAGATAACAGTGAGCCCGCACGGTTATTCTCATGATAGTAGGTACTTTGCTGGGAACGAACCAAACAATGCGCTTCTTTATACAGTATAGTATTATAGCGGTACCTCAATCGCTGTAACTTGATCAAGATCAGCAGATCAGCTTTCTTTGCCAATAGTCGCTCCCCGGCTTTTATCTGCACCTCTAATTCCTTCCGTTCTGTCCTCTTGCTCTTGTTCTTACGTATGGTGTACGTTGTGATATGAGCACGGAGCATCGCTTTAAAAACTTCCCACCACCCCCATATTGAGGTATCTGAAGGATCATTGCGTTGGAGATACGTCTCTATCACTGTATTTATGTAGCCGTCAAAGGCCTCGTCCAGCAACAGCGATTTGTCAAAGGTCCACCTAGAGGGTGCCTTCTGTGGCTGTCCCGGTTCTAAGACCAGGGAAACTGCAGCATGATCTGACACCGTTCCAGCCTGTATTGTTGCTGCTACCACTTGCTTAAGCAGACCAGCAGAAATTAGAAAGTAATCAATTCTTGTTTGGGTGCCGTGTGGCATGGAATAAAACGTATATTCCCTGTCTGTGGGGTGCAGAAGTCGCCATGGATCCACTAAACGCAATTCCTCTATCATTCCCTGTAATACTGTATGTGATTTAGTTTTGGTGATTGCTTTGTATGGAGTCCTGTCCAACAATGGATCCAATATTAGATTAAAATCTCCTTCCAAGACTATATTTGTGTTAGCCACTTCAGTTAATTCCATGGCAACACTTCTGAAGAAGCTAGGATCTTCAACTGTTGGTGCGCAAATATTCAGGAACGTGACCAGAGCCTGGTCTATTTGTAGTGTAGCTCTAGCCCATCTACCAGCAGGATCTGCTTTCGTGTCTTTCAGAGAGGAATTTAGCGTTCTTCGTATCAGTATTAACACTCCTCCTTTCCGTCCTGTAGCTGGGGCAACTACTGCTACCTGATATATATTCGATATTACTTTCCATGATTCTTTCTCTGATAAATGTGTCTCCTGTAAATATACTATATCTGCTTTCTTCCGTTGGCAATATGACAGTATTTTCTTTCGTTTTATAGGGTCAGTAATCCCTTTCATATTTAAAGTAAACACATTCAAGTCAAGTGCCATCTCGAATATTGGGCATAGTGATATATGTGGGAGGTCTATTGAATTTTTTGACCACTGCTCCTCGCAGCGTGAGCGCTTCATTGGGTTGGATTGGCCACAACAAACATTTAACCTTTATACATGCACATTTCAACGTGAAAACTACCCCCCATGCCAGAAGACAGCTCCTGCATCCCCCCCCTCGCTACCCTTCATATTATCTACTAAAGTCCGTGCGAACATCATATAGAATTTCCATACTTAATCCCCAAAAATTCTATCTAGGTGATTTCCATATCCTTTACATACCCCTCAACAGAACCTTTGGTAATCATATCCTAAGAGAGATCTAGTAACAAGCACTTAATACACAGTGGTGGAAAAGGGGAACAATGCCACTCAAAGCAAAAGGTTAAATGCATTTTTATAGTCCCATTCCATTGTTCCCACATTATGTTTCCCACCACTATCGGAACCCTACTCCATAGGGGCATAGTCTTTTAGGACTCCATACCACTGTGCTCTTGTAGGAAGGCTCGTAGCTTGTCAGCATCCACAAAATTCCTCGTCGTGTTGTGCAGCGTCACTCGCATGGTTCCGGGGTAATACAGGCCGTATCTTGCTTGTACACTCTGTAGCATGGGCCTACACACCAACAACTCTCTCCTGCGATCCATGGTTTGCTTGCACAAATCGGGATAGAAAGCAATTTTTTGTCCCTGTATCAACAGCGATGGATTCTTTCTAGCTGCTTGCAATATCTGTAGGACCTGCGAATGTCACAATACTTTAAGTACCATAGGTCTGGGATACTTGACATTCTCAGCTTTATGTGTAGGAACGCGGTGAGCCCGCTCCAATTCAAAAGGTCTCACAAAGGCAAGCTGCAACACCTCTGGTATAACTTTCTCCAAATAGGCAACCGGATCCGAGCCTTCCGCTCCCTCTGGAACACCCACCAACCGAACGTTGTTGCGACGGGCCCGATTATTTTGATCTTCCATCAAATCTTCCATGCGTTTGACGCGTTTAATCAAAGGGCCTACTTGACTGAGCACACTGTCAGGCATCTGCACTTTCCCTTCTACCACGCTAATGCGCGAGCTCATCTCCGTCATTTTTTCTTTCACTTCGCTGACATCTTCTTGAATCGCCGTCAGCGATGCCGCGTTAGAGGCTATCATGTCCTTTACGCTCTTTAATTCCAGCAGTATTTCCTGTAGGCCTTCCGCTGCACTCTCCTTCTCTGCCGCGGCCATTTTATGTGGGGACCCGGCTTCGGATTTAGAGCGCTTCGCTGCCGACCCCGTTCCCTGTTGAAACTTCAGCCGCGCTGGTTTCAAGGTTGACATCATCAATAGCTCTCCTTTATTAATATTGCAAAAGGGGACCCAAAGAGCTCAAATTTCGCCCCGGAATAGCTCAGGATTCTTCAGTAGCCTCAGGAGCTCTAACTCACACGTCCATTCTGCACCATGGTTAGCTCCGCCCCCCCGGGAGCAGGGTTTCTGATGGCGACTACCTGATTTTGAAGATTTTGATCCTCAGACTAGAGTTTTTTTAATATTTAAGTTTTTTATTGGCAACAATTCCTTAACACATCTATATATATATAGCAGAGGCAATCTATCATCTGTATATTGGAAATCTGAAGTCCAACATTATAATGTAGCAATACAAACCAAGTGTACGTTTACTGTTATTTCTTATTTAACAACAATTCGCTATCCTTGTGTGAATCCACAATAAGCAGTTTAAACTATATTTTGTCTCCACTCTTTTATATTATTCCAACGTTTAGGAAAGTTGTTTGTATACCATATTTTTTGTCCCCATCCACTCCCAACAATACCACCACTAACATTGGCAGTTTTATGCTACCCCCCTTCTCCCCCCCTCCCCTCCCCCCCCCTTCCCAGAGGCATATCAAGACTTCAAATATTCCAGGATAGCAAGCCACAGATCTTTAAAATTCTCCTGCTTCCGGCGCCGCACTGCTGTCAGCTGCTCCATCAGAGCAATCCAACGAAGCCTGCTCTTCCATTGCTCCAAGCCCGGGAGCTGGACCTGCTTCCATGCCCTAGCGATTTCACTCCGAGCCGCCTGAATACACGCCCTTATGGAGCGTTCAAGCTTCCTGCCACTCTTATCAGGCCAAATCCCCAGCAACACAAATTCCATATCCAGTTCTATTTGCTCCCCAAATAAATCCTGTATCCGCTCACTCACCATTTTCCAATATAACTGTACCCTTGGACATCCCCACCAGATATGCGAGAATGACCCCTCACTCCCACATTCCCTCCAACACCAATCGGACGCTGCTGGAAACATCTTATGCAACCTCTCCGGGGAATAGTAACAGCGGTACAGCAACTTATAGGACGTCTCCCTGATTGCTACCGACAAAGCCTGATGGTTGATATTCACATGTATCCTCTTCCAATCATGTTCCTCCAATTCCCTACCCAGTTCCCTTTCCCATGCTATCTGATGGGGAAACTTCCTCTGATCCCCTCTTCCCAGTCCATGGTACAGTTGGGTTATCAACCCTCTAGAACTCTCCCGGCCCTGCCATAGCGCTGCTCTATCATCCTGGGCCCCCTCCCAGGACTCCCGAATACTCTTCTGGGTCAGAAAGTGCTTAACTTGTAAGTGTGGAAAGAAGTCCCCCCCACACAACTGGTATTTTCACCCTAAGCTCTGGAAAGGGAATCAGGTCTCCATCTTTTATGAATTTATCAAAAGTATCTAACCCCATTCTCTCCCACTGCCAAAATACCCCCTCTCTTCCTGGGTTGAACTCTGTTGACCCTCTCACCAGGGCCAACAGTGAAAAACAGGCCCCTGGAGCAAAGTGACCACATGCCTTGCGCCACTGCGTGACCGGGTGCCACATATATGGATTCGCTCGCCACCTCCCCTCGGGAAGCTTACCAAATATCCAGGGCAAATGCTTCAATTGGAGCTCCCCTGCCCAATATTGCTCAATCTCCCAAAATCTTTTCGGAGGCCCCCCTATGTCCCTCCACTCAAATACTTGGCGCAATTGGGCAGCTACATCTGGTACCCCTAGCCCCCCTTCCTCTCTATTCACATCCAATACCTTTCTACTCACTCGTGGGTGACTGTTGTCCCACACAAATGCGAAGATCTGATTCTGTAGTAGACGCAGCTCCCGGCTTGCTATCCCAACTGGCAGTGTTTGAAACAAATATAGCAAGCGTGGCAACAGGTTCATCTTCAAGACTGCCACCCTCCCCAACCAAGACAACTCTACTCCTTTCCATCATATCATATCCTTCCGCAGTTGCTCGAACAGCGGGAGGTAATTTGCCCCATACAGCCCTGATGGGTGAGCTGTGAACTGTACTCCCAGGTATTTTATAGATCTACTCGCCCAGTGAAATGGGAAGGAGCCCCTCAAGCTCTCAATAACCTGGGGTCTTAATGAGATTGACATAGCTTCAGTTTTGTCCCAGTTGACTCTAAATCCCGAAAGATCTCCATAATCCCTGAGCTCCTTCATTAGCACCGGAAGAGAGATGATCGGCTGAGTCAGAGCAAAAAGCACATCATCCGCAAACAATACCATCTTATGCTGTGCCGTCCCTACCCCTATACCCCTAATATCCTGTACCGACCGAATCCTGGCAGCCAGCGGTTCCATAACCAGTGCGAAAAGCAGCGGGGACAATGGACATCCCTGAGGTGTCCCACGCCCCAAGGGAAAGAACTCAGAATAACCTCCGTTCACATACACAGCCGCCGCTGGCGAGGCATATAGTGCCTTTATCCATGTGCGTAATTTAGGGCCCAATCCTACATGTTCTAAGACCGCCTGGAGGAAGTCGAAACTGACTCTGTCGAACGCCTTTTCTGCGTCTATGGATAGAAACATAGCTTGCTGCGCCTCCTGCCTTGCCAGCCACCCCAGCTGAATCACCCTCCTTATCCCATCTGCCGTCTGTCTCCCCATTATGAACCCGGATTGGTCTGGGTGTATCAACCGTGGCATAAGCGGACCTAATCTCGTGGCCAACACCTTTTCCAATATCTTGACATCGATATTCAACAATGATATGGGATGATACGAACCGCATACCGCGGGGTCTCTCCCAGGTTTAGGAATCACCACTATGGCGGCTTGACTCATAGATGTGGGCAGAGCCTCCCCCTCAAAACGGCATTGAAGACTCGCGTCAAAATAGGGCCCAACAAATCCGCCAGCTTCTTATAAAATAATCCTGAAAATCCATCTAGGCCCAGTGCTTTACCGGGAACCAAGAGCGTGATGGCATCTGTCACCTCCCCCAGTGCAATATCTTCCTCCAACCCCTCCCCATCTGATTCCCCCAACCTTGCACTTCCTTTCCCCCCATTCTGTAGGTATTTTTATTTAGACAGTTTTGTATACCGCCTTATCCTTCAATCAAAACGGTCACAGCACAATTGGGGGATACATTTAACACGCAGGGATATGAGACACATACACTAATACTTACAGGGAACATGGGCAATGGAGGGTTAAGTGGCTTGCCCAAGACCACAAGGAGCATCTGTGGGACTCGAAACCCCAGCCCTTCCGGCCCAAGGTTGCTGTACTCTAGTGGGATTTGAACCCCCGACCTTCCGGCCTAAAGTACCTTGCCCCAACCACTAGGCTACTCCTCCCTACTGCCTAATGGACTCTCCCTCACGAGGAGTGTCCACTATATACAAATCTTTATAATATTCCCGAAACCGCTCACGAATGTCCCTTCCTTTAAACAACATCTTATCTTGTGGTCCTTTGATTTTTGCAATGGCTTGCCACTGCCTTTGGGTCTTTAACTTATTACTCAAGAGACGTCCGGACTTATTATCAAATTCATAGTAACGCTGACCTACCCTCTCTAGATTTATTTATTTATTTAGTATACATTTGTATACCGCTACTTCCAGCGATCAGCAGCGGTTTGATTACAGAATGTCGGGATATCCTTTCCAGCTGAAGGGCATTAAGTTGCCGTCATGTCTCCTCGACCTGGTCCCCTCAGTTTATCTCCCCCCCCCCCGTTGCTTGTGGGCCCACTCCAATTCTTCCAATTGCTCAGTCAGGCGACATATCTCTTCCTCCCTTTTCCTCTTCCTTTGCGCTCCCATCTGGACCAAGTGCTCCCGTATCACCGCCTTCAATCCCAGAGCCCAGAGCCCACCCGTAGTTACTTCCCCTGTATCGTTCAACTCCATATAGTCCATTATCACCTTCTTCAACTTCTGCTCCACTCCCTCACCCTGTAGAAGGTGGTCATTCAATCTCCAGAAGGTTCGCCTTTCCGCTTCCCTAGATGATCCAAACCACGCTCCTACCGGGGCGTGATCAGACCAAGTGACTACCCCTATGATTACCTTATCCAAAGCCTCCCTCCAATATCCATCCCCCAGCAGATAGTCTATTCGGCTGTAAGATTCATGAACTGCCGAGTAGTATGTAAAATCCCTTGTCAAGGGGTGGGCCAACATCCATAAATCCTCTAACCCAAATTCCTTCATCCATTTCTGAAATTGTCTCCTCCCCCCACGCTCCCCTCCCTCTTCCCCGCCCTACCGTCCAACGCTATATTGCAATCCCCCCAAACCAAGAACCTCCCCTGAATTTTCCCTCCTAACCATTTACCCAACTCCTCCCAAAACTCCCTTTGTGCCACATTCGGTCCATGCACAGACATTAGTGTCACTTGCTCACCCCCTAACTCCCCCACTACTACCACTACTCTTCCACTACTCTTCCATCCTATACACCCCCCCCAACTCAAGGGGAACGTCATTCCTGATAAGAATTGCCACCCCTGCTTTCCTCCGTTCCCCCTCCTCTGCTGCAAAAAACCTCTGGTACTTTCCCGATCCCAACAATCTCTCATCCCCTTTACACATATGTGTTTCCTGCAAAAAAGCCACTTGCCACTTCTGGTTCCGCATCTCACTCCACAGTAGCTTTCTTTTCTGAGGCAAATTCAAACCTCTCACATTCAGACTATCTACTATCAAGCCAGAAGCCCCATATATGCCCCCTCCTACCCCCATTGCTCACCTTCGATGCCTCCCCAACCCCCCTCCCCACCCCAAACACACGGAGCTCCACTCCGCCGACCTCTGAGAATGTCACCTCCCCTTGGACGCATCATCCCCCATCCCTCATAAGAACATAAGATATGCCATACTGGGTCAGACCAAGGTTCATCAAGCCCAGTATCCTGTTTCCAACAGTGGCCAATCTAGGTCATACGTACCTAGCAGTTTCCCCAGAAGACACAGGTTCCGCAATGCTTGTACTGGGTCAAGAATTGATATCCTGGGTCCCTTCTTAATAATGGTTTATGGACCTTTCCTCCAGGAACTTGTCCAAACCTTTTTTAAACCCAGCTATACTAACAGCCTTTACTACATCCTCCGATAACAAATTCCAGAGTTTGATTACACATTGAGTGAAAAAATATTTTCTTTTATTAGTCTTAAATAGTTTACCCTGTAGCTTCATTGCATCTCCCCTAGTCTTTCTATATTTTGATAACATAAACAATCGATCTACGTTTACCTGTTCCACTCCGTTCATTAATTTATAGACTTCTATCATATCTCCCCTCAGCCGTCTCTTTTCCAGGTTAAAGAGCCCTAACCTTTTTAGCCTTTCTTCATAGGAGTATCCTTCCATCCCCTTTACCATTTTCGTGGCTCTTCTCTGAACCTTTTCTAATAACTCTATATCCTTTTTAAGATACGGCGACCAGAATTGCACACAATATTCAAGGTGCGGTCTCACCATGGAACGATATAGAGGCATTATAATATCTTTTGTTTTATTTTCCATTCCTTTCCTTATGATACCTAGCATTCTATTTGCTCTCTTGGCTGCCGCTGCACACTGGGCCGAGGGTTTTAACATGTTATCCACAATGACGCCTAAATCTTTTTCCTCGGTGGTGGTTCCTAATGTGGAACCTTGCATTGTATAACCATAGTTTGGGTTGTTCTTCCCTAGGTGCATAACTCTGCACTTGTCCACATTAAATTTCATCTGCCATTTTGATGCCCAGTCTTCTAATTTATCAAGATCCTCTTGCAATTTTCCACAATCCTCTTGGGTTTTAACAACTTTAAATAGTTTTGTGTCATCTGCAAATTTGATAACCTCACTCGTTATTCCACTTTCCAGGTCATTTATGAATATGTCAAAAAGCAGCGGACCCAGCACAGATCCCTGGGGTACACCACTATTCACCTTTCTCCATCGGGAAAATTGTCCATTTAGCCCAACCCTCTGCTTTCTATCTCTAAACCAGTTCTTGATCCACTGTAGTACGCTGCCTCCTATCCCATGACTCTTTAGTTTTGCCAGAAGCCTCTGATGAGGACCTTGTCAAAGGCTTTCTGAAAGTCCAGATACACTATATCAACCGACTCACCTTTGTCCACCTGTTTATTCACACTTTCAAAAAAACATAACAGATTAGTAAGACAAGATCTTCCTTGTCTAAAGCCATGTTGGCTGTCTCCCATTAGGCCATGACTATCTACATGCTGAATAATTTTATTCTTTATGATGGTTTCTACCATTTTTCCCGGTACTGACGTGAGGCTCACCGGTCTGTAGTTTCCCGGATCACCCCTGGAACCCTTTTAAAAAATTGGTGTTACATTGGCGATCCTCCAATCTTCAGGTATTAGAGATGATTTTAATGATAGTTCATAGATTACTAATAGCAGGTCTGCAATCTCATATTTCAATTCTTTCAACACCCTTGGATGTATACCATCCGGTCCAGGTGATTTGCTACTCTTCAGTTTATCTAATAGTTGTAATACATCTTCCCGATGTATCGATATTTCCTTCAATTCTTCCGCACCTTTAAAAACCACTTCAGTCATGGGTAACATCCCTACATCTTCCTCAGTAAAGAATGAAGCAAAGAATTCCTTCAGTCTCTCCGCTATCGCCTTGTCGCCTCTTAGTGCCCCTTTAACTCCTCTATCATCTAATGGACCAACTGACTCTCTCACAGGTTTTTTGCTGCGAATGTACTTGAAAAAATCTTTATTTCGCGTTTTTGCTTCCACAGCAAGCTTCTTCTCAAATTCTCTCTTTGCCTGCTTTATCAATGCCTTGCATTTGATTTGCCAGTGCTTGTGCTGTTTCCAGGTTTCGTCGTTTGGCTCTTTTTTCCATTTCCTGAAAGATGCTTTTTTGGCAACAACAGCCTCTCTGACCTCACCTTTAAACCATGCTGGCAGTGTTTTGGACTTCCTTCGACTTTTCTTAAAGCGTGGAATACAGCTGGTCTGGGCTGCCAAGATAGTATTTTTCAAAAACACCCAAGCTTGATGTAAGTCTTTAACCTTTGCAACTGCTCCTTTTAGTTTTTTCTTAACTATTTTCCTCATTTTATCATAGTCTCCCTTTCGAAAGTTAAAAGGTAGTACTGTGGATTTCTGTACTATCCCTCCTCCACTAATTAAATCAAAGGCGATCATGCTATGATCACTATTGCCAAGTGGCCCCAACACCCTTATCTCTTGCACTAGATCTGGTGTTCCACTAAGGACCAGGTCTAATATGGCTTCCCCTCTGGTCGGTTCATGAACCAGCTGCTCCAAGAAGCAGTCATTTATGTCATCTAGGAACTTTATCTCCCCAGCATGTCCTGCCGTGACACTGACCCAGTCGATACCGGGGTAATTGAAATCACCCATTATTATTACCGAGCTGTAACCTTTGTTAGCTTCCTTGATTTTTTTGAGCATTTCATCATCCATTTGTTCATTCTGGCCTGGTGGTCGATAGTACACCCCCACTGCCATCGCCTTCCCCTTTTTACATGGAATTTCAATCCATAGAGATTCTACAGCAAATTTTGTTTCCTGCAAAACTTTAATCCTTTCTAACTCAATGCCCTCTCTAACATAGAGCGCAACCCCTCCACCAATTTGATCAGCTCTATCATTACGATATAGTTTGTACCCAGGTATCACAGTCACTGTTCCCTCTAAGCTGTGCACATACTTTACAACAGAGCGCACAAAAGTTACAGCTCTGATTCTGATAGAAAACAACACAGACATCTTAAAATTTAAAAGTTATGATTGTAATTACTAGAAATTTCCCGCTTCATTTAGTAATCGTCTATTTTCATTTAATTTGATTAAAATCAATGTGGTGTACATACTGTATTCTGACGTGTAGTCAAATTTTAAAGTATATAACTCTGAGTGTCGTTATGTGACGCACAAAAATTTAACCTTCCTTCAAAAGCTGCACACAGCTGATATTTTATGCGCACACAGCCTACAGAAAATTAGAGGGAACATTGATCACAGTGTCCCACTGGTTGTCCTCCTTCCACCATGTCTCTGATATTCCAATCATATCTAACCTCTCATTTAGTGCTATATATTCTAACGCACCCATCTTATTTTTTAGGCTTCTAGCATTTGCGTACAAGCATTTTAGAGACTGTATTTTATTCATATGAATTTGGCTATTGGTAGACATGGGTAATTTGGGATCTTTAAGTTCTGTCTGCTCCATACTTGAGGGCATTTGGGCTACTGTGCTCTTTTTTGGAACCTCTCTGCTTTTGTTGGTATCCTTTAAAGATACATTCTTCCGAACCATCTGCTCTTGGGCGACTGTCGGCTTTCCCCTATTATCTAGTTTAAAAGCTGCTCTATCTCCTTTTTAAAGGTTAATGCCAGCAGCCTGGTTCCATCCCAGTTAAGGTGAAGCCCATCCCTTCGGAAGAGCCCCTCCTTTCCCCAGAATGTTCCCCAGTTCCTAACAAATCCAAAACCCTCATCTCTGCACCATTGTCTCATCCACGCATTGAGACTCCGGAGCTCTGCCTGCCTTTTGGGTCCTGCACGTGGACCGGGAAGCATTTCGGAGAACACTACCCTGGAAGTTCTGGATTTCAACTTCCTACCTAAAAGCCTAAATTTAGCCTCCAGAACCTCCCTACCACATTTTCCTATGTCATTGGTACCGACATGTACCAAGACAGAAGACTCCTCCCCAGCACTATCTAAGACCTTATCTAGGTGGCGCGTGAGGTCTGCTACCTTCGCACCAGGCAGGCATGTTACCATGCGATCCTCACGTCCACCAGCCACCCAGCTATCTTCATGCCTAATGATCGAATCACCAACTATAACGGCTGTCCTAACCTTTCCCTCATGGGCACATGGCCCTGGAGAAACTTCCTCAGTGCGAGAGGGTTTTACGTCACCTGGAGGACAGGTCCTAGTTACAGGATCACTTCCTGCCACACCAGGGTGATTCTCTCCTGTCACGTGACCTCGCTCCTCCATGGCAACAGGGATGCTGCCAGACTGGAGGTGGGACTTCAGGACTATATCCCTGTAGGTCTCGTCTATGTACCTCTCTGTCTGTCTTATGTTTTCCAAGTCTGCTACTCTAGCCTCTAGAGAACGGACTCGTTCCCTGAGAGCAAAGAGCTCCTTGCACCTAGTGCACATGTAAGACCTCTCATCAACTGGGAGAAAATCATACATGTGACACTCAATGCAAAAGACTGGAAAGCCCCCATCTCGCTGCTGGACTGCTGTCTGCATCTTAGTTTTAAGTTTTTGTTTAGATCTTTAAGTTCTTTACTTACTAAGGGTTGCCAATAAAACTGTACCTAATACGTTTAATATACCTTGTTCACCTGAAGCTTAATTAATCTCAGGTCCTTAGTGTATGACTGATTTGGGTAACGAGCTTCACCTGAGAGCACCTCCTGTCTGTTAAAATGTGTAAGTACCTATAAAGCTACAATCATCCCAGGGGTGGGTGGGTGTGGGGAGGGAGGGAGGGAAATAACACTTATTAAAAGAGGGCTGCTACACAGTACCCTGTCCTGTGCTGCTGAGGTAAGCTATATTCTTATTTGATTTAAATTATAGCTCTTTGCTGCTGCTAGGCTCTAACTTATTATGAAATGTAAACTACAAGCTCTCTGCTGGGTATGAAATTTAACCAGAAAGCTCTCTTCTATGTTTTAAATGTAAACTTAAACTGCTGCTACTAGGCCCTGACTGATTTAACAAAAAATAGTGGGTTCACAGATTAATTAGCTTTAATAAAAAGAATTCCTTTCAGAAAAGTCCCAGAAGTATATACTCACAGTTGCAGATCTCTCTCCAGAAGTAACAGGCCCCTTTTCTAGTCTTTCAAGACTGAGGCTCACAGAGCTCTGGTTGAGCTATTTATGCCTGTGCTGCTGAGGTAAGCTGTGACCAACATCCTGGATGATTACCAGTCCTTTCTTGGCTGAGTCCTTCAAAATGGCCTTTTGATCTGCCACCTGGTATTTACACCTATTGAAAAAAGTTTCACAGGTCTCTTGCCCCCTAGGTAGAAGGCCTCTTTGTAAAGGTCTCTAGAAGACTATTTGCTGCTCAAAGAGTACTGACCCTGTTTTGCCTTTTGTGCTAAACTATATTCTTATTTGATTTAAATTATAGCTCTTTGCTGCTGCTAGGCTCTAACTTATTATGAAATGTAAACTACAAGCTCTATGCTGGGTTCTAAATTTAACCAGAAAGCTCTCTTCTGTGTTTTAAATTTAAACTAAAAGTACTTTGCTAATGCTAGGCCCTGAAAGACTATTAAATTTAAACTACAAGCTCCCTGCTGGGAATGAAATTTAACCAGAAAGCTCTCTTCTATGTTTTAAATGTAAACTTAAACTGCTGCTACTAGGCCCTGACTGATTTAACAAAAAATAGTGGGTTCACAGATTAATTAGCTTTAATAAAAAGAATTCCTTTCAGAAAAGTCCCAGAAGTATATACTCACAGTTGCAGATCTCTCTCCAGAAGTAACAGGCCCCTTTTCTAGTCTTTCAATACACGTCTTAGTGACCCAGCCTTCCCATTCCCCCCCTCCTCCCCTGTCCCACTTAACAGCAATTAACACTTTATACCCTCAAACCAACAACTCGTTTAGGCAAAGGAAGCCCTCCCCCACCCCCACCCCCCTTCCAGTAACTGAGACATACCTCTCCCATCTCAGCGCTCCAACCCATTCACCCCTTCAACATCATAAGGACCAGATCCAAAACAACAATGTCCACTTTTAAAGATCACACAGTCCCAGTTGCGATTACTCCAGTAGTGTCTCCATGGCCCGCCTCTCCAGACTTCCTCCTCAAGCGCTGGCCCTTCACCGACACTCTCTCCCATCCAGGATGCGCTCCTTTACTCCCCTTCTGTCCCGATGCCTTTACCATCTCTGGCAATCAAGGAGCCCCCTCCTGCTTCAAAGTCTTTCAGGCCTCTACCTCAGTTCTCACCCTAAAGCCACGTCCATTTATATCCATGAGCAGAGCAAAAGGAAATTAGCCCACCTGTACTTCATTTTCTCTGATTGCAGGTACTGTGTGACCTGCCTCATATCCCGGCGCCTCTGCAAAGTGCCAGCAGAAAGGTCCTGGTAGAGCTCTACTTTTTGGCCTTCCCAGGTGAAACTTTTCCGGGCCGCGGCGGCTTGCATCACCTTCTCCTTCATCGCAAATGACGTGAGGCATGCCACAATGTCCCGCGGCTGTCCCCCTCTCGCCAGTCCCAGTGCACGGTGCGCTCTCTCCACTGCCACTTCCACTCCCTCTTCCATGGCTTCCTCTCCCTGGATCAAGATGCGGCATTCCTTTTGGACCACCGCTGCTGCATCTGCAAAACTTCCATCTCTGGCAGTCCCCAGGCGCAGATTATTACGCCGGGACCAATTTTCAAGGTCCTCCAGCTTATCTTTCAGATTGTTCATCTTGGTAGCACTGCAGTAGGGCCTCCATTTCCGTCTCTCTCTCCGCCTGTCGATCCACCTGTTCCTCCAACGTTTCCACTCTATGGCCGAGTTCCCTTACATCTTCTTTAATGCCTGCCAGGGTCTCTTTCAGTTCTCCCCGCATGGCAACAATCTCTCGCTTTAGAGATCGCATCCAGCCCCATATATCTCTTGAGTACAGCCTTCACCCGCACGTTCCAGCTCCTCCTCCGACTCCTCTCCTGACGCCATGTGCTCTGGCGATTCTCGGGTTCTGTGCACGCTATTGCCAGCATATGTGGCCTTAAACTTCGCTAATTTCTTGCGCACTGACATCTCCTCCGGTCCCGGACTCCCCAGGCACCAATGTATTCTACTGAGATGGGGTAAAACCTGCACTTTCCCTCCTTAATTGCTGCGTCTCGATGGGAGCTCAAAGGTTAAGCTGCCATCAACCAGGTGATGTCACTTCCTCTCCTCAGACTAGAGTTTGGGAGTGGGAGCACTAGGCCACCAGGACATACAGGAGATCCTGGAGATGCTCACAGGAGAAAGGCAAGCACTAATCTACCAGGGAATCAAGGCTCTCTCATGGGAAGAACTTCAGATGTTGAGACATATAGCTCCTTCAAATTTTGGAAATTTCTCATGTATTGCCATGACCTAGAATTTGTGATATATTCCTCCCATAATTTAGTTACAGGTTGCAAAAGAGCGAGAAGCTCATCTGCATCCCATAGCTAAATGTCATGAAAAATGGCCACCAACCCATAATTTTTCTCAGAGCCTCCTAGTCTGATCATAATAGGAACAATCAAGTGGGGGAAAAATGTATCACAAATAACACCACTGCCACTTTGAGAATGAAACACTAATCAGAGCGAATAAGGGTTTTCATACTACTTGTATCCATGTCCACTGACTGACTTAGCCTGTTGACTGCAAGACTGCCTTAATGTTAATAGGAAGGTTTTCGGAGACAGCAACCTCCTTTTTCCATTGCACTGTTTCCGTGTTGGGTTTCCTGATAAGGAAAGACTGTAAATAGCTCATTCACAATAAAGATTTCAAGAAGACACCATGTGTTGAGAACAGGGGCAGCTCAAGGCAATCTGCTGCCTGAGGCGAAGAATGAGATGGCGCTCCCCCCCCCCCCGCCTTTAGAGGGGGGCGGGGCTTTTTCAGAACTCCAATCGGGGACTGAACCAAACCAAAAAGCCAATTAGATTATATGGAGGAAATGCAAGATGTTTGCACACAGGGCCATACTGAGCTGCAATCGGTCCCTGTGCAACTTGCAGCTTGGGCACGTGCCCCCCTCCTCCCCCCATACCTCCGTCCAGCACTGCCTGCTCTTTCCCTGCTGCTGCCCTCTGTTTTTTTTCACAGCAGTGCCGACAGCAAGGAAAGAGCAGGCAGTGCTGGACGGAGGTATGGGGAGGAGGAGGGGGGAGCATATGCTTGATTTGAAAGTCGCTGGCACTTTAAGCAGATCTGTCCCTCCCTGGTCTGACATCGTGTCAGAGGAGGGAGGGACCAGATGCTAGAAATGCTGCGAAAAGGCTTGGGGGGCACATTTCGGCTTCCTGCTATTGTCCTGCCAGCGGCAGCAGGGCAACAGCAGACAGCTGAAATGCGCCCCCCCCCCCCATATCTAGCCCCCCCCCATACCTAGCCCTTTGGAAGTGGTGAGCCCCAGCCCTATGCGGCTGTACAGCTTGCAAAGGGCTAGGTATGGTCCTGTTTGCACACCAAGGAACTAAAAGAGAGCAAGGATCAACAGCACAGTTAATAAAACTAAATTATAACTCACTTTTATTTTGCTGTTATGAACTGCATTATGGTTCTTGCTTTTTCTTTTTCAACATATATTTTGCTTTTTTCTTCTGCAGCCGCGGTTCCCTGTCTTAGGGAACCGCGGCTGTGCCAGTGAAGCTGTTGCGGAGCCTTCAAGTCTCTTGACGGACTTCGTGCAGCATTGTCCCGCCTCCAAGTGGTAAACAACTTCCTTTGGGGGCAGGACAATGCTGCCTGGAGCCTGTTGAGAGACAGGAAGGCTCCTCAATGGCTTCACCGGCACAGCCGTGGTTCCTAAGAGGCAGGGAACCGGGGCTGCAGAAGAAGGGAGGCAGTTAGTTTGCGGCTGCCAAGAAGCAGACTTGGCAGCAACTTGTAAGCTTTTTTTTAGGGTTTTTTTTTTAAACTTCAAGGCAAAGTGAGGCGGCTGTTTTGGGGGCATTTGCCGCCCTCAAAATTTTGCCGCTTGAGGCAGCCGCCTCACTTCGCCTCATTATAGAGCCGCACCTGGTTGAGAACAATTTTAGGGAACTGAGGCATATATACAGAATCCAAGATTTTTTTTTAGCTAGTTTAGACCTAGTCCTTAGTGGAACACGGCATCTAGTGCAAACAGTACAAATGTTGGAGGTGTAGCCTAGTGGTTAGAACAGCGACCTGCTTTCTGAAAAGACCAACGTTCACATCCCACTGGCACTCCTTGTGGCCTAGGGCAAGTCATTTAACCTCCCATCGCCTCGGGCACAAGAGTGTAAGCCCTCCAGGAAGAGGAAAATACCCACTGAACCAGAAGGTAACTTGCCTTTAGCTTCCATTGGAAAAGCACGCGCTATGCATGTATATTTCTCCATGTAAAGTTGTGCTACTATATAGTACTGACACATTCCCTAAAACGAAGAGCACCTATTTTATTTTTATTTTTCTTGTCTTTGTTTAAATAAAAAATAAATTTTAAGAAATTCCTTGGGTGCTTGAATGTCACTAAAAACTATTTTTGATCCCTATAATGCTTATCTGTATGCAACAAGCACTGTTTATATACCTTGAACACAGTTCTGTATGCTATACGTTGTTATCATGGAAATCAAACTTTAGTACTCAGAATCTTACAGGGATGCAGAACAGCGCTGCCAAAAGTTATTGCATATGCATATGCTGCAAAGCAAAATAATAAAACCTACTCTCCTATCAAAGGGATGGAATCTGGGAAATACGTTCTGAAGAAATCCAGTACTTCATCACCCGAATTGAGCTTCTCAAAGTCTTCAAAGGGCATGAAGAGAGTGCAGGTAAAAGATTTGTCCTGTAGGATTAGAAAAAAAAACATGTTTTGAAGACTGGGGTGTGCAGAGAGAAATATTTGGTGCCCTTGGCCAGACATGCACAGAGATATATGCACCTAATTCTTGATAGGCGGATATAGGTAAATAAATGAAATGAAGATTGGACAAGGTATTTAGGAAGTGCTCACTGCATCATAGGGGTATGTTTACTAAAGTGCGGTAAACGTGACTAACGCGCGTTGTATGACGTTAACGACCATAAGTGCCGTATAACGCGCGTCCCGACGCGCCAATGACCGTTAACGTAATACTACGCGCGTTAAGTATAGTTAACGATCGTAAAGTCCCGCGGCGCGTTAAAACAGCGCAGAAGGTGGAGAGTGGGCGGAGAGAAGGGGTCAATGGGCGGAGAGTGGGCGGGGAGAGGCTCCCCTCACACCAACGCGCTGAAATCCACAGCACAATTCCAACGCGAATGAAAAGCTGCCGTTAAAGGGGAGAGAAACCATTTATGTCAGCAATGTAAAGCACAGGCAGGGAAACCCAAATAAAAGTGATAAGTGTGAAACATGTGCACACAACATAAGAGCACAGAAACACTGAGAATGACCCAAATAAACAGATAAAAACAAGAACCCCCCATCCCCCCCGTCCCCCCCCTGTCTCCCTCCCTCCCCCCCGGTCCCCCCCCGACCCCCCTCCCCCTCCCCCCTCCCTCCTTCCCCCCCCTCCCCCCCTCCCTCCCTCCCTCCCCCTCATCCTCCCCCCCTCCCTTCCTCTCCTCCTCCCCCCATCCCTCCCTCCCCCCCTCCCCCTCCCCCCTCCCTCCCCCCGTCCCCCCTCCCCCCCTCCCCCTCCCCCTCCGTCCCCCCTCCCCCCTCCCTCCTTCCCCCCCCGTCCCCCCTCCCCTCCCTCCCCCCTCCCCCCTTCCCCCCCTCCCCCTCCCCCTCATCCTCCCCCCCTCCCTCCCTCTCCTCCTCCCCCCCATCCCTCCCTCCCCCTCCCCCTCCTCCTCCTCCCCCCCTCCCTCCCTCTCCCTCCCCCCCATCCCTCCCTCCCCCTCCTCCTCCCCTCCCTCCCTCCTCCTCCTCCCCCATCCCCCCCTCCCCCTCCCCCTCCCCCTCCTCCTCCTCCTCCTCCTCCTCCTCATCCCCCCCCGGTACTGTTGCCACCAACACCAGATATGCATTACTGCAGGTACACCTGAGCGAGATATGCAGCAGGTCACCGGTGTAACCACGGTGCGTCAAATGGAACTACAGAGACCACACTGATGGATACCCTGGGTGTGTCAGTCATGAAAGGTGCTGTGGACCTGTTGCTGGCCACCCCACCTCAAACTCACGGTGGTCACAGTACCCACACATGGTCTGTTCCCCCAACTATGGCGAGCTGCTGTGGAGTTGCACATGGTCAGGACCACCATCAGCCTGAGGAGATGGGGGGGGGGAACCACAACATAGGACCATCTAAACACAGCTGATTTGCATGTGCAGTGCATCATGGGCTCATGGGCATGAGTGCTCCAATCCAACCCTGTGAATCCCTGCAGATGGACTGTGTGGTGCAATGAGGTACCTCTGTCCAATACACACAAGCACCCCATAGCCTCCCATAACACCCAGACGTATGGACAATCAGGGACTCTGTCTGTGCTGATCTGACCACACACCCTCCACAATCCCTTTAAACAGAAGGGGCATTACAAATGTGTAAGACATCCCCACCTGGAGGACATATCTGCCCAATGAAATGTGAATGGACCCTGATGTGAGGTTTGTGCAGCAGAAGGTGGTATGAAACATGATGCTGATGCTGCAAGATGTAGCACAGGTATGAGGAAGCGGGGTTTGTAACGTGTAGATCATGCCCACAGGCTCCCATAGGTAATAGTCTAACACAATCAGAGATAGTAGTACCAATCCCAGGTGCAATATTCCCCCAGGGATATGTAAATGTACAGTGCTCAGAAGAAACCCAACGCACGTAGTAACGCACGCACACACCGTAAACACCACACGTATTCACGCCCGCAGCAACGCACGTAGTTACGCCCGCAGTAACGCACGTATTCAAGCGCCATGACATGCGCATGTAGCTCTGTGCGTGGCTACGCCCCCAGCAACGCACGTGGCTACGCCCCCAGCAACGCACGTGGCTACGCAGCACTGACACAGTCGGAACAAATGGCAGCCATGTCCAGGAAGCCAGCATTCAGCCAGGGAGATCTGTATCTCCTGACAGAGTTGTTCTGCCTCCGCCAGCAGCGGCTCTTCCCGGGCTCATCCAGGAGGCAGAACCTTGGAAGGGTCAGGAGGGCCTGGGAGCGCCTGGCCCATAGGTACAACAGAAGCTCTGACTACCCACGTGAGGTAAGTGCATGGGGACAGGTACCCCAAATGATGAGGCTAAACAAAAAAACCCAGTAACCAAAGCACAAAGACACTATGCACTGCCAGGGAATAGCAGGTGCTGTCACATCCGGCGGGTAGCAAAGTCTGCCACACACCCGAGAAAACGACCCCCCAGCCCCAAGGGGGTAGCTGCAACCATGGCAGGAGTGCACGACAGATCACATTGGTATGGTATGGGGCGCCTTTGCAGGCCAGGGATGTCCCCCATCCACAAGAAAGCCCAGTCCCACCTCTCAGGCCAACAGGAAAAGAGGGGTCTGCAACATGCCCTGTCAACCAACACAGGTTCAAAATACATCCGCCGATGCTGCAGGCCCCAAATGAGGGCACCCCTCCCCATCCCTGCCCACTGTCAGCTGGACCTTTGTGTGCTCACAAAAGACAAACCACAGCTCCTGGGATGATGCAGGCCCCAAATGAGGGCACCCCTCCCCATCCCTGCCCACTGTCAGCTGGATCTTTGTGTGATCACAAAAGACAAACCACAGCTCCTGGGATGATGCAGGCCCCAAATGAGGGCACCCCTCCCCATCCCTGCCCACTGTCAGCTGGACCTTTGTGTGCTCACAAAAGACAAACCACAGCTCCTGGGATGATGCAGGCCCCAAGAGGGGTTCCCTGCACCATCCCGGTGCCTTTGGAAACAGGCCCTGTTTGGGATCACAAAATTTGGGATCACAAAAGGCAAACCACAGCCCTGGGATGATGCAGGCCCCAAGAGAGGGTTCCCTGCACCATCCTGGTGCCTTTGGAAACAGGCCCTGTTTGGGATCACAGAAGGCAAACCACAGGCCTGGGATGATGCAGGCCCCAAGAGAGGGTTCCCTGCACCATCCCGGTGCCTTTGGAAACAGGCCCTGTTTGGGATCACAAAAGACAAACCACAGCCCTAGGATGTTGCAGGGAGCACTGCAGGTGACAACCTCCCACCCCAACAGTGGCTGATTGGCACTGGCAGATGTGTGTAGGTGGCACACAGAGCTGTGACGTGTCATGTACGTGGGGTGCACTATATAATGTGTGGGTGTGTTTGCTAGCAACCCTACAAAACAAACAAAACATATACATGCCCCCTCACTCACTATATAATGTACAGGATGCTGCGTCAGCCAGCCTTATGCATCTGGCACCCTGGGGACTCGAACCCATTATGCCTGTAGCAGCAGTCACTGCAGTAACCATTGTGCTACAGCTCTGTATCAGTCATGTATGTCTGGGTGGCTTCTTATGCTTAACGCGCGGTGACGCGCTACCGCGCCCTGTATCGCTCGTTAGTTTTTGGAACGCGCGTTAGGTGTTACGATGTCCCGCCCATCTCCTTATTTGGGGGTTTTGATTATTACCGCGGCTCCTAACGTGAACTGCACTAACGCGGTTTAGTATACATACCCCATAGTGTTGCATCAAAATATCAAGTAATTTGTACAGAAAATCTAATCCACATTGATGTCTTACACGCAAGGAGGTATGAGCAGAGTTGAACAAGCTTTTGGAACAGAGGAGGCAATTTTAAAAGGACTTATACAGTCATCAGGGATAATAGATCCAGTGAGAGAGATATTGAGAGGCACTCTCCATATAGTGCTGTTGACTATGTCCTCAAACTGCCTTGGCACTATCTGAATGGGTAGAGCTGAGATGAAGCCTGCACTTATCCAGATCACAAATGAATATCACTACTATCTAGACAATGTCAGCACTGACCACTAAATCCCGATATTCAGAAGCAGCCAATATCTCAGTACCGGTGCTGAATATCTAGATTTTTTTTTTTTTGCCCACACAGTGCCCGGGGTTTAAAAAAGCTGCTGGTGGCCACAGGCTAAATAATGCCCTCAGATTTAATATAGAATCTTTTGAATTGTAGAAGAGATGTCCAAGTGCAATCTGGGACATCGAAGCCAGAATGTCTGAAAAACAAGCAGGCATGTCCTGGTGCAGATATGATTTCATAAATCATGGACATGCCAGATATGGACTTCTGTGTGGGCGTCTACATAAATGTCCCCAGAATAGTATTCCAGCACTTGGATGTCTAAGAACAGCCTAGTGGTTAGAGTAGGAGGCTAGGACCAGGCAAGCCAGGGTCCAAATCCCACTGCTGCTACTGTTAAACTTGTACTGGGGATGAGGGAGTACATTGTCCTCTGAACTCTCTGGATGTTTTTCCAGGCAAAATGAGTACATATGCCCCCATTCAGATATGGACATCCTCACGCTAGGGATGTACCCGGAGCAGGCTTCTGAAATAGCTCTGGAGACATCTCTAGGCTTCGGACCTCTCAATGCCTGTTTCCAGACATCCAAAGCACGAACAGGGTTTCCAAAGAGGACTAGTGTTCATTTTATTTCCAATTTTTTTTTTGCTCTTTAACATAAGCCAAGAATATTGCATTTCCTTGTAGCTGATACTTTTTCTTCAATATTGCTTTGTGAAACTGTAGTGATGTTTTGGGAGTTCTGTTTTACTGACTTTTTCAGAGTCTGAGATAGCATAGCAATTTGGGGAAAACACACTTCTTTAAAAGAAAAGCTATTAGAATCTAATTGTGCTTCAAATGTTTGTTCCCTTACTGTGTGGCAAGCGAAGGCCTATGATCCATGGTGTCTGAAATAAGCAGACAGGCCTAACTAGCTTGACCTGTAAATGAAGCCTGTGGAGAGGCCCATAGGAATTGCACATCCCCCAATATGCTGCTACTGTAGAACTGAAACTTAGCAAAGCATAAACAGCTTAGCTGGGCAGAATCGAAACTCAGAAAAATATAGAAAAATAAGTTTAATTGCTACTGATAAGAGGGTACAGCTGCTATGGAATTAATTAACTCTGCTGAAAGAAAGGTTACAGTGCCCTGCTTTCTCACATGTGCTAACTAGTTAAATGGCCTTGGATGAGAAAAGTATCTAAGTTGGTGAACTGACCATTGTAATTGGGACTAGAAGGGGGGTAAGCAGGTGCTAAGCCCAGTCAAAGAACATCATTGGATAGTCATATCGGTACCGGAACCAATAGAAGGTGTACGGGCGGGTACCGGGACCAATGAAATGTTTTCCTATGTCTAGAATGGAGAAGAAGTCTATAAAAGTTGCTGTTTTGCTAGAAACCATTGATCAGCCATTTTGAATTTGATTCTGCTTGAGACTTGTGCACAAATAAATGATTTGGACCTTCTGAACAGACTCTTGGTATCATTGGTTTGTCTGCGCTCTGCTGCTACATATTCTTGGTGCGTTGGCCGGGAAGGTGTGGTAATAGAGGGTATATAAGGCAATATACCACGACTTTCCGCCTCTACAGGTTTGGTCCTGCCGGGATCGCGCCCTTCCGACGGGGGCTCTCTCCCTGGCGCCACCGGTCCCTTGCATCCCTCCGATGCAAGGGACCGGTGGCGCCAGGGAGCGAGCCCCCGTCGGAAGGGCGCGATCCTCGGCGGATGCCGGGCCCGGTTGGAACCAACACCTCGAACCCGAGTGAGGGGAGTCCGAGGTCCAACTCATGCGCTTGCTTGGGAACTTTGAGGACCGGATCCGGTGAGTAGAGTTTTGATTTGGTATGTCTAGACAGATGAGTCAGAGCAGTACTGCCATTTGAGTCTTGAATTTTGAATCTTGAACTTGGAACTTGGAACTTGGTAAGAGAGCTTGATCACCTCTCAAGACGATCCGACTACCCCTGCATGAGTATTCGGGGGGCGAAACTACCTTCTTCTTGTATTTTGGAATTTGAACATGGCCTAGTCAGAATAGACAGGATTGGGCTGTGTTTTTGGGATACGTTGCTAGCATGATTGTGTGAATGAAGTGTGAATGAGAGGTCTGGCAGCACGGACCAAGCGAAGGCGGACTCCTGAGTAACGCATTTCCTGGCCGGGCGACCGCGTCCAGGTCGTAAAAAGGAGGAAGCGACCATCGTCTTGTCTTGTTATTTGTTTCCCTTATATGTTTCTAGGGCCGTGAGGACCCCTTACCCACGGTCCGCCCTCCTTTTCCCTTCTGTTTGTTGTTGCGCGCACACATCGATATGGGAGGGGCGGGGTCTACTAGGAACACTCCATTAGAATGTATGATCACACATTTTAAGGAAGGATATTCAGGAGATTATGGAATTAAAATGACTGCGACACGATTACAGATTTTGTGTACTAGGGAGTGGCCCGACTTAGACCCTGCGTGGCCCCGAGAGGGAACTTTTACCATAGGAATTATTCAGTCAGTTCACCAGAAAGTGCGAGTAGCGCACCCCGATCAATACCCCTATATAGATTCCTGGTTGAGTATTTGTGAGAACCCGCCCTCCTGGGCGAAGCGCTGTTATGAAGAACAGTGCAGAATAATGTTAGCACGAACAGATCAAACGCAGAAAGTAGATCAGACTAAAAAGACAGGAACAGGTGAGAAATCCAGACAGAAACCCGTCCTTGCAGATCCTGAGTCCCCAGAAGTGATAACTCGACAGCCCCGAGCCCAGCATCCAGTAAGGGTGCCACCGCGTCCCGCCCCAGAGCCACAGAGACAGCGGGAGCGGGACCCAACCCCAGAACCATCACCTGAAGAGCAGACAGATAAGCTTACTTCAGATGAGGAGGATGAATCAACTGAGACTGAGGAGAAAGTTGAGTCAGAGGTAGAAGAGCAAGAGGAAGGGTCTTCCCAGAGTGATACTGAAAGTATAAAGACGACCGTCAGTGTGAGCTCATCAGTTAAAAGTAAAGCGTCCCAGACTAAGCGCACGGACAGCAAGAAGAAAGCCCCTGTTAGGAGAGTTTCTAAAATCCCTCTCAGATCCAGAAAGACTTCTACTGCAAAAATGATGCCTTTACGGCAAGTTCCGGGAGTGCCCGTGAGAGATGAAGATAATCAGGTGGTGGCAGGACCCTTAAGTTTAGTATATGTGCCCTTCTCCACTACTGATTTGTTGAACTGGAAGTCACATTACGTTTCCTATACCAACAAGCCCCAGGAACTAACGGAATTAATGCATACTATTATGGAAACCCACCAACCCACTTGGGCAGATTGCCGTCAGCTCCTGTCTACCTTATTCACTACTGAGGAGCGGACATGAATAAAGCGAGCAGCTGTCGACTGGCTGGCAGATAACCCGTTAGCACCGGGAGATGCACAAGGGATAGACAACCGAGAAGTAGCCCAAAGAGAATTCCCAAATGAAGACCCCCAGTGGGATCCGAATACAGAGAGAGGATCCAAATCTTTATCACGGTTTCGACAAGGCCTTATGCAAGGTCTGAAAAGGGGGGGCCAGAAAGCTATGAATCTTTCTAAAGTGACCGAAGTTAACCAGGGCATAGATGAAAGCCCAGCAGTGTTTTATGAAAGATTGACTGAAGCGTATAGAATGTATACTCCCTATGATCCAGATGCACCAGGAAGCTTATGCATGGTGAATTCTGCTTTTGTAAATCAGTCTCAACCAGATATTAGATGTAAGCTACAGAAACTAGAAGGGTTTGCGGGCATGAATGCAACTCAGTTACTGGAAGTCGCTCATATGTGAATCGTGATAATGAAAGGCAGAAAGAATGTGATTGAAAGATGAAGAAGAAAGCTGATTTTTTGGCTGCAGCCATAGTTGAACAGAAAAGGGGAGGTTTCCCTAGTCGAAGGAGCAGAGGAAGAGGGCGGGGCCGAGGAGATGGCCGGCCCCAACTAGGCGTGAACCAATGCGCTTATTGCAAGGAGGAAGGATATTGGAGAGATACATGCCCGCAACTCGAAGACGCCCCTCAGGATGACAAAAATAATGCTCAGTGGAGAGAAAGAGGAAGAGGCCGACCCCGGAACCGCGGAGGGGCCAATCGAGAACAGTTTCAACGAGAAAGAGGAGAGGCCATACAGGCAGTGGCCGCAGCAACCTACGACGTAGATGAAGCAGATTAGGACAGACCGGGCTCTGAATTCGCTTTAGGTCTCCAGGAGCCTATGGTCAGCATACAAATAGGAGACCAAGTTATGGACTTTATGGTTGATACTGGAGCAGAACATTCTGTAGTAGACAAACAGATTGCCCCATTTTCCGCAAGAGCAGTCACCATTGTGGGAGCAACCGGTGCCAAAGCCACAAAGCCTTTTCTCCAAAACCGTATATGCACCCTAGGAGGACAGCAAATAACACATCAATTTCTCTATATGCCCGAGTGCCCAGTGCCGTTACTGGGACGAGATATGTTAGCCAAATTGCAGGCCCAAATATCCTTTACTGAGAAAGGAGAGATGCAAATGACAGTGAATTCCCAGACGAAACCTGCTGGATTAATGCTGCTTACTGTTCCTCGAGAAGAAGAATGGAGATATTATAGTAATGAATCTGCCCAGGACACCTATTTTGAACATACTCTGAAAAGCATTGATGCCCCGCCTGGAGTATGGGCAGAAGGCAACCCCCCAGGCCTAGCCAAACATATAGCTCCAATAATTGTGAATCTCAAGCCTAGTGCTGTACCAGTACATGTCAAGCAATACCCCCTCCCAAGAGCAGCAATCGAAGGCATTCACCGCCACTTGTTAAGACTACTAGAGTATGGCCTATTAAAAGTATGTCAGTCACCATGGAACACTCCACTCCTGCCAGTAAAGAAGCCTGGAACAGGTGACTACCATCCAGTGCAGGACCTAAGGAGAGTAAATGAAGCAGTTGAGACCATACATCCAGTTGTGCCAAATCCTTATACACTCTTAGGATTGATTCCTGCTGAAGCCACCCACTTTACTGTTTTGGATTTAAAAGATGCGTTCTTCTGCATAAGATTAGCCCCAATTAGTCAATTGCTGTTTGCCTTTGAATGGCAGGACCCTGTCTCTGGAAGACGGGGCCAACTCACTTGGACACGATTACCCCAAGGATTCAAGAATTCACCTACCATCTTCAGTGCTGCACTGAACCAAGACCTTTCAAGCTATCCAGTGGCCCCGGGGAAGAGAGTACTTCTCCAATATGTGGACGATCTGCTGATAGCTGCTTTATCAGAAAGTGAATGTATACAAGCCACCAAAGACCTCTTGCAGCTACTGGATGAAGCTGGATACAAAGTTTCCAGAGCAAAAGCACAGCTATGCCAAAAAGAAGTGAAATACTTGGGCTTTCGCTTGACTAAAGGAAGCCGACAATTAGGGAGAGAAAGAAAAGAAGCTGTGTGCAGAATCCCAACCCCAACTACCAGAAAGCAAGTCAGAGCCTTTCTGGGAGCAGCAGGATATTGCCGAATCTGGATTCCCAACTTTGCTCAAATTGCCAAACCATTATATGATGCCACAAAAGGAGAAGAGAAGTCGCCACTAGATTGGGGACCTGAGCAGGATGCAGCCTTCAAGACGTTAAAGGAAGAATTGATGTCGTCACCAGCACTTGGATTACCAGATGTTCACAAGCCTTTTCATCTATTCGTGCATGAGGTACAAGGAAACGCCTTAGGCATGTTGACTCAGAAATTAGGACATTGGGAGCGACCTGTAGCATACCTATCAAAACAATTGGACACTGTGGCCAAAGGATGGCCACCTTGCTTGAGAGCAGTTGCAGCTACAGCATTGTTAGTGAATGAAGCAGATAAGCTCACCTTAGGACAGAATCTACGAGTCACTGTGCCACATGCAGTACTTGCCCTCATGGAACAGAAAGCGAATCATTGGCTCACCAATTCCCGAATGTTGAAATATCAGAGTATGCTATGTGAAAACCCACAGATACAATTGGAAGTGAGCCATGCCTTGAACCCAGCCACATTGATACCTGTCAGCGAAGCACCCCCAGAGCATGATTGTATGAAGTCATGGAGACTGTATTCTCAAGTCGACCTGATTTGACAGATGTGCCCCTAGAGAATCCTGATCAGACGTATTTTGTAGATGGAAGTAGTCTCATCCTTGATGGACGACGTTGTGCCAGGTATGCAGTAGTCACCCGGGAGGAAGTCATTGAATCATCAGCCCTGGCATCAGGCACATCAGCCCAGAAGGCAGAATTGATTGCACTCACCCGAGCATTAGTATTAGGTGCAAAACTGTTATTAAATGTGTACACGGACTCTAAATATGCCTTCACCACTTTGCATGCACATGGAGCTCTATACAAAGAACGAGGGCTCATCACGTCAGGAGGAAAATCGATCAAATATGGCCCAGAAATATTGATGTTACTAGATGCAGTATGGGCCCCAACACGTGTAGCCGTCATGCACTGCTGAGGACACCAAGCAGGTAAAGGAGATGTTGCCCAAGGAAACACATTCGCTGATGCCTCAGCGCGAAAAGCAGCCATGACAGGCCAAATTTCATCGCAAGCTATGCCAATGCAGGCAGCATTATTTCCAGTACCCCTTAATTCATGGACACCACGATATACCACCAACGAATTGGATTACTACTGTAATAAGGAAGAGGGAGTGCTGAAAGATGGGTGGATTGAGCTGCCGCCTGCCGAGGGCAGCCAACCCCCAGGACGAATAGTAATTCCTGAACTATTGGGACCAGCCTTTGTCAAGGCTTTCCACCAAGCCACACATTATGGAAAGAGTGCTATGGAGAAAGCACTCAGGCCACATTTTTGCATTGTCTTGTTGGGAGCCCTATCAGCATCAGTAGCACGCCAGTGTCTAATTTGTGCCAAGAACAATGCCAAACAGGGTCCTACGCCACCACCCCGAGTTCAGTCAAGAGGTGTAACCCCCATGCACCACCTGCAAATCGACTTTACTGAAATGCCAAAAGCCAGTGGATACCGATACTTGTTAGTGTTAGTTTGTACCTTCTCTGGGTGGGTAGAGGCTTATCCCACCAGGACTGAAAAAGCCAGAGAAGTTACCAAAGTTTTGCTGAGAGAAATTATTCCCAGATTTGGAATTCCAGCAGTAATAGGGTCAGACAATGGGCCCTCATTTGTTTCTCAGATCACTCAGCAGTTAGCAAATGCCCTGCAGATACAATGGAAGCTACACACTGCATATAGACCTCAGAGTTCAGGGAAAGTTGAGCGAATGAATCGTACCTTGAAAGCCCAAATGTCCAAGCTTTGTCAGGAGACTCGCCTAAAGTGGCCCCAAGTGCTCCCAATAGCTTTGCTCAGAATATGCTCAGCTCCTGTGAAATCAACAGGATTTTCCCCTTTTGAGGTAGTGTATGGCAGACCCCCACCAATAGTGCAGGGAATTAAAGGAAGTTTAGCCCAGATTGGTTCAGAAATAACCAGACAAGAACTCCTAGCTCTTAGTTTTGTTCTACAGACTCTTCATGCGTGGATCCAAGACCAGTTGCCCATCAATCTGACGGAACCTCTACATCCCTACAAGCCTGGTACCTCGGTGTGGATCAAAGATTGGAAGAAGGACACCGCTGGAACCTCATTGGAAGGGACCATACACCGTCATCCTGTCTACCCCAACTGCAGTAAAGGTAGCAGAGATCGATTCCTGGGTCCATCACAGCAGAGTCAAGCCAGCAGCCGTTACAGATTCCGAGCAGTGGACAGCAGTACAACATCCTGATGTACCTTTGCGACTCACCCTGAGACAGCAACCAGCGACCTAGATTCTTTTTGGGATCACCCCAACAACCGCAGTGCCTTGCGCTAGACAAGTCTTTCGAAGAGGATTGCTGTTTCCAATACAGCAAGATTTGCTCAGACAAACCTTATGTGTGCGGTTTTGCACACTGATTGATATTATATTGATTGACAATATTCAGGGCCAACTGAAGTTGATAAGTTAGTTGGCATACGACGGACATTGTGAGGATCTTCAATCAACATTCAACACCCGTTGAATTGCTTTATTAGCAAACGGGACGGCGTTGTGCCAAGAAGAGGACGTTGAGGTCAAGATTTTCAAGTGAGGATTCAGAAGAACTCCAATCAACATGCATCTTTGTGTCTACCTTGTCCTGGTTGCTTGTCTGGGGGGCCTTGAACTGACTTATGCCTTGCCTCCATGTACTGCTTGCATTACTTCCACTCGGACTGGAATGAAAGTAACGCAGACTTTGCTTTATCATTCATACTATACCTGTACTGGTAAAGTAACCCGGTGTATTTATAACACCACTGAACTGAATGTTTGTACTAAAGGTAATACTAAAGTATGCTTTAACCCACATCAGAATCCATCCTATTATACTTTGGAGATACAATGGAATGATGCATATGGGGCTTTGCTCAACGCCACACCCCCACTCACTGATCCTACAAAAGGTGCTGTTTTGTATTTTGATGCTTGTGATGCCATAAACAGAGATAGTCGTTCTAAATGTGCCAATTGGGAAAAAACTTACTCGCATAATGATAAATATATGTGTCCAGAGGGGACCACGGGATGGGGAGAGTGTACAGGTAAAAGAGTTCTAGCCAATGAATATAGTATAGCCCCAATTGCAGATTACTATTGCCCGAAATGGGAATGTGTTTTCTATGCCACATGGAAAACTGGTATGGTAGAAAATACCAGAGACAATCGAATGGCTGCCTTAAACAAGCCATATGTCAAGGATATCGCAAAATGTAAAAAAGGTGCCTGTAATCCGTTAGAACTTGTTATAATGAATCCCAGTGCATGGAAACAAGGATATAAATTTGGCTTACGAATTGCCGGATCTGGATCAGATCCAGGAACCATTGTATATGTAAGATTAAATACCCAAGCCCATAGATCATCCAGGTACCATATCCATAACACCTTTTACGAGACTATGCATATAAATAAGTTTGATATCCCTCACCCTTCCCAGAATTTGTTTCTAGAATTAGCTGGAGCAGTAGTATCCAGTCTCCATATTTCAGATTGTTACTTTTGTGGTGGGACACGAATGGGTGACCAGTGGCCATGGGAAGCCCAAGAATTGAATTATTCTATGACTTACAATCAGACTGAGTTACATAAGACTACAAGCGAATGGGTATTGGCACACCCAATAGTTGGACGTCTCTGCTATGCCAGAACTGGACCTCAGTTCAATCTGCAGGTGGGACAGCTGGTCTGTCTCAGCCAAAAGTTCTATAATGACACCACCAAACAGACGTCCTGGTGGTCAGGGGTTAATGCATCTGAACCCCCTAATCCATTAGCAAAATTCCCTGAGCTCGCCGACTTATGGACTAATCTTGCCCAGCCCCATGCCTGGCAAGCCCCACCGGGCTTGTACTGGATCTGTGTAACCCGAGCATATGCTCGACTCCCTATACACTGGGGAGGGGCGTGTGTCTTAGGAACCATTAGACCTTCTTTCTTCTTGTTATCCACAGAACATGGAGAACAATTAGGATACCCAGTATACACTAAGAGACAGAAGAGAGCAGCTTTACAGATAGGCAAGTGGGAGAAATGGGAGGGTGATGATTGGCCACCCGAGCGAATCATTGCCTATTATGGACCGGCCACATGGAATGATGATGGTATGTGGGGCTATCGGACCCCTGTATATATGATTAATCGTATTATCCGCTTACAAGCAGTAGTTGAATTAATAACCAATGAGACTAGCCAAGCACTCACACTCTTAGCTAGATAGAGCACACAAATGCGCACTGCCATATATCAGAATCGCTTAGCACTAGACTATTTGTTGGCAGCAGAAGGAGGAGTATGTGGTAAACTGAATTTAACCAATTGTTGTTTGAAGATAGATGATAAAGGTCAAGTAGTTGAAGAGATTGCTGAAAATATGCGAAAACAAGCTTATGTGTCAGTACAGACTTGGCATGGTCTTAAGATCCCTAATTGGTTCGCCTCTATTTTCTCAGGTTTAGGAGGACTTACTACTTTCCTTATGCTTATATTAATAATAATTGCTGTGTTTTTACTATTACCATGTATAATTCCATGTTGTATGCATTCTGTAAACAGTATTATTGAAAACACTGTAGAGCGGAAAACCGCAACTAAGATTATGGCCTTATGGCATCCTCGGCCTACTATATATGGTCGTAACCCGACCCCAGTATAATCAAATTGAGTGATTTAACTCTCACACCTTATTAAGTAATAGGGTGAGATTAATCAAAGGGGGGAATGTGATAAGCGAAGGCCTATGATCCATGGTGTCTGAAATAAGCAGACAGGCCTAACTAGCTTGACCTGTAAATGAAGCCTGTGGAGAGGCCCATAGGAATTGCACATCCCCCAATAAGCATAAACAGCTTAGCTGGGCAGAATCAAAACTCAGAAAAATATAGAAAAATAAGTTTAATTGCTACTGATAAGAGGGTACAGCTGCTATGGAATTAATTAACTCTGCTGAAAGAAAGGTTACAGTGCCCTGCTTTCTCACATGTGCTAACTAGTTAAATGGCCTTGGATGAGAAAAGTATCTAAGTTGGTGAACTGACCATTGTAATTGGGACTAGAAGGGGGGTAAGCAGGTGCTAAGCCCAGTCAAAGAACATCATTGGATAGCCATATCGGTACCGGAACCAATAGAAGGTGTACGGGAGGGTACCGGGACCAATGAAATGTTTTTCCTATGTCTAGAATGGAGAAGAAGTCTATAAAAGTTGTTGTTTTGCTAGAAACCATTGCTCAGCCATTTTGAATTTGATTCTGCTTGAGACTTGTGCACAAATAAATGATTTGGACCTTCTGAACAGACTCCTGGTATCATTGGTTTGTCTGCGCTCTGCTGCTACAACTGGGTGTGCTCCTTCACACATGGGGTAAATAAAACCTGCAGGCTGAACGGTCTTCAAGCTCTGCACTAAATTGCATTTGATAATGATCATCCCACTCTTTCAGGGTTATTTTATATCTGCTTTCACAGGTAAATCATACACACATACAGAATTTTCCTGCGTTAAAATAGGAATATACATGTGAATGATTGAAAATATATGCATAAGTATAAGCCTCTCCCCAACCCTGCCCTTTGGAGTGCCAATGCCTATTCTAGCATTGGAGAAACGACATATCGTAGATTTATCCGCCTGTCAGGCAGGAAATTTTATAGAGGCCAATTTTTGCTTTACCCACAGAGATGTTTCTGAAATCAATCACTCCTACGTCTCAAGATGAAAGAAGAGAGGAGCGGAATCATGATGAACTAGAGGGTCTTAACTCCGATGACTATTAGAGCGGTAGATAAAAATGATAACTCTTACCAGATTAGGCAATGCAATCATCATGAAAGTATTCCTGGGCCAGATATGCAGGTAATTAGGTTCCATTGCAAACTGGAAAAACATCAAATTAGGAAGATGTTATTTGGCTAATTACTGTAACCATCTTTACACTCCCCAAAGCTACGTGAAGTCTTTATTTTATAGAGAAGTGCATTTGTTAGCATGCATTTCATTTAGCAAATGCTGATTTGTGCTAGCACATACTGGGAGTAATTTTATAAACCATTTTCACGTCTATAACTGTGTTTTAGGCATGTAAAACAGCTCTTATAAAATTAGTTCATGCCTACAAATACATGAAGTGCAAGCAGGTACAATTTTTAGAGTAGGTGTGCTCGGGAGAGCAACCAGAATCACAATTTACATATGCAATGTGTGCTGTCAAATCAATGTTGAGTCCTGACGACCCAGCAGCTCCTTGAATATCACTACTATCTTGGCAGTGGGGTTGGAAGTAGATTGCCAGGCCTTTCTTCTGAGGCAAGGGAGGGTAAAGTGACTTGCCCAAGGCCACAAGGAGTGCCAGTGGGAATCAAACCCTGGTCTCGGTCGCCAGGCCACTGTTCTAACTACTAGACTACTACTCTAATCCTAATTTGCACACATATTTTATAACTTAAGCACATATGTGTGGGTGCCTGTTTTGGGCCTATTTTATGAAGACCAAAGGGGAATAACTACTAACATGCCTAAGGGAATAGCACATGATTTTTTTCTCTTTAACATGCATTAAACGGTAAAATTGTATGTTTTACCATAGTGCACATTACCACATTAGTTTACCACAATGCTCATTGCATAATAATGAGATGCAAATGCAGACAAAACAACTTATTATTCTGCAAATCGAATAACTCAGCTTGCACTGAACTTCACAATCGCTAAACAAGATATGGTCATGTTTCGGTGTTACCATGCCTTCCTCAGGAGTCAGAGCCTGCAAACAACTCAGCAAAAGGACTTGTTTGATTGTAATCCAATAAAAGAATCTTTTGGCATTATTTGGTCATTTCGTCTTTTTTTCTGCTGCTCCTCTGTTGCTGGTGTGGTGCTTTTTCTTTTGATGCAGCCATTGTTAGGAGCTGTTCCTTGCGCTCTATATAATAACAGGACTCCAAACGTAGTAGCGGAAACTCACATAGAAACTAACATTGACATCGCTTCGAGCTCATCGCTCTGAACAGTTTCAACAATCTTAACATGACAAAATCCTTAAAAATTCTTGCCAGGTCCCCTCAGCTTTTACGGGGACAGTGTTGAATTAAATATCCAGATGGATATAATGTTTGTGTAAAGGGCCTTCGTTTTCTGTTAGCCAGGTTTCAACAACAAATGCAGCCCTATTTGGGAGTCACTAGTCAGATCATAAACAATTTCTGCTCTGTTGCAAACTGATCGAGCATTCACATAACGGCAACGAAAAGGTAACGGCAAAAGCAATGGAACCTTTAGTAATGTTAATGCTCTAGGAATTTGAGAATGCTTATCCATTTGGTGATTCCCAAAATGTCTGTACCCAGTGATAGTTCCATAATGTCTGCACCCAGTGATAGTTTAAATTGCGTTCTGCTTTAGTTCAATTAAACAGCGGATTAATCGTTAACCTTGATATATTTCCTAACATTCTGCTGTCCTATTTGCACAGAAGGAATTGCATACTCTGTCTATGATCATAGAAGAATCAAAAGAATAGCTGAAAAACAAACTTGCATGTTGTAGCAGTAGCCACATTTTTTTAATCACTTAATTTATAACAAAGATTACAAGTCACCAACAGTCCAAAATCAACAATAACAGGTCTCCAGACAAGGTTGACTCTTATCCCCGTCAAGAGGCCATTGAGCGACATCAAAGTGACAAAAGATATGAACCAACATTAACATACTGTAATTATAAAGTTTTATACAATATGGAAAGATACACATTAATCCCTCCCCCCTTCCCACCCCCACACCCAGTCGCAAATCTAAAGCTCTTCACCACCTCAACCCCCTATGTTAAGCCCCTCCAATACTCCCCCACCCTAAGCCGCTTTCCCAAACCCTATCTCTAATGGCCCACACTCAATATTTCTGAAAGAAAGCTTGATTGTACCGGGTTGGATACACATTCAGGCCCTGTGTATAACATTATATTGCTATAATCCCTAAGAAAGAGTTAATATCATTTGTAGCTCCTTATTTAATACCATCCTGGAAAACTCTGTAGAAGAAATTGGGTGAAAGGTTTAGATAACATAAACATTAGTCTTGTTATTAGAAAGATAAGTAAAAGACAAGTTGTTTACCCAGCTTCGCAGTCTCGCTGTCTCTGGTCAGAGATATCAAACTGTCAGTGTTAGAATTAATTAGAATTAAGGCCTACATAGTAATGCCTGAGAATATATGTATGTCTTTTCATGATTGTCTATGACGTGCATGCCTATAGAAAAGTATGTTATGAATATACGTAACACTAGACGTAGAATAGAATATGTATATTATGAATATACGTGATGTGAGACGTAGAATAATAAAGTGAAATTATGCTGTGTAATGGAATCTTTCCCTATAAATAAAGTGGCCTAAAGCTAGGATGTCAGAGTAAACATAGGCAAAGGCCTAGCTTGCTCTCCCAAAGCGCTTTGGTCCTGTGTTTATAATACAAGTGTGTTGTGTATTATTTGAAGATTTGTGTATTATCTAAAGATTATGATCAATTAACCTTCTCCTTGCTTTGTGTGTGGATTTCTGTGACCCAAGAGCCCTATCTGTTATAGGTGTGGGGGGGGGGGGGGGGTGCAGAGTATTCTTTCAATTTCATTACGGCACCTTGGGCCCAGACTTTGTATATAGGGGTCCCATTGCAACAGGAAGGTAGACCATCTCTGTACATTGCCCCTCGCTCTCCATCTCTCTGCTAACATAAGTTGATGAAAACTATTACGCCATTCCCAAAAGGTTGGCGGTTTCGGTTCCCTCCATCTACGAAGTATTGGGCCCTTACCCACCAGACAAGCCTTACGTACCCACAGCCTTGCCCATCTCCCTCTGGGGAGATCCTTGTGTAGGTGATCAAGAACCACCAGGGAGCCCGACCAAGGAAACCTCTGTTGGAGCCGCTCCATTATCCACCCCCTAATCCGTGCCCAATATTACCGAAGATATTTGCAATCCCACCACATATGTAATAAACCAACCAGCAGCTCCGCACATCTAGGGCAACTCCCATCTGTGGTGAGATGGCTATGCAAAGCTCTTCTGGGTGAAAAATGTGCTCTAGTAATACATTTAAATTGGATTTCTCTCCAGCGAGCCCCCTCTGCCAGATCAGCGATCCCCACCAAGGCTTTCAAAATAGTACCTGTGGGCAACTCCCGTCCTAGTTCCACAGCCCACGCCCTCTCTACTCCTCTGTAATCCGGCTGAAGTCAATAGCACTCCAAGCGGGCCCGCAACTTAGCTACCGATGGGGGATCCTCCCCTCCCAGGTCAAAAAATTCTATAATTTGTGCAGATCGCTCAACCGTGAGCTCTCCCGTCGGCAGTCCCGCCACATAGTGAGCCAATTGCATGTATGCAAAATAATGAGTTGACCGCAGCTCATATTCTCTCATCAGCACAGGCAATGATTTGAATTTTCCAGATAAATCCACCACATGTCCTATATTTCTGATGCCCTTTTCGTACCAGATTCGAAACACCCGCGTCTCTGAGCCCGGGGGAAAACACACATTACCTTGCAAGGGCAACCAGCTTGATACCATCCAGTTCCGTTTCCAGTATACATTAATTTGTCTCCACGTACGGCGCATGGAATTTAACAGCCCGCTCCTTTTGATGCGATCCGGCAGTCTAACATTCTCCATATGAAGCACTGCAAGAACCGTATACGGACTTACCCAGGCCTCTTCAAAGGCCAGAGGCGTATAATTCTCCGTCCCCCCCAGCCAGTCTCCAATGTGTCTAGCCTGACAAGCTAAGGCATAGGCCCAGAGGTCTGGAAGCCCGACACCTCCTTTCTTCCAAGAGCCCACCAGACAATTTAGAGGTATACGAGCTCTAGCCCCCCTCCACAGAAACCCCTATTTATTTATTTAACAGTATTTTTAAACCGCCTTATCTTATTAATCAAGGTGGTGTCACAGCAAACAATCGGGTAAAGTGAGTGTGTTAATCATGCAGTGAGGGTGAAATTTAGTTGAGTGTGTGTTGTAACGTGTGCTGGATTGGGGTGAGCTATGTACAAGGTGTGGTGTATTGTGTGCTAGAGTGGTTTGAGCTATGTACAGTGTGGGCTATATACAGTGGTGCTGTATATAGCCCTATATCTCCTTCTCCAAGTTTCGTAAATCTCTCCTCAACAGCCACACCGGGAGAATCTGCAACCAGTACAAAATCCTCGGCAAAATCACCATTTTAACTGCCGCTACCCTCCCCAACAAAGACAACGGGAGTGGAGACCAGGTGCTCAACTGGGTCCGCAGTCGCATCATAATTTTCTCTAAGTTACGATGATATAACTCTTGTGGCAGTCTTGTCAAAACTATACCCAAGTAAACAAACTGATCAGAGGCCCATTTTAACGGGAAATCCCCCCCCCCCAATGCCCCCGAAGGTGACCTAATATATCAAGCGCTTCTGATTTCTCTTTATTAATGCGAAACCCTGCAACACTTCCATAGGACTAAAACTCAGCCAAAAGTCGAGGCAAAGACTCCTTTGGATCCAGCAAATGAACCAGCAGGTCATCTGCGAATGCCGAGATTTTAAACTCCTGCACACCTATCCGCACTCCACCTATTTGATTGTCCAGTTCTATTCTACGAATTAAAGGGTCCAACGATAGAACAAACAGAAGCGGGGATAACGGACACCCCTGCCGGGTGCCACGCTCCAGAGGGAGGGGCTGAGATAGAACCCCATTACACAGCACCCTGGCCGTCGGTTTAAAGTACAGGGTCTTCACCAAATCACAAAAAATCGGTCCTAACCCATATAGTGGCAATAAGTAGTGTAGATAACTCCAATTAACCCGGTCAAATGCCTTTTCAGCGTCAAAACTGACCAATTTATTTATTTTTATTTATTTAGACAGTCTTGTATACTGCCTTATCCTTCAATCAAAGCGGTCACAACACACTTGGGGGATACATTTAGCACAAGAGCGACTGCAACTTCCGCTCATGTACCCATTCCAACGAGGCCAGTATTTTGCGCAAATTACGCACCGCGTACCTTCCTCTGACAAAACCAACTTGGGAACCATGTACCAAATCGCCCAGTACCTCAGCCAGATGTTCCGCCAGAATTTTAGCCAATAAATTTGAATCAAAATTCAGCAGGGAGATCGATCGATAGGACGCTGCCTGAGTCAAGTCCTTACCCGGTTTAGGGATCAATACTATATGTGCCTGATTGCTACCCCAGCGCAATGAACCAGCTTCCCTACGTTGGTCAAACATAGCCACCAACAAAGGGCCTAACCCATCCGATAATAATTTATAGAATTCGGCCCCGAACCCATCGGGGCCGGGTGATTTGTAACAACTTGCCTTCTAAATCACCTGCTGCACCTCCAAAAGAGTAATAGGCTGCTCAAGGCGTTTAGCTTGCTCTGCAGTCAAGTTAGGCAAAGAAAGATCTTGTAAATACTCTTCCATGGCACTAGGGGTTTCCGTCTCCGCACTATACAACTTTTGGTAAAATGTTTTAAACACTTCCACTATCTCCCCCCGCCCTCTGCACAGGTCTCCCTGCGCATTATAAATAGCCGCCACTGTTCTTCCCCCTGTTGGGCCCCTTAAACACCGTCCTAGTATTTTACCCGGCTTATCTCCAAAACAGTACAATTTATATCGGTAATAGAGCAACGATTTCTTAGCTCGCTGATGTAACAACTTGTTTAAGGCCACTTGTGTCTCCCACAACTGTTTCTTATTCTGAGCTGTGGGCAAATGCACACAAAGACGCCGCAGCCTCGACACCTGCTGCTCCAATCTAATAATCTGCTCCGCCATCACTCTCCTCCTCCTAGCCACATATCCAATGATATCACCTCTCAATACAACTTTAGCAGTCTCCCACACCAGTTCTGGATCCTCTTGATGGCACCTATGGCTCACCTCAAACTCCTGCCAGCGTTGGCGAAGAAATTGGGAAAACTGGCTATCCTTATAAAGATCTATGGGAAAACGCCAAATACGGCTAAAATTCACACCCCCTCCCCCCCACTGCAATTCTAACCAAATTGGGGCATGGTCGGAGATCTCCGTGGGACCAATCTGTGCCGCTCCCACCATGGAAAAGAGACTCCCCGCGACCATCAAATAGTCTATACGTGCGCTGGTTCCATGTGCCCTAGATTGATGAGTGAAATCCCTCTCCAGGGGGTGGAGCAACCGCCATGGGTCCACCAACCCCAGTCTCGCCCGAAATCTTTGCAAGACCTTAGCTGTCTGGCTCCTCTCCCGTGAGGCCGACTCCTGAGAGATATCCAGTTCAACATCCAAAACCCCATTAAAATCCCCCCCCCCAAAATAAGCGGGAGATCTTCAAACTGTTCTACTTTCACTGCCACCCAATTATAAAAAGCTGGGTCCAACACCGTAGGACCGTAGAGGTCCCCCAGAATCACCTCCCGTTCCTCCAATTTTCCATGCAGTAACACAAAGCGGCCATTGGGGTCTACTACCTCCCTAATCAGGGAGAAACGCACTCGTTTATGAATTAAGATAGCCCCCCCCCTTTTTACCTACTGCCGCGGCTCCCCATACTTGACCCCCCCAATCTCTGCACAACTTACTGTGCTCTTCAGCCGTCTGGTGGGTTTCCTGTAACAGCGCAATATCACAACGCTGTCGGGCCAAGGCCTTCAAGATTTTATATCTCTTCACTGGGCTACCTAAACCACAGACATTCCATGATATGATCTTCAGGTAGATAAGGAATAATCAGGTCCCATCCACAGCATAGAACTCAGCATTATGGAAAGGGCCCCCCCCCTAATCCCTCCTCTCAGAGCTAAAACCTGCCGTTCTGGAGCATCTAAATTGTGACTATCCCCCCCCAGCCCAAAAACCCCCTACCCCCCATCCCTCCGCCCTCGGTCTCACCCGTTCCCCCAACCATCCCTCCTCCCCCCTCCCCAAGCCCTTCCCCTATCCCCTCATCTGCCCCCCTCCATCCCCCTACCTCTTGCCCCATCGCCACGCTCTCCCCTACTAACCAATCACCTTGATGTGTCCGGGCTCCCCAACCCCCTTAAATTCCTGTTCCATATCCCCCCCATTAAACATAGTGAATTAATAACACCCCACATATAGATAACAGTATAATTAACACAGTAACAGACTGTAACTAACAATAGCACTTTGTTATATGCCCCCAGCCTATTTCCCTCCTGAGTGACAATCCAGGAGGAGCCGGAGGAGGAATCTAGACCAATAAATAAATTAGAGTATAGCCACCACCCAGTTCTCTTTCCCCTCCCCCCTTCTTTCTTATAGGGCCCATCATAGGCTAAAATACTCCCCAAAGGGCCGCTCAGCCTAGCAGCCTTTACTCATTGCACAAACTCCATAACAAATAGCACTTCTAACAAAACTCAGGGCCTCCTTGGTAACTTGTGGCACCCCCGAGGGGAGGAAAACCCCCTCCGAGGCAGTAACAGCAGTACTCGCTGCCCAAAACTCTCCCAAACGCCCTGAAATCTCTCAAGGCCAAACACAAAGAAGTTCCCCACCAGAGTCTCATAGCAGTCAATCTGGCATGGCTGCCAAAGATGTGCCCTGTCTCCCCACTTGCTCAGCATACACCGCCGCTTCCTCTGCCGATCCAAACACCTGATAGAGGCCTTCCTGGAGCACGAGTAGGGGCGCTGGATACTGCACCGTAAATTTGATATTTGCTGCTATAAGTTTCTGACAGATCGGGGTGTAAGCCCTACGACGCTGACTCACCGCTGCTGAATAATCCTGTGTTATGCGGATTTTTGCATTGTCCCACTCAATAGTCCCACGTTTCCGGGCTTCCCGCAGTATCGCTTCCTTCTGCTGAAACTGCAAGTATTTATCCAATACAATCCTAGGCCTTGAATCGGTGAGTTTCTTGGGGCCCACTCTATGCACCCGTTCGATGACCACTGGAGAGCTCTGCTCTTTCTCCCCCAGCAGGGATAACGACAGGGCCTCAATATATGAACGCAGTTCTTTATCTCCTATTGAGCCCGGAATCCCCAGGAAACGTAAATTGCTGCGTCTTGAGCGATTCTCAAGATCCTCCAGTTTCTCATCCTGGGCCTTCAGGGTCACTCGTACCTGTGCCAGCTCCAGGGTAAGCTTTTCCACCTCTTCTTCGGTCTGTGAGATGCGTGCTTCTGCCTGTTGCATGCGGAGCCCGATTGCATCGACAGAGGTCTGCACCGCATCTAGTTTGCTCTGGAGGGTTTCAAATTGCAGGGAGAAGGCCTCCGACACCGCTGCCGAAATCTCTGTAGCAGAGGCCGCTAGAGCCATAGCCGGTAATGCCCCTTGGCTCGGAGGCGATTCTGCCATCTTGGATGTCCCCACAGCGCGGTCTTTCTCCCTCCTTCCAAGTCTCGCTGCCGCTGCCATCCTCAGCCAAGTCCCCAGTTCAGGCTCTCCGTATCCTCAGCCCTACGGAGGGGGTAAATTCCTGTTGTCAGTGCCCTTACAAAAAGGCACAATTAGCTGGTTTAGAGCTAGGGAGCCCGGAACTCAGGAAGGACACAGCTTCCCCAGCTCACCACATCACGTGATCCCCAGTAGCCACATTTTAATCATTGCTCCAGAGAATTAGTCTTTTGTGAACAGTGCAGAAGAATCACACCAAGCACCATAAGAAAGGGCCCTTAGGCGTGGCGCTTTGGTGAGTGGCGCCTCTTTAAAGCACAGAGACATCTCTTGAAGATGACACTGGCCCGACACAGGGGTGGGGCCCGAGGATATTCACAGCTACAGCACAGCAATGGCATAACTAGTAGTAATTATCATTTGTATAGCGCTACAAGGTGTACGTAGTGCTGTACATACAGATGTAAGAGACAGTCCCTGCTCATCAGAGCTTGGGCACAACAGTTCACACAAAAAAGTGCCCCAGCAGCATGCAGGTAAGGATGGTGCTGGCTCCAGAGGCAAGCAGCGTTCTGCAGAATTCTTCTATTCCTGCCTAAATACTTGTCTTTTATGCATGTATACCGGCATAGACATGGAAAATGCATTCATAAAATTATCCTAAAAGAGGATAATAGAGGTCTGAGGCCATGCATAAAATGCTTGGTGAATGCAGAGCCTTTTTATAAAATACATATGGCACCACCAAAGAAACATGTGCAGCAAGGAAAGCCTTTTTCAAACTGAAACAAATACACCTTTGAAACTGCCTCCCTACCCTGCAAACTTCCCTACCCAAAAATAAAACCCCATGCAACTGCCCACCACCCTGCAAATTACCATACCCATAAATACATCCCCATAACTGCCCCACCATCTCATGCAACTGCCCCATCCCCAAATACTAATCCTCACGACTGTTGCACCACCTTGTTAACTGCCTCCTACATTTGCCCTACCACCACAAAACTCTACTCCCCCGCAATTATCCCACCACCCTGCTAAGAACATAAAATATGCCATGCTGGGTTCGACCAAGGGTCCATCAATCCAGTATCCTGTTCCTGAACAATGGCCAATCCAGGTCACAAGTATCTGTCAGGTTCCCAAAGGTAGAGCTTCCAGGGCTAAGCAGTGCATTTCCCCAGTCCACTTTAATAATGATTGATGGACTTTTCCTCAAAGCTCTCTTAAATCCAGCTACACTAACAGATGTTACTATATTCTCCATCAACAAATTCCAAAGGTTGAGTACGTGTTGAGTGAAAAAATATTTTTCCAATTAGTCTTAAATATGTTACATTGTAGTTTCAATGCATGTCCTAGTCTTTCTACTTTTTTTTTACGTTTACTTGTTCCACTCCATTAATCTATAGACCTCTATCATATCTCCCCTGAGCAGTCTCTTTTCCAAGAGAAGTTGAAGAGCCGTAATCTTTTAAACCTTTCCTCATAGGGGTATCCTTCCATCCCCTTTACGATTTTGGTGGCTCTGTTCGAATTCTGCTATATGCTTTTTAAGATACAGTGACCAGAATTGCACACAATATTCAAGGTGCGGTCACACCATGGAACAATACAAAGACAGTATAATATCCTTTGTTTTATTCTCCATTCCTTTCCTTATGATACCTAGCATTCTATTTGCTCTCTTGGCCGCTGCTGCACAACTGGGCAGAGGGTTTCAACATATTATCCACAATGACACCTAAATCCTTTTCCTGGGTTCCTAATGTGGAACTTTGCATCATGTAACCATAGTTTGGGTTGTTCTTCCCTAAGGGGTAGATTCTGATCCTCGTTTAGCGGGTCGGGATGTCTGATCCAGGCATCCAGACTTGCTAAATGTCCGGATCGCACTGGCGGCTACAGAGTTCCCAGCACATACAGCCACTTGTGTGAGGAGCTCTGTTTGTAGGTGGGAGGGGGTAGGCTGGGAGAGGAGTGAGGGCAGGTGGCAGGCAGGGCTACGACCCCAAATGTACGATTCCGAGGTCGGCCCTGTATATCCGGGGTCATGCAGTTAGATGAACTTATTCCAACTCAGAGGTGGAATAAGTCCCCCTGGATATGGGTGGACAGCCGGAAGAGACAGAAGGTGAGGGGTGCAGGAGGTTCCCTGTAGCCCAATCCTGGCAATAGAAGGCCAGATTGGGGGTCGGGCTGCAGGGAAAGAATTTTGTTGGCAGTGGCTGGTGAACGCGACACCATGGCACAACGGCTCCATGAGGGAGCCTGGCTGAGTTAGCTGGGGATGTGGCTGGACATCCAGGGTGCCTGAATTGGGCATCTCCCAGGCATCCAGCCGCTGTGCTGCGATTCTGCTCCCGCTGGGATGTCTAGCCCCTGCGGTAGTAGAATCGGGTGCATCTCTGGGCCATCCGGATTTCTGGATATCCGGATGCCCTGGACATGCACCTACGGAATTAGCTTCCATGTGCATAACTTTGTACTTGTCCACATTATATTTCAGCTGCCATTTGGATGTCCAAATTTTTCCAATTTATCAAGGTCCTCTAGCAATTTTTCACAATCTTCTTGTGTTTTAATAACTTTGAATAATTTTGTGTCATCTGCAAATTTGATTACCTTGCTCATTATTCCTATTTCCAGGTCATTTATGAATACTTTAAAAAGCAGTGGGCCCAGCACAGATCCCTTGGGTACTCCACCTTTCTCCATTGAAAAAATTGGTGATTTAGTCCTACTCTCTGCTTTCTATCTTTAAACCAGTTCCTGATCCACAATAGTACACTGCCTCCTATCCCATGACTTTTTAATTTCACCGAGTCTCTCATGAGGGACCTTGTCAAAGTCTTTTTAAAAAGCCAGATACACTATATCAATCGGTTCACTTTTGTCTACCTGGTTATTCACACCTTCAAAAAAATATAACAGATTAGTAAGACAAGACCTTCCTTGGTTAAAGCCATGTTGGCTTTCTCCCATTAAACCGTGACTATCTACATGTTCAGCAATAGCTTTCTTTATAATGGTAACTATCATTTTGCCCAGTTCTGACATTGGATTCATCATTCTGTAGTTTCCCGGATCACCCCTGAAACCCTTTTTAAAAATTGGCATTGTATTGGCCATTCTCCAATCTTCAGGTACTACAGATGATTTTAATGATGGTTCACAGATTGTCAAAGATTGTGCTCAAAAAATGTCACTGTCTATTCCTGATCACCGCAATAATTAAAACAGAGCAGGCCTGGATCTAGGGCCAAGGCAACCAGCAGGAAACTAGGCAGTTGCCTAGGGTGGCAACTTTTTGGAGGGAGAGTGGCAAAGAGCAGGAAATTGAAATCTGGTGTGTGTGTATGCGTGTTTAAAGCTTAAGGTCTGCCAAGGGAGCCAACACTGTGAAGCAGCTCTGGGACGGCCCTGCTTAGAACCCAGAGCTGTGGGGAGAGGTGTGGTGAAGCCACCTTGTAACTTGCCTATGGCTCAGCTGGGGTGCAAAGAATGAAAGTAGAAAGAGGCTCCACCTGCCATTTTTCTTACCTGCACGATGTATTACTTCCAATAAACTTTTTTGGACTCGTCCTGCCTGAATCTTTTTCTGTCACATTACCACAGGACTCACCTGCTTCAAGAGCAGGATGGAGTTGCTGCACTACAAATGTGTAATTAGCCTTTTTGCTTTGTACAGTAGAGGGGAACAGCCCTACCACTGGTTTCAGGTATGACAGCAGAATTGCACAATAATGATAAACAAAGCAGCAATTCTGGGGATTGGGGATGAGACTGAATAAATATTTTTCATTTTCACATCAGGTGAGCAAGACGGCAAATGTATTTAAGTTTCACAGACTTAACACCAGCCTAACTAAAAAGAAAAGCAGGCTCTTGTCCTTCAAACAATGCTGATCCCACAAGCGGTTGAAGATAGAGTTTTCAAATACAGGCATGAGTTTCTAAGAAAAATAAAGTGTTAATGCATTATCAAAAAATAATGTCTTATCTAGCATACTATTAAATTTTTTGCAATCCTCCACAAATTTCTGAAGGACCATCTGCAGCCATAGCCCTCCTCTGAGGGCTTCCTCTTGGTAACAAACTGTGGAAAAGCACTATTCATACTAAAACTAGGTAGGACAAAAGCGAGGTAAATGAAGCAGTAAACTAAATTAAAACGGACCCACTATTATCCCATCCATATAAAGTGGTGGGGCCTTTGCTTTGCCTTCTCCACTGAGAACTGGCTCTACCGAACCAACATTTGGCACCTGTTCCATCGGCTGAGGAAAGCAGAGGAGCTTAGCGGGCGTGAGTACACTATAGGTGGCTAGATGAGCCGAGAGGAGCTCATGCAGTGTGACCCAATGGACGGGTTCTCAAAACTTTCCTCCCAGAGTGCACTGCTTTCCGAATTTATGGGCAGGATTTTTATTCACCCCATCGAGACCGACAGCGAACCCTCCTTCCCACCTTTTTTGTCCCCAAGGCCAGCGGGGAAAAGGGGCGTGAGAGGTACCGAGTGCAAGTGCGGCGTTCCATGAGCTCACAGTAAAATATCAAACAAGCTCTAGCTCTCCTTGATCACAGCCTTCTTCAGCCCATGGGACAGGCTGTTCCCACAGGTACTGAACACGGCACAGCGCCCTTGAACACCGGCGCCCTTCTGCTGCGTTTACCCCGCTTACCGAATAGCACCGGCCCTGGTGCTGAGTAATTTTTCCAACCTGGGTATGGCATGCACAAGAGCTGTGGCAGGATTTATATCATTCTTGATTTCTTCATAGAGGGACAAGACAGCTCTTGTGCACAAACGATAGGTAGATACCGCAATCCTCTCTGGCAGTCCCTCCAGTGTTGCCCTTGCTCAATATAGGCACTGTCTTGCTAGTCTGTGGGGCCTCGCAATGATGATTTGAGCCTGCTCTTCTCTCCTCCTTTCTTTTGCCTAGTTCCTCTGGTCTCTGTTTTGCTATCTGTCTTCTTTTTCATCTTCTTCACCTCCATTATGCTCATTCCTCAGACTTGCAAGCAGCAAAGGAAGTTATGGATAACTTATACCTGTAAGAAACATTTTCAAATTTTCTTTGGCACAAGAACCCTCCTGGGCGCAGCAATCCAGTGGTTTACTCCACCTCATACTATGCGTTAAAATCTCCTATTCTTGACCTTACGGTCTTCTGTGCACTTCTCTGTATCCAGATGAAATGGCTAATGACTTCATTTACACGATTATAATAATGGGAACGCATTACCATGCAATTATAATATGCAGGGCACTGCCATTACTGCAGCCATTTACATACTGATTACGCTCACATTAAATCCCTTCTGACGTTCTGCGCAAACATTGTGCTATTGTCTAAGGTAACGTGAGCACTTGACTGCATCATTCTACTAGAGGCTAAAGTTTAGGGGGCTCTGTCAGATGTGCTCAGCACTTAGGAGCTTAGAATCGAGAACTGTCTGGCTTTTTTCACGATTCTACTGGATTTTACTTTAATATCTGGAAGCTAGAAGGAAAGCTAACTTGAGTTTAATACCTCCATCTTCAGTTCTCTAATCTTCCCCTCATGAGTGAGTGAGCCTGTCCTGCCTGCTTCTTGTTGTTTGTCTTGATTAGACTGTAAGCTCTGAAGAGCAGGGACTGTCTCTTACATCTATAGGTACAGTGCTGTGTAAAATGGTAAGCAGTAGTAGTAGTAATTAGCAGCAGAGACTGTAGGTAGGATCCAGCCAATGGGAAGGCTGTGGGGGTGGAGCACTGCAATGTTGCTCTAGTCACAGAAAGGGACGAGGTGAGCTGGGAGATGTGTCTGTGCTATAAAAGTTTGTTTGTTTTTGTGTTGTGGGACATGTACGAGAAACGAAGCCCCCACACCCCCCAAAAACGCCTCATTGTATTTCTATAGAAAAAGCAGTTGCAACAGCTGCAGCATACTAATACTGTTTCACAGTATTAGTTTATAGCGATTACAGAATTGCACATGGCAATAGCCTTCCCTTTTTATCTCCTCCCCCAATCACAGACACACAGAGAACAAATAGATATACACACACACTAACATGTGCCCACACACACATGTAAGAATTCACACACACACATGCAATATGCACAGACCTACACACAAATGCATCCACATTCATACAAACATGCATAGACATACCAGCCCACGAAGATATATATATACACACACACACACACACAAAAAAAGGATATGCCCCCACACACACATGCAATGTAGATACAGTCAGGTATGTGCATGTATGCACTCAGACATAGAGGGGTTGGAAAGAATTCCATGAGCCATGCTCTGCATGCTTTCCCCACTTGTTTCATTTGCAAAGTAATATGGCACTTAAATCTTTCTAGATTTATACCCAGGACACACCATCTGAAAATTCTCACTCTTGGGCCTTCAGTCTCATTCTTTGAGGCAGTAAATCTCACTCTTTGGGATGGTCCATCCATGGCATCTCTGAGAAACAGAACTCAACGTAGGACATGAGCCAATGGATATTATTTTCTACAGTGCTAGAGAAAAAAATTATCCAGTTTATCATCACTCCTTTCTACCATTTTTGGGGTTGTTATAATGTGGCTACAAGTATTGCATGCTAATTCAATGATGATCAAGGTAGCATAGCCTTATTTCTGAGAGAATGTGACAATAATAGGTAAGAGTGGCATATACTATACATACATCTCCATTCTTGGGTGGAATAGTCAGTTCTTTGTATCCATGGGGGATGTACACTTGACTGTAGTTAAAACGAGGTTGCCTCATAAACTGTTTTCTTACGGCAGAAAAGGCCCCATCACAGCCCACTATGAGATCACAAGTAGTTTCAATGGTTTCTTTATTTTGTCTGTAAAATAAAATAAGCATGTTTAAACAGTAAAAAGTACATTTTCTTTACAATAATTCTCCTTCTATCATTCCTATATCATCCCTAAATGTTCCATTTCTTCTGGCCCAGACTACTATCAATTGTGTTCAGTAAAGAATTGTGGGGCCCTTTTAAAGTGCACTAACCACTAAACACACGTTTTGGCATGCGGTAACTGGCAGCAGGAATGCTAATATGTGGGCATGACAGTTATCGCACGCTAAAACCTGTGGTAAGTGCCCATCCCAAGCTAGGGAGGAACATGGGCGGGTTAGGCGCAAAGCGTGGGCACGAAGAGCACATTGCCACTAGCGCGAGTGCACTTAACACATGCATGGGCGTGGTTAGGTGCACCGCATTAATCGCACTGTATGTTACGGCACTTAATCATGTGCTAACTGCCAGGAACTTGCTAGGCACGCCCTGAACAGGTAGTGCGTGACAATTGTACTTACTGTACCGCGCATCAGTTTTGCTGCTCATCGCATGGTAAGTGCAACCCTTTAGTAAAAGGGCCCCTTGTGACATAACAGTCCAAATACTTTAGTTTAAAATAAATAACTATACAGCTATATAAAATAATGATCTTACTATTTTATACACAGCGTGCACTTATCAAGAGATGGGTTTTATTTATTTTTAGTTTTTATGGAGTGATGCATTACGGGGGTCATTTTATCAGGCATTTCTGCCTATAAACCAGCATTTTGTACACAGAAATCTCCTTTTCTATACTTGTGTGGGGTACTGGTGCCTAGATCGATGCGCATGCAGCCTGTAGATGTGAACGTTTGCTTTTCAGCTATTGCATGGGACGGCACTCCCTTACTTGCCTGACTGGCTGCCCTTTTCGCTTTCACTGTGTTTGAGAAGGTTCTAAGGCTGCCCTTTTCGCTTTCACTGTGTTTGAGAAGGTTCTAAGGATGGAGAAATTGCGATTTCTTTCCCTGAAGGATTTTGGAGAAAAGGGCACCATGGAGAATAAAGCTTCTCAGGGGTGGAATGATTTGCCCGCTGATATAAAGAGATCTATTATCTATTCGAAGTCTGTCCCTCCAACCCTCAGATGAAAACACAGAGACAGACCGGTATGCAAACAGATGCTGTTTATTGTGTGCACAGTCTCAGGCAGAACAAAACGATCTGAGAGAGCGAGGTAAGGTTAGCCTGCTACTTTTATACATTCTTACTCTGCCAAAAGTCACAGTTCTATTGGTTCCAACACCCTCTTCCTTGCCCAATGGAAACTTTCAAGTTGAAATGAAACTTAAACATAGCCCAGCCTCTCCCATTATGGCGCTTCCGGTGTTAGAACTAAGGGGATCTGCCTCATTCCCTCCTTTGATTCTTCTTACCTTCCAAAGACCGGGGTAAGAAGTAAATCACTGCTAAACAGAGTCAGTTAATTCATGCTGGGGGAGGAGCTGGTAGTTCCACATTAGAGTTAGAGGCAGGAGGCATAGGTTTTGATCGAGGATAGCGCGGGTGGGAACTAACCTTACTAGGGGTATGAGAGAAAGCAGCAGTAGTAAGTCTGCCAAAAGTGCAAGGACCTCCAGTAGCGTTCATGGGAACATAAGTATAAGCAGTTTTACCACATAACAGAAACCATCCTAAGGGAAGATACATTTCTGAGTAAGCATAAGATACTTTAGTAATAGACTTGCATGATAATACGGTGTTTGACACATTAAAAACCTCTTTGGTGGCATTTACAAAAAGAAAGCAATCTGTAGCATTAAGTGTGGAGACAACCTGCAAGGAGAAAGGGACCCTGTTAAAGTAGACTGAGGTAGGACTAGTAACTCCAATGTGATAGAAGAAGGTAGAAAAACAAACATTGGGCTGAGTGCAGGTTAAATTGGCAAGTATAGTAAAATTTTGCATTTCACACAGGTTAGAGGGTACAGCAATGAGACACGTTGATAAGAAAGCTCCAGTTTGTAATGAGCTGCGCATACAAAAGTCTGGCATATTTAAGGCAGTTTGGGCAAGCAGTATTGCCGTATTAACAGTTCCTGAGCTGGACTGAAAGTGGCACCACATGAGTGGTAGGAGGAAAGTCGATGTGATCCTACCCATGATGGTCCGGAAGCAGGAAGGCGGTCTGGGTCGAAGAGGATATCAGCTGAGGCAGTACACACGTAGATTCTCATAATTCTACAGTACGTAGTCCTGTCAGCTTCTGGTGGTGACTGGAGTAGGGCCGGAGTACTTCAGCTGCCTGAGGATGGTTGGTCTCCGGGCGGAGATGTCCTTGTCAATTTCAGACGCAGGGGGTGATCTGGAGACACAGTCGAAGTCCAAGGCGGAGCTAGAGCAGGTGCGGCAGTCTTGACACGAGTATGGTGGATCCATGGGACTACTTCAGCCACTTTGACAGCAGTGGGGGTAGCGAGGAGAACAGTATACGGGCCTCTCCACTGTGGAGTCAATGGATCCTTCTTCCACTCCTTAACCCAGACACAAGTACCAGGCTGATGCGGATGGAGAGGTTCAGTCAAGTTGATCGGCAGTCTGTCCTGGACCCAGTGGTGTATCTCCTGTAAGGTAGAACTGAGAGCCAACAGTTCCTGTCTAGTTATTTCAGATCCTATCTGGGTCAAATCACCTATCACACCCTGCACTATAGGAGCTGGGCGACCATATAGGGCTTCAAATGGAGAGATATTAATACCCTTCTGCGGAGCTGAGCGTATGCGGAGTAGAGCTACCGGCAGTAGTTGAGACCATTTCAGGGAGGTCTCCTGACACATTTTTGCTAGTTGGGATTTTAAGGTGCGGTTCATACGCTCCACTTTCCCTGAACTCTGGGGTCGGTAGGCTGTATGGAGTTTCCATTCTATCCGAAGGGATCTAGCTACTTGCTGTACTATTTGGGCTACAAATGCAGGGCCATTGTCTGAACATATAACTACAGGGAGACCGAACCGGGGAATGATTTCATGCAACAGTATCTTGGTAACTTCCCGGGCTTTTTCTGTCCTAACAGGGAATGCTTCTACCCACCCTGTGAAGGTACAGACTAGTACTAACAGATACCTATACCCATTGGCTCGGGGCATTTCTGAAAAGTCAATTTGGATATTTCCCATGGGTGTGACACCATATGACTGGACCCCAGGGGGTTGGTGGGGACCCTGGCGGGCATTGTTTCTAGCACATGTGGTGCACTGCCTAACTGTTGCTGCTACCATGGATGAAAGACAGGAAATAAAGAAGTGTGGGCAGAGGGCAGTTTCCATGGCCGTCTTGCCGAAATGTGTAGCCTGATGGAAGGAAGACAGGAAAGCCGGGGCTAAACTTTCTGGGATTACTATCAGGGAGGTGTTATCCTTACTAGGCGGTCTCAACCATCCGTCAGGATGTAGTACTGCTCCCTCTTCCTGGCAGAAAAAGTCCAATTCCTGAGTAGAGTACCGGAGGGCCCAGTAACTTAACGGGACAGGGAACAGGGGGGCCTGCAGGCCAGGGGGTTCTGTTAATTGCAAGAGGGGTGCCGAGACAACCCGCTTTGCTTCCAGGTCCGCTCACCGGTTGCCTTTTACTACCTCACTATTCCCCTTCTGATGGTTCCTGCAGTGCATGACTGCAACTGCCTTAGGACACCAAACAGCTTCCAGCAAGGCTAGCACCTGGGGACTGTTCTTTATCTCGGAACCGGCTGCAGTAATTAACCCTCTCTCCTTGTACAGGGCACCATGGGCATGGAGGGTGGCAAATGCATATCTGGAGTCTGTGTATACATTCAGGCTTAGGTCTGCTTCCGGGGTCAGGGCACGGGTAAGGGCAATGAGTTCTGCTTTTTGTGCCGAAGTCCCAGTGGGTAGGGGTTGGGCTTCAACTGTTGCTTCTGCCGTCACCACCGCATACCCGGCACACCTGCGACCTTCAACCATGAAGCTACTGCCATCTACAAAGTAAGTCTCATCTGGATTACTCAAGGGCACATCTGTCAGGTCCGGGCGACTGGAGAATACTGTGTCCATTACCTCCAGACAATCATGATCAGGTGGTCCCGGACTGATTGGTAGAAAAGTGGCAGGATTTAGAGCTTGACTGGTTGTGATCTGTACTCAGGGATTTCCCCATAACATGCTCTGATATTTAACATTCGGGAACTGGTGAACCAGTAACTCCCTTTGTGCTCCAACAGGGTTTGGACTGAGTGTGGGATGGTAACTAGGAGATTCTGGCCCATTGATAATTTATCAGGTTCTTCCACTAACAATGCAGTTGCAGCCATCGCTCTCAAACAGGGTGGCCATCCTTTTGCCACCGGGTCCAACTGTTTCGATAGGTATGCTATTGGGCGTGGCCAGGATCCCAGGTGTTGGGTCAGGACTCCTAGGGCTGTTCCTGCTTCCTGTTTACTTTAGTTTAAAATAAATAACTATATAGCTATATAAAACAATGATCTTACTATTTTATATACAGCGTGCATCAAGAGATGGGTTTTATTTATTTTGTTTAGTTTTTATGGAGTGATACATTATGGGGGTCATTTTATCAGACATTTCTGCCTATAAACCAGCATTTTGTACACAGAAATCTCCTTTTCTATACTTGTGTGGGGTACTGGTGCCTAGATCGATGCGCATGCAGCCTGTAGATGTGAACGTTTGCTTTTCAGCTATTGCATGGGATGGCACTCCCTTACTTGCCTGACTGGCTGCCCTTTTCGCTTTCACTGTGTTTGAGAAGGTTCTAAGGATGGAGAAATTGTGATTTCTTTCCCTGAAGGATTTTGGAGAAAAGGGCACCATGGAGAATAAAGCTTCTCAGGGGTGGAATGATTTGCCCGCTGATATAAAATCGGTGTCTGGCTATCATTCAGTTCATAAACGTTTCAAAACCTGGCTCTTCACAGTTTCTTGCTGAATGATTGTTTTGATGTGTTGGATTTGTATTTTAGCATTAGGATATTTTGCAGGATATTATATATGCCGGTCTTATATAATGTCTTATTGTGATCCACCTTGAACTGTTAAGGTTAAGCGGAATATAAGTACTGCACATTACATTAAATTAAAACTGTGAAATTGTGTGTGCCCAAGAGAAGATGCAAATAATTGCGTTTGATTTCCTCGGGTCGTTTTGAAAAGGGAACGTATGAGCCTATTGGGATAACTTACATGCTTTTCTGTCACACAAATTAGATGGCCTATTATAAAATGACCGTGTTCGTAAATGTGCAATTCAAGTCTGGGTATATAAGATGCAACAGAATCAATGTGAAAAAGCCATGCTTGAATGACAAAAGAATTTAGAAATAGGACTAGAGGTGGTATGAATGTTGAATTGAATTAGGAGAAGTAGGTGTTTGGGTCGGATGGAACAAGTTTGGAAAGCCTGATGGTACTATCTCCAGTGGGAAAAGTGGCACTAATTCTTTATAAGTTGCTTTTGAATGGAAAACTTTAGCTAGTATGTACAAGTGAAACAAGATTTTTTTTCTGCAACCATTAATTAATAGCCCAACAGTTCCTATTTTGTCATGAAAGGGGTCATTTTAAAAGTTGTGATTTGGACGTCCAGAGACATGCACATGGGTCGAAATCACAGCAACGTCTCTGGAGCCCTTTTTTTTTTTTTAAACTCTGTTGAAAATACAACAACTTGTCAGAACAACCATATATATCAAAACATAAGCCATGTTTACCCGGGCGGGGCTGTTTCTCGTCCTACGCTCCCGGGACATTAACAGATCTAGGTCATAATACAACCAAGGTTATACTATTTTATTCCCCCAATTACCCACCCCCCCCTCTTTCCCCCCCCCTCCCCACCTACCCCCCAGCCTCTTGTCCCCCTCCCTTCTCCTACGGAAGTCTCCTCTTAAGGTTCCCTGCTCTTCCTTAGCGTGAAACACCACCCGGCGCCCCCGCCCATCCTCAGACCAATTCCTCTAGACCCCACTTTAGGTCACCTGCAATATTTCAATTCTAGTGCCTGGTCTGAGGGTTTGAATATACGGTTCCCAGATCAACAGGAAGGAAGCCCAACCCCGCACTGATCCCCTGACTCCTCTCCTCTCCAACAACATCAACTGATGAAAACAGTTGTGCCATTCCCAGAAGGTAGGAGGCACGGGCTCCCTCCATCTACGGAGCAGGGGGTCCTTACCCACCAGACATGCTTTCCTGAGTAGTATTCACCCCCATTTCCCTTTTGGGCGGAGTGGCCCAAGTTGATCAAAAAACACCAGCCTGCCCGTCCAGTGAACTGGTTGCTGAAGTAACCGACTCATATAAATACCAATCCGTTTCCAGTACTGACGGATTAAATTGCAATTCCGCCACATATGCTCTAAATCTGCCAAGGGGCACAAACACTTCGGGCAACCACCATCAGAGGTAAGGTGACTCCGCAAGGCCTGTCTCGGGGAAAAGTGGGCCCTGGTTATACACTTAAACTGTATCTCTCTCCATCTAGCCCCTTCAACCAACCCCTTAATTCTTCTCAAGGCGCTATTGAGGGTTCCTGGTTCTACCTCCAAACTCAGTTCCCCTGCCCACAATGCCTCCTCCACTGAGTAATCCGGCATAGGGGTGTACATCTCTAGACGTTTTTTCAGGTCTGCAATTGAAGGTGGCACGTCCGCTCCCAATGCAAAAAATTCTAGTATTTGTACCGACCGCTCTATCAAAAGCCCTTTCCGCGGTAGGGAAGCCACATAGTGGGATACCTGCGCATAGGCAAATAAATGGCGTTTTCTCAGTTCGTATTCTCCCCCAAGAGTTTCAAAGGTTTTACATTTTCCTTGTTGATCGACCACATGTCCAAGATTCCGTATACCCAAGCGTTCCCATTCCCGAAACACAGACGAATCCAACCCTGGAGTAAACTGCACATTACCCTGTATCGGCAACCAGCTCGAAACCCCAGGAAGCTCCCCCCAACGCTTATTCAAATATTGCCAGGTATACCTCCCCGGTGACACCAATACACTATTAGTCACCCTACTCGGTAAGTACAAGCCCTCAAGGTGCAGAGCCGCCATCAACGTATGTGGAGCCATAAAGGCTTCTTCTATTGAAAGCTAGGTATAAACTTCCATCCCCCTCAACCAGTCCCCGATGTGTCAAGCCTGGCAAGCTAATGCGTAGAGTCGCAGGTCCGGTACCCCAATCCCACCGTCCCTCCACCTTCTTCGCAATTTGTACAGCGGAACGCGAGCTCTTGTTCCTTTTCATAAAAATTGCCGTATCTCTCGGTCCATACCCTGCAAGTCTCGCTGACGTAGCCAGACCGGGAGAGTCTGCAGCCAGTATAGGATACGGGATAGGGCTACCATCCCCAGCGCTGCTGCTCTACCTAGTAGTGAGAGCGGAAGGGGATTCCATGACTGCAACTGCGTGCGCAGCCTGAGAAGGATCCGTTCCAAATTTTGCTTATACAGCTGTCTCGGGTCTCTGGTCAACACAATGCCCAGATAAACAAAGGAGTCCTCTGCCCATTTAAGAGGAAAGACCCCTTCCCATTTCTCCCTGAGAGTACCGTCTACGTCCAGAGCTTCCGACTTCTCTGTGTTAATATGCAGCCCTGCAAAACTACCAAAATGGGAGAACTCCGCCAACAGACCAGGAAGTGACGCCTGCAGGGACAAGAGATGCACCAGCATGTCGTTGGCAAAGGCGGCCATCTTGAATCCCGTTCTGCCAATGCGCACCCCGCAAATTTCTCCAGCAGATTCTACCCTTCTCACCAAGGGGTCTAATGACAGTACAAACAGCAAAGGAGAAAGGGGGCACCCCTGTCGCGTACCTCTTTTGAGGCAGAAGTTGGTCGACATCACCCCATTGCAGAGCACACTTGCCGTGGGCTTCTCATACAAAAGTTCCACCATTTTACAGAAGTGAGTCCCGAGCCCATATTGCGGTAGAAGGTATCTCAAATAGGACCAGCTCACTCTGTCAAATGCCTTTTCTGCGTCAAAGCTAACCAAGAGCGAGGGCCTTCCCTGTTCCCGGACCCACTCTAACGATGCCAAGATCTTATGCAGATTGCGCATTGCATATTTGCCCTTCACGAAGACCACCTGGGAATCATGCACCAAATCTCCCAACACCCCTGCCAACCGCTCCGCTAACACCTTAGCATATATTTTTGAGTCAAAGCTGAGCAGGGAAATGGGCCTATAAGACGCAACCTGCGTATGATCCTTACCAGGCTTAGGTATCACGATAATATGCGCATGGTTTTTGCCCCACGTGAACGTTCCCCGCTCGACTCTACTTTGGAAAACCGCCTTCAGAAGCAGGGGTGTCAGATCCCCGAGTAATTTATAGAATTCCGCCCCAAACCCATCGGGTCCCGGCGCCTTATAACAATTAGCCTTTTGGATTACATACTCAATTTCCTCTACGGTTGTTGGCTGCTCCAACTGCGCCTTTTGAGCGGGTGCTAACCTGGGCAATCGTATCCCCCGTAAGTAGGCCTCCACAGCTGTCTGGGAACCCTCCTCTCTCTCATATAGCCTTTGAAAGAAGATACGAAAGCCCTGAACAATTTCTCGGCTCCCCTTCTGCAATTGCCCTTGCTCGTCTCGCAGGGCAGCCACTGTGCAGGTCCCTCGACTACCTCGAAGACATCTAGCCAGCAGTTTCCCCGGCTTGTCTCCAAACCTATGGAGCTGGTATTTGTAGTACAGAAAAGATTTTTTAGCCCTCTGATGGAGGAGCTCATTTAGGGCTGTCTGTACTTCCCAAAAGGGCTTTTTAATCTCAACAGACAAACAGTGCGCATACCGCTTCCTTGCCCTACCCACCTGCCTCTCCATTCGAACAATATGCTGTGCCAGCAGTTTCCGCCTATAGACCACATATCCCAGAATAGACCACTTTCGCCGTCTCCCAGAATAGCTCGGGTTCGTCCTGGTGGCAAGCATTGGAAGTTACAAAGTCTTGCCACTTCTGTTTCAGGAAGACAAGAAAGTCCTTATCCCCATACATACCTACTGGATACCTCCAAATTCGCGTTTGTGAGCTAGTGTCATGCCAACCCAGCTCCACCCACACCAAGGCATGATCAGAGATTTCTAAGGGGCCAATCCACACATCTATGACTTGGGCAAAAAGTCGCTCTGAGACCAGCACATAATCAATTCTGGCACTTGTCCAATGAGCCCGTGACTGGTGAGTATAATCTCGCTCATTCGGGTGGAGCAAGTGCCAGGGATCCACCGCTTCGATTCTACGGCGCAGGCCCTGCAGCGCCTTCGTAGTCTGCACCCGGGTGGTCTCTCCCAGCTTCCCGGACGTATCCACATCCATTATCCCATTAAAGTCCCCAGCCAAAATCAATGGAGCATCCGGCATTTGCTCTATTCGGGACCCCAATCGGGCATACAATGCTCGTTCCAATACATTCGGGCTATATAGGTTGCCTAACACAACCGGCTTTCCCTCCAGCATCCCATACAGCAAAACATATCTACCATCTGGGTCTATATAGGCTTGCTTTTTAACAAACCTTACCCGCTTATGTATCAAAATGACCACTCCGCCCTTCTTTCCCTTTGCAGGGGCTCCCCACTCTTGTCACACCCAGCCCCTTTTTAGTTTAGCATGTTCCTCCGCAGTCTGGTGGGTTTCCTGTAGCATAGCTATATCACACTGTTGTCGGGCTAGAGCCTGTAACACTTTATAATGCTTAATGGGGCTACCCACACCACATACATTCCATGAAATAATCTTCACGTCAACATACCACAATGTGGTGCAAGTAACAGAGCATAAACAGTACATGAGGCAGAGGCCTCCCCAGCCCGAGACCCCTCCTTTCCCATACTTCGAGTGTACCCTATCATGATCTTAAAAAACTCTATGAGGCTGAACCCTTCCCCCCCTAGCCCCTCTATGTCCTCCCCCTCCCTCCCCCCTTCCCCCTGTAACCCCCCTCTCCTGCCCCTGTCGTTCCCCTCTCTTTCCTCCTACACTCCTCCCTCCCTCCATCACCAGGTCACTGTAATGTGTGCGAACCCCCTCACTCCCCCTTCCATCCTCTTCTTCGCCCTCTCTATCCTCCCCCCGCCTCCTACCCCTCTACTTCTCCTTACTAAAATACCCTATTTTCCCTTGGCCTTATCCCTCCCTGAACCTCCCCTCTTATCCAGCTCCTGTTTCTAGGTTGTTCCTGTTGCCTTCTCCACAACGGGGGGTGGGGGGGGGGAACTCTCCTAGGTGTAAGACCTCCTCTAGGGTACCATCTCCCTAAACTACCTCCCTCCCAACCCCCTACCCGTTCCTCTCCCCTCCCCCCTTTCAATACAATACCGCACAGGGCTTTTTCGCTTTCTTCCACCACACCTCCCCCCTGGCTCAAAGACAGCCAACATAGTCTCTTGTCCAATTTGAGGCATATGTGTCCTCCAGTAGGTCATCTACTGTAATCCGCTGGCTGTCCTCTCAGGGCGTTCCATCCGGTTCTGCGCTTCCCCTTGATGCCTGCCGTAGCAGCCCCTCCACGTAGTCCGATACCTCCGCCGCTGATTCCAAAACTCTGCTGGTTCCCTCATGCGTTATTCTGAGCCTTGCCGGATATTGAACAATAAATTTGATTTTGGCTTCTACCAGTTTTTGACAAACCGTTGCATAGGCTCGTCTCCTTTGACTGAGGGCGGCTGAATAGTTTTGTGTGATCCGCACCTTCATGTTATCATGCACAATTGCCCCATGTTGCCTAGCCGCTCGTAGCACAGCTTCTTTTTGTTGAAACTGCAAAACTTTTGCTAGCACAACACGTGGTCGCTGATCTCTGGTCTGCTTGGGACCCACTCTGTGAGCCCGCTCTATTACAAGCGGGCCCAGGTCTTCATTCCCATCCATCATCACTATCACTAGGGCTTCTATTCGGGCTCATAGGTCTTAATCAGTAACGGCCTCTGGGATGCCCAAAAATCTAAGGTTGTTGCGGCATGACCTGTTCTCCAGGTCATTGAGCTTGTCTTCATGTGCCTTTAGCGCTGCTTGCGCCCTCCCCACCTCCTGCGCCAGCGTCTCCACCTTCTCCTCAGCCTGCACCAACCTGGACTCCATTTCCTGCATCGGAAGTCCCAAGTAGTCCACAGAGCTCTGCAGTGTGTCAATCTTGTTATTAAGCGCCTCAAATTGGGCCGATAAGGCAGTTACCACCGCCACGGAAATCTCTTCCACCACCGCCTGAGATACCGGTGAGTTTGGCTCTTTTGGAGATGCCGCCATCTTGTGTGTCTCAGTCGTGCGATCCTTCTCTCGGCGGCTCGCTTTTGCTGCTGCTGCCATTCTCCGGGAGCTGTCTGCTACACTCTCCACCGGTCTGTCAGTTGCACGCTGTCGTTTTAAGGCTCTTCGGTGGGGTTTTAGAAACATAGAAACATAGAAACATGATGACAGAAAAAGACCACAAGGCCCATCTAGTCTGTCCTTCCATAACAACAACTACAACAGTCCACTTTTTACCTTTAGAGATCCTCTGTGTTGGTCCCATGCTTTTTTGAATTCAGTTACTGTCCTCATCTCTACCACCTCCACTGGGAGACTATTCCACGGATCCACTACTCTTTCCGTAAAGAAATATTTCCGCATATCACTCCTGAATCTATCTCCCTTCACCCTCATCCCATGTCCCCTCGTCGCAGAACTTGCTTTCAATTGAAAGAGGCTCTCTCCCTGAACATTTATGCCACGGAGGTATTTAAACATCTCAATCATATCACCTCTATCCCGCCTTTCCTCTAAGGTGTACATATTAAGATCCTTAAGTCTGTCCTCATATGCTTTATAATGAAGACCACTAATCATCTTAGTAGCACCCCTCTGTACCGACTCCATCCTGTTCACATCCTTTTGAAGGCGCGCGCGGTCTCCAGAATTGCACACCATACTCCAAATGAGGTCGCACCAAAGACTTATACAGAGGCATTATCACCTCCTTTTTTCTGCTAGCCATTCCTCTCCGTATGCACCCAAGCATCCTTCTAGCTTTTGCCGTCGCCTTTTCTACCTGTTTAGCTACTTTAAGATCATCGGACACAACTACGCCTAGGTCCCGCTCTTCTTTAGTGGACAAAAGTACTTCACCTCCTATGCTGTATTGCTCCCTTGGATTGCTGCAGCCGAAATGCATGACCTTACATTTTTTAACATTAAATCCCAGCTGCCAAATTCTAGACCATTCTTCAAGCTTAGCTAGATCCCTCCTCATGTTATCTACACCTTCCTGGGTGTCTACTTTATTGCAGATTTTGGTATCATCTGCAAAGAGGCAAACCTTACCCGACAGCCCTTCCGCTATATCACTAACAAAGATGTTAAAAAGAATCGGACCAAGGACAGATCCCTGGGGCACACCACTGGTAACATCCTTCTCCTCAGAGTGAGCTCCATTTACTTGTACTCTTTGTCGCCTCCCACCCAACCAATTTCTAACCCAAGCAGTAACTTTAGGGTCCATCCCTAGGGTGCTCAGTTTGTTTATAAGTCGCCTGTGAGGAACAGTGTCAAAGGCTTTACTGAAATCTAAATACACCACATCTAGAGCTCTCCCTCGGTCCAACTCCCTGGTCACCCAGTCAAAGAAATCAATCAGATTTGTCTGACAAGACCTGCCTCTGGTGAATCCATGCTGCCTCGGATCCTGTAATCCGCTGGACTCCAGAAACCTCACTATTTTCTCTTTCAACAGCGTTTCCATTAATTTACTCACCACTGAAGTTAAACTAACCGGCCTGTAGTTTTCAACCACATCCTTACTTCCGCTTTTGTGTAAAGGCACCACATGAGCCTCTCTCCAGTCCTTTGGCACCACTCCCGACTCCAACGAGGCATTGAAAAGGTCAGTCAGTGGAGTTGCTAGAACGTCCCCAAGTTCCCTCAGTATTCTAGGGTGTATCCCATCCGGTCCCATCGCTTTGTCTACTTTGAGTTGAGCTAGTTTCTCACGAACACAGTCTTCTGAAAATTGTTCAAGATGTCCCTCGCTTCTGTTCTTATTTGTGGGTGTTTTCTGAGGTCCTGCTCCTGGTTTTTCATCTGTGAACACAGAACAAAAATATTTGTTAAGTAATTCCGCTTTATCCTTATCAGCTTCTACATATTCCCCCCCTGTACCCTTGAGTCTGACAATACCACTTTTGCCCTTCCTCTTCTCACTAATATATCTGAAAAATGTCTTATCCCCCCATTTTATTGCATTGGCTATTTCCTCCTCCTTTTGAATCTTTGCCTTCTTGACTACTTTGCTAGCTTCTCTAAGTTTTTCCAAATACAGATGCCTGTCTTCCTCTCTCTGTGATCTCTTGTATTTCATGAAGGCCTCCCTCTTTTTCTTCACTTTTTCAGCTACTTCCTTCGAAAACCATAGCGGTCTCCTGTTCCTTTTGCCTTTGTTTACCATTTTAACAAAAAGGTTGGTTGCCTTTAAAATACCCCCTTTCAGTTTTGCCCACTGTTGTTCTACATCCCCAGCTGTTCCCATCCCACTAACGACTCCCTGAGGCATTGGCCCATCATCGCAAAGTTAGTCTTCCTAAAGTCTAAGATCTTCACCTTGGAATGGATTCTAACAGCCCTAGTCCTAATACTGAACCACACCATCTGGTGATCACTGGATGCAAAATGATCTCCCACTACAACATCAGAAACACTTTCACCATTGGTAAGCACCAAGTCCAGTATGGCCCCTTCACGTGTGGGGTCTGTTACCAATTGCCTGAATAGTTCTCCCTGTAGAGAATCCAGGATCTCCTTACTCCTAGATGATACTGCAGCAGGAATGTGCCAATCAACATCTGGCATATTAAAATCTCCCAGCAGTAGCACTTCCCCTTTCCTAGCAATGCTGCGTATGTCTTCAATTAACTCTCTGTCCACCTCTTCCTCTTGTGAGGGAGGTCTGTATATCACACCAATGCAAATAGATTTCTCTTTCCCTCTTTCTAGTCTAACCCACAATGCCTCCTCTCTCCCTTTTAAGCTCTGTAATTCAAAAGCTTTAATAGTAGTTTTTACATATAGTGCTACTCCTCCTCCCCTTCTTCCTACCCTGTCCTTTCTGAATAAAGTATAGCCAGGTATAGTTACATCCCAGTCATGGTTTTCTGTGAACCATGTTTCTGTAACTGCCACTAAATCTAAGTCAGCCACTCCCACCAAAGCTTCAACTTCAGAGATCTTATTTCCCATGCTACGGGCATTTATACACACTGCTTTCCATATGTTACCCCTGTTACCCATTTCCATAAAGGTATTTGATGTATCACTTACCTGGGGGCTTTCACTTACCTGGGGGCTTTCTTCACCCATCCCCAACGAATCTAGTTTAAAGCCCTCTTCAGTAGATTAGCCAGTCTACTACCAAAGATGTATTGACCTTTCTTGGACAGATGGATGCCATCTCTGCTCTGCAACCCTTGGAACAGCATCCCATGGTCTAGGAAACCAAAACGCTCTCGAAGACACCATCCACGCAGCCATGCATTAATCTCCAGGATGCGAGCCTCTCTGCCTTGGCCTTTACCCTCAACAGGGAGGATTGAAGAGAACACCACCTGTGCACCTACCTGCTTCACCCTCTGTCCCAGAGCCATGAAGTCACTTTTGATACGTTCCGAGGTATACCTGGCAGTATCATTTGTTCCAACATGGATTAGCAACATTGGGTAATAGTCAGTGGGCTTGATGAGTCTCGGCAAACTCTCCGTAACATTTTGGATCTTGGCACCAGGCAGACAGCATACCTCTCTGGACATCAAGTCTGGTCGGCAGATGGACGCCTCAGTACCCCTCAGAAGAGAGTCTCCAACCACCACTACCCTTCGTTTCCTTCTGGTCACTGATTCTGCAACTATGGGGTACTTGAACTCTGGTTCTTCCCTTTCCAGGGATGCTTTCACCTCCTCCACTTCCAGGGCTGCATAATGGTTCTTCAATTCAAGGGCTGGAGAAGTTGGATTGGTGATTTTGCAGGCTCTGGTTACTTTTGTCCAACCATCGACATTCTGTTGGCACCCATCTTCTCCTGTGCTGGAGAGCCTGGTTGCTGCAAGCAGCATCTCATCAATGTACTTCTCACTGTCTGGAATACTCCTCAGCCTCGCCATCTCCTCTCTGAGTTCCTCCACTTGTTTCCTCAGAGCTTCAGCATGCAGGCACCCTGCACATGGAACCGGTTCTTCAACTGGCAATAGGACCTCTGTCTGGACCGAGGCAGAAGCTGTAACGGGGGCAACAACTTTAGCAATACGATTTTTCCCAGCCATTGTTCTGTTTGTGGAGCTTAGGTATCTGTTAAAGCAAAAGAGAGAGATCTACGAAGTACCAGCTGGTTTCGCAGCTGTCCTTTCAGAGAAAAAGCAGTTAAAACTCTTTAATTATATTCAAAATTTGCTGGTCCAATTCACTGTGATTTGTTAAAGGGGGAGGTGCCCTATAAAGCAATACTGCACAATAGTGGTGGGTGGGAGTCTGTGTGGGTAGCGAGGGAACTAACACCTGATTAGGTGTTAGCAGTTCTTGAACCTGAGGGGGTTACAGAGTTCAGCAATACTACTGTGCTCAAGTACAGTTCCCCTAAAACAGCAAAAATGAAATTAAACTTGCTTTAAAAAATATACACAAAACCCTTTTAAGAGCTCCCAGTCAGAGAGCTAGCAATGTAACAAAAAAAACCAAACAAAGAAACCCTCAAATCCCTACTTACTGTTTGATGTGTGGAGCCCTGGTTAAGAAAGCCTCAAAGGGCAGGGCAAAGCAGCCTTTTTATGCAGGCTTCAATTGCACTCAGGAAACAGGCCCACTAACCCCTGATTAGGTGTTAGCAGTTCCTGAACCTGAGGGGGTTACAGAGTTCAGCAATACTACTGTGCTCAAGTACAGTTCCCCTAAAACAGCAAAAATGAAATTAAACTTGCTTTAAAAAATATACACAAAACCCTTTTAAGAGCTCCCAGTCAGAGAGCTAGCAATGTAACAAAATAAAACCAAACAAAGAAACCCTCAAATCCCTACTTACTGTTTGATGTGTGGAGCCCTGGTTAAGAAAGCCTCAAAGGGCAGGGCAAAGCAGCCTTTTTATGCAGGCTTCAATTGCACTCAGGAAACAGGCCCACTAACCCCTGATTAGGTGTTAGCAGTTCCTGAACCTGAGGGGGTTACAGAGTTCAGCAATACTACTGTGCTCAAGTACAGTTCCCCTAAAACAGCAAAAATGAAATTAACCTTGCTTTAAAAAATATACACAAAACCCTTTTAAGAGCTCCCAGTCAGAGAGCTAGCAATGTAACAAAAAAAACCAAACAAAGAAACCCTCAAATCCCTACTTACTGTTTGATGTGTGGAGCCCTGGTTAAGAAAGCCTCAAAGGGCAGGGCAAAGCAGCCTTTTTATGCAGGCTTCAATTGCACTCAGGAAACAGGCCCACTAACCCCTGATTAGGTGTTAGCAGTTCCTGAACCTGAGGGGGTTACAGAGTTCAGCAATACTACTGTGCTCAAGTACAGTTCCCCTAAAACAGCAAAAATGAAATTAAAATTGCTTTAAAAAATATACACAAAACCCTTTTAAGAGCTCACAGTCAGAGAGCTAGCAATGTAACAAAAAAAACCAAACAAAGAAACCCTCAAATCCCTACTTACTGTTTGATGTGTGGAGCCCTGGTTAAGAAAGCCTCAAAGGGCAGGGCAAAGCAGCCTTTTTATGCAGGCTTCAATTGCACTCAGGAAACAGGCCCACTAACCCCTGATTAGGTGTTAGCAGTTCCTGAACCTGAGGGGTTACAGAGTTCAGCAATACTACTGTGCTCAAGTACAGTTCCCCTAAAACAGCAAAAATGAAATTAACCTTGCTTTAAAAAATATACACAAAACCCTTTTAAGAGCTCCCAGTCAGAGAGCTAGCAATGTAACAAAAAAACCCAAACAAAGAAACCCTCAAATCCCTACTTACTGTTTGATGTGTGGAGCCCTGGTTAAGAAAGCCTCAAAGGGCAGGGCAAAGCAGCCTTTTTATGCAGGCTTCAATTGCACTCAGGAAACAGGCCCACTAACCCCTGATTAGGTGTTAGCAGTTCCTGAACCTGAGGGGGTTACAGAGTTCAGCAATACTACTGTGCTCAAGTGCAGTTCCCCTAAAACGGCAAAAATGAAATTAACCTTGCTTTAAAAAATATACACAAAACCCTTTTAAGAGCTCCCAGTCAGAGAGCTAGCAATGTAACAAAAAAAACCAAACAAAGAAACCCTCAAATCCCTACTTACTGTTTGATGTGTGGAGCCCTGGTTAAGAAAGCCTCAAAGGGCAGGGCAAAGCAGCCTTTTTATGCAGGCTTCAATTGCACTCAGGAAACAGGCCCACTAACCCCTGATTAGGTGTTAGCAGTTCCTGAACCTGAGGGGGTTACAGAGTTCAGCAATACTACTGTGCTCAAGTACAGTTCCCCTAAAACAGCAAAAATGAAATTAAACTTGCTTTAAAAAATATACACAAAACCCTTTTAAGAGCTCCCAGTCAGAGAGCTAGCAATGTAACAAAAAAAAAACAAACAAAGAAACCCTCAAATCCCTACTTACTGTTTGATGTGTGGAGCCCTGGTTAAGAAAGCCTCAAAGGGCAGGGCAAAGCAGCCTTTTTATGCAGGCTTCAATTGCACTCAGGAAACAGGCCCACTAACCCCTGATTAGGTGTTAGCAGTTCCTGAACCTGAGGGGGTTACAGAGTTCAGCAATACTACTGTGCTCAAGTACAGTTCCCCTAAAACAGCAAAAATGAAATTAACCTTGCTTTAAAAAATATACACAAAACCCTTTTAAGAGCTTCCAGTCAGAGAGCTAGCAATGTAACAAAAAAAACCAAACAAAGAAACCCTCAAATCCCGTTTTATAACGGTTCAGTGCTGGCCGGAGAGTGAGGGGTCCGGAGCACGAGCATTTTCTGTCCGCCCGCTCTTACCACATCACGTGATCTCTCTGGAGCCCTTTTACGAATTACTGTTAGATATGTCTCTGGTGCAGGGATGTTCAAGTAGGCAGAGATTGGGTTGGAGGTGTGTCTGGGGATGTGCAGTGAACTTAGGTGTCCTCATGTCAGAAACATCAGGGACTTCTACGGGCAAGCCCGCGTTTAGACCTGCTGCATGCATGAGCAGACATCAAGAAAGTGCTTGTTGTGGCCTTAAAACATCCAAAGAGGTGTAAAGAAGATGGAGAATTAAGTAACTAGCCTAAGGAGTAGCACTGGGATTTTAACCCTGGCACTTAACCCACTACTCTAACCATTAGGCTATTAAATGTCTCCATTCTGAAATACTATTTTGGGAACGTCTATGTAGATGTCCCCATAGGCGTCCATATCAGGCACGTCCAGGTTTGTGGAAACATGCCTGAACTTGCTCGTGCCTGCTTTTTTTTCAGATATTCTGGTTTGGACATCCCAGATTGCATGTGGACATCCTTTGTAAAATGTGTCTTTAAGTCTACAGCACTTGATGTTCCAAGGTGGTCTCCCATCCTAGTACTAACTGGGTTCAATCCTGCTTAACCATTGAGATCAGCTGGGATCAGGCTCACTAAGTATCGTTTATAGTGACTGTTTCTATGAGTTCCATGAATAATATAGCAATATAGTGAGCATTGATTGTAAAATTGACATTCCAGCAGGCATGGAGATCAATGTGTGTATTGTTTTTATTGCTAATAATGAGATCTTGAGTCTTTATTAAAATTGTCATGCCTCCCTTTGCTCCTCCTACTTATCAATTCATACTTTCTTCCATAGATAAGTGATTTATTTACACCATCAGAGCAGCAGAGATTAATTGTAGATGCTGCTATTAGAATTCTGTTTTCACTATAAAATCACTCATGCACTTGTCTAATTGTGAGTCCTCCATCCCAGAATGGAAAACACAAGTTTAGGAGACAGCATGATAACGTTGATCGAGCTGAAAAGGAATAGCATTTAAATTCTTCTAGAAAATAAATAAAACCTATCAAGCTCCAATGCATATGATGATCAATATTTTTAAGCACAAAATAATTGCTTACTCAGATATCTGATTTATGGTTTCACTGTCAGATCCTGCATTTAGTAATCAGGTGCTGAATGACAGAATATCGAACATCCAAATACATAACTAAATACATCTAAATGACTGCATGGATTGCTTGATCATTGTCTTTTAAAAGCAGAGAAATAGAACTGACCTACAGTCTTCCCCTATCACTATTTGAGGTTCTATTAATCATTAAGAAAAGGCAGCTGCAACTCATCGGAAAAACTACTCCAGTTACCTAAGAAAGGTCATCGTACCCGACTTGACATTGCAGGTTTGGAGCTTGTGTTCAAAGTGCATCTTGGCGTTGGGATATTTCTCTGCAGCTGGGGGATAAAGAGAAAGAGACAAAAATATGACATCAACGCAAACCAATAATTACAAACAATATCTAATCAAGCCAGCATTCTCTTCCCTGAGAAAGAACAGCTTCTTGAAAATGATCAGCTGGAGCTCCATCAGTGGTAATGGAAAATGCATCTTCAGAGATGGACTGAGACGCAATACATAATCGCACCATAAGTGAACAAGTTCAAAAAGTGCATTGTCCGTCTCAGTTGTGCTGAAATGAGAGGAAGGGAATGCATCTCTCAAAAGCTTGTCACAAATATGCTAGGTTAGTCCAATAAAAAGATAGCACTAGCAGGTTGTTTGCTGACCTTTCTCTTTAAATCTCTGTCTGGACTAACAGAGTTACATTAGCTTAGTCAAGAAATAAACATTCATTACTGAACAGAGCTGCCTGGCCGATGAGGCATGAGTGGAGAGGCCCGGAGGCAGGAGACTAGAACGCATTAAAACTGCAAGGGTTACATTTCCTAAGTAATATGCCATGGGCAGAAAATTGGAAAAATGATTTTGCAAATACGGTGTTTTATGTTTGTAAGGTCCAAGCTCTGCAATGCCTCTGTATGTGGACAGGGCGCTTGTTCATCATAAGGCTTCCTCGACACATAACAGGACTATAGCTAGCCTGCAAGTCTTTGAAATATAAGGCATATTTTAGACTGACATTCCTTTTCGCCCACAGCTCCATGTACATGCTTAATAAAAGTATGAACTCAAGTTACCTAGCGAAGTACTATGGAGGGCATTTACCAAACATTGTGGTCAATTAGCAGACCTGCTAAAATGCGGTCCCTGTGATATTCAGGGACTAACCAGCTAAATACGGTGTTTTATGTTTGTAAGGTCCAAGCTCTGCAATGCCTCTGTATGTGGACAGGGCGCTTGTTCATCATAAGGCTTCCTCGACACATAACAGGACTATAGCTAGCCTGCAAGTCTTTGAAATATAAGGCATATTTTAGACTGACATTCCTTTTCGCCCACAGCTCCATGTACATGCTTAATAAAAGTATGAACTCAAGTTACCTAGCAAAGTACTATGGAGGGCATTTACCAAACATTGTGGTCAATTAGCAGACCTGCTAAAATGCGGTCCCTGTGATATTCAGGGACTAACCAGCTAGTGTCACTGAATATCCCCACGGATCGCCAAACAAATGCCTGGTTAAAAGCAAGATGGCCCGTGAGTGAAGTAGGGACAGTGAGAGCCGTTATGTGGTGAGCGACATTACTTAGCCTCAGTGGTTAAAGTTAGGAAAGGCGATTGGCTGAATATCGCTGTGAACTGGATGGCATCTCTGGTAGCCAGCCAACTCGGATCTTCCATGGTAGAAACGGGATAGATTCCGCTGATGTATCTGCTTCTCATTAAGCGGCAGCGGCGGTTAGGTGATTTGTTTAGTCTAGCTGCTGCCGCTGAATATGCCCCCCTAAGATTTTCCACATTTCCCCCCATTTCTGACTAATGGGGAACATGGGTGAGGGAAAATACACGCCTTCTAAATTTAGGTGTCTACCATGGACATTGACAGTACTATATGGGGCTAATTTTATAAACGGGGCGCCTACAAAAAGTCGCCTATTTAATATAGACAACATAGGCACCAAGGGGCCTTTATAAAGTGAACCCCTACAATAACCTGCAGTAGTGCACTGTGCATATGTGGCCATGCACACACGTAAATGACCTCTTATAAAATACTGACTAGAGTACTGTATAAGTATATGCTTTGGCATGAAGGCGTGTACTTTGCCGGTAGATGTAGTCGGGGGCGCAGTCTGGGCAGTTTTCACATATATGTGGAGATTATAAAATCCTTAATCTGCACGCCTACATGTGTAACATAGACCCCCATCAATTACACCTGCATACAAGGAAGTATAAGTTATCACACCTCATTTAAGGCATGTCCTCTGCCATATAATCTAGTATTTTATAAAGACTGCTATAAAATTACCTTCCGCATGTGCTCACATGGAGTTTATTAAAGACACACATCTCCACCTATGCTCTACCCAAACTATTTCCCCAAGAAAGCTTACATGTGATAGGCATATCAGTACGCACAGGGGGGCCTATGCTGTCTTTTTTTCTGGCCCTCTGCGAAGAACCATTCAGCTGTCCCCCCTTCCCCCCGGTCGATTTGTCTTTGTGTGTTTCTAATAATCAACACACAAAACAAACAACAATAATAAACAAGACAGAAAATGAACATGTGAAGGTACATTTTAGATAGTACATGGCGCTCGGTATTGAGAAGCTAAGCTCAGGAATAGGATGTACTCGGTTCTGATGGTATTTTAGAATGGTTCAGCCCCAATACGCCCCCATGCAATTTTGACATACTATGGGCATCCATATGTAGAATGATCCTTTTCTAAAATGCCCATTTACACAAGGATGCAATTTACATGTGGAAGAGGTTGTATTTACACATGCAAATTGTGAATAAGGCTTCTAAAAAGAACCCCTTTGGTATAGATATTGAAACTTATATCCTGCCATTTCTGAGCCATCAACTCTGTGGCATACAAAAAGCAAATAAGATAAAATTAAAGTAATAGCTCACATGTCGTAGAAAGCAAAAAACAATTCAGAACAAAGCAAACAGAGGGTGATTTTCTAAAAGTCACCTAGGTTAAGGTGCATTCCAGTGTGTGTGTATCTGGTACCTATTTTATTAAATAAAGTATGCACAGACTTCACCTTATAAAAAAGAGGCGTAAGGTGTCAGATACGTGAGAAATATCTAAGTGCAACACTTATACCAACCCAAGACTCGGTGTAAACACTCATGCCTAGATGTGCAGAACAAGCATGCAAGTTATAGCATTTTATAAAATTCACATGCATAAAATAAGCACTGCCTACGCTCCATCCCTATGCTTACCCACTCCGAAAGTATGCCCCATCACCCTGACGTGTGTACTTACTGAATACTGCCTGCCTAAACTATGTATGTTAAACACTGAAAATACATGACATACATGTACAAATGGTGCATAACTTTATATGTCTTCTTCTAAAACGATCTCCATATTGTACAAACAAATATAACAATAGAATTCTAACTAAAACAATACAGGAGGATAATAAAAATCACACAGATATTAACTTACTCTCGGGTTGATACGCTGCAAACCTTATCAGGAAAGTGATTGGCAATATCTACAAAAATGTCTCATTTCTAACCAAGCAAAAGCTGTTTGGATAAGCCAGGATTTTACCGCTTTGTATAAAGACAAATAGCTCTCTCTATATTTCAAAACCTTGTTGATTCTTTATGCATTTGGACACCAATTGAGTAAATGCAACCAAACTTGACCTGGGTTACTTTTCATGAAGAGGAAGGACATGGGCTACTTTAACCCCAAATGTCCAATGTTCTCCAAACTATAGGCTTCAAACTGATTCTCTCCGTGAAGCACACACACTGTGGGGCATGCGTACTAAGCTGCGCTACCTGTTAGCGCATGCTCTCAGCCACATTATCAGCCCACGTTAACAGTGCAGGGAAACTACAGAGAGCGCAGTGACTTTCTGCAAGCAAGATAACTGCAAGTGTGGATGGTCCAAGGGCAGAGAATGGGCGTGTCTACGACAAGCAGTTACCACAGGCGGTTTATTAAAGATGCCCCTATGTCTTGCTGATTCTCTATCAATAAAGCTTAAGGATAATCATATATTAAGCTAGGGATGGTTAGGCTTTTCACATGGATAGTTTTATATAGCGCGCCCAAGAGATGGACTTGCAAAAATATTGTACGCGTAAGTGTTCACCCAACTCTAAAACAAAAAAACCCACAGTAGATCCCAATGACGTTTCAATAAAAACTGGATCTACTAAATCTTTACAAAGTTTCTTTCACTTTGATTATTTTCTAATATTTCAACTATTAGTTATTGGATCTTCTGAGCAACACTGGGTAACGTGGCAAGTCAATTAATAATCCGTTTGTCCATTTGCTTAGTTTTAAAGACAACAAGGTGTGCCATTTCAAGAAACATCTAACAAACTACTGCATATAGCTCATCTTCTGCCTATGTGAATGAGTTGACTATGGTTTGCCTCATCGAGGGGTAGCATCCTTCTTCATGTATTTTGCATTGATTAACGTATATTACATTAGAGAAGGTGCGTGAGTAAGATCTCCTTATGTCGAATATAAAATAGCAGATGCTTCACAGGGCCAAATCACAGCATTGAGGGTCCTGAGAGGAAGATTTAAATCTAGCCAGGACCGTAAAACCTTTGAAATGAAGGTGATAAGATACATTGAATCAAACCAGACAAGATTCAATAAGGACATTGGCTTCCTGTCACATTATAAACTATAAATATTTACAGCCTGATCACCAATGGGACAACAAACATTCTATCACACTATTACACTATAAACATTTACAACCTGGGTACCCTCTGATCAACCATCCATTCTTTCCCCCCTTCCCCGTCTATGTAATGCTGTATGTGCCATACCTAGCCCTGTGTGAGCGGTGTAGCCACACAGGGCGCAAAGAAATAGGGGTGCCAGCCTTGGCTCCCCCCCCCCCCCCTGCTGCTGCCCTTTCTCCACTACCACTTTTCATGTTCCTCTTATACTGAACAAAGCGCAGACATCATCGCACATTTCCCAGAGCTGACATATTCCAGCTAATAAAATCAAAATAAAACACTTTTTTTCTACCTTTTGTTGTTTGGGCATTTTATTTTTCAGTCGCAATTGCCTCAGTCTCTCTCTTTTGCATTCTTCATGTCTTGTGCTAGCTCAGCATTGTCTGCTATCCATTTGTCTTTTCTTCTCTCTTCTCCTAGTTTTTTTTTTCTTCAATTTTCTGTCTACATCCACCTCTGACATACTGATTTTCACTTGTTCTTTTCTCCATTTCTTTCTTTACTCATTCATCTGCTCAAATTTCAACCCTCCGTCCTCAATCCCCTTCTGACTTTTCACCTAGCAACTTTCCATCTACTCTTCTAACCTCCAGCTCAGCTCTCCCATTTCTCATCTCACTCCTTTGCTAGTCTCTTATTCCCCTCTGTCTTTCACCCACTCCCCATTACCACATTTCAACCTTCTGTAATCATCCTCCTCTCACTCATCTGCTTGCCAGCTTCCCATGGCCTCCCTCACATAGTTCCATCATGCCCACCATTTTCCCCCTTCTCTCTCTCACCACCCGAATTCAGCATATCCCAATCCCCTCACCTTTCTGCTTTACCCCCAAAGTCCAGCATCTCATGCTTTCTCTTCCACTTCCCCAGCCCTTTCCCCCCACCATAAACTATCAGTTTTCTTTCCCCTTCCCCTTATCCATCCTCTCCCTGAAATTGTCTGGCATCTCTCCTATCTCCCTTTCCAGCCCAGCATCTTCTCTCTCTCCTCGTTCTTCTCCATTCCAAGCCAATATATCCCATCTCTATCATAACTTAAAATCTACTTCTCTCTCACTCTCTCTTTCTCTCGATATATATATATATATATATATTCACATACACCCATCCCCATCCATATATATATATATTCACATACACCCATCCCCATCCAGCATATTCCATCTCTTTTTTTCTCAGTCTCTCTGTCCTCTTTCCTGGGAAAAAATATCATGCAGCACCATCCCTGGTGTCTTCTTTCTTTCTCTAAGTCAGCAGCAGCTTTATCTTTCTTTATCAGATTCAGCAGGCAGCAGCCAGTGCTGCCTGTAGCATTCACGTCTGGTGAATGGCCTTAGATACTGGAAGTGAAAGCTGTAGTCATTTGCTGCTGTTGCTGACTCAGAGAAAGATGAAGCCAGGGATGGTGCTGCAAGATGCCAGAGCTGCATGCTCAGTGAGTTGTGCTAGCTCCTGGGCCCACCAGCTGAGACCCTACTTACTCTCCCAATACCCAGCCGATCTTAGATTCTGTCATCTTCTTTTCTCTCACCCAATTTTAAAGTCTCCATCTAAGTCCCAGTCACTGCTCTTCCCCATCTCCCTGTCCCTGCCTCCTACATCCCTTCTGCACATCCACCCAGTTACTTCCTTCTCTGATATTCATTAACTCTGCCTTTCCTTCTTCTTACCCCAGCATTCATTCTTATTCCCCTCTCTTTCAACTCTTCCCTCTGTATGACCTTTTTCTTCCCTCCCACACAAAATATCTGTTCCCTTCTCCATCCTCACTTCCTCAGCTTCTTATTTTCTTCCCCCAGCCCTTCTAGTCCTCCCCTAGCATCAGCTCCCTTCTAGTTCCAGCCCCTCACAGCATCCACTCCCTTCCAGTCCCTTCATCTATCAGCATCAATCCTAGCTCCCCCAGTATCAGTCCTCCCCCAATCCCAATCCCTTGCAGCATCATCTCCCTTCCAATCCCAGGCTCCCCATCCCCTAGCATCATCCTATTTCCAGTTCTAGCCTCCCAGTATCAGCTCTCTTCCAGTCTCTCTGTCCCCCAGCATCAGAACTTTTCCAGTCCTGGCCCCCCAGTATTAGCCCCCCTCCAGTCCCAGTCCCTCCCAGCATTGTCTTTCTTTCAATCGCAGTATCCTCATCCCCCAACATTAGCCCATTTCCTGTTATAGCCCCAAGTATCAGTCCTCTTCCAATGCCATCTGCTCCCCCCCCCCACATGTTCCCACACCATGAGGGGGCCTGCGTGTGCCTGACAGGTTTAAAAGAGAGCCAGTGAGGCCCAAAGCTCGGCTCTCCCACTCACCTCTGCACAGGTGCAGGAGTAAACAGCCACTGCAGCGTTTTCCTTTATCTCTCGTGGTTGGGCTAAGTTGCAGCTGCCAGCATCGCTCACTTTGTAGAAGTTAAACAGAGGCACTTCCTTTCTCTTGCATAAGATAGGGCGTGCCCCTGTTTAACCTCTACAAAGTGAGCAATGTTGGCGGCTGCAACTCAGCACAGCCACGGGAGTAAAAGGAAAATGCTCCGGTGGCTGTGCAGAGGTGAGTTGGGAAGCCGGGCTTCAGGCCTCACCAGCTCCCTCTTACGCCGGTCAGGTGTGCGTGGGGCCCCTCAAACTGTAGGACCATGTGTGGGTCTTGGGCCGGCCCTGCAGCTTGAAGGGCCCCACGCACACCTGACCGCCTTGGGCTGGCCCTGTTCATTACTTCTCACTTTTATCTGTGCCCTTCTATTCTACTGCCATCTCCAGACTGCATTTGTTCCACCTTGCTGTGCCATATGCCTGGAATAGAATATTTGTCAGTACGTCAGGTTCCATTGAAAAAAAACCAACTCTTCGAGGCTGCTTTTTGATCCTGACCCCCCTCATTCCTCTGTTTAACATCCATATGTCTTAATTATTCCCTCAAGAACTAGACTACCCTGTGTTTGTTCTGTTTGTCTATCTTGAAGAGATTGTAAGCTATATGAAACAGGGACTATGTACCGCACTCTGTTTGCCTTAAATCAACAACGTCACTCTCTCCTTAATCTCAACTGCCGAGGTTTCCAAAAAGTTACTCAAATCCTGAAGACCAATAGAATCTTCAGGCATAGCCAATCACAATTTTCCCTGATGGTAAAAAGTATATCTTGTTCACAGGTGAAAAAACACTTTCTGGTATCTGTAGAACTTCATACCAATATTTTTTTAAACGTCTCTAGTGGTGTCATATTTATAAGTCTGGGAAAGTTTAAAATCCTCAAATTTAAACAGCGCAGCTTATTTTCAAACTGTTCCAACTTCTGATGTATAAGAATCTTATCTTTCACTAGCTATTCAGACACATCCTTAGAATCTGTAACTTCTTTCCTCGTTGATAGTAGTTTCTCCAGAGTCTCTTTAGTCAATGACTCCTGCTGGGCTGATACTTGCCCCACCAAAGCTGAAGGGAACAGCGCATTGTAAGTAAAAATGTGTTTTAGCGTAGTGTAACGTAGCACACTGTTTTTCCATACAACGCACAATGTTTAATGCAGCGCTAATTTGCATGCCATTAATTTACCGCATCTGAAGTAAACGTGTTTTAGCGTAGCCTAGTGTACCTCAGTGTAGCATTCACATGCAGTAGCAAAGCCAGAATATAAGGACACTAAGAAGGCAACTGTATAAGGAAGCGCCCATTTTTAGCTGCTAATGACACACGGAAATGTTGGTATTTTAATCATTGACCGCGTGCAAGTGGCCAATGGCCGCTTATGAAATACTAATCAGTGTAAAAGCACACATGTTGCTTGATAGCACGTACTTTGCCAGTGGGTGTGCACATAGACAGGGTTTGGGCAAAGTGCACTAGTATAAGTGTAGTGTATAAGATACTGTATTCTACACACATTCTTGCAAAACCCTAATTCTAGGGCTGCTGTATATGTCCGTGCCCTACGGCACTATTTCTGCCACTTAGGCTAGTATTTTATAAAGACAAATACCCACCTGCTTGTTTTTAGAAAGTAGGCCTAATATAGGTACCTTAAAAAGTGCTCTAACTAGGCGCCCTCTTAGAAAATTACTCTCTAACGAATAAGGCTGGGCATGCAGACCCAGAGGAAATCTAAACAGTTATTCTCTCACCTTACACTTGGTAGGAAAAACAAATCTACCCCTTTCCCGTTTCAGTCCATAACCCTTACTGTGAACTCTCTGTGCCAGTCCTTTTGAAAGATAACAAGCAGTTGCGTAGCAGGCCTTGGTACTGTTTACTGAGGTGAGAGATCAAATGCTGACCTCCCATGGAAATTGCTGCAAAATCCTGAGATTTCATAAACCATTATGGTAACAAACGATTTTCATTCATTTCGCTATGATTAAATTAGCAGAGGCCTGAGATAAGACTACCAGGTGTCCCTGATTTTCAGGGATTGTCCCCAATTTTGAGTCTCTCTATGGGGACAGAAGCAAAGGACATTGCTGCTCCTACATACCCCTCTGTTGCAGGATCTGCTTCACCCTGATAAGAGAAGATGTAAAATGAACTTCCTTTCTGAAAAAAGAGGAGGAATTTTAGAAATGTATAAAATATTTCTCTCTATGTATAAAATAGAGCTTAAGCATACATGTATGTACGCAAGCTTACCTCTCAAAGGGCGGCTAGTGTCTTTTTTAAACTTTTGAAATTACTGAATGTTACTTAGACTGGTCATTTCAAAATATACGCAGAAAAGATGCCTGGGGAAGGGGGACCCCCTGCCTCTCCCAGCCCAGCTCAGCCCTGCCCAAATGTTCGAGATGTGCTCTCCAAAAATCGGGTAACCATAGCCTTAGAGTTGGAAGCCATTGACTTAGAGCATTGTCTCAGCAAGCACTCCACTTACCAGGGATGTGTAGCTTGAAATTATGAGTATCAAAAGACAAGGCCTTGCATTAATCATCTGTTAATAAAACCATTCTTACACTGCGGCAAGTCTTAAAAGAGAGCGATACCCCTGGTTTACTGTGAGGTGTTTCAGAAGTATATATAAGGAACGATTCTGTTTACTTGCTGTTAATTTAGAAGCTCTTTTAGTAAAGTGAGTTAAGCAGTTGGAGAGTAATTTTATAAAGTCTCGCTTGTTAGCATGTTTATTTTACACGTGTATGTGTACTTGACTTTATAAACTATTAGTGTAACTGGCAGAGAATTTGCCTTAAATTAAGCTGCAATGACTTACACCAGTCCTCAGGACTGGGGTAAATTAGCTTTCCTACTTTTTGCAAGTACAGTATGCGGCTAAATTGTAGTATTCTCTCATCAACATGTGTACATGTATGCTCTGCCAAAACTCTGCCCCTATGCTTAAGGAGGTTTCAAGCTGTCACAAAAAGCTTTTTCTCTGTATATAGATGTCTGTGATATGTACACGGAACATTACTGTCTCAGGAAAGGAACATTTGGGCCCACAGCAGGCCTAAACAAACATAGCGGTAATGCCCGTCACCATATCACATGAATATTCAGTGCAGGTGGGAATCAAACTGCAGATTCAAGCTGAAATCATCATTATCCTTATGTTAGAATACACGTGAGGAAATATATCTACAGAAAACAGAGAAAAAAGAAGCTTGGGCTGTTAGTGCGGCTGTAAGTCAGTAATGATGGAACCCAGGGCCGTACCAAGCCATAATTGTGCCCTGTGCGACACGCACATCAGGCGCGTCCCCCCCTCCCTCCAGTCTCACCCATACCTCCATGTCCAGCCGGCTGCCTGCCTTTGCCCTGCTGCCGTCACTTTTTGTTTTCTCGGCAGTAGCGGAGCAGGCCTGACTTCAAATTTAAAAAACAAAACCATGTGGGTCTTTTGACTCCGCGCTTGAACGCAGATCTGATCCCTCCCTGCTCTGACATAGGTTCACGATAGAGAAGGGCAGGACTAGATCGGCTATTCAAACGCGGGTCTTTGCAACTCCGTGCTTGAATGGCTGACCTGGTCCCTCCTTCCTCTAACACGACCTACAGACCTACATCAGAGAAGAGAGGGAGGGACCAGACCTGCATACAAGCACAGTTGGAAAGAGCTGTGTATTTTGTTTTGTTTTTTAAAATTTGAAGTCAGGTCTGCTCTGCTGCTGCCAGTGCCGATGCTACTGAGAAAACAAAAAGTGGTAGTGGCAGGACAACAGCAGGCAGGGTGGGGGGAGGGGGGAGAGCTGATGCCGACTGCCTGAAATGTGCCCCTAATCCTTTGCACCCTGTGTGGCTGCACCGCTCGCACAGAGCTAGGTGTGGCACTGATGGAACCTATCCGAGCTCAGACATGGTAAGGTACTAAATATCTACTAATATGGAGCACAATAGCATAAGAGATTTCTGCATGGAAGTAGTGTTACAGGCCAGTCCCTCTAGGCCAGCTTTCTAGGTCAGAAACTCAGAGTTTTCGTTTTTCTATGAGGGTCATTCTGCGCCACATTTAGCGGTGATATATGTCCAATTTGGAGGTATATCCTCCGCTAAATGCCAGGGGCCAATTCCCTATCCTAAGCTCCCGCATGTATAGAGGAGATGAGCGGAGAGCTCTTGAGGTGGAGCATGGGTGGGCCAGAGGCGTGACCCCTACCCTGGATGTACAGGGATGATTCTGGTCTCGGTCCTGTACCTCCGGGGCTGCTGACTTAGACAGTCTAGCTAACGTGGGTGCAGAATCAGGTACACAAATGGCCTATCCAGATTTTGACCTCCGAGTGGGCTGGACGTGCCCCGTGTGGAACTGGCCTCCACATATTTTAGTCAGGACACTGGTGTACTATTTACATACTTTATTTGCAGATTTAGGTAGATGCTTCACCATGGGCTTCAAATCAATAAATTTCATAGCTAGCATGCAGCCGCCTTGCACAACTTAATCCAAAGTACAATTCCACAAAGGCAATAAAGTTCCCCAATCTCAGCTCTTCTAATCATTTATAATACAGGGTCCAGTCTGTGAGCTTTAATGTGCCAGCCAGCTTTCCCTGTCAGCTTCAGAATTACTGAATATAGCTCTAGGGTGGTCTGTCTCTGCAAAGCCTAGATCTTAGCTGCTTGACATTAATCTATCAGAAAAATACTTCATCATGGGTTCTTGATAAGTAACTCTCAACCAACATACAAGTCTCTGGCATAACTTTAAATTAGGGTGCATTTCTAATGGCATTGAGGTTATTTTTTCCAGCTTGTCTGTTTTTCCCACTTCCTGCCTGGGTATTCTAAATTACTACTACTACTAATCATTTAGATAGCGCTACAATGCATACGCAGTGCTGCACGGACACATATAAAAGACGGTCCCTGCTCGTCCGAGCTTACAATCTATTCAAGACAGACAACTCAACAGATGAGAAAAAAGGTATAAAAGGAAGGTAAGGAGTCACAAGGAAAACAGGAGATTAGGATCCAAAAGCATAGAGGTGAGCTTTTTACGTGGATTTGAAAAGGGAGAGAGATGAAACCTGACGTGCCAATGCAGGTAGTTTGTTCCAGGCATAAGGAGCAGCAAGGTTAAGAGAGCGGAGCCTGGAGATGGCAGTAGAAGAAAAGGGGATAGAGAGAAGCAGGCTAGTAGAAGAGCGGAGCTCACGAGGAGGGGTGTAGGGAGAGATGAGAGAGGAAAGGTAGTGAGGAGCAGTAGAATGAATGCATTTGTAGCTCAGAAGGAAAAGTTTGTATTGGATATGGAAACGGAAGGGGAGCCAATGAAGCGACTTGAGAAGAGGGGTTACATGAGTATATTGGGGCTGGCAGAAGATTAGCCGCGCAGCAGAGTTCTGAACAGATTGAAGGGGGGAGAGATGACACAGAGGGAGACCAGCAAGGAAGAGGCTGCAATAGTCTAGACAGGAGATGACTAAGGAATGGACAAGAGTCTTAGTAGTGTGTTCAGAAAAGACGTCCTTCTCTCTGTGTTCCTCCTGTTTTGTCCTGCTGCTTGTTCTCTTGTTCCTGTGGTTTTTGTTTCATGCATTACCAGCTTCCCCGTCGGTTCAAGGTGCCTAATTACTTCCCATCTACATTCTGAACCATAACTGATTCTTCATTACATCTCTCAGACTGGCTTTCTCCAATATAAGCTCACTCTTTGCAAGCTCAGGACTCTCAAAAACTGTTTCTCCAAGAATTACCATGAGCTTACTTCCTTTCAGATCATTCATATGTTCTCTGGAGCTCCCTCTAATGGCTAACGGCTATATAACTAGTGATAAGCTGCCAAATGTGCCATAATAGGTGTTTATAAAATTTGTGAATTCAATATGTGCATAACATTAGAGCGTACAGTTTATATATTTGTAACTTTACCTGGATTGATCGGTCACAGAGGAGTTTGCATTTCTGCACAAGCCGCCAATTTTGAAAGTAATTTATGTATATAGCAGCAGGCAGTATACACAGAAATTCTCAATCTGCCAACGCACTATACAGATAGTGCCAGCTGAAAATCGCTCTAGCCAGACCAGCACTATCTGCATAGTATAGAGAAGACATTAGGCCACATCGAGGAAAGAAACCATATACAGTCTGTATAATGTTGCTAAATATATGGAGATCAGTTTTCAAAATGTCCAATATTCAATGGGATGTCCAGTGACCGCAGCACTGCCCACATTATCTGAATATTCAATGTCAATATCTAGAGAGTGCCACTGAAAATCCAGACTGACTGACTGCTAGCCAGATAAGTTCTGACTGGAAATCACCACTATCTGGATAAGTCAGCTCAAGTCTGGATAGCAGCGGTACCATCCTCACTCAGTCCACTAACTGGATAGTACAGGAGCAGTCCATAGAGATATTCAGTGGATAGCACTGCTGAATATCGCAGTCAGATTCCCACCAGCACCCTTATCAGGACAGCCTGATAAAGTGGCAAGTAGCAGTGAAAAGACATCATCCCCCATTTCCAATCATCCCCACCCCAGCTGATCAACATCTTCTGTCCCCAAACAGCAGCCTCCCTACCTGATCCACAACTCCTCTCTCCATCAGCCATACCCCCAAAGTAAAGTCAGCCCCTCCAGAAAGCCACCAACATAACTACCAACAGAAGCCCCCCTCCCACATGAAGCCCTCTGCACAGCAATTCCCCCCAACAAATACCCAGACCCAACTCCAACCCGCCCAATACTCAGGCGTTTTCCCTGGTATCTAGTGGTGTGGGGCCAAAATGGATGCAATTCAAAATGGCATCCATGACCCCTAGCGGTAATCTTGCAATGCTACCTCTAGGAGTCAATCTTTCATATTTGATAGATTGACCTTTTAGAGGTACTACCACAAGACTACTGCTAGGGGTCATGGATGCCACACCCACTCTCCCCCTGAACCTGCCACAATTCTGCCCACTTAGAAAAGTACTTAGAGTGGCTTTTATTTTGCTGCAGCAGTGTTTTTACCATGCGGCAAGGAGTAGCATGCAATAAAACTTGCATTAAGTTCTTACCGCACTTTACTAGACATGTCCCATAACTAACAATTGATGAAATCTTCTTAGATTTGAGTAGCAATTTATTCACTTTTATGTTCACCTATTGTCCCTGTTGAGTTTTGGAGTAATTGCCATTTTAACCAAAATCATAGAAAAGAATTATTAAGAAATAACAGAGCTCTACTTACCAGTTAACAGTTCTTTATTTAAGTTTGCCCTGCCAACAGACAGAATGTACTGCAGAAAAAGAAATCACATAATTAATGCAGGATTTCTAAATAGTTTTCCACCTCTGTATTGTGAATAAACAAAGTCACAGTTTTCATATCTAGACAATTTCTCAGGTTAACTTCATGAGTTAACCAGATAAATTGTCCCAGTTGAATTTTCTGGGCCTCTCACTGATTAACTTAACTGACAACTCAGTAACTGGTTAGGTAAGGAAGAAGTAAGAGGCGTCCTGGGAGCAGATAGTTCTGACATTCACCACTGTCCTGTTAACTTTAATCAGCTAAGTCTGCTCAAACATACTTGTCCTAAAATTAACTAGATAGGGAGAATAACTTTGATTTATTAGTAGGTTTTATCACATATATACTTTTCTTTTCTTTTTTTTTAGAGCATTTCAAATATATGTTTTTCCATCATACCTGTTGACCTTCAGGTTTCCTTCTTATATGGTGACTGAAAATTCCTCCCCTCCGAAAAAGTACTTGGCTCTTGGATTTCTGCATCTCCAATGCATGAGTTTGTATTTTTTTTTAAGTTTTAATTATCAAACCTCAATCATTTTTGCATTGTTATAAATCATCATTAATGTCATCAGCCGCTCTGGCATGCCTACTTGCTTGTAGTTTTGTGAGCCCATTATTATTCGTTGCTGTCTACTGTTCCCATTTTTTCATAGCTTCTTTCCCTCCTAATCCTTCTACATACATTGAAGAGGACTGGGCCAGTCACCAGATAGCACTACTGCACATGCTCATGTCACTGACGCCATTCATTCACATCTGGGTAGTTTATTGGTTCTAGCCATAATCCCCACTGTACAGATTAAGCTACAGCCTCCTCCAAGGTATGAATGCAAAGATGGTGAGCCTCTTTCTAAAGGAAGCTCTAGAATGAGGGGTCATAAGCATGAAAGGGGGTAGGCACAGGAGTAATGTAAGGAAATAGTTCTTTATGGAAAGGGGGGTGCATGTATGATACATCACCCCAGGGGTGGTGGTGGAGATAAAGACACTATCTCAGTACAAGAAAACATGGGACAAGCACAGAGAATCTCTAAGGGAGAGGAAGGGACTGTAGAGCTGAGCAGTCAGTGGAGGGGCAGACTGGATAGGCTGTATGGTCTTTTTCTGCTCTCATCTTCTATGTTTATAAGTCACAGGGCTGGCCCTAGGCACGTGTGGGCATGAGGGCTGGCAATGGAAGAAGACTGCAGGGGAACTAGGACTGGAACTGGGTTGATGCTGGGGATGGGGGCATTGGGATTGGAAGGGAGATGATGTTGGGAGGGACTGAAACTGGAAGAGGACAGATGCTGGGGAGGGCTGGCACTGGAAGAGGACTATTGGGGAACTAGGATTGGAAATGGGCTGATTCTTGGGGATCAAGGGACTGGGACTAGAAGGGGCATGATGCTGGGAGGGACTGATGCTGGGGAGGGCTGGCACTGGAAAAGAATTGCTGGGGAGCTAGGGCTGATGCTGGGGAATGGCGGTCTGGGACTGGAAGGGAGATGATGCTGAGAGGGTCTGGGACTGGAAGGTGATTAATGCTGGGGGATGGGGGAAGGGCCAACCCGTCCACTAGGTGGGCTAGATAGCCATCTAGGATGGCAGACCAATTGGTGGCAGGCCATGTGCTTCAGCACACATTCTGCCACCCCCCTCCCCAGTGCTGAGCCGCACTACCACCCCCCGCTGCCACTGATTCCGGCATCAGGGTCAGGGGGGCGGCTATGCTTGGCCTGCCATAGGCCACTGCTGCCATGTGCTTTGGCACACATGGTCTGTCGCTTCTGACCCCCCTCTGACACAACTTTAGGGGGATCAGAAGTGGCAGGCCATGTGTGCCAAAGCACATGGCCTGCCATGGCTGCTGTGCCAAGCCACCTCCCTGACCCAGTCACCAGAATCAGTGGCAGCGGGGTGGCGGTGATGAGGCTCAGCATGGGAGGGGAAGGTGGCATAGCCGGGGCTTCTGCCTGGGGCAATAGAAAAGCTTGGGCTTGCCCTGGATGGGGAGATGGGAGGGACTGGGACTGAAGGAGAACTGATACTGGGAAGGGGCTAGGACTGGAAATGTGCTGATGTTGAGGCATGAAGGGACTGGGGCTGGAAGGAAGATGATGCTGAGAAGAAGTGGGACTGGAGAAGGGCTGATGCTGGGGGAGACTGGAACAAGAAAGGAGAAGATGCTGGGAGGGACTGGAACTGGAAAGGAGCTCCTGCTGGGAGGGACTGGAACTAGAAGAGAACTGATACTAGGAGGGACTAGGACAAGAAGGAAGCTGATGTTGGGACTGCGAAGGGGCAGATGCTGGGGTGAGGGTAGAGAAAAAGAGGCAGAAACTGGTGGAGTGAGAATGGAGAGTGAGACAGATATTTTATGTGGAAGGGAAGAAACAAAATCATACTGGGGGAGGGGAATAAGAATAGATGCTGGGGTAAGAAGGAGGAATGGCAGGGCAAAGAATATTGGAGAAGAAAGTAGCTGGGTGGGTGTGAGGCAGGGATGTAGGAGGCAGGAGGGTAGGTCCTGGAGACAGGGAGATGGGGGTGGGCAGGGACTGGGACTTAGGTGGAGACTAAAATTTGGTGGGAAAAAAAGAAGACAGACAGACTCTAAAGAATGGCTGGGTATTGGGAGAATAAGTTGGGACTCAGGCAACTGGCCCAGGACCAGCACAACACACTGTGTATTCAGCTCCAGCAACAGAAAGATCATGGCATCGTGTGGCACTATCTCCAGCTTCATCTTTATGGTTATGGTTTATTAAAATTGGATATACCGCCCTTCTTACAACCCGGGTGGTGTACAATAAAAATTACATAAAATACAAAAATAAACTACAGGAAACAGAAAAGAACTCTATTAAAATCTAAAAGCATGATAGTGGTTCATGGAAAGGGAGGGATTACAGCAGAACTACATGTATAGACGCCAGCAGAGTGAATGACTCTAATCTGATAGTTGAAATGCTGCTCTAAATAAGTGTGATTTGAGAGAAGCCTTAAACCTAGTATAGGATAATTCTAGCCGAATATCGGTAGGCAAGGAGTTCCACATAGATGGAGCCAAAAAATAAAATGGAGAATGTCTCGTGGCCTCCAATCAGGCCTGAGATGGGGAGGGAAGATATAAGCGAAATGCATGAATCTGATGTAGGCAAACGGGGCGGAGCATGTGGAATAAGAAAAGAAGAAAGATAAGTAAGAATACCAGAATGCAATATCTTATGAGTGAGTGAGAGAATTTTAAACTGAAAACAAAATGGAACATGCAACCAGTGTGAGTGGAGAAAAAGGGGAGAGACGTGATCATATCTGTTGACGTGATAAAGGAGACAAATGGCGGTGTTCTGAATAGATTGTAAATGCTTCAATTGAGAGCTGGGTAAGTCAGCATTGATCAGTTGCAATAGTCCAATTTTGAAATCACTAGAGTAACCAGTAGAGTATGAAGTGAGGAAACTGATAAATAGGAACAAATAGTGTGTTTTTGTCGAAGAGTGAAAAAACACCATTTCACAACCAAGTTGATGTGGTCCTGAAAGGTAAGATGGGTATCCAACAGCACCCCAAGATTCCAATGTACACCTTAAAACAGTAAAATACAACATTTATATAACAGAAATGCAATACAATGTCAGCAGAACATTCATATATGCCTAATAGGCTACATTATAGAGCATTCAAATAACCCAGAGAAGATACTCACAATGTCAGCACAATGAAAATGATACACCATAATGGGCAAACAGGAAAACTCAAAAATCCCAAAAACGTTGAATCAATGTCAAGACACAACCATAAGAAAATCAGTCCAAAAGGGCATTCAATAAATAATGTGTATGAAACTGCACAAGAAACAATATATGAAATCATACTTTTTGTCGGACCATTCGTAGTGAGGGGATCTACATGAGTGAGATTTACATCTGGATCATTAGATGTTGAAAATGTATTAGCTGAAGAGGCTACTGTTGTTAGGGTGCCAGCTGGTGAGGAGGTAGAAAGTGATCCTGGCAGTTCCAAGACCAAGAGCATTGCACAGGTAGAGGGGATAGTAGGGCGTAGGAAAATCCCACTTAGCTTTCAGTCTCATCTCAACCTCTAGCCATGGGTCCAGCAGAAACATCAACAGCAGCTGCCGTCCCCCAAGGGAGTACAGCAAGGCAAGAGGAATGATCAGTGATAAAGGGACTAGGTGAAGGCAGGGTGTTGGGACTGTGAGAAGAAGAGACTGAGTGAAAGTTCGGAGGGGGCTATGAGAAAGAGAAATAGTAAATGCTGGTGAGCTATGAGAGAGAGAGAGAGACTGGATGAAAGTTGGGTGGGGCTATGATAGAGAAAGAGAGACTGGGAAAAATCTGGAGAGAGAGAGAAAGAAACTGGATGAAGGCTGGGTGGGGGCTATGATAGGGAGAGAGACTAAGTGAAGTCTGGGGGACTATGAGAGATAGAGACTGTGTGACGGCTGGAAGGGGTTCAGAAAGAGAGAGACTGGATACAAACTGGGAGGGCTATGAAGGGGAGAAGCTATGAGACTGGATGAAAGGTAAAGGAAACTGGATTTAGCGCACGCCTTTTTTCATGAATTCAAGATATATACATTCAGATATAATAGGTATTTCCCTGTCCCTGGAGGGCTTATAATCTGTTTATACCTGAGGCAATGGAGGGTAAAGTGACTTCTTAAGATCACAAGAAGCAAGAGTGGGATTCAAACCCTGTCTTGCCAGTTCTTGCCCACTGTTCTAACCATGGTAGAGGGAGGGCTATGAGAAAGAGAGAGAAAGAGCCTGGATGAAAGCAGGAGAGGCTATGAGAGAGAGGCTGGAGGGGGGCAATGAGAGAGACTGGGTGAAGGCTAGGGGGTGGGGTATGAGAAAGCCTAGGTCAGGGGTCACCAACCTCCAGAGGGCCGCGGGCCGCACAGCCGACTACCGGCAGACTCGCGGGCCGCCCCCCCCCCGCGCGAAAAATAAAACTGCTCATACCTGACCTTGAATAATCCATGTCAGCTCCCTCCCTTCTTCTGCAGCCGCGGCTCCCTGCCTCTTAGGGAACCGCGGCTGTGCTTGTAAAATCATCGCGGAGCCCTTCCTGTCTTGACGGGCTCCGTGCAGCATTGTCCCGCCTCTAAAGGAAGTTGTTTACCACTTCCTTTGGAGGCGGGACAATGCTGCACGGAGCCCGTCAAGACAGGAAGGGCTCCGCGATGATTTTACAAGCACAGCCGCGGTTCCCTAAGAGGCAGGGAGCCGCGGCTGCAGAAGAAGGAGTCGGTGAGTTTGCCTTGGCGGGCCGCACCGGGGTAGAGTCTCGTGGGCCGCACGGAGGGACCTCGCGGGCCGCAGGTTGGTGACCCCTGGCCTAGGTGAAGGATGGGGGGCTATCAGAGAAAGAGACTGGTTGAAAGCTGGAGGGGGGGAGGCTATGTGAGAGACTGGGTGAAGGCAGGATGCAGGGGCTATAACAGAGACTATGTTTGCTTCATGTATTGCCAAGCAAGTGCAGCTCTAAAGGGTCACCAATATGCTGCTAAAAGCGTACTCATAGGAAGTGGTAAGAGAGGCAGGAGGAGAAGGGTTTCTGCCCTCTGTTGGCACTGTGCAATGGTATGTTAAGGGCCTGATTTATTAAGCGTTCTTTTCCTTTAGAAACTGTTGTTGTTAAGTGCCATTGAGTTGGTGTCGACTCATGGCGACCCTCTGGATAGTTGTCCTAAATTCTGTTTGGTCTTCAGTCAGGCAGCTCATTGTTGACAGACTGGCACCCATAGCTGCTGTTCGTCATGATCTTTGTCTTCTTTACATTAAGGTGCAGGCCCATTTTAAGACTATGTTCCTTGATCTTTAGAAGCAAATGTTTCAGATCATCTTCACTTTCAGCCAGTAATGTGGTATCATCTGCATAGCAAAGGTTGTTGATGAGTCTTCTACCAGTCTTCACACCTCTGTTGTCTTCATACAATCCTACTTCTCTGATGATTTGTTCTGCATATAAATTAAACAGGTAGGGGAAAGTATGCAGCCTTGTCGTACACCTTTGCTGATTTTAAACCATTCTATTTCTCCTTGTTCCGTTCAAACTGTTGCTTCTTGATCAATGTACAGATTGTGCAGGAGAATGATCTGGTGTTCTGGTATACTCATGCTTCTTAATGTGGCCCAGAGTTTCTCATGGTTTACACAGTCAAAAGCCTTGCTGTAGTCAATAAAGCCCAAACAGATATCCTTTTGGTATTCTTAAGTCTTTTCAAGGATCCATCTCACATCTGTGATGATGTCTCTCGTTCCTCGCCCTTTCCTGAATCATGCTTGCACTTCAGGTAGTTCTTGTTCCAGGTATGGTTGTAGTCTCTGTTGAATAATCTTCAGTAGAATCTTGCTGGCATGTGGGATCACAGCAATTGTGTGATAATTTCCACAGTCAGTTAGATCATCTTTCTTTACTATTGGTATAAACACAGATCTTTTCCAGTCAGTTGGCCATGATGTTAACATAAGAACATAACATATGCCATACTGGGTCAGACCAAGGTCCATCAAGCCCAGTTTCCTGTTTCCAACAGTGGCCAATCTAGGTCATAAGTACCTAGCAGTCTCCCCAAAAGACACAGGTTCCTCAATGCTTGTATTGGGTCAAGCAGTGATATCCCGTGTCCCTTTTAATAATGGTTTATGGGCCTTTCCTCCAGGAACTTGTCCAAACCTTTTTTAAACCCAGCCACACTAACAGCTTTTACTACATCCTCCGGTAACAAATTCCATAGTTTGATAACACATTGAGTGAAAAAATATTTTCTCTTATTAGTCTTAAATTGATTATCCTGTAGCTTCACTGCATGTCCTCTAGTCTTTTTATATCCTGATGTTGTCTTTCAAATTTCCTGGCAGAGCCTTGTTAGTATGATAACAGCTGCATCAGATTGCGGTAATACTTCAATGGGAAGTATTACCGCGGGGCACAGGGTTTTGTTCTATGATAAGGCTTTCAGTTCTGCTTCGACTTCTTCTTTCATCACCAGTGGTTTCGGATCATAAGGTACAGGTTGAAACGGCTGTTCCTTATCATTCCTCCAGGTCAGTCCTCTACCTCTGGGTTGTCAATCTCCTCCTGCAGCTTGTATGTCAGAATCATGACTTCACTGGATATAGCCTGCTGTACTCTCTCCTCAATCCCAGTGTGACCAGTCTCCATGCAGCAGGAGGATGTGGGGAGCCTTGTAGGGGGCCCACTGGAGTAATGGATAAGGAGTGAGTAGGACAGAGTAGTTGGGATATTAGGCTGATTTGGTTAGTTTGTTAATGTGGAAACTGTGCCTTTAAAAAAAAAGAAAAGAGAAGCCTAAGGATTAGGTTCTCGGCATTCTTGCTCTCTGCCTGTTGATAGAATTAATTCAATTGTGGTAATATCTCAGGAGGTGGAGTTTTTTTCTCTTAAGTGGCCCAGAGGTTCTCTCCCCCCGGACACTTTGGGGGAGAGCCCCTTCTCGCAGCATCGTTCCGGACCGCAGGAGCTGAAAAGACGCGGCCTCGGAGGTGCTTCAGCTTTATAGTTGGGCAGCGATCGGAGGCCATTATTGGCAGCGGAACAGCTCAATATGGACGTCAAAGTAAGCCGCAGACCTGGCCGGTAAGCGATTCACCGGTTTCAGGCTGTGTTTAAAGATGGAGAGCTCGGCCGATGGCTGCACTACTGCCCAGGGCTCAGTTTTGCATCTTATTCCCTGTCGGGCGCTCTCGGCAGCCATTTTAGGTACCGCAGAAAACCCGCGCCTGGGGAACTTAAAGGTAACATCTTTGGTTTTAGCGGGGTGGTGCCTTCATTTACGTTGATTTCGTTCCCTTTCTTTTATTTTGTTAGAAGTGCTTCGTTTGGTATTTTCTTTGCGTTTCAGACCTTAAGGGGGGAGGGGTTTTGAGGGTGGCTCTTTCTCCCGGGGGGGGGGGGGGGGCAGAGCATGGAAAATAGCGGAGTACAGGGGACAGGGTTACACTGACGTTTAGTTTGTTTGAAAAAAAAAAAGACATCTATTTTATTTTAAGGCACTTGTTCAGCTGCTGGACTGCTTTATGGCGGCATGACCTCAGTGTATTGTTTGTAGCACTCGGAGGGGCACAGTGGCGGATTCAGGAGTGTGCTGCGGCTGTGCAACCCTCTTGTCTGCGGTGGAGCAGCACATGGACATGAAAGAGTCCTCAGAGGCGCAAGGGGCACCATCGGGGGCGGGGGCTGCTTCTCCGCTGCCTTCAGTGCAAGAACCACATTGGAGGAAATGGCGGGAGTCTCGGGGACCCCGCTGGTTGCGCAGGTGACGAACCTCGGGGATTTTAGTCCTAATTTTATTTTGCTAATGCATCAGGCCTTTTGTTTACAATGCCAAGGGAACTGGTCAGGTTCCGGGCCGCCTGCCGGTCCATCCCAGCAGCAGGAAGCAGTCGTCGAGGTAGGCTAAAAGACCGAGAGCGAGTCGGCATTGGCGGAAGGAGAGTGGCCTGAGGACCAGGATACGGACTGGGAACAGGATGAGGGTACGCAGGATCTGGAAGAAGGGGAGATCCCAGAACCCGAGGATCAAGCCAAGATTATTAGGGTCTTCCGCAGAGAGGAGCTTGCGGCGCTGATCACGGAAACTTTGCAGATGTTGAATCTGGCTACACAAGCTACGGCGGAGGAGGAGGTTGAAGATCCGGTTATTCAGGCGGTTCGACAGACGAAGGTGGTGTTTCCAGTGCACAGAGTGATCGACAGAATGATACAAGAAGAGTGGGACCGGCCGGAAGCAGGGCTACGAGGTATATGGACTATGAATAGGCTCTATCCTCTGGCCGATATGGACAAAGAAAGGTTCCGAGCGCTGCGGGTGGATGCGGTGGTTTCGGCGGTTACAAAAAAGACCACTATCCCGGTGGAAGGTAGTACTGCCTTGAAGGATGCCCAGGACCGTAAGGTTGCGGTTTACTGAAGCAGACCTTTGAGGCGGATTCGCTTTCACTGCAGGCCTCCATCTGTGCAGCTTGGGTGGCTCGGGCGTGTTTGCGATGGGTCCAGCGGCTGCGTCAGTCTTCTCACATGGATCTTGAGGAGCTAAAGGAGATGGATCGCCTGGAGTCTGGGACAGCATATTTAGCGGATGTGCATTACGACTTGATCAGAACACTTGCCAATAGTATGGCGTCTGTGGTGGCCGCCCGCAGATCAGTATGGTTACGAAATTGGGCGGCGGACGTGTCTTCCAAGTCTCGGCTGAGCAAGCTACCGTTTAAGGGCGGATTGCTATTTGGAGAGGATCTGGATAAGTTGGTAAAGGACCTTGGGGAGTCCAAGGTGGGGAGGCTCCCGGAGGATAAGCCGAAACAGGGGAAAGCAGGTCAAGGTTATCGGAGCTAGTTTCGGGATTTCAGGAGATTTTGTTCATCACGGTTCGGCAGTTTTCAGAGGGGCCGCTTTCAGTCTCGGGCCCAGGGATTCCATGGATTTTGGGGGGCTAATAGAGGGTTCTCCTCCTCCCCGCTTCCGCAGCCCGCAAGTCACAATGAAACGAGGCGGCTCCCGGCGGAAGGGCCTCCCATAGGCGGATGGCTTTGGGAGTTTCTTTCTGCTTGGACCCACATTACATCTGACCAGTGGGTGTTGGAGATAATTTGGCAGGCTACGCGCTGCAGTTGGCGTGACCTGTGAGGGATTCATTCGTTATGTCTCCCTGCAGGGGTCCCAAGAAAATCCTAGCGGTTCGCGATACATTAAAAAGGCTGCTTCAGTTAGGGGCGGTCGTAGAAGTACCGAAAGCGGAGTTCAGTGTGGGTCAATACTCCATTTATTTCGTGGTGCCCAAGAAGGGTGGAGCGTTACAGCCCATTTTGGACTTGAAAGCCGTAAATCATTGTCTGCGGGTGCCGCATTTCCAGATGGAGACTTTGCGATCAGTCATTGTGGCGGTACGTCAGGGAGAGTATTTGATGTCTCTGGATCTTACGGAGGCGTATTTGCACATTCCCATCTGGGCGGCTCATCAGAAATTTCTAAGGTTCGCTCTTCCTTGGGGCCACTATCAGTTTCAAGCCTTGCCCTTTGGTCTAGCGACGCCACCGCGAACCTTCACCAAAATCATGGTGGTGGTGGTGGCGGCTGTGTTACGCAAAGAAGGAATTCTAGTCCACCCTTACCTTGACGATTGGTTAATTTGAGCCAAATCAGAGGAAGTGAGTATCCGCGTAACAGCCAGAGTGGTGGAGTTCTTGCAGAGTCTGGGTTGGGTAGTCAACCCAACAAAAAGTCATCTGGAACCTTCCCAGAATCTCAAATATCTCGGAGTCCGGTTCGACACGAAGAGCGGGCAAATGTTCTTGCTGCACAAGAGGGCGCAGGCTCTAAGGAATCTGGTTCGTCAGTTCATGTCTGTTCCAGAGCCGTTGGCGTGGGCCTATCTTCGAGTGCTAGGAACAATGGCGGCGACGTTTGAAACGGTGCCGTGGGCCAAGGTTCATATGCGGCCCCTGCAAAGGGCGCTTCTTTGCCGCTAGTCGCACCAGGCGGATCCGTTGAGCAAGCGTCTCCCGTGTCCAATCAAAATCAGGCAGTCTCTACGTTGGTGGCTTCTCAGGGCGTCACTGGCAGCCGGCATGCCGCTGGAATAACCGGACTGGTTTCCATTGTTGACGGACGCCAGCCTGGCAGGTTGGGGGGGCCCACTGCGGGAGCCGGTTTGCGTAAGGACTTTGGTCTCCCCTGGAGGCCTCCTGGTCGATAAATCATCTGTAACTTCGAACGGTCGCCAGAGCGCTTCAGGCTTTCGAGGATTTTGTACTGGGTCGGCCGGTGCAGGTGCTCTCCGACAACTCGGCTACCATCGCGTACACCAACCGTCAGGGCGGCACGGGGAGTGCCGTGATGGGAGAAGAGGCTGACGAATTCTTTGCTTGGGTAGAAAGTTGGTTGACCGCGATTTCTGCGGCACACATTGCAGGGAAGGACAATGTAAAGGCAGACTTTCTCAGCAGGGTTCAGGTGGATGCGGGGGAGTGGGAACTGCATCCCGACGTCTTTGCGCAGATAGTAGCTCAATGGGGGACGCCAATAATGGATTTAATGGCGACATTCCAATCGGCGAAGGCCAGCCGGTTCTTCAGCAGGAGATGGGAAAGGATGTCGGAGGGCATAGATGTGCTGTTGTATCAGTGGCTGTCCGAAGGTCTTCTATATGTTTTTCCTCCATGGGCATTAGTAGGCTGGGTGGTGCAAAAGATCAGAGCTCACCCGGGAAGAGTACTTCTGGTGGCGCCCGACTGGCCGAGACGCCCGTGGTATGCAGACCTTGTGCGTCTTCTAGATGGTGAACCCTGATGGCTCCCAGCGAGGGCAGATCTGTTGCTTCAGGGGCCTCTTTTCATGCCCCAAGTGGATCAGTTCTTGCTTATGGTATGGCCATTGAAAGGGCTAAGCTAAGGAAAAAAGGCTATTTGTCGGCGGTCATGGTGACGTTGCTTAGGGCACGGAAACAGTCCACATCATTGTCGTATGTGCGTGTCTGGCGGATATTTGAGGACTGGTGTTCGCGACATCAGGTTCGGGCGTCCTCAGTTTCTATTCCCTCGATATTGGAGTTTCTAGAGGACAGCTTTGATAAAGGTCTTGCAGCCAGTTCCTTGCGTGTTCAATTGGCTGCCCTTTCTTGTTATCGCGGCAGAGTCAACGGGGTGCTGCTAGGGTCTCACCCCGATGTGGGTCGTTTTCTGAAGGCGGTCTCTAGGTTGCGGCCGGCACGTAGGGTGTGGATTCCGCCGTGGGATCTCAATTTAGTCTTGGTGGCATTATCCAAACCTCCCTTTGAGCCATTACGTCAGGCTTCGGTGAAAGATCTGACATTAAAAGCGATGTTCCTGGTGGCGATTTGTTCAGCTAGGCGAATTTCGGAGTTACAAGCGTTATCGTGTAGAGAACCATTCTTATCCTTTTCCAGAGAGAAGGTGGTATTACATCCGGTTCCGTCCTTCTTGCCTAAGGTGGTGTCTCCCTTTCATCTAAATCAGGCGGTTTGTTTGTCCGTCCTGGGTTCTCTAGAAGGCAGTGAGTCGGATCGCAGTCTGCGTCAGCTGGATTTGAAGAGAGTATTGCGTCAGTATTTGAAGGTGACGGAGAGTTTTTGCAAGTCTGATCGGTTGTTTGTGTTGTTCGGAGGAGTGCGCAAAGGGGAGGCGGCAGCTAAGGCCTCCATTGCTTGGTGGATTCGGGAGGCGATTGCCTCTGCTTATCTGCTTCAAGGTGGGTGTGCCCGCGGGTTTGTGGGCGCATTCTACCAGAGCGCAGGCGTGTTCCTGGGCGGAGCACAGTTTGGTGTCGCCAGCGGAGATTTTTAGGGCGGCGACTTGGTTGTCTCTGCATACATTCAGTAAACATTGCCGTTTGGACGTCGCAGCAGCTACTGATGCCCGTTTCGGGTCGGTGGTGTTGGCTGCCGGCTGGAAGGGTCCCTCCCAATGATTACTGCTCTGGTACATCACAGAGGTAGAGGACTGAACTGGAGGAACGATAAGGAAATGATAATTACACTTATCTGGTAATTGTAGTTCCTTGAGTGACGACAGTTCAGTCCTCCATCCCACCCAGAGTTGTTTCAGGAGGGGTCCAGGAGTAGTAGCAAGAAGAGGAGTGGTACAGGTAGGTCTGGATTTATTCAATTGGGTTTATTGTTCATTCTCTCTGTGGCAGGGAAGGGAGTAAGAAGGCCTTGCCGGAGGGGTTCGAAGGTTCAATGATTAGTTTAGACTACGTGCCGTAATTAGTTTTAGTTACTTATTTGTTGCTCCTTTGAGTATGCTTTGTTAATAGTTCACACTGGGATTGAGGAGAGAGTACAGCAGGCTATATCCAGTGATGTCATGATTCTGACATACCAGTCTCCAAGCTGCAGGAGGAGATTGACAACCCAGGGGTAGAGGACTGAACTGTCATCACTCAAGGAACTACAATTACCAGGTAAGTGTAATTATCATTTGGTCCACTTGATCTTTATTATATAAAAACTGTATATTCTTTTCACCTTTTCTTGATCTTCTCAGGGTAATGGGGAAGATCCATCCTTGGCCTTGAAAACACAGGATTCTGTGAGAACTAGGGCAGAATCTGACAGGCAGGCAAACCACATGAGCAATAGTTGTCAGGAGCAACGTAAACAGACCCAGCCATGAGGTCTGCAACCCCGCCCAACTAGCAAGCAATCCTTAGCTCCTGAAGCAAATAGTTTTCACCTGAATGGGGGAAGTGCTAATCAGCACTATAAGAAACACTCAGTAGAGGTAGAAAGGGGAGAAGGAAGAAACAGGAAGGAACTCAGAGAGAGATCCAGCGACAGACCCAGAGAGAGAGCGAGAAACAGCTGTGAGAGTCAGTTTTCTGTGACGCAGTTTGGAGCTCAGAGGCAACATGCTTTGCAGAGTGAATGGAAGCCTGAGAGAGTGGAACCATATGTATCTGAGAATTGTGACCCTGGAAGTGATTCTGAACCCGACTTAAGGAAACTTACTGGCAGCAGAAATACCTTGAGAGTTAATGCTCAGAAGCCTCGTGGGAAAAGTCCAAGGCTGGTGCCGTGCTGGGAAGGCCACCAGAAGGATTTAACAGGAGAGCTAGCGTGGGAGCATTTACAAGCCCCTGAGAGGGAGAGGTATTGTGTAGAAGATATCTGCATGTCAGAAGAAGAAGAGTTTGAAAAGCCTAAACCTCAGAGAAAGCTTCCAAGGGCAAAACCCTTTGCTAACAGGGTAGAGCAGTTCCATTATCCTCAGCCGAAACCTGAAGGTAGGACAAGCAAATACTTTAAAGGGAAAAGTTCTTATAAAAAGTTATATGCTGAAAATCCTGGAAGGTGGGTCTCTCCTCTCTCACACTCTGATATATATGGTAACAGTAATTCTTACCTTAGAGAGGGCTGGCTGGATAAGCCCCGTGAAGATACATTAGAAGGAGGTTTACAAACGTTGTGCAATAAAGAAAACGTTTGTCCAGCTGAAAGTCAGCAGGAGCCTATGATAATTGATTCTGCTAGTGAAGATTCATTTGGTGATCCAATGGATTGTACGCTAACCATTTCAGACAAGATTACTTCTTTGTGTTAAGCCAGCGTTTGAGCATTGCTTAAGGCTAGCTGTAAAGATCACAAGATTTGCTGTTCATTTGCAAAGGAACTGTATGCTGAGAATATTGTTTCCTATGGATATAATTTGAGTAAGAAGCAAGAAGAAGCTGTCTTTCATTTTCCTTTATCACATGCCAGAGTGTATGGCTTTATTGTCCTAAGTTTGTTGTGTTGTATATTTAAAAATCCAACCCTGGGAGGGGAAATAAAATCCTATCTTGTACCTGACCCATTCGTGTCCACAACTACTCCTTCATCGAAAGGGTCATCAGGCGGACAGACCCACTCCCCCTAGGCGGCGGACTAGCTACTGCCTGACATAATTGGCGTTGTGATAGGCGATGGCCTAGTATGCAGCTGAGGCCTGTCAGCTAGGCCTGAAGCCCTCTCCCCTACTTTAGAATAGTATTGCTGACTTTGGAATTTACAGAAATGCCTGTAGCTGTTAGTAAAAAAACCGCTCTACTCTGCTTTTGATAAGAGAATAAAACTTTCCCACTGTTTACTGTTTTGATAAGCACAGATGTCTTTTCAGTGGTATGCTTCTCTGCTAGATGTGCTGCGACCTTGCAAGTAGAATGAGAAAGCAGGAAAATGTTAGAATATTATGTCTAGTGCTTTGAGCCTGACTAGAGAGATGTGCGCAGGGAGGGAGAACAGGGGGTAAGCCCAGTCACAGATGGCTATTGGATGGAAGTAGCTGGGCCACCAAGACCAATGAGGAGTTATGCCTGTATTAGATTTGGGATGAAAGGTATATAAACTGTCATTTTTCTGAGTTCTGAGCTCAGCCATTTTGTATGTAATCACTGTCTGAGTCTGTGCACATTAAACTGGCTTGAATTCTAATCAATAGACTCCGGGTTTTTATTGCTTGCGGACACTTCGCTATTACATATTCTTGGTTCCCTGACTGGGAAGGCGTAATATGCGAATAGTGCGCAAGAAATATTACCCCGTATTACCGCCTCCAGGTTTGGTCCGGCTGGGACCACAGCCGACCGACGTGGGGAGGATCCCAGGCGCCGACCGGTCCCTTGCATCGGAGGGTTCCGCCCTGCCTCGGCGGCCTGCTGGGTCCAGCTGGCCAACACCTCTAACCCAGGGGAGTCCAGGATTCAACCCAAGGTGGAACTGGTTGCGCAGCACATTAGCTACCAGATCCGGTGAGTATTGATTTTTTTGGTTCTTAGTCAGATAGCTTTGGGAAAGTCTCGAGACGAAGTTGGTACAGTAACAGGTAAAGGAAGTCTGATCAACTTCCAGGGCGGCACTAGTACCCTTGCATGAGTATGCGCGAGGCGAAGCTGCTGACCCTTTTGGTTTTGTAATTTTGGTTTAGTCAGTTAGCCCGGGAGTTTTGGAATTTGTGAAATGCTAGCATGTTTGGTTGTGTGAAGTGTGCTTGAGAGGCCTTGCAATACAGGCCAAGCGAGAGCGGACTCCTAAGTAGCGCAGTTTCTGGCAGGGCGACCTAGTCCAGATCGCGAACAGGAGGAAGCAACTGTTGTTTGTCCCCCTCATTGTTTTGTGGGCTACGCGGACCCCTTACCCGAAGCCATCCTACCTACCCTTTCTGTTTGCTGTCTTGTACGTTATACGTTATAATGGGAGGGGCAGAGTCCGTACAAACTCCGCTGAACTGTATGATCACGAATTTTAAGAAACATTTTAGTAGTGATTATGGGATAAAATTGACAGTGACCCGCTTAGAAATATTGTGTAGTAGGGTGTGGCCGGTGCTGGACGCCGGGTGGCCACCAGAAGGTACTTTTGATATCCGAATTGTGTCCCGTGTGCACAAGGTAGTGCGCAGCTATAGTCCCGAACAGTTTCCCTACATAGATTCCTGGTTAGGTATCTGTGAGAAGCAGCCCTCCTGGATGAAGCGTTGCTGTGAGGGACAGAGTAAAATTATGTTAGCAACTGCCACGAGAGTCCCTGCCAAGAAAGAGAAGCCCCCTATTTATGTGGCCCAAGAGTCTCCAGAGATCCCAAAGTATCCACCCGCCTTTCTGTATACTCCAGTCCCGTCAGTACCACCCCAAGTACCCCCATTAGTACCCCGAGTAGAGCCGGAGGTAGCGAGCGTACCTCCAGCCGAGGTACCTCCACCGGAGCAAGTGAGCGTACCTCCAGCCGAGGTGCCTCCACCCGAGCAACCACCTCAAAAACTTGAAGAGCAGACCCCTCCCCGCAGAAGTCGGAGCCCTAGTCCTGAGCAGCGCTCTGATGAGGAACAGTCATCCCCCGAAGAATCTGCTAGTGGAGGGTCAGATGCCAGTCCAGGGCCATCCACTAGTTCAGACACCGGTAGTAGAGCCACCCCCAGGTCCGCTAATCTGCGTTACGTCCTTAGAAGCAGAAAAGTGGGCCTGAAAGAAGTTCGCCAACTGCCACTGCGGCAGGTCCCAGGATTACCCATTCAAAATGAAGAGGGTCAGGTTGTGCCCGGACCTACCAGTCTAGTCTATGTGCCTTTCTCCACAACAGATTTATTGAATTGGAAAACGCATTATGCCTCCTATACTGATAAGCCCCAAGATTTGACAGAGTTAATGAATAGTATTATGCAAACCCATCAGCCCACCTGGTCTGACTGTCGCCAGCTTTTGGCTACCCTCTTTACTACTGAAGAGCGGGTACGGATAGTGCGAGCAGCCACTAAATGGTTGGAAGAGAACCCTGAAGTTGGAAGAAACCTAAATCTAGATCCCCGACAGGCAGCAGCCGCAGATTTCCTCAATGAAGATCCCAGATGGGACCCGAATAGTGATGTAGGAGAAAAAGCCCTCACCCGGTTTCGCCAGGCTCTACTGCAGGGCCTAAAGAGGGGGGGCCAGAAAGCTATGAATATTGGGAAAGTAGCCGAAGTTCTTCAGCGTCCAGATGAGAGTCCGGCTGCTTTCTATGAGCGATTAACTGAAGCTTATAGACTTTACACCCCATATGACCCAGCAGCCGAGGAGAATTTACGCATGGTGAATAGCGCTTTCGTGAGTCAGTCCCAGGGAGACATAAAACGAAAACTGCAGAAATTAGAAGGATTTGCGGGCATGAACTCAGCACAACTAATGGAAGTCGCACAAAAGGTATATGTGAATCGTGATGAAGAATGCAAAAGGGAAAGTGAATGAAGGATGAGGAGAAAAGTGGATTTGCTCGCTGCAGCACTAATGGAAGGACGCGGAGGAGGATATCCTAATAGAAGAGCCAGAGGACGGGGAAGGGGCCGAGGGAGCTCTCGGCCCCCCTTAGGTGCAAATCAGTGCGCTTATTGTAAAGAGGAAGGACATTGGAAGGATACATGCCCAAACATGAACTCCGCCCCCTGGAGGGGACGCGGAAGCGCCAGGAGAGCGGGGGGGGGGGGGGGCGATTCCAGCAGCAAGGGGGGATGCAGCGCACACAGTTTCAACAGTTCCAGCAAAATGAGACTGCCATGCAGGGAGTGGCAGTCACCAAAGCGGATTTCATGGATGATGAGGAATAGGCCAGACCGGGCTCCAAATTCTTCTTAGGTCTTGTAATGACGAAGGCAGTTCAGAGGAAATGGAATGGCAGAAAAGTGAACCCTGTTCCTTTAAAAATGCTAGCATTCAGGGTTTCCCAGGCAACCAAGAACCTCTGAGTCAGAGCACAGCCAGCATCAAGCCCCGCCCACTTCAGCACGTCAGAGCTAGAGTGAATCCTAGCAGCTCCCACGTGTGCTGGGAGAAGGGTGTGGTCCCTAGCAAAGATAAGTTTAAAACTGCTGAGTTTGAACAGTCAATTAGCACAGCAGAGGGGAGCACAGCAGAGGGGAGCACAGCAGAGAGGAACACAGCAGGAAGGAGAGAGAGAAGTACAGCCCTGGGGACGGGTCCAGGAAGCAGCAGAACCAGAACGAGAGGAGCTCAATGGAGTAAGCAAGGAGCTCAAGGAAGCACGAGGAGTGCTGGCCCCAAGAGCAGAGACGAGCTGTGGGATCTGGGAGGAGCAGGTCCAAGGCAAACACAGCCAAGAGGAAAAGTGCTACAAGGGAAACAAGCGTCTCCAGAGAGAAGGCAGCATGGCTGTGAGCAGGAAGGAGGGGAGCAACTAAGAGGCCCAGAATTCAGGCAAGTGATTGTTCCAGAATCCCTGCACAGGAGAAAGTGGAAGGAGTTAGTTCCTACTGGAGGGACCAATTCAGCTAGCCAGCTAACTGGTAGAAGTAGGGAGAATAGCTTGTCTGCATTCCCTGAGCAAAGGCTCTATGAGGAAATAGAGCAGAAAAAAATATTACTAGAAAAGTTAAACGAATTGCTGCAGAAGCAGCATAGTAAGCTCTACAGCCAGGTACCCTCTGAAGAGTGTTGTAATGATTCTGTGGAAGAAATGGAAATAGAAAGCTGCTGTGAAGGTTATGAGAATAGTCCTGAAGAAATACAATGTGCTTATTGTAGGACAAATGAGCTGCAAGTGTGCTGAACCCCAGGCACAGCTGAATGAGTGAATGTTTAAAAATAAGGAAGCTGTTTTGAGTGAAAGATACAGCAAAGAAAGTAGTTGGTAATTTTAATCCAAGCTATTTCTCCTCAATGCCTAAAACTGAAAGAAAACTCAATGGACATTTTGAAGCTGATTGTGTATGGAAGGAAACTGTGAGGAAACAGTCTTCTGTTGAAATTAACTTGCCTGTAAGGAAGTTAGCAGCCTGAGCTTGGTAAGCTAGTTCCGGTGTCCAAGTTAGCCATTTCTGAAGCTGACCAACCTGTGAAAACGTTGTTGTAAACTTTATTCCTTTGTTTTGGAGAAGTATCCAGTTTTTCTGTTCAGCCCTGTTACTTTTGATGCGAGGTGGAAAACCCAAGAACAAATAAATATTCTCTGTTTCGCCTAACCACTTGTGGTCCCACTACTTTGCCTGCCAGGATAAGCAAACTACAGCTCCCAGCAGCCCTAGCTGGTAGCCATCTTGGGGGAACTTATTCTAAGGGCAACCAGGCGACACTTTCCTGCTGCCCGGCTATACACCCGGCCAGGAGGTGGCGACAGTCTCCAGGAGCCTATGGTCAATGCAAAAATTGGAGACCAGCATATGGACTTTATGGTAGACACAGGGGCTGAGCATTCAGTAGTAGCCAAGCCTGTGGCCCCTGTGTCCTCTCGATCTGTTACAATCGTGGGGGCTACAGGAACAAGAACCACGAGACCTTTCCTGCAGAACCGCGCCTGTGAACTAGGGGGGCAGCAAATAACACACCAGTTCTTGTACATGCCTGAATGCCCAGTTCCCCTTTTGGGCCGAGATATGCTTGCAAAGCTTCAAGCACAGATATCCTTTGTTGAAGGGGGAAAAATGGAAATGACTATAAACTCAAAAGCCGCTGGCTTGATGGTGTTAACTGTCCCCCGAGAAGAAGAATGGCGGTTCTATTCACCTGCATCCAAAGCAGCAAGTTCCTGTATACTTACCAGCATTGCAGCCCCACCTGGAGTATGGGCAGAGAATAATCCACCTGGCCTAGCAAAGAATATAGTTCCTGTACTTGTTACCCTTAAGCCTGGAGCAGAACCAGTGCATGTGCGTCAGTATCCCCTCCCACGACCAGCAATTGAAGGTATTCATCGTCACCTGAAGAAATTACTGCAGTATGGACTTCTTAGAGAATGCCAATCACCCTGGAACACCCCCCTTCTCCCAATCAAGAAGCCTGGGACAGGTGACTACCGCCCAGTGCAGGATCTACGTCGAGTAAACAGTGCAGTTGAAACCCTACATCCAGTAGTACCAAATCCTTACACCCTCCTGGGACTGATTCCAGCAGAAGCCACTCATTTCACTGTTTTGGACTTGAAAGATGCTTTCTTCTGTATACACCTGGCAGAGGCCAGTCAGCTGTTGTTTGCATTTGAATGGGAAAACCCTACCTCAGGAAGACGAGGACAACTCACTTGGACGCGATTACCACAAGGATTCAAGAACTCGCCCACTATCTTCAGTGCAGCCCTCAGTCAAGATCTGTCAAGTTACTCTGTAACTCTGGGAAAAAGAATTCTACTCCAATATGTAGATGACTTGCTCATAGCCACCAAAAACGAAACTGATTGTGTGCAAGCTACTAGTGATCTATTGCACCTTTTAAATGAAGCTGGATACAAGGTCTCAAGAGCCAAGGCGCAGCTGTGTCAGACAGAAGTGAAATACTTAGGGTTCCACCTGTCCAAAGGAACCCGGAAATTAGGACTCAAGCGGAAGGAAGCAGTATGCCACATCCCAACCCCCACAACCAGAAAACAGGTGCGAGCTTTCTTGGGAGCGGCAGGCTATTGCCGAATATGGATACCAAACTTTGCGCTCATGGCAAAACCCTTGTACCAAGCCACCCAGGGAGCTGAATGATCCCCCCTGGAATGGGGCCCAGAACAAGATAAAGCATTCAAATCATTGAAAACAGCATTGATGTCATCCACAGCCTTGGGCCTACCGGATGTGCAGAAACCCATTCGTCTATATGTCCATGAGTCAAGCAGAAACGCATTGGGAGTCTTGACCCAGCCTCTTGGGTCCTGGCAGCGACCTGTGGCCTACCTGTAAAAACAATTGGATCCTGTTACCAAAGGTCGGCCACCTTGCCTGAGAGCTGTAGCAGCCACAGCCATATTTCTATATCTCCTTGCTAGGACCTTTGACCACCTCAGTAGCTCGAAGATGTGTGACTTGTGCCAAGAACAATGCCCGGCAAGGACCTGTACCACCCCCAAGAGTTCAGTCAGTGGGAGTTACCCCCATGGGAAATATCCAAATAGACTGCAGAAATGCCACGAGCAAATGGATATCGTTACTTGCTAGTCCTAGTTTGTACCTTTTCTAGATGGGTGGAAGCTTTTCCTACTAGAACTGAGAAGGCCAGAGAAGTCACTAAGGCCTTGCTCCATGAGATCATTCCCCGATTTGGGATACCATTGACTATGGGGTCTGACAATGGGCCCTCTTTTATATCACAAGTAACTCAGCAGCTAGCCCATGCCCTGCAAATACAATGGAAGTTACACACAGCCTATAGGCCCCAGAGTTCAGGGAAAGTAGCGAGAATGAATCGTACCCTGAAGTCTCAGATATCCAAACTTTGTCAGGAAGCCCACCTGAAGTGGCCCCAAGCTCTCCCCATTGCCCTTCTCCGAATACGTTCAGACCCCATCACGCCATTAGGAGTATCCCCATTTGAGATCTTGTATGGGAGGCCCCCACCTATAATACAGGGGATAAGGGGAGATATGAATCAGATTGGATCAGAAATCACTAGGCAAGAATTGTTGGCTCTAAGTTCTGTTTTGCAGAGCCTTCATACCTGGGTGCAGAACCAGTTGCCTATCAATCTAACAGAGCCATTGCATCCTTTCAAGCCTGGAGCCTCGGTGTGGGTAAAGGAGTGGAAGAAGACACCTTTGGCGCCTCATTGGAAGGGACCATACATCGTTTTACTATCCACCCCAACAGCAGTTAAAGTGGCCGAGATCGACTCCTGGATTCACCACAGTCGAGTGAAACCAGCAACAGTTCCTGAGAGTCGCCCCTGGACTTCGATCGCTAATCCTGCAGCACCATTGCGACTCACGCTGCGAAGAAAAGATCCGTCATCATAAAGACTTTGCCACCCTGCTCCTGAAAGAGACGTCCTTCAGTTTTGAATCACTCTATCAGTCCTTATCTATCTACCTCAATCAACCATTATCTACCTCAGTAATCATCAAAGACTATAATCACGATGATTACCAATTGCTGCTATTTCCTTCTTGCGGTAGCCCTAGGACTCTTGAGAACCACTCTTGCCTTGCCCCCTTGTGCAGCCTGTATAACCACCACCGAACCACCCAGACTTTGCTTTATCACTCTTACTACACTTGCACCGGTGTAGTCAGCCGGTGTATCTATAATGGTAAAGAACTGAATGTCTGCACAAAGGAAAAAACTCGTACTTGCTTCAGACCTCGCCAGAATCAATCTTACTATGTCCTGGAACTGAGATGGAATGATGAAGATGGAGCCCTTATCAATGCTACAAGTCAACTCTCTGATCCCAGCCAACCTGCTTACCTGTATTTTGATGCTTGTGACTTGATTAATAGACATAATTATTACAGGTGTGGTTCATGGAAGCAAGCTTACTATTATGATGAGAAGTATATGTGTCCTGAAGGTGCGTACAACTGGGGAATATGCACTGGGATACATTCCCCAACAACATATAGCAAATCATCAGAAGCAGATTATTTCTGTCCGAAATGGGATTGTGTATACTATGCTACCTGGCCTGGTAGCCCTACAGGACAGACCAGAGATGATCGAAAGGCGCTGCTGAACGGTGCAAGAAAAGCGCCTGCAATCCCCTACGACTTCAGATCTTTGACCCCAGCCAGTGGAAGCAAGGATTTCGATTTGGCCTGCGCATAGCAGGAGGTGGAACTGATCCTGGAACCAATATATTCATCCAGCTGAATGTAAAGACTCATGTTTCTTCACCATATCGCATACATCATACCTTCCACGAGGCCATGAAGGCAGAATTTGTTGTTCCCCACACCTCGCAGAATTTGTTCATCGAACTAGCTGGAGCTGTGGCATCCAGCCTCCAGATCTCGGACTGCCTCTTTTGTGGAGGAACCCAAATGGGAGACCAGTGGCCTTGGGAAGCACAAGAACTGAACTATTATGTACCATATAACCAAACTGATGTGCATAATACTACCACTGAATGGGTCCTAGCCCACTCCATAGTGGGTAGACTGTGTTTTGTACAAGCAGGACCACAATTGACTGCATTGGTAGGACAATTAGTCTGTTTGAACCAGAAATATTACAATGCCACAACTGGAAAGACTTCTTGGTGGTCCTGAACCTTCTAATCCTCTGATCATTTTTCCTTATTTGGCCAGGATATGGACAGGTCTGGCTACACACAGCACTTGGCAAGCTCCACCTGGACTATATTGGATTTGTGGCACCCGAGCATATGCTAAACTCCCTGCCAAATGGGGAGGAGCATGTGTACTTGGAACCATTCGACCTTCTTTCTTTCTTTTGCCCCTTTCCCACGGAGAACAATTGGGGTTCCCTGTATATAAAAGTCAACAGAAACGAGAAGCTCTCAGAATTGGCCAGTGGGACAAATGGGATGCAACCTCTGAAGAATGGCCACCAGAGAGAATTGTATCTTACTATGGACCAGCTACCTGGGCGCAAGATGGTTCTTGGGGCTACCGCACCCCTATATATATGTTAGATCGTATTATACGTTTGCAAGCTGTTGTTGAAATTATAACCAATGAAACTAGTAGAGCACTAACCTTGTTAGCTAAACAAGCCACACAGATGCGTACAGCCATTTACCAGAACCGCTTAGCTTTAGATTATCTGCTTGCAGCTGAGGGAGGAGTATGTGGCAAGCTGAATTTAACTAACTGCTGCTTGCAAATAGCTAATGAAGGACAGGTTGTAGAAGACATAGCCAATCACATGCGAAAGCAAACTTATGTCCCAGTCCAAACGTGGCATGGCTTGCAACTAGATGGCTGGTTTGGTTCTTGGTTTTCAGGCCTAGGCGGCCTGAAGACACTTGTCATACTTGTATTCCTGATTGTAACTGTTTGCTTGTGTATCCCATGTTTCCTTCCCTTATGCTTGCGTATGCTGAACTCCATTATTGATAGTATTATTGACCGCAAGGCAGCTGCACAAATATTAGCATCATGGGATTATTACTCTATACCCCGAAGTGATCCTTCTACTATAGTTTAAAGTGCTGCCATATATATGTGTGATTTGATTCGCACCCTTTTTTACTTGCGGGTGTGAATAATCAAAAGGAGAGAATGTGATAGGCGATGGCTTAGTATGCAGCTGAGGCCTGTCAGCTAGGCCTGAAGCCCTCTCCCCTACTTTAAAATAGTATTGCTGACTTTGGAATTTACAGAAATGCCTGTAGCTGTTAGTAAAAAAACCGCTCTACTCTGCTTTTGATAAGAGAATAAAACTTTCCCACTGTTTACTGTTTTGATAAGCACAGATGTCTTTTCAGTGGTATGCTTCTCTGCTAGATGTGCTGTGACCTTGCAAGTAGAATGAGAAAGCAGGAAAATGTTAGAATATTATGTCTAGTGCTTTATGTTTATGTTTATGTTTATGTTTATTAAGATTTGATATACCGCTCAGGCCAAAAGGCATTAGAGCGGTTTACAATACTATGTCATTCAAGGAAAATTGGAAAAGAACGCCATTTATATGATAGGACAGATTAAAGGAGAGAGACAGGCATAAAGGCAAGATAAAGAGATATACACTGAACAGTTACCACAATAAGTAAGCAGTCCAGCCAAAGCTATCGATGTGATTTCCAGCAACAGACGCCACGGACCAACGCCTAAGGGCGCGGGCCCGCAAGGCGCGGGCGCGCCTCTGCAACGGCAGATTTTATGCCGTTCTTCATGGCTGCTGATTGGCAGCTTAAGGAAGAGGAAGGGGGAGCTCCTGCTCTCACCCCCGATGTGATGGCTGTTCCCCTCGCGCCTCTGCAACGGCAGATTTGAGCCTGACTAGAGAGATGTGCGCAGGGGGGGAGAACAGGGGGTAAGCCCAGTCACAGATGGCTATTGGATGGAAGTAGCTGGGCCACCAAGACCAATGAGGAGTTATGCCTGTATTAGATTGGGGAAGAAAGGTATATAAACTGTCATTTTTCTGAGCTCTGAGCTCAGCCATTTTGTATGTAATCACTGTCTGAGTCTGTGCACATTAAACTGGCTTGAATTCTAGTCAATAGACTCCGGGTTTTTATTGGTTGCGGACACTTCGCTATTACAGCGTAGTTGGTAGGATTTTTAAAAACAAACAAAACACACTACAAGGACATTGTTAAAGGATATAACTTGCTGGAAAAGAAAAGAAAAAAAAAAAAAAGAGTTTGGCTATCCTGAACAGAGGAAACCCCCCCCCCCCCTCCCAAAAAACCCGGACCGGATTTCCAACAATCCTGATCTGGAAGGAGTCAAAGCAAAACCTTTCTCAACGCAAGATCCTATACCATGCTCAGGTAATAGTAGGACCCCTGATTAGGACGCCAAGGGGCTTCCAATATATGTTGGTAATTATAGATCAGGCAACTCGATTTTCATGGGCCATCCCATTGCGTAACATCTCGGCAAAGACAATATCCCTTGAGCTTATAAAGTTGTTTTGTGAAATTGGATTTCCCCAGGAAATTCTGACGGATCAGGGGAGTAATTTCACATCAAAACACTTAGCTATGGTATGGGATGCTTTTGGGGTACGGCATATCCGGACCTCCGCTTATCACCCTCAGTCCAACGGACTGGTGGAGAGGATGAACCAGTCGATTAAGCAGATGTTGCGGCGTGGCCTAGAGGGAAAGCTGGCTGAATGAGATAATTTACTCCCATTTGTCCTATATGCGTGCCGAGAGCGCAGGCAAGCATCTTTAGGGGCATCGCCCTATGAACTTTTATTTGGTCGGGCTCCGAGGGGGATTTTAGATATCCTACGGGAGCAATGGGTCGAACCAGAAGCAGAAGAGATAGGGGTACCCCAGTTTCTCAGGGATCTTAGGAGCCGCCTAGAGAGAACCTCCCGAGTGTCCATAGAAAATTTGCAGGCTAGTCAGCGCCGGCAAAAGCATTACTATGACCGGGGGACCAAAACACGGCAGTTAGCGGTAGGAGACAAGGAGACCTAGTGGCAGATGCCGGGCCAAAATTTGAATCTAGGTGGAAAGGACCCTGTACAGTTGTGGAAAACGTAGGTCCCGTCTCCTATAGGGTGGAGAACGAGAAGGGGCGTCGACAAGTGTACCACCTTAACTTATTAAAACGTTGGCAAGACAGATCAGCAACAGCGAGGCTGGTCAAGGTAGAGGAATGTTTGGTCAATCAGCTTAAGATTATGTGCTGTCGGTCTAATGAGTCAGCAGCCCGTAATATCTTAAGGGGGGGATATGTAATGGGGAAGATACATCCTTGGCCTTGAAAACACAGGATTCTGTGAGAACTAGGGCAGAATCTGACAGGCAGGCAAACCACATGAGCAATAGTTGTCAGGAGCAACGTAAACAGACCCAGCCACGAGGTCTGCAACCCCGCCCAACTAGCAAGCAATCCTTAGCTCCTGAAGCAAATAGTTTTCACCTGAATGGGGGAAGTGCTAATTAGCACTATAAGAAACACTCAGTAGAGGTAGAAAGGGGAGAAGGAAGAAACAGGAAGGAACTCAGAGAGAGATCCAGCGACAGACCCAGAGAGAGAGCGAGAAACAGCTGTGAGTCAGTTTGCTGTGACGCAGTTTGGAGCTCAGAGGCAACATGCTTTGCAGAGTGAATGGAAGCCTGAGAGAGTGGAACCATATGTATCTGAGAATTGTGACCCTGGAAGTGATTCTGAACCCGACTTAAGGAAACTTACTGGCAGCAGAAATACCTTGAGAGTTAATGCTCAGAAGCCTCGTGGGAAAAGTCCAAGGCTGGTGCCGTGCTGGGAAGGCCACCAGAAGGATTTAACAGGAGAGCTAGCGTGGGAGCATTTACAAGCCCCTGAGAGGGAGAGATATTGTGTAGAAGATATCTGCATGTCAGAAGAAGAAGAGTTTGAAAAGCCTAAACCTCAGAAAAAGCTTCCAAGGGCAAAACCCTTTGCTAACAGGGTAGAGCAGATCCATTATCCTCAGCCGAAACCTGAAGGTAGGACAAGCAAATACTTTAAAGGGAAAAGTTCTTATAAAAAGTTATATGCTGAAAATCCTGGAAGGTGGGTCTCTCCTCTCTCACACTCTGATATATATGGTAACAGTAATTCTTACCTTAGAGAGGGCTGGCTGGATAAGCCCCGTGAAGATACATTAGAAGGAGAATTACAAACGTTGTGCAATAAAGAAAACTTTTGTCCAGCTGAAAGTCAGCAGGAGCCTATGATTGATTCTGCTAGTGAAGATTCATTTGGTGATCCAATGGATTATACGCTAACCATTTCAGACAAGATTACTTTTTTGTGTTAAGCCAGCGTTTGAGCATTGCTTAAGGCTAGCTGTAAAGATCACAAGATTTGCTGTTCATTTGCAAAGGAACTGTATGCTGAGAATATTGTTTCCTATGGATATAATTTGAGTAAGAAGCAAGAAGGAGCTGTCTTTCATTTTCCTTTATCACATGCCAGAGTGTATGGCTTTATTGTCCTAAGTTTGTTGTGTTGTATATTTGAAAATCCAACCCCGGGAGGGGAAATAAAATCATATCTTGTACCTGACCCATTCGTGTCCACAACTACTCCTTCATCGAAAGGGTCATCAGGTGGACAGACCCACTCCCCCTAGGCAGCGGACTGGCCACTGCCTGACATCAGCATCATTCAACATAGTTCCTTGAGCATCTTGTAACATTCCAATTTGAGGCTAGAATTTTTTCTTTAACTCTCGTAGCTTTAGGAAAGCTGATCTTATTCTTCCTCTGTTAGTTTCTGCTTCTATTTCGTTGCATGTGTCATTTTATTATTTTATTTTATTTATTAACAATTCTTATATACCGCACTATTAGACATCAGCGCGGTTTACATTGAACAGAAAACATCCGACAGTTTACATATGTCTGGTCAGTTACATTTAACAGGAAGTATAACTTGGCGAAAATAGGGGAAACTAAATACAATGGAGGGTTATCTGATAAGGGATATCATGGTTAACTATATACAAAGGTGGTACAATAGTACTTGGAACTGCTTGTTATTTCATTGAGAAGTTGGCCTGTTATGAGGGTCTGTTTGTTTGACCACTCAAGCTATTCGCCTGGGGGTTATGTTCGGAGCTGTCATTGAGATATTTAAGGAAGAGGAAATGTTTTAGTGCCTTTCTGAACTGACTCAAGTTGGGTACTGCTCTGATTTGTGCTGGTAAGTTGTTCCATAAAGTCGGGGCGCAGAGTCGGAAGGCTCTGTTGGCTGTTGATCTAGTGCATCTTGTGGTGTCATTTGGGATAACTAGTGTGTTTAATTCTGCTGTTCTTCGTGGCCTGTTTGGTGCAAGTGGTTGTATGAGGTTGGAGAGAGAGGAAGAGGTGAGCCCCTTAGCCGCTTTGAATGTTAGCAGTAAGGTCTTGAAACTGATCCTTGCTTGAATGGGGAGCCAGTGTAGCTGTTTTAGAAGGGGTGTTAGGTGATCTCTCCTGGATGCCCCGAGGAGTACCCTCGCTGCACTATTCATGGCTAATTGCAGGGGGTTCAGGGTGGACCGGGGGAGTCTTTGTAGTATGGAGTTTGAGAAGTCGAAATGGGGGAGTATAAGGGCTTGATAAATGGTACGGAAATCATCCGGTTCAAGTAGCATGCGTAGGTGTCTGAGGGATCTGATTTTAAAGTAGATTGCCTTGACTGTGTTGGCTATGTGGTTCTTCATGTCAAGGTTTTGGTCCAGCGTTACTCCCAGGTAGCGTATCGCCGGTTTAACTTGGAGTTGGGCATCCTTTATGTTAATACAACTAGGAGGGGTGAAGTTGGTGTTCCTCGAGACGAACAGGACTTCTGTCTTTTTGTGTTGTATTCTCAGGTTTTGTGATAGGAGCCACTCTGATATGGTGTCAAAGCAGTTAGTCAGCGGGGTAAGGTCTAGGCAATCCAATGATATTGGCATATATAGTAGCACGTCGTCTGCATATATCATGTAACTGACATTAAAGGATTTGATGATGTCGCAGATGGGTTGAATGTATATATTAAACATCAATGCAGATAAAGAGGATCCTTGAGGTACACCTTGACTTTGTTGGAAAGGTTCAGATGTATCCCCGTCGACTCTGACATGCTGCCATCTATCGGACAGGTAAGATTTGCACCATTCGAGTGCTGTTCCACAGATGCCTTTTTCCCTTAGCCGGCAGATGAGAATTTCGTGGCATACCGAGTCAAAAGCCGCTGCTATGTCTAGAAAGACAAGAGCGAAACCCTGGCGTATGTTATCCACACCTGAGATTATGTTGTTGAGGAGAGTTGTGAGTAGCGTTTCTACTCCATGTGACTCTCTGAAACCATGTTGAGCCGGATCCAGTGGAGCTGAGGTGTCTATATGATCCTGTAATTGCCTGTGCACTATTTTCTCGATGATTTTTGCTAGCATAGGTATGCTAGATATGGGCCTATAGGATTCAACCTTTTGAGGATCCAGTTTGGTGTTCTTTAACAGCGGTCTTACAGAGGTCTGCTTGAGCGTGGTTGGGAAAGAGCCAGTGGTGAAGGAATGGTTTAAGATTTTTGTTATAATTGGAGATATGTCACATCGCAGGTCCTTTATCCAGTGTGCAGGGCAAGGGTCTGTGTGTGCAGTGGTTGTATTTAGAGCTAGAATGGTATCTTCGATAGTTCTCTTCGAGGGAGTGAAGAAGGATGTTAGTGATACTGGGTAGTCTTGTTCATCAAGAGGGTCTGGTATTAATATTTTATTAGTCTTGCACATTTTAGATTGCATGTAAATTGCATAGTCTTGTGGGTGGATCATGCTGTGGTGCTCCGGGGTTGGTTCTTTGGCAAGCGTTTTAACTAAGTTAAACAGGTCATGAGGTTTATTCAATGACCGTTTCAGGGTGTCTGTGTGGTGTTGTCTGATTTTATCTGTGATGGCTTTACGATGCCCCGCCAGGTGTTGGAAGTAAGCTGATTGGTCACTGCTGGTGCGTGACTTTCTCCATCGTTTTTCTAGCCTTCTTAAAATGGTTAGTGAGTCTTTTAATTCGGCTGTGAACCATGGGGCTGTAGATCTCTTCTTTGGGTTCTTGTTCGTTGGAGGGCGGACAGCGATTGAGCTGAGTTTTCTGTTCCAGGAAGAGATCAACTCTTCTAGGCTTAGTGAGGTGTCATCAAAGAGTGTGTCCATTTCAGTGAGGATGCGTTCTCTGTTGAATGGGTGGAAACTTCTGGTCGCTGAGTTAGCGGGCCTGCTTTTATCCGTTTTTGTCTTGTGCGAACAGTTAGTGGTGGGCATCTGAAAGGTGATGAGTTTGTGGTCGGTCCAAGGGACTGCAGTTATTGATAGCACGATGCTTTGTGGTTGATCCAAAATTAGTCGCGGTGCGAATATGAGGTCGAGGATATTGCCTTTCTCATGAGTAGGTTCTTGCACCATTTGCGTGTATCCTAGGCTATCTAGGGCGTCTAGGAATGCTGTTGCTTGAGTGTCCTGTACTGATGGTAGGTTGATATCTCCTACGATCCAATTAGGTTTATTTGGACCCTGGGTGAAGGATGCCAGATTTATTATGGTCGCTAGGTCGTCTGGGTCTCCGGACGGTGATCTATAGACTAGGTTTATGGAGCATATGTTATTTGAAATTGATACTGTTTCTAGATGGTTGTTACTGTTGGATTCGTCCATCTGAAACTGTAGGTCGGCTTTGGTGATGATAATTACTCCTCCGCCTTTTTTGTTTTGTCTGTGTCCAGTGAAGGCTGTAAAGTTAGGTGGGAGAAGCTGGTTGAGGATGATATTGTCTTCCGCTGAGAGCCATGTTTCAGTGACCATGAGAATGTCTAGCTTGTGGGCTATTATTATGTCCGTGATCACTGGCCACTTGTTTCGAAGTGAGCGGGCATTTATAAGTGCACACTTCATGGTACTAGGGTAGACATTTTTGGTTTGTCTGGTTTTCGTGTTGTGTTGTAGTGGGACATGTAGTAGGAGGTTGCGGTGCGGGAGGTTAGCCCCACGTGGGCTGTAATAGGGGTCTCCTGACCATCTTCTCTCACTAGATAGTACAATAGGAATGTGGTTTTGTGAGGTGGTGAGGGCCAGTATATTGGATGGTAGTGTTATAATAAGTAGGAGAAGGCACGTTAACCTGATGATTGTGTCTTCCATTTTAACCCTGTGAGGTAGGAGGTTTTTCAGGAGGCGAATCGAGGGAATTTTGGCGCTCTAGAGCTGCTTGGCTCTTAGCTAGTATATTGTGCAACTGGAAAACAGGCTCAGTGAGTCATACAATAACCTTTCTGGCACCATTAATCTTTAGGCATGAATTAAATGTATATGCATACACAGAGTAAAGCTTAACAGGAAAAGAAAAGCAGATAAGACTACTCTGGCTAGTCTAACCTGGTACAACTGTCAGTATTAAATTACTTTACATGCCTTTAGATTCCTTTGAATTACATAGTAGCTCAGAGATGGAAACTTTCGTGACCCATTTTGATTTTGTGGGTTCACTGTTCTGCACTGGGAGTGCTATCATTAAATGTGATATTGTCTGGCAAATTATTGGCTGAACTAGTCTAGTACACATACATGGTATTGCAATGAATAGCTAATATTTGGCTGTATGCACGCTACGATCTAGAGAAGGGGCTAGGAATGAAATATTGCACTCTGTAGGGGTACCTGAATTTAGGTTACCGGTGGTATCAGCGTTAGAAAGTACTGGACGGTGACTTCAACTTCTTGGTCTCGCCTTTACGGTCCACGCCTAAGGGCCACGCCAAAGGGCCCTCTGGCGAGGCCCTCAGGCGCGGGCCCGCCAGGCGCGGGTGCGCCCGATGGCGCTACTGTTTAAATGTCCCGGCACGGGTCCCGATTGGACCGCCGTGCAAAGATGGCTGTTCCCGCCTCCGGCAGTGATGATGGCTCGATCCCCGGGTAGGGAGAGCAGCAGGAGCTGGCCGGAGAGCGTCTCTCTTCACGCGCCCGATGGCGCTACTGTTTAAATGTCCCGGCACGGGTCCCGATTGGACCGCCGTGCAAAGATGGCTGTTCCCGCCTCCGGCAGTGATGATGGCTCGATCCCCGGGTAGGGAGAGCAGCAGGAGCTGGCCGGAGAGCGTCTCTCTTCACGCGCCCGATGGCGCTACTGTTTAAATGTCCCGGCACGGGTCCCGATTGGACCGCCGTGCAAAGATGGCTGTTCCCGCCTCCGGCAGTGATGATGGCTCGATCCCCGGGTAGGGAGAGCAGCCATCATCACTGCCATTATAGTACTTTTCCTTGTCTTGACTTGCTGCATGTTGGAAATCTCTGTTGAGTTCTGCGATTGCCTCTATTTCTTCCCTGGCTTTAGCTTCTCTGCATTCCTGGGCAATTTTCAGAGTTTCTTCCATCATCCATTTTGGCTGTTTTGCTTTTTCACCTTTTGTAGTGACTTCTTGCTTTCTTCCAACACAACCTTCTTGATGTCATTTTATTTATTTATTTATTACATTCTCTTATATACTGTGCTATTCTGCATCAGTGCGGTTTACATCGAACGAACTGAAATTACATTGAACAGGGCATTATAACTTGGAGATAACTATTTTACAGGGAACATGGGCTATGGAGGGTTAAGTGGCTTGCCCAAGACCACAAGGAGCACCTGTGGGACTAGAAACCCCAGTCCTTCCGGCCAAGGTTGCTGTCCTCTAGTGGGATTTGAACCCCCAACCTTCCGGCCTGAAGTACCTTGCCCCAACCACTAGGCCACTCCTCCACTCCACTCCACTCCACTCCACACTCTTCTGGAGCTCTGTCATTTGTATCTAATGCAGCAAATCAATTTTGCAGGCAGTCTTTAAATTCCAGTGGTATATTCTCAAGGTCATATTTTGCTACATTCATGAGTGGCTTGCCCTTTTTCAACTTTAGCTTGAGTTTGCATACTAGTAGTTAGTGATCTGTACCACTGTCAGCACCAGGTTTTGTCTTTGTTGATGTTATAGAGCTTTTCCGTTATTGACTTCCACAGATGTAGTCAATTTGATTTTTGTACAATCCATTGGGTGAAGTCGATGTGTACAGTCTGTCACCCTCACGGTGGCCAGCCCAACGCCTAGGGTGCTGAGTCTTGGTCTGCCTGTGGTGTTCCTGCCTCAGAGAGCGTGGGCTTGCTTGAACTCTGCGAGGCCTTCTGGGAATGTAAGTCCTTTTACCCTTTGAGCACAGATGAGTTGCAGTCGAGTGGTTTCAGGCAATGACAAGAATTTATTTTCCCCTTCCTGGCGGATTAAATGCAAGTGAATAACTCAGGACAAAACATGCCATACAATTGGCTTGAGGAAATTATACATGAACTCAGGTAAGTTAGCCTTGTCAGCTTCAAGCTTTTAAACGTGCAGTGTTTGATACAAAACAAATCACAACCGCTTCAATTAGCAAATAAAATGTTCCCTTTTCTTCTGCTGCTTTTACCGTCTCTCACAGACACTGTTCAGCATAGGGAATTCACATGGTCAGCCAAAGATAATGTACAGTCCATCCGATCATCCACTATTTCATTATGGTCAGAGTCTATCTGCATTTCCTCAGCATCAGGAATAGCAGGGTGTGTCCGTAAGCTGCTATCCTGATCTTTGAAACAAACGGTTTCTCTGACCTCACGTGGTTTCTCTCTGTAACACTCTCCTGAGCAGGGTTGTAAACAACCATATATGCTGTAGTTTTTATCCAGGGAGTTTGCTACTTTCTGGTAACTATAGGGAACTGCTTTATAGCTAGGTTCAACTTGTATGAATTATTAAGCCTACCTTTTGGCTTTGAAAGGGAAGGAACTCTCCACTCTGCAGGGTTAGACTGGTTCTCAAACACAGCTGGTGTTTGCTTGCCTCTCAGCCTATTAACTTTCCCCTCAGACGTACCGGTATTCTCCAACCAGACTGTCTCTCTCCTTGGAGCGTGTGAGCTTTGCCAAGCCTGCCTCTCAGGAAGGTTCTTCTCTCGCCTTTACCAGACAACCCCAGTCCTGGGTTGCTTCCTTCTGGCCTCAAGAATATGGCTCCCTTGGTTCTCACTCCTCCTTGACTCCTTCTAGTCAGCGTGCTCCTTTGCTGGCTTCCTTTCTGGCTCTCTTCCCAGTTCTGCTTCTTGCTCTGACCCTGGCTTTCGTTCTGCTTGGTCCAAGCTAATGACCACTTTTTATCATTGTAACTCTCAGGGCTTAGCTGTGCCCTGCCCTGAAACAGGTGAAGCTCATTACCTCCTGAGCTAGGGAATACGTCACTGCAGGGGCGTGTCTTTCTAGCTCTTGACTCTCTTTGTTTACTTCTTCTTTGAAAACACTGATCCATGTGCTCAGATTGCCTGTCAGTTTCTGAAAGCAAATCCTCATCTTGCCCTATCTTTATAGGCTCAGAAAGGACTTCTTCATGACAAGTCGCTGCTTGTGTTGCTGAAGAAGGTGTTTGAGATGAATAGATCATTGGTCTTGCAGAATTCTATCAGTCTTTCTCCAGCTTTATTTCTGTTGCCAAGTACATATTTTCCAATCATTTTGCCTTCTTTGTTGCCAACGTTTGCATTCCAGTCACCCTTGACTATCAGGATATCCTGTTTGCATGTTCTGTCAATTTCAGCTTGTACTTGTTCATAGAACTCATCAATTTCATCCTCTTCTGCAGCTGTTGTTGGGGCATATTATAGTTGTGTTGATAGGCATTCCTCATAAATGAATAGAGATTAAGCGTTCACTGACTACATTGTATTTCATTACAGTTCTTGCAAGTTTCTTCTTAATTATAAATGCAATACCATTTCTTCTTTGTCTTTCTTTTCCAGCATAGTAAACCATGTGATCATTTGATGCAAGTGCCCAATACCAGTCCATTTCAGTTTGCTGACACCTAACATATCAGGTTGTAGACATTCCATTTCATTTTGACCACCTCCAACTTCCCTTGGTTCATGCTTCGTACTTTACATGTCCTATTATGTAAAACATCTTTGCAGCTTCTGACTCTCATTTCATGTGCAGCTACATTAGCAGTCAGAGGGCTTTGATCCAACCATATCATAAATGCTGACTTTACTCTGAAAAGTCTTCAGCTCCTCCCCAGTAGCCAGTTGAGTGTCTTCCAACCTGGGGTCTCATCTTCCAGCACTATAGTGCAATTTGTTTTGTTGTGACTATCCATTGGGTTTTCATGGCAAGATATGGAAGTAGACTGCCAGGCCTTTCTTCCGCGCAGTATAAGTTTAGTGTTGTTGCCGTTGTCACAGAAATGTGATCCTCCACCGCCAACACTGTCCCATTCTGCTGCTGCCCAGATGGGTGGTTTGTCTTGGTCTGGAACCTCAGCTGAGACCTGTCCATCTTGGAAGACCCTGCCAGTAGTTAAACTACCGATAACTTAGCCCTGAGCATCACTGATGCACACAAGCCCTCACAGCACAACAAGCTGCAAACCAAGTGAGGGCTTTAGAAACTAGGCCCCAAAAAATAAGCTATAATATACCTTTTTTTTGGGGGGGGGGGGGGAGAAGGGCAACTGTGACCTAGGAATAGGCTCCTGAACTTTTAAGATGGCTCCTAGATTCCAAGAAAATTTGTCAAAGCCTTTTGTAACCTATCAATAAAATCTGTCAATGGCTAAGGATTAGAAAGTGGGCTCTTGCAACACATAAGAACACAAGATATGCCATACTGAGTCAGACTAAGGGTCCATGAAGCCCAGTATCATGTTTCCAACAATGGCCAATCCAGGTCACAAGTACCATTTGGGTTCCCAAAGAGTACACAGATTCCATTCTGCTTATCCCGGAGGTAAGCAGTGGATTTCCCTAGTCCATTTTGGTTTATAGACTTTTTCTCCAGGAACTTATGAACTTTTTCTCCAGGAGCTTCTCCAAACCTCTTTTAAATCCTCTTGCCTTACATGTGGAGGAGTAGCCTGGTGGTTGGAGCACTGGCTTAATAGCCAAAATACCAGGGTTTGATTCCCACTAGCACACCTTGGGCAAGTTATTTACTGTATCCCTCTGTTGCCTCGGAAGAAAGGACTGGTAATCTATTTCCAATCACACACTGCTAAGAAAACCCAGGAGCTGCTGAGTTGCCAGGAGTCAGCACTGGCTCAAAGGCACACATTGCACACTAATAGCTTAACTACATCCTTTAGTAACAAATTCCATAATTTGCTTAGACAAATTTTTAAAAAGGACTCAAGGGATGTTCTGGGAAACAATAGACTAGTGAGCCTTCCATTAGTGCCTAGAAAATGGTAGGAAGCTATAGTTAAAAAGAGAATTAGTGTGCATATAGATTAATATAATTTCATAGAAAAAAGCCTGCATTAGCTCTTTCAGTGGAGAGAGGTGAACAGTGGAGTACCCACGGGGTCTGGACTAGGACCAGTGCTGTTTTACATGAACAAAATGATAAAATCTGAAGATTTCGCAAAATGATTAAAAGTAGTTGAAACACAAACTGCCATGAATTGCGAGAGGACCTTGTGAAATTAGAGAAATGAGCATCTAAATAGCAGATGAAATGTAATGCTGAAAAGTGCAAAGTGATGTGCATAGCAAAAACGATATACTATCAAGTACACAATGCTGAGCTCCATATTAGGAATCAGTCACTGCTCAGCCAATGGATCTTGGCATCATTGTGGACAATACTTTGAAATCCTCAGCTCAGTGACGGCAGTGGCTAATAAAGAGAATAGAATGCTAGGAATTATTTGGAGAGGAATGGAGAGTAAGACTGAGAATATTACAATGCCTCTGTATAGATCCAATTATATGACCACATCTTGAATACTGTGTGCGGCTTTGGTTGTCCCATCTCAAAAAAGATAGAGTGTAACTTGAAAAAACACAGAAAAGGGCAACAAAAATGATAAAGAAGATGGAACAGCTCTCTTATAATGAAAGGCTGAACAGACTAGGGCTCTTCACTTTACTGTGAGGCGATATGACAGAGATTTATGAAATCACAAACAGTGTGGAGAAAGTGGATAATTAACAGTTATTTATTCTTTCAAATAGTACTAGAACTACACCATGAAACTGACTGATAACGCATAAATCAAGAAAGTGTGTTTTCAGTCTATGCACAATTAAATTATGGAATCTGTTGCCAAAGCATGGTCAGGTCCATTAGCATTGTAAGTGTAAAAAAATGTTTGGACTAGTTTCTAGAGGACAACCCATTAACAATTATGAGCTAGGTAGACTTAGGGAGTACTGTACATCTTGGCTACTTCTAAGACACCTGCTGGACTGGTCACTGTCAGAAACAGGATACAAGGCTCAATGAACCATCTGTCTGACAAAGAATGCCACTTGCTGTGTTCTTATGACAGCTGATGACATTTCTGAACCTATCTGCTGACTAAAATGCCCATCAGTTTACTAAGGCAGCTATAGAGCAACATCAGGCCTTCCAAAAACACAGTCAGACCATATGGACCTTACTAGAGGTTTTCTTCCTCTGATTTCGGCCAGTTCAGAAAGGGTCTATGGGTTGTGCTGCATGTGTATTCATGGCTGTTTGCCTTGGCTAAAGGAAAAGCCTTTGGAAGCCAAGGTGTGGTATCCATGGAAGATAGAGGTGCTATGGATGTATCTCAGATACTGGATCATAAGAGTTCTAGCAGTTAGGAACCAAGAGGTAGAAATTAAAAGCTGCCTTCGAAATGGCAGATGTAAGTAGAATGCACTGAAAATTGGTAGCAAATTTCTGACGCATTCTTTTTTATTTGTGCACTAATTTTTTATTTTATTTCTGCTGTAGTAAAGAGATGTGCGGTGTTCAGTAGTTAAAATTTGCATATAATTGGAAGCACCACTACTACTACTACTATACTACTGAACATTTGTATTGTGCTGCAAGATGTACGCAGCGTTGCACAGACACATGTAAAAGACAGTCCCTGCTTATCAGAGCTTACAATCTAGTCAAGACAGTCAACACAATAGCTGTAAACATAGAATACATTTAGGGGGGATAGTACGGAAACACAAAGGAGATAAGGCGAATCAAGATCCAAAAGCGGCAGCGAAGAGGTGAGTTTTCAGCATGGATTTGAAAAGGGCCAGAGATGAAGCCAGACGTACAGACTCAGGTAGTTTGTAAAGTAAAGTAAAACAGTACATTAAAATGAAAGCAAAAGTTATCGCTGAAGTTAACCTTATATGATGGGGTCTATAGAATGTTACCCATCCCTCTCAAAAGAGATTATCCCCTTTAAGAGAGTCTGCAGCCCAGAGTTCAGGGATGGGAGAGCGTGGCTCATAGGGAGAGGTTAAGAATTCAGCAGGCTACAGGAGAGGAAGAGGCCTGTGGAGCCAGCAGTCCTTCCAAGGCAAGCCATGCAAAGGAGTTATGAGGTAGGAACTTTAATTGGACCTGGAGTAAGGGCCAGGAGAACCAGCTTGTGGAGGTTTAACAAGCTGGGACAGAATAAAAGCTAATTTTGTTTTCTCTGCACTGCTGTCTGTTCAGTATTTTAAAAGAAAACACCTTCTCACTGCATACCACACTGCCACACTTTACATCCACTTTAACATCAACAGCCACAGCTGCACAATAAAATTAATGAACATCTCGAATCATTGTACTGGAAGTTCTCTGGTCCAGTCCCAAATGACCTGGGACTCCCAAAATAGAGTGAACCTCCCTTAGAGCTCCTGAAATAGGACCCCAAGAACACTGCCTTGGGACCAACACAAACACTCCCACACAGTCACCCCTCACCATTTTAAAATATTCTCCACACGTCTATTTCTCCAATACCACCTACATCTGGTTGCTCCTATTTCTCTAATCCACATGCATACCTGGTTACTTTTTCCATATGGAATAGCAGACTTTTTTCCTGAGAGGGAGTGGATCATCCTGGCACGCATAGGGATACCTTTAGATGCAATCTGAAAATAAACCAAGAATGATTGCTCGAATAATTACATTTAAAATGTGCATAAACTATATCAAGTAACCTTATATATACTGGATTCCATACTTCTCAAACTTTAGGAAACCAATAAGGAGTAAACTGAGATAAAATACCACTTCTTACTACAAAGAAGCTTGAATGAATGTACTGCAGTTGACCCCAAAGCATACATTACTTCACAACAAGTCCAGCTCAACTTTTATGGGCTACCGTAACGGAAGGGGCAAACAAGAGAGGCACCTCACTACAGTAGGGAGTAATGTCATGACAGCAAATGATAAGATACCAAGGACTAAGGACACTAATTATAATTACAATGCTGCCTCTAAAAACATAAAATCATAAATCATGAAAATAAAGTAAGCAAACATAAATAGTTTTACATCAAAATATACTCAACATAAAACGCATTAAAACGAGTATCTCAAAAATCAATGCCCAGGGGCTTGCTTCCTTAAAACTCACATAGATAACATTTTAAACCTTTGTATAAAAATACCTTGAGCAAATATTTGCTGGATCGCTTCTTGTTAGCAAAATGAATATGAGAAAAGTCTGGGCTTCAGTAGATGTCTAATAGCATAATGGTTAAAGTAGTGGGTTGGGCGCAGGATGGTTAGAGTTCAAATCCCATTGTAGGTTTTTGGGATCTTAGGCTAGTCATATAAGATAGGCCATGTGGTCTTTTTCTGTCATCATGTTTCTATGTGTCTATAATCAGTGACAGTAGGGCAACCTTGAATATATATGTTCTTACTCAGCAGAAAGCTGCATGAATACACCCTTGCTGTGCCCAGGAAGGAATGGTTAGGGCTACCTTCATAGGCAATTCGATCATTAGGAATGTAGAGAACTGGGTGCCTGGTGGGCATGAGAATCACTTGGCAACTTGCTTGCCTGGTGCGGAAGTGATGGACCTCACCTGTCACCTATGTAGAATTTTACAGAGTGCTGAGGGGGAGCTGGCTTTTGCGGTATATGTGGGTACCAACAACACAGGAAAATGCAGTAGGGGGCCTCTAAAAGACTAATTTAGGATTTTATGTAGGGAAGGGAAATCTAGAATCTCTAACGTATCATTCTCAGACATGCTTCCCATTCCACGCACAGGACTCCAGGGGCAGGCTGAGCAATAGTCTTAAAATATGAATGAGATAATGATGCAAGGAAGAGAGCTTTCGATTTTTTAAGAACTGGACAACCTTCTCAACTACTTTAGTTATAAATGGAAGCTTAGGCACTATGTTATCTGTATTTTTACAGTTAACCCCATCGTAAAACCTAAATGTTCCATGTAAACCGCACTGATGTTGAAGAGCGTGGTATATAAGAGAAATAAATAAATAAATAAATATGATATTTTTCAAGGGTGGTGGCACCCAATGAGGGCTTTATCAACTGGGGGTGATTTCTGGCTACTTCCAGAGGTCAGGCAGCAACCCTTGAGACAAGCTCATCACCACCATAGAAAATAATATAAGGGAGAAATTAATCTGTTAGTCTGACCTCTACCAGTAGTACCATGAGATTACTGCTATGGATCAGAAGTGCCATTATGTAACTCAGGGCCGTTGTCAGGAGCAGTGAGAACCAGGGATGGGATCAAGGGGCAGGGGGTGGATGACCTGGTGGCTCTACGAACAGGTCATCAGAGGAATTTGGATACTGGAAGTGTTGAGCAGGTGGTTTGAACCCAGTGAATGGAGGGATTGATATCATGGGGGTGACTGGGGGAGGGATCAACATCAGGCTCATTGGTCTATAGTTTCCCAGATCACCCCTGGAGCCCTTTTTAAAAAATCGATGTTATTATTGGCCACTCTCTGGTCCTCAGGTATCAGGCCTGTTTTGAATGACTGGTTATAGATTGACAATTTCATGTTTCAGCTCTTTCCGAATTCTGGGATGCATACTATCCAATCCAGGTAATCTTTTGCTCTTGAATTTGTCAATTTGATCTATTACATTTTATGGTCTTTCAGTAAAAAGACTTCCAGTGTGGGTATGACCCAAAACCTCATCACCACAAATGTCCCCGTGTGTGGTGTTCATATACCTGTGTGTTGTGAATATGTGTGTATCGCTGTTGTATGCTCTGTGTGTCTTCTGCATGTGTTTTGTCTGTGGTGATGTAAGTAGGGGTGGTGGTGCATGTTTAGATGACATAGTTTTGGGGGATGGGGATATTTGTGGGCAGTTAGTTTTGGGGATGGAAGTAGTTTACAGGATGGTAGGGTAGTTGCAGAAGGGGATTCTGGGGCGTGGGACATTTTCATGGCAAGAATTTTTAATGTGGGGATGTCATGGAGAGATTTTTTGTGAGTGGGGCAGTTTTCTGGGTCTTAGGCCAGGGCTTAAATTTCTGGGGGAACATGCTAAAACACAGTTTTGTCACTTCTTTTCAGACCCCAGACCAGCAGGGGTGTTATGCTCCAGCCTCTTCCTTCCAGGCAGCCTTCAGAGAAAAGGAGGGTAAGGCTAGAGTACAGCAGGGAACAACACTCTACTCCCTAATCCAGGCCCTGTTCTGTTGCTTTTGCCCCTGGCCTGCCTGTCCCTTCCCCAGCTCCACTGTTTCACTTCCTTTTTGTCTACAAATTAAGCCCTCGGTAGGGCAGTTGTGGGGCAGTTTTTGGGGATGGGGCAGTTTGCAGGATGGCAAGAGTGGTGGCAGTTTGTTGTGTGGTAGGATAGTTGCAAGGGAGTGATTTTTTGAGGACAGGGGCAGTGTGCGGGTTGGTGGGACAGTTATGAGCGCATATTTTTGGGGTGGGAAAATTGTATGTCTGTAATTTTTGGGGTAGGAGCAGTTTTCAGGATGGTGGGTCAGTTGTGGGGGTCTTATTTAGGGGTGGGGCAGTTTGTGAGATGGCAGGGCAGTTACAAGTGAGTGTTTTTTAGGAGTGGGGTTGTGTGTGGATTGATGGGACAGTTGCATGGGGTAGTTTTTGGCATGGTAGGGCAGTTGCAGCAGGTATTTTTGGGGGTGGCAGCAGTTTTAAGGTCGTGGTGGAGTTGCAGGGGTAGTTTTTGGGGCATTTATGAGAGAGCATTGTTTGGAATGGAACAGTTTGCAGGGCAGTGAGGCAGTTGCAGAAGGTTGTTTTCTGGATGGGGGACAGTTGTTTGGGGGTATTTTTTCATGACTGAGACATCTGGTGGGTTATTAGGGCAGTTGCCAGAGAGTATTTTTTGGGTGTGGGGCTGGGGGACATGCGGGATGGGGTTAGAAGCATGGAGGGGAGTTTTAGAAGGGATGTCTAAACCAGAACATCTGAAAAAATGCAGGCGCGTCCAGGTGCAGACACAATCTCCCAAACAGATGGACGTCTGTAGAGGGCATCTACATAGACATCCCCAGAACTGTATTTAAGAACCTGGATGTCTACAATAGCCTAATGGTTAGAGTAGTGGGCTAGAAACAGTGCAGCCAGGGTTCCAATCCTGCTGCTGTCACTGACATTGTGCTATGTGCTGGGGATGATGAAGTGCTATCTTCTCTATACCCTCCGGATGTTTTTCAGCCAAAATGAGCACTTTTCAGATGCCTGTCCTTGCCTGGAACAGGTCTAAACTTAGACACAATTTATTTATTCATTTGGTTTAATTTGTATACCGCTACCTCCAGTGATCACAATGCCAAACATCCATGATGTTTCTGAGATCAGCTGGGGACGTCCAGGTTCCTGGGAATGCCCTGGCCACGCCTCCACCATAGTCCCAGACTGTCCAAAATCTGGGGACATCTTTGTGCTTTGGACTTCTCTATGCCCATTTTTGGATGTCCAAAGCATGAACAGGGCTTCCAAGATCACCCCCCATAGAGAAAAGTGGAGAGAGTTAGAAAGAAGCAGTTCCCTAAGTACCATGTTTCACTGTATGTAAGCTGGAACACTATCTCTCATAGTTATGCATTGGGCTATTTATTTTATTTAACTACATTTATATACCGCTTTTCACCGGCTATTGTTTTAGGGATCTTATTTCTCTGGAATCCAGGGTCCAATTTGGCCAGTTTTTGAACTTGATATGTCTCATTTCCAGTTTTCCCGCATGCCAATTTTATCCTATTCCGTTAATTTTTCAGAGTTATTTTTGACAGATGGACAGACAGACATTTTCAACCCTTTTCCAACTTCCATTGGGCTGGAAAGAATAATAAACTGAATCACTTTACTAATGTGAGATTTTATTTTGTTGTGTACCTTTTATTATGTTTTGTAATCTGGCTTTTGCCTCTAGTATTGTATTTTAGTATTTTGAAATGGTTATTTATTGTTTGACATCTCACCTTGAGCACCACGGTGGCAAGGTGTGTCACAAATCTAAAAGAATAACAGCAATAAACTGGAGAAGTCTTAAATTATTCTATCGTACACAAGAACAATATTGCTCTATTTATATGAACTAGTCATTGCTCAGTCACGGAAATGTTCTTTGTCTGGTACAAATGCACTGTTAATCTTTCACATTATTCCTTGTGGAGAAGGAAGATAAAGCAGGTTGCCTTACATTACCTTATCCTCCACTCCAATAGCTTTAAGGGCCTGGAGTCCTCGGTACGAAAGGGCCAGATTGATACTTCTACCACTAACAATCCTGGATGTACGAATATCTAGAAAAGAAAAAAAAAATGTTAACATAGTTTCATTTACTAGCTAAATATTTAGCAGTACAATCGGAAGATCTTATCGCAAGCTTTCTCTCTTGGGTTTGCCCATATGATGGATTCACTATGCCTTTAAATGGCACTATGCTGTTATCAGAAGTGGCTTTTCTTTCCATTCTACTGAAGCACCCATTACAGACTGATTTGTATTCTTCATTTTTCATCTCAGACAGCTGACCTCTGGTCTGTGATTTACAAACACTGGCATCCTCTGCATTGGCATAACGTGTTTTCAGAACTCCCATGCACTATTATTTTAGCAGGGATTTAGCTCATGCCTTGTCAATAATAATTCAAGTACAGTAGGTATTTCCCTGTCCCTGGAGGGCTCACATGCTAAGTTTGCATGTGAGGTTTAAGTAACTTGTCCAAGGTCTCACAAGGAATGTCAGTGAGATTTGAACCCCAGCTTACTCCTCCATGCACTACTTGTACCAGGGATATAAATATCAAGATTTTGTACTTGAATCAGAGTTTTCCTTCTGCTTAGGCAGCATTCCTACCAGGGCCAGTGGACCTGCTGTGGAAGTCATGCAGTTGCATGTTTTTTTTTTAATTTGCTAAGTTGGTCCTCTTTGTGTCTCGTGTTGCTTTCCTGTCTACTATTGGCATTCATTTTCTATGTGTTATAATTTGGTTTTATTTCATTTGTATACCATTCTGCTGTCCCCACTAAGGACTGTATATCCAGATTTAATAAATGAAATTAAATGAAAGGATGGTAGCTCCCACAGAGTGGCAGTTTAGCAATACTAAGATGATCACTGGAATCAGCAGCACTACTGAGTTTGACTTACCCTCTTTAACCCTGCTTTAGCCATAGGAGGAACGGGTAGTGCCAAATCTGACTTATTCCCATTTTAACCCTTCACGCAGGTCAAAGCAGCAAAGAGCATTTGTTACAGTGCTAACCACCAGCATATGGCCCATGTCATGACATTGACCCAGACCAGATTGTGTAATAGGTGGTAGGTGAAAAAAACATTCAAGAGGCAAACATGTTGTGAAGTACCAGCTGTCCAAAGGCTAGGTCTTCTGCTGTGGAGAGATCTAAGCTATAGTGCTTTGTGAAAATATGTATGGAAGTCCAAGTGGCTGCTCTGCAGAAATCTTGCGGAGAGACAGAAGAGAGACTTGCTACAGTTGTCACATTAACACAAAAAGGCCCAATACGACTTGGGGTCGATAATTGAGCTTGGGCATAACAAGGAGATGCAGTCTGCTACCCAGGAGGTGATTGTCTTTTTTGAAGCTGGTCATCCCGGATTGTTCGGATTGAAAATAAAGAGCTGAGAGGAAGATCTCAGGTCCTTAGTAGCATGTAAGTAGTAGATGTAGTCAAAAGATTGGAGAGATTGTTATAGAGAGTCTGTTGTGAAATCAGGGAAAAAGCAAGAAAATACAATGGACTGGTTCAAATGGAATTGCGAGGCAACTTTTGGAAGGAACTTAGTATGAGTCTGTAAGAGCACTTTATTATACAGGAACTGTGTGTATCGAGGGTAGTAGACCAGGGCCTGGAGTTCACTTACTCTCCGTGCAGAGCTTATAGCTATGAGGAAACATAGAAACATGACCGACAAAAAAAGACAACATGGCCTATCTAGTCTGCTCTTTCATATGAACCACTTCAACAGTCCCATTTTTTCCTTTAGAGATCCTCTGTGTTTGTCCCATGCTTCTTTGAATTCAGATACTGTCCTCATTTCTACCACCTCCACTGGGAGACTATTCCACGGATCCACCACTCTTTCCGTAAAAAGATATTTTCGCATATCACTCCTGGATCTACCCCCTTTCACCCTCATTCCATGTCCCTTTGTAGCAGAGCTTGCATTCAGTCGAAAGAGGCTCTCCTCCTATGCATTTATGCCATGGAGGTATTTAAATGTCTCAATCATATAACCTATATCCTGCCTTTCATCTGAGGTGTACATATTAAAATCCTTAAGACTGTCCTCATATGCTTTATAATGAAGACCACTAACCATTTTAGTAGCCACCCTCTGTACTGACTCCAGACTGTTTATATCTTTTTGAAGATGTGGTTTCCAGAATTACACGCAATACTCTAAATGAGGTCGCACCAAAGACTTATACAGAGGCACTATCACCTCCTTTCTTCTGCTGGCCATTCCTTTCCCTATGCACCCAAGCATCCTTCTAGCTTTTGCTGTTGCCTTTTCTATTTGTTTAGCTACTTTAAAATCATCAGACATAATCACGCCTAGGTCCCGCTCTTCTTAAGTGGACAAAAGTATTTCACCCCCTATACTATATTGCTCCCTTGGATTGCTGCAGCCCAAATGCATGACCTTGCATTTTTTAACATTAAATCTCAGCTGCCAAATTCTAAACCATTCTTCTAGCTTATCTAGATCCCTCCTTATATTATCTACACCTTCCTGGGTGTCTATTCTATTGCAGATTTTGGTATCATCCGCAAAGAGGCAATCTTTACCTAACAGCTCTTCTGCTATATCACTAACAAAGATCATTAAAAGAATTGGACCAAGGACAGATCTCTGGGGCACACCATTGGTAACCTCCTTCTCCTCATAGTGAGGCTTTCCTACAGGAGCTCTCCAGATCAAACAACAGTAAGGATTTAAGGGGTTGTTTTATTATATTAAATTGTTAGCTGTCTGACTGGGAGCTCTTAAAAGGTTTTTTTGTACATTTTTAAAGCAAGGTTACTTTCTTTTTGGTGCTTTAGTGGGACTTTCCTTCAGCACAGTAGGTGGTTGAACTCCAGAAACCTCCTCAGCTTTGGGAACTGCTAACACCTAATCAGGAGTTAATGGGCCTGATTACCTGAGAGCAGCTGAGTGCCTGCATAAAAGGCTCCAGTGCCCTGCCCTGTTCAGGCTTTCCTACAGGAGCTCTCCAGATCAACCAACAGTAAGGATTTAAGGGGTTGTTTTATTATATTAAATTGTTAGCTCTCTGACTGGGAGCTCTTAAAAGGTCTTTTTGTACATTTTTAAAGCAAGGTTACTTTCTTTTTGGTGCTTTAGAGGGACTTTCCTTCAGCACAGTAGGTGGTTGAACTCCAGAAACCTCCTCAGCTTTGGGAACTGCTAACACCTAATCAGGAGTTAATGGGCCTGATTACCTGAGAGCAGCTGAGGGCCTGCATAAAAGGCTCCAGTGCCCTGCCCTGTTCAGGCTTTCCTACAGGAGCTCTCCAGATCAACCAACAGTAAGGATTTAAGGGTTTGTTTTATTATATTAAATTGTTAGCTCTCTAACTGGGAGCTCTTAAAAGGGTTTTTTGTACATTTTTAAAGCAAGGTTACTTTCTTTTTGGTGCTTTAGTGGGACTTTCCTTCAGCACAGTAGGTGGTTGAACTCCAGTAACCTCCTCAGCTTTGGGAACTGCTAACACCTAATCAGGAGTTAGTGGGACTGATTACCTGAGAGCAGCTGAGGGCCTGCATAAAAGGCTCCAGTGCCCTGCCCTGTTCAGGCTTTCCTACAGGAGCTCTCCAGATCAACCAACAGTAAGGATTTAAGGGGCTGTTTTATTATATTAAATTGTTAGCTCTCTGACTGGGAGCTCTTAAAAGGGTTTTTTGTACATTTTTAAAGCAAGGTTACTTTCTTTTTGGTGCTTTAGTGGGACTTTCCTTGAGCACAGTAGGTGGATGAACTCCAGTAACCTCCTCAGCTTTGGGAACTGCTAACACCTAATCAGGTGTTAGCTCCCTCCCTACCCACCCCAACTCCCACCCACCCCTAGCGAGTAGTCTTGCTTTATAGGGCACCTCCCCATTTGACAAAACACTGAGAATTGGACCAGCACATTTTGAATATAATTAAGGAGATTTAACTGCTTTTTCTCTGAAAGGACAGCTGGGAAACTGGCTGGTACTTGGTAGATCTCTCTCTTTTGCTTTAACAGAAACCTAAGCTCCACAAACAGAACAATGGTTGGGAAAAATCGTATCGCTAAAGCTGTTGCCCCCGTTACAGCTTCTGCCTCAGTCCAGACAGAGGTCCTAATGCCAGTTGAAGGACCGGTTCCATGTGCAGGGTGCCTGCATGCTGAAGCTCTGAGGAAACAAGTGGAGGAACTCAGAGAGGAGGTGGCGAGGCTGAGGAGCATTCAAGACAGTGAGAAGTACATTGATGAGATGCTTCTTGCAGCAACCAAGCTCTCCAGCAGAGGAGAAGATGGGTGCCAACAGAATGTCGATGGTTGGACACAAGTCACCAGGGCCTGCAAAATCACCAATCCAACTTCTCCAGCCCTTGAACTGAAGGACCATTATGCAGCCCTGGAAGTGGAGGAGGTGAAAGCATCCCTGGAAAGGGAAGAACCAGAGCTCAAGTACCCCAAAGTTGCAGAATCAGTGACCACAAGGTAACGAAGGGTAGTGGTGGTTGGAGACTCTCTTCTGAGGGGTACTGAGGCGTCCATCTGCCGACCAGACTTGATGTCCAGAGAGGTATGCTGTCTGCCTGGTGCCAAAATCCAAGATGTTACGGAGAGTTTGCTGAGACTCATCAACCCACTGACTATTACCCAATGTTGCTAATCCATGTTGGAACAAATGATACTGCCAGGTATACCTCGGAACGTATCAAAAGTGACTTCATGGCTCTGGGACAGAGGGTGAAGTAGTTAGGTGCACAGGTGGTGTTCTCTTCAATCCTCCCTGTTGAGGGTAAAGGCCAAGGCAGAGAGGCTCGCATCCTGGAGATGAATGCATGGCTGTGTGGATGGTGTCATCGAGAGCGTTTTGGTTTCCTAGACCATGGGATGCTGTTCCAAGGGTTGCAGCAGAGATGGCATCCATCTGTCCAAGAAAGGTCAACGCATCTTCAGTAGTAGACTAGCTAATCTACTGAAGAGGGCTTTAAACTAGATTCATTGGGGATGGGTGAAGAAAGCCCCCAGGTAAGTGAAAGCCCCCAGGTAGGTGATACATTAAATAACTTTATGGAAATGGGTAACAGGGGTAACATATGGAAAGCAGTGTGTATAAATGCCCATAGCATGGGAAATAAGATCCCTGATGTTGAAGCTTTGGAGGGAGTGGCTGACTTGGATTTAGTGGCAGTTACAGAAACATGGTTCACAGAAAACCATGATTGGGATGTAACTATACCTGGCTAAACTTTATTCAGAAAGGACAGGGTAGGAAGTAGGGGAGGAGGAGTGGCACTATATGTAAAAACTACTATTAAAGCTTTGGAATTACAGAGCTTAAAAGGGAGAGGGGAGGCATTGTGGGTTAAACTAGAAAGAGGGAAAGAGAAATCTATTTACATTGGTGTGATATACAGACCTCTCTCACAAGAGGAAGAGGTGGACAGAGAGTTAATTGAAGACATGTGCAGCATTGCTAGGAAAGGGGAAGTGCTACTGATAGGAGATTTCAATATGCCAGATGTTGATTGGCACATTCCTGCTGCAGTATCATCTAGAAGTAAGGAGATCCTGGATTCTCTACAGGGAGAACTATTCAGGCAATTGGTAACAGACCCCACACGTGAAGGGACCATACTGGACTTGGTGCTTGCCAATGGTGAAAGTGTTTCTGATGTTGTAGTGGGAGATCATTTTGCATCCAGTGATCACCAGATGGTGTGGTTCAGTATTAGGACTAGGGCTGTTAGAATCCATTCAAAGGCGAGGATCTTAGACTTTAGGAAGACTAACTTTGCGAAGATAGGCCAATACCTCAGGGAGTCGTTAGTTGGATGGGAACAGCTGAGGGATGTAGAAAAACAGTGGGAAAAACTGAAAGGGGATATTTTAAGGGCAACCAACCTTTTTGTTAAAATGGTAAATAAAGGTAAAAGGAAAAGGAGACAGCTATGGTTTTCGAAAGAAGTAGCTGAAAAAGTGAAGAAAAAGAGGGAGGCCTTCATGCAATATAAGAGATCACAGAGAGAGGAAGACAGGCATCTGTATTTGGAAAAACATAGAGAAGCTAGCAAAGCAGTCAAGAAGGCAAAGATTCAAAAGGAGGAGGAAATAGCCAATGCAATAAAATGGGGGGATAAAACATTTTTCAGATATATTAGTGAGAAGAGGAAGGGCAAGAATGGTATTGTCAGACTCAAGGGTGCAGGGGAGGAATATGTAGAAGCTGACAAGGATAAAGCGGAATTGCTTAACAAATATTTTTGTTCTGTGTTCACAGATGAAGAACCAGGAAAACACCCACAAATAGGAACAGAAGCAAAGGACCTCTTGAACAATTTTCAAAAGACTGTATTTGTGAGAAACTATCTCAACTTAAAGTAGACAAAGCGATGGGACCGGATGGGATACACCCGAGAATACTGAGGGAACCTGGGGACGTTCTAGCAGCTCTACTGACTGACCTTTTCAATGCCTCGTTGGAGTCGGGAGTGGTGCCAAAGGATGGAGAGAGGCTCATGTGGTGCCTTTACACAAAAGCGGAAGTAAGGATGTGGTTGAAAACTACAGGTCGGTTAGTTTAACTTCGGTGGTGAGTAAATTATTGGAAACGCTGCTGAAAGAGAAAATAGTGAGGTTTCTGGAGTCCAGCGGATTACAGGATCCGAGGCAGCATGGATTCACCAGAGGCAGGTCTTGTCAGACAAATCTGATTGATTTCTTTGACTGGGTGACCAGGGAGTTGGACCGAAGGAGAGCTCTAGATGTGGTGTATTTAGATTTCAGTAAAGCCTTTGACACTGTTCCTCACAGGCGACTTATTTATACTTTATCATTTTAACAAACAGTGAAGAATGTATCAAAAACTTCATGGAAATAAGACACTGGTTTAGAAATACAACATTGAATCTCATCAACATTGAAAAAAAAATAGTAATATAAATGCTAAACAATACACCAGTGCTTCCTATAGCCCACTACAACCAAAATCCAAGAAACAGTATGCATTAAACCGGAGGAAAAAGAGAAAAAGAATGTGAGCAAAACAGTCATAACTAACTCATACGCAGTGAGTCAGGAGGCACATCAGAAGGACGCCGAGCACTCACGAAGCCCACTAACTGGGACGGCTCATAGAAAATATAAGATTGATTATTTAACCTAACCATACATTTGCAGGGAAACTTTAAGAAATATAGGCCCCCCAACAACAAAACTCCAGGACATAATAACAGTTGGACCGAGGGAGAGCCCTAGATGTAGTGCATTTATATTTCAGCAAAGCCTTTGACACTGTTCCTCACAGGCGACATAAACAAACTGAGCACCCTAGGGATGGACCCTAAAGTTACTGCTTTGGTTAGAAATTGGTTGGGTGGAAGGTGACAAAGAGTACAAGTAAATGGAGCTCACTCTGAGGAGAAGGATGTTATCAGTGGTGTGCCCCAGGGATCTGTCCTTGGTCCGATTCTTTTTAACATCTTTGTTAGTGATATAGCGGAAGGGCTTTCAGGTAAGGTTTGCCTCTTTGCGGATGATACCAAAATCTGCAATAGAGTAGACACCCAGGAAGGGGTAGATAACATGAGGAGGGATCTAGCTAAGCTTGAAGAATGGTCTAGAATTTGGCAGCTGGGATTTAATGTTAAAAAATCTAAGGTCATGCATTTCGGCTGCAGCAATCCAAGGGAGCAATATAGTATAGGGGGTGAGGTACTTTTGTCCACTAAAGAAGAGCGGGACCTAGGCGTGGTTGTGTCTGATGATCTTAAAGTAGCTAAACAGGTAGAAAAGGCGACGGCAAAAGCTAAAAGGATGCTTGGGTGCATACGGAGAAGAATGGCTAGCAGAAAAAAGGAGGTGATAATGCCTCTGTATAAGTCTTTGGTGCGACCTCATTTGGAGTATAGTGTGCAATTCTGGAGACCGCACCTTCAAAAGGATGTGAACAGGATGGAGTCGGTGCAGAGGGTGGCTACTAAAATGATTAGTGGGCTTCATTATAAAGCATATGAGGACAGACTGAAGGATCTTAATATGTACACCTTAGAGGAAAGGCGGGATAGAGGTGATATGATTGAGATGTTTAAATACCTCCGTGACATAAATGTTCAGGGAGAGAGCCTCTTTCAATTGAAAGCAAGTTCTGCTACGAGGGGACATGGGATGAGGGTGAAGGGAGATAGATTCAGGAGTGATATGCGGAAATATTTCTTTACGGAAAGAGTAGTGGATCCGTGGAATAGTCTCCCAGTGGAGGTGGTAGAGATGAGGACAGTAACTGAATTCAAAAAAGCATGGGACAAACACAGAGGATCTCTAAAGGTAAAAAGTGGACTGTTGTAGTTGTTATGGAAGGACAGACTAGATAGGCCATGTGGTCTTTTTCTGTCATCATATTTCTATGTTTCTATGTTTCTATTTACCTGTACCCTTTGTCGCTTCCCAATTTCTAACCCAAGCAGTAACTTTACGTTCCATCCCTAGGGTGCTCAGTTTGTTTATAAGTCACCTGTGAGGAACGGTGTCAAAGGCTTTACTGAAATCAAAATGCACCACATCTAGGGCTCTCCCTCAGTCCAACTCCCTGGTCACCTTTCCAGGTAAGGTGTTTTAGAGAGGCTAAGCCAAGAGGCTTGAAGGGAGGTTTCATAAAGTTCTCTTTAAGACGACATTCAAGTTTGATGCCAGAAGATGTACTCTAGCTTGATTGGAGTTTTAGTATTCATGAGACCTTTCATGAAGCATGAAGTAAGCAGGTGAACTGATATAGGCTTATCATCCACTGGAGAATGGGCAGCTGTAAAGGCTGAAAGGTGGTAATGGACTGACATGGTTTGCAAGCCGGATTGTGTAAGATATAGCAGGTAGGCAAGGACTTTCCCGTTGTTGTTCCTTGGCCCAGTGCATGAAGCGGGACCACTTCCTGTGGTAAGACTGCCAAGTAGTCTTCCTAGTGGCAGTGATAACATCTAGTACCTCTGAAGAGAATGAGGTAACTATTTCTGCGTAGGTTGTACCTTCCACACCGCTAATGAGAGGCTGCGGAGGTTGGGATGAAGTAGGTTCCTGTGGTCTTTTGTGAGTAGAAATGATTCTGTTCCCAGAGGTTGAGGCCCCTGTACTGTCAGGGCAAGGAGGTGTGGAAACCAGACTTGAAGTAGCTAATGAGGTGCAATGAGGATGAGTGATGCTGTGTCCTGATATATTTTGAGGAGAATGTGACTGATGAGTAGAAAGGGAGGGAAGGCATCACAGAGCCAGAGATTCCAAGAAATGGCAAAGGCATCATGTGCCCATTGGAGAGGACTTGGCCAGATGGAGCAGAAGAAACTGCATTTTGTGTTGTCTGCCATAGTGAAGAGATGCACTTCTGGAGTACCCCTGCCTGCAAAGAGGGCATGGACTACAGTGGTATTGAGGGACCATTCGTGAGGGTCGAGGCATCGACTTAGTGAATCTGCTAGTTGGTTCTGAGCTGCCAACAGGTAAGTTGCTCGAAACAAAGTGTTTATAGAGAGCGCAAAGAGACAGGGGCATGTGGCTTTGTGACACAATCAAAAGGAACCTACATCTCTCTATTTGTTGACATAGAACATGGATACTTGATAGTCTGTATCAAGATTATCTTGTCGCTGGCCCAGTGGTGGAAGACCTGCAGGGTGTAGCGGACTACACGAAGTTCCAAAACATTGATTTAAATGGACCGCTCTCACGGAGTGGACAGGTGTAGGAGGAGGTGCACTTCCCAACCATAGGGGGATGCGTCCATTGTAAGGATGAGCTGATGTTTTGGTAGTTGGAATGGGCAACCCATTGAAAGGTGAGAGAAGATGGTCCACCAATGCAAACTGTTGTGCAGTTTGAGGGTCATTTCTGCACTTAAGGGAATTTTCGTATATAGGAACTGTGTGTACTGATTCCAGTGCATTCTGAGGTGCCACAGAAGTGGGCATATTTACAATCTTGCAAGCGGAACTACATGGACCGACACTGCCATGTGCCCCAGTAACTGAAGGAAGTTGCAAACAGTTGTAGTTTGTGAGTGAAGTAACCTGTTGCTGAGGTGTTGTAAAAACTTTGCCTGTCCAGAGGAAGGAAGGCTCTTGCTTTCTGAGTGTTTAAGTGTGCCTCAATGAAACACAGATTCTGCTGAGGTTTCAGTTCTGATTTTTGTTTGTTTATTACAAAGCCCATGGCCTACAGGAGGGCTGTGGTGTCTTGAACTGTTTGGCACGTTGTCTTACTAATCTGATCTGCTTTTTTGAAGGTGTGCATAAACAGGTAGACAAAGGTGAGTCGGTTGATATAGTGTATCTGGACTTTCAGAAAGCTTTTGACAAGGTCCCCCATCAGAGACTTTTGGCAAAGCTAAAAAGTCATGGGATAGGAGGCAGTGTACTATTGTGGATCGGGAACTGGTTAAAAGATAGAAAGCAGAGGGTAGGGCTAAATGGCCAATATTCCCAATGGAAAAAGGTGAATAGTGGAGTACCCCAGGGATCTGTACTGGGTCCCCTACTTTTTGACATATTCATAAATGACCTGGAAAAAGGAATAACTAGTGAGGTTATCAAATTTGCAGATGACACAAAACTGTTTAAAGTTGTTAAAACCCAAGAGGATTGTGGAAAACTGCAGGAGGATCTGGATAAATTGGAAGACTGGGCATCCAAATGGCAGATGAAATTTAATGTGGACAAGTGCAAAGTTATGCACCTAGGAAAGAACAACCCACACTATAGTTACACGATGCAAGGCTCCACATTAGAAACCACCACCCAGGAAAAAGATTTAGGAGTCATCGTGGATAACATGTTAAAACCCTCCGCCCAGTGTGCAGCGGCGGCCAAGAAAGCAAATAGAATGCTAGGTATCATAAGGAAAGGGATGGAGAATAAAACAAAGGATATTATAATGCCTCTGTATCGCTCCATGGTACGACCGCACCTTGAATATTGTGTGCAATTCTGGTCACCGTATCTTAAAAAGGACATAGAGTTATTAGAAAAAGTACAGAGAAGAGCCACCAAATTGGTGAAGGGGATGGAAGGCTACTCCTATGAAGAGAGGCTAACAAGGTTAGGGCTCTTTAACCTGGAAAAGAGACGGCTGAGGGGAGATATGATAGAGGTCTATAAATTAATGAATGGAGTGGAACGGATAAACGTGGATCAATTGTTTACGCTATCAGAATATAGAAGGACTAGGGGACATGTAATGAAGCTACAGGGTAAACTATTTAAGACAAATAAGAGAAAATATTTCTTCACTCAACGTGTAATCAAACTCTGGAATCTGTTACCGGAGGATGTAGTAAGGGCTGTTAGTATAGCTGGGTTTAAAAAAGGTTTGGACAAGTTCCTGGAGGAAAGGTCCATAAACCACTATTAAAAAGGGACCCAGGATATCAATGCTTGACCTAGTACAAGCACTGCAGAACCTGTGTCTTTTGGGGAAACTGCTAGGTACGTATGACCTAGATTGGCCACTGTTGGAAACAGGATACTGGGCTTGATGGACCTCGGTCTGACCCAGTATGGCATTTCTTATGTTCTTATGAGGATCCCGATATTAGCCAATCGTTCAAATAGGGGTACACATAGTGTTCCTGATGTCGAAGATGGCTGGCCACTACTGCAAGGCATTTTAGTGAATACTCGGGCACAATGGACAGGCCGAAAGGGAGTACTTTGTACTGATAATGCTGATGCTTGAATTTGAAGCAAAGGTATTTCCAGTGTCTGAAGTGGATGGGGATGTGAATGTAGGCATCTTTCAGGTCCAGAGAGGCCAGCCAGTCATTCTGTCTCAGCAAGGGAAGGATTGTATTGAGGGAGTTCATCTTGAATTTCTCCCATTTGATGTAGAGATTGAAGTCCTAGAAGTCCGGGATGGGACATAATCCCCCTGTCTTTTTTGAAATCAAGAGTAGAAGCCCTGGTTGGAGGGAACTTTTTCAATAGTTTGATTTCTGAGGCGCTTCTTGACCTCTTGTTTCAGGATCTGCAAGTATTGAGTTGAAGGTATGGACATGTTGGAGCAGGGATGAGGGGGGCTGAAAGTTTCAGGAAGTTGATTTTGTATCTCCCCTCTAGGGAGTAGATTTGGAGGTGGGGGTAGTGTCGGCAGATTGTTTCCTATCCTGCTGTCTGAAGAGTTGAGGGTAAGCGGAAGCAGGGGGGTTTTTGTGAAAGTTGCCTAGATTTTGATTTTTCCATCGAAGATAGAACTGCCAGAAGTATTGATAATGGAAGGCCCTCCAGTACTGAGGCAGTTGGGAGTGCCTGGTCTGCAAGACCATCTCTACTGGCTGGGCAGTCAACTCTCTCACAGTTGAGGAATGATCCTGGACCTCAGAAACAGCTCCCTACACCTTGGATCCAAACAGGCTATCTCCCTGACACAATGCATCTGCCAGCCGATCCTAAGGGTCTTCTCTGAGTCCAGAAACCCAAAACCAGGCCATGCACCTGGCGGAAATAGCTGTGGCGGTGGAATGCGCCATCGAGTCAAAGACATTGTATGTCGCACAGATCATATGGTATAAAGAATCATGTTGGTTAGGGAGGAGATCATGGTGGTAATGAAGGATCTGAAGATGGTGTGCCAGAACCCTCATGGCAAGAAGGCTGTTCTGATATGACTTATGACCAACAGCATCAAGTGTATGTTGTTTTTTACCCGGCGGTATCTGAAAAGCTGTTTTAGATGTTTTTGATATTTTTAGGATGGCCTTAATGGAAGTAGTGGGGGCAAATACAATGACAGAATTCAAAATGACATGGGACAGACACAGTGGATACCTTTATAGAAATAGGATAAAATCAAAATAAACTTAACTGTCTCTGATATCTCAACAAGTAGAGGTGATCTGCACGGAGCGGTGGGTATACCCCTAAACAAAGGCATGGGGAATGGCAGGGGCAGCTCAAGGCAATCTGCTGCCTGAGGCGAAGTATGAAAAGGCGCCCCCCCCCCACCCCACCTTAGAGGGTGCGGGGCTTTTTCAGAAATCCAATCAGAGACTGAACCAAACCAAAAAGTCAATTAGATTCTATGGAGGAAATGCAAGATGTTTGCACACAGGGCCATATCGAACTGCCATCACACCCTTTGAGACTTGCAGCTCAGGCGCACGCACCCCCTCTCCCCCATACGTCCATCCAGTGCTGCCTGCTCTTTCCCTGCTGCTGCTATCCTCTGTTTTTTTTCACGGAGGCGCCAGCAGCAGGGAAAAAGCAGGCAGCGCTGGATGGAAGTATGGGGAGGAGAAGGGGGGCATACACCCGATCTGAAAGGCACTGGCACTTTAAGCAGATCTGTCCCTCCTTGACATTGAGTCGGAGGAGGGAGGGACCAAACCTGCTTAAAGTGCTGTGAAAAGGCTTGGGGAGCGCATTTCGGCTGCCTACTATTGTCCTGCCAGCGGTGGCAGGGCAACAGCAGACAGCCGAAATACGCCTCCCAAGCCTTTCTGCCTTGTGCGGCTGCACTGCTTGCACAGGGCTAGGTAGGAACTAAAAGACGGCAAGAACTAACAGTACAGATTATAAAACTAAATTATAACTCATTTTTATTTTGTTGTTATAAACTGCGTTATGGTTCTTGCTTTTTCTTTTTTAACATATATTTTGCATCCACAGTAGGTGCAGAGCAGAACTAGGACATTCACCCACAGAACTCAATATTTTAAAAAATAATTTGATTCTGATCATCTCACCAACAACAACAACCACCACTATTCTCCAGTATCAGGCATATTGTGAACTAATACAAAAACTACAGCAAAGAACAAACCTACCATACCATACCATATCAGCACAAACTTCCAAAACTCATGTAAGGAGCCCATCCAAAAAAAGCATCCCTATAAATACTACAGTGGGCCCTGGAACATCCATACACCTATTTGAAAAGCTGAACAAGTCAAATTACTACAGTACAATATAGATCTTTATGCACAAACTCCATGTTAACAGAACACCTGAACTCAGTCACACACTCGCAACATCGACCCTCACCAAGTACAGAATAAGTAACCTCAATCTAAAGTAAAAATAATAATATGTAGACTAAATTTAAATTGAAACCACAAAAAGCCAGAGTCCACATGCAGTGCAACATCAGATAAATAAGAGATGCAGTTCCCCAATACTGTGTAAAATATAAAAATAGTACAAAGTCCAATCAATAAAATTAAATAAAATTATTTTTTCTACCTTTGTTCTCTGACCATTTTATTCTCTGATCATGCTGGTCCCGATCTGAGGCTTCTGCTTTCCTGTCTTCTCTTAGTGATCTTTCTGTGGTCTATGATCCATCTGCTATTTCTTATCTCTTCTTTTGTTTGCTTCACTTCCTTCCATCAGCCAATTTCCAGTTCCAGTAACCCTCCCCAGTATCAGCCCCCTTTCCAGTCCTTCCCTCCCAGTACCTTCCAATGTCAACTGCCTTGCATTTCCACGACTACAACTGGTGTTCATTCCCTTCCAGTCCCCCTCCTTCCCCACTGTCCAGCCCCTTCTAGTCCAAATACCATCCCAGATATTAGCTCACGTCCACTCTCAGTGCCACCCTCCAGGTCAGCTCCCTTCCAGTCACCCTACCCTCTGTCCATCCCCCTTCCAGTGCCATTTGCATGTCAGCTCCCTTCCAGCCTTCTCCCCATTACTCAACCACCTACCACTCCCATCCCCAAGTGTCAGCTCCCTTCCAGTCCCCCTTCAGTACATCCCAGGTGTCAGCTCCTTTCCAGCCCCCTCCTTCCCCTGCGTCAGCTCCGTTTGTGCCCCCTCCTTCCCCTGGCAGACCCTCCCATTATCTGCTCCCTTCCAGTCCCATTCTACCATCCTCCCGCATCAGCTCATTTGCAGCCCTAGCCCTTAGTTTTCTTCCAGGGCCAGCAGCACTCGCCTCCCCTCCCCCATTAGCCCATTTCCAGTCCCAGCCCATTTCCAGTCCTAAACCCTCCAACAGCCCATTTCCAATCCTAGCCCCCCCATAGCCCATTTCCAGTCCTAAACCCTCCATCAGCCCATTTCCAATCCTAGCCCCCCCATAGCCCATTACCAGTCCTAAACCCCCCCATCAGCCCATTTCCAGTCCTAGCCCCCCATAGCCCATTACCAATTCTAAACACCCCCATCAGCCCACCTCGTCCAAACCCCCCCATCAGCCCAATTCCAGTCCTAGCCCCCCCGTCAGCCCATTTCGAGTCCTAGCCCCCCCATAGCCCATTGCCAGTCCTAACCCCCCATCAGCCCATTTCCAGTCCTAGCCCCCCCATAGCCCCTTGCCAGTCATAGCCCTCCCATAAGCCCATTTCCAGTCCTCGCCCCCCATAGCCCATTACCAGTCCTAAACACCCCCCATCAGCCCACCTCCAGTCCTAACACCCCATTAGCCCATTTCCAGTCCTAGAACCCCCCATAACCCATTACCAATCCTAACCCCCCCCCCATCAGCCCATTACAAGTCCTAATCCCCCCCTCCAGGAAATAAAAAAAAAAAGAACCTTGCTGTTGAAGCTGCTGCTGCCGCGGCAGCAGGAAGTGCCCCGGGGCCGCCCCGGCAGAGCCTTCCTGTCTCCCTCAGCGCGGCTTACAGAGCCATGAAGGGAGAGTTTCCCATGTTACATGTAATTTCCTTTGGAAGCGGGACAAAGCTGCACGGGGTTCCTTCACGGAGACGAGAAGGCTCCGCACTGGTTTAGTTTCTATTTAAAACTGCAGTCACAGCACAGCCGTGGTTCTCTAAGAGGCAAGGAGCCACGGCTGCCTGGAAAAGGAGGGTGAGTTTGCCGAGAAATCCCAAAAAAAGAAGTGCACAAGTTGCTGACGAGAAGCAGACTTGGCAGCAACTTGTGCACTTCTTTTTTGGGGATTTTTTTAAACTTTTGAAGGCGAAGTGAGGCAGCTGTTTTAGGGGCATTTTTTGACACCCTCAAGACTTTGCCGCCTGAGGCTGCCGCCTCATTTTGCCTCATTATAGAGCTGCCCCTGGGGAAGGGTGACCTGCACAGAGTGGCAGGTGCACCTACTCCTGCCGCCTTGCTGGGCAGACTAGATGGACCATGCTGGTCTTTATCTGCAGTCACATACTATGTTACTGCCTGATGAGGCAGTTGCTGATGGTTAAACCCTCGTGCCAGCAGCACTTTATACTTAAGGGCAAGACGTTGGGAGGTAGCATGTATCAAAGTGGTGTTTTTCCAGATGAAGGCTTGGAGATCTTGAAGAATCTGATGAACTGGTAGAGCTAGGGCTTGCTTGGGTGCACTGCAGGCTGTAAATATGGACTGAAAATCACACTTGTTAGTAGGAGTTTGAAAATCACTCAGAGCTAAGGCTCTGGAGATTTTTTTGTAGGAATTTTGGGTAGGAAAGATCCTCTGGTATGTCTTCCAATGGCCCCGGGTAGGGGCTCTGGGAAGTCTTCGTCCAATCTGTAGGTAGAATGCAAGTAAGGAACACTGAGCAGGGAACAGGCATCATCTTCCAATGGAGTGGGAATCTGCCACTGCACAACAGATGGTGACCATGGGTGTCCCTGACATCTGAGGTCCGTGGGTGCATCCACTGGTGTGCTGCATGCAGGGGCCTCTGAGTCAGCCTCTGGGCCAGCACTAAGAATGAGTGCTCTGTCTTGGACAAACTTGCAAAGTAAAGACAGGAGGGAGGAGTTAGGACTTGCCCCCTACCGTCTGTATTCTTGGTTCCTGTAAGGCAGGGAAGCTCCTCTTGGCTCTCAGAGGGGGTTCCCCCAATTCTGACTGATCTGGCAGATGAGGGTGCTTGGTTGCTTTACTTGCCAAGCTCACCCTGTCTGTGGTAGACTGTTGTCGATGCTTAGTCTTATGTCAAAAATTATAAACACTCACTCCATGTATATCACAAAGTTGTTATGTTCTTTTCATCAAGGGTATATTTGTTTTAGTCTGTTATTTATCCGAGCATACCACAATTTTTTTTACCTCATTAAAATTAACCCTTACTCTTTCCATAACAATATTAAACTAACCTTACTAATTTAAAACCATACTCCCTAATATACCTTCCCAAAAATTCACTATAACTAACTTATCCATATACTCCATACTTTTTATGACTTATTTTATCCTTATCTCTCATTTATAAATATTTTTTATGTGCTCATATGAATCTCATATTGGTGCTGCAAACGCTCTTCACAATCGCGTACCCTCTCACTATGGCCAGTCGGCTCTGCAAAAAACGCCGCGCATGTGAATTCTCACTAGGAAGCCTTGATTATACTCTAACGTTATGGTGACGTCAGTACGCTGGATTACATATTCTCTCCATTCCAAAAACCACTCCATCTAAAGGGAAAAACGAATCTATATACTTTAGCGACTACCTTTCCATGATTTTGTTAAACTAGTTCTTATTTATTTAAAAAAACATACTCCCTAATATACCCTTCTATCATTTGCTATCTCAAAGCCAGCATATCAATGTTATCCATATTATTTATAACTTACTTTGTCTTTATCTCTCTTTTATAAATATTTTTTACGTGCTCTTAGGGGTCTCGCATCGATGCTGCAGACGCTCTTCACAATTGTGGTATGCTCATATAAATAACAGAGTAAAACAAATATACCCTTGATGATAAGAACATAACAACTTTGTGATATACATGGAGTGAGTGTTTATAATTTTTGATATAAATTTTCCACTCTGAAAAAAAGACCAAGCAGGATTGTTTCATCACAAAGATGCTTAGTCTTAGACTTAACCTTACCTCCAGCTGTCCCCTTGTCCACAGGCGCCAGAATAAGCACAGAAAAAGCAATGGAGTCCGACGGAGAGGGGGAGAGCCGTGGTGACGCGGTCCATGGTGAAGAGAAAAACTAATCATCTGGGGGATTTGGGCGGAAAGGTATATGCATGCTTAGAGAAGTCTAATAGATTTCTCTAAGCTAGGGGATGGCCCGGCACAAAGGCATCATCGTGGGACGACACCTACAGAATGTGCCTGCATCCCCCTGATTATCAGTGGAGAAAGTAACAAAGTATTCAGTCACACACTCAGAACACAGACCCTCAAAGACAAAATAAGTGACCACAACCTAAAAATAAAAGTATGTAGACAAAATTAAACTGAAACACCAAGAAGCCAGACTTTGCATGCAAGTGCAACACCAGAGAAATGGAAAGAGATGCATTTTCCTATACTGTGTAAATTATAAAGGGGCACGTTTACCAAGTACACGTTATAAAGGGGCACGTTTACCAAGTACACGTTTACCAAGCACACAGTAACCGCAAGTTGGGCAGACATCACAGGTGCAGCAAATGCCACCTCAATGGGTGGTGTTAGCTGCATCTGCACTATTGCTGCCAAGAGTCTGGTGGCATTATCTGCTGGGGAAATGCACTCCCAGTAGATAACACATAGCTTTTGCAGTTAACGCAATGCTAGCAGCACTAATGCATGGCATGAGTTGCAAAAGCCTACCGCACCTTAGTAAACATGCCCCAGAGATAGCGCAGAGTCCGATTACTAAATTACTCTGAAGGTGAAGTCTCTGACTGAGCCCGAGTTGTCCGGATCTCCTATAGCTCAGAGAAGCAAAGGATCCTTCAGAAGAACCCATGGAGGACCTCTCTTACCCTAAATTCCTCCAAAAGATCTCACGGCCATTGGCCCTCAGCGATCCACAGACTCCCAAGCAGGTTTTCCAGTTCATCCTCAGAGTCTGTGGTGCCCCCAAGGAGGTCCTTGCCCTCCTGGTACCCCAGATACTTCTTGATCTCCAAGCTGCCATATGGAAAACATCCACGTCGGGCAGTGCTATGTCTCGACGCCTGGATCAGAAGTACAAAGTTTTACCAGCACCAGGATTCCAATATCAGCAGCTCCCACACCAGTCAGTTATCTTGGAGGCAGTCCTAAAGAAATCCAAGAGTTCTAAATCTCCTTCACAAACGCACCCAGGCAAAGAGCAGTGGATGTTAGACACCATGGGGTGCAAGGCCTACCAAAGTAATATCTTAACCATCCAGTTGCAAATCCTTCATTATCATCACAACCTCCTTCTTCAGCTTGACCACTCAGCTCCAAGGAGCCTACTGAGCTGGTAAGTGACCTTCACAAATCCAATTATCACATCATTCAGGCCACTTATGAAGCCCATGACTCTGAAGCCTACTCAGCTGCGACAGCCACATCGGCCAGATGCACTAAATGGCTGTGCTTTTCAGGGTTTCAGGAAGATCTTCATGACCATCTTGCGGACACTCCTTGCCAAGGTCACAGCCTCTTTGGATCCAAGGTGCAAGAAGCTGTATTGGAGGTCTACCATTCGGAAACTAGCTGCTCAACCTGCCATGCCCTCACCATCCCTGCTCATCAGAGCTTACAATCTAATCAAGATGAAAAAACATTGCAAAATTGGGGACTAAAGTATGGCAAGATACACATAAGTAGTGGGAAAGAGAATGAGGAGCATCAAGATCCAAAAGCAGCCTCAAGAGGTGGGTCTTCAGCCTGATCTTGAATAGGGCCAAAGAAGGAGACCGATACACTAACTCATGTAGTTTGTTCCAAGCATATGGAGCAGCAAGGTGTAATGAATGAAATCTAGAGTTGGCAGTGGTAGAGAAGGGCACAGATAAAAGGGATATGCCAGAGGAGCGGAGTTCCCGAGGAGGAGTGTAGAGTGAGATAAGAGAAGAAAGGTAGTAAGGAGCCACAGAATGAATGCACTTGTAGGTAGGTAGGAGAAGTTTGAACTGGATGTAGAAATGGATAGGAAGCCAGTGAAGTGACTTGAGAAAAGGGGTTACATTAGCATAGCGACATTGGTGGAAGATGAGCCGTGCAGCTGAGATTTGAAGAGATTGAAGAGGAGAAAGATGATTCAGAGGGAGACCAGGAAGAAGCAGATTACAATAGTCAAGATGGGAGGTGACTAGTGAGTGGATGAGGATCTTAGTAGCATGTGTAGAAAGGAAGAGATGAATTTTGCCAATGTTATAAAGAAAGAAGCGACAGGTTTTAGCTTTCTGTTGGATGTGTGCAGAGAAAGAGAGAGTAGAGTCAAAGAGGCTGCAAACTGAGGAAACAGAAATGAGTAGAGTGTTATCCACAGAAACAGAGAAAGAAGGAAGGGGGAAATGGGTTTAGGGGTGAGATAAGATGCTCAGTGTGGCCATGTTCAGCTAGGGAAAAGGATATGTCTAGGGGAACGTTAAGGAAACACATAGTTGGAGAGCAGGAGACTATGCAAATCAGGATCCAAAAGCAGCCTCAAAGAGGTGAGTTTTTTGCCTGGTTTTGAAAAGGGCCAGAGATGAAGCCCGATGTTTGGACTCAGGTAGTTTGTTCCAGTCATAAGGAGCAGCAAAGTGGAAAGATTGAAGTAGGGAGTTAGCAGTAGAAGAGAACGGCACAAATAGAAGCAATCTGCCAGAAGAGCAGTGTTCCCGAGGAGAAGAGTATTTATTTATTTATTTACCACCTTATCGTTTTAGTCAAAGTGATTTATTATTATTATTTAACAAACATTTTTATACTGTGCTTTCCCCAAGGATCAAGCGCGGTTTACAAGGAACAAAGATATGAATGGTACAAAATAAGTACTTATTTATTTACATAGAACTAGTGGAACTATATACATTGATTCAAATACAATACATAGAATATATATCGGAGAGAATTATATACAGTAGTGATGTTAAAGGTTGCTCTAATGGAGCACTACAATCAAATAGAGATAGAGATTGACTGCTCAATTTGACTGATGTGTGAATGTGAGATGTTGTTTTCTGTTTTATGTGAGTGTTAGTCTGTGAACCATAGTGTAGAATAAAAAGGTGTGTTTTTAGGTTTTTGCGGAATGTCCTGAGGTCATTCACTTCTCTAAGGTCATCGGGTAGTTCGTTCCAGAGTAATGGGGCAAAGTGTCAAAATGCTTTGTTGTTAGTTACTTTTTTGGCCTTTCTGAAATCCTTCAGCGTTACAAGTTTGTGTTTGTTTTTACTCCTTTGGTTTCGGTTAGGTGTTTCCTTATTAATTGGAGTGGAGGAGTGGCCTAGTGGTTGGGGCAAGGTACTTCAGGCCAGAAGGTCAGGGGTTCAAATCCCACTAGAGGACAGCAACCTTGGGCTGGAAGGACTGGGGTTTCTAGTCTCACAGGTGCTCCTTGTGGTCTTGGGCAAGCCACTTAACCCTCCATAGCCCATGTTCCCTGTAAAATAGTTTATCTTCAAGTTATAATGCCCTGTTCAATGTAATTTCAGTTTGTTCAATGTAAACCACACTGATGCAGAATAGCGTGGTATATAAGAGAATGTAAATATATAATTAGGGTATTGATAAATGAAGGTGCTAAATTATTGATTATTTTGAAGGTTGTTACCAGTATTTTATAGTTTATGTGGCTGTAAATAGGTAGCCAGTGTAGTTCATAGAGAATGGGTGTAATGTGTTCAATGGTGCTGACGTTCATGATTGTTCTGGCTGCCACGTTTTGTGCTAGCTGAAGCCTTCTGAGAGTCTGTTTTGATGCTCCCTGTAGTATGGAATTAGTGAAATCGAAGTGAGGTGTGATGATTGCCTGTATTACTGATATGAAGTCCTGTAGATGGATTAAGGGTCGGAGCTGTTTTAGGAGTTTAAGTTTATAATGTATTTTTGTAGCTGTATTCTTGATGTGAATTTCTGTACTGAGGGTCTGATCTAGAATGACCCCTAGGTATTTCACCTCCTTTTTTACTATAATGTTGGAATCCTGGAGCAGAATTGATGATGGGGGTACAAAGCTTTGATTTCTGGTAACGAATAACACTTCGGTTTTTTAAAAATTGATGTGTAGGTTGTGTTTTTTGAGCCATAGCGAAATTTCGTTGAAACAATCTGAGAGCCATTGGGTAGGTGGGTTTGGTATTTTGAATGGGATGTATAACTTTATGTCATCCACGTAAATATGGTAATTTACGTGGTGCTTTTTAAGGATAGAACAGATGGGACTGCAGATAGATATTAAAAAGGAGGGCTGAGAGGGCAGATCCCTGGGGGAGACCTTGCTGGACATTTGCTGGTTAATTCTTACTGTTTGTGTTCTGTCTTTTAGGTATGAGGCAAACCATTTAAAAATGTTTCGGTTTACCCTATCTGCTGGAATCTGGTTATTAGTATTAATAGGTAATTCACGCTATCGAATGCTGCCGTGATATCTAAGAATAGGAGAATAAAAGCTTGCTTTGAGTCATCTATTCCCCGTGACAATGTGTCAGTTAATACCGTGAGAAGTGTTTCCACGCCATGGGAAGGGCGGAAGCCATATTGTTGTTCGTCTAGGGGGGCTGATGCATCGGTGTAGTCCTGGAGTTGTATTTGTACAACTTTTTCAGATAGTTTCGCCAGAAATGGAATACTTGATATGAGTCTGTATGAATTGGGGGAGGTTTAGTCGAGATTATTATTTTTTATTATTGGGTGGATTTGAGCATGTTTGAGGGTTGGAGGTAGGTACCCATTCTTGAGTGAAAGGTTAATCATAGGGAGGATGAAAGGCAAGAGTTCAGGTGATATAGCTTTCAGCCAGTGAACCGGACAGGGATTGAGGTAAGAGGTAGAGGTATTTAGTTTGGCAATAATGTTCTTGAGAGTGTCTTTCGATATCAAGTGAAAATTGGACCAAGTGTTAAGATGGTCTGCGTGTGCTATATTAGGTGTCATAGTGGGTGATGCAGTCTGCTTGATTTTATTCATGTAGTGGATAGTTAATGTTTGTGGGGCTATATCATATTCTGTAAAGATAGTTATATGCTTTGCTAGTTAGATTTTGAACTATGCTGAAAAGTTCTCTGGGTCGGTTTAAGGATTTTGACAGTATTTTATTTATTTTATTTAACAGTTCTTCTATACCGCTCTATTTTAGATCAGAGCGGTTTACATTCAACATCAACCATACAACACAGGAACCCTGAGTTGTATTTACAATAAACAGGAGATCAACTTGGAAGTAACTGGGGGGAACTATGTACATTGTATAACATATCTACATCTTATTTACACTGGGGTCCTGATTCCATTTCAGTGGGTATCTTCTGAGCGATCAGTTGATTATCCTTTTTCATGCTGAGTCTGATTGTTTAATTGTAATGAGTGATTGTCTGAGGGGGCATATGTATGATTACTAGTGCTGGATTCAGGGTAGTATGTGGTGAATAGGTGCTGCTTTAATGCCTTCCTGAAGTCAATTAGGTAAGTGATGTTTCGAATAGAGGTGGGGAGAGCGTTCCATGCTCTGGGTGCGTAAATCGTAAAGGCCCTATTTGTCGTTGCTTTTGTGCATTTTGTTATTACTTTTGGGACCTCTAGGGTGTTTTGCATCATGGGTCTTCTGTTTCTGTTCTGTGGTACTTTATGTATCATCTTGCTGAGGGCTGTGGGGGTCAGAGTGTTTGTGGCTTTGAAAGTTAAGGTTAGAACTTTGTGGAGGGTTCTTGCTTGAACTGGTAGCCAATGGAGGTTCATCAGTACTGGCGTTATGCGCTCTCTCCGTGAAGCCCCTGTTAGTACTCTTGCCGCAGTGTTCATTGCAAGCTGCAGAGGAGCTAGCGTTGCTTGAGGGAGACCGTGTAGAATTACGTTGGCATAGTCGAAATGTGGTAATATTAATGCCTGATAGATCAATCGGTAGTCGCTGAAGTCAAGCAGCGGTCGGAGATGTTTTAGGGTCCTTATTTTCATGTATACTGTTTTTACTGTGTTTCTTATGTGGGTTTTCAGATCCAGTTGTTGATCCAGTGTAACGCCAAGGTAGCGGATTGTGGGTTTGGTTTTCAGTTCTGTGTTGCCGATTTTTAAAGAGAGTGGAGGGGTGAAGTCCTGGTTCCTTGAGATGAAGAGGACATCTGTTTTACTGTAGTTGATTCTCATGTTTTGTGTGCTGAACCATTCTGCTGTTGCCTCAAAACATCTTGTTAGAGGGGAGAGGTCTGGTTGGTTGGTCCTGAATGGGATGTATAGGAGGATGTCATCTGCGTAGGCTAGACAGTTGACCTTGAATGAACGTGCTAGGGCACATATGGGCTGCATGTAGATGTTAAACATCAATGCAGATAGTGACGAGCCCTGTGGTACACCCTGGTTTTGTAAAAATGGTTCAGAGGTTGTGGAGCCTGACCTTACATGTTGCCATCTATTAGTCAGGTATGAAGCAGCACATAGCAAAAACAGTAAGAGCGATCTACTTCAAGATCAGATCCCTCAGACACATACGCCCTCTACTCGAGCTGAATGACTTCCGTACCATCTACCAAGCCCTCATCATCCCTCATTTTGATTATGCAAACGCCATCCTACAAGGTCTCCCTAAAGCAACCTTACATCCCTTACAACTCGCCATGAACAGCGCTGCGCGAATCCTTTTAGGAGCACCAAGGAAAGAGCACATCACACCCCTCCTGATGCAGCTGCACTGGCTCCCCATCCAAGCCAGGATTAACTTCAAGATCTTAGTGATGACATTCAAGGCCATCAATGGGTTATCCTCTTCTTCAATATGTGACCTCATACAACAACCCATGCCCAACAGGATAAGAAGAATGGCTACAACCAACATGCTAGCAATACCAAAAGCTATGACAAGATGCGCCATATCAACTTCAAATAGAGCCTACAGCCTGAGCGCCCCAAGCCTCTGGAACTCCTTACCACCACACATCAGAGCTATCCCCAACTTGAGCCAGTTCAGGAAGGCCTTAAAACACCTCCTCTTTATTAAATACCTCACAGCCTCCCTCGAACCCCAACCACCAGGTACGAACAACACACAATGAACTCATCTCACATATAGACAGTTACCAATTTCAGTATCCCATTTGTGTACATAGTTTACCAATTTCAGTATTCCATTTATGTACATAGTTTCCCCCGTTATCCAAGTTGATTGCTCCTGTTCATTGTAATGACCTGACTCTTGTTCATTGTCGGATTCTGTTTTGTTTTATGTAAACCGCGCTGATCGTAAATAGTGCGGTATATAAGAAATGTAAAATAAATAAATAATAAATAAATAAATGACTTGCACCACTTTAGGGCTGTTCCCTGGATTCCTTTCTCGCTGAGGCGTTGTATGAGGATCTCATGGTTCACCGAGTCAAAAGCCGCTGCAATGTCGAGGAATATGAGGGCGAATCCTTGATGCATTTTGTCGGTTCCAGAGACTAGATGGTCAAATAGGTTGGTGAGGAGGGTTTCAACCCCATGTGCTTCTCTGAACCCATGCTGGGAAGGATCCAGTGGGGCTTCAGTATCAATATGCTGTTGGATTTGGCGCTGTACTAACTTTTCGATTACTTTGGCAAGCATGGGGATACTTGAAATTGGTCTGTATGATTCCACTTTCGTTGGGTCCAGCTTGTTATTTTTGAGCAGTGGTCTGATTGATGTTTGTTTCAGACTTTGTGGAAACGATCCGTTTGTAAGAGATTGGTTTATTAATTCGCTCAGATATTGGCTTAAGTCACATCGTAACTCCTTTATCCATAAAGCAGGGCATGGGTCATTGGGTGCGGTAGTAGGGTTGATTGCAGCAATCGTGTCTTCAATCTCTCTGCGTGATATTTTTTCAAAGTTGGATAGTGGTGATGGTTGGGGCAAGTTGTGCTGAGAGCTGTTTTCCGCGGAGTTCGAGGTTGCACCAGCCTGGGTGACTTCAAGTTGTAGGTAGTTGGTTGCAGATGTAGTAGTCTGGATCATTTTTGACTGTAAGTAGTTGGAGTATGCCTGGGGGTGTGGCATCTGTGACTGATCTGCGGGAGGTTCTCTTATGAGAGATTTCACTATATTGAAGAGGTCGTGTGGCTTGTTTAGTGACCGCTTCAAGATGTCGGAATGGTATTGTTTCCGCTTTTTTGTTAATTCATCGCGGTGTGATTTTAGGTGAGCGATGTAAGTACCTTGTGCTTCAGTAGAGTGAGATCGACGCCATCTTCTCTCGAGCCTGCGCAGGCACTTGAGTGAATCTCGGAGTTCTCTGGTATACCATGGTGCGTGCTCTCGTTTCTTTGTTGTTGTTTTATTTGTGACTGGTAAACATGCGATGGTCTTGAGGCTCTCATCCCAGGTGGACACCAATGCATCTAGGTCGTGTGGTGTGTTGTTGAGGAGTGGGAGGATCTTCTCTCGAAGCTCTTCTTTATTAAAGGGGCGGAAGCGCTTCAAAGAGGTTTCGTGGCCAGTGTTGTTTTTGTTGGAGTTTTTATTGTGTGTGTTAATAAGTATCTGGAATTGGATCAGGCTGTGGTCAGACCATGGCACAGGCGTTATGGTTGGTGGCATTGGTTGGGTGGTATCCTTATCTGTCTGTGGGGCAAAGATCAGGTCAAGTTTGTTTCCCTTGACGTGGGTGGGATTATTGACTAGCTGATCGTAGCCTAGTTCTTGTAACGCTTCTAGGAAAGCAGAGGCTTGCGATTCCTGTAGCGTAGGCAAGTTGAAATCACCTAGGATCCAGTTCTGGGATCGTGGTCTGTTTGAGTTGCAAGCGAGGCCCATTATCGTTGCAAGATCCTCTGAGGATGGTGTTGGTGCCCGGTAGAGTAGGTTGATCGTGCAGGTGTCATTTGTTATGGTGAGGGAGTCCAGGTGGGCTGTGCTGGTTGAGTTGCACATCTGGAAGCCCAGGCAAGTTTTGACAAGGATGAGTGTTCCTCCTCCTCTCTGATTGGTTCTATGGCATGTGTGGACTGAGAAACCTGTGGGTAACATCTGGTTGATGATTGCGTTGTCACATTCTGATAGCCAAGTTTCTGTGATCATGATGATATCAAGATCATGGGTCGTGACCAGATCGGTAATTATTGGCCATTTTGTACGTATTGACCTTGCGTTGATGAGTGCACACTTCAGGGCTTGATGGTGTTGCTGACGGTCCAGATGTGACTTCTTGAGATGTTGAAGTGGGATGTGTAATAAATGTGAGTGATGCGCGTCCTTGGGTTCTCTTAGGGGGTGTTGGTGATTCTCCGTCCATCTTTTCCCGTCACTGCGGAGTATTGGGATGTGGTTAGTGCTTGTGTGAAAGGCGTGGGATGTAAGGGGGAGCCAGGAGGCTAGGTGTAGACATGCCAAGGCTAGGAATGGGTGCATTTTGTGATGTCTTTGTGAAATAGTATGTGAACTGTTTGTTGCTGGGTAATTAGTGGGACCGGTATTGACTATTGTGCTGGCTTGACTATTGTGCTAGCTATTGGCAGTGTATAAACTTACTGTCTGGCGATGAGTATGTATTTGGAACAATGTGGCAGCATATAAGACAGGAACAGTACAGCATCGAGCAAACAATGTGTCAGTCAGTGGAAAATGAGACAATGTAACAGTTGTCAGCAGAATATGAGACAATGTAACATTCAGCAAGGAACGAAACAGAATAATATACTGCCAACAGTAATAATAAGTTGACACTTTTGGGTAAGGGTGAAATTCTGCCAACAGTAATGAGGTATGACACAGTTGTCAGTAATAAGATTATCACTGATGCATGAAAAATGGGTTTTTGACAACAAGATAGACTCTAGTAGTTAAGTGATACTAGCAATAGTATACAATTAGAACTGTTACATGTAAATGTAAGATCTAGCAATGTATGCTTGAATAGTAGTTTTTCTTTGCTTCATCAATGGAAATCTTATATTTTGTGAGGATATCTACGTAGTTTGAATGATGGGTTAGAGATTTTGAGCGTCGCCATTTTTGTTCAGTTTTTCTCAATTCTGCTTTCATTGTTTTAAGTGTGGCATGAAACCAGGGGGCATTTTTAGTTTTTCTAGGTGGATGATAATGAGGAATGTTGTTTATGGCAGCATTAGCTTTTATGTTATTCCAATTAGATATTGATTCGTCTAGGTTAATTGAATCAATTGTGAGGTTGGGTATGATTTGATCCAGGAATTCATCTTTATTGAATTTCTTGAATCTGTATGAGTGGGGTTGGGGTGTGGCTCCGTTTTGTTGGTAGTCTGCGTAAGGGAGTCTGAACTTAATCAGATGGTGGTCAGACCATGGGACAGGGAGAATATTCAGTGATGAAGGGTTAAAGGTCTCGTGGAGGGATCTCGTAAGAAAGACTATATCAAGAAAGTTACCTTTAATGTGGGTATGACTATTGATGATTTGGTGGAAGTCCAAGTCATCAGTAGTGTTCAAGAAAGATGTTAGATGTGTGTTAGACAAGGAAGGCAGATTTAGATCGCCCAGGGCTATCACAGGTTTCGTGTCTATGAAGGAGCCTAGGAGTTCTGTTACTATATCCATATTTTCGGATCTTTGTTCCGGTGCTAAGCATAGGCGGAGTTGCTTTATTTTTAGTATGAGGACATCAATGTTAACTACATTGTCCGAAGAGATGAGCTTTGCTTTAAGCGAGTCTTTTATAATAATGAGGACACCTCCGCCTCTTTTTAGTGTTCTATGTGATGTAAAACCCTCTCGCACTGAGGAAGTTTCTCCAGGGCCATGTGCCCATGAGGGAAGGGTTAGGACAGCCGTTGGTGATTTGATCATTAGGTATGTAGATAGCTGGGTGGCTGGTGGACGTGAGGATCGTCTAGTAACATGCCTGCCTAGTGCGAAGGTAGCGGACCTCACGCGCCACCTAGATAAGGTCTTAGATAGTGCTGGGGAGGAGTCTGCTCTCTTGGTACATGTCGGTACCAATGACATAGGAAAATGTGGTAGGGAGGTTCTGGAGGCTAAATTTAGGCTTTTAGGTAGGAAGTTGAAATCCAGAACTTCCAGGGTAGCTTTACTTATTTATTTTATTTACATTCTCTTATATACCACACTATTCTGCATCAGTGTGGTTTAGATTGAACAAACTGAAATTACATTGAACAGGGCATTATAACTTGGAGATAACTATTTTACAGGGAACATGGGCTATGGAGGGTTAAGTGGCTTGCCCAAGACCACAAGGAGCACCTGTGGGACTAGAAACCCCAGTCCTTCCGGCCCAAGGTTGCTGTCCTCTAGTGGGATTTGGACCCCCGACCTTCCGGCCTGAAGTACCTTGCCCCAACCACTAGGCCACTCCTCCACTCTGAAATGCTTCCCGTTCCACGTGCAGGACCCAAAAGGCAGGCAGAGCTCCGGAGTCTCAATGCGTGGATGAGACAGTGGTGCAGAGATGAGGGGTTTGGATTTGTTAGGAACTGGGGAACATTCTGGGGAAAGGAGGGGCTCTTCTGAAGGGATGTGCTTCACCTTAACAGGGATTTATTTATTTTATTTATTTTATTTAACAGTATTTTTAAACCGCCTTATCTTATTAATCAAGGTGGTATCACAGCAAACAATCGGGTAAAGTGAGTGTGTTAATCATGCAGTGAGGGTGCAATTTAGTTGAGTGTGTGTTGTATCATGTGCTAGATTGGGGTGAGCTATGTACAAGGTGTGGTGTGTTGCGTGCTAGAATGGTTTGAGCTATGTACAGTGTGGGCTATATACAGTGGTGCTGTAAAACATTATCTGTACAGGCAGCAATATGTGCTGTTATACATTCTCTTAGGTTATGTGATGTGTCCATAGTGTTCTATGAACAGCATGGTTTTTAGCTGTTTTCTAAAGTCTTTGAGGTCTGTAGTTGTCCTCAAGTCGTCTGGTAGTTTGTTCCATATAGTTGGAGCAGCCATGGAGAGAGCTCTGTCTGTTGTGTCCTTGCGTGTGTGTTTGAATTCACCTGGGGTGCTGACTCGGTTGCGTGTTTGTTTTCTTCTAGGACGAGTGCTGTTGTCTGGTTGAATGAGGGTGTGTAGGCTGTTGGCTGATGTGTGCTGATTTATCTTAAATAGGTTTATGATAGTTTTGTATCTGATGCGTGCACCGATTGGGAGCCAGTGTAAGTCTTTTAAGGTGGGTGTGAAGTGGTCCTGTCTTGCAGTACCGGATATTATTCGTGCTGCAGTGTTTTGTGCTAGCTGGAGTGGTTTGAGGGCTTGTTTCGGTAGTCCCAAGTATATCGGATTGCAGAAGTCCAGTATTGGGGTTATCAGTGCTTGGAGGACGGTACGAAAGTGTTCTGGGGCAAGGAGTGGTTTCAGTCTCCTGATGATTCGCATCTTGTAGTAGACTTTTTGTATTGTTTTGTCTATGTGTGGCTTGAGGCTTAGCTTGTTGTCCAGAGTAACTCCAAGGTATCTCACTTCTGATTTTATTGGAATAGTAGTGTTTTGTATCTTGATGTTTGGCGGGTGTATGAAGCTTTGGTTCCGAGTGATTATTAGAGCTTCAGTCTTGTTGTAGTTTATTGCGAGGTTGTTGTTTTGACACCAGCTCGTCATTTGGGTAAGGCAGTCTGTTATCTTGGAGAAATCCGGGTTGTCGATTTCTATCGGGGTGTATATCATGATGTCGTCTGCATATATTGTGTATTGAATGTTGTTCTCTTTCATGATGTCGCATATCGGTTGGATGTAGATGTTAAATAGGAGGGCTGAAAGTGCGGATCCTTGAGGTACTCCTTGGCGGACATTTATGGGTCGGGAGGTGTTGTGTCCCACCTTGACCTGTAGCTGTCTTTCGGTTAGGTATGAGTGGAACCATTTCAAAGTGATACCGTGTATACCAGTGTTCTTTAGTCTTTCCAGGAGCGTGTTGTGGTCCACTGTGTCGAAGGCTGAGGAGATGTCGATGAAGATCATTATGATTCCCTTCCTGTTGTTGTCAATTATTCTTAGGATGCTGTCGAAGAGGTAGATCAGTAGCGTTTCGACTCCGTGGTTGGGACGAAAGCCGTGTTGGTTGTCGTCGAGTGTTTCATGTTTGTCGATGTGTTCCTGGAGTTGTAGTTTTACCGTTTTTTCGATGATTTTTGCCAGGAAGGGTATGCTGGAGATCGGTCGGTATGCTGCTGGATCCTTTTTGTCGAGTGTTGTTTTCTTTGTTATTGGTCTTACTGAGGCAAGCTTTAGTTGCTTTGGCATGAGTCCTTGAGTGAGTGAGTTGTGTACTATTTTGTGTATGGTGTGAATGAAGTTTGATTTGGTGGCTTTGACCCATGATACTGGGCATGGGTCTGTAGGAGCAGTGCTTGTGTTGATTGTAGAGATGATGTGGGATATCTGCTCTGTTGAGGGTGAGTAGAATGTGCCCCAGGTTTTGGTGTGTATGTCTGTCCTGGTGGTCCCACTGGGTGTTGTACGCTCTGTGGAGTGGAATTTGTCTTTGGGATGGAACCATGCTGCTGGCATTAACCTTTAAAAAGGAGATAGAGCAGCTTTTAAACTAGATAATAGGGGAAAGCCGACAGTCGCCCAAGAGCGGATGGTTCAGAAGAATGTATCCTTGAAGGATACTACCAAAAGCAGAGAGGTTCCAAAAAAGAGTAAAGTAGCCCAAATGCCCTCGAGTATGGAGCAGACAGAGTTTAAAGATCCCAAATTACCCATGTCTACCAATAGCCAAATTAATATGAATAAAATAGTCTGTATCAGCTGTCAGGCTGCTTATGTCTCAACTAGGAGATCTTGACAGTATGGTCATTAGAAACTCAGCTGTCTATTCTGTGGTCATTAAGTAATTTTTCCAGCACTGAAAAAGACGTAAACAAGAGTATGATCTCCAGTGGTATACTGAAAAATATGTAGGCAGTAGCACAACTCTTGCTATGGTCCATCGATGTTACCTCAGAGTTGCTCGGGAATCCTCCATAAAGTATTTACTGCTGGTAGAAGGAGCTGCTGCGATACCACGCTTTTAGTCGCAAAGAGCATCACCTCTCCCTACCAGCAGCAGCACATGCAGAGGACTCCCGCTCAGCTTTGTGGGAACATTTCTGTTCCATACACTTGACAGTAATAACGGTGGAACCCTTCACGATGGCGTTGACTAGTCTGTGCTAGCTTTCTGGATGCTGTCATCTATACAGCTCATGCTGCCCACTCATCTGCTGAAACAGACATCAATGAGGTGCTCAAAAGATTTCTGCAGCATCCAGTTATAAACATATCAAATGCCAATTTATAGTTACCTTCTCTTGCTTCATAAAGATGAACTTCAAAGCCTTTCTGGGCAAAGAAACAAGCATTTAAAGCACCCACCTAGAAATTAAAAGAATATGTTTGATTATGAAGGTAGACCCTCATCGAATTCCCTTACTGGGGAGGGGGAGATACAATTCGGTGGCCCCACTGGTGTATGGATATCAGGAACCAGATTATCAGGTGAAAACATATGCTGCACAAGATTTTGTATTCCAAGGAAAAAAACTACTATAAATTAACATCTTTTGTTATAATGTCATATACAGCATCTTGCATTCAGAGTACTGCAAACATCCAATCCATCCAAGCTGAAAGATTATAATAAGTCCAGCTTATCCTCTTACTTGTCACATCCGAAGAATAGCGGTTGAGTTAACTTCTTATTCCAACCACTATAACTCCTAGTTTGAGTCCGGGCAATTTACTGTGGCTAGAAACACGGCACCATGTCGCAGAACAGCAGCATAATAGCAATTAATTGGAAATTGCCCGGACTCAAACTAGGAGTTATAGTGGTTGGAATAAGAAGTTAACTCAACCGCTATTCTTCAGATGTGATGAGTAAGAGGATAAGCTGGACTTACTATCTTTCTGCTTTTCTTTCTGTGGTGGATTTTGTCAACGTCTCTTAAGACTTGTGGGTCTATGGGCTCAATCTTATAATACCTCCATAAAGTATTTACTACGAAAGATAAGTAATACTAAGGGTTTGCTTTGTGCACTTCCCCTCAGGTTTTAAGATGGATAGTTGAGCGGTATTCACTCTTAATTAAAAGAGAAAAAGGAAGGTTTGCTACGGGAAAGGATTTCCCTTTCAAGGCAAACGGTCCAACAATAAAAATAAGGGTTTTTTTATGCTCGAGTTAGAATGCTTAGGTTAATGGTACCATAGGAGTTTTTTGGTTCTACTTTTTTGTTGGAAGTATTTTGTAGTGAACCACTTTAGTTTTTTGTGCCTGAAATAATAATGAGATGCAAAGCATACAAATGCATGCAAACAGATTATTATGCAAATGAATAGTGCAGCTTATGTTTAACCTCGCAAACTATATTATTAATGGAAAGATAAAAGCTGGTGTCAAAGTGGAGGAATAGCCTAGTGGTTAGAGCACTGATTTGGTAACCAAGAGACCAATGTTTGATTCCCACTGATATGCCTTGGGCAAATCATTTAACCCTCCATTGCCTCAGAAGAAAGGCCTGACAATCTACTTCCAGTCACACTGCGAAGAAAACCCAGGAGCTGCAGGGTTGCCAAGAGTCAGTATTGACTTGAAGGCACACATTACAAAAGCTGGCATTACCTTTCCTCCCTGAGAGCATCATGCTGTTAATGTGCGGTATATCAAATAAATGAATATGAATATGAATATGTGGTCTGATGCTCCTGTGGGATCAAATAACATCCAATCCCCCAGTTCAAGCCCTACCCACATACCTGCAATCATATTTCCCCACCTGGCACTTACCAGGTGGTTTGGCAGGAGCTCCTGTCCTATCAGTCTTGGCTTCAAATTGACACTGCTTGATCCTTAGCATTAGCTTTGCAGTAGTACTGCTAGAGGTCAGAATGCCAAATCAAGACAACAAATAAGGACAGAGATCCATTTATTGGTGAGGGCAATCTTCAAAACTATGAGGTCATTTGAGAAGCTTTATTCACGATTTGGATGTCTGGAAATGTGCATGCAGATATTCAAATGGCAAAGATGTCCCTGGAGCCATTTTTTTTTTTATAAATTTTTTTATTAACAACAAAGAAAAATAACAGCCATCATCAAGCCAAACAACAAACAACAAACCCCCGAGCAGGGTGTACTCTTATCCCCGCCACGGGGAACCATTTTATACATCTTTACATGGCATCGAGAAGCATTTCCATAGGTATTACATTTTTATTTTTATTTTGTATTAAGTTACGAAAGGAACACCCCCCTCCCTTCCCCACCCCGTCGCAGTCTACAGCCCCCCCCCCAAGTCAGTCCTATTCAACCGTATTGGGAACCGCCCCCAACTTGTCCCCGCTAATCATCTTCTTATCTTCCGATACCACTAAAGGCCCACATTAAGCACTTCGTTCCTGCAATACGGCCCTAGACTCTGAATATAGGGTTCCCATATTAACATGAAAGTGGACCACCTCTTTATCTGGCCCCTAGCTCTCCAGCGTTCAGTCAGCATCAAATGGTGAAAACTATTGCGCCACTCCAGGAAAGTGGGCGGGGAGTTATCCCGCCATCTATGTAATATCGGGCCCTTCCCCACCAGACAGGCCTTATGCACCAGCATCCGCTCCCCTTTCCCTTTCGGCAGAGTCTGATTCAACTGATCCAAAAATACCAACGATCCCATCCAGGGGAAATGTTGATGTAACAACCCCACTAGACAATGATGGATACGGGACCAGTAAGGGCGAATACGCCTACACGTCCACCACATATGGGTGAGGTCAGCTAGTGGCTCAGAACATCTAGGGCAGGACCCATCCTGGGTAATATGACTACGCAAGGCCCGCCTAGGCGAGAAATGAACCCGGGTTAACGCTTTATATTGTACCTCCCGCCAACGGGCCCCTTCCGCCAGAGTAACTAAGCATCTCAGGGCCACAAGGAGGGTTCCACGGGGGACCTCTCGTCCCATCTCCCGGGCCCAGGCCTGTTCGACCCGGTCGTAGTCCGGCACCACACCAAAACACTCAAGCCTGGTCTTCAACTGCGCTATCGACAGCGGAGCTTCACCCCCAATATCAAAAAATTCAAGAATGTGCGCTGAGCGGTCTGCCGTAAGTTCCCCCCTGGGTAGTGAGGCCACATAATGGACCATTTGTAAATAAGCAAAGTGTTGACGGGAAGAGAGCCCGTACTCCTCGCACAACTCCAAGAAGATTTTGCACTTACCCGATAGATCCACAACATGGCCTACATTCCGCAATCCCTGCGCTCCCCAAAACTGAAATACTCGAGATTCAGAGCCTGGAGTAAAATGCACATTACCACGCAGTGGAAACCAACTCGAGACCCTCCAATCCCGATTCCAATAGCCATTCAACTGCCGCCAAGTACGACGTGCTGCGTTCATCAGAACACGGTGTTGAATTCCACTGGGCAAATAAGCACTCTCTAAGTGCAGAATCCCCAGCAATGACAATGGGGCAACCACAGCCATCTCCAAAGCCCTAGGTGTATAAATATCCGTCCCCCCCAACCAATCTCCCACATGACGCTCCTGACAGGCCAGAGCATATAACCATAAGTCGGGCAGGCCAATACCTCCGCTACGCCAAGGTCCAATCATACGACTCATCGGTATGCGAGTTCTAGCCCCCCTCCACAAAAATCCCTGTATTTCTCTTTCCAAGCGGCGCAAATCTCGATGCAACAACCAAACTGGAAAGGTCTGCAACCAATATAGGATGCGTGGTAGAACCACCATCTTTACTGCAGCCACCCTCCCCAATAGTGACAGCGGCAGGGGATTCCAGGCTCTTAATTGGGTTCGCACCCCGGACAGAATTTTTTCCAGGTTCGTACGATATAACTCCCTAGGGAGGCTGGTCAGGACAATACCGAGATAAACAAAATGCTGTTCCGCCCATTTCAAAGGGAAATGCCCGCTCCACCCTCCCCGCAGCCGGCCTCCCACATCTAAAACCTCCGATTTTTTGATATTGATATGAAGGCCCGCAAACCTACCATATTCTGCAAACTTGGTCATTAGTCGTGGTAAAGACTCTCGGGGGGCAAGCAGGTGCACCAACATGTCGTCTGCGAACGCCGATATCTTAAAGCCTTGTATACCTATGTCCACCCCACGGATCTTCTTATCTGATTTTATTCTATGAATGAGGGGGTCCAGAGTTAAAACAAACAGCAAAGGAGACAGGGGGCAGCCCTGCCTAGTTCCTCTATACAAAGAGAACTGATCCGAAAGGACCCCATTACAGAGCACCTGGGCTGTCGGGTTCACATAAAGGCTCCTCACCATCCCACAAAAGGAAGGACCCAAGCCATATCGCGGTAACAAATAATGAAGATACTGCCAACTAACCCTATCAAACGCCTTTTCGGCGTCAAAACTCACCAATAATCACTGCAGTTGTCTCGCATGCACCCACTCCAGCAACACTAATATTCTACGCAAATTATGAACCGCATAGCGACCCCTAATAAAGCCCACTTGCGACTCATGCACTAAATCCCCCATCAAAACCGCTAAACGTTCAGCCAAGATTTTCGCCAGAATCTTCATATCGAAATTCAACAAGGAAATCAGCCGATAAGAGGCCGCCTGTGACAGGTCCTTACCAGGTTTAGGGATCAGCGTAATGTACGCCTGATTGTCCCCCCATTTCATGGCCCCCCTCTCCGCTCGTCTCTGATACGTCTCCACTAACAAGGGGCCCACCCAGTCAGAAAGTATTTTGTAGAATTCCGCCCCATAGCCATCGGGCCCGGGAGCTTTATAACAGCTAGCAGACGAGACTACCTGCTGCACCTCTTGTAGAGTTATGGGCTGTCCCAAAAGGGCACACTGCTCCACCGTTACCTGCGGCAGCTCCACGCTATGCAAATAAGTTTTCATCATTGAGGGTGTTATCTCCTCTGCAGCATATAGTTTTTGGAAAAAACCCTGAAACACCGCACTTATCGCCTCCTTTTTATTTTGGAGTCTACCTTGCTCATCGCGGAGAGCTGCTACCAACCATCCACTGCGCGGGCCCTTCAGACACCTACCCAACAATGAGCCTGGTTTATCTCCAAAGCAGTGTAGCTTATATTTATAGTACATTATAGATTTCTTAGCTCGCTGATGCAGCAATTCGTTCAAAGCAACCTGAATCTCCCACAGCCTCTTCTTATTAGATATCGTGGGGGTGTGCCCACTAAGATGGCAAGTGCGCGTGACTTGTTTCTCCAGCCTGATTATTTGCTCCGCTATCAATCTCCGCTTCCGGGCTACATAACCAATTATCTCACCCCTTAGCACCACTTTAGCCGTTTCCCACACCAATTCCGGATCGTCTCTATGAACCTGGTGATTCTCCTCGAATTCCTGCCAGCGTTGATGCAGAAATCGCTGAAATTGGGTATCCTTATGAAATTCAATTGGGAATCGCCATAGACGCGTGAACCCAGTTACTCCCCCCCATTGCAGCTCCAACCAAATCAGAGCATGATCCGAAATCTCAAGAGGACTTATCTGAGCATCCCCAGCACCCGCAAACTGACTCGCTGAGATCAAGAGATAATCAATACGCGCACTAGTACCATGCGCCCGCAACAAATGAGTAAAATCCTTTTCTAGAGGATGTAGCAATCTCCAGGGATCCACCAGACCCAGTCTAGTCCGAAAACTCTGCAAGGTCCGGGAAAGAAGCCGCCGTTCACGGGTGCCGCTGCCTTTCGAGGTGTCAAGATCCACATCGAAGACCCCATTAAAATACCCGCCCAGGAGCAGTGGTACATCCGGTAGTTGTTCGACTTTAGCCGCGAACCGACTGAAGAAATCCGGATCTCGCGTGTTAGGGCCATACAAGTCACCCAAAACTATCTCCCGATCTTCCAGCAAACCATGCAATAACAAAAATCTCCCATGTGGGTCCACAACCTGCCGCATTAGCGTAAAGCGCACCCGTTTGTGAACCAAGATGGCCACTCCACCTTTCTTACCCACGGCGGGAGCCCCCCAGACCTGTCCCACCCAGTCTCTACAGAGTTTGGCGTGTTCCTCCGCCGTCTGATGAGTTTCCTGCAGTAGTGCAATGTCACACTGATGCCTGGCCAGTGCTTTCAATATTTTATATCTCTTGATGGGGCTACCTAATCCACAAACATTCCAAGAAAAGAGCTTCAGTATGTCTCAACTTTCATAGGTCCATTAAAGGCTCAAATATCCACATAAGCCACCTACGTTTAGAGGAAACCCCCCCAGCCCAGGGCCTCCTCTCGCGAATCACCCAAATAAAATGACCAAACATATGTGGGGGCTGTAGACCGCGACAATTCCCCCCTTCTCCCCCACCCCCACTTCTCCCATCCCCCCCACTCCCCTGTGAGCCCCCCTTCCAACCGCTATCAACTCCACCTAGCCTAATCATAGACTAAACCTCCCCTTGTGGTATTTCAGGCCTCCCCCTAAGTACTGAATCCCCTCGTACCAAGCCTATGTAACCGCCGTTCATAGGAAATCTCCCCAACTCACTACCCCCCGAGCCCCCTCGCCCACATCCAAGCAGAGAGCCCCCACTAATATTGCTCCCCTTAGACCATCCATCACTTTCACACACCCGCCCCATTCATTCACCATGCGCCCCCACACATCCATTCCCCGATCCAAAAGGAAGAGGTCCGCGGGGCCACTCACCAAAACTCAGTGAAAAGTGGGCCGCTCGGGAGGCTCAGAACTAGAATCCAATACAAACCAAGCAGAACTCTCTCCCTTACAAAATTGTAAACCCAGGTCAATTAGCCGACCCGATTGGTTGTGTTGCCTTCAGACACAGTGGTTGGGGGCAATTCCACACCGACAAATTCTTTAGCAAGATCCACCTTTAACCATATTGCTAACAGGATACTATGTACCCCAAGAAGGCAACCCAAGTGACCTTAATTAGATACAGCTCAAGTTTGACATATAGATGGCTATCCCAAGGTACATGATATGTTGCCTCTGAACAGTAAAATGAGGAAGCAGATGAGAATGCCATCTATATTGGACCAAGAAACACATCTTCAACCAAGTCCTGGGTGTACATATTGTCCAAAGAGTATTCAAAAGGTCCTACCCAGGTGTTAAATAATATCTTCCAGTTGTCTCCATCTTTATGGTGGGTCAGGTGGTATGCCCCTCTAAAGGTCCATTTTGGTGTAGGTTTCGGTGCCTATCCTTGAGTCAAACAATTCTGATATTAAGAAAACAAAAAAAAATAGCATTTCTCTACTGTGATTTTACTGTGATGTTCTCTAGGCTTCCGTGGCTAATATCATGATTTTTATAAGCATCCGGGAAGACCTGGAAAACTGCCGAGACCCCTTCATCGAGGCCATTATAGTACATACAGAGATACAGGCCCTCATCCTCTTTCCGTAGAAAAAATCTACTCCTGATAGAAATGTGAAGAGGCAAATAACATACACACTCCCCACACTCAAATGGCTCATATACACAAAGGCAACCTCGAGAGGGTCACCATTAGGCCACACACCAATATTAGAAGCAGAATATGAGAAAGAGTCCAGGCGCAGGGGAAAAAACCGGGCCGCTGCGAGCCCCTCTCCAAGCCCCTCGATGTTACCAGGTACCCCAATCTGTAGCGCTGCTCCATCCCGAAGTCCCAGCAGATTACAGCCGCCACCCTCATGGAGCAGAGTCCGAGGCTGCAGACAGTCAGTCCAGAAACGCTTGGGCCTCTGCAGGTGTCATCAGCAGTTGAGTCCGGCCTTGGTGTTCCACCCGAAGCTTAGCCGGGTACAGCAGAGAAAATCGCACCCCTTGGTTCACCAGTTGGGCGCAGGTCACTGTAAATGCCCTTCGCTGTTGACTAACCAGCTGGGAATAGTCCTGGAATATCAGGATGTGGTCTGAGCCATCCGCTGGTCTCCGGCGGGCACAGGCAGCTCGTAGGACTTCCTCTTTCTGACTAAAATCAAGGAAGTGAGCAATGACGGCACGTGGCCGGCGGTCCTGGTCGCGCTTTGGGCCCAAACGATGCACTCGTTCCAGCTTAATAGGGCCAGTCACCTTGCCGCTCAGGTTCTCTTCGATCCATGTTATCAGGAAGCCACATAGAGCGCTATCAGTCACACTCTCAGCAATCTCCACGAAGCGCAGATTCTTGCGGCGGCCACGGTTCTCCAGGTCATCCATCTTGTCGGCCTGCTGTTTCACCTTGGATTCCAAGGCCTTCACTCGTGCCGCCAGGGATTGCTGGGTATCTTCCAGGTCAGAAATTCTAGTCTCTGCCTGCTCCATACGGCCAGTGAACTCTGAGATGTTATGGTTAACGCTCTGTATTTGCTCTGTCAGCTCACAAAAACGTGCATCAAGTGCCCGCACTACTGCAGCACTGACCTCAGCAACCATCGAGGGGTTGCTATCCGGGGCCGGGCTCCGGGGTGCTGCATCCGCCATCTTTACTTCAGGGGCTCGGGGCTTCTCCCTCCTCGGCGGTTTAGCAGCCATCAGATTCCCCCAACGCTCAGAAAGATCTCTTAGCGGCTCTCTCGTTTCCCCTTCACTGAGACACAGTGGGAACAAGGTTATTTACCCACTACAGCCTGGTAAATTTGCTGTTGTTTGGGGAAAGGGCCTGGAGCTGACCACCACACGTCCGATCAGCTCATTACCACACCGGAAGTCCCCCCTGGAGCCATTTTATAAATTGTGTTTGGAAACATCCCTGGCATGATGTCCAAATAGGCAGGGAGTGTTGTGGAGGGATGTCTAGGGCAGGGCAGTGAATGTAGATGTCCACAATTAATTTCAGAAACCTCAAGGATATTTGTGACCTCGTCCAACTTTAGACCTGTGCCAGGCATGAATAAGCATCAAGAAAGTGCTCGTTTGGACCCTAAAACATCTGGCTGGTGTAGAGAAGATGGCGCTCAGTACACTGCACAACTGCAATGTTATGTTTTGTGTAATTAATAAAAATGTTATGTGTTTGCACCGTGGCTGAATGTCTCTTAGATGCCTCTGTTCTTGGATACTATACCAGGCAGGGGCGGCCCGTCCATTGAGCAAGAATGTTTTTTGCACAGGGCCCCGCGTTTCAGGGGGCCCCGCGCAAAAAACATTCTTCATTGCACAAGTAGAAAAAAAAACCCAAACCGGCTGCTGCTGCCGCTGCCGCCGTGGCAGCAGCAGAATCAAATGTCCCGTCGCGGGGCCCCGCCTGCCCGGCAGAGCTTCCCTTCACCATCAGCTCCCGAGTCCCTCCCAATACGTGGGCTTTCAGAGCCGCGAGAGCTTCTCTGACCTCTCGCGGCTCTGTTAATCCCGCCGGGGCTGATGGGATTTCCCATAAGCCCCGGCGAGATTAACAGAGCCGCAAGAAGAAAGGGAAACTCTCGCGGCTCTGAAAGCCCGTGCATTGGGAGGGACTCGGGAGCTGATGGTGAAGGGAGGCTCTGCCGTGCAGGCGGGGCCCCGCGGCGGGACATTTGATTCTGCCGCTGCCACGGCGGCAGCAGCAGCAGCAGCCGGTTTGGGTTTTTTTAATCTATCAGGGCTGATGGGGGTTAGGACTGGTAATGGGCTTGGGGGGGTTAGGACTGGTAATGGGCTATGGGGGGGTTAGGACTACTAATGGGCTATGGGGAGGCTAAGACTGGAAGTGGGCTGATGGGGGGGTTAGGAATGGAAATGGGCTGATGGGGGGTTAGGATGTAATGGGCTATGGGGGGGCTAAGACTGCAAATGGGCTGATGGGGGGTAGGACTGGTAATGGACTATAGGGGGGGTTAGGACTGGAAATGTGCTGATAGGGGGGTTAGGACTGGTAATGGGCTATGGGGGTGCTAAGACTGGAAATGGGCTGATGGGGGGTTAGGACTAGTAATGGGCTATGGGGGGGGCTAGGACTGGAAATGGGCTAATGGGGGGTTAGGACTGGAATGGGATGTGGGGGGGCTGACTGAAAATGGGGTGTTGGGGGGCTTAGGACTGGAAGTGGGCTGATGGGGGGCTAAGGACTGGTAATGGGCTATGGGGGGCTTAGGACTGGTAATGGGCTGGGGGTGGCTAGGACTGGAAATGGGCTGAGTGGAAGGAGGGCTTGAACTGCAAATAGCTGTAAGGGGAGGGAGCTAGGACTGGAAATGGGCTGAGTGAGGGGGGGCGAGGACAGGAAATGGGCTGATGGAGGGCTAGGATAGGACTGGAAATGGGCTGTTGGGGGGCTTGGATTGAAATGGACTCATGGAGGGGCTAGAACTGGAAGTAGGCTCATGGGGGGCTTGGATTGGAAATGGGCTGAGTGGAGGGGAGCTAGGATTTGACATGGGCCGATGATGGTGGGGCTAGGAAAGGACTAGAAATGGGCTGATGGGGGGCTGGGATTGGAAATGAGCTGTTGGAGGGACTTGGATGGGGGAGCTAGTACTTGAAATGGGCTGCTGTTGTTTAGTACTGGTAATGGGCTATGGGGGGGTCTAAGGCAAAATGGGGTGATGGGGGGCTTAGGACTGGAAGTGGGCTGATGGGTTTAGGACTGGTAATGGGTTATGGGGGGCTTAGGACTGGTAATGGGCTATGGGGGGCTAGGACTGGTAATGGCCTGGGGGGGTGGCTAGGACTGAAAATGGGCTGAGTGGAAGGAGGGCTTGAACTGCAAATAGCTGATGGGGACGGGGGCTTGGAATGGAAATGGGCTGAGTGGAAGGAAGGCTTGAACTACAAATAGCTGATGGGGAGGGGGGCTTGGAATGGAAATGGGCTGTGAGGGGAGGAAGCTAGGAATGGAAATGGGCTGAGTGAGGGGGGGCTAGGACAGGAAATGGGCTGATCTGGAAATGGGCTTTTGGGGGGGCTTGGATTGAAATGGACTCATGGAGGGGCTAGAACTGGAAGTAGGCTCATGGGGGGCTTGGATTGGAAATGGGCTGAGTGGAGGGGAGCTAGGATTTGACATGGGCTGATGGTGGGGCTTGGAAAGGGCTAGAAATGGGCTGATGGGGGGCTGGGATTGGAAATGAGCTGATGGAGGGACTCGGATGGGGGAGCTAGGACTGGAAATGGGCTGATGCGGGGACTAGAAGGGAGAGGATGCTGGGTGGGGCTGGAACTTGAAGGGAGCTGATGTTGGGGGAGGATTATTTATTTATTTATTTATTTTATTTGGCATAAATTTATACACCGCTCCTTCCAGCGATCAGAAGCGGTCCTTAGGTGGACAAGACAAGGAAATATGTACAGCATAAATTTAGGAATACAGTCTGATTAAGGTAGGGGAGATTAACAACCACCAGATCACAGTTATACATTTGATTATTCAATAAATTACAGATTGAGCAACCAGAGAGGTTATAATTGTACATAGAGATCGCAAAAATACAAGCAATTAGCAGAGCAATATATACATATGAACAATTGAATGGGATAGAGCTGGAAGAGTGAAATGGAGAGGGAAAAAATATTTTGTGTGGGAGGGAAGACAAATCTACAATTGGCCGGATATTGGGAGAGTAAGTGGGGATTGAGGATGGCGGGGTAAAATTTGAGTGGTGTCACACCCCCAGGGGCCCTATCGGTGGGGTCAGGTATTGCCTGATGATTCCTCCTCTTGGCTCTGTTAGTACTGCAGGCCGCCTTGCCTGGCCCTCTGAGAGTGGTAGTTGTACCTTCTATTATATGAACCACATAACACACTTCAATTCCAAATCAGGGCTTTATTCCCCGTCCACGAGGTTTTTTTCCTTCTTGGCAAAACAAATAACAGACCACTTTGGGCATATAACATAAATTAAATGTGTAACAAAAAATAGCTTACTTCAGCTTTTAAATACAAACAAAAGAAAAGAATTAAACAGCCTCACTGTTCCTAATACAGCCTTTTCTTTTGTTGCCACAGCACAGCTCACTTCTGCTGCTTTAAACTCTGGTTATCTTCAACCATTTATCTTAGAGAGAACTCTGGGTCAATCACAGATAATGAACAGTCCATTGGTTCAGGAACTACTGGTATATCTGAATTCTCATATTCCATTAATTCATATTCACCTGAACCCTCAATTCTAGGATCAGCTGTTTCACAGGGATAAGGCAGCTTTGCTCCGTCAAACAGGAAGTTGCTCTGTCCCTCTGCACAAGTGCCTTGCTGGGAAATACCATAAGGTTTTGAATGGGGCTCATAGGAGCTCTGCCCCTGTTGGTAACCAAAAGGATATTTCAAACCTTCACTAGCTCTGCTACTAGAGCATTTGTGGTATGCTCTGAGCTTGCTCGGGTCTAGCCCTTGCAACACAGCTGCCCTGGATTGCACTGCTCGAGACGGAACCTTATCACAGGTTGGGAGTTTAAACTTGCTATCAAAATCACAAGCTTCTTCAGGTAAGAAAACTTCTCTTCTTTTAAAGCTTCTAGCACAAGGGAAGAAGTTATTCTCTGTTTCTCTTAAGCTTGTTTTACGTTGTCTTTTCCTGTTACTTCGGGGTTTTACCCACTCAAGTAGGAAACAGCCTCTATTAGCATTTCCTGCTTTGTTACCTTCTATGGAAGTTCTTCTACGTCTCTCGTGCCCTCCATGCATACACACAGTATCTGGCTGCTGATTACCACACTTCTCACACAGGTCTCAGGACTCACTCAGACCTTCGCATTGGTTCTCCTGCTGATCCAATAGTTCATTCTCTCTTTCTCTCTCTCTTTCATTCCAGTTCCATTCTTTCCACGGCTTCGGCTGCCCTTGCCGCTGTCTCTCTTGCTGTGACCCTTGTTGGCTCACCTCCTCTCCCTCTCTAACTATTTGTGAGCGTGTTTTATGTCTGTGTCTTTGGGCTCCCCCTCCACCCAGCTGATCCCTATCAGGCAATGCAAACTCCCTTTCTTTGCTATCTGGGTGTGTCTTCCTAGCCCTTATCCACGTGTGCCCTGGTTGTCTATAGCAACCATCTGACAGTTTTCTGTTTACGCTGTCATCTCTTCCCTGATCATCCCTGCTGATCTTCATTTTTTCAGGCTCCGATAAGTCCACCTTGTGACACATTCCTCCCCTTAAAATATTACGTGCTGCCGCAATTTTCAGAGGCCAGCACGTAATCCCTTGCGGGGTTCTATAGTGCTGCTCATGGTAGGCCAAATTAGCGGTGGCCACCCTTTCCTTCCAAGGCTTCAATACATTGACGTGATATATCTGCCTACGTCCTTTCTCATTCTCGATGAGGTATGACACAAATCCCACCTTCTTTATTACTATGCCTGGTCCTTTCCAGCGAGATTCAAATTTTGGACCTGGGTCTGCCACTTGTATAAGGACCTTGTCTCCCACTGCCAGCTCTCTGGCCTGTGTGCCCTTATCATAATACTGTTTCTGTCGTTGTTTGCTACGACTCAGATTTTCTACTGAGGCCTGGGATGTTTTTCTCAGGCGCGTCCTTAGCTCTTTTAAAAACTGTGGAATCCCTATCTCTGGTACCTTAGGTTCCACCCATTCATCCCGTAGAATGTCCAGTATTCCCCTTGGGGTCCTACCAAATAAAAGTTCGAACGGGGATACTCCTAAGGAGGTTTGCACACGCTCCCGGCAAGCATACATTACAAACGGGAGTAGCGTGTCCCATTCCGCCATTTCCCCACTCCTTAACCCCCTTCGCAATAAGTGCTTAATTGACTGGTTGGTGCGCTCCACCAACCCATTGGTCTGGGGATGGTATGCCGACGTTTTTATGTGGCGTACACCAAACGCCTCCCAAACCCTAGCGAGGTATCTCGAGACAAAATTACTACCTTGGTCAGTCAAGATTTCTTGGGGAAACCCCACCTCGCAGAACAATTTTACCAGTTCCTGCGCTATAATTTTGGCCGAAATGTTTCTGAGGGGAATGGCCCATGGGAACCGGGTCGCATGGTCTACAATGACCAAAAGGTATTGGTAACCTCTAGGTGTTTTTATCAATGGGCCTACAATATCTATTCCCATTCGTCTAATAGGTGTTGCTATGGTTGGCAACGGTACCATAGGCACGGCCTTAGGTTTTGCTATGGAAACCCTCTGACATGCGGGGCAGGAATCACAATAGCGCTTTGTTTCCTGGTATACCCCCGGCCAATAAAATCGCGCTAAAATCTGGTCTAGCGTTCCCTGAACGCCCTTGTGTCCACCAACTGGATGGTCATGCGCTAAACGTAAAACCACTGCTTTAAAAGCTACTGGCACCACCAGTTGTTTTCTTACAGCCCCTGTGTATGGATCCAGGCTCTCTCTGTATAAAATATCTTCGTCTAAGAAGAATCGGGGTAATACATTTCGATCCTTCTGGGCCCACTCAAAAGCTCTTTTGAGTGCTGAATCCGCCCTCTGCTCCATCGGGAACGATGGGAATTTTTGGACTAGGGCGGCGGGTACCCATGGCAACCCCTCCCCTGCTTCTAGTTCCCTTCTTCCCTGGGTTCTCTTATTCCTCTCCTGGCGCTTTTTGGCCTTGGCTTTCTTCCCTCCCTCAACCGGACTCTGGACCAAATCATCGTGGTTGGGAAGTGTATCTGCCTCTTCTGCCTCTATCTTCTCCTCAGGAACCTCCTTAACACCCTCTTCCTCAGGTTTCTCTACTTCACCTATCGGGGATTCTCGGGTTTCAGCTGCACTGGCTTGGGATCGGGTAGAGACCAAGCCTGTTTTCATACATATCCCCTGCCTTAATCCACCTTGAAAGGAAGGCCAGTCACGTCCTAAGATTAAGTTTTGCGGTAGCCTGGGAACTACTGCCACCTGTATTTTCCTCTCTATCCCTAGTCCTTTAACACATATTTGGTGTATGGGGTAGGGAAGCTGCGTACCGTGTACACATTTTACTTGTACTTGTTCCCTTACTTGGTTTGGAGCTACATGGCGTGACTGTTTCATGGTTTCCCAAAATTCTTGGGCAATCAAGCTTTGTTCTGCTCCTGAATCAAGTAAAGCTAGGGTGTCTATTCCATCCACTTGCACCTGTAAGAAGATACCTTTAGGGACCTGCTTTTCTGCCCCTGTTATAAGGACTGTCTTAACTCTACATTCTTTCATAATATGTCCAAGCTTACCACATTTATAACACTTCTTTGTGTTTCTAGCCATCACATCTTTACCAGAGTCATAATTATATGCTTTAAGTCTTTCATACTTTTTACATTCATCCGACTCTTTCATACCTGCCACTTTTAAGAGGCTTATTTTGGAGGTATCTGCTTGTTTGGCTTCTCTAAACACTTCGGCCAGTTTAGCTGCCTCCTCAGTGTTAGAGCAATTTTGTAGAGTTAAAAACGTTTTCATCTCTGGGGGTATCGCTAGCAGGAATTGCTCTAGAATAATCTCATCTAGAATGGACTCTAGTGTTCTCCCCTCTGGGTCTAACCATTTGTACGCCAGACTTTTAAGTCTTTGGCATAATGCTCTCGGGGTTTCATTTTCATACATCTGTGCCCCCCTGAATAACCGCTTATAGTCTCTTGGTGTAAGACTGTGGCAGGTGCAGGCCTGTGACCCACAGTGTCTGACATAAGCAGGCCAGCATGGCTAGCTTGACCTGTAAATGAGGCCTGTGGAGAGGCATATAGGATTGCACATCCCCCAATATGCTGCTATTGTAAGATAGAACTCAGTAGAAGTATTGAATTAGCTTAGGTAGGCAGAACTGTAGAACTGAGAGATGGAAAAATACAGAAAAGACATGTTTAAAAGTTACTGATAAGAAAGAGTACATCTGCAAAGAAATAATGAGGAGTGCTGACAGAGGAGTTACAGAACCTTGCTCTGCTTCACACACAAATTGGTTCTATGGCCTTGAGAGTGTGAAAGTAACAAGTTGATGAACTGGCCATTGTAATTAGGACTAGAAGGGGGGCATGCAGGTGTCATGCCCACAGAAGGGACATAATTGGATAAACTTATCAGTACCGGGACCAATGGAAGAGGTACGGGAGGTACGGGAGGTTACCGGGACCAATGAAATGTTTTTCTATACCTAGAATGGAACAAAAGTCTATAAAAGTTGCTGTAATGCTTGAAAACTTTGCTCAGCCATTTTGGAATTGACTTGCTTGAGACTTGTGCACAAATAAATGATTTGGACCTTCTGAACAGACTCCTGGTATCATTGGTTTGTCTGCGCTTTGCTGCTACATATTCCTTGGTGCATTGGCCGGGAAGTTGTGGAATCAAAGTGTATATAGGGCAATATACCACGACTTTCCGCCTCTATAGGCTTGGTCCTGCCGGGATCGCGCCCTTCCGACGAGGGCTGCTCCCTGGCGCCACCGGTCCCTTGTATCGGAGGGAGCTGGTCGGACCTCGGCGGGTGCCGGGCCCGGTTGGAGCCAACGCCTCGAACCCGAGTGAGGGGAGTCCGAGGTCCAACTCATGCGCCTGCTTGGGAAGTTTGAGGACCGGATCCGGTGAGTATAGTTTTGATTTTGGGTCTAGACAGAAATAGAAAGAGCAGTACTGCCATTGGAACTTGGAATTTGGAATTTGTAATCTCGAGATATTGGGAATTGGTAAGAGAGCATGATCAACTCTCAAGGAAGGGCCGAGTAACCCCGCATGGGAATTCGCCGGGTGAAACCCCCATCCTTTTTGTAATTGGGAAAAAGACTAGTCAGAATAGATAGAAACGAATGCATTCTGGGAATACGTTGTTAGCATGATTGTGTGAACGAAGTGTGAATGAGAGGTCTGGCAGCACGGACCAAGTGAAGGCGGACCCCTGAGTAGCGCATTTCCTGACCGGGCGACCGCGTTCAGGTCACGAAAAGGGGGAAGCGATTGTCGTCTTGTCTTGTTATTTGTACTCCTTATACGTTTCCAGGGCCGTGAGGACCCCTTACCCACGGTCCGCCCTCCTTTTCCCTTCTGTCTGTTGTTGCGCGCACACATCGAAATGGGAGGGGCGGGGTCTACTAGAAACACTCCATTAGAATGTATGATCGCACATTTTAAAGAGGGATATTCAGGAGATTATGGTATTAAAATGACAGCAGCCCGTTTGCAGATTTTGTGTACTAGGGAGTGGCCCGATCTAGACCCCATCTGGCCCCGAGAGGGAACGTTCACTGTGGAGATTATTCAGTCAATACACCGTAGAGTGCGGGTAGCGCACCCTGATCAGTACCCCTATATAGATTCCTGGTTAAGTATTTGTGAAGATCCGCCCCCCTGGGCGCAGCGCTGTTATGAGGAACAGTGCAGAATAATGTTAGCTAAAACAGATTCTAGACAGAAAACGGAACAGCCTAGAATGAAAGAGCAGGATAAGAAAGCCAAGAAGAAGCCCATCTTGGTAGATCCTGATTCTCCAGAAATAGTCCTCAGGCAGCCCCGAACCCCAGGTCCAGTAAGAGTAGCCCGGCGTCCTGCCCCAGAACCCCAGAGACGGCCAGAGCCGAGGCGGGACCTAACCCCTGATCCCCCTCCCGGAGGAGAGAAAGAGGAAGAATTAGTGGAAAGAGAAGAGGAGGACATAAAAGGCGAGTCAGAAGTGGAGATAGAAGAAGGAGAAAGAGAGAATTCCCCAGAAGAGGAGGACAGTGTACAAATAATTGAGAGAGCCAGCGCTAGCACTAGCGCGCCAGTGAGAGAGAAACCCAAAGCAAAACCTGTTGAGAAAAAGAAAGTGACTCCTGCAAAGGCAACGACAATAACTCTTAGATCCCAAAAGACACCTATGGCAGCTAAACTGTTTCCCTTACGGCAAGTCCCGGGAGTGCCCGTAAAGAATGATAATGATGAAGTGGTAGCGGGACCCCTAACTTATGTATATATCCCTTTCTCTACAACTGATTTGTTAAATTGGAGGTCGCATTATGCCTCCTATACTAGTAAGCCCCAGGAGCTGACAGAATTAGTAACTAGTATTATGGAAACTCACCAACCCACTTGGCCAGATTGCCGTCAGCTCCTGACCACCCTATTCACAACAGAAGAACGAGCAAGAATTAGAAAAGCAGCTATTGAATGGATGGCAGAAAACCCCGTAGCTCCGGGACCAGGGCAGAATATAATAGACCGTCGGGAAGCAGCTCAGAGAGAATTCCCGAATGAAGACCCCCAATGGGATCCAAATACAGATGAAGGATCCACAGCCCTAGCCCGTTTTCGCCAAGGCTTTTTACAAGGCCTGAGAAGGGGGGGCCAAAAAGCTATGAACCTTTCCAAAGTTGCAGGAGTTATCCAAGGGATAGATGAGAGCCCAGCAGATTTTTATGAAAGATTAACTGAAGCATACAGAATGTATACTCCCTATGATCCCGAGGCACCAGGAAGTTTATGTATGGTGAATTCTGCTTTTGTAAACCAGTCTCAACCAGACATTAGACGTAAATTACAGAAATTAGAAGGGTTTGCGGGCATGAATGCAACACAGTTAGTGGAAGTCGCTCATAAAGTGTATGTGAATAGTGATAATGAAAGACAGAGAGAATGTGATAGAAAGATGAAGATGAAAGCTGATTTTTTGGCTGCGGCCATAGTTAAAAAGAAAAGGGGAGGTGTCCCTAGTCGAAGGAGCAGAGGAAGAGGGCGGGGTCAAGGCGGAGGCCGGACCCAGAGACTAGGCGTGAACCAATGCGCCTATTGCAAAGAGGAAGGACATTGGAGAGATACGTGCCCGCAACTCGAAGACGCCTATCAAGATGACGACAACGATCATCAGTGGCGAGAAGAAAGACGAGGCCGTCCCCGAGGCCGAGGAGGAGCCAATCGAGAACAATACCAGCGAGAGAGAGGAGGAGCCATTCAAGCATTGGCCACACCAGCCCATGATGAGGATGACGTGGATTAGGACAGACCGGGCTCCAAGTTTGCTTTAGGTCTCCAGGAGCCTATGGTCGGAATACAAATAGGAGACCAGATTATGAACTTTATGGTTGATACTGGAGCACAGCATTCAGTAATAGACAAAAAGATAGCCCCATTCACTACAAAAGCAGTCACCATTATAGGAGCAACTGGTGCCAAAGCCACAAAGTCTTTTCTTCAAAACCGAATATGCAGTCTAGGAGGACAGCAAGTAACTCATCAATTCCTTTACATGCCCGAATGTCCAGTGCCACTACTGGGACGAGACATGCTAGCCAAGCTTCAAGCGCAGATATCTTTCTCTGAACAAGGAGAAATGCAAATGACAGTAAATTCCCAAGCCAAACCAGCAGGAGTAATGCTGCTGACAGTTCCCCGAGAAGAAGAATGGAGGTACTACGTTGATGATTCCATCCAAGATACCTATTTTGAACAAACTCTAAAGAACATTGATGCACCACCTGGAGTATGGGCAGAAGGCAGTCCCCCAGGCCTAGCCAAGCATATAGCTCCAGTGATTGTAACCCTCAAGCCTAGTGCTACACCAGTGCACGTCAAACAGTACCCTCTCCCAAGAGCCGCAATTGAAGGCATTCATCGCCACCTACAAAGATTGCTCGAGTATGGCCTACTAAAAGTATGTCAATCCCCATGGAACACTCCACTTTTGCCAGTAAAGAAACCTGGGACAGATGATTATCGCCCAGTACAAGATTTGAGAAGAGTAAATGATGCAGCTGAAACCATACATCCAGTTGTACCCAATCCTTACACCCTTCTAGGATTGATACCTGCTGAAGCTACCCATTTCACTGTACTGGATTTGAAAGATGCATTCTTTTGCATAAGATTAGCCCCTGTAAGCCAAATACTGTTCGCATTCGAATGGCAGGACCCCATCTCTGGAAGAGGGGGCCAACTCACCTGGACAAGATTACCCCAAGGATTCAAGAATTCACCTACCATCTTTAGTGCTGCACTGAATCAAGACCTTTCAAGCTATCCAGTAGCCCCGGGGAAGAGAGTGCTTCTCCAATACGTGGATGATTTGTTGATAGCTGCTGTATCAGAAAGTGAATGTATACTAGCCACCAAAGACCTCTTGCAGTTACTAGATGAAGCTGGATACAAAGTTTCCAGAGCCAAAGCACAGCTATGCCAAAAAGAAGTGAAATACTTGGGTTTTCGTATTACCCAAGGAAGCAGAAGATTAGGCAGAGAACGAAAAGAAGCAGTATGTAGAATTCCAACTCCAACAACCAGAAAGCAAGTCAGAGCCTTTCTGGGTGCAGCAGGATATTGCCGAATCTGGATACCCAACTTTGCCCAAATTGCCAAACCACTGTACGAAGCCACAAAAGGAGAAGAGAAGTCACCACTGGAGTGGGGACTTGAGCAGGATACAGCCTTCCAGAAGTTAAAAGAAGAATTGATGTCATCACCAGCACTTGGACTACCAGATGTCCACAAACCTTCCCACTTGTTTGTACATGAAGCACAGGGAAATGCCCTAGGCATGTTGACTCAGAAATTGGGAAATTGGGAGCGACCTGTAGCATACCTATCGAAACAATTGGATCCTGTGGCCAAAGGATGGCCACCTTGCTTGAGAGCAGTTGCAGCTACAGCGCTACTAGTGAGTGAAGCAGACAAACTCACATTAGGACAAAACATACGAGTCACTGTGCCACATGCAGTCCTTGCCCTTATGGAACAGAAAGCAAATTATTGGCTCACCAATTCCCGAATGTTGAAGTACCAGAGCATGTTATGTGAAAACCCACAGATACAACTCGAAGTGAGCCATGCCCTGAATCCAGCCACCTTGATACCCATCAGTGAAGAACTCCCAGAACATGACTGTATCGAAGTCATGGAGACTGTGTTCTCCAGTCGACCTGACTTGACAGATGTGCCCATAGACAATCCCGACCAGATCTATTACGTTGATGGGAGCAGTCTCATCCTTGATGGACGACGCTGTGCCGGATATGCAGTCGTCACTCAACACGAAGTAGTTGAATCATCAGCTCTAGCCTCAGGCACCTCAGCCCAGAAAGCCGAATTGATAGCACTCACCAGAGCATTGTTGTTAGGAGAAAAACTTGTGCTAAATGTATATACAGATTCCAAATATGCCTTCATTACCTTGCATGCCCATGGAGCTCTCTATAAAGAAAGAGGACTCATCACATCCGGAGGAAAATCAGTCAAGTATGGTCCCGAGATATTGATGTTACTTGATGCAGTTTGGGCCCCAACACGTGTAGCTGTCATGCATTGCAGAGGACATCAAGCAGGAAAAGGAGAAGTTGCCCGAGGGAATAGATTTGCAGATGCCTCAGCACGACAAGCAGCTATGACAGGACAAATTGCCCCACAAGCTATGCCAATGCAAGCAGCATTGTTTCCAGTACCTCTGAATCTATGGACCCCACGATATACCACCAAAGAATTGGATTACTATTGTGACAGAGAAAATGGAGTACTGAAAGATGGATGGATTGAGCTGCCACCAGACGAGGGCAGTCAACCTCCAGGACAAATAGTAATTCCTGAACTGTTAGGACCATCCTTTGTCAAAGCCTTCCACGAAGCCACCCACTATGGGAAGAGTGCTATGGAAAAAGCACTCAGACCACATTTCTACATCCCTCTGATGACAACCATATCAGCCTCAGTAGCACGTCAATGTCTAACCTGTGCCAAAAATAATGCCAAGCAAGGCCTTATTACAGCACCCCGAGTTCAGTCAGGAGGTGTCACCCCCATGCACAACCTCCAAGTTGATTTTACCGAAATGCCAAAAGCCAATGGATACCATTACCTATTAGTATTAGTTTGTACTTTCTCTGGGTGGGTAGAAGCATTCCCAACCAGAACTGAGAAAGCCCGAGAAGTTACCAAAGTCTTAATGAGAGAGATTGTCCCCAGATTTGGAATCCCAGCAGTAATAGGGTCAGACAATGGACCCTCATTTGTCTCCCAAGTTACTCAGCAGTTAGCGAAAGCCTTGCAGATACAGTGGAAGCTCCACACTGCATACAGACCCCAGAGTTCAGGGAAAGTTGAGCGAATGAATCGTACCTTGAAAGCCCAAATGTCCAAGCTTTGTCAGGAGACACACTTGAAATGGCCCCAAGTGCTCCCCATAGCTCTACTCAGAATACGCTCAGCTCCTGTAAAGTCAACAGGATTTTCCCCTTTTGAAGTTTTGTATGGTAAACCCCCACCAATAATACAGGGAGTCAAAGGAAGTTTAGCCCAGATTGGTTCAGAAGTAACCAGACAAGAACTCCTAGCTCTTAGTTTTGTTCTGCAGACTCTCCACACGTGGATCCAAGACCAGTTGCCTATCAACTTGACGGAACCCTTGCATCCTTTCAAGCCTGGTACTTCGGTGTGGATCAAAGATTGGAAGAAGATACCGTTGGAACCCCATTGGAAGGGACCGTACACCGTCATCCTGTCTACCCCAACTGCAGTAAAGGTAGCCGAGATCGACGCCTGGATCCACCACAGCAGAGTCAAGCCCGCCGCCGATCCTGAACCAGAGCAGTGGACAGCAGAACAGCATCCTGATGTACCCTTGCGAGTTACTTTGAGACGGCAACCAGCAGCTTAGACACTTCATCACAAGTGCTTTGCAGTAGCCAAGTCTTTCGAAGAGGATTGCTGTTTTCCATGCAGCAACAGTTTTGTTTCAACGAACCCAACTTGTGTGTGATTTGACACACTACTTTGAGACTACATTGACTAAGCCAGACTTCACAAGCCAGCTGAATTGCTAAGTTGGTTAATGTGTACTGGACATCTTGAGGATCTTCAATCAACACTCAGCACCCGTTAAATTGCTTCATTAGCAAACGGGACGAAGAATAAAAGACCGTCGTGATCAAGATCAGCAAGCTGAGGATTCAGAAGAACTCCAATCAACATCAACATGTATCTTTGTTTTTGCTTTACCTTGGTTGCCTTCTTTGGAGGTTTTGAACTGACTTATGCTTTACCTCCATGCACTGCTTGCATTACTTCTACTAGAACTGGACTGAAAGTAACTCAGACTTTGCTTTACCATTCTTATTATACCTGCAAGGGAACAATAACTCGGTGTATCTATAACACCACTGAACTAAATGTTTGCACTCATGGCAAAATCAAAGCATGCTATAATCCGCATCAGAATCCATCCTATTACACGTTGGAAATAAGATGGAAGGATGCAGATGGACCTATATTAGCTGCTACACCACCACTTAAGGACATTACTAAACCTGCTGTTTTGAATTTTGATGCATGTAATGCCATTAATAGAGATAGTCAGTCCACCTGTGGTACATGGGAGAAAGCGTATCGAAATGACCATAAGTATATGTGTCCAGAAGGTGCCACAAATTGGTGGAAGTGTACAGGTAAAACAGGATCAGGTTATAGTACTGCTACAGCGGCAGACTACTATTGTCCGTATTGGGGATGTGTTTTTTATGCTACCTGGAACACTGGTATAACTGATGAGAAAATAGATAAACGGATGGCTACTCTAACCAAGCCAACCACAAATGATAAATGTCAGAAAGATGCTTGCAACCCCTTACACTTGCGTGTACATAATCCACATGCATGGAAACAAGGATACAAGTTTGGTTTACGTATTGCTGGAGGAGCAATAGATCCAGGGACTATTGTGTATATCAGATTGAATACCCAAGCCCACAAGTCATCTAAATATCATATTCATAATACCTTTTATGAAGCTATGCATGTAAATAAGTTTGAGATCCCTCACCCTTCACAGAATTTATTTCTAGAATTAGCCGGAGCAGTAGTATCTAGTCTAAAGATCTCAGATTGTTATTTCTGTGGCGGAACCCAAATGGGAGATCAATGGCCATGGGAAGCCCAAGAATTAAATTATTCTATGACTTACAACCAGACTGAATTACACAAGACTACCAGTGAATGGGTGTTAGCGCACTCAATCGTTGGACGTCTTTGCTATGCCAGAACTGGACCCCAGTTCACCCAAAAGGTAGGACAGCTGGTCTGTCTTAGCCAGAAGTACTATAATGCCACGACCAAGAAGACAGCATGGTGGTCAGGAATTAGACATCCTGAACCTCCTAACCCATTAGCCAGATTTCCTGAACTTGCAGGTCTATGGACTAACCTTGCCAAAGTCCAAGCCTGGCAAGCCCCACCTGGCCTATATTGGATCTGTGGAAACCGAGCATATGCGCAACTCCCGCCACACTGGGGAGGAGCATGTGTCTTAGGAACCATCAGACCTTCTTTCTTCCTGTTAAACACTGAACATGGAGAACAATTAGGGTATCCTGTATACACTACCCACCGACATAAAAGAACATTGAGACAGAAAAGAGAAGCCTTACAGATAGGTAAGTGGGAGAAGTGGCAAGGTGATGATTGGCCACCAGAAAGAATTATTGAGTATTATGGACCTGCCACTTGGAATGATGATGGTATGTATGGTTATCGTACCCCAATTTATATGATTAATCGTATTATTCGCTTACAAGCAGTAGTTGAAATAATAACTAATGAAACTAGTCATGCTCTTACGCTTTTAGCTAGACAAAGTACCCAGATGCGCACTGCTATATACCAGAACCGCTTAGCACTTGATTATTTGCTAGCAGCTGAAGGAGGAGTATGTGGTAAGCTGAATTTAACCAATTGCTGTTTGAAAATAGATGATAAGGGTCAAGTAGTTGAAGAAATTGCTAAAGATATGCAAAGACATGCTTATGTGCCAGTACAGACTTGGCACGCATTGAAATTTCCTAATTGGTTTGCTAACCTTTTCTCTTGGCTGGGAGGATTTAAGACTTTCATTGTTTTAGTACTAATCCTTGTTGCTGTTATCTTCTTATTACCATGTTTAATTCCATGTTGTATGCGTTCCATTCATAATGCTATCGATAGTACAGTAGAGCGGAAGACCGCAACTAAAATAATGGCTTTATACAAAGCTAGTCCTAGTAGAAATCCTTCAATCATGATGTGATTCTTCTAAAAGTGATTTAATTCTCACACCTTATTGAGTAATGTTGTTGTTGTTAAGTGCCGTCGAGTCGGAGTCGACTCATGGCGACCCTCTGGATAGCTATCCTAAATTGTGTTCGGTCTTCAGTCAGGCGGCTCATTGACGACAGACTGGTACCCGTAGCTGCTGTTATTGTAGCGATCCATCTCATTGCTGGCCTTCCTCTTTTGCGTTGACCTTCTATCTTGCCAAGCATGATGTCTTTCTCTAATGATCTCTCTCTTCGCATGATGTGTCCGAAGTATGAAAGCCGAAGTCTTGTCATCTGAGCTTCTAAAGAAAGCTTAGGTTTGATCTCCTCTAGTACCGACTGGTTTGTTCTTCGGGCAGTCCATGGTATACACAGTATTCGCCGCCAGCACCATAATTCAAAGGCATCAATTTTCTTCCTGTCTGTCGTTTTCACTGTCCAGCTTTCACATCCATATGATGTTATTGAAAATACCATGGCTTGAACAAGTCGAATCTTTGTATGGAGAGACACATCTCTGCTCTTGAGAATCTTATCTAGGTCTTTCATAGCCATTCTGCCAAGAGCAATGCGTCGTCTGATTTCTTGACTGCTTGTTGCTTCTTTATTGATAGTTGACCCAAGTAGGTTAAAGTTGTTCACAATTTCAATTTCTTCTCCTTCAACGATGAACCTGTTGATTATGCCAGTTGTCATGATCTTTGTCTTCTTTACATTAAGGTGCAGGCCCATTTTGAGACTATGTTCTTTGATTGTGAGAAGCAAATGTTTCAGATCATCTTCGCTTTCAGCCAGTAATGTGGTATCATCAGCATAGCGAAGGTTGTTGATGAGTCTTCCACCAATCTTCACACCTCTGTTGTCTTCATACAGTCCTGCTTCTCTGATGATTTGTTCTGCATATAAATTAAACAGGTAGGGGGAAAGTATGCAGCCTTGTCTTACACCTTTGCTTATTTTAAACCATTCTGTTTCTCCTTGTTCCGTTCGAACTGTTGCTTCTTGATCAATGTACAGATTACGCAAGAGAACGATCAGGTGTTCTGGTATACCCATGCTTCTTAATGTGGCCCAGAGTTTCTCATGGTTTACACAGTCAAAAGCCTTGCTATAGTCGATAAAGCACAAATAGATATCCTTTTGGTATTCTTTAGTCTTTTCAAGGATCCATCTCACATCCGCAATGATGTCTCTCGTTCCTCGCCCTTTCCTGAACCCTGCTTGCACTTCAGGTAGTTCTTGTTCTAGGTATGGCTGTAGTCTCTTTTGAATAATCTTCAGTAGAATCTTGCTGGCATGTGGGATCAGAGCGATTGTGCGATAATTTCCACAGTCAGTTGGATCACCTTTCTTTAGTATTGGTATAAACACAGATCTTTTCCAGTCAGTTGGCCATGATGTTGTCTTCCATATTTCTTGGCAGAGCCTTGTAAGTACGGTAACAGCTGCATCAGATTGCTGCAATACTTCTATGGGAATGCTATCAATGCCTGGTGCTTTGTTCTTTGATAAGGCTTTCAATGCTGCTTCAACTTCTTCTTTCATCACCAATGGTTCCTGATCATAAGGTATAGGTTGAAACGGCTGTTGGTCCACTTGATCTTTATCATATAAAAACTCTGTATATTCCTTCCACCTTTTCTTGATCTTCTCAGCATCATTCAACATAGAACCTTGAGCATCTTGTAACATTCCAATTCGGGGCTGGAACTTTTTCTTTAACTCTCGCAGCTTTAGGAAAGCCGATCTTGTTCTTCCTCTAATAGTTTCTGCTTCTATTTCCTTGCATGCGTCATTGTAGTATTTTTCCTTGTCCTGTCTTGCTGCACGTTGGAAATCTCTGTTGAGTTCTGCGATTGTCTTTCTTTCTCCTTTGGCTTTAGCTTCTCTGCGTTTCTGGGCAATTTTCAGAGTTTCTTCCGTCATCCATTTTGGCCGTTTTTGCTTTTTCACCTTTTGTAGAGACTTCTCGCTTTCTTCCAGCACAACCTTCTTGATGTCATTCCATAACTCTTCCGGAGCTCTGTCATTTGTATCTAAAGCAGCAAATCGATTGAGTAATAGGGTGAGATTAATCAAAGGGGGGAATGTGGCAGGTGCAGGCCTGTGACCCACGGTGTCTGACATAAGCAGGCCAGCATGGCTAGCTTGACCTGTAAATGAGGCCTGTGGAGAGGCATATAGGATTGCACATCCCCCAATATGCTGCTATTGTAAGATAGAACTCAGTAGAAGTATTGAATTAGCTTAGGTAGGCAGAACTGTAGAACTGAGAGATGGAAAAATACAGAAAAGACATGTTTAAAAGTTACTGATAAGAAAGAGTACATCTGCAAAGAAATAATGAGGAGTGCTGACAGAGGAGTTACAGAACCTTGCTCTGCTTCACACACAAATTGGTTCTATGGCCTTGAGAGTGTGAAAGTAACAAGTTGATGAACTGGCCATTGTAATTAGGACTAGAAGGGGGGCAATGCAGGTGTCATGCCCACAGAAGGGACATAATTGGATAAACTTATCAGTACCGGGACCAATGGAAGAGGTACGGGAGGTACGGGAGGTTACCGGGACCAATGAAATGTTTTTCTATACCTAGAATGGAACAAAAGTCTATAAAAGTTGTTGTAATGCTTGAAAACTTTGCTCAGCCATTTTGGAATTGACTTGCTTGAGACTTGTGCACAAATAAATGATTTGGACCTTCTGAACAGACTCCTGGTATCATTGGTTTGTCTGCGCTTTGCTGCTACAAGACCAAGCCGATCCTTTACAGCTCTCTTAATTTCCTGATAATTATTAGCAAGGCTAGCAGGCATGACCTTAAAAGCAGACAGAGCTTCACCACTTAAGGTCATGGCAAATCTCATTGCCCACTGCTCTGCAGGCCATTTAAGGTTTCCAGCTATGCGCTCAAATGCCTCAATGAAATCGTCAGGATTGTCCTCCTGTTTTAAATGTCTTAACGACAAAGCAAAACCAGTGTTCAGTTCTACTTGCGGAATTGTGTTAGTACATGCTGCTTCTTCTCCATGGGACTTGTTTAATAGTGCGCTCACTGCCTCCAGCAATGGTCGTTGCTGCTCTCTCATGGCGGTCATATACTGCTCTTGCAGATGTTGCACCATCTTCGCTTGTTTTTCCCATTGTTCATTCACCCACGCTAGCATGTCCTGTGGATCCATCGTCTTCTTCGGATTCTGCACCTGTAAGGAAAAGAAAAGAAAGACCCACCAACTGCGGTACTTTCTACAGGAATTTTATCCCAGTTATAGCGCCCTCTTTTTCTCACTGGTATCCCGTACCCGTCCACCCAGGCTACTAGTACCTTAGTCTCTTGGCAGACTCCAGCATGTGAGAAAAAGGTCTTTTATTCGTCCCCTGGCCGATCTGCCAGTCGAATCTTCCTCCGACAGTGCTCTGTATCCAGATATTCTCCTTGCTTCTCAGCAATGTCCTTTTTCCCCCTCTTCAGTCAAAATTAGCTTATGCCACAGGAAAAAAAAATCCTCAATACTACGCCATTTTGTCACACCCCCAGGGGCCCTATCGGTGGGGTCAGGTATTGCCTGATGATTCCTCCTCTTGGCTCTGTTAGTACTGCAGGCCGCCTTGCCTGGCCCTCTGAGAGTGGTAGTTGTACCTTCTATTATATGAACCACATAACACACTTCAATTCCAAATCAGGGCTTTATTCCCCGTCCACGAGTTTTTTTTTCCTTCTTGGCAAAACAAATAACAGACCACTTTGGGCATATAACATAAATTAAATGTGTAACAAAAATAGCTTATTTCAGCTTTTAAATACAAACAAAAGAAAAGAATTAAACAGCCTCACTGTTCCTAATACAGCCTTTTCTTTTGTTGCCACAGCACAGCTCACTTCTGCTGCTTTAAACTCTGGTTATCTTCAACCATTTATCTTAGAGAGAACTCTGGGTCAATCACAGATAATGAACAGTCCATTGGTTCAGGAACTACTGGTATATCTGAATTCTCATATTCCATTAATTCATATTCACCTGAACCCTCAATTCTAGGATCAGCTGTTTCACAGGGATAAGGCAGCTTTGCTCCGTCAAACAGGAAGTTGCTCTGTCCCTCTGCACAAGTGCCTTGCTGGGAAATACCATAAGGTTTTGAATGGGGCTCATAGGAGCTCTGCCCCTGTTGGTAACCAAAAGGATATTTCAAACCTTCACTAGCTCTGCTACTAGAGCATTTGTGGTATGCTCTGAGCTTGCTCGGGTCTAGCCCTTGCAACACAGCTGCCCTGGATTGCACTGCTCGAGACGGAACCTTATCACAGGTTGGGAGTTTAAACTTGCTATCAAAATCACAAGCTTCTTCAGGTAAGAAAACTTCTCTTCTTTTAAAGCTTCTAGCACAAGGGAAGAAGTTATTCTCTGTTTCTCTTAAGCTTGTTTTACGTTGTCTTTTCCTGTTACTTCGGGGTTTTACCCACTCAAGTAGGAAACAGCCTCTATTAGCATTTCCTGCTTTGTTACCTTCTATGGAAGTTCTTCTACGTCTCTCGTGCCCTCCATGCATACACACAGTATCTGGCTGCTGATTACCACACTTCTCACACAGGTCTCAGGACTCACTCAGACCTTCGCATTGGTTCTCCTGCTGATCCAATAGTTCATTCTCTCTTTCTCTCTCTCTTTCATTCCAGTTCCATTCTTTCCACGGCTTCGGCTGCCCTTGCCGCTGTCTCTCTTGCTGTGACCCTTGTTGGCTCACCTCCTCTCCCTCTCTAACTATTTGTGAGCGTGTTTTATGTCTGTGTCTTTGGGCTCCCCCTCCACCCAGCTGATCCCTATCAGGCAATGCAAACTCCCTTTCTTTGCTATCTGGGTGTGTCTTCCTAGCCCTTATCCACGTGTGCCCTGGTTGTCTATAGCAACCATCTGACAGTTTTCTGTTTACGCTGTCATCTCTTCCCTGATCATCCCTGCTGATCTTCATTTTTTCAGGCTCCGATAAGTCCACCTTGTGACAGTGGATGAAATAGGAATGAGGAAAGAGCAAAAGGAGAAAGATTAGTATGTTAAAGCAGACGTAGAGAGAGAATGGAAAAAAACTAGAAGAGTGAAGAAAGGACAAATGGACAGCAGACGATGGAGAGTTAGCAGAAGACACGAAGAAACCAGAAGAAAGTGGCTGGAGCAATTGCAACTGAAAAAAAATGCACAAAAGGTAGAAAAATATCTCTTTATTGAATTTATTAACTGAAATATGCCAGCTCTGGGAAATGTGCATCATTAACGTCTGCGCTTTGTTTAGTACAAGAGGAAATTAATTTATAGTTTTATTTCTACAGTGTTGTTGGGCTTTTGGGGTTCCCAGTTTAATTATTGTTTCCTGTTTCTAAATTGTGATTCCTTGTTTGGTGACGGTCTATGTTCTGCACGTGTAACTGAGCTGAGGTATTCTGTTTATGTAATTCCTATTTGACATTGCCACTTGTTCTCTTTCCCCAGTAGGTCATGTATTGTTGTTCTCTGAAATGTATTGGTTTAATATTTGTAGTGTTGCCTTTTGATTGGTAGGGTCTTGTGATTTGTGAGTCCTGGTAGTGCTGTTATGATAAGGCGGGTTTGCTATGGGTTCTAAATGACCCACCTAATACTTGATTTCTACTTAACTGAAAACAGCATATGTTGTGCTCCTACACACTCATAAATTAACTCTAATTTATGTCGGATAACTCACCGATGAGCAGAAACCTTTCTACTCCCGAAGTGAGCCCTCCATTTTAATCAAATTCTCATAAAAACAGACCCATTACAGGTCTAGTTGACCCACCACAGGTCAAACACCAGGTGCTACAGCACTAATAAGCTGCCGCTCCTATACCGTTAAAACAAAAGCTGAGTTCTTACTATAAAGACATCCCAGACTGCTATCGGCGCAATCCTTTATAACAAACTAGTACTCATCTGGAAAGAGCCGGGCCCCGCCGATAATCCACGCAGTAGTGGGGCCTCAAAAGTAACATAGGATGTTCACAGCTTCTTCCATCGGGTGCCCTCAGCAACCGGAACTGTCTAAAAGGTCTTTCAAAGCTTCGTCCACGGTACAGGAGATGTATGATTCATCATGCAACACTAATCAGTGTTTCAAGCCGCCTAGCTTCGCATCTCTTCCTCAGGCTAATGAATCATACGTACACGTAACTCCTATTTAAAGGATCAAAGAGTGACATCAGAGTAACTATCCAATAGAACACAGTCCCAACTATCCACCACCAATCACAATCGGAGACTCCACCAGTCTATGTCCACATTCATGCCCGCAGGAATTATAGAACCCAAACGGAAAATCCATTGCTGCTCCTTAAAATGAAGCTTCATATGACGATCTCCCCCCAACACCAAAGGGGGTACAACATCCAAAACTCTCCAATGGAGATCTTCAAATTGATGTCCAGATTGTTGACAATGGGGAACCAAAGGGGCCGCAGCCTGACGTGCATTAATTCGAGAACGATGCTCCTGCAGTCGTTTTCGTATCGGGCGTGTGGTTTTGCCCACATATTTCAAATTACAGGGGCAAATCAGCAAATAAATCACAAAAGATGTATAACAATCCGAAGAAAACTGAGAGGTATGATGTATTCCAGTGGCAGGATCTATCCATTCACCACCTTGTACAGTGGAACTACAAAAATCGCAATGTCCACAGGCAAAATGACCCCGAAGGGGTACTGGAGAAACACCCCCACTGCGAGTTTTAATAACCCTTTCCCCTATGGTCCGGGATCTTTTATAAGCGATCATTAAAGGTTTTTGAAAACATGGGTGCAACGCCAATGTGGACCAATGACGCTTGAGAATGGAAACCACCCGGGATGCATTCGGTAAAAATGGTATAACCCCAATGATCCTCTCTACTGGATCTTGTACTCGGGACACCCGACCCTCCCACCAGCCAGGATGATTATATAAGGCTCTTTTAAATGCTTTAGAAACCAATGCTGCTGGATAACCCCGTGCCCGTAAACGCTGACATAAATCGCGCGCATGTTGTCTATATTCAGCCACCGTTGAACACAACATCCGAATACGGAGAAATTGCCCAAAGGGTAATCCCCGGCGCAATGCTGGCGGATGAAAACTGGTATATCTCAACAAAACATTCTTTTGCACAGATTTTCTATATAGAGTGCTCTGCAGCGATGATCCCTGTATAGTTAATAAGAGATCCAAAAATTCAATCTCGTATCGATGGTACTTAGGGGTGAACTGCAGGTTTTCATTCAGAGAATTTAACCACAATAAAAATAATTGTAATTCTTGCTCTGAACCTACCCAAATGAAAAAAATATCGTCCAAAAATCTTTTCCATAAAATCACATGAGAAAATCCAACCTGATTGGATCGGGTACTGGAGTTAGACCCTACTCCGGGCTTACAGCAGACGCTTAGGGAACTTACCCGGGATGCTTTGGATCGGGGATGGTTAACTAGGAGGGAATTTGAGTTTCTCAATCCGGCCTTTCCCATAGTCCCTATAATGTATATGGTGCCTAAGGTGCATAAATCCCTTACCGACCCCCCAGGGCGTCCGATTGTTTCTTGTCGGCATTCTATTTTGGAACCTGCATCGAAGTTTTGTGATCATTTTTTTCAACCATTGACAGAAGGGGTTCGGTCGTTTATAAGGGATTCCTTCCATCTGTTGTCCCTGGTGTCTAGTTTAGTGGTTCCCCCCGGTTCCCTTTTAGTAACTTTAGACGTGGTTTTGTTGTATACAAATATCCCCCAGGGAGCAGCATTTGATGTCTTAATGGGTTTAGATATTCAGCTTCCCCCGCGTTTGCCAAAAGTTTTAGTAGGGGATTTGTTGAGACTGGTTCTCTTTCATAATTATTTTGCCTATGAATCCAAATTCTATCATCAGCAGTTCGGGATAGCAATGGGGGCTACCATAGCTCCCTCGGTAGCAACGTTGTATGTAGCAGATTTTGAAGAACGATTGGTTTATAATTCGGTTGGATTTTCTCATGTGATTTTATGGAAAAGATTTTTGGACGACATTTTTTTCATTTGGGTAGGTTCGGAGCAAGAATTACAATTATTTTTATTGTGGTTAAATTCTCTGAATGAAAACCTGCAGTTCACCCCTAAGTACCATCGATACGAGATTGAATTTTTGGATCTCTTATTAACTATACAGGGATCATCGCTGCAGAGCACTCTATATAGAAAATCTGTGCAAAAGAATGTTTTGTTGAGATATACCAGTTTTCATCCGCCAGCATTGCGCCGGGGATTACCCTTTGGGCAATTTCTCCGTATTCGGAGGTTGTGTTCAACGGTGGCTGAATATAGACAACATGCGCGCGATTTATGTCAGCGTTTACGGGCACGGGGTTATCCAGCAGCATTGGTTTCTAAAGCATTTAAAAGAGCCTTATATAATCATCCTGGCTGGTGGGAGGGTCGGGTGTCCCAAGTACAAGATCCAGTAGAGAGGATCATTGGGGTTATACCATTTTTACCGAATGCATCCCGGGTGGTTTCCATTCTCAAGCGTCATTGGTCCACATTGGCGTTGCACTCATGTTTTCAAAAACCTTTAATGATCGCTTATAAAAGATCCCGGACCATAGGGGAAAGGGTTATTAAAACTCGTGGTGGGGGTGTTTCTCCAGTACCCCTTCGGGGTCATTTTGCCTGTGGACATTGCGATTTTTGTAGTTCCACTGTATAAGGTGGTGAATGGATAGATCCTGACACTGGAATACATCATACCTCTCAGTTTTCTTCGGATTGTTATACATCTTTTGTGATTTATTTGCTGATTTGCCCCTGTAATTTGAAATATGTGGGCAAAACCACACGCCCGATACGAAAACGACTGCAGGAGCATCGTTCTCGAATTAATGCCCGTAAGGCTGCGGCCCCTTTGGTTCCCCATTGTCAACAATCTGGACATCAATTTGAAGATCTCCGTTGGAGAGTTTTGGATGTCGTACCCCCTTTGGTGTTGGGGGGAGATCGTCATATGAAGCTTCATTTTAAGGAGCAGCAATGGATTTTCCGTTTGGGTTCTATAATTCCTGCGGGCATGAATGTGGACATAGACTGGTGGAGTCTCCGATTGTGATTGGTGGTGGATAGTTGGGACTGTGTTCTATTGGATAGTTACTCTGATGTCACTCTTTGATCCTTTAAATAGGAGTTACGTGTACGTATGATTCATTAGCCTGAGGAAGAGATGCGAAGCTAGGCGGCTTGAAACACTGATTAGTGTTGCATGATGAATCATACATCTCCTGTACCGTGGACGAAGCTTTGAAAGACCTTTTAGACAGTTCCGGTTGCTGAGGGCACCCGATGGAAGAAGCTGTGAACATCCTATGTTACTTTTGAGGCCCCACTACTGCGTGGATTATCGGCGAGGCCCGGCTCTTTCCAGATGAGTACTAGTTTGTTATAAAGGATTGCGCCGATAGCAGTCTGGGATGTCTTTATAGTAAGAACTCAGCTTTTGTTTTAACGGTATAGGAGCGGCAGCTTGTTAGTGCTGTAGCACCTGGTGTTTGACCTGTGGTGGGTCAACTAGACCTGTAATGGGTCTGTTTTTATGAGAATTTGATTAAAATGGAGGGCTCACTTCGGGAGTAGAAAGGTTTCTGCTCATCGGTGAGTTATCCAACAAAAATTAGAGTTAATTTATGAGTGTGTAGGAGCACATCATATGCTGTTTTCAGTTAAGTAGAAATCAAGTATTAGGTGGGTGATATAGTTGGGTTGATTTCATTGGGTGTATTAGTATTTAATTTAACTTAATGGGTTCTAAATGGGCAGTGTTTGTAGTAGTTCCTAATGTGCCTGGCAGTTGTCACTGGATTATAGTAATGTAGAAATCTTTTAGTCTTTCTTTATCCATACACTCATTAAGAGGCATGTTTACTAAAATTAGTGTATGGTAACATTATGCAAATATTTATGCAAATGAGGTCCCTTATGCAAATGAGGCCCCGCACCGAGTCTCCGCACATGGCCCCGCACCCCCCTTGGGCCGCCCCTGATGCCAGGGACATTTATGTAGACGTTCCCACAGACATCCATATCGGGCAAGTCTACATATGTGAAATCATGCCTGAACATGGATTTGCCTGCCTCTTTTTTGTAATTGTTTTATTTTTATTTTTATTCAAGATTTCTTTTTATACCACTTTTCTGCAATTCAAAGTGGTTTACAATTAACAAATAGGTAACAGGGGCCTGTTCAGCACACTGTTTTACATGAAATGGAACATTAAATAGTGCAACACAACTCAACAGTTTAATATCAACTATTTACAATTATGGTTCTGCTGGTTATATTGGTTAGCCTATGTACAGATAAATAGAGTATTTGTATATTGTGTCCTTAGGGTGCAATTTAAGGTGGTTGGGTTTCTGATTGCATATCTGTGCTATATTCCTTCAGGAAGAGGTGTATCTTAAGCTTCTTTTTGAATTCCGATAAGTCTGTAATTTCTCTTAGTGCTGGCAGAAGGGAGTTCCATAATGTGGGGGCAAATAATGAGAAGGCTCGATTGCAGCTATCTGCTTGCTCTTGATCTTCTGAGTAGGAATCTGTAGAAGGTTAAGGGTGGAAGCTCTTCTGGATCACTCAGTTATGGATTTTGCAATGAGAGGTAGGAGGCAGTGTGCAGATTCCCTGTGTAGGATTTTAAATGTTATGGTGAGGGCTTTGAATTTAATTTTGGCAGTCATGGGAAACCAGTGAAGCTGAATAAGCCATGGAGTGATGTGGTCTCGATGAGGGGCTCCAGTGATTATCCATGCAGTCATGTTCTGGGCCAGTTGCAATCTGTGGAGGGTGTGTTTGGGGAGGCCTTGATAAATGATTTTGCAATAGTCCAGATGAGGTGTAACTATAACCTGACAGACAGTATGGAATAAGTCTGTAGAGAGAAGAGAGCATAGATTCTTCAGGGTTTTTAGTTTTTGGTAAATAGTGAATATTGTTCTCTTTATATGGGCTTGGACAGTTAGCTGCTAGTTGAGTGTTATGCCAAGGTATTTGATTTTGGAATTGACTTTGATTTCTGCATTGTCTAGTCTCAATGTTTGTGGAGGACAGAAGGTTGGATCAGTGGTTACGTATAAGACTTCATTCTTCTCATTGTTGATGTGTAGGTTGTGTCTGGAGAGCCATTCTTTTGCATATTTGAAGCAGTTTTGGAGGATGGTGAGGTCAGGAGAGAGGAGGTTAATGGGTGTGAAGATCATTATATTGTCGGCATAGATTTGATACTGGATGTTGTGGTTGTTGAAGATATTGCAAACTGGCAGTATGAAAATATTCAAGAGGAGGGCTGAGAGGCTTCCAGTCTGTCGAGTGAAAGAGGTTGAGGTCCTTTTGTTGATTCTGACTTCTTGCTTTCGAGAGTCTCGGTAAGATTGGAACCAGGCGAGAGTGATCCCTTGGAGTCCAATTTCTGAAAGCTTCCAGAGTAGCAGGTTGTGAGGAATGGAGTCAAAGGCAGAGACAATGTCAAGGAATAGGAGGAGGAAACCATTTTTATGTTTGTGTAGTCCTGTTATGAGGGTGTTCAACAGGGAGGTAATAAGGGTTACAGTCCCATGACGTGGTCTGAATCCATGCTGATATGCATCGAGCACGGCATTTTCTGTAAGGTAGTCTTGAAGTTGCATGAGTACTATTTTTTCAAGGATCTTTGCGACAAGCGGGATGCTGGCTATAGGTCTGTAAGATTTCAGGCATGTTGGATCAAGTTCGGTGCTTTTTATGAGAGGACAGATTGATGATTGCTTCAGAGAGGTGGGCACTTGCCCTAGGAATAAGGACGTGTGGATGATCTTCATTAAGTAGGGGCTGAGCTCAGGGCGGGTAAGACATGGGTCTAGTGCTGAGGTTGTTGTACTGAGGGTCTGGATTGTGTCTTCCAGGTTACGGAGTGATGGGAGCTCAAATTGTGACCACAGCTTCTGAGGTGAGGCAGTGTGGTTGGTTTCTGTTGAGGAGTGGATCATTGGAGATGTGGATAGTTGCTTGGACATTAAATAGGTGGTAAACTTATGGGGGCAAATGTCGTCTTGTGGTTTTCCTTTGGATGGTTCCTTTAGGAGTGTTTTTGCTATGGTGAAAAGTTCTTGTGGTTAATTTATTGCTTTATTGATTAGATTGGTATGGTATTCCCTTTTCCGCTTGAGTGTTTCCTCATTGTAGAGCTTAAGTAGTTCTAGCTAGGTTGTGTGGAGAAGTGAATTTCTAGAGTTTCTCCATTTGCATTCTAAGCTCTTAATTCACTTTTTTACTTCTGCAGTGGGGCTGAAAACCATGGGGCCCTCATCCAGGGCTTCCCTGTATATCTTTTTGGATGTGCGAGAGCAGCTTTTGATAGGGTTGTGTTCCAGCCTTTGATTAGTCTGTCAAAGTTGGTATTCAAGCTTGCTATTGTGTCAAGTTACGGGATGACTGATTCAATTAACTCTTCCTTGATGAATTTCTTGAATCTCCGGGTGTCTGAGGTGGAGGATCTTCAGTAGCTTGCTGTGAGGTGAGGTGAATTGGGAAGAGGATGGCTTCAACTGGGAAGGTTCTGGCTTCAATGTCCCAGATTGCACTTGGAGACGTCCTTTGTAAAATGTGCCATGCATGTGTTTTAATACAAATCTACACACAGAGTAGAGGCATAGCCTAGTGTAAAAAGTAGTAGGCTGAAAATCAGGGAATCCATGGATCAAATCCTGCTTAAAGAAATTGAAACTTGGGTAAGTTAATTAACTCACTATTGCCTCAGCTACAAACAAACTGTAGGCCCTGCAGAAACAGTGAAATACCTACTGTATTTTAACATAGCTCATTGAGCTACCAAAGAAAAAGTATGAGCTAAATAAATACATACTTTTGCCATGGAGGTTGCATCAGTTTTCAAAGGGAAACTATATAAATATTTTCCCTTTGAAAATTGCCCAGATGCATGCACTTGCTTTTCCTGTGGATACTTTCTCTATGAAAAACTAATGCATGCATGCAATTTTGAAAATACAAACCTATGTACTTTGTAGCATTTCCTGAGCCCAGGAACAGCATCACCGAATGCGAGTACAACTACCCACGATTTTCAAAAAGCCCATTCACTCAAGTAAACAGCCATGGGCAAAAGCTTTTGAAAATTTCCCACTACCTCTCCCTCTATTATCTCAAATGCAGGGATGACTTCAGAACTGGAAAAAACTATTGCAGCCTCTTTACTAGGAATACAAATTTAGGGGGGGACCCCAATGGAGTCTCTACATGAAGTTCATTAGAAGAACTATATTTAAACAATTCAGCACTGAACTGTAAATCCTCTCCCCTCACATTCCCTGATTTTCTTTAACTCAGATATAATATTCAGGGTTTTACAGAAATACCCTAATATGTGTGTGAGGGAAGTGGTGGAAAGAGACAATGTCATAAGACGTTAACTTACCTTTCTAGATGCCAACAAAGTTTTCTTTTCTTGGCCAACATTTACTCTCTATGGTAGATCGAGAGGCCTGTTTACTAACACTTGCGGTAAAATAGCACATTGTGGCGCTATTTTACTGAGAGAAACTTTACTGCATCAAATTTTTTTGTATTGCTGCAGCAGTGTCTTCCCAGTGAAGGCAATGCAAAGATAATGGACTTCAAGTAGACCTAGGGTGCGAGGATATTAGGCGCCCTAGGCAACTCTTCATTCTTGCACCCTTGTAGGTTACACACTTACTTAATATCCCTGTGCCGACATTACCTCCAACTTCCTCCCACTCCTGCCCTTACCATCATCACACTTCCTGGGACCCCCAGCAATGGAGGCAATGGCAATGGCAATCATAAAAGAAGCACAGCACAGGGCCGATGGATCTCTGTGTGCTGCACTCTACAAAGCCCAGCCAGTCCCACCCCAACGCAAACAGAAAGTATGTGTCAGAGGTGGTAGGACCATCTGGACGTTTGGAGTGCAACGGGCAAAGGTTCAGAAGTCCCAATCCATGCTTCCTTTAATCTTTATTGCCAATACCACTGTTGTTGAAGGGCTCATGGAAATGTGAGCGTGGCATGGCAGCAGTAATGTTGAGGTTGGGAAATTGGAGCTGCCAATGCAAGGGATTTTCGGGGGCTCTTTCTGTGTCCCACCCTCCAAGGTTTGGTGATGTAGGCAACTGCCTAGTTTACATAAGAACATATGATCTGTTAGACCATAAGGTCCACCAAGCCAAAGGTCCACCAAGCCCAGTATCCTGTTTCTAACATTGGCCAATCCAGGTTACAAGTACCTGTCAGGTTCCCAGAAGGTAGACAGATTCCAATGCTGCTAATGCCAGTGGATTTCCCCAGTCCACTTTAATAATGGTTTATGGATTTTTCCTCCAGGAGCTTGTCCAAATGTGTTTTAAACCCAGCTATACTAACAGCTTTTACTACATCTTCTGGCAATGAACTGCAGAGTTTGACCTTCTCCAATTAGTTTTAAATGTGCTACATTGTAGCTTGTGATAAGGAAGCTTATCATAGCTCAGGAAGGAGCTATAGGAAAGGTGAAGTGACTCTGAACAAGCAACCTGTCAGTTCTGGTAGAAATAAGAAAACAGAATTTTCCCATAAAAGACTACCAGTCCCAGAATGCACCAGGTTTCCAACAGCCATTAGAGGAGCTGAAGTGGGGAAACGTGTGTTCAATCAGGAGGGGTATGAGGTAATCCCTAAGCACTCATCTCAAAGGGCAGGGCCTGATTCAGCACAGCTGCGCTGTGTTAGGGAGGAGCACTCATCTAGGCAGAATAAAGGTAGAGTTTATTCTACAGAGAATTATCCTGAGGATCATCATCATCAGAAGCAGAAGCCAACCGGACGGACAGAGAGGGCAGGAAACCCTTTGGAAGAAGGAAGAGAAAAGCCTTTGAGAGGTCTAGAAGAGTCCAGAGCAGTACGTATACTGGGAGGCATTCCAAGGGCCAGCATACACCATTGGACTGGGGAAAGCCAGAGGAATGGTGCTGCAGAGCTAGGAATCTCCAGACGCTAACTGTGAGGGAGACGGCTGCACATGGAAGGGACCCTAAGACCCGTGCCAGAAGGTATGTGAAGAGAGATCCAGTGTCCAGGGATCTGGATTGGAAGGCTGGACATAAGAACTGGACTACATACTGGCCAGGCTATATAGAGAGGAACTCTAACAGCAATGGAAGCTCAGGTATGAACACTGATCTATGCCCTAGCTATAACCTTGAAAGACAGCAGGGAAATAAGTATTCTCCTGAAAGTGCTCCAGTGGGAGATTCATCTGTGCCAATCCATGATATTGAACCCATGCTTGTTGAAGAAGAGGGGTGATAGCAGATGAAGAATCTGTTTACATGGACTGCTCTCTGTCTAAACTCCTTTGGTGATTTTCTGTTATAAAGTACAGCAACCATCACAAAGAAATACAAACTTGTTCTTTAATCTACTCAGAAAAGCTCCTGTGTAGATTTTCTAGCCACGCAGTAGAAAGCAAGCCAGCTAAGGGGTTTCAGCTGGATAACTGCTAGCAATTGAGCCTTACCTAATTGCTTGTGAGCTAGGAGAGAATCACTTCTGAATCTATGTGGGAAGATATAAGAAGTTTACCGGAAAAGAACAGTTTTTTTTCTTTCTTTGTGGCTTTTGGTTTGTTGTTTGATATATGCTAAGAAAACATTAGCTAGTGCCTACAGAAAAGACCAGTTTGTACCAACCAGGTCTTATTTCTTTTGCTTTAATTGCCTGACAAGTTTAAAGGTTGTTTTCCTGATTTTGTTTTTTTCAAGTTTAACACTGAAAGCAAGTAACCTGATTTATGTGCTACCAAGCATATCTGTGTTGGGAGAAATAACCCCATAAATAAATATCTTATTGGCTTTACCATCAAGCACAACTAATTATTGTGAGCAGCTGTGTCTGGTGTGAATGAACTGCATTGCCCACAATCCCTTGCAAATCATATTGATATATGCACTTGCCAAGACTGTGAACATTCTCACCCAGGCAGCCGTCTGACAAATGGCGTAGTTGGCAGGATTGCTTTTGCACAAAAGGGATTTACTTGCTGAGGATTACAACTAAAGTTCAAGTTTAAAGCTGAAAAAAAAAAAGATTTTCCCTCAACTGCACTTTGGAGGAGAAGTGGATGTTCCAGAAAGCTGTCCCAGGAGGAAAAGACCCTGTGCAGAGCTGGATTCATCACTGACACAAGGGATCAAGATGGATCCAAGGGAACTAGCTGATTGGATGGCAGCCCAGTTTAGCAGGCAACAGGAGCTAGCACAGCAGGCTCAGGACACTGCTATGAAAGCCTTAATGGACCAGCAGAAGCCAGTGCTTGATCTGGTGCAAGCCCTAGTTAAGCTGCAGAACCAAAGTGGAACAGATGCAAGACCAGCAGTAAATACTGGTACACCACATGTGGACAGTGTGGGACTCAATCAAGGGATTGGGGCATTTAGTTTTGGGAAGCTAACTCCAGATGATAATGTTGATGATTTTCTAGAGTCTTTTGAAAGAGTGGCACAAGCATTAGCATGGCCAGAGACCCAGTGGGCAGTAAGGCTGGCAGCCTCATTAACTGGAGAGGCGCTTGCAGCTTACAGAGCAATGCCAGCAGCCCAGGCTTTGAATTATAAGGATGTAAAGGCTGCTATTAGAGATCGCCTAGGGTTGTCTATTTCAGAGTATAGGCGAATGTTTAGAGCTACTACATTGAGAGTGGGTGAAACACCCAGGGCTCTGAGTCAGAGAATCAGAGGTTTAGCTGTAAAATGGTTGGAGCCTGAGCAAAAGACGGTAGAAATGTTATTAGACATTATAATGCTTGAACAATTTATGTCTGCGGTCCCTAAAGATTTGCACACTTTCCTTATACAGCAAAATTGCCAAAATCTTGGAGAGGCAACCATGCTAGCAGAGAGATTCTTGGAAGCCACGCAGGTCTGCCATAGAATGGGTGGCCCTCTGAAGATTGGTGCTGAGGCTAGATGTGCTGTATCAGAAAAGAGAATAATTAAAAATGTTTCTGAAAATGAATGTACTGTATCAAACCAGATGACACAGTGGAATAGAAAGAAATGTTTCAAATGTGGAAAATGGGGACATTTAGAAAAGAGATGCCAGACACACACTAGCTTAATGGGGGTGGATTTAAAACAGCCCAAAGAAGGATTTCTTTTGATGGTTGATGTGCAAGGAATTACCACAAATGCTTTGTTAGACTCTGGGGCAGACCAGAGTATGATGTCAAAAAGGCTTTGGAAGAAGATAGAGGCCCAAGAAGGATTTGTGCCTAGAACCCCTGAAAGCCAAGTTCACATCAGATGCATTCATGGTGCTGCAACATCATATCCCACCTATAGGCTAAAGGTTAAGTGCCTGGGGGAACAAGAGGAAGTCCTGTTAGCAGTAGTGCCTAGGCTACCCTTTGATTTGGTTCTAGGAAGAGACTGGCCAAGATTTAAGCAGGGTCTAGTGGAAGGACTAGGAAAGAAGGAGGGAGAAGGATTAATGGTAATAGCTCCCGGGCCTTTATTTGGAAGTCCTCAGACCCCAGCTAAAAAGATGGTTAAGCGTCCAGAAGACCAAGCTATCCCAAAGCAGACATTCGTCCTAAAGTACCATAGGGTCACAGAGAAGGCCCAAGCTCCTAAGCGGGCAACCCCTCAAGCTGCTGGGTTTGACCTGTGCAGCATAGAAAATGTGACGGTACCTAGCCAAGGGAGAGCCCTGGTTGACACCGGTCTCCAAGTGGAAATACCTATTGGATGCTATGGGAGAGTAGCCCCAAGGTCCGGATTAGCCCTTAAATATTTCATCGATGTGGGTGCGGGAGTAATTGATCCCGATTACAGGGGCAATATTAAAGTTCTGTTATTTAATTTTGGACAGAATGATTATCACGTGAAGACAGGAGACAGAATTGCCCAATTGATCTGTGAGAGGCTGGGTTTTCCACCTGTAGAGGTCACATCCCTGGAAAATTCTGAGCGTGGAACCAAAGGCTTTGGTTCTACTGACGTCAAAGGGGTTAAAAGCCTAGCTGCCACCTGTGCCCGAGAGAGGGAGGTGAATGAAGTGGAAGATTTGGGACCCCAGGTATCTGATTGTAAAGAAAAATCAGAGCCCCAAATAGGTGAGGACCTGACAGTGGTACAACAGGAAGAAATTAAGAAATTGCTTAAAGAATTCCCAGATGTGTTGACACCCATACCTGGGGAGACACATTTGGTTGCCCATGAAATAATAACTCCACCTGGGAAATTAGTTCGTCAAAGGCCATACCGCTTGCCTGAAGCCAAGAGACAGGAAGTAGTGGCACAAGTCCAGGAGATGTTGGACATGGGAGTAATAGAGGAGTCAAAGAGTCCCTGGAATAGCCCCATAGTCCTGGTGCCGAAGCCTGATGGATCTTTAAGATTTTGTATTGACTTCCGGCAGGTAAACGCCATATCAGTTTTTGATGCATATCCAATGCCAAGAATTGAAGAGCTGTTGGACCAGCTGGGACAGGCTCAATACTTAACCACCCTTGATATGACAAAAGGATATTGGCAAATCCCTCTCACCAGGGAGTCGAAGCCGAAGACTGCGTTCAGCACCTCCATTGGCCTTTTCCAGTTCAAGAGGATGCCTTTCGGACTGCATGGAGCAGCGGCTACCTGCCAAAGGTTAGTGGATCAGGTACTTCGACCCCACCAAAATTATGCTTTTGCATATATGGATGATGTCATAATCCATAGTAACACCTGGGCGGAGCATCTGAAGAGGATCAGGGCAGTCTTGTGCTCCATGAAGCAAGCGGGAATCACTTTAAACTCGAAGAAGTGTGCCTTTGCAAATAGGGAGGTAAAATACCTGGGCCACCTAGTGGGAAGAGGAAAAATTAAACCTCTAATGAGTAAAGTAGATAGCATCAGGAATTTTCCTCCTCCAACAACAAAGAAACAAATAAGAAGTTTCTTAGGACTTATTGGATACTACTGCAGATTTATACCGCAATTTGCAGAGAAAAGTGCAATTTTCACGGATATGCTGTGGAAGAATTGTCCAAACCAGCTAAAGTGGACACCTGAAGCTGAAAAAGCTTTTTCAGTCCTAAAAGGAAAAATGTGTACAGGACCGGTACTGAAAGGGGTGGACTTCAAGAAACCCTTTCTGGTTCAAACGGATGCATCGGACGTAGGGCTAGGAGCGGTTCTATCCCAGTGTCATGAAGGGGAGGAGCATCCTGTGATGTACCTGAGCAGGAAGTTGTCACCAGCTGAACAAAAGTATTCCACAATAGAAAAAGAATGTTTAGCTATTAAGTGGTCAGTGGAGGCGTTAAGGTTTTACCTTACAGGGAGAAAGTTCCAGTTGGTCACAGATCATGCCCCACTTAAGTGGTTGCAGCAAATGAAGAACCACAATGCCAGGTTGACACGCTGGTACATGGCCTTACAGGCATTTGATTTTCAAGTTGAACATCGTGCGGGGAAGTTACACAAGAATGCGGATGCCCTTTCCTGTATTACGGACTGTAGAGAAGACGTTTCACCAGTAACACCAGTCCGTAATAACTTAAGCAGGGGGGTATGTGATAAGGAAGCTTATCATAGCTCAAGAAGGAGCTATAGGAAAGGTGAAGTGACTCTGAACAAGCAACCTGTCAGTTCTGGTAGAAATAAGAAAACAGAATTTTCCCATAAAAGACTACCAGTCCCAGAATGCAACAGGTTTCCAACAGCCATTAGAGGAGCTGAAGTGGGGAAACGTGTGTTCAATCAGGAGGGCTATGAGGTAATCCCTAAGCACTCATCTCAAAGGGCAGGGCCTGATTCAGCACAGCTGCGCTGTGTTAGGGAGGAGCACTCATCTAGGCAGAATAAAGGTAGTTTATTCTACAGAGAATTATCCTGAGGATCATCATCATCAGAAGCAGAAGCCAAACCGGACAGACAGAGAGGGCAGGAAACCCTTTGGAAGAAGGAAGAGAAAAGCCTTTGAGAGGTCTAGAAGAGTCCAGAGCAGTACGTATACTGGGAGGCATTCCAAGGGCCAGCATACACCATTGGACTGGGGAAAGCCAGAGGAATGGTGCTGCAGAGTTAGGAATCTCCAGACGCTACCCGTGAGGGAGACGGCTGCACGTGGAAGGGACCCTAAGACCCGTGCCAGAGGTATGTGAAGAGAGATCCAGTGTCCAGGGATCTGGATTGGAAGGCTGGACATAAGAACTGGACTACATACTGGCCAGGCTATATAGAGAGGAACTCTAACAGCAATGGAAGCTCAGGTATGAACACTGATCTATGCCCTAGCTATAACCTTGAAAGACAGCAGGGAAATAAGTATTCTCCTGAAAGTGCTCCAGTGGGAGATTCATCTGTGCCAATCCATGATATTGAACCCATGCTTGTTGAAGAAGAGGGGGTGATAGCAGATGAAGAATCTGTTTACATGGACTGCTCTCTGTCTAAACTCCTTTGGTGATTTTCTGTTATAAAGTACAGCAACCATCACAAAGAAATACAAACTTGTTCTTTAATCTACTCAGAAAAGCTCCTGTGTAGGTTTTCTAGCCACGCAGTAGAAAGCAAGCCAGCTAAGGGGTTTCAGCTGGATAACTGCTAGCAATTGAGCCTTACCTAATTGCTTGTGAGCTAGGAGAGAATCACTTCTGAATCTATGTGGGAAGATATAAGAAGTTTACCGGAAAAGAACAGTTTTTTTTCTTTCTTTGTGGCTTTTGGTTTGTTGTTTGATATATGCTAAGAAAACATTAGCTAGTGCCTACAGAAAAGACCAGTTTGTACCAACCAGGTCTTATTTCTTTTGCTTTAATTGCCTGACAAGTTTAAAGGTTGTTTTCCTGATTTTGTTTTTTTCAAGTTTAACACTGAAAGCAAGTAACCTGATTTATGTGCTACCAAGCATATCTGTGTTGGGAGAAATAACCCCATAAATAAATATCTTATTGGCTTTACCATCAAGCACAACTAATTATTGTGAGCAGCTGTGTCTGGTGTGAATGAACTGCATTGCCCACAATCCCTTGCAAATCATATTGATATATGCACTTGCCAAGACTGTGAACATTCTCACCCAGGCAGCCGTCTGACAAGCTTCATTTTATGCCCCCTAGTGTTTCTATTCTTTGAATGAGTAAACAACTGATCTATATTTGCTTGTTCCACTCCACTCATTATTTTATAAACTTCTATCATATCTCTCCTCAGCTGTCTTTTTCCACGTTGAGGAGCCCTAACCTTTTAAGTCTTTCCTTGTAGGGGTATCCCTCCATCCCTTTATCATTTTGGTTGCTCTTCTCTGTACCTTTTCTAATTCCACTATATCCTTTTTTAGATATGGCGACCAGAACTGCATACAGTATTCTAGGATCATTCATATTATTGAGCGATATTGAGAGGTATTATAATATCCTTGGTTTATTTGCCATTCCTTTCTTTATGGTTCCTAGCATTCTATTTGCTCTCTTGGTTGCTGCTGATTGTACATTTGGCTAATGGTAGCTTATCATTTGTATAGCGCTATAAGGCATACTTGCATTTCTGTCCATATACCCATGAGAGTCCCTCCCCAACTGAGCTTCCGACAAACACAGCAAATACTGTAGGGAACAAGAGAGATTTTTAAGACATATGGCTGATAAATAGGAGTGGACCGTTTATCGTTTGAAGGGTTGGATCTTCCCTATCACCTTTCTTCCCCCAGCACTCATCAGCGTCTCCTTGGTGGGTAGTGGCTGCAGTGGGGAAGAGCAGAAGATGGCCTCATTTTGCAGTCTGACCTCTAGCGGGAGTAGTTTTCATATTCTGGCAATTCAGAAGAAAAGTATAATATCTATATAAACCTGTTAATACAATTTTTTTCACGTATCTATGGGGCATGTTTACTAAGGCTGACATGTATTAACAAACATTAATGCATATTACATGCCCCCACAGCTCTTTTATATCTATGGGCGCCGCAACACGTAATGCACTTTAATGTTTGTTAATTTGTGTTTGCCTTTACTCAACATTCCCCTAAATTTCAGAAGCATCTTCTCTGCAAAAATAAATAGCATATAACAGCTATCTATCTTCCTCTCTCTCCCTAGATATATTTACTGTATATAGATCCCCAGAAGCATAAATTAAACTTATTCATTGCTTCCCAATTTAAATATTATCACCTTTAAAAAGTTTACATTCTCTGTAAGACCAGCCTGAATAAGCTTGCTCTCAGAAGCTAAGTAGGGTTGGGCCTGGCTAGTACTTGGATGGGAGACCACCTTGGAATACCAGATGCTGTAGACTTAGGGGTATGTTTGCTAAAGAGCGCTAATGTCGCAGCAGTGATGTTATCACGTGATAATACTGCGCGATAACGTCTCCAGCGGTGTTGAAGCGCCCAGAGGGTGGAGTAAAGCTCCCCAGAGAGCGGAGATAAGGGGTCAATGGGCAGGGAGAGGCTCCAGGCACACTAATGCTGTGAAATCAGGGTCTCAAAATTAATGCCAGTGAAAACCTCGCGTTAGAGGCAAATTTGCAGGAGAGAGAAACCATTTCAGTCAGCAATGTACAGCAAAGGCAGGGAGACCAAGAAAAGTGATAGTAGTGATACATGTGCAGCAACAGCATAGTGCCCAAGTACGAAAGGGCACTATGAGGGGGCTGCAGGTGGGACATGCAGTGGGGCAGCTGGGGCACAGGGTGGACTAGGCAGATGCCTAGGTGACACATAGGAATGTAGAAACGGAAAACCAGGAAGACAGCAACTGACCAAGGGCAAACATGTCCACGAGTGTGTGTCCCACAGTGTCCCAGGGGACAGTACCCAGCAAGTACCCCAAAGGGCACATAACATTGGCAGGCAGTGCTGGGGGGAAGTGTGGATGTCTATGCAGGCACCCCTACCCCATATCATGCACCATAGGCAGCCGCCTATCGGCACACTGGATGGCCTGGGACTGCACACTACCGGCATGTCAGCATGGTGCCAGAGGGGTGCTGGTGGTGGAGGGGGCAGTGGCATCTACCCACAGCACACCAAGGCCAAGCCCTGTTTAGGTGGGTGCCATGCACTGCAAAAGACAAGATCTGTCTGACAAACAGTAATGGTATCCCCAGGGAATAACCTACCTCTGTGGCAACAGTTTGGTGCAGTACACACAGCCAGTGTGTTCAGGGGCAGAAGGTCACAGGTTCAAGTCCAGGCTGTGGCTCCTGCAGACCATGTCCCTATATTTTACCCAGTACTAAACCATGGTAATAAAGAAGGAACCTTTATTGCAGATAAAATAAACACGCCATAAATGCCTATATTTTACCCTACAGAGCACATACACCATAGACATGTGCAGTCCCTTCTGTACCCAGCCATTGCTATGAAATACGCCATGGAGGTATAGCCCACTGGTTGGATGCACTGCAAGGAACACCTGTCACACACTGGTAGTGATGGGGATGTACAGCAGGACCTATCTCTAGCATCAAATGTACCACAGACCTAGTGCTGGGCACCCATCCTATCCCTTAGAGTGAACACAGAACCTGCACAATGGCATGGTCTGTAGCTACTCTGTGCCAGTATCACGTAGTGTCAGTTCGTCTTTCCAAGCTGAGGTACCGGAGAGGTGTAGACCCCATTTGGTGATCAGCTGTAGACAGCTATTCAGCATGTGCATTGCATCATGTGTACTGGTGGGGTTACCCTATCCTGGCACTCAGAGCAGACAGTTTGTGCGGTGACCTGCAGTCCCTCTGTACTCAGCCATTGCTATGTGATACGCCATGGAGGTATAGCCTACTTGTTAGTACAATGCTGTTCTCAGCAATGTTCATGGGTTCAATTCCTCATTATTCCTTCCTTTCATGCCTGTCCTACTCAAATAGTTTGCATGCCTGTAACAGTCATATTTTTGCAGAGTTGTGCTGCCGTCCCATAATACCCTCACCACAGTTGCCAACATTCTTTCGGCCCATCTATCTGCATCTGTCAGCTGTGTAGAGTTCTGTCTGCCTGTGCAGGTTGCCATCCCATGTCCTGCACTGCTACCCTTTCCTGCATTGTGCCTCTTTGTGCTTGCATTGCCTGTGCCTGATCTGCATGGCACCACCACTCCTCTGTCTACCCATCATTGTAACTATCCTGCCACCTCTGCCTCCACTGGGGGACACGTATTCCCATCATCTGCCACCCACTGTCTTTCCAGTACTTTACATTGCCATTACCCTGTGCTGTGGTACAGTTGCCCCCACCATGTTTGTCAACAGTATTGGCAGCCACATGGGATGCCTTCAGATATGGAAGGTCCAGCTGCTCCCAGATCTCCCTCCTTCACTCACCTGTTCATTGCATTTCCTTGGTGCTCTATTTAGTGTTAGGGCTACATCTGTCTCTGTTCCTCACAGGTCATGCATGTCATCCTGAAGCACCTTGCAGCCCTTAGGGCACACTAACCTAGGGCACTGTAACCTTATTAGGCCACCTTAACCTATGGTTCCATAACCCAGGGTGCCTTCTAAGGTGCCTTGTCCAGGGGTGCCTAATACGGCGCTAAGCCTAAGGAGCCCTATAGGGCGCCTTACAAAGCACTTTATGAGGCACCAAACAAGGCACCTTATAAGGCGCCTTGTAATGTGCCTTGTAAGGTGCCTTATAAGGCGCCATGTAACGCACATTAGTCTAAGGTGCCTTGTAACACATGTTAGCAGATACGGCTTGCCGTAACAATGCAATGCCCACGCCTTTATATGGGCATCTGTACCATTACCGCGGTTTAGTAAACATACCCCTATGTGTCTTTTTAAAATAGGCACTTAGAACAAGTCCCCTGTCTGTAGTGCACAAATGTTCTAACACAAATTCACACCTACTTTAAGGGGGTGCAAAACTGTGGATGACTCTAGGCCTTTACACGTGCATTTTATAAAGAATGTTCGTACATCATAAGTTTTCTTCTATGTCATCCCATCGTCACACCTGGGAAGGCCCATATGCAGACCACATGAAAATATACATACTCTTGCCAGCACACATTTTGTACTCGCGTATTCATCCCTGCAATTTTAGAAAAGCTATTTTCCACATGTTTGCAGCTTGTCGCCCTCACTTGGTTTGCAGCTTTCGTGCTGTGAGGGCTTGTGTGCATCAGTGATGCTGAGAGCTAAACTATCGGTAGTTTAACTACTGTCAGGGTCTCCCAAGTTGGACAGGTCTCAGCTGAGGTGCCAGACCAAGACAAACCACCCATCTGGGCAGCAGCAGTATGGGATAGTGTTGACGGCGGAGGATCACATCTCTGTGACAACGGCAACAACACCAAACTTAAACTGTGCGGAGGAAAGGCCCGGCAATCTACTTCTCTATCTTGCCATGAAAACCCAATGGATAGTTACAACAAAACAAATTGCGTTATAGTGCTGGAAGATGAGACCCCCAGGTCATAAGGCACTCAACTAGCTACTGAGGAAGAGCTGAAGACTTTTCAGAGTAAAGCCAGCATTTATGTTTTGGTTGGATCAAAGCCCTCGGGGCGTCTGACTGCTGATGTAGCTGCGCATGAAATGAGAGTCAGAAGCTGTAAAGATGTCTTACACATTGGAACATAGAACGTACGAAGCATGAACAAGGGAAGTTGGAGGTGGTCAAGAATGAAATGGAACGTGTACAAATTGATCTGTTGGGTGTCAGCGAACTGAAATGGACTGGCATTGAGCACTTTGCATCAGATGATCACATGGTCTACTATGCTGGAAATGAAAGACAAAGAAAAAATGGTGCTGCATTTATAATAAAGAAGAAACTTGCAAGAACTGTAATGAAATACAATGCAGTCAGTGAACGCTTAATCTCTATTCGTCTATGAGGAATGCCTATCAACACATATAATTCAAGTATTTGCCCCAACAACAGCTGCAGAAGAGAATGAAATTGAAGAGTTCTATGAAGAAGTACAAGCTGAAATTGGCAGAACATGCAAACAGGATATCCTGCCAAACGCAGACTTCCCAGCTCCACACAATACTGCACCGTCCAGCCCACAACAGAACAACCAGACAAACCACCAACAACTCCCTCACCATACCCCATAAACGAACTAAATGCAATCAACGAACCTGCAACAGAGCCTTTGAACTATACGCACCATCCCTCTGGAACTCTTTACCAAGCCACATCAGAAATAACAGAGACCCTTTATCATTCAGGAAACAACTAAAAACTGCCTTATTCCAGGAACATCTCGGAACTGAAACAACCACCAGCCACTGACTACCCCCCCCCCCCAACTCACCCCCCAGAACATATGTTCTAAAGAGCTGGTAATACAATGTCTATATCCCAATTATTTGCTGAAATCATTAATGTTGGCCCCCTGGTGATGGCCCCTACCCCTGAGTTTGATTACTCGATTGTCGTCCCCCCCCCCCCCACTAATGTTACACCGCTTTGACCCGGTGAAAAGCGGGATATAAATACAGCTAAATAAATAAATAAATAGTCATGGGTTACTGGAATGCAAAAGTTGGCTACAAAGAAGAAGGCAAAATGTTTGGAAAATATGGACTTGGCAACAGAAATGAAACTGGAGAAAGAATGATAGAATTCTGCAAGACCAACGATCTATTCATCTCAAACACCTTTTTCCAGCAACACAAGCGGCGACTGTACACATGGACTTCACCCAATGGATTGTATAAAAATCAAATTGACTACATCTGTGGAAGCCAACAATAGAAAAGCTATGTAACATCAACAAAGACAAAACCTGGAGCTGACTGTGGTACAGATCATCAACTACTAGTATGCAAACTCAAGCTATAGTTGAAAAAGAACAAACCACTCATAAATGTAGCAAAATATGACCTTGAGAATATACCACTGGAATTTAAAGACTGCCTGCAAAATCAATTTGCTGCTTTAGATACAAATGACAGAACTCCAAAAGAGTTATGTAATGACATCAAGAAGGTTGTGTTGGAAGAAAGCAAGAAGTCTCTACAAAAGTTAAAAAAGCAAAAACGGCCAAAATGGATGACGGAAGAAACTCTGAAAATTGCCCAGAAATACAGAGAAGCAAAAGCCAGAGGAGAAAGAAAGACAATCGCAGAACTCAACAGAGATTTCCAACATGCAGCAAGACAGGACAAGGAAAAGTACTACAATGACGCATGCAAGGAAATAGAAACAGAAACTATTAGAGGTAGAACAAGATCGGCTTTCCTAAAGCTACGAGAGTTAGAGAAATAGTTCCAGCCTCGGATTGGAATGTTACAAGATGCTCAAGGTTCTATGTTGAATGATGCTGAGAAGATCAAGAAAAGGTGGAAGGAATATACAGAGTTTTTATATGATAAAGATCAAGAGGACCAACAGCTGTTTCAACCTGTACCTTATGATCTGGAACCATTGGTGATGAAAGAAGAAGTTGAAGCAGCATTGAAAGCCTTATCAAAGAACAAAGCACCAGGCATTGATAGAATTCCCATAGAAGTATTACAGCAATCTGTACTTACAAGGCTCTGCCAAGAAATATGGAAGACAACATCATGGCCAACTGACTGGAAAAGATCTGTGTTTATACCAATACTAAAGAAAAGTGATCCAACTGACTGTGGAAATTATTGCACAATCGCTCTGATCCCACATGCCAGCAAGATTCTACTGAAGATTATTCAAAAGAGACTGCAACCATATTTGGAACAAGAACTACCTGAAGTGCAAGCAGGGTTCAGGAAAGGGCAAGGAACATCATTGCAGATGTCAGATGGATTCTTGAAAAGACTAAAGAATACAAAAAGGATATCTATTTGTGCTTTATCGACTATAGCTTTTGACTGTGTAAACCATGAGAAACTCTGGGCCACATTAAGAAGCATAGTATACCAGAACACCTGAGCATTCTCTTGCACAATCTGTATATTGATCAAGAAGCAACAGTTCGAATGGAACAAGGAGAAACAGAATGGTTTAAAATAAGCAAAGGTGTAAGACAAGGCTGCATACTTTCCCCCTACCTGTTTAATTTATATGCATAACAAATCATCAGAGAAGCAGGATTGTATGAAGACAACAGAGGTGTGAAGATTGGTGGAAGACTCAGAGATGTTAGCATGGATCCAGCAAAACAACATGGCGATTAACCATAAGAAAACCGAAGTAATGTATATATCAAGTAAACCTGACTTTGAACCCCCTCCGACGGTTACCCTCTGCAACAACACATACAACACAAAAAACGAGATCAAATACCTGGGTGTCACACTAGACAGCAAGCTCCAACTGGAAAAACATCTGCGAAGAACAAACAAAGCCATCTTCCACAAGCTCAGAGTCCTACAGCCACTGAGGAACTTAATCGAACCCTGTGATTTTCGGATGGTGGCACAAGCACTCATTATGCCACACATAGACTACTGTAACGCCATACTACAGGGTCTGCCAAAGAAAACGCTAAATATATTGCAATTGGCCCAAAATGTGGCGGCTAGGATCATCACACGAACAAGAATCACTCAGCGCATCACACCTGTACTGATCGATCTACATTGGTTGCCAGTTGTGGCCAGAATACAATACAAAACTTTGGTAACCACATTCAAGCTCATACATGACATAGCACCCTCATTCCTCTCAACACTGATCAACAAACAACCTACCAACAGAGACAGGCGAACTATTAACTCTAACACATTACAAGTTCCTAACAATATCAGATCAGTAAAAACAAGCACCAGCAACAAAGCATTCTCATTCTCAGCCCCGATAACCTGGAATCATCTACCACATGAACTGCGAGCTATAAAAGACATAAATGACTTTAGAAGGAAAATAAAAACTCATCTTTTCAAATGTCACTATAACCTGATGTAAAAAGTGAAACCATTATGTCGACCTGTATAAATGTAAATAATAGAGAACTGTGTAAATGACGACCTGTGTAAACGTAACTAATAGAGAACTGTAATTATGTGAATATTGTAAACCTAATTTTGAAGTGTCTAACCCTGCATGTTGTGCCTAACCCTAAATCTATGTATATATGATCCAATTTTCCTGTCTTGATTTGACATATCCCACAGTTGTAATCAAACCGCTGCTGATCGCTGGAAGTAGCGGTATATAAGTGTAAACTAAATAAATAAAATAAATAAATAAACAACCTTCGCTATGCTGATGATACCACATTACTGGCTGAAAGTGAAGATGATCTGAAACATTTGCTTCTCACGATCAAAGAACATAGTCTCAAAATGGGCCTGCACCTTAATGTAAAGAAGACAAAGATCATGACAACTGGCATAATCAACAGGTTCATCGTTGAAGGAGAAGAAATTGAAATCGTGAACAACTTTAACCTACTTGGATCAACTATCAATAAAGAAGCAACAAGCAGTCAAGAAATCAGACTACGCATTGCTCTTGGCAGAATGGCAATGAAAGACCTAGATAAGATTCTCAAGAGCAGAGATGTCTCTTTCCATACAAAGATTCGACTTGTTCAAGCCATGGTATTTTAAATAACATCATATGGATGTGAAAGCTGGACAGTGAAAAAGATAGACAGGAAGAAAATTGATGCCTTTGAATTATGGTGCTGGCGGTGAATACTGTGTATACCATGGACTGCCCGAAGAACAAACCAGTCGGTACTAGAGGAGATCAAACCTAAGCTTTCTTTGGAAGCTCAGATGACAAGACTTCGACTTTCATACTTTGGACACATCATGCGAAGAGAGAGATCATTAGAGAAAGACATCATGCTTGGCAAGATAGAAGGTCAACGCAAAAGAGGAAGGCCAGCAATGAGATGGATCAATACAATGACAGCAGCTACGGGTACCAGTCTGTCAACAATGAGCTGCCTGACAGACGACTGAACACAATTTAAGACAGCTATCTAGAGGGTCGCCATGAGTCGACTCCGACTCGATGGCACTTAAGAACAACAACAACATTTTCCACATGTAGAGAATGTTTTACACAGATAAGATACTTTATTTTTAAGTTGAATCTTTTTGAGCTTTCATGCATATACAGTAGGGTGGTCCACTGCCATAGGGGAAAAAATAAAAGTAGGAATATCTTTGCTCCCTGGCCTGATTCTGGTCCATTTATGTAGAAAACAATGTGTGCAAAGTTTGAAGCCAATCAAATAATATTTAGGGGTGGCTCAAGGTCCCTATCTATCAGGCCCCTGGATCCCCCCCAGGGTTCATCAGACCACTGGGTATTATCCGCTCATAGACGGGGGTATCATGCTTGCCAAGCACTCAGTGTGGTCCAGATGCTAGTAAGGACTTTGACGATGTGGGGAACATCTTACAGTGTTGCGAGACAACACCCAGAAGGAACTGGAGTTGCTCTTCTTTTGTGGTGTGTCGGCCTTTGAACTCCTCAATGAGTTTGACCCCTCGTTCAGCCACATCGTTGATCACTGGAAGATTTTTTACTTTCTTCAGACCGTCTTTGAATGATGTATTCTCTTCCCAGTCTTCTGGGTCTGCATTAAGAAAATCACTGTTGATGTCGAGGTGTTTCAGGAAACGGATTGACTTGCGAGTTGCAAAAGATTCAAGTGGTGGAATCACCAAGAAGTTGTGTTTCTCCAGTGGAGACAGCCGTTATCAAAACTGGAAGGCGGTCAACGGATGTGGTTGAACAGAGGAGAGATGGCAATAACTTGCTATCCCAATGCACAATGCATGTTTTGCCTTCGGCTTTGAATGCGTTGTGCAGGTCCGTCCATTGTTGCTGACGGTGCTTTTCTCTATGGCGCTTGACGCTGGAGCGGCTGATATTGAGCTCCCCAGGATAATGTCCCAGACTTCTGGCGGTTTCAGCTACCACAAACAGAGCATTGCGATCCGTTGTCCCTGTCCGATCCAGGGCTGCTGTAAGCTCTGGGGTCCAGACATTGTTAGGTCGAAACTGCTTCGTTTGTGGAGTTGCTTTCTTCTGTCCGTTATCTGAATCCGCAGATGTCGACGAGTCTTCACCTGACTCTGCTGAGGAAGAAGATCCTTCCAGCTGAACTTGGCTTGTAGTTGCCTCGGCTTCGGCAACATGTTTTTGTCTGCGCCTTTTCAGTTCTTCTTCTCGCTGTTGCGATCTTGCTTCCATGTTGGCCATTTTCTTGTCCATTGCGCACATTGAGCCGCGGCGCCCTGGTTCTCGTTGCGCTATTAAGAATTCTTTGTCTTCTTGAATATGAATTAAAGACATTGCATTGGCATACGCCACATCAAATAGGTTTTTCATTGCAACCTGGAATTCTTTTTCATTTGCCTCTTATTTCCCTCCTCTCCCTTTGTTTTTCTTCAAACGTTTCCACTGATTGAACAATTTCTTTACTTTTTCTTGAATTTTGTCATTTCTTTGAACAGGAAGCCTGGCCTTTTCCCAGTAAGCTTCTACTTCACTTGTTACAATAGATGCACTTTCACTAACACCTTTGTTTAATGTCATATGGTGATGTAAAAATACACTTAACACTTGCTCCTTGCTGGGGAGCTTGGCCCCAGAATTGTGGTGGACATTTCTTCAATGAGATAAAAACCACGTTTTTTCGCCATCTGAGAAGAATAAAGATACAAAGATAATAGTACAATGTCTTTGCCACCTCTCAGAGACGAGATTAGTTCAAATATGACGCAATCAAATGTAATCAGCGTGGAACTGAGTGGATGATACAAAATGATGCAACATTTTGTCATCTGCTCCCAGGGGGAAATCTCAAGACATGTTGAGCCACCCCTAAATATTATTTGATTGGCTTCAAACTTTGTACACAGTGTTTTCTATCTAAATGGAACCAGAATCAGGCCAGGGAGCAAAGGAATTCAGGAATTCATTTTTATGGACCACCCTAATATACAGTTGTGGTCAACATTATCGGCCCCCTTGCAGTTCAACCCATTAATGTCCAATATCTCCTAAACAAAAGTGGCCAGTGAAATGGCTTTGAACTATTTGACAAATACTGTAAAAGAATCAAATAAAACAAGACCAATTAAAAAAGGAAATAGTAGGAAATAGCATAAAACATGAGATGTTGCCAGGACATGATTTTTGGCACCCTTATAAACAATTCAAATCAGTTTGAACAGAAGGACCACATTCCCATTGCAGTAAAATTAGACACACCTAAGTCATTGTCAGTACTTACATGACTTAAATCAACCAATGAATGATGGCTCTAATGTTTGAAATGGCCACATTCACTCCCTGTTCCATTTTCACAATAGTGAAGACAAGAGAGCTGCCTGAGATCATCCGAAAAGCCATTATCACCAAACATTAAACTTCAAAGGGGTACAAGGATATCTCCAAAGACCTTGGACTTCCTGTGTCTACAGTTCACATTGTTATTAAGAGGTTTTCTGCTCATGGAACTGTCAAGAACCTTCCAGCATGGCGTGGGAAGAGGAAAATTAATCCAAGAAGCTTTTGAAGGTTAGTGTGAACTGTTAAACACCACGTACAACATCCAAAGAGCTTAAGGCTGACCTGGAGCAATTTGGAGTGGTATTTTCAACACGCACCATATGCCATGCACTACACAAAGGAGTTCATGGATGAAGGTCAAGGAGGACCCCACTGCTCAAAGACAGACATAAAAAGGCATGCTTGATCTTTGCCCAAACAGCACAGTTACTTACCTGTAACAGGTGATCTCTGGGAACAGCAGGAATTAGTCCTCACATATGGGTACGTCGGTACCGACGGAGCCTGCGCGGGAAAGCTCCCCAGCCTTTCAGATGAAAGGCTTTTGGGGCCTCCCACTGCACATGCGCGCTGCCTTCCCGCCTTCCTGACCAGCTCTCCTCAGTTCGAGTTTATAGCTGAGACAATAGAGAGAGGAAAGGAAGATAGATAGAAGATACAACTCCTAGGGGAGTTGGGTGGGTTGTGAGGACTAATTCCTGCTGTTCCCAGAGATCACCTGTTACAGGTAAGTAACTGTGCTATCTCCAGGAACAAGCAGGAATAAGTCCTCACATATGGGGACTCCCTAGCTAAGATGCCTGGGAGATCCCCCTCCAAGGGTAAACCATCTTCGTATGGATCTCAGGCATCCATCCAGGGAAGGTGGGCAGGAGTTGTTTAAGTATGGAACAGGTGTTTGAGGACAGCCTGACCAAACAAGGCATCCCGGCGGGAGTCCTTGTCCAAGCAGTAATGGGCTGTGAAGGTATGAACCGAGGCCCAAGTGGCTGCTCGACAAATCTGATCTATGGACACAGAGTGAAGATGAGCCATGGCTCGCACATTGTGAGCTGTGACATGGCCTTCCAGAGAAATGTTTTTACTCTGGTAAGCAAAAGAAATACACTGAGCAATCCAATTGGAAAGTGGACGTTTGGTGACTGGAAGTCCCAAATGAGAAGGATCAAAAGCCACGAAGAGTTGGGAAGACTTTCGATGTGGCTGAGTCCTGTTGAGGTAAAAGGCGAGAGCTCTTTTACAGTCAAGAGTATGAAGGTTCCTCTCTGCACTGGATGCATGAGGAGCCGGGAAAAAAACAGGTAGATATACCTCTTGATTAAGATGAAAAGGCGAGACCACTTTAGGCATAAAGTGGGGATTCGTCCTAAGGACCACCTTATCATGATGAAATCTGGTATAAGGTGGATTAGCCACCAAAGCCTGCAGTTCACTGATGCGGCGAGCCGAAGTGACTGCAATAAGGAAAAGAACCTTCCAGGAAAGAAATTTCAGGGAGGTAGATACCAACGGTTCAAAAGGTGGCTTCATAAGTTGACCCAGAACTAAGTTCAAGTCCCATGCTACCGGAGGAGGTCAGATGGGAGGCTTAGTGAGGGTCAGGCCTCTCATGAATCTTGCAATAAGAGGATGAGAGGAGACAGGTTGTCCATTTATAGGTTTTAAGGATGCTGCAATAGCACTTAAATGGACTCGCACTGAATTCGTCTTGAGGCCTGCATTGGAAAGATGCAGGAGATAGTCCAGTAGAGAATTCAAAGGAAGTGCTAGAGGGTCAAGACCCTGTTGCGCACACCAAATGGAAAAACGTTTCCATTTGAAAGCATAGGAACGCCTCGTGGAGGGTTTCCTAGAGGCATGAAGGATATCTTTCACTGGTTGAGAAAGATTGAAGTCATGAAGGCTCAGGCCTTCAGTAACCAAGCTCTGAGGTGCAGGGACTTGGGGTTTGGGTGCCACAAAGTCCCCTCCTCCTGAGACAGAAGGTCTGGCGCAGCTCCCAGGTCCAGGGAAGGTCCCTGGGAGAGATGCAGAAGTAGAGGGAACCACACTTGGCGTGGCCAGCGTGGAGCTATGAGGATCATGGATCCGTGATCCCTCTGTAGTTTGAACAGAGTCTTGGGAATCAAAGGAATGGGTGGAAAAGCGTACAGGAATTCCTGACCCCAATGTAGGAGAAAGGCATCGTTGGCCTGAGCTCCCTGACACGGAGTCCTGGAACAGAACCGGGGAAGTTTGGCATTCCACGGACTTGCAAAGAGGTCTATGTCCGGGGTCCCCCATTCCTGAAAGATTCTGCGTATCTGGTCCATATGCAGGGACCATTCGTGTGGGAGCAGAACTCGACTGAGTCTGTCTGCCCAAGAGTTTTGAACTCCTGGAAGATATACTGCCAGAAGATGAATTTGATGCTCTCTGGCGAAGGCCCACAATCTGAGAGCTTCGTTGCAAAGTGACAGAGAGCCCGTCCCTCCTTGTTTGTTGACATAGAACATGGCTACCTGATTGTCTGTCTGAACTAGGACAGTCAGGTTGACAAGGAGGGTGTGGAAGACTGTGAGGGCAAGGAAGATTGCTCGCAGTTCCAGAAGGTTGATGTGAAGGGTGGTCTCCTGCGGAGACCAGGTGCCCTGAGTGGAGAGGTGTTGGAGATGAGCTCCCCACCCTTTTTGGGAGGCATCTGTTGTGAGGGTTGCTTGGGGCAATGAAGGTTGGAAGGGAATCCCCAACAACAGATTTTTGGAGGATGTCCACCACTGGAGAGACCAAAACAGTCGTTTTGAGGTGAGTATTTGGTCTGAGAGAAGTCCTGATGCTTGAGACCACTGGGTGGCCAAAAGCCATTGAGCTGCCCTCATATGAAGACGAGCGTAGGGTACCACATGGACCGTGGAGGCCATGTGACCCAGAAGTTGCAGTATTTCTCTGGCTGACAAGTGACTTCTGGACTGAGCCTGGGAGGCCAAGCTTATTAGCCTTTGGCCTCGGACCAGAGGGAGGTAGGCCCTTGCAGTGGTGGAGTCCAATTGGGCCCCTATGAATTCCAGAGACTGAGTAGGGATGAGTTGGGATTTGGGAATGTTTACCACAAGTCCCAGATATTGAAGAATACGCCTTGTGCGGTCCAGAGAAATCTGGGCTTCTGACCGAGATGGAGCTCGGATGAGCCAGTCGTCCAGATATGGGAAGACAAAGATTCCCATGCCTCTGAGAAATGCGGCTACGACTGCCATGCATTTTGTGAAGACTCTTGGAGCAGAGGCCAGACCGAAGGGTAGTACTCTGTACTGGAAATGTTTTCCCTGGAACATAAATCTTAGATATTTTCTGTGGGATGGATGGATGAGTATATGAGTGTACGCATCCTTGAGATCTAGAGAACAAAGCCAATCCTGACTCTGAAGGTATGGAAGGAGAAGGCCCAGAGAGCATTTTGAATTTCTCCTTGAATAGAAACCTGTTCAATTCTCTCAGATCTAGGATAGGTCTGAAGCCCCCTGTCTTCTTTGTTATGAGAAAGTAAGGGGAGTAGAAACCTAACCCCTGTTGTGGAGGAGGAACCTCCTCTATTGCCCCTTGGGCAAGGAGAGAAGAGACTTCCTGACCCAACAGGGTCAGAAGAGATGGGGGAGAACTGAATTGCCTCACCATGGTATGGGGAGGAAGGCTGGAGAAATGAAGTTTGTAGCCCTCCCTGATAATAGAGAGGGTCCATTGCTCTGATGTGATTTGTTCCCATCTGGGAGCAAAACGAGCTAGCCTTCCAGGAATGGTGAGGGGCTCTGGTTGTTCTAGAGCCAGAAACGGCAAGTTCTCTAGAGGCAAGTCAAAACCCCTGAGGGGGTTGAGCCTGCTGGGGTGTAGCAGACACCGCAGGCTTTGACTTTACCTGCTTAGATTGTTGACGCTTAGCCGCAAAGCGAGGCTGAGCAGATTGCTGGCCAGTATTTGTGGGAAATCTGGCCTTCTTATAGTAAGGCCTTTTAAAAGACTTCTTTTTGGCAGGGGTAGAAGTAGACTTGGAAAGTCTATCCAGAGTGGCATTTTCTGCATCCATTTGAGCAGCTTTAATTTGCCAGTCTTCCCCAAATAAGTTCTCACCGGTACAGGGCAGATTCCTGAGGCCATCTACAACCCAGGGTTCTAGGTCAGAAGCCTGGAGCCAAGCGAGACGTCGGGCTGCAATAGCAATTCCCGAAGCTCTGCCTGCAACCTCAAAGGAATCAAAGGCTGCCCTGTTGGAGAACTTGGAGACCTCTGAAAGTTGTGTCACCATAGAAAAGAAGTCCGCCCTTTGATCATCAGGGATAAAGGGGGCAAAATTCTGTATCTTTAGGGCAAGTTGTCCAAGAAACATGCCCATATAAAGGCTATAAGAATTGATCCTGGCTATAAGCATACTAGCCTGGAACATCTTTCTTCCAAAAGAGTCCAGCGTCTTACATTCTCGCCCTGGAGGGGTAGAAGAATGCCTTTTAGGACTCTTTATTTTCTTCATGGCAGACTTCACCACAATAGAGTGGTGAGGCAGCTGAGTTTTCTGGAACCCAGGAGAAGGAGGGACCCGATACATGGTGTCCAACCTACGGGAATGGGGAGACAGTGTTAAAGGAGTCTCCCACAAATCCATCAAGTGTTCTTGAAGGATTTCATGGATAGGCAGAGTGACTGCCTCTTTAGGAGCTTTAGAGTATCCTAAAATATCCAATTTTTTTGATCTGGGTTCTTTTTCAGAAGATGTAGCAATAGAAAGTGCTTTAGCTACATCAACAATGAAATCCTGAAAGGATAAATCCTCTGGAGGAGACATCCTCCTCTTTGGAGAAGAGGGCTCCTCAGGAAGAGCAAGCTCAGCAGAGTCATCAGAGGAATTGAATTCATCAGAAGAATCTGAGTATTCTCTCTGTGCTTTCAATGCACGATACGCATACCGATCGGTATCGACATCGGGCGTATCGGGCATGGGATCGGTACCAGGCGAAAGCCTGAATCCGGCATGCGGAACCGATCAACTCTTGGAAGTCGATGGTCTCGGTTCCGGCGTGGATACCGGAACCGGGGTCGGTACCGATGGAATCGGTACCGAGGGCGTCGCAGCCTTAATGAATGCCAGAACGGCCTGCTGCATGGTCTGGACAGTATTGCCCATAGACGCCACTGCTGCCTGGATGTCGGTACCGGTATGGACCGTACCCCAGAGCAGTCCAACAGGTGATCGGTCGAGGCCGTGCCATCGATGTCAACCTGTGACCCCATGATTGCTTTGGAGGCCGGAACCTCCCGCCGGGGTTTTTTGGCCTGGGCAGAATCCTCGAACTCAAAATTAAGAGCCTCTCGATCTTTAGAAAGAGATTTGCTTTTAGAGGATTTGCCCACAGAAGTTTTGGTTACCTGAGATCCATCCGGAGAGGAAGACCTGGATGACTGTGATGCTTCTGAAGGAAACAGCACATGGAGCTTGTTGGCCCGGTTCTGCAAACCACGTTTAGACATTTGGGTGCAGGATGGGCAGTCCGGTATGGAGTGGTCAGGTCCCAAACATTTGAGACACCATTCATGGGTGTCTGTGACAGAAATGACAGCACTGCACTTGGTACATTTTTTAAAACCAGGGACTGGCTTCTCCATGAGTAGAATTTGTGTAGGCCTTAAGGCCTAACAACAGTTACCAAGCTGTGCTGAAGAAAATAAAAAAGTCTTTTTTTTTTTTTTTTATAAAGAAAGAAAGAGAGACCGGCGGTACCGGTTTCGGTATGGGGAAGGCAGGTACGCGGTCTAAAGAAAACAAACAAATTTCACAATTTCTTCAGCGGTGACAGGAACACGACCTGCTGGCTCCGCGGAAAAAGAGAAACTGAGGAGAGCTGGTCAGGAAGGCGGGAAGGCAGCGCACATGTGCAGTGGGAGGCCCCAAAAGCCTTTCATCTGAAAGGCTGGGGAGCTTTCCCGCGCAGGCTCCGTCGGTACCGACGTACCCATATGTGAGGACTTATTCCTGCTTGTTCCTGGAGATCCACCTTTAGAAACGACAATGCTTCTGGGAAAATGTTATGTGACAGACAAAACCAAACTTGAACTCTATGGCAATGCAGACCAGCCTGTTCATGTCATATTTTGCTTTTTTCTTTCTCAGAAATTACTGTTTATATTGCACACCTCTTTTTTTTTGTTGTATACCTTTGAACACTCTATTAAAATATCATGATAGCATACAGTTGGAATATTTCCAATTATTTCTGAAGATATTGTACACAACATACCTAAAATACACGGGTGCCAATAATGTTGACCACAACTGTATAGTCACAACCAAGCACCAGAAAGAAAAAAAATATTTCTTCCTATTTTTAACAAAATACAGCGAAATGCACATGTTCAAAGCTGACATGCCGCATTCTCTCAAAACTGAAAATAAAATTTGTGTACTTTTGTTGCTTAATCATCTTGTTTTTCTAGTTGTGTTGGGTTTGGTCTCTCTTTACTGCTTCTTCTGGTTGATTTTCTCCTAAGTCCTTTCCAGGATCTCATTTCCATTTCCTGTTTCTTAACCCTCCTTGTCGTCTCCCCTTCCTCCCCTACACCTTTCTCTGAATTGTGCCATTTCTTTTGTCTGCCTTTTTACTACTGTCATAGAGCAGAAGCTAATGAAAGTGAAGACTTAGAAAAAAATGCTGTCTTTCACAAAACAAATGATGTGCAGAAGATGCAATTGCCCTGCAGCGCAGCTAGAGGGAGCAGGCGAAAACTTACAGAGGCTGAGTTAACACACCCGGCTGATGATTCTGCAGAAGTTAATCAGCTGCACCTGAAAAGTAGCCTGGGGAACTCAAACGTGGAATGCCTTTATAAGCAGAAAGCTAGTGCAGGAGAGGAGAGAAGGAGGAGAAGGGGAGCTGAGACAGCCAGGAACAGCAGCCCAGCCAGGTCAAGCAGTGCAGCCAAGACAAGCAGCACGACAAGGACAGCAGGAGCTGGAAGAGGAGCAGAAAGAGCCAGAGAGAAAGACGGGCCGTGGGGAGTCAGTCCGGAGAAAGACTTGGTAGCAGGAGACCTCAGAGGTAAAGAGCTCAGAAGGAGAGAGCCATACCTGGAGAGAGGCCTACGCTCACCAGAAGACCCTGAAACAGGATTGAAAGGCTCCAGAAGGAAAGGTACTGATAACAGAGTTACCTATACCAGGAAGCAAGGAAGTCTGGATTCCTCACCAGGTTTTCCTAGGCTACAGAAAGGTCAAGCAGTGCCCAGAAGCTTCCAAGAGAAAGTCTGCCACAGAGACTGTGTCCTGAGAGAAGTGCCTGAGAAGGAAAACTCCAGTTATACCGGCTACAGGAAGCCAAGGTATAGTGACACTTTATTCATAAAGAGAAGCCCAGCTCCTAGAAGCTCTTGTAAAGCAGATATCCAGTGTGAAAGGAAAAGAAGCAGGCCAGAGTTTTATAAGCCAGGACGTAAGGGCATAGGAACAAGCCATGCTTATTTGAGAGCCTAGAACAGCCTTACTGGAAACAAGGGAACAGAAACAGTGACTGGCAAACTATAGCGGCCAGGGAAAGCTCCAATTCAGAGGGAGATAACAATGACCCAGAGCCCATGCAGATAGCGCTTGAGGATCCTATTCCCTTATCTCAAGATGAATTAATGGATTGCTCCATTTGTATTGCGGGCAGTTTTGAATCACTCCCTGAACTGTGAGTTATACAGACATTGCTTTGAGAATACTCATGTTTGTGCTGAATGAAAGAGGAATGTTCACTCCTTTGTTTTGCTCTAAAGTTTGAAAGAATCCTGGGTTAAATCCTACAAGCAACTGTGAAGTTTGTAACAGTTTACCTCTTTTCTTATGTTGTGGTGGAAGCCTGAAAAGAAGGACTTTCTGTATTTCTGTATCTCAGTGAACCTTTTGCGTTAAAAGGGAAATAAAAGCCTTATTTACCCTCTACTTGGCATACACAATTTATTCACATAAGGAGCAGGACTACAAAGACCAAGATACCCTTGGCCTTAAAAGAGCCCTCTACTCCCAGAAAATAATAATATGCTCAACCTACCCTTACAGCCACGGGCCACCAGGGGGGGTTGATGACACTACCTACAGATAAAATTTATTCCTTTTCTCCCCCTTCCAGGTTTCAGTCTCCGGTTTTTTTTTTACCTTTCACCTTCTTGCTAGTTTTTCCACTTCCTAGACTTACCTTCCTAGTCGATCCATAGAAGCATAAAGACAGAAAAAGACTACATGGCCTATCTAGTTTGCCCTTCTGTATCAACTGCAATAGTCCCCTTTTTACCTTTAGAGATCCTCTGTGTTTGTCCTATTTCTCTCCCTATACACCCTATACACCCCCTTCTGGCTTTTGCAGTCACCTTTTCTACCTGTTTAGTTCTTTAAGATCATCAGACACAATTATGCTCAGGTCCTGCTCTTCTTTTGTGGACAGAAGTATCTCACCCCCTACACTATATAGCTCCTTTAGATTTTTGCAGTCTAAATGCATGACCCTGCATTTTTTAGCATTACATTTCAGCTGCCAAATTCTAGACCATTCTTCAAGCTTAGCTAGATCCCTCCTCATGTTATCTTCTCCTTCCTGGGTGTCTACTCTTTTGCAGATTTTGGTATCGTCCACAAACAAGCAAACCTTACCCGAAAGTCCTTCTGCAATATCACTAACAAGGATGTTAAACAGAATCGGACCAAGGACAGATCCCTGAAGCACTTCACTGGTAACCTCCTTCTCCGAGTGAGCTCCATTTACCTATACACTTTGGCACCTCCCACTCAACCAATTTCTAACCCAATCAGTAACTTTAAAGTCCATCCCTAGGGTGCTCAGTTTGTTTATAAGTCGCCTGTGCGGAACGGTGTCAAAGGCTTTACCGAAATCTAAATACACCACATCTAGGGCTCTCCCTCGCTCCAACTCCCTGGTCACCCAGTCAAATAAATCTATCAGATTTATTTGATAAGACCTGCTTCTGGTGAATCCATGCTGCCTTGGATACTGCAATCCATTGGATTCCAGAAACCTCACTATTCTCTCTTTTAGTAGCCTTTCCAATAATTTACTAACCACAGAGATTAGACTTATCGGCCTGTAGTTCTAAATGTCATCCTTACACAAAAGCGGATGTAAAGGGACCACATGTGCCTTTCTCCAGTCCTCTGGCACCACTTCCGAGACATTGAAAAGGTCAGTCAGTGGAAACGCTAGAACGTTCTCAAGTTCCTTCAGTATTCTTGGATGTATACCATCCAAACCCATGGCTTTGACGACTTTTAGTTTAGCTAGTTCCTCACGAAAACAGTCTTCTGAAAATTGTTTGAGATTCCCATCGTTCTATTCCTATTTGTGGGTGTTTTAGGTGGTCCTGATCTTGGCTCTTCATCTGTGAACGTAGAATAGAAATATTTGTTAAGCAATTCTGCTTTATCCTCATCAATTTCTGCATATTCCTCCTCTGAACCCTTGAGTCTGACAATACCACTTTTGCCCTTCCTTCTCTTACTAACATATCTAAAAATGTCTTATCCCCCCATTTTATTGTGTTGGCTATTTCTTCTTCTTTTTGTACCTTTGCTTTCCTGGCTGCTCTGCTAGCTTCTCTAAGTTTTTACAAATATAAATGTCTGTCTTCCTAGTACTAATATTGAACCATACCATCTGGTGATCACTAGATGTGAGATGATGTTCCGCTGTAACATCAGAAACACTTTCCCCATTGGAAGCACTAAATCCAGTATGGCCCCTTCATGTGTGGGTTCTGTTACCAGTTGCCTTAATAGTTCTCCCTGTAGAGAATCCAGGACCTCCTTACTTCTAGATGACACCACAGCAGGGGTATGACAATTCACATCTGGCATATTGAAATCGCCTATCAGTAGCACTTATCCTTTCATGGCATTACTGCATATGTCTTCTATTAAATCTTTGACCACTTCTACTCCCTCAATCTCTCACTTGGTTTGCAGCTTGTCGTGCTGTGAGGGCTTGCATGCATCAGTGATGCTGAGAGCTAAACTATCGGTAGTTTAACTACTGGCAGGGTATCCCAAGATGGACAGGTCTCAGCTGAGGTGCCAGACCAAGACAAACCACCCATCTGGACAGCAGCAGAATGGGACAGTGTTGATGGCGGAGGATCACATTTTTGTGACAACGGCAACAACACCAAACTTAAACTGCGCGGATGAAAGGCCCGGCAATCTACTTCTGTATCTTGCCATGAAAACCCAGTGGATAGTTACAACAAAACAAATTGTGCTATGGTGCTGGAAGATGAGACCCCCAGGTCGGAAGGCACTCAACTAGCTACTGGGGAAGAGCTGAAGACTTTTCAGAGTAAAGCCAGCATTTATGATGTGGTTGGATCAAAGCCCTCGGGAAGTCTGACTGCTGATGTAGCTGCACATGAAATGAGAGTCAGAAGCTGTAAAGATGTCTTACACATTGGAACATGGAACGTACGAAGCATGAACCAAGGGAAGTTGGAGGTGGTCAAGAATGAAATGGAACGTGTACAACAACTTGATCTGTTGGGTGTCAACGAACTGAAATGGACTGGCATGGGGCACTTTGCATCAGATGATCACATGGTCTACTATGCTGGAAATGAAAGACAAAGAAGAAATGGTGTTGCATTTTGTGATAAGGAAGCTTATCATAGTTCAGGTAGGAGCTATAGAAAAGATGATGTGACTCTGAACAAGCAACCTGTCAGTTCTGGTAGAAGTAAGAAAACAGAGTTTTCACCTAAAAGACTACCAGTCCCAGAATGCACCAGGTTTCCAGCAGCCATGAGAGGGGCTGAAGTGAGAAAACGTGTGTGCAATCAAGAGAGCTATGAGGTAATCCCTAAGCACTCATCTCAAAGGGCAGGGCCTGATTCAACACAGCTGCGCTGTGTTAGGGAGGAGCACACATTAGAACAGAATAAGAATAGAGCTTATTCTTCAGATAACAGCTTCAGGAAGAGCTACAGAAAGAGCTTCAAAGACAGAGACAGCAACGGCTACAAGCTCCAGTCCAGCTACAGGTTTAAGCATCACCTGGAGAAGCAGAAGCCAAGCCAAGCGGATAGAGAAAGAAGGAAACTCTCTGGAAGGAAGAGAAGAAAGGCCATTGGAAGGTCTGGGAGATTCCAAGGCAGTACCTATACTGGGAGGTATTCCAAATGCCAGCAGAGTCCATTGGACTGGAGTCAGCCAGAGGAATGGAATGGCAGAGATAGGAATCACCAGTGGCTACCTGGAAGAGAGAAGACTGCACATGGAAGGGACTTTCAGACCAAGGCCAGAAGGTATGTGAGAGGGGATCCAGTGTCCAGGGATCAAGATTGGAAGGCTGGACATCAGAATTGGATTACATACTGGCCAGGCTATACAGAGAGGAATTATGATAGCAGGAGAGGCTCAGGTATGAACACTGATCCAGACCCTATCTATAATAGTGAATGGCAGCAAGGGAATAAGCATTCTCATGATAGTGCCTTATGGAAAGACTCGTCTGTGCCAATGTATGATAGTGACCCTATGCTGATTGATGAAGGGGGAGATACAGCAGATGAAACTATTCATTACATGGACTGTTCTCTATCTAAATGCTATTGCTAGCTTTCTGTGAGCAAACACCTCAGCCATCACAAAGAAACCTAACTTTGTTCTTTATTTCCACTGCAAACAGCTCTTAAAGCAGGATTTGGGTTCACACAGTAGCAGCCAGCCAGCTAAAGGGTTTCAGCTGGTCAATTGATAGTAATTAAAGCTGCACCTGATTGTGTGTGTGAGCAAGGGAGAATCACTGCTGGGATCTGCGTGGAAAATAAGCAGAAGTTAACCTAACAAGCAAAGTTTATTCATTTCTTTGTGCCTTTTTATTTGGTAATTATTTGCTAAGAAAACATTAGCTAATTGCCTGACAAGCTGAAGGTTGTTTTCTGGTTTGCTTTGTGACTTTATGTTATCCATTTAAACACTGCAAGCAAGTAACCTCATTTATATTGCTACCAAGCATATTTGTGCTGGGTGAATTAAACCCCATCAATAAAAGAAGTATTTTATTGGCCTTACCACTGGTATCACAACTCAATTATTGTCTTCAGCTGTGTTTGGGAGTGAATGAACTACAATACCCACAATACCTTGCAAGAATCATATGAATATATGCATCGTCAAGATTGTGTAAGTTCTCACCCTAGGCAGCCGTCTGACAAATGGCGTAGTTTTTCGGATTGCTTTTGCACCAAGCGGATTTACTTGTTGTGGATTACAAATAAAATTCAAGTTTGAAGCTGAAAGAAGATTTTTCCCACATCTACACTTTGGAGGAGAAGTGGTTGTTCCAGGAAGCTGTCTCAGATGAAAAGACCCTGTGCAAAGCTGGATTCATCACTGAGACAAGGTAATATGTACCTGGGCATGTCTAGTGGTGGATGTGTGTAAGCACAGGGGGTAATTGAAAAAAAAAAAAAAGTTGAAAAAAAACACACCTGGTTGGAAGGTGCTGCTCTTTGGTTTTTTTTTTTTTCTTTTCTTGCAGGGATCAAGATGGATCCGAGGGAGATGGCTCAGTGGATGGCAGCCCAATTTAGCAAGCAGCAGGAGCTATCACAGCAGGCCCAGGATACTGCTATGAAGGCCTTAATGGAACAGCAGAAACCAGTGCTTGATCTGGTGCAAGCTCTAGTTCAGCTGCAGAGCCAAAGTGGAACAGATGCAAGACCAGCAGTTAGTACTGGTACACCACATGTGGACAATGTGGGACTCAATCAAGGGATTGGGGCATTTAATTTTGGGAAATTAACTCCAGAAGATAATGTTGATGATTTTCTAGAGTCTTTTGAAAGAGTGGCACAGGCTTTAGCATGGCCAGAGACCCAGTGGGCAGTAAGGCTGGCAGCCTCATTAACTGGAGAGGCACTAGCAGCTTACAGAGCAATGCCAGCAGCCCAGGCTTTGATTTATAAGGATGTAAAGGCAGCTATTAGAGATCGCCTAGGGTTGTCTATTTCAGAGTATAGGCGAATGTTTAGAGCTGTTACATTGAAAGTGGGTGAGACACCCAGGGCTCTGAGTCAGAGAATCAGAAGTTTAGCTGTAAAATGGTTGGAGCCTGAGCAAAAGACAGTAGAAATGTTATTAGATGTTATAATGCTGGAACAATTTATGCTTGGGGTACCTAAAGATTTGAATGTTTTTCTTATACAGCAAAATTGCCAAAATCTTGGAGAGGCAACCATGCTAGCAGAGAAATTCTTGGAAGCCACGCAGGCTTGCCATAGAATGGGTGGCCCTCTAAGGATGGATGCTGAGGCTAGATGTGCTGTATCAGAAAAAGGAATAATTAAGAATGTTTCTAAAAATGAATGTACTGTATCAAACCAGATGACACAGTGGAATAGAAAGAAATGTTTCAAGTGTGGGAAATTGGGACATTTAAAGAATAAAACAGATGGCCTGGATTCTCTTATTGAACTCCTCAGCTCATCTACTGATCAAAATCCTGTAATCATGCTAGGCGACTTTAACCTTCCATCCCTACCAACACTAGACTCTAAACTATTCCTAGACACCATAGCAGACATACAGTACCATCAAATAATTAAAACAGCAACACATATCAAAGGAGGAACATTAGATTTGGTTCTTCTTCCTGAGATACTCTTCAAATTAGGTAACTCAAATTCCATTGAATGCACTGAGACACCTTGGTCTGATCATTCTATTATCAAAATAAATCTCACATATCCCATCCCTAGCACCAATAATCTCACAAGAAGCACCCCCACTTCAAAATTCAAAAAATTTAATGAAACAGACTTCCTTGACTCTACAATCCCCTACTTCTTATCAACAACAAATTTGGATGACGCTGTTAACAACTGGAATGACACTATTAATAATGCAGCTAAAAATAACCAACCAAATAAAAAAAACATATACACTAAAACAAATAATTCACCTTGGTTTAATAGCACTATAAGACTAATGAAAAAAGAACTAAGAAAACTTGAAACGAAATGGAGGAAATCCAAGTTGTCTGTACACAAGGAAATATACAATAACTATCTAACAAAATATAAGGAAACAATAGACAGCACGAAGAAAAATTATTACGCAGCAACCTTAGCAAAATCATACAATAGACCTAGAGAGCTATTTTCCATAGTCAGAAAATTAACCAATAATGAGCAAACTTCTAACAATGAAATCACAGACATCTCAGTTCAAACCCTAGCTAATCACTATCAAAACAAAACAAAGAAACCCGCCATGCCCTTAGAAAATATCAACATCTCTTATCAATCTGTAGATAAATGGTCAGAATTTTACCCCATTTCAAAAGTGTCATTAAAAACAATCATCTCCGGCCTAAATACCACAACTTCGTATTTAGATCCATGCCCTGTATCATGGATAAAAAACACACTACCAACTCTACTATCCTTTATTCTCCCAATAGTAAATCTTTCACTTACCCAAGGATACCTTCCATCCCCGCTCAAACATGCACAAATACGTCCAATTTAAAGAACAGCAAACTAGATAAAACATCCCCTACATCATATAGGCCCATCTCTAGCATACCATTCTTGGCCAAAATAATTGAAAAGGTAGTGCAACTACAGACACAGGAATTTATAGACTTATCTTACCCACTAGATGATCAACAATATGGATTCCGGCCCCGCCATGGAGTAGAAACACTTCTAACAGTATTAATAGATACACTCCTAAAAGGAATTGACAATCATAAACAGGCGTTCATCTTACTTTTCATTGACATATCAGCAGCTTTTGATAGCGTGCATCACTCAATTTTGCTCAACAACCTACGACAGATAGGCATAAACTCTACCGTACATAAATGGTTCACCTCATATTAAATAACAGAACACAAAATGTAAGAACAGGTAATCAAACATCCAACACATACAAACAAGAAATAGGTTTACCACAGGGTTCAGCGCTTTCAGCCCTACTTTTCAATATCTATATAAAACCGGTCTGCAACATCTTTAAAAAATTCGGAATACAATATCACCTTTATGCGGATGATATTATGATGTACATACCTTTTACGATTCCTAACCTACCGATTCAACTTCTATCAGACTGCTACAATGAAATTACACACTGGCTAAAAACCCAAAACCTCCATATAAACCATGCTAAAACCGAAGTCTTGATCGTAACAAAAAAACAATCATTTATTCCCCCAACCCACATAACACTACAAAACCAAGAAATCAAAATAAAAAATGAAATAAAATATCTAGGAGTCATTTTAGATACACACCTCTCTATGGAAACTCACATTAGAAACACCTTAAAGAAAATCTACTTCAAACTTAAAATCCTCAAACAATTGCGCCCCCTGGTATTTATGCAAGATTTTATCAACATAACACAGGCCACCATTACTCCCCACTTCGATTTCGCTAACTTAACACTTATAGGCATTCCAAAACAAAATATCAAAAGAATCCAACTCGCACAAAATGCAACAGCTAGAATTATATTAAAGATAAATTCACTCCAACACATTACACCAATACTAGCTTCCCTGCACTGGTTACCAATACAAAGCAGGATAACCTACAAAACAATAATAACTACATTCAAAGCCCTAAACGACATGGCCCCGAAGACACTATGTAATTTAATAAGCAAAGAACTACCTAAGTCCACTCATAGAAAAGGACAATCAAATAAACTAAAGATTCCAAAAGAATATATAAGATCTCACAAAATTACAAATAATAGAGCCTTTTCCCACATAGCTCCAATAACTTGGAACTCGTTACCAGAGGACTTACGATCACTAACAGAGATAACAGAATTCAAAAAAAAATTGAAAACATATCTATTCACTAAACACTATAATTCCATAGAAAACATTCCACTCAACTTAGATAAAGGCTAAACATGAACCTCCCCACATCAAGCGTATACTCCCTTCTTCAAGGGATAACATACAAAACATAATCGAATGAACATTCCACTCCTATGCACTGATACCCTACTTGTATATAGTTGAAACTGATATGATCTGCCTATGCGGTAGAGTCAGTACTTTGTTTAAATTGTTACACAATCTGTGTTAGTTGAATTATTCTGCTTAGTATTTAAACCTATGTGTGCATGTTAAGATGTTCTATGTAAAAAGTTATTTTGTTCCATGTAAAACAAGCTCTGCATTGTTAACTGTTGTTAATTGTACACCGCAACTGATCGCTGGAAGATGCGGTATATAAATAAGTGTTAAATAAAAAATAAATAAATAAATAAATAAATAAAATAAAATAAAATAAAAGAAGAGATGCCAGACACACACTAGTTTAATGGGTCTGGATTTAAAACAGCCCAAGGAAGGATTTCTTTTGATGGTTGATGTGCAGGGAATTACCACAAATGCATTATTAGACTCTGGGGCAGACCAGAGTATGATGTCAAAAAGGCTTTGGAAGAGGATAGAGGCCCAAGAAAGATTTGTGCCTAGAACCCCTGAAAGCCAAGTTCACATCAGATGCATTCATGGTGCTGCAACATCATATCCCACCTATAGGCTAAAGGTTAAGTGCCTGGGGGAACAAGAGGAAGTCCTATTAGCAGTGGTGCCTAGGCTACCCTTTGATTTGGTTCTAGGGAAGGACTGGCCAAGATTTAAGCAGGAACTAGTGAAAGGGCTAGGAAAGAAGGAGGGAGAAGGTTTAATAATGGAAATAGCTCCCGGGCCTTTCTTTGGAAGTCCTCAGTCCCTAGCTAAAAAGATGGTTAAGCTTCCAGAAGGCCAAACTATGGGTAATAAGAGGGGCCTTGTATCCACCCGCTCGCAGGCTAAGTTAGAGAGCCAGCAGAAGGAGGAGGGGGAGCAGGCAGAGTTATTAGGAGACTTACCCTCTCATGATGATTTAATAACCCCATCATCTGGTAAAGTAAGAAAGTTGAAAGCACAAAAGAGGCGTGAGAGACTTTGCAGAGCACAGGGTAGGGCTGAGATGTTAGCTGGTCAAAGTTTACCCTGGGTGCCAGCTGAGTTGGTGGCAAAGTTTCCTAACTTTCCACAAGAGCAGCGAGCTGATCAAGCTCTCACCCGAGCTTTTAAGTATGCTCAGGAGGTCAGGGAGGAATTGCCCAGATTCAGACTAGATAATGACATATTATATAGAGAGAGTCAGGACCCCAGAAATGATGCCATACGTAAACAATTGGTGGTACCCACAACTTTCAAAGGGCTAGTACTTAGACTAGCACATGATCATCCAGTGGGAGGTCATAAAGGTATGCAAGGAACGCTGGATCAAATACTTGTGCGTTTTTACTGGCCAGGTATCTTCAAAGAAACTGCCCAGTTTTGTGCTGCATGTCCAGCGTGTCAGCGAGTTACAGCGGCTCACCCACCGGTGGTGCCGTTGATCCCCATGCCAATCATCACAGACCCAATTGGTCGCATTGCCATGGATATTGTAGGCCCATTAGTCAAAACGCCCCGAGGTTTCCAATACATCCTAGTTATGGTAGATCAGGCAACAAGGTTTCCCTGGGCCATACCATTGAGGAATGTTTCTGCAAAAACAATAGCTTTAGAGCTAGTAAAATTGTTTTGTGAAGTGGGATTCCCAAGAGAGGTGTTGACTGACCGAGGGTCCAATTTTGTATCCAAATATTTGGCCCAGGTCTGGGATGCCTTTGGCATTCGTCACGTGAAAACCTCAGCCTACCATCCACAATCAAATGGTTTGGTGGAGAGATTCAACCAAACTCTCAAACAAATGTTGAGAAGGGGGTTAGCAGGGGAGGTAAAAGAATGGGATATGTTATTACCCTTTGCCTTATATGCCTGCAGGGAAAGAATTCAAGTGTCCCTAGGTGTAACTCCATATGAGTTGATGTATGGTAGGGCTCCACGGGGTTTGTTGGATATTTTGAGGGAACAATGGATTGATCCTGAACCAGGAAGTCAGGAGGTGCCACTGTTTCTACGTGACTTGAGAGCACGTTTGAAAAGGACGTCGCAGGTTGCTGAGAGGAACCTGCAGGACAGTCAAGTTCGCCAGAAAGGGTGGTATGATAGAAAGGCCAAAAGCCGCCAATTAAGCATTGGTGAAAAGGTTTTGGTTCAAGTAGCAGGAACTGCTCCAAAATTTGAGGTACAGTGGAAAGGGCCATGGAAGGTTGTTAAACAAGTGAGCCCAGTGTCTTATATGGTAGAAAATGCAAGAGGGCGTAGGCAGACCTACCATATTAATGTACTTAAGTCTTGGAAGGAGAGGCCTGTAAATAATGACCTTGAACCCAGTCAGGAAGTAAGTGAGCTTCAAGAAGATAACACTCTCGTAGGTATTACGGACTGTAGAGAAGAAGTTTCACCAGTAAAACCAGTCCGTAATAACTTAAGCAGGGGGGTATGTGATAAGGAAGCTTATCATATAGCTCAGGTAGGAGCTATAGAAAAGATGATGTGACTCTGAACAAGCAACCTGTCAGTTCTGGTAGAAGTAAGAAAACAGAGTTTTCACCTAAAAGACTACCAGTCCCAGAATGCACCAGGTTTCCAGCAGCCATGAGAGGGGCTGAAGTGAGAAAATGTGTGTGCAATCAAGAGAGCTATGAGGTAATCCCTAAGCACTCATCTCAAAGGGCAGGGCCTGATTCAACACAGCTGCGCTGTGTTAGGGAGGAGCACACATTAGAACAGAATAAGAATAGAGCTTATTCTTCAGATAACAGCTTCAGGAAGAGCTACAGAAAGAGCTTCAAAGACAGAGACAGCAACGGCTACAAGCTCCAGTCCAGCTACAGGTTTAAGCATCACCTGGAGAAGCAGAAGCCAAGCCAAGCGGATAGAGAAAGAAGGAAACTCTCTGGAAGGAAGAGAAGAAAGGCCATTGGAAGGTCTGGGAGATTCCAAGGCAGTACCTATACTGGGAGGTATTCCAAATGCCAGCAGAGTCCATTGGACTGGAGTCAGCCAGAGGAATGGAATGGCAGAGATAGGAATCACCAGTGGCTACCTGGAAGAGAGAAGACTGCACGTGGAAGGGACTTTCAGACCAAGGCCAGAAGGTATGTGAGAGGGGATCCAGTGTCCAGGGATCAAGATTGGAAGGCTGGACATCAGAATTGGATTACATACTGGCCAGGCTATACAGAGAGGAATTATGATAGCAGGAGAGGCTCAGGTATGAACACTGATCCAGACCCTATCTATAATAGTGAATGGCAGCAAGGGAATAAGCATTCTCATGATAGTGCCTTATGGAAAGACTCGTCTGTGCCAATGTATGATAGTGACCCTAAGCTGATAGATGACGGGGGCGATCCAGCAGATGAAATTATTCATTACAAGGACTGTTCTCTATCTAAATGCTATTGCTAGCTTTCTGTGAGCAAACACCTCAGCCATCACAAAGAAACCTAACTTTGTTCTTTATTTCCACTGCAAACAGCTCTTAAAGCAGGATTTGGGTTCACACAGTAGCAGCCAGCCAGCTAAAGGGTTTCAGCTGGTCAATTGATAGTAATTAAAGCTGCACCTGATTGTGTGTGTGAGCAAGGGAGAATCACTGCTGGGATCTGCGTGGAAAATAAGCAGAAGTTAACCTAACAAGCAAAGTTTATTCATTTCTTTGTGCCTTTTTATTTGGTAATTATTTGCTAAGAAAACATTAGCTAATTGCCTGACAAGCTGAAGGTTGTTTTCTGGTTTGCTTTGTGACTTTATGTTATCCATTTAAACACTGCAAGCAAGTAACCTCATTTATATTGCTACCAAGCATATTTGTGCTGGGTGAATTAAACCCCATCAATAAAAGAAGTATTTTATTGGCCTTACCACTGGTATCACAACTCAATTATTGTCTTCAGCTGTGTTTGGGAGTGAATGAACTACAATACCCAAAATACCTTGCAAGAATCATATGAATATATGCATCGTCAAGATTGTGTAAGTTCTCACCCTAGGCAGCCGTCTGACAATTTATAATAAATAAGAAACTTGCAAGAACTGTAATGAAATACAATGCAGTCAGCGAACGCTTAATCTCTATTCGTCTACGAGGATTGCCTATCAACACAACTATAATTCAAGTATATGCCCCAACAACAGCTGCAGAAGAGAATGAAATTGAAGAGTTCTATGAACAAGTACAAGTTGAAATTGACAGAACATGCAAACAGGATATCCTGATAGTCATGGGTGACTGGAACTCAAACGTTGGCAACAAAGAAGAAGGCAAAGTAGTTGGAAAATATGGACTTGGCAACAGAAATTAAGCTGGAGAAAGACTGATAGAATTCTGCAAGACCAATGATCTATTCATTTCAAACACCTTCTTCCAGCAACACAAGTGGCAACTGTACACATGGACTTCACCCAATGGATTGTATAAAAATCAAATTGACTACATCTGTGGAAGTCAACGATGGAAAAGCTCTGTAACCTCAACAAAGACAAAACCTGGAGCTGACTGTGGTACAGATCATCAACTACTAGTATGCAAACTCAAGCTAAAGTTGAAAAAGAGCAAACCACTCATGAATGCAGCAAAATATGACCTTGAGAATATACCACTGGAATTTAAAGACTACCTGCAAAATCGATTTGCTGCTTTAGATACAAATGACAGAGCTCCGGAAGAGTTATGGAATGACATCAAGAAGGTTGTGTTGGAAGAAAGCGAGAAGTCTCTACAAAAGGTGAAAAAGCAAAAACAGCCAAAATGGATGACGGAAGAAACTCTGAAAATTGCCCAGAAACGCAGAGAAACTAAAGCCAGAGGAGGAGAAAGAAAGACAATCTCAGAACTCAACAGAGATTTCCAACGTGCAGCAAGACAGGACAAGGAAAAGTACTACAATGACACTTGCAAGGAAATAGAAACAGAAACGATTAGAGGAAGAATAAGATCGGCTTTCCTAAAGCTACGAGAGTTAAAGAAAAAGTTCCAGCCTCAAATTGGAATTTTACAAGATGCTCAAGGTTCTATGTTGAATGATGCTGAGAAGATCAAGAAAAGGTGGAAGGAATATACAGAGTTTTTATATGATAAAGATCAAGTGGACCAACAGCCGTTTCAACCTGTACCTTATGATCGGGAACCATTGGTGATGACAGAAGAAGTTGAAGCAGCATTGAAAGCCTTATCAAAGAACAAAGCACCAGGCATTGATAGCATCCCATACTACTTTACGATTCTATTACTTAATATAACTTAAATATTCTATAAGCTCCTTTGTTTGAACTGTATATAGTTACCCTGTTAACTCCAAGTTACAATCCCTGTTATAATGTGAGCAAAAGACCTTGTTCTAATGCAAATGTTGTTACAATGTAAACCGCACTGATTCTAAATAGCGCGGTATATAAGAATTTGTAATAAATAAATATATAAATAGAAGTATTGCAGCAATCTGATGCAGCTGTTACCGTACTCACAAGGCTCTGCCAAGAAATATGGAAGACAACATCATGGCCAACTGACTGGAAAGGTTCTGTGTTTATACCAATACTAAAGAAAGGTGATCCAACTGACTGTGGAATTATCGCACAATCGCTCTGATCCCACATGCTAGCAAGATTCTACTGAAGATTATTCAAAAGAGACTACAACCATACCTGGAACAAGAACTACCTGAAGTGCAAGCAGGGTTCAGGAAAGGGCGAGGAACAAGAGACATCATTGCGGATGTGAGATGGATCCTTGAAAAGACTAAAGAATACCAAAAGGATATCTATTTATTTATTTAGCGTACATTTGTATCCCGCTGCTTCCAGCGATCAGCAGCGGTTGCTATACAAGGTAAGGGTGGCTGTACCGGACAAGAATTAGAAGGGTATACATTGAGATTGGGGGGGGGGGGGGAGAGCACGGCAATCATAGGGTTACATTTTACAGTTGATTGTTGGGAAACACTTCAAACAAGAAATATTATGTACATATATACACATAGGCTGAGTGCATTACCCGTTGGGCTAATACTTAGGGTAGAGTGGTTTTCCCACTCCAAAGTATATGGTTAGTAGTGGAATAAAGAGGAGGCGGGGTACTGATGCTAGGTTACATTGAAATGGAATTGGAAGAGGTGCGTCTTAAGCTTTTTTCTGAAATCTTTCAAATCACAGTTTGCACGCAGGTCACATGGAAGCCGGTTCCAGGGTAGTGGCGCTATCAGTGAGAACGCTCTTTTACTTGTGCAAGCATTAACATTTCTGATGCATTTCTGGAGACAAAGGGTATTGAGGCTTACTGTTCTTCTACTTCTGTTGTTGGGTAGATTGGAGATTAGGCTGTTGAGATGTGAGGGTGCTAAATTATGAATGAGTTTGAAGGTAGTGACTATCATTTTGTATTGAATGCGGGCCACGATGGGGAGCCAATGTAACTCGATTAGTACGGGTGTAATGTGCTCAGTGAGGCCTTTTTGCATAATGATTCTTGCAGCGACGTTTTGTGCCAGTTGCAGGATATTTGTGGTTTTCTTTGGCAAGCCTTGCAGTATGGCGTTGCAATAGTCTAGGTGTGGAATGATGAGTGCTTGTGCGACTGACCTGAAGTCGGCATGATCCAGGATGTTACGTAATGGCTGCAACATTCTCAATTTGTGGAAGATAGCCCGATTGGTATTTCGAAGATGTTTGTCCATATATAGGTTGCTGTCAAGCAGCACTCCTAAATATTTTATCTCAGTCTTGATGTGGTAAGTGTTGTTGTTCATTGTGACCGTAGCTGGGGGCTTGAAGCCAGAGTTCCTGGATATACACATGACTTCTGTTTTTTTGTGATTTATGGTCATATTGTTTCGTTGCAGCCAGGTTTGCAGTTCGAGTATGCATTTTTCAAGACTGTTGAGGTTTGGGTTATTCACATCGAGTTGTGTATATAGCATCAGGTCATCAGCGTATATATGGTAGTTGATCTCATGTTCCTGGAAAATCTTGCACACAGGTCGTAGGTATGGGTTGAAGAGGAGGGAGGAGAGGAAAGAGCCTTGCGGAATGCCTTGAGTTTGTAGGAAGGGGGCTGCCTTGAATTGGACCTGCTGCATTCTGTTTGTTATGTAGGAAGAAAGCCATTTTAATGGAGTACCAGAAATGCCTATGGTTGCGAGATGCTCCAGAAGTGTGGGGTGGTGTACGGAGTCAAAGGCAGCTGATATATCGATAAATATAAGCATATACGTCTTACTCTTGTTTTCTAAGCCTTTGAGTAGGTTGTCCATTAGGGCTAGCAGGAGAGTTTCTACACCGTGATGTTGACGAAACCCGTATTGATGGACATCAAGGGCGATTGAGTCGTCAATGTGATCCTGCAGTTGGTGCTGAACAGCCTTTTCGATAATCTTGGCGAGGAAGGATATACTTGAAATTGGCGAGGAAGGATATACTTGAAATTTGTGCTTTATCGACTATATAAAGGCTTTTGACTGTGTAAACCATGAGAAACTCTGGGCCACATTAAGAAGCATGGGTATACCAGAACATCTGATCGTTCTCTTGCGTAATCTTTACATTGATCAAGAAGCAACAGTTCGAATGGAACAAGGAGAAACAGAATGGTTTAAAATAAGCAAAGGTGTAAAACAAGGCTGCATACTTTCCCCCTACCTGTTTAATTTATATGCAGAACAAATCATCAGAGAAGCAGGATTGTATGAAGACAACAGAGGTGTGAAGATTGGTGGAAGACTCATCAACAACCTTCGCTATGCTGATGATACCACATTACTGGCTGAAAGTGAAGATGATCTGAAACATTTGCTTCTCACAATCAAAGAACATAGTCTCAAAATGGGCCTGCACCTTAATGTAAAGAAGGCAAAGATCATGACAACTGGCATAATCAACAGGTTCATCGTTGAAGGAGAAGAAATTGAAATTGTGAACAACTTTAACCTACTTGGATCAACTATCAATAAAGAAGCAATAAGCAGTCAAGAAATCAGATGACGCATTGCTCTTGGCAGAATGGCTATGAAAGACCTAGATAAGATTCTCAAGAGCAGAGATGTCTCTCTCCATACAAAGATTCGACTTGTTCAAGCCATGGTATTTTCAATAACATCATATGGATGTGAAAGCTGGACAGTGAAAAAGACAGATAGGAAGAAAATTGATGCCTTTGAATTATGATGCTGGCGGCGAATACTGTGTATAATATGGACTGCCCGAAGAACAAACCAGTCGGTATTAGAGGAGATCAAACCTAAGCTTTCTTTAGAAGCTCAGATGACAAGACTTCGACTTTCATACTTTGGGCACATCATGCGAAGAGAGAGATCATTAGAGAAAGACATTATGCTTGGCAAGATAGAAGGTCAACGCAAAAGAGGAAGGCCAGCAATGAGATGGATCGATACAATAACAGCAGCTACGGGTACCAGTCTGTCAACAATGAGCCGCCTGACTGAAGACCGAACACAATTTAGGATATCTATCCAGAGGGTCGCCATGAGTTGACTCCGACTCGACGGCACTTAACAACAACAACTCCCTCAATATCCCTCATTCCCTTACCAACCTCCTATTCCCCTGCTTTTCAGTCACTTTCTAGTAACCCATTTCTAACCTCTGCACTCATTTCCTCCTCAGCCTCATCCACCATACTCTGCCTTTCATTCCCTCACCAATACCATCTCCTTCCCTGTCACTCATCCCCTCTCTACCTCCAGGCATTTTTTTTTATTATTTCTTACCCCCTTATTCAAGTTCTATTCCCACTTTTACCTCACTCATTTCCACTCTTTCACACCTTTTTCAAAGACTTATCTTCTTCCTTTGTCCCTTGGCCCCTTCACAGCCCTCTGCCTTTTTCTCCAGCATCCATTGTCCCCATCTCTCCTACATCCTTAGCATCCATTTATCCTTCTCTTCCACTGTACTTCCTTCTCCCCTTTAGTATCCTCCTCCCTACTTCCTTCTCCAATATTCATTTGCCTTGTCTTTCTTCCTCCTTACTCCTAACATCCATCCCTCTGCCCTCCCATCTCCACCTTCCTCTGCATATGTCCTTGCTTCTCCCCTCACTGTATCTGTCCTCCTCTTCCTTCTCATCCTCATCCTCAGCTTCCTTCTGCCACCACCATCTCCAGCATCTGTAAGTTTCAGCCCCCTTCCATCATCCCCAGCCCATGTCAGTCCCCAGTCCCCTTCTCCCACACCCATCATCCTCTTCTTCCAAAATCAACCCTGTTCTCCCAACTAAACCTCCAGGTTCAGCATCTGCCAGCCTCAGCCCCATTCTCCCAGCCCCAACACCATATCCTTCATGACACTCCCTTTTCCTATCTCCGGCCTATCCATTTGCCAGTGTCAGCCTCCTTGTCTCTCTCTCCCACCTTTGTTCTGCAGGGTATTTTTTGGCAGTGGTGAAGTTAGAAGAGTGGTGAGAGATGAATTAGTTTATGGGGTGGGGAATTTTTGAGGGTGGTGGGGCCATTGTTAGGAGTAGCGTTTGGGGGTAGTAACAATTTGCAGGGTCATGATGGAGCTGTAGGGGTATTTCTCAGGGATAGTGGCATTTTGAGAGTGGGGACGATTGCAGGAGATAGTTTTCAAGAGTGGGGGCAATTTAGGGTTTTGGGTAGACTTGAACACAAGAGAGGCAGTTTGAAGGGAACAATTTTTCACTGCATGTAAGTTTCTGTGCTGCAGAAGTAGAAATTTCTTCTCCCATAGAAATGTATTGGACCATTTTTGGGGTGACTTATTTCTCTGTAACACCAGATTCGATCTTTACCGTTTTTGAACTCAATCTGTCTTTTCACCAATTTTTCCCATATGCCAAATTTGATCGCATTGTTTAACTTTTGGAGAGTTATTTTGCCCCTGGACAAACAGAGAGATGGAGAAAGACTTTTCTCACTTGTTTTGTATAATTTTTTTGATTGATTCAGAATGAAATATCTTTGAAGGATACTATCAAAACGGTGATGTGAGGACATCTTAACAGAGCTTGCAATAAAGGCAAAAGTAGCCCAGGTGCCTTTAAGTAAACAGCAGAGGTGAAAGATTTCCACTTATCCCTATCAACTGCTAAGAACATTGTACATACAAACAGAAAGCATACTTTGAAGTGTCTATATGCTATTGAATTATGTTTGCTGTGTCTGTATTTATTATGTAAGCCACTGTAAGTCCTTGGGTTGGGCATGAGCAAGATCTCAAGTATATTTAAATAAATAAATACAAGAAGCCTAAAGTAAGATGAATGTTGTCAAAGGTAAAGGGGCGCTCTGCGATGAACTCGGACTGTAACCTCAATACGCCAGACTCCTTGAGGGCTGCTGTTGCTTCTCAAACCTGGTCTTTAAACAAACTGCTCCTATAGCCTCTCAAAATTTAAACATATTGGGCCTGATATTCGAAAGGCAGTTACACAGTTTACAACTTCCTTGCTCCAGCAAATGCTGAGGTTTCTAAAACAGTTGAATAAGATAGTAGGTAATGTCTGTGCGAACCACTAGCTGCTTTCAACATAGAAAAGTACTTGGCCTAGTCAGTCTTCTGGCCCATTCCTTTCCTTTCTAAAATCTGGGCAGCGAGTAGTATGCCAAGCTAAAGTCCCCATAGGCTTTGACACAGTTTATGGTTCAAAATGTCTTTATATGAACTGCACGGATCTTGTAGAACACTGTTACTTTGCTAGCTATTAGCTACAGTCATAGTTAATTCCAGTCCAGGTATTCCAGGCAGTTGGGCTTATCTATACTAACTACATACACCATTACCGGTGCAGAATTAGTAAGGTTTTAACATGCTTTAATTAAATTAATACACATTAAGTATCCACAGTCCCTTTTATTTCTATGAGCACAGTTGCACTTAATGTGCATTAACCTCATTAACGCAGTTAACAGTTGGTAAACATGTCTCTTAGTATGCTACCATATTGGGGAAACTCAGAAAAGTCTCTAATAAACTTTAGTACTGGTTACATTTAAAAATACAGGAAACCATGTCAGAATAGCCACGGTTCAAACAGAGTCACAGAAATAGCTAAATCGTGTAAACGTTCTCTTTGCTTGTATTTTTTTCTCATACTACAAAAGAGAAAAAGGATAAAAAAAGGCATTTAACTCAGCAAAATAGCATGCTCTGCTCTGCAGAGATTCCTTTATATGCATAATTTTTTTGCATTTCCCAATCTTTTGCAGAAAAATTGCCAAAAAGCAATAGATGTTCGGAGTAAGAAAACCTGGTAAATATTGACACAATTTTTGGAATCAAGCAACACATTTTAGCTGAAATTAACCCTGTTTTGAACGAGCTATGCCTTGTAGAACTCTGTAAGTTTAAATCTTGCAGCAGTGTCCATAGAGGCTTTCCTGGGACAGGGGTGAGGATGGGCACTGAAACAACACACATGCATCTGTATTTTCAGAAGTACATGTGTTATTCTGGTGGAAGAAGGGCGTGCAGAAGGTGCACGTGTCTGTGGCACTTTTTCCGATGGCAATTTTCAAAGTGACAGCATGTGTAGATTTTTGCTCTAAAAACCGATGCAAAATCCTCTGTTAAAAAGTATCCATAGACTTTGCACTTTGCTGCTATGTCTCTTATATGTTACACAGCAAAATATTTAGCTAGTGAAATTGTTATGAGAAGTCATGTGGTTAACAGCACTGTCTACCAGCAAAAAACAGGTTGAACTGTATCATTATACATTTGGTTCCTCAGAGGAAAATGTATGATCTGGGAAGAGCCTGTTTAAGAAAACAAAACAGTCAAACTCTATGACTGGTTTCATTCTGCAGTGTTGATTTTCAATCTGCAGGAATAAAACCTTAGAAGCCACTCTAGAGTCAATCATTCTCTATTATGGAACAATCCCAGAAGTTTTTGAGAGAGATTATTGTTAACACAAAGAATTGATATCAAGAAAGAAGCAGCAGACACATTTAGGAAGCAAATGTTTTCTTTCTGGTGTCTTACCAAGCCTCCTCCAACAATGGTTATTCTGACTTCCTGAGTATCAGCGGCATCCATGACTCTGAATGGAACAAGGCTTTCCTGTGACCTCCTCTACATTAGAATGAGAGAGAAAATCAAAACTCAGATGATCTATGTTCCACCCACATGTACTGCCCGCTTCTGCTTTCACACTGCTGTGTGAACAGGGGATAGGAGGTGGAGGAGGAGGAGGAGGTGTCATAGTCAAACACTGATACTACATGGGCAATCATTAAAAGGGACAGATTTACATTTCTGGCAGGGCTAAAGCCAAAAAGAAACCTACAAGACAGTTTGCTTTCTCAGTTTTAAAGTAGCATTTCTTCTTTGCAAGAGGACTGTCATTTTCTGCAGCAGCAGTAAGACAAAACAATTCACAGAAACCATTTTGCAAGCCAGAACTTTTGTAAAACGGCCGAAAAGGCTTTTGCCCAAATACACTAATGTTAAGAATAGGGCAAAAAGTAAGGCAATAGAGAGCATACGACTGGATGTCTATGTGGGTGATCTGCATTCTCAGGAAAAATCAAAAACTAGTGTACCCTGCAAATAAAGCATAGTTACTCACCTGGAACAGGTGTTCTCCAGGGACAGCAGGAATAGTCAGTCATCACATATGGGTGACGTTGGCGCTGAGAGAATCCGTGCAGAAGCATCTCCCTAGCTTTCAAAGAAAGCCTTTGGGAGATGCCACCATGCATGCATGGCCCCCTTCCTGCCCAAGGGTGCCATCTTGCTCAGTCAGATGACATAGCTAGGAAGGCATAAAAATAAGATAATGTAAAGTAGGCAACTTCAAGGGGAGGAGAGAGGGTTGTGAGGACTGACTCCTGCTGTCCCTGGAGAACACCTGTTACAGGTGAGTAAGTACGCTTTCTCCAGGAATAAGCAGGATGTCAGCTCCAGGCTGCTGGGAACTGAACCACGACAGCACCAGCGGTGACCATGACAGGGTAGCTGCAGGACGTCAGCTCCAGGCTGCCGGGAACTGAACCACGACAGCACCAGCGGTGACCATGACAGGGTAGCTGCGATTTGCAGAAGATGAATCCCCCGACTGAGAGACTCTGCAAGACCCTAGTGTCCAGAGAGCCCATTATTCCAGTAGCCTGAACACAGAAGGGTCAGAGGGCTGGAGTTGCCTACATCCCGAATAGTACTGCCTGGCCAAAGGCACTGTCCTGATGGGACTCACTCTCCAGGCAGTAGTGAGCTGCAAATGTGTGAACTGAAGGCCATGTGGCGACCTTGCAGATCTCCGTCACCGGCACTGAGCACAGGTTTGCCACTGAAGTGGCCATCGCTCGCACGCGATGTGCTGTGATCCGGTGCTCCAGGGACAGAGTTCGCTTAGTCACCAGTAGCCCCAGCCTACTGAGGTCGTATGAAACAAAAATTTGAGAAGCTTTGCGGTAGCCCTCAGTTCGTTGAAGAAAGGACAGGGCTCTTTTACAATCCAAAATAAGAAGTACAGTTTCCTCCCGACTGGAGTGGGGCCATGGGAAGAAGGTGGGGAGGACCACTTCCTGATTGAGGCAGAAAGGGGATACCACCTTCTGGAGGAATTTAGGGTTCGTGCGGAGCACCACTCTTTTCCTGTAGAACCATGTATAAGGTGGCTCTGCCACCAGAGCTTGGAGCTTGCTTACTCTGCGAGTGGATGTGTGAGTCACCAGGAAGGCGACCTTCCAGGAGAGATACCGCAGGTGCCAAGTGACCAGAGGCTCGGACTGTGGTCTAGTGAGTTGCGAAAGCACCACATTGAAGTCCCACTCTGCCATTGGGGGATGGACAGGGGTTTTAGAAAGGAAGAGGCTCTGGAGGAATCAAGAGATCAGGGGCTGAACCGAGAGGGGTTTTCCCTTGGTGGTGTGCTGCAATTGCGCTTAGGTGTACTCTGACTGAGCTGGACTTCACTCCGGTCTGCGACAAATGGAGTAGGTACTAGAGTACCACTTGCATGGTGCAGGAGAAAGGGTTCTCCTGCCTCTCTGTGCACCACACTGAAAACCGGTGCCACTTAAAGGCGTACGCTCATCTTGTGGAGGGCTTGCGGGAGGCCAGCAAGACCTCCTCTACCTCTCACGGGAAGTTAAAGGGAGCCAGAGCTACCCTTTCAGCAGCCATGCAGTTAATGTCAGGGACCCCAAGTTGGGGTGTAGGAGGGAGCCCTCCTCCTGAGACAGAAGGTCCGGTGCACAGCCCAATGGTACCGGGAATGCCACTGGCAATTCGAGCAGTAGTGGGAACCAGGGCTGCCTGGGCCATCTGGGGGTGATTAGTATCAGTGATACCCCCTTGTGTTGGACTTTGAAGAGGGTTCTGGCAACCAGCGAGGTCAGCAGGAAGGCATAGAGGAGGCCTTCCGTCCACAGGATTAGGAATGCATCTGCCGCTACTCTCAACGGGTGCAGTTGCCGTGAGCAAAAGCGGGGCAGCTGCGTGTTACCCGGGTTGGCAAAGAGGTCCATAAGGAAGAGACAGAAGAGCTGAGAGGCTATTCTGGGGTTCAGATGCCACTTGTGTGACTGAAGGACTCTGCTCAGCCTGTCTACCAGACTGCCCGGAGGAGCATGCCGTTGCAAGTCGCATAGGAGCAGAGGGCTACCACCTCCTGGCCGAGGGAATATGACCCTTGCTTGTTGATATAGAACATTGTGACCTAGTTGTCCATCTGGACCAGTACCATCTGGTGCCACAACCGATGGCAGAAAGCCTGAAGGGCCAGGAAGATCACCCTGAATTCCAGGAGATTGATCTGTAGCTGAGATTCCTCCTGGGACCAGCAACCCTGTATGTGAAGATCCTCACAATGGGCTCCCCAACCGAGGAGTGAGGCATCCGAGGTCAGGACTCTCTGTGGGGGGGTGTCTGGAAGCCCATCCCAGCCTGGAGGTGGCAGGAACGCTGCCACCAATCGAGGGACTCTGCTAGCTAGTGGGTTACTGTGATCCTGCCAGTGGCTTGGGTCCACTGAGAGCATAGGCAACACTGAGATGCCCGCATGTGTAAGCGGGATAGTGGGGTCACTTGGACCGTGGAGGCCATGTGGCCCAGCAGGCGGAGAAGGAGGCAGGCCGGACCGATTGCTGGCATTGCACTTGAGCTGCTAGCTCCTTGAGGTGCTCTGTCCTCTCCCTGGGGAGAAAGGCTTTGGCCTGTCGAGTATCTAAGTGAGGCCCTATGAACTCAAAGCTTTGGACTGAGGTCAGATGAGACTTGGGGTGCTTGATGATGAACCCCAGGTGCTGCAGTAAGAGGATAGTGCGCCCTGTGGCCTGGTGTGCCTCTATGGCAGTGCTGCCTCTTATGAGCAAGTCATCCAGGTAGATGAAGACGAAGGCCCCTTGTGGATGGAGGTGGGCTGTGACCACTGCTAGGCATTTGGTGAAAACCCTTGGTGAGGAGACCAGTCCAAAGGGCAGCACCCTGTATTGGTAGTGTCCTCCTCCCACCACAAACTTTAGATACTGCCTGTGGGAGGGATGGATTAGGATGTGTATATAAGCATCCTTTAGATCCAAGGAGCAAAGCCAGTCTCCCTGGTGAAGGTAAGGCAGCAGTTTTCCGAGAGAGCATGCTATATTGTTTTTCTACCAGTCAAAATGGTGTGCAATAAACAATGTGCAAACAGTGGGGAGTAACAGAGGGGCTGCAAACAGGATACATAGCACATTGGTCTTTAAACAAACTGCTCCTATAGCCTCTCAAAATTTAAACATATCGGGCCTGATATTCGAAAGGCAGTTACACGGTTTACAACCTCCTTGCTCCAGCAAATGCTGAGGTTTCAAAAACAGTTGAATAAGATAGTAGGTGATGTCTGTGCAAACCACTAGCTGCTTTTAACATAGAAAAGTACTTGGCCTAGTCAGTCTTCTGGCCCATTCCTTTCCTTTCTTAAGTCAGGGCAGTGAGTAGTATGCCAAGCAGGGCCGGATTTATCTATACGCCATGTACGCCATGGCGTAGGGCCCACAGCTGGCAAGGGCCCACAAAAATAGAACAAATTAGCTTTTTTTTTAAAATAAAATTTAAAAAAAAACTGCTGGCTGCCGCCACGGGGCCCCCTCCGCTGCCGCGGCAGCATGGACTGACCCGCGGGGGCCCCCTCTGCAAGCTGAATCCGTCGGTCCGTCGGTCCCTCCCTCCCTCCGTGCAGGCTGTGAGAGGCGCCTGCGGGCTTAACAGAGATGCGAGGGAGACACTCTCCCTTCGCGCCTCTCACAGCCTGCACGGAGGGAGGGAGGGACCGACGGACCAACGGATTCAGCTTGCAGAGGGGGCCCCCGCGGGGCAGTCCATGCTGCCGCGGCAGCAGAGGGGGCCCCGCGGCGGCCGCCAGCAGTTTTTTTTTAAATTAAATTTTACTTTAGGCCGATGGGGGGGGGGTAGGACTGGTAATGGGCTATTGGGGGGGCTGGGGCTGGGGCTGGGACTGGAAATGGGCTGTGGGGTTAAGGCTGGAGGTGGGCTGATGGGGTTAGGACTGGTAATGGGCTGTGGGCTGTTGGGGGGGTTTAGAACTGGTAATGGGCTTTGGGGGGGGTTAAGACTGGTAATGGGCTGTGGGCTGATGGGGGCTGTCTGGTAATGGGCTATGAGGGGCTAGGACTGGAAAGGGGCTGGGGGGTTAAGACTGGAGGTGGGCTAATGGGGTTAGGACTGGTAATGGGCTGTTGGGGGGTTTAGAACTGGTAATGGGCTTTGGGGGGGTTAAGACTGGTATTGGGCTGTGGGATGATGGGGGCTGTCTGGTAATGGGCTATGGGGGGGCTAGGACTGGAAATGGGCTGGGGGGTTAAGACTGGAGGTGGGCTGATGGGGTTAGGACTGGTAATGGGCTGTGGGCTGATGGGGGGGGGTTAGGACTGGCAATGGGCTATGGGGGGCTGACTGGAAATGGGTTGATGGGGTTAGGACTGGAAGTGGGCTGATGGGGGGTTAGGACTGGTAATGGGTTATAGGGGGGGCTTAAATTGAAAATGGAGTGATGGGGGGTTAGGACTATAAGTGGGTTGATGGGGGGCTAGGACTGGTATTGGGTTGGGGGGGTTGCTAGGACTGGAAATGGGCTGATGGGTGGCTAGGAATGGAAATGGGCTGATGCAGGGACTAGAAGGGAATGGATGCTGGGTGAGGCTGGAACTAGAAGGGAGCTGATGTTGGGGGAGGATTAGAATGGGATGGGGCTGGAAGAGTAAAATGGAGAAGGGAAAAATATTTTGTGTGGGAGGGATAAAAAATCTACAATTGGCCGGGTATTGGGAGAGTAAGTGTGGATTGAGGATGGAGGGGTAAAATTTGAGTGGATGAAATAGGAATGAGGAAAGAGCAAAAGGAGAAAGATTAGTATGTTAAAGCAGATGTAGAGAGAGAATGGAAAAAAACTAGAAGAGAGAAGAAAGGACAAATGGACAGCAGACGATGGAGAGTTAGCAGAAGACACAAAGAAACCAGAAGAAAGTGGCTGGAACAATTGCAGCTGAAAAAAATGCACAAAAGGTAGAAAAATATCTCTTTATTTTGAATTTATTAATTGGAATATGTCAGCTCTGGTAAATGTGCATCATTAACGTCTGCGCTTTGTTTAGTACAAGAGCAAATTAATGTATAGTTTTATTTCTACAGTGTTGTACATTCCAAGTTTGGCTTTTGGGATTCCCAGTTTAATTATTGTCTTCCTGTTTCTAAATTGTGATTACTTGTTTGGTGATGGTCTATGTTCTGCATGTGTAACTGAGCTGAGGTGTTCTGTTTATATAATTCCTATTTGACATTGCCACTTGTTCTCTTTCCCCAGTAGGTCATGTATTGTTGTTCTCTGAAATGTATTGGTTTAATATTTGCAGTGTTGCCTTTTGATAGGTAGGGTATGGTGCTTTGTGAGTCCTGGTAGTGCTGTTAGGATACGGCGGGTTTGCTATGGGTTCTAAATGGGCAGTGTTTGTAGTAGTTCCTAATGTGTCTGGCAGTTGGCACTGGATTATAGTAATGTAGAAATCTTTTAGTCTTTCTTTATCCATATACTCATTAAGAGGCACGTTTACTAAAAGTTAGTATATGGTAACATTATGCAAATATTTATGCAAATGAAGCCCCTTATGCAAATGAGGCCCCGCACCCCCCTTGGGCCGCCCCTGCTGGGGGCCCACAATTTTTGTTGGCGTAGGGCCTCACTCAAGGTAAATCCGGCCCTGATGCCAAGCTAAAGTCCCCATAGGCTTTGACACAGTTTATGGTTCAAAATGTCTTTATATGAACCTGCACGGATCTTGTAGAACACTGCTACTTTGCTAGCTATTAGCTACAGTCATAGTTAATTCCAGTCCAGGTATTCCAGGCAGTTGGGTTTATCTATACTAACTACATACACCATTACCAGTGCAGAATTAGTAAGGTTTTAACATGCTTTAATTAAATTAATACACATTAAGTATCCACAGTCCCTTTTATTTCTATGAGCACAGTTGCACTTAATGTGCATTAACCTCATCAACGCACGTTAACAGTTGGTAAACATGTCTCTTAGTATGCTGCCATAATGGGGAAACTCAGAAAAGTCTCTAATAAACTTTAGTACTGGTTACATTTAAAATACAGGAAACCATGTCAGAATAGCCACGGTTCAAACAGAGTCACAGAAATGGCTAAATCGTGTAAACGTTCTCTTTGCTCGTATTTTTTTCTCATACTACAAAAGAGAAAAAGGACAAATAAAGGCATTTGACTCAGCAAAATAGCCTGCTCTGCCCTGCAGAGATTCCTTTATATGCATAATTTTTTGCATTTCCCAATCTTTTGCAGAAAAATTGCCAAAAAGCAATAGATGTTCGGAGTAAGAAAACCTGGTAAATATTGACACAATTTTTGGAATCAAGCAACACATTTTAGCTGAAATTAACCCTGTTTTGAACGAGCTATGCCTTGTAGAACTCTGTAAGTTTAAATCTCACAGCAGTGTCCATAGAGGCTTTGCTGGGACAGGGGTGAGGATGGGCACTGAAACAACACACATGCATCTGTATTTTCAGAAGTACATGTGTTATTCTGGTGGAAGAAGGGCGTGCAGAAGGTGCATGTGTCTGTGGAACTTTTTCCGATGGCAATTTTCAAAGTGACAGCATGTGTGGATTTTCGCTCTGAAAACCGATGCAAAATCCTCTGTTAAAAAGTATCCATAGACTTTGCACTTTGCTGCTATGTCTTTATATGTTACACAGCAAAATATTTAGCTAGTGAAATTGTTATGAGAAGTCATGTGGTTAACAGCACTGTCTACCAGCAAAAAACAGGTTGAACTGTATCATTATACATTTGGTTCCTCAGAGGAAAATGTATGATCTGGGAAGAGCCTGTTTAAGAAAACAAATCAGTCAAACTCTATGACTGGTTTCATTCTGCAGTGCTGATTTTCAATCTGCAGGAATAAAACCTTAGAAGCCACTCTAGAGTCAATCATTTTCTGTTATGGAACAATCCCAGAAGTTTTTGAGAGAGATTATTGTTAACACAAAGAATTGGTGTCAAGAAAGAAGCAGCAGACACATTTAGGAAGCAAATGTTTTCTTTCTGGTGTCTTACCAAGCCTCCTCCAACAACGGTTATTCTGACTTCCTGAGTATCAGCGGCATCCATGACTCTGAATGGAACAAGGCTTTCCTGTGACCTCCTCTACATCAGAATGAGAGAGAAAATCAAAACTCAGATGATCTATGTTCCACCCACATGGACTGCCCGCTTCTGCTTTCACAATAAACAATAAAGAATGTGCAAACAGTGGGGCGTAACAGAGGGGCTGCAAACAGGATACATAAAACACTGGCATTTTAAGAGCGAGGGTGCAAACAGGTTACAACATACAGCAGAAATAAGAACATAATATTGAACATTCCCATAGAGAGCATTTGTCTATGGCAGAATTGGTAAGGTGGGATTTCCTAGAGAGGAGGGGGACTTGTGGTGCGGCTAGTAGAGAGGGAGGGGGACTGTTTGAAGGTGGGTGCCTATGGTGGCGGGGTGGGAGGGATGTTGTGTGCTAAGTGGGGGGTGTCCTGCTATGGGTCTATCTGTTGATCTATGCCGAAATATTCCTGGAAGAGGTATGTCTTCAGGGTTTTTTTTGAAGATCCGAGGAGATTGGATACTCCATAGTAAGGGGGGTAAGGCGTTCCAGAGGATAGGAGTGGATAGCATGAAGGCTCTTAGGCGAGCATATTGGGTGCTCCTGCAGATCTGTGATGGCAGGTTGAGCAGGGTTTAGGTTTTCTGTTTTCGTGGTCTGCTGGTCTTAGAGCTGCTGATAAGTGTCTGGAGGTGATTGGAGCTGATGTTGTGCGGGCCTTGTGTATTATACTGAGGACTTTGTGTTTAATTCTAGAGATGACTGGGAGCCAGTGGAGAGTTTTTAGTATGGGTGTGATGTGGGTGAGTCTGGAGGCTCCAATGATGGTGCAAGCGATGGTGTTTTGGGCAAGCGGTAGTGGTAGGATGGTGGTTTTGGGGAGCCCCTAGTATATAGAGCTAAAGTAGTCAACGGTGACGGACGCCTGGCATACTGAATGGAAGTGTCCAGGGGACAGTAGGGGGCATAGGTTGTGTAGGGTTCTAAGCTTGAAGTAGACTGACTTGGTGATGTTACGGATGTGGGCTTGGAAGTACAGCTGCTGATCCAGGGTGATACTGAGATATCTGACTTTAGTTTTGACATGAAGATCCATGTTATCAAATCTGATGGATAAGAGGGGAGTGAAAGTGGGGTCCTTTGTGACATGGAGAATCTCTGTTTTGCTGAAATTGACAGCTAAGTTGTGGAGCTGGAGCTGGAGCCAGCTATTTCTTTGAAGCAGGCAGTGAGCTTCGAGTAGTTGGGAGTGGTTGTGGAGAATGGAGTGAAGATCATTATGTCATCAGCGTAGATCTGATAACTGACACTGAAGTTCTGGATGGTTGTGCACAGCGGCCGGATGTAGATATTAAAGAGTAAGGAGGAGAGCGCAGATCCTTGGGGTACTCCTTGAGGCAGGGTGTAGAGGGCTGATGTGAGCTGACCGATTTTTATCTGCTGTGTACGCTGAGAGAGGTATGAATGAATCCATGTGAGAAGCTTGCCCTGTACTCCAATACTATGAAGTTGGTTGATTATCAATATGTAGCCATTAGCGATTCTTTCCGTTCCAGTGATGAGAGTTGATAGTAAGGAGGTCAGCAAGGTTTCGGCACTGTGATATGGGCGAAACCCATGTTGATGTATGTCAAGAGGTGTGTGTAGATCAATGTGTTCTTGCAGCTGAACTTGGACTGCTTTTTCTATGATCTTTGCGAGGAAGGGTACGCTAGCTATGGGTCTGTATGAGGAGGGTGAGTTGGGGTCTAAGTGGGGTTTCTTTAAGAGGGGTCTGACTGAGGCTTGCTTTGGGTGGGGCAAGCTGGCTTGTGAGAGGGAGGTGTGGAGACTGTGTGAAATAAGCAGTAGGAGGTGTGCTCTTGTAGCTTTCACCCATGAGATTGGGCATGGGTCTAGTGGGGAGGTGGTGAGGTGGTAGTTCATCTGCCATTTGGACATCTAGTCTTCCAATTTATCAAGATCCTCTTGCAATTTTTCACAATCCTCTTGTGTTTTAACAACTTTGAATAATTTTGTGTCTTTTGCAAATTTGATCACCTCACTCATTATTCCCATTTCCAGGTCATTTATGAATATGTTAAAAAGCAGCGGGCCCAGCACAGATCTCTGGGGTACTCCATTAGTCATCTTTCTCCATTGAGAAAATTGGCCATTTCTATCTTTTAACCAGTTCCTAATCCACAATAGTATACTGCCTCCAACCCCATGACTTTTTAATTTCACCAAGAGTTTCTCATGAGGGACCTTGTCAGAGGCTTTCTGAAAATCCAGATATATTATATCTACTGGCTACCCTTTGTCTAACTGTTTATTCACACCTTCAAAAAAATATTACAGATTAGTAAGACAAGACTTTCCTTGGCTAAACCATGTTGGTTTTCTCCCATTAAATCATATCTATCTACATGTTCAGTAATTTTATCCTTTATAATGGTTTCTACCATTTTGCCCAGTACTGATGTCAGGCTCACTGGTTTGTAGTTTCCCAATCACTCCTGGAACCCTTTTTAAAAACTGGCCTTACTTTGGCCATTCTCAAATCTTCAGGTACTATAGATGATTTTAATGATAGTTCACAGATTACTAATAGTAAGTATGCAATTTCATATTTCAGTTCTTTCAACATCCTTGGATGTATACCATCTGGTCCAGATGATTTGCTACAGTTTAGTTTATCAAATAGTTGTAATGCATCTTCCCAGTTTATCAATATTTCTTTCAATTCTTCCAATACATCACCTTTAAATACTATTTCAGGCATGGGTAACTTCCCTACTTCTTCTTCAGTAAAGACCAAAGCAAAGAATTCATTCAGTCTGTCCGCTATGGCCTTGTCCGCCCTTAGCGCCCCTTTTACCCCTCTATCATCTATTGCTCCAACTAACTCTCTCCATATATTTGCTATTAATGTACTTGAAAAACGTTTTTATTATGCATCTGGTCTGGACTTCTAAGATAGTATTTTTAAACAATGCCCATGCCTGATGTAAATCTTTAACCTAGGCAGCTGCTCCTTTTAGTTTTTTTCTTAGCTTTTTTCCTCATTATATCATAGTCTCCCTTTTGAAAGTTAAAATGTAGCATTGTGGATTTCCTTGCCACCCTTCCTCCATTTATTAAATTAGATGCAATCATGCTATGATCACTATTGCCAACTGTCCCACAAATCCTTATCTCTTGCACTAAATCCTGTATTCCATTAAGGATTAGGTCCAAAATAGCTTCCCTCTTGTCGATTCATGAACCAGCTGCTCCAAGAAGCAGTCATTTATTTCATCTAGAAATTTTATCTCTGTAGCATATATTGCTGTGAAACTGACCAGTCAATACTGTGGTAATTGAAATCACCCATTATTACTGTGTTGTAACGTTAGTTAGCTTCCCTGATTTCTTTTAGCATTTCATCATCCATCTGTTCATTCTGGCCAGGTGATTGGTAGTACACCCCCAGTGCCATCACCTTCCCCTTTTTATATGTAAAGATTCTACAGTGTATTTTGTTTCCTGCAAAATTTTAATCCTGCGTGACTCAATGCCCTCTCTAACATAAAGTGCAACCTCTCCACCAATTTGATCTACCCTATGATTGTGATATAGTTTGTACCCAGGTATCACAGTGTCCCCATTGGTTGTCCTTCTTCCACCAGGTCTCTGAGATGCCAGTTACTGTATATCTAACCTTTCATTTAGTGCTATAAATTCTAACTCTCCCATCTTAGTTTTTAGACTTCTAACATTTGCATACAGGCATTTTATAGGTTGTATTTTATTCATATTAATCTGGTTATCCGTTGTTAGGGGTAAATGGCATACACTGAATGGCACACATTGAATTCATCCTCCATTCAGGACTGAATTAAGACATAGGAAATTAGGCATGTGTCTACGACCCATGGGCCTGATATTCAAAGGCATTTACATGGTTTACGGAGCTGTAAACCGTGTTAATGCCCCTAAGTGGGATATTCAGTAGTACTAACATGATTAGTGCCATTAAATATCCCCAAGTAATGCCGCTATACGCCCCGGTGCTAACCGCATAGCATCAGGGAATGTCGGGGGCATTCTGTGCCCTGTGTGGCTGTGCAACAACCCCAGATATTCAATGCCAGTGGCTGGATATGTCCCCAGATTGAATATCTGGGGTTAAAGTTCGGCAGTGATTGCTAGCCATCGCAAATGAATATTGAGCCCCATATGTTTTGAGGTGCCCTCTCAGATGTGCTCAGCACTGAGGAAACTAGAGTTGCCAACTGTCTAGATTTTTTTTTTAGTACAGCTGTTTGTATTAATGTCTGGAAGGCAGAAGGATGGCTAAAGTATTTGGTTGTTTTTCAGAGTTTAGGTCTCTATAGCTCTCCAGTCAAATCCCCTCTCTGCCCCCACCCCCACCCTTATCCCTACCCCTACCCCTACTCCTGTGAATGGTAGAGTTGCCAAGTTACCCAGTTCCAGGATTGAGATTTTAAGCCAGTCATGGCTTTCTGACAATCTCATCCTGCTGCATTATGGAACCTGCAGCACTGATTCTAATGGGTAAAATCAGGGACTACAAGTACCATACTGCACTGCTATGCAAATTTATTTTTTAAACCAGTTTTCTATACTGCCTTATCCTTCAATCAAAGTGGTTTACATTATGTAATTACTACAAGCAGGTACTGAGATTGCTGTCCCCACGTGGGACTTGAACCCCTAGCCCTCTGGCCTAACCACTAGGCCACTCCTCCCTCCTCAAATCTAAAACCAGAACTGGCAAAAAATCTCACTCCTGAAAATGGGTAACGGCAACTCTGGAGTGAGCCTGCCCTGCTTGTGTCCAGTGTAACTAGCAACAAAGATGTGGGTAGGGTTGTCAACTGGCTCCAGATGCACCAGACAGGCTTAATCCAGTCCTGGATTTACCCCACTGCAAGCAGGGACATGTAGTCTTGTTTTTCTTATAGAGTGCAATAGGGAAATCAGAATATATGTCCTTGCATGCAATGGGGTAAACCCAGGACTGGATCATGCACTTGGAGCCAATTGGCAACCCTGACTGTGGGTAGGATCTAGTCCATTGGAAGCTGTAGGGGGACAGGAACGATGGAATCATGGGAAGGGGTGAGCTGGGGGAAAATACTGGGCTATGCAAGTGAGGGGAGGGGACTCAGCTGTGCATGGAGTACTAGGCTCACCTTGGAGAAAGCCATTGGAACCACCTGGAAGGTGCTGAGAAGGGATAGGAGTGGGATTAGGTTTGTCACAGGTTGAGGAAAAGGCTTCTTTCATTTGCTAAGGGGGTCATTTTAGAAACTCTTATTCATGCTGTGGATGTCTGAGAATGGGTTCGTAGACATCACATCACAGAGATATTCCCCGGAGCCATCTTACAAAAGGGTTGTAGAGACATCTCTGGCGCAGGGACATCCTTCTAGGACAAGAGCATGGCCAAGGTATTCCGAAGACCTTAGATGTGTGCATCTGATTTCAAATACGGCCAGAATGTCTCTGCCTCATCCAAGTCCATACTTGCCCCAGGGCATGAATGGTCACCTGAAAAGTGCTTGTTTTGCCACTAAAACATCTGGAAGGTCTAGAGAAGATAGTACTCCCCAATACTGTCTACAACCATAAAGACAAGTGATAGGTATTGGGGAAACCTGGCTGGATGCCAGGTTCCATGTCTGGAATACCATTGCAGGAACATCTGTGTTGCTGTCCTTGATGACATCGATATTGGGTACGTCTACATTTCTGAAATCATGCCCAAACTTGAACGTGCCTGATCTTTTTTGAAATATGCCTTCATGCCTTTTTGACACTTAAAACTTCCTAAATTTATACCTCAGACACATCACCACAAAGCTTACTTTTTGTGGTAGTCCATCCTTGGCATCTCTGGTTTGCACTAAAAGCAATGGAGGGTGAAAATGACTTACCCAGCTTCCATGGTTCTTAGCTGAATGTTCTAACTTCTAGGCCACTTTATTTGAAACATTTGCTTGAAGGGCCATCCAAGGGTATCTGACTCCATAGGGAAGCCTAAAGCTGTTCCCTCCCCTCCCTCCTCCTCCTCCTCCTCCGGGCATCTCTGCCCTATTTCCCCCCCCCCCACCCCCCAACAAAGAAGCCAAAATGGCATACTCAGAAAACTGGCCAAGCAGTTGCCTATGAAAAATAAATATAACTTACATTCACAGGCTATATAATCAAGAACTGAAAACTTTGCAGTCACCGGTTACATTCAACAAAAATTGTAACAGATAAATAAATATAGTCTAGGATTCCAATATAAAAAATACTGACCCTGCACACTGGACCATCATATTGTTTATTCTAAACATATTCTGCATTCGCAAAAGTACTTCTTGCCCAACAATACATGAAAGAGCAGAATAAAGACTCCCCATACAAAAAAAATTGCTTGACTCTGGTTTCATATCAGTAACAGCAATATAAATCCCATCTTCAGTCCCAGGCATATTATGAAATAATACAAAATCCTACAAACGTCATTCAGGATCAGCACTCACACAACAGGAAGCTACCCAAGAAAGGGCATCTCTGGAAATATTGCAATGGGCTCTAAAATATCAATACACCTACTGAGAAAACTGAGCAAGCCAGATTATTACAGATCCCAATATAGAAACTCCATGCTAACAGAATACCTGGCCTCAGTTATACATGTTGAACACAGACAGAGCCTCGCCAAGTAGACAAAAATTAACACAAAACCAAAACAGAAATATGTAGACTATAGTTAAACTAAAACTCCATGGAACCATACTCTTGCATGTAGTGCAACACCAGAGTATAGAAACAGTGATGAATTTTCCTCCATACTGTGTAAAATACAAAGATAGCAGATGTAAATTCCAAAAACTAACATATTTCAATCACCAAATTGGAAAATAAAATTTATTTTTCTATTCTTTGTCTGGCGATTTTACATGTCTAATTATATTAACCCCAGTCTCTGTTTTTTGTTTTCTAGGGCCTCCTGTTCATATGCTCTCCTCCTGTATTCAGTGTCAGAGATGCATGTAGGTGCGAGGAAGTGATTTTCACTTTCAGCTTTCTTCCATTTCTTTTTCTGATTCTCTATCCACACAAATTCCATCCCTCTTTTTCACCATTCAGTCCTCAACTGCTTTTTTTTTTTACTGCATCTGCCTGAAGTTTTCCATCTCCCTCACCCCAGTCTCTCAAAATCCCCCATCCTCCCTCCTTCTGCAGCCCTCACTAATTTTCCCCTCTCAAATGTCCCTCCCTTCCCTTCCACCATGCCCTGCATCCAGCAGCTCCCCTCTCTTTCCTATCACCCTGCTCCATGCCCAGCATTGCCTCTTTTCTTCCCCAGTCCTCTGTAGTCAAGCATCTCACTTTCTTTACCTGCCATAGTCCAGCATCTTTGCTTCTCCCCCCCCCCCCATATCTTTCCTTCCCTTCCTCTTGTTCTATGTCCAGAATCTCCCTCTTCCCTTCCCCTGCTGGACCTAGCCCCAACTCTGATAGCTGCTGTCATCATCATCGTCACCACCCTCCACCCAGGCTGCAGCAATAAAGAAGAGTCAGCACGTCTCACATGGGGCCTTGAGCACATGCATATGCTCAAGGTCTGCGGCGTCCTAACCCCTTCAAACATCCACTTTTGGGTGGGAGGGTCGAAATGCCGCAGATCTTGACTGCATGCATGTACTCAAGGCCCTGTGCTGGTTGCACTGACCCTTCTTTAGTGCCACTAACTGGCACACCAGCACACCCCAGAATTGCTCTGCCCTAGTTGCACCTGTAGGACTACAGTATGCGCTTGCACAATCCCATTGCTCACCCTCAATCTGCTAGTGCCACAACACCCATAACTAGGCCCTGCTGTTATCGCTGTGCTACTTCTGGAAACAGCAAGTGTGCATCACCACAAGAGGTGGCATTTCCTGCAGCAGAGCTGTATCACGGCTGCTGTCGATCAACAGCGACCATCTCCTCTGTTCCTGATCCCCACACAAAACCAGATCGCCCAGATCTGTGATCATTGCCGGTAGCGCAGATGTCAGGATGCTAGGAGACAGAACCGCAAGATCCTACCATTTCTGATAGCAACAATGATGGCGGCAGGAGCGGGGAGGACCGCTCCTTCCCCTGTGCCAACTACAACATCAGAGATTTGAAGGTAAGGTCTTGGGGGAATGGGGGAGCCCTCTCAGGTCAACTGGTTAGCTGGCAGGTATTTTTAAAGGGGGGGGAGGGTGGGGGGGCTGACAGGTCAGCATGGTTTCTTCATTTAAATTGGAGGGTGGGAGAGAGGGAGGGGTCCACTGACTAGCCTATTTTCTTCATTTAGATCAGGGGGCCCACTGGCTAGCCTATTTTTTTCATTTAGATAAGCGAGGGTGGGTGGGAGGGAAGGAGCAAGACCCACAGGCTAAACTGGTTTCTTCGTTTAGATCAAGGAGGATGGAAGGGAGGCAGGGAGGGAGCGTAGGTCGACTGCCTAGCTGGCTTTTAGTCATGTGCTGGAGGTGCCCCATCCCCCCCGACAGTTCCCTATGGGGTTGGTGCTGAAGGAAGGGTGTGTCTGACACTTTAACATTGTTGGTGCTGCGGATCAGCACATCCGTGGCACCAGCAATGATCACAGGTTGCAGGGGGCCCAATCGAGGCCTTGGGGGGGGATCAGTGGCGGATTGGAGGAACATGGTTCTCCATGGTAAATACAAATCCTCCGTGGTAACTAAGGGGAAAGGCTGGAAACAGCCCCTGCAGATATCACGGGCCTTTTGCAGCTACCACAGGGCTATTGCAATTATTTCCCTGTGTTAGCTGCAAAAGGCTAGTGCACTTTAGTAAACAGACCCCCAAATCTGGAATTAGAAGACTTAAAGAGAATTATTAAGGATTTTCAGCCACTACTACTGAAAGAAGTATTCCCTGCTCCCCCATTTCTAGTCTCCCCTTAACCAACTAATCTGAAACAAACTTACAAGACTTGAGCTGTAAACAAAACTGATGAAAAAAGCCAAAAATTAAGGGCAAGAATCAATCTTAATAAACATAATATAAAACATTACAGAGAAAAACAGAATGATCACTCAGCAGGTGAACATTCCTCAAAGGAGGGTCAGCTACTTAATGACCTCATAATCCTAGAAGCTACTTAAATGGAACTTTAAGAGTTCACAAAAATGGAAAGCATTTGAAATTAGGACAATCAAACACTTTGAAACTAACTCAAATGAACTCAATAGGGGCATTGGCTTTCTTAGGGGTATGTTTACTAAAACCCGGTTAGGTGCGCGCCGCGCTATTGTGCGGGATGCCATAAAAGGAGTGGGCGTGTCAGTTTGAAAAAAGCAAACCGGGATTATTCATGTGCTAATGTGCGCTGTGCGCTCATGTGCGCAGCGCACATTAGCGCATGAGAAACGCGCGCGGGAAGCATAAGCAGGCACGCTGATGTGCAAGCACAGGAACAGAGCCACAGTACAATGGTTAAGACACTGACAAATGGTGTAGGGCTCATGGGTTCAATCCCCCACTGTGCCCAATGAATAAGGCTGGCTGAGGCACTACCTGTTATTTGTAATATAGCATTATTTATTTATTTAGCATACATTTATAACCCGCAACTTCCAGAGTTCAGTTGCGGTTTACAATAAAACAACAATCCACAAAGCAAAAGCTTAGTTTTACATTGAACATTTTGTAACAATAAAAGTAAATGAGGCATTATGAGGCATTTACATTTTATTTTAATTACTGCTGCTAGCAAATGCACTCTCAAAGCACTGTAACATAAGGTGCTGCATAAGGCACCCCATAAGGTACCCCAGAGGGCACATTTTAAAGTGCACTGTCCGCCACGGCACCCTACAATGTTGCTTAAAGGGTGGCCAATAGGGCGCCATATAGGGTGCCCTATGAGGCAGGGCAAGGTCAGAGCAATGCTTTTGATGGCAGCACTGTGCATTTTAACGCATGGAAATCCTAAGTAGGTGCACTGACATGCAATGAGAAACAGCAGTGTAGCACAATGGTTAAGACACTGACTGATGGTGCAGGGGTCATGTGTTTAATCCCCTACTGTGCCCAATGAATAAGGCTGGCTGAGACACTACCTGTTATGTGTAATATTGCATTCAAAGGCATTTTAATTTTATTTTCATTACTGCTACTAGCAAACGCACTCTCAAAGCACTGTAACATAAGGCGCCCCATAAGGTATCCCAGAGGGCACAATTTAAAGTGCACTGTCCGCCACGGCACCCTACAATGTTGCTTAAAGGGTGGCCCATAGGGTGCCATATAGGGTGCCCTATGAGGCACGGCAAGGTCAGAGCACTGTTTCTGATGGCAGCACTGTGCATTTTAACGCATGAAAATCCTAAGTAGGTGCGCTGATATGCAAGGAGAAGCAGCAGTGTAGCACAATGGTTAATATGCTGACTGATAGTGCAGGGGTCAGGGGTTCAATCCCCCACTGTGCCCAATGAATAAGGCTGGTTGAGGCACTACCTGTTATGTGTAAAATTGTATTATGAGGCAATTTAATATTGTTTTAATTAGTGCTGTTAACAAACACACTCTCAAAGCGCTGTAACATAAGTTGCCGCATCAGCCGCCCTATAAGGCACTCCAGAGGGCATAATATAAAGTGCACTGTCCGCCCAGGCACCCTAGAATGTTCCTTATAGTGTGCTTTATAGGGTGCCGTATGAGGCGCCGCAAGGTCAGAGCACTGTTTCTGATGGCAGCACTGTGCATTGTAACGCATGGAAATCTTAAGTTGGTGTGCTGACATGCAAGGAGGAACAGCAGTGTAGCACAATGGTTAAGACACTGACTGATGGTGCAGGGGTCATGGGTTCAAATCCCCAGTGTACCTAATGAATAAAGTTGGCTGAGGTATGTCCTTTTTCTGCGTGCAACTGTACAGCAATCTGTGCTGCCATCTAAAAAGAACCCCACCCTAGTGCCATAAATTAATGCACCTTTTAGGGTGCACCAGAAGGCACATCCTAAACAACCACGTCAGCAAAGGCGAGTTATAATGTTCCCGAGAGGCCCTGTTGAAAGGTTGTCAACTCCCAAGGCACCATAGTAGGCACCCCATAAGCTGCCTGAATCAAAGGTGTACCATAAGATGCCCCAAGGATGTATAGGTGAATTCAAAAACGTTTGCCAAGAGCAGTAAGATCCTCCAATTTGAAGGACAAGAGAGGTATGTGCCAAACACACATGTAACCCAAACACTGCACAGAGCAGAAAGGAAAGACAATGCATAAGTAAAAGAAGGACGTACATCAGAGCTGATGGACCACACAAATCAGCTCCAGCCCATGTGGCAGCTAGAAAACTGGACAAACATATCGGGGGCAGCTGTAGCTATGCACAGAGTGATGGTAATGTACCATGCTATAATGACAGTGTGTGACAGAGGATGGGAAGATGTGTGCAGCAGAGGAGCCTGAAATGGCAGGATAGGTGAAATATCAGGATGACAGTGGAGTAGCAGTGCTATGCAGAGCACACACAGGAGAGGCAACCAGGGAGAGCTGCAATGCAGGAATGTGTAGGAGTGCAGGACGTGGGGTAGCAGCATGCACATCAGGGTAGGATGGCACACAGCTGGCAGACAGAAGATGGACAGAAGGATGGTACACAACTCTGATGAGGGTACAATGTGCTCACAGCACATATCTGCACAGATATGACTGTCACACAAATGAAAACTACTTCTGCAGGACAAGCATACAAATCAAAGAGAACAGAGAGGAATCACACCTACGACCACTACCACAAATGGCAATGCACAAACCGGTAGCCCACACCACCAATGTGAGCTCATTAGCAAAGGCTGCATACAAAAATAGTGCAGGGCATCACAAAAGACGCCTGCTGGCTGTCAGGACAGGCAAACCCCCAACAGTAATCATGACCAAATGCACATGAAGATCTGCTGTGTACAGATCAGATCCCAGTCTGTAATTGGGACCAGGGACACATGCACACACACAATGAAATGTTATGCAATGGATACAGCATGCAAAAGAGGAAAGAAACTAAACCCCAAGGGCTAGCAGAGGATGCTCTGTGGAGCTGGGTAAAAATCTGGAACAGGACAGGAGAGAACTCAACATGCAAACAGGTGTACCACACACCAGCTGAACCACAGCAATACCAAACCCCCAAGTGCACTGCCATGTAAACACCATAAAGAAAGAGACCTATGTAACAGATAATATCTGATGGCTAGGCAGCACAGAGGGCACACCTTGGTGTACAGTGAAGAGAGGGAAGGGTGTGTGTAGAGGTGATGAACCTGCTGGTACCTAATGGTCCAGTTAGCACAACAGAAAAGAAAAAGATAAACCACATGTGGGGATCAAACCTGCAAACTACTGAGTTATAACACATGCCTCTAACCACTCCCACAAACAGCACACTGAGCACAATGCAAAACAAATACCCCAAAGGGAGGGTGTGTGTGGGAACCTGTAATATCCAGTGATGTGGTAAATGGCTGGCAGATACACAGCTGCCACCGTACAAGGATGTGAGCACAGGTGGGCCATGTACATGACCAGCAAATCAGTAGATACAAGTGTCAATGTGCTCAAAGAGTGGAGGAGTAGCCTAGTGGTTAGAAAACTGGCTTGGACACCAAGCAACCAGGGCTCTATTCACACTAGCACTCCATGTGGCCTTGGGCAAGTCACGTAACCTAAATTACCTTGGAAGAAAGACCTGACAATCTACATCCAGTGACATTGACAAGAAAACCCTGGAGTCTCTGGGTCACAAGGAGTCAGGACTGATTCAAAGGCACACATTGCATTGCATGTTTGTCACCATGATCAAGCAGCAAAAGAGACAAATGTCTGTCAAATACATATCTTTATTTGGGGTATTCATCACAGATAGTGTAGACACTGCCATCATAATATCAAGATGAGTGCATCCCTGGTGAAAGACGGAAACACATTTAGCAGGGCAGCAACCCACATCCTACAGAAAGGTCACTGGCTTGACCACAAATGAAGGGCAGGAGATATAATGTGCATCAGGTGCATGCTATGCACTGGGCAGCAGGCCCCCACCCCCCACCTGCTGCTGCATGCCTCAAATGTGTTACGCACATATGAGTGCATGTAGACAGTAGGCGCTGCATGATGAGGACCCAACACACATCACCTGTCCCTCAAAACATATTCATCTGGCAACACAGGAGGCACACAAATGAAAACAGCATATGTTGTCACAATGTTTTAATGTTAAAAACACATTTTGAAAGTGATGTTTCAGCTCTCACCTAATGCCTGATCTAGGAATCAAAGCTGCAACAATGTAGACCCAAACAATCATCAAAAGCACAATGAGCATATGCTAACAGGTAGCAGAGGCACATGAACACAGAGAGAATACAAACTAAACTACCTGCAGAAACCTGCAGAGATAACACCATGAAGGAGGTCCCCCTGCACTGTTTGTTGGGTAGACAGTGTTTGGGCAAATATAGCACGGTACATGGAATGCACGATTGAAGGAGGACAACGGACACCCACACTGCCACATGCCAAATATAATGGGGCAATGTGAGTGTCGTTACCGCAGGGGATAAACAGGACCGTGCAGACGTGCAATGCAAGGTGTGTACATACATGCAGACTGTCACGTCTGTACAGTAAACAAACACAAGAACCAGCATGTGAAGATGGAAATGATGGGCAAACATCTTACAGTGAACCACACAGAAGCCATAGGTCCACATTCTGTGGTTCACAAACATAGTCAGTCATATGCACAAGCACCGTCCACATACCAACATGATACAGTGATGCCACACATGCACGTAAACTCCCTTGGCCATTGCAAACATCAATCCAGGATGGTGGTGTGCATGAAAGCGTTGTTGCGGCAAAACCTGTATCATGTCCAGCTGGAGAGCAGGTGGATATAGACAATGGGACCGCTCCATCGATGCCCCTATGCCACAAACATGGCTGTATGCTTGTGTTGAAACAAACAGATGAGCGTATCCTGTGTGCCATGTCACACACATGGCCAAAACACAACAACACAACTGTGGAGGAATGTACAACATACAGTGACAATGTCAGTCCCTGCTGCACACGTGGGGATCAGTACACAGCGTCCAAAGTGCAAAGTGTATCTGCAATCCAACAGCTCAGGTTAAAACTGTCCTTGCAACCCTGGGCATGCATAGTCAAGTGTCACATTCCAATATGCCACAGTCCTTGAAAGTTCATGTGTGTCCCCTGCAATGAGCAGGACTCCCAGCCAGAGCATGGCAGCAACAGTGTGTTGGACAGGTCTGTCATGGGCAAAGCAGCAGTCCAAGAGTAATACTGTCCATCCCAGGTATCCCACTCTCAGAGGTCATACATCCAATGGCACAATTCCCCACAAAAAGTTCCATGGTGTTGTGTCCCCCAACAGGTGGGTGATGGCGATGCCAGATGCACTGTAAGAGATGTGTCCGGTATGTCCTCTGCCCTGTGTCAGGAGAGGATAAGTATTGTATTGTTAGGCACCTTGCAAAAACAGCTCAAATTGCAGAGAGTCACACCTTAGGAAATACAGAAGAAAGGGATGCAAAGGCAAACATGACATGATATCAACACAAAACACACCGCATATTGGTGACATCATGAATCGTAAACACAGACACGGGTGTCACATGGATATGGTCATGTCCATGCTCATGTCACATAGGCGTCTCACAGCTACACACTATATGCATCTGTGTCTGTGAACAGAGAGGCAACATGACATGTACATGAGACAAACAGTAAATCATCAACAGGTAAAGGCAGATGTAATCCCCCAAATTACAAAGGTGCAACATACCTTGTGTGTGCATCAGGTGTACGTCATCGATCCCTTGAGCGACTCAACGGCCATATCAGGTCACAGTGAAGGGAGACAATGTCAGCAAAACGTGTAGAATCACCATGTCAAGCCACTGTTGATGCATGTCCACATTATTCCGATATCTGAGATAAAAAAAAGCTGCTCAAAAGTAGTCCCTCAAAACACAAGACACAGTTCTGCTCACAGCACACAACACATGTCGAGAATGTTCACAAGGTAAAGCACAGTTACTTACCTGTAACAGGTGATCTCTGGGAACAGCAGGAATTAGTCCTCACATATGGGTAAGTCGGAACCGACGGAGCCCGCGCGGGAAAGCTCCCCAGCTTTTCAGATGAAAAGCTTTTGGGGCTTCCCACAGCGCATGCGCGCTGCCTTCCCGCCTTCCTTACCAGCTCTCTTCAGTTCGAGTTTAAAGCTGAGACAATAGAGAGAGGAAAGGAAGGTAGATAGATAGAAGATACAACTCCTAGGGGAGGTGGGTGGGTTGTGAGGACTAATTCCTGCTGTTCCCAGAGATCACCTGTTACAGGTAAGTAACTGTGCTATCTCCAGGAACAAGCAGGAATAAGTCCTCACATATGGGGACTCCCTAGCTAAGATGCCTGGGAGATCCCCCTCCAAGGGTAAACCATCTTCGTATGGATCTCAGGCATCCATTCAGGGAAGGTGGGCAGGAGTTGCTTAAGTATGGAACAGGTGTTTGAGGACAGCCTGACCAAACAAGGCATCCCGGCGGGAGTCCTTGTCCAAACAGTAATGGGCTGTGAAGGTATGAACCGAGGCCCAAGTGGCTGCTCGACAGATCTGATCTATGGATACAGAGTGAAGATGAGCCATAGAAGTAGCCATGGCTCTCACATTGTGAGCTGTGACATGGCCTTCCAGAGAAATGTTCTTACTCTGGTAAGTAAAAGAAATACACTGAGCAATCCAATTGGAAAGTGTACGTTTGGTGACTGGAAGTCCCAAATGAGAAGGATCAAAAGCCACAAAAAGTTGGGAAGACTTTTGATGTGGCTGAGTCCTGTTGAGGTAAAAGGCGAGAGCTCTTTTACAGTCAAGAGTATGAAGGTTCCTCTCTGCATTGGATGCATGAGGAGCCGGGAAAAAAACAGGTAGATATACCTCTTGATTAAGATGAAAAGGCGAGACCACTTTGGGCATAAAGTGGGGATTCGTCCTAAGGACCACCTTATCATGATGAAATCTGGTATAAGGTGGATTAGCCACCAAAGCCTGCAGTTCACTGATGCGGCGAGCCGAAGTGACTGCAATAAGGAAAAGAACCTTCCAGGAAAGAAATTTCAAGGAGGTAGAGTCCAAAGGCTCAAAAGGTGATTTCATAAGCTGACCTAGAACTAGGTTCAAATCCCATGCTACCGGCGGAGGTCGGATGGGAGGTTTACTTAGGGTCAGGCCTCTCATGAACCTTGCAACGAGAGGATGAGAGGAGACAGGTTGTCCATTTATAGGTTTTAAGGATGCTGCAATAGCACTTAAATGGACTCGTACTGAATTCGTCTTGAGGCCTGCATTGGAAAGATGCAGGAGATAGTCTAGTAGAGAATTCAAAGGAAGTGCCAGAGGGTCAAGACCCTGTTGAGCACACCAAATGGAAAAACGTTTCCATTTGAAAGCATAGGAAGGCCTGGTAGAGGGTTTCCTAGAGGCATGAAGGATATCTTTCACTGGCTGAGAAAGATTAAACTCATGAAGGCTTAAGCCTTCAGTAACCAAGCTCGGAGATGTAGGGACTTGGGGTTTGGGTGCCACAAAGTCCCTTTCTCCTGAGACAGAAGGTCTGGCGCAGCTCCCAGGTCCAGGGAGGAGCCCTGGGAGAGCTGTAGAAGTAGAGGGAACCACACTTGGCGTGGCCAGCGTGGAGCTATAAGGATCATCGACCCGTGATCCCTCTGAAGTTTGAACAGAGTCTTGGGAATCAAAGGAATGGGTGGAAAAGCATACAGGAATTCCTGACCCCAATGCAGGAGAAAGGCGTCGTTGGCCTGAGCTCCCTGACACGGAATCCTGGAACAGAACCGGGGAAGTTTGGCATTCCACGGACTTGCAAAGAGGTCTATGTCCGGGGTCCCCCATTCCTGGAAGATTCTGTGTATCTGGTCCATATGCAGGGACCACTCGTGTGGAAGCAGAACTCGACTGAGTCTGTCTGCCCGAGAGTTTTGAACTCCTGGAAGATACACTGCCAGAAGATGAATTTGATGCTCTCTGGCGAAAGCCCATAATCTGAGAGCTTCGTTGCAAAGCGACAGAGAGCCCGTCCCTCCTTGCTTGTTGACATAGAACATGGCCACCTGATTGTCTGTCTGAACTAGGACAGTCAGGTTGGCAAGGAGGGTATGGAAGACTGTGAGGGCAAGGAAGATTGCTCGCAGTTCCAGAAGGTTGATATGAAGGGTGGTCTCTTGGGGAGACCAGGTTCCCTGAGTGGAGAGATGTTGAAGATGAGCTCCCCACCCTGTTTGGGAGGCATCTGTTGTGAGGGTTGCTTGGGGCAACGAAGGTTGGAAGGGGGTCCCCAACAACAGATTTTTGGAGGATGTCCACCACTGGAGAGACCAAAACAGACGTTTTGAGGTGAGTACCTGGTCTGACAGCAGTCCCGATGCTTGAGACCACTGGGTGGCTAATGTCCATTGAGCTGCCCTCATATGGAGACGAGCATAGGGCACCACATGAACCGTGGAGGCCATGTGGCCCAGAAGTTGCAGCATTTCTCTGGCTGACAAGTGACTTCTGGACTGAGCCTGGGAGGCCAAGCTTATTAGCCGTTGGCCTCGGACCAGAGGAAGGTAGGCCCTTGCAGTGGTGGAATCCAGATAAGCCCCTATGAATTCCAGGGACTGAGTAGGGATGAGTTGGGACTTGGGAATGTTTACCACAAGTCCCAGATATTGAAGAATACGCCTTGTGCGGTCCAAGGAAATCTGGACTTCTGACTGAGATGGAGCTCGGATGAGCCAGTCGTCCAGATATGGGAACACGAAGATTCCCATGCCTCTTAAAAATGCGGCTACGACTGCCATGCATTTTGTGAATACTCTTGGAGCAGAGGCGAGACCGAAGGGAAGTACTCTGTATTGGAAATGTTTTCCCTGGAACAGAAATCGAAGATATTTTCTGTGGGATGGATGGATGAGTATATGAGTGTACGCATCCTTGAGATCTAGAGAACAAAGCCAATCCTGACTCTGAAGGTATGGAAGGAGAATGCCCAGAGAGAGCATTTTGAATTTCTCCTTGAATAGAAACTTGTTCAATTCTCTCAGATCTAGGATAGGTCTGAAGCCCCCTGTCTTCTTTGTTATGAGAAAGTAAGGGGAGTAGAACCCTAACCCCTGTTGAGGAAGAGGAACCTCCTCTATTGCCCCTTGGGCAAGGAGAGAGGAGACTTCCTGACCCAACAGGGTCAGAAGAGATGGGGGAGAACTGAATTGCCTCACCATGGTATGGGGAGGAAGGCTGGAGAAATGAAGTTTGTAGCCCTCTCTGATGATAGAGAGGGTCCATTGCTCTGATGTTATTTGCTCCCATCTGGGAGCAAAGTGAGCTAATCTTCCCGGTATGGTGAGAGGCTCTGGTTGTTCCAGAGCCAGAAATGGTAAGTTCTCTAGGGGCAAGTCAAAACCCCTGAGGGGGTTGAGCCTGCTGGGGTGTAGCAGACACTGCAGACTTTGACTTTACTTGCTTAGATTGCTGATGTTTAGCAGCAAAGCGAGGCTGAGAAGATTGTTGGCCAGTATTTGTGGAAAATCTGGCCTTCTTGTAGTACGGCCTTTTAAAAGGTTTCTTTTTGGCAGGAGTAGAAGTAGACTTAGAAAGTCTATCTAGAGTGGCATTTCTGCGTCCATTTGAGCAGCTTTAATTTGCCAGTCCTCACCAAATAAGTTCTCTCCTGTACAGGGCAGATTCCTTAAGCCATCCATGACCCAGGGTTCTAGGTCAGAAGCCTGGAGCCAAGCAAGACGTCGGGCTGCAATAGCGATTCCCGAAGCCCTGCCAGCAACCTCAAAGGAATCAAAGGCTGCCCTGTTGGAAAACTTGGAGACCTCTGAAAGTTGTGTCACCAGAGTAGTGAAGTCCTCCTTTTTATCCTCAGGGATAAAGGGGGCTAAATGCCGTACCTTTAGGGCAAGTTCTCTGAGAAACATGCCCATATAAAGGCTGTAAGAATTGATCCTGGCTATAAGCATACTAACCTGAAAGATCTTTCTACCAAAAGAGTCGAGGGTCTTACATTCTCGCCCTGGAGGGGTAGAGGAATGCCTTTTAGGACTCTTTATCTTCTTCATAGCAGACTTCACCACAATGGAGTGGTGAGGCAGCTGAGTCTTTTGAAACCCAGGAGAAGGAGGGACCCGGTACATGGTGTCCAACCTACGGGAATGAGGAGACAGGGTTAGAGGAGTCTCCCACAAATCCATCAAGTGTTCTTGAAGGATTTCATGGATAGGCAGAGTAACTGCCTCTTTAGGAGGTTTAGAGTATCCTAAAATATCCAATTTTTTTGATCTGGGTTCCTTTTCAGCAGATGTAGCAATAGAAAGTGCTTTAGCTACATCAACAATGAAATCCTGAAAGGATAAATCCTCTGGAGGAGACATCCTCCTCTTTAGAGAAGAGGGCTCCTCAGGAAGATCAAACTCAGAAGAGTCATCAGAGGAATTGAACTCATCAGAAGAATCTGAGTATTCTCTCTGTGCTTGCAATGCACGATACGCGTACCGATCGATATCGACATCGGGCGTATCGGGCATGGGATTGGTATCGGGCAAAAGCCTGAATCCAGCAAGCGGAACCGATCGATGCTTGGAAGTCGATGGTCTCGGTTCCGGTGTGGATACCGGAACCGGGGTCGGTACCGATAGAATCGGTACCGAGGGCGTCGCAGCCTTAATGAAAGCCAAAACGGCCTGCTGCCTGGATGTCGGTACCGGTATCGACCGGTACCCCAGAGCAGTCTAACAGGTGATCAGTCGAGGCCGTGCCATCGATGTCAACCTGTAACCCCATAGGTGATGCTTTTGAAGGAGGCTCACACCCAGCACATGTATGCCATGGAGGTCTGGCAAAGTCTAAACCATATCACCTCTATTCCCCCTGTCCACTAAGGTCTACATATCAAGATTGAGCAGTCTGTCTCCATATGCTGCATACTGCTGACCACCAATCGTTTCAGTAGCCATCCTTTGCACTGTCTCCATCCTGTTCACAGCCTTTTGAAACTGCGGTCTGCAGAATTGCACACTGTACCCCACATGAGTTAGCACCAATGACATATACAGAGTCAGAGTACCTTCCTGTGTATCTGCTACCAATACCTCTCTGTATGCACCCAAGTAGCCCCCTAGCTTTTGCCGTCAACTTTCCATAATAGTCAGCTTCATGAGGATCGGCAGACACAACGACACCTAGGTCCCGCTCATCTACAGTGGCCAAAGGTACTGCACCCCCTATACTGTGTTGCTCCCCTGGTTTGACGCAGCCAAGATGAATGACCATACATATGCAAACATGTCCTCCCAACTGGAAAGGTCCAGAACATCCATCAGATTTAGCTAGACCCCTCCTCATGTTATCTAGTGCTTCCTGGGTGACTACTCCAGTACTGAGTGAGTGTGTGAACCTAAGACACACATGACAAGGGTCAGTTGTATTGATTGGCAATAACATAAACGTTACATAACATACAAAAGCTAGCAGACAATTAACCGGCATCACTGGTGGATGTGAAGGGCACCAACCCCCCCCCCCCCCCATCACATGTGGGCAGTTGGCACACACACACACTAGGAGGGATCCAGCACCAGGACATACATATGCACACGTGCGTAGTCACATGAACACCATGTGCAGGTTATGATGATATAATGTTATAATCCTGATGGTCTTATTTCAATTATTTTCCCTGTTACCCTACGTTTATACTCATGTAACAATGTAAACTCAGAACAGTCCTCTGTCTAACTTTTCTTATCTGTAAACCGCACTGATAACAAACAGGGTGCTACATAAGAGATGTTACATAAATAAATATATAAAGAGATAACTAAATAACTAATCTTGAAATACTCACCCAGCAATATACAGTCCACATACTGGCCTGCCTCAAATTGTCTGAATAGTGCCGAGTGATGCAGGATATAGGAGACATGGGTGGACCCTGCAAACCTAGGGAGCACATTCAGAATATGCAGATTAGCATCACATACAACCTGAACATTCAGGGAATGGTAGTGTTTGCGGTTGCGGAACGCTACCTCCCTGTCTCTAGGCGGGACCAGGGCAACATGTGTGCAATCAATAGCTCCCATCACGTGTGGTATCCCGGCTAACGCCTCAAAGGCCTGGTTCAGGGTCCCCCACTGTTGCCTAGTGTGGGGAAGGGCTATGTAATTCCCCACCCAGCTGACCATGGCACGCAGTACTTGGTTGAGACAGCGTGAGAAGGTGGGGTGGCTCATGCCACCCACTGCGGCCACAGATGATTGGAAACAGCCAGAGGCAAAGAAATGTAAGGCAGCAAGGAGCTTGACTAAACCTGGTATGGCATGGGACCGATCAGTCAGGGGCTCGAGGTCAGGTCTTAGATCCTCATAGAGCTCCCTAATAGCCCTTTTGCTCAGTCGGTACAGGGAGATGACCTGGTCCTCACGCATGCCCTGGAGCTGGGCCCTGGGCCTGTAGAGGCGAGGCTGCCGAGCCTGCACCTCAGTACGCCTTCTGCGCCGTGCACGCACAGCACCTGCCTGGACCGCCCCCACAGCTGCAGGTCTGATTTGCTGCGGGACTACACCCATGCCCTGTGCCTCAGCCCCATGGACACCATCTCCCCTGTCCTGCAACCGCAGCATCTGCCCACGTCTCAGGGCACATGCAGCAACATAAATAGCCGCCATAAACTCCTCCCGTCCGGCTACACAAACACACTCAAACACACACACGAACCTCCCTAAACAGTGTACACCTTACAAACCACACAAGACAATACACACACAATACAACACAATACAACCAACATCAATACAATCAACACCAACACCTGCTTTGACTCTCTCCCTTCCTCTCTGCAAACACACACCTACTCTCACTCGCCTACAACCCTCAACGTGGACCAGGTGTGCAGGCAGATATATACATATTTGCTAAGTTGTGTCTGTTGCGCATGCGCAGTTTGCTAAGTTGTGTCTGTTTGCGCATGGGCGTCATGTGTGTGCACAGTGCGCATGTGCAACTTGTTGCGCATGCGCAGTAGTGTGTGCGCGGCGCGCCTGTGCAACTGTTTGCGCATGGGCGGTTGTGTGTGCGTCCCGCGCATGTGCAACTCGCCTCGCATGTGCGTGTGGATACATGCACGGAAATGCCCATGCGCAAACAGTTGCACATGCGCGCCGCGCACAGACAGACGCCCATGCCCAGAGTCGCGCATGCGCATGGCGCACAATCACCACGCTCGCACAACTGCGCATGCGCAATGGACACAACGTAAAAAAAACCTATAAATATGCCTGCACACCTGGTCCACGTCGAGGGTTGTTTGAGGAGTTCGAGGTAGAGAGAGATGTAGAGAGAGAGTTAGAGAGAGAGGCTGTGGTGGGAGTAGTGGAGGTAGTGTGTTGTGTATTTTGTGTTTTGGATTTTGTATTTTGTATTTTGTATTGTGGTGTGTAGTGTGTCCTGTATTTTGGTTGGTAGTGTAGTCTGTATTGTGGTTTGTAGTGTGGTCTCTGTTGTGTGCTCTGTGTTGTGGTGTGTGTAGGTGAGGGTAGGCGAGGAGCAGGTGAGGGAGAAAGGGGTGAGGTGAGGTGAGGAGGGGTGCGGTGAGAGGAGAGGGTGATGGAGAGGCAGATGGAGAGGGAGAGGGAGGGTGAGGGTGAGGGGGTGGAGGAGGTGGAGGAGGTGGGACCACCTGTTGCTGTGGAGACACCCAGGGCAGGGACTGCAGGGCTTATGGAGGCAGAGGCAGGCCCATCTGGTGGGCTACAGGCTGCACAGTGCAGCCACACGGCCAAGAGGAAGAGGATACCGGTGCCTGGCCCACAGAGGAGGAGGGCCGTAAGGTTCACCGATAGGGAGAACCACATCCTCCTCTCAGGGGTCATAGAGAACTATGACTTACTATTTGGGCGGCTCAGTAGCCGCACAACTGTGGCCACCAGGATGGCAGTGTGGGAGGAGGTGCGTGGCGCATTGGCCGAGGCAGGGGGCCCCCCCCCCCCGAGACGTAGAAAGCCTCAAAAAAAGGTTTTCAGACATCAAAAGAGGGGTGAGGAAGCACATGGCCGTCGAGCACCAACATGCTCTGGGCATAGGTGGTGGTGGCCCCTTCACACCATCCCTCACGCCCCTGGAACAGGAGCTGGCGGCACGTCTGGGGCCTATCTACCTCCGTGGTCTGCCTGAGGCCCTCGACACGGCACATACGCAGGCAGGTATGTATGCTACCTTTCAGCTCCCAGGCCATGCCTGAAATTCCTATTGTGTAGACATCAGCCATCTGCAAAAACCCTCCCATACCTGTCACCCAAGCCCCACCATGTACCTATCCTGGTGGCACATGTGTGTGATGTACCCCTGCACACCCAGTTTTGTTGCCATGATCCGGGGCCACATTCAACATGTGTCCCTCATCCCATCCCTCTCCCCATCTCTCCCAAAAAGGTCCACGCACACCAGCCACTACCCTACCCCCACACCTGTGATTGCCATCCCCTGTATGATTGTGAGGGCCATTGATCAGGGCTTGTTTGTGTGACATACTATCTGCACAGTGCTACATGTGCTTGGCAGTGGCCCAGAGGTGATGGATAGTCGTAGTCCACTGCATAGTGGGTCACTGCCAAGCACATGTAGCACTGAGAAGATAGTATGTCTGAACATAATATGCCCTGATCAAAAGCCCGCACAGTCATACAGGGGATGGCAAAAAAAGGTGTAAGGGTGTTGTATTAGCAGGCCTGTGTGGACATATTTGGGGCAGATGGGGAAAGGGATGGGATGGGGGCTACATGTGGAATGGGACCAGGAACAGGAACATGGCAACCAAACAAGGTGTGCAGGGGTACAGCACACACATGTGCCCCCGGGATAGGTACATGGTGTGGACAGACATGTATGGGAGGGTGTAGTGGGTCCTGTATGCAGCACACATGCAGGGCCCCCCCCATCATGTCTGTGGTGTCTGTAGCACACACGTATACATAGGTGGAGTGTTTAAACATATGTGTGCTGTCTCTGATTGTTCACAATGCAGGTGACTACAGTACGATGGAGGCCCAGGAGGAGGAGGAGGAGGAGGATCAGGAGCAGGAGGTGGACCTGGCCGTGCCTCAGAGTGTTGAGGAGCCCGAGGCTGCTGTGTCTGGGGGCAGCGCAAGTGGGGGCAAAGAATCCACTGAGCCACCCATCGCCACCACCCCAACAGTGGGGGCTGCAGCCAGCCCAGCAATGGGGGTCAGGCAGGAACCAGGCGCAGATCCAATGGACATGGGTGTCATGATGGGCGGCTGAGGGCACACAGCGCATCAGCACGGCGTGATGCCGAAGGTGGGTGACAACAGACTGTCACAACCACAACGCACAAACCACTAGTCTCTGGTTGGTGTGTGTGTGGTGGATGTGGCAACATTCCTTCCACAGCTGTAACATGTATGGTTCACGTAGACGGGATGTAGTGGAGCAAACAAAAGGGTATGGCATATGACAGATGATGTTAATGTGACACACACCAGAACAGCCTAGGGCCAGTTACCACCTACAGATGCAGACAGAAGAGGAATGTTGTTTAAGGTCCAGCACGTTGTCAGACAAAAAATAGAAACAAGCATTGCCCTTGCTACAGTCTGCTTCATCGCAGACGCCCAGCCATCTTGCAGAGAACAGGATGCCCCCTGTCCCATAGTCATTGGACACTCAGATCAGACATAAACAAACCTAAGCATCTTCTGTCATGTAACGTCACACAACCTCCATTCCCTCCAGTCTGCATCTCCAGGTGAAAAGCAATCATAGGATATGAAATGAGCAGTCAAAATGTGTTATTACACCCATATTCAAGGATTTACAGAGGATACAGGATCATAGATCATGTAAAGATGGTTTGGGGGAGAAACAGGTCCCTCAAGGCTGCCTGTACGTCAACAACTAAGTTCAACTGCTTGGCATACAGACAAGGCCATCAACATGTCCCCTTCCTGTAGCCCTGACAATGAGTTGCCCGATTGCATAGGTTGGGACTCACCCACATGATCACACAGGTCAGCTAACGACCTCTGTTGTGTTTTGAAAGACTCGCCACCTCCCAGCTGCCACCCCTGCTGTCAACCTGAATCAGGGAAACACCCCCCCAGCTCTGGGTATCACCGCCCTTCCCCAAGGGGTACCACCTGCTGTGGATACCTGAGCATAACCCTGTCCGTGGGTTCCTGGGGTCTGTCCACCTCTGCTGCACCCTCTGTTGCTCCCCCTGCTCTGTCCAAACCCTCCATATGTTTTCCAAGATGTACTCACACTGGTACCCAACCCCTCCTCTGTTTTACACAAGGTGTATGTGAACCCCTCTGCCGTCAGACACGTGAAGCAGCAGTGCACTTGCGCACGTAAGGGTTGATATCCTTGTGCTAACACTCCATCCCTCTGAGTCAATAGCGCATCTCCTGTAACCTGTCCAAGTTGCGTTTATCCCTCAAACTGTACCCCCACTTGGGCTGGCTTTCCTCGACCTTCCTCTGATCGCCACTGCTGCTCTCCAGCTGTGGTTGATGTCCCTGGTTCATCCTCCACCTCCCGTACACGATGGACATGTGTTTGCTATCTGTGCCCAAGCCTATTGCTACGTCTGCAGTACGTGGGTGTGTCAGCGCAGCCTGTGGATCTTTGTGTTTGCCCTCCACATAAAACTACTGGACCGTGTCCTGTGCGTGTCTATGACTTATACTACTGTGAGAATGATGTCTCTTACCCCTATCCATGTGTCTACTAGAGTCTGCCCTATCACAATAACGATCTTGTGGGATATGCGTGACATGTTTGTGTGTGACGGTTGATTACTGGAGAGGTAGCTCACAGACCACCCTGTGTCCCACCCACAGGCAATCGTCAGGCACTCGAACGGATCTACAGTGCGGTAGTGGAGAACACCAGGGAGCTGAGGCAGGTTCGGGGGGAGCTGCGCCAATTCCGGGAGGAGCTCAGAGCCATGCCATTCACCAGGATGTGTGAGGCCCTGAAGGGCATGCTGGCCGTCATGTGGCAGGCAGCACCGGCACCACCACCACCACCACAGGCACCGGAAGAGGGTGTAGCACCGCGGGGGGGGGGTTGCCACATGGCAGGCGTGGGCGGCCACGCCGTCGGTAATTTTAGTGACATTAAAGAGCTGTCATACACTACATGCAATGTGTGTTTCTAATTTTTGTCCCTGTGGTCCCCTATGTAGTGTGCAAATGCATGTCGTGTCCCTGACCATATGACCTGCACCCAGGCCCCTCGCTGGCGGGTTGTTTGCACTGCCAGGTATTACTGCACAGATGCCAGCACATGCCATGTGTGACCTGCACAGTGTGTGTTCACTGCCCCGGGGCTGCAGCGGGGTGGTTTACACAGACACCCATGTTGCGACAGGGGGAGTGTTCTGAGGTTGCATGTTCAGTGTTCTGATCCATCACCGTGTCCACCCCCTCATACCCCCAACATTGGGTGCATATGTGTGACCATTGCCCCTGCCTGCAACACTCATTACATGCCTGCCCCCCCCCCAAGGCATGCATGTTGCACAGGCAGACATGGGTGGCATGCGTATGTTGGCTGCTGATTTCCGCAAACACATGTGGTTTCCCTACGCCCATCCCTGTGAAATGGAGGTCCCCGGGACGCCCGCTACATTGCAATATCTCATGCGCCACCCAGGGATCACACCCCTACACACATGGTTAGCCCCCAAAACTGCATGTGGTGCCAGTCGACGTATGATACCCATGTCTTCCTGTACTGCACATCCCTGCCCACACACATATCCCATGCTGGCATCCATAGTGTGCTGCTAAGGGAGACACGTGACCATTTCAAATTAACCAACATTGTGTATATTTAAAAAAACAAAAGGGCATATTTACAATTGTAGGGAGGGGGACAATACCCAACACCCTCCCCCCCAAACCCCCCTCCTCCCCCCTGCCACCCCCACCCACCCTAAACACCATCCTCCACCCCTCCCCCACCCCACATCAGCCACGCACTCCCCCTGCATGCCCAGTGATGGAAGACAGGGCAGCACAGGGCACATGTGTGGACGTCACAGGCGCCCTCAATGACCCCTGTGACGCCCTTCAGGGGCTGGCCGCCGACATGGCAGACTCTCCACCTTGGCGGCCACCTGCTGAATGGCTCCCGCCAGCCACTGGTGCGAGTGCACTAAGAGGTGCACTCGCCGCTCCAATGCATCCAGGGCCACATACAGGTCCGCCACACACCTGCCACCACACACACACATAGTCCCTGCGGTCTGGGTGGTGGCATGTGTGTGTGACCTGTGTGGGGCCCTGGATGGTGGAGCGACCTGGCATGGCTGACGGGAGCCCACAGTGCCCTGTGCTGCACTGTCTTCAAAATCACTCTCCCACACCCCCTCCACCCCCCTTCCCCCCCTGACTCCTCCCACCCACCCTCCACAACCTCCTCCATCCCTCCCCCCCACCCCCACATCAGCCACACCCTCTCCCTCCCCTGCCACCCCACCAACCACTCCTTCCATGACCCCATCAGCCCCCTCCTCCGCTGGTGCAGATTCTGCCCCCTCCGCCTCCTCCTCCGCGGAATCCACCACCACCACCTCCACCTCTCTGACATGGCGGGCAGTGGGGCGCCACAAAGCATATGCGGAGGTGGTAGGCTCCTCATCATTGTCAGCACCATCTGTGGAAGATGACAGTCATCAGCACATTATTCTGTGTGTAACATAGCACATGTACCTATGCAGGCACCACACAGGCTGCTGGGCCAATGGGACATCTGTTACTGGGCAGCCAGGTCACCAATACTCACCATCATCCTGTGACGGGCCCTCCCCCTGGAGGCGCTCGAGGTAGCCCCGGTGGTGGAGGCGCAACTCCCGCCCCTTCTTCCGGAGATCTTCGACCTATGGATGTGAAAAGAATGGGTGGGGGCATGAGTGACTGCTCACCTCTGGTTGGTGGCCAACATAAACATACATCAGTGTGGCCAGCATCTTGCTGCTCCTGCTCCACTGCTGGGTGTGTCATGTACAGCATAGTTCGTCACGTGTCACAGGTGATCTCCAGGAACACCAGGAAGATGTCGTCACATGTGGGTAGCATTGGTACCAACTGAGCCTGTGTGGGAACGCTACCCAGCATCCTATATGAACGCCTTTGGCAGCATCCCACAGTGCGTGCGTGCTGCCTTCCCGCCTTTCCAAACTGCCTCTCTCCAGTTGAGTTTACATCTGACACAAGGAGGGAGAGAGAGAGACATTGGGAAAGTGAGAGAGACAGAGTGAGAGACACAACCCGCAAGGGGAGATGGGTGGGTTGTGATTACCTCATCCTGCTGTTCCAGGAGATCACCTGTTACAGGTGATTAACTATGCTATCACCAGGTACAAGCAGGATGTAGTCGTCACATGTGGGGAAACCCTAGATGTAGATGCCAGGGAAGGATCCCCAGAATGGTGAGGGCCTGTGGAGGGCCTTCACTTCCACCCATGGATCTTGGGCATCCTGTGAGAGAGGCGGCTAGGAGTGGGTTACATATGGGAGAGGTTTTGGAGAGCAGCCTGACCAACCAGAGCATGGCTGCGGGAGCCTTTATCCAAGCATTCGTGGGCCGTGAAACGAGGACCAGGTAGCTGCTTCACAAATGTTGTTAATATGGACAGAATGGAGGTGAGCCCGTGAGGCTGCCATGACTCTCCCATTGTGAGTGGGAACATGGGCCACCAGTAAATGGTGTTAGCTAGGATAGATAAAGGGTAATACACTGATCAATCCAGTTGGGTAGAGATTGTTTTGAAACGACTGTACCCAAATGCGAGGGATCCGTGACTCAGAATAGCTGAGGGGACCTTCGGTGTTGCTGGGTCCTCTGCAAATGGGAAGCCACAGCTCATTCACAGTCCAAGGTATGAAGAGTCTTCTCTGCATTTGAAGCATGCGGCTGTTGAAAGACTACAGGTAATTACAACTCTTGTTTCAAATGAAAGGAGGAATCCACCTTAGGCATGACGTGTGGATGTGTCCTTAGGATTACCTTATCATGGTGAAACGGTGTGTGGGGTTGATCAGGCACTGGAGCTTGAGATTCACTGATACGACTTGTTGATGTGATTGCAAGACAGTATTTTACTTCCCCGGTCACAGACTTTAAGGATGTAGTGTCTAAGGGCTCAGAGGGCGGCGGCATACGCTGCCCTGGCAGCAGATTGGGATCCCATGCCTCTGGAGGTGGTCTAAGGGCAGGTTTTGGTACATGCAGGCCTCTCATGATCCCGGATATGAGAGGATGGGATGACATGGGTTGTCCAGTGATGGGTTCAGAAGGAGCAGCAATGGCTCTTACATGGACTCTGACTCACTCTGTTTGGAGAACTTTGTTTGATGAGTAATGGCGTTTGTCAAAAACATGTTTCTATACGGATGACAAGAGGGGTTCCAGGCCTTTTGTTATCACCAAATGAAATGTCACGTCCACCTGATGGCACAGGACTGCCTTGTGGAAGGTTTCCTGGAAGCATAACGGACATCATGCACCTCCTGAATGAGGGGAGGGCCAAAGCAGTTTCAGCCGTCAGTAGCCAGGCTCTGGGGTGCAGAGACGGGGGGTTTGTATGCCATACATTCCCCTCCTCCTGTGACAGTAAGTCTGGAGCTGACCCTACGTACAGGGGTGCAACCTGGGTCATATGTAGAAGCAGAGGGTATCACACCTGTTATTGCCAGCGTGGGGCTATGAGGATCATGTAGCCTCTGTCCCTCAGGGGTTGCAATAGGGTCTTGCCAATCAAGGAAATGGGACTTAAGGCATATAGGCATTCATGCCCCCAGTTGAGGAGGACAGCATCCCTTGCCTGATAGCTCTGAGCTGGGATTGGTGTATAGAACCGGGTAGGTTTGGCATATGATGGACGTGCAAGGAGGTATGAATCTTGAGTTCCCCAGAGTTGCAATACTCTACAGAGTTAGTCCATGTGTACAGACCATTTGTGCAGAAGCACAACACGACTGTGTTTGTATGGCTAAGAGTTCTGATTGCCAGGGAGATAGACTGCCAGGAGATGGATCTGCTGCTGTCTGGCAAACGACCACAGTTGAGGAGCTTTGTTGCAAAGGGACAGAGGGCCTGTTCCTCCTTGTTTGTTCACATAGACCATAGCTACCTGATTGTCTGCGCAAAGTAGTATTCCATTGGTGTGTAGAAGGGAATGGAGGACATGAAGAGCCAGGCAAATTGCTCAGAGCTCAAACAGATTGCTGTGGAAATGACTCTCCTGACAATTCCAGGTGGCTTGGGTGGAGGTGTCCAGTACATGTGCAGCCCAGCCCACTTTAGAGGCATCTGTTGTTAATGGGATCTGAGGAGGGGTTTGCAGGAAAGGTGACCCCTCCAACAGGTTTTGTGCTGACCGCCACCAGTCCAGGCACAGGGTATGGCGGTTTGAGTTTACTGTCACATCTGAGAGACAGCCTGTTGCTTGCGTCCACTAGGAGGAGAGTGGGCCCACTGGGCTAGTCTCATGTGGAGACACGCGTAGGGGACGACATGCACCGTAGATGCCATGTGACCCAGCAGCTGATGCATCTCTCGAGGCGAGAGGTGCGCTTGTTGTAGTGCTGTCCAAACACGTTGCACAATGCGAGGACAGTGAGGCTGAGTCAGGTAGGTCTTTGGCAGTCTGGTATCTAGCCTTGCACCTATGAGCTCCAGCGTTTACGTGGGAGTTAGAAAAGATTCCACGAGATTGATGACAGGGCCTACATATTGGAGTCCACGCATTGTGTGAGCGAGAGAGGCCTGGCCATGTGTTTGTGACTGTGCCTGGATGTGGCAGTGATCCACGTAGGGCCACCAGAATATTCCCCTGGTACGGACCAAACTGGCAACCACAGACATGCACTTTGTGAATACTCTGGGTGCTGAGGCACGGCTGAAGGGAAAACATTTTTGGGATAGTGGTTTCCTTGATGGGGGGACCAAAGGAACCTTCGTTGTGCTTGTTGGCAGAGAAGATGGGTGTACGCATCCATGTGATCTAGAAAACAAAGGCATATCTGCCTGTGTAGGTCAGGAAGTACGTTTCCTCGAGGGATCATTTGGAATGTCTTCTGGAACAGGAACTTGTTCAGTTCTCTGAAATGTCAGATGTGTGTGTGACCTCCTTTTTCCGTTGGTCTGGGGAAATTGTGGGGTGAGAACCCAGAACCCTGTTGGAGATGAGGTACCTCTTCCATTGCTCCTTGAGGTAGATGATGTGTTACCTCTGGATTCAGTTGGGGGGGATGTTTGCAAACTGAATGTCCCCACTATTGTTGGAGGCGGCAGGCTATGTGCATGACGCCTGTACCCTCTTCTATGATGGACACAGTCCAGGGTTCTGATGTTATCTGCCTCCATCTGTGGATGAGGTGACCTAATCTTCCTGTGATTGTGGATGGTTGCTTTCCCTGGAGGACCAGGAAGGGCAGGTACTCCATCACAGAGGCAAAGGCCCTGTGGAGGCTGAGGCTGCTGGGTCTGCTGAGGCCGAGTAGCTCTCGGCTTTCTCTGCTTAGTAGCTTGTTGACCCTTTCTAGCAGCTTGTACTGCAGGTTGTCCGTGCTTAGCATAGGACTGTAGTATCCTTTCTTTTTGTAGGGGAAGCGTTTTTCTACGGCTCTCATCTTTGCAGGATCTACAATATTTGAAAGCCTTGTCAAGGTCTAATTGTCCTGCCGGTTTTTAAAAACAGGGGATGTTGGCCAGTTTATCCTGTACCCAGTGTTCCAGGTGAGAGGCTTGCAGCCAGCCAGGTGTCCTTGCCCCAATAGCAATGGCAGAGACTCGGCCTTTGCATGAAAAACAGTCAGAAGCTACCCTGTTCACAACATTTGAAATGTTCTGGGCATGCTTGATAGGTGCTACATAGTAGTGACCTCTGTGATCTGCGAGATGTGGACTTAACAGTTGTAGATCTTGTTTGACCTCCATCAGGAACATTCCCATGTACATGATATAGGCACCTGTCCTGTCTGACAGCTTGAATGTATGGACGACACAGCGACCAAAGGCATCTGATGTCTTACACTCCCTACCCGGAGGGTTGGTGGCATGTTGTTTGTATCATTTAATTCTCCTCCTAGCACACTCCACCATGATGGAGTGATTCGGGAGGTGTCCTTACTGCAGACCAAGCGACGGAGGCACACGATACATAGTAGGCACATGTGAGAATGTGGAGAGGTGGTAAGAGGAATCTTCCACATTCTCAAAAGAGGATTCCGTAAGATCTGATGTAGTGGCAGGATGTCTGCCCCCTATGGAGTTTGGTGATATTGGTGAATCTCTGTCTCCCGTGGCCTTTGCTCACATTGCGTTACTAATGAAATGGAGAGGCCCTCAACTACATGTGTGTGGAGATCCAGGAAGGACATATCTTGAGGAGGGGACATTTTCCTCTTGGGAGAGGCAGGCTTGTCCTGGAGAGGTACATCGTTACCCTCTGAGCTGTCAGAGACATCAGACCCCTCAGGAGATTGGATGTATCTTCTCTACGGAGCCTCAGGTAAAGTGAGGTATTGGTACCAATTGGCTTCAGTATTGTTGTGACACGGTACCGGTGTGTGGATACCGGTACTCATCAGCACCAATGGTGCATTTGCCAATGCCGGTCCTGCAATTGCTGCACATACCGGTGCTGCACTTTGCAGGGTCTGGGGTGGAACCAGGGTCTTTGATGCCGCGTGGAGAGCTGCCAGATTGCGTTCAATGGCCACGATCCTCTGGTCAAACAACACTGATGAAGTCTGTGTATGAGTACTGGCCAAAGCCAGGACCCCAGAGCATAGCACAAGGTGGTTGGACCAGGTTGAGGCCTCCAGAACATCATGGAGTCCCAAAGTGGCTTTGGGGGCCAGGGACTCCCAATGGGGCTGTTTGCCCGGAGCGTGCTCCTCAAGGGCAATGCCAGTGGCAGTCCGATATTCGAGGGGGATGTACCCTTTCAGGAACGTACAGATTTGTGTTTGGTTACCTGAGATCCACGGGAGGAAGAGGATGTCCTTGATGACATGTGTGCCACCGAGGCCAAGTTGTAGGGGAAGAGGATACCGAGCTTGGCTGCTCTGTCCTGCCAGCCACTCTTGGATAACATCCCACAGGCCAAACATTCAGACATTTATTGATCTAGCCATTAGCATTTGCAATAACAATCATGGTTGTCAGTGACTGAGAAGGTACCTGCACATTATCAGCATATGTTCTGCAGCCAAGGAGTGCTTTTCCATGATGGAGGTGGGATTAGGGCCTAATGGCAAACCGGGGGGAGTCCTACAAAGGGCATTTTTGCTCTTTTGTTACAAAGGTTTCATTATGTGGGTGAATCTGACCTTTTAGAAAATAAACCTTTAAGACCGGTGGTACCAGTACAGAAAAACAGGCAGACAGTGCCACAGGAGTGGCACTACAATAGCTGTTTTTCAGCAATGACAGAAACAATGACCTGCTGGCTCTTTTGAAAACAATGAACTGGAGAGAGCCATTTGGGAAAGGCAAGATGACCGCACACAGGCGCTCTGGGGTTGCTTCCAATAGCTTTACGATTGGACACTGGAGACCGTTCGCATGCAGGCTCTGTCGGTACTAATGATACCCACATGTAAGGACTACTTCCTGCTTGTTCCAGGCGATTTCCTGTTCCCAGTGCCACCTGCATGTGTAGCTGTGTCTCTGGACATGTGTGCAGTGACACCTATGTGCAGTGTGCCTGGCACCCTGAACACATCATTGCAGTACCCTGTGGCCCCCTTGCATGACATTGCATGACCATGCCACATTTTGATTGCCAATGATGGTGTCCATGGTAACCCCCCTAACCCCGTATGTGGTCTGTTGAACACATTTGTGTTGTCATGATCTACACACATCCTCGGACCCAACCCCACTGGGAACATGATATCCTATCAATCATCGGTGCTGTGTCCCTACATGGAACATTGTGTGGGTGGCCCTATTCACCTTGCCAGGGGCCACTACCATGAAATTTGGGTTTGTAAAGGGCCCAGGATAGCAATGCTTGACCCACTACAAGCATTGTGTAACGTGTCTCTCTTGGGGATACTGCTAGCTACGTATAACCTAGTTTGGACACTGTTGCAAAGAGCATACTGGGCGTGAAGGACGAGGTAATGACCCAGTATGGGCTATCTTATGTTGTTATGTTCCTATGACCTGGGCCTTTTATGCTTACGGCAGGTGTGGTTGCCCACACTATGGAGAGGGGCCAATGCACCAGAATAGGCTATTGCCACCTGTGCTCATGTGGGGGTTTCTGTCTGTGCTGTGCAACCACAACAGGTGCATGTATCCTTCCAACACCATCAGTAATGTTCATCTGCTACAAGGTTTGGGATTTGTAGCAAGTGGGTAGATGTGTGACCTGACTCAGCATACATTTATGGGGACATGGCTCTGTTACAGGCCTTTGTAATCAGATCTCACAGCTCATGGGGGTGGGGTGCTGTTACACACATCCACATCTGCACCTAGCATACCATCTGGATACATCAAAGACGTGTGTGATGAGGTGCTGACCTCACAGACTACGGGAAATGTGCAAACTACCTGCCATAACCTAACACAATATCTGAATGACATACCCACCATTGCAATCCGGTCTCTGGCCCCCTGGGGTTTGGGTGTCCTAGCACACATCATCAGCTGCATACACCATAGCACAAGGGTGACTGACAGTACACCTTACGCAGATCACAGGACTCCTGGGGATAGGGAGAATGTATTGAACTGTTTAGGCACACACAACCATATCACCAGGGTGAGTGATAGCCCACTTTGATGGGCTCTCTGGACTCCTGGGGATAGGGAGGATGTATTGAACAACATTGGCATAGAACCCCATATCACCAGGGTGACTGACAGCCCACTTTGATGGGCTCTCAGGATTCCTGGGGATAGGAAGGATGTATTGAACTTAGGCACACACAACCATATCACCAGGGTGACTGATAGCCCACTCTGATGGGCTCTCAGGACTCCTGGGGATAGGGAGGATGTATTGAACAGCATTGGCACAAAACCCCATATCACCAGGGTGTCTGACAGCCCACTTTGATGGGCTCTCAGGACTCCTGGGGATAGGGAGGATGTATTGAACAACATTGGCACAAAACCCCATATCACCAGGGTGTCTGACAGCCCACTTTGATGGGCTCTCAGGACTCCTGGGGATAGGGAGGATGTATTGAACTGTTTAGGCACACACAACCATATCACCAGGGTGAGTGATAGCCCACTTTGATGGGCTCTCAGGACTCCTGGGGATAGGGAGGATGTATTGAACAACATTGGCACAGAACCCCATATCACCAGGGTGACTGACAGCCCACTTTGATGGGCTCTCAGGACTCCTGGGGATAGGGAGGATGTATTGTTTAGGCACACAAAACCATATCACCAGGGTGAGTGATAGCCCACTTTGATGGGCTCTCTGGACTCCTGGGGATAGGGGGGATGTATTGAACAACATTGGCACAGAACCCCATATCACCAGGGTGACTGACAGCCCACTTTGATGGGCTCTCAGGACTCCTGGGGATAGGGAGGATGTATTGAACTGTTTAGGCACACACAACCATATCACCAGGGTGAGTGATAGCCCACTTTGATGGGCTCTCTGGACTCCTGGGGATAGGGAGGATGTATTGAACAACATTGACACAGAACCCCATATCACCAGGGTGACTGACAGCCCACTTTGATGGGCTCTCTGGACTCCTGGGGATAGGGAGGATGTATTGAACAACATTGGCACAGAACCCCATATCACCAGGGTGACTGACAGCCCACTTTGATGGGCTCTCAGGACTCCTGGGGATAGGGAGGATGTATTGAACAACATTGGCACAGAACCCCATATCACCAGGGTGACTGACAGCCCACTTTGATGGTCTCTGAGGACTCCTGGGGATAGGGAGGATGTCAGTCACCCTGGTGGGCTGTCAGTCACCCTGGTGATATGGGGTTCTGTGCCAATGTTGTTCAAAACATCCCCCCTATCCCCAGGAGTCCAGAGAGCCCATCAAAGTGGGCTATCAGTCACCCTGGTGATATAGTTGTGTGTGCCTAAACAGTTCAATACATCCTCCCTATCCCCAGGCAGGGGGCGGTGGCGGGGGGGGGGCCGGGCGGGGGCGGGGCGGGGGCAGGGGCAGGGGCGGGCAGTCTGTTTGGACCCATAGACGAATTATGTAGTACCACCCAAACTGCCCTCTAGAGCTCAGGATCTACCACCAACAGATCCATATTCCACATCACTGCAATGGTGCTGCTGGAGGGGACTATCAACCTTGGTCCAGCTGGGGAACAGACAGCATACATAGCAGTCCATGCATTTCTGTACACATCCATATGGTGATAACAGACAGACAGGAGGCCTGGATATGCTCAGCTGCCCACCATCACTATCTGACATTCTCCAACAGCGAGCACAGTGAATCTGCAGCCGCTGCACCCTGCAAGGTGTTCCAGCCTTACACATACTAACTGCAACCAGTCTGCTAGCTAGTCCATAGTGCATATTACTGGAAGAAATTCATGCACCCAAAACTGGGATGTCAGCGCACCCACCAAGCAGATAGATTAGTGATTGGGCCCCAAAAGGCAACCCATAGATATCACTTGAGAGAGATGCTGTTAGCAGTATGGGAGACCTAGCCATGCCATGGTGACTGCTCAGTCAGGGTGAGAGTGACCTCCCAGGAGGACATGCAGGGGCCACCCTGTCCGTGCAGCTGATGGCCACCCACTACAATGTCCCAGCCATTGCCCTATGCCCTGTGCTCATGCATCCTACCCAGGCCACCCTAACGGAGCTATGCCCACAGTACCTTGCTCCTCATTATGCACATTGGCAAGCTAACGCTGGACACAGTGCAAACAGTGTGGCCTGAGTAAGGTGTTGCAACCAGCACACACTGGATGGACAGACACACACTCCCACACCAAATGCCAGCATTGTGCTAGTATAGATAGTTTTTGCAGTCGAGGCCAACTCAACAGTCCTGGACACAGCGCAGGCATGGCCATGGTATGCAATACTGTTGGGGTCACTCCCCAGGGTGGTGAACACTGTCAGACACCAGACCTGAGACACACTCCACAGACATCAGAAATATTGGTATGATACAGCTCAATGAGCATATTGTGCTTAACGTAGGAATTGCTATCTGTCTGCCAGTAATCATAGCAACATTTTGATATATGTGTACCGTATGCCCAGGTTTAGGGTGGCATTGCTAAGGTGTGCACGTACTAGTATTGTGAGATGTACGCAAGGCCCGATATCCTGCCTGTCCATGAGGCTTTGGATAATGGAGCCTGTGGGTGTGGTTCTTTCTGCTCCTGTTGGCCGCTGCTCTAGGGCAGAGGTCCCCAACTCCAGTCCTGGTGGGCCATACACTGTTCATGTTTTCCTGCTGTCCCTAATGAATATGCATGAGATACATCTGCATACCATGGGGGCGGCGCATGGAAATGAACCACACGCATCTTTATTAGAAACAGCATAAAACGTGAAAGATTTGTGGCCCTCCAGGACTGCATTTGGGGGACTCTGCTCTAGGTAATGCGCATGTTTCTGGTGTCTGTGCTCTGTCGGCTAAAATGTTGATGTATTGGGCATGTTTACGTTATCTGCACTAAAGGTTCTGTCTGTATTACCACATTTGTGTGGTGGGTAAAATGTGGGGACTGGGTTGGCAGGGCTGACAGCTGGGATTTGAACCTGTGACCTTCTGCTCCTGAAGGCACTGGCTGTGTGTGCTGCACCACCGTCTTGGCATGGAAGCAGTGCATTCACAGGGGAGTCCATGGCTGTTCGTCAGACAGGCCCTGTCTGTTGCAGTGCACGGCACCCACATGAAGAGGGCTAGGCCATGGTGTGCTGTGGGCAGCAGCCACTGCCCCCTCCAACACCAGTACCCCTCCGCCACCATGCTGACATGTCCTTATATTGGAGACAGCATAACACGTGAATGATTTGTGGCCCTCCAGAACTGCATTTGGGGGACTCTGCTCTAGGTAATGCGCATGTTTCTGGTGTCTGTGCTCTGTAGGGTAAAATATAGGCGTTTGAACCATGCTTATGTTCTCTGCAAAAAAGGTTTGTCTGTACTTTCATGGTTTAGTAGTGGTTAAAATATGGGGACTGGATTGGCAGTAGCCCCAGCTGGGATGTGAACTTGTGACCTTCTGCTCCTGAACACACTGGCTATGTTCACCACACCACACTACACTGTGCTCACAGAAATGGTGCAGTCCCTGGAGATACCATGGTTCTGTGTCAGACAGAGCCTGTCTGTTGCAGTGCATGGCACCCACCTACCCAGGGCTAAGCCATGGTCTGCTCTGGGCAGCTGCCACTGCTCCCTCCACCACCAGTACCCCTCTGCCACCATGCTGACATGGCCTTATATTGGAGACAGCATAAAACCTGAATGATTTGAGACCCTCCAGGACTGCATTTGAGGGACTCTGCTGTAGGTAATGCACATGTTTATGTGGTGTGTGCTCTTTAAGGTAAAATATGAGCATTTCACCCACGCTTATGTTCTCAGCAGCAAAGGTTCAGTCTTTACTACCACTTTTTTTTTAGTGGGGAACTTATGGGGACTAGGTTGGCAGGAGCCACAGACAGGATTTGAACCTGTGACCTTCTGTTTTTACACACACTGTCTGTGTGCACTGCACCACCGTGTTGCCACAGATATATACTGCATTCCTTGGGGAGTCCATGACTGTACAACCGACAGGGCCTGTTTGTTGCAGTGCACGGCACCCACCTGGACAGGGCTAGGCCATGGTCTGCTGTGGGCACCAGCCGCTGCTACCTCCACCACCAGTACCGCTCAGATTGGAGACAGCATAAACCCTGATGGATTTGTGGCCCTCCATGACTGCATTTGGGGGATTCTGCCGTAGGTAATGCACATTTCTATGGTGTTTGTGCTGTGTAGAGTAAAATATAGGTGTTTGACCCATGTTTATGTTCTCTGCAATAAAGGTTCAGTCTTTACTACCATGTTTTCTTCATGGGTAAAATAAGAGGACTGGGTTGGTAGGAGTCCCAGCTGGGATTTGAACCTGTGACCTTCTGGTCCTAAAGGCACTGGCTGTGTCCACTGCACCACCTTCTTAGCACAAGAACAGTACATTCCCTGGGGAGTCCATGGCTGTTTGTCAGACAGGGCCTGTCTGTTGGAGTGCACTGCACCCGCGTGAAGGGGGCTAGGCCACCGTCTGCTGTGAGCAGCAGCCACTGCCCCCTCCACCAACAGTACCCCTCCGCCACCATGCTGACATGGCCTTATATTGGAGACAGCATCACAGCTGAATGATATGTGGCCCTCCAGCACTGCATTTAGGGGACTGTGGTCTAGGTAATGCACATGTTTCTGGTGTCTGTGCTCTGTAGGGTAAAATAGAGGTGTTTGGACCATGCTTATGTTCTCTGCAATAAAGGTTTGTCTTTACTATCACGGTTTAGTAGTGGGTAAAATATGGGGATGGGGTTGGCAGGAGCCCCAGCTGGGATTTGAATCTGTGACCTTCTGGTCCTAAAGGCACTGGCTGTGTCTGCTGCACCACCATCTTAGCACAGAAACAGTGCATTCCCTGGGGAGTCCATGGCTGTTTGTCAGACAGGGCCTGTCTGTTGGAGTGCACTGCACCCACGTGAAGGGGGCTAGGCCACCGTCTGCTGTGGGCAGCAGCCACTGCCCCCTCTGCCACCGGTACCCCTCTGCCACCATGCTGACATGGCCTTATATTGGAGACAGCATCACAACTGAATGATATGTGGCCCTCCAGGACTGCATTTAGGGGACTGTGGTCTAGGTAATGCACCTGTTTATGGTGTCTTTGCTCTGTAGGGTAAAATGTAGGTGTTTTGGGCATGTTTACATCATCTGCAATAAAGGTTCTGTCTGTATTAGCACGTTGTAGTAGTGGGTAAAATATGGGGACTGGGTTGGCAGGCACCATAGCTGGGACTTGAACCTGTGACCTTCTGCCTCCATACACACTGGTTGTGTGCACTGTACCACCATGTTGCCACAGAGACAGTGCATTCCCTGGTGATACCATGACTGTTTGTCCGGCAGGGCCTGTCTGTTGCAGTGCATGGCACCCATCTACACAGGGCTAGGCCATGGTCTGCTCTGGGCATCTGCCACTGCCCCCTCCACCAACAGTACCCCTCCGCCACCATGCTGACATGGCCTTATAGTGGAGACAGCATGAAACCTGAATGATTTGTGGGCCTCCAGGACTGAATTTGGGGGATGCTGCTCTAGGTAATGCGCATGTTTCTGGTGTCTGTACTCGGTGGGGTAAAATATAGGCGTTTGAACCATGCGTATGTTCTCTGCAATAAAGGTTTGTCCTTACTATCACGGTTTGTTAGCGGGTAAAATACTGGGACTGGCTTGGCAGCAGCCCCAGCTGGGACTTGAACTTGTGACCTTCTGCTTAGGAACACACTGGCTGTGCTCACCGCACCACACTGTGTTCACAGAGACAGTGCAATCCCTGGAGATACCATGGTTGTTTGTCAGACACAGCCTGTCTGTTGCAGTGCATGGCACCCACCTACACAGGGTTAGGCCATGGTCAGCTCTGGGCAGCTGCCACTGCCCCCCCTCCATCACCAGTACCCTTCTGCCATCATGCTGACATGCCCTTCTGCTGGTGGTGCTGGTGGTGTGCAGTCTCAAGCCATCCAGTGTGCAGGTAGGCGGCTGCCTATGGAGCATGTTCTGGGGTAGGGGTGCCTGCATAGGCGTCCACGCTTCCCCCCAACACCGCCTGCCAATGTTCTGTGCCCTTGGGGGTACCTGCTGGGTACTATCCCCTGTGACACTGTGATAAACACTGTTGGGCCCTCATCAGTTGCTGTCTGGCTGCTGTTCAGTTTCAGCATTCCTAAGTGCCACCTAGGCATCTGCCTAGTCCGCACTGTGCCCCAGCTGCACCACAGCATGTGCCGCCTGCAGCCCTCTGTATCCCCTTTCCCAGCATCTGTCCTGTTGCCCATTCCGACATGACTGCCCTGCTGTTGTGGAACATGTGCATGCCATAGGAAACCTGTCCAATGGAGAGGGAACCCTGATCAGTGCTATTTCACTGTGGGATCATTCACCTTGTATGGGGATGGAGCGTAGACCCTTCCAAAATTCATATTTATTTTTTGGGGCTTTCTTGGGAGTGTTCTTTGATGTTTCCCATTACTATCATTATTGCCCAGCTTGATTATAATTTTTTTAAATTTTGTTGGGGTCCTTTTCAATGTTTATTTGTACTTTTGTACTGTGCACATGTATCACACTTATCACTTTTTGTAGGTTTCCCTGGTTTTGCTGTACATTGCTGACAGAAATGGTTTCTCTTCGCTTTAAATCGGCTCTAACGCGAGGTTTTCACTCGCGGTATTTTTTGCCTCAGATTTCAACCTCGCTAATGTGTGGGGAGCCTCTCCCCTCCCACTCTCCACCCATTGACCCCTTCTCTCCGCCCCTGGGGAGCCTTCCTCCGCCCTACGTGAGCCTTTCCCTCCCTTCATCGCACATTAGCGTGCTGCCCGCATGAGTGTGCACAATAGTGCGCCACGCACCTGAGCGTGCACAAAAGTGCCCCGTAATGCGACATTAGTGTGCGCTAAGGTACCTTAGCGCACGCTCAAGTGCGCCCCGCACATTAGCGCACAGTAGCGCACATTAGCGCAGTTTAGTAAACATACCCCTTAGTCTTTAACAGAGATGGGTCCTTACTGTCTCAACACCTCTGTCTGCTTCCCTCCCCTTTTTGTTATGCTGTGATGAGCTTTGCAGGCAGCTGAATACCGAGATTACACTGTCCTATTTAAATCCTGTGTAAATGCTGTTTCTTCATTGACCTGATGAAAAGATGATAACCTTTGAAAACTGTCATCATGGATCTTGATAAATTGGAAGACTGGGCATCAAAATGGCAGATGAAATTTAATGTGGATAAGTGCAAAGCTATGCACCTAGGGAAGAACAACCCAAACTATGGTTACACGATGCAAGGTTCCATGTTAAAACCCTTGGCCCAGTGTACAGCGGCGGCCAAGAGAGCAAAGAGAATGCTAGGTATCATAAGGAAAGGAATGGAAAATAAAACAAAAGATATTATAATGCCTCTATATAGTTCCAGACTATAGTTAAGACTAAAAAAAGAATTTTTTTTTCACTCAACGTGTAATCAAACTCTGGAATTTGTTACCGGAGGCTGTTAAGGCTGTTAGTGTAGCTGGGTTTAAAAAAGGTTTGGACAAATTCCTGGAGGAAAGGTCCATAAACCATTATTAAGAAGGGACCCAGGATATCAATGCTTGACCCAATACAAGCATTGCGGAACCTGTGTCTTTTGGGGAAACTGCTAGGTACGTATGACCTAGATTGGCCACTGTTGGAAACAGGATACTGGGCTTGATGGACCTTGGTCTGACCCAGTATGCCATATCTTATGTTCTTATGTCACAGATATAGGAAGTTAATTTAATGAACATGTCTCATTAATAAAGTGTTTGCTGACCATTATGTCTTCTTTCACTTCATATCCTTTATTTATATTGATATTCTGCTTATTAACAAATCAACTAAGCAGATTATACATTAAAATACATATATTAAAAAGCAAAATATAAAGGATTAGTATTCAGAAAAGGCTGAGCTCCAAAATTTAGGAACTTAGGAGGCTCCTGAATTTGAGGGCTATGCTCTTAAATTGACCTCCTGAAAACGTACTAAAGCTGAGTGCTTAAAAGTTACCTTCAACATTTCACTAAACCTCTACATTTAGGATCCTAATGTAACCAGTAGGTTAAAAACTAGCTAACTAAATAAAAGAAAATAAGGGGGGGGTTTTCACCTGGCTGTTTTGAGTTAGGCTGCAGCTTCAGAAAAGGGAGGGGGAGGGATGTTTTTATGCTCTGCTGGGCTCTGTGGTGCGTCTTTTGTCACAAGTACTATAGAGTGAGGATCTGTGCTGATCCAGGACATGAAGGATAGCAGAGGGGGAAGGAGACATGTTGAAGCACATGCAGGAAGAGAGTTTAGTGATGCACTTATTCACCTATATTAAAACAAAAGCGAAACTTTAAGGACAAGTTGGAAAGTTCAAAGATGACTGGGAGGATGGCCGACAAGGTCTGAATATTTTGAAACAATGATTGGTTAACACTAGAAGCCCCAAAGTGCGTCAATTGTTTCCCCCCCCCCCCCCCTGGTTATATGTCCCACCGCTTTGACCCGGTGAAAAGCAGGATATAAATACAGTTAAATAAATAAATATAAATAAATAAATAAATTGACGCAAATGCATCTTCGAAGTTGTATACCAGCGCCACTGCTAGAACCATGTCAGTCATGTTCCATGACTTTGTTAGCAAGGTCAAGATGTTCAAATATGTGCATCGAAAATTAATGACAAATGCACCACCTAGCGGGAAAATGAATTTATGCCTAGAAGCCCCAAAGTACATCAATTGACGCACTCAATTGTCTTGGATGCGTCAATTGACATACTTTGGGGCTTCTAGGTATAAATTCATGTTTCCACTAGGTGGCGCATCTCAATCACTGTTTACAATTTTACTCCGACATTACAAACAATAAACACACGATGACGTCATGTAATGACATCACATATTGCACATATTTAAAAAATAAGTAACTTCACATTAATTCACATCTGCATTTCATACTAAACGCAGTCGTCGTGATAATGCAATTGACGCACTTTGGGGTTTCTAGGTAAAATTCCTTTTGGGGCTTCTAGTGTTAATATGAATAGTGAAAACCCAAGGGAACTATTTTATGTGTAATAACATAAGGGAATGTGTTTGAAACTGGAGTGTTCTGTGTGCTGCTGGCTGTACAAACACAGTTGGGGACCTGCTTTAGAAGGGCAAGCAGTGGGTGAGAATAGCTGGATAAAGAAGCTTCCCTTGAAAGACTGAAACTCAGTTTATATGAGAGACTTCAAACTATTGTGAGATTACTTTGAGCGCATGGTACTAGTGAGTCTAGATGAGAGGGAAAGATACTGAACACTCGGTGGTGAATAATGATCCTTTTTGGGGAGAGGATTAATTAATTAATTAATTTGAAAAGCTTAAATACCACATTTCCAATAATCAAGGCGGTTTACATATAACATAACTTAACATTACAACAAACATGTTAACATATGGTCTTTTACCAACCTAACATTATAACATAGGTGTAATCAGAATGAACAGGGAGAAGAGGATGGAGACAAAGATGTCCCTATCCCACGCTTACCTCCCTCCATCACTCAAACATGCCTCCATCCACCCTTTCTTAAAGAAACCCAACATAGACCCTGGATCACCCATCTCATACTGACCCATTGCCAGCATACCCTTCCTCAATCAAATAGGGAAACAGAGACAAACATATAAATTTTTGTCGGAACGTTCACCGTGAAGAATGAATTCCTCTCGAGGTATAATGTTCCTTTTTTATCTTTTTTAAGTGGAAATCCCACGTTTTAAAGGTCCTGAGAGAGGTTTTCTCCCAACACCAAATTATAATCTTTGATTACTAATAGAGAAATCACTTAGCTGAAGCAGAGTGTGCGGGTCCAATCCCCGTAGCATCCCAGCTTTAAATACTCGGGTGCAGATTGTCAAAGCACTAATGTCCAAACGGTATGGAGAACACCGCAATTTCAGCTCCACTATTATTCAAATCCAAATTGTGGCAACATCACCAAGATATACACATCTTAGTCTGGTAACCCAACGTTGCGTTTCTGGCCAAAGGCGTTCCTGGCCCTTCCTCAAACCATGTCACTCACTTCATTTCCGGATATCAACCCCATTTAAAGTTACCTAAAAGTGCAGCTAGAGGGAGCAGGCACGAGGCTGCAAAAGCTAAGCTGACACACCCAGGTTTTGAGAATGCAGGAGCTAATCAGCTACACCTGAGTAGAGAGCCAGGAAGCTCAGTGGAGAAACAGCTTTATAAACAGTGCTCAGAAGGAAGAAAGCAGAGAGGACCTTGAGCTGAGAGAGGAACTGAGAGAGGACTACGAGCTGAGAGAGGAGCTGAGAGAGGACCTCAAGCTCAGAGAGGACCACAAGTTTGGAGAGGAACACAAGTTCAGAGAGGAACTGAGAGGGGACTTGAGAGAGGAACCTCACATACTGAAAGGCAGAGAAGCTTGGAGTACTTACAAGGAAGAGCTAAGTTCCAGGGAGGACAAGCCCGTTCCAGAAAGCTCCAGGAGCCAGTCTTCAGGGAAGACGGTGATAGAAGGAGACTGCCAGGTAGAGCAAATACCAGCAGAGCACGTCTCAAAGATCCAAGGTACAGTTATATTTCCTTTCCAAGATGTGAGCCAGCTCCTAGAAAAGTTATAACCCAGAGAGCCGTACTGATAGGAAACAAAGCTGGGAAAGGCTTGTGAAACCTTTACAGAGAGGCATAGTAAAAAGCCATAACAGCTATTTGCCAAACCAAGACCAGCAAGGCTGGGGAATATTGGAGAAATCTATTGAACTACAACCTGCCTTATCCAGGGAAAGCTCAGGACTAGCTGACAACACGGCTGAACAGGAACCTATGCAAATAGAGGTGATAGAACCAGAGCCGTTGCAGTTAGAGCACCCGATGGACTGCTCACTCTATGTTTCCAAGAGTCTAGAGTCTCTCACAGAATTGTAACCGGCAGGACATGCTTTAACATATCTTTTTGCTTTTGCTAAGAAGAAAAAGTTTTGTATTTGTTTTTCCTCTTGGTGTTGAAAACCTGTTTGAATGCAAAGAACTGTGAAGCGCCTGTAACAGTTACTGACTTTGTAAATATTTTGGCATAAACCCTGAAGTAAGGTACATTCTGTTTTTGTCTTCCTGGAGAACCTTTGCGCAACAAAGGGAATAAAAACCATTTAAGTTTAACCCTGCACAAGGCTCACAACTATTTCTTTATGAAGTGGGACTACAAAGACCATGATGCATCTGGTCTAGAAAAGTTTTTCCTTCTTCAACCAACAATAATTGTCCGCCCTCTCCTTTCTGCACGCTGCCACTAGGAGAGGCTGTGACAGACTATAATTTTTTTTTGACAGTAAACACAAGCAAATCCTATTATGTCATATTAATATCCCCAGTGGCCTAGTCAGGATTGAATGGGTCCTGGCAGAAAAATTAAGATGCACACCTATAATACCATTCTGTCAAAGGTAGTGAGGGTAGGGGCATCCTCTTCAGAGTTTAAGTCAGGAGTGGAGGAGGGGTGTAGGAGTATGTGTGTAAATTCAGGCAGAATGTGTATGGGTGGATATTAGGGGTAGGAATGTGTGTAGGAATGGGAGTATGTTGTGTAGGGCAGGCTGTAAATGTAGGGTGTGTAGTGGGATCTTTAAGATGGTAGGGGTATGTGGGGAGTGTTTGCTGTTGGTGAGTAGGGTTTGTGTATGTTGGGGGCACAGTGAGAGTGTGATATGCACGAGTGTGCGTACATGGGAGGTGCTAGTTGTAGATAGAAACATGATGGCAGAAAAAGACCATATTGCCTATCTAGTCTACCCTCCATATCAACTACCATAGTCCCTTTTTTCCTTTAGAGATTTTTTGTGTATGTCCCTAGCTTTCTTGAATTCAGATACTGTCCTTGTCTCTACTACCTCCACTGGGACACTATTCCACGCATTTACCACTCTTTCCATAAAGAAATATTTATGCATATTACTTCTGAATCTAGCCCTCCTCCTATATCCCCTCATTGCAGAGCTTTCAAGTGAAAGAAACTCTACTCTTGTGCATATGTGACCCCCTCGGGGTTCCGCGCTGGCCCCGGGCTCCTACTAAGCAGCGGCCGACAGGGGCTGTCGGCTGCTGATCACGGTAGCAGGCCAGTTGTTATTCCCCAAGAGCCGGGCCACACATCCCCCCTAGTATTCACAGCAGGGCGCATAAAAGTCGGGGTTTGTACGATTCTGACACAGCGCTACTTTAGCATACACATTTGTGTAACTTAAGGCACTCAAGTCGGTTGCGAAGTAAGAGAAAACACATTTATTCAATTCAACATTAAAACATTTATAAAATCATTCCCTTTAAAACTTATTCTTTATTTCTGGCACAAAGACACAAAGTCCACTGCGGCAGTCTATACTTAGCTGAATCCTCTTCCCGGTTGGTAGGTATTCAGCGCTGTGCTCCTTCTGTGTGCGCAGTTGGGGCCCTTGTTGAGTAGTTCTTGGTTTTTCTTCTCCCTCACCTATCTTAAAAAAATCAAAAGGAAGGAAAACCTTGTCTCTCCCTGGGTATCTTCAAAGGTATTTTCCTGGGACTACTTTGGTGTACTTGTGGGCACTAACTTCAGGGTAAAATAAAAGGATAATTCAAGTTCCCTGCTAATTTTCCTTTGCTCAGTCTTTTTCCCTATATGCATTTATAGCACACTATGAGAGCTTGGTTCTTTTGACTGTCCAGAAACAACTCTTATCTCTTGTAAAGCCTTACTGCTTTAGCATCTTCAGTTGCAAAAGTTAATTTTCATTTGCTTCAGTCACACTCTATTTTGAGGAATTATGCACTTATGCATACAGAGCCTTTTAATGCTGGTATCTCACCTTGAAATAGCACTTTTCTTATAAGCACCTTGTTTCTGACCTAAGTCAGGGTCAGCATATAACTTTCTTTTTTCACAAGAATAATATTACAGAAATACTGTGCATCTTTTCAAAGAAAGCAGCAACATTTAACAAACACAGAACATCAGAATTCTCTGCTCTGCACAGCTGTTTTGCTAAAACAGAACCAGTTAAGAATAATCTCAATTTCAGGCAAACACTTCTCTGACCTTAGTAAGTTTCCTTTCATTCATCTGCAATTGTACCTTTCAGAGAAACTGCAGAGTAAAACTTCTCTTTAACTCAATTGGCCAGATTCAATTTATCTGCACACTAACAAGGACTGGCTTATTCCTATAACTTATCTTTAAATTCTTCCCTGAGGATATCAATAGGCACTACTCAGTTACTTTACTTATCTCAGCCCTTTAACTCTGGTTTTTAACTGCTTTTCTCTAACTTGCACTGGACAAGCAGTAAAGTACATCTTCTCCAGGTAAAACCCTTTTTTCTTTCTTCTGTTTAACAGAAAAGCTTCTGGTTTCCTTGGAAACAGGGATTCCATTCAGTTCATATGACTGACTCTAACCTATCATGCGCTGTGTTCTGGGAATTCTACAGGTTGTTTACTATCAGAATGTTCCCTTGATCTCCATTTTAAACGACTCTTTTTACATTACTTTCTATGGGAATTCCCTTTTCCTTCCCTAAACTGTATCAATATATTTCAGTATCATCAAAACATTAACATCCCCTTAATCAGGAACTCAGCAGCTACCTCACAGTGGTTTTAGAATTTAAATTGGACCATGGACAAATATGCTGCAGATTTCTCTTAAATATGAAACAAAGTAAATTTCCTAACCTATCCCAAACTATTTCAAAAATTAGTTTATACTTCCAGGTATCCTTCACATCGAATGTAATTCAATATTCAATTTTGGTAGCCCCCCAAAACACAAAGTTCATTTACTCTAAAATTCCATACTAAATGTACTTTTAACAACTAAAAACCCACTTACTTATTTTTTTTTATAATCCCCAATTTAATTTGAGCCCAAATTTGTATCCTTCTAATAATTTTAACCCCTTCAATACCTAACCCTGCAAAATTAAACCCTTAAACAACAAAATTTCCTAATTTTAACCCCACAATTGATGTTTTCAGATCCCCTTTACATAAAGTAGACCCTTTTTCTGAGTTCACAGGATCTCCAAATCTTCCTGGGTCTCACAACTTACCGGGTAACTTTCTATCTAAACCCCTGGAACTCTCACCTGGGTACCCTCAAATCTAGGCCCCGGCTTCTCCCTTGGCCTGCTATAGCCCTTGCAGCCAATTAGAAGCTCTCTACGCTTCCACCAATCAAAAGGTCTCTATCACTTCCCAAGGGAAAGGTTAACACATTTCTTTAACAAAATACATTCTAACCCTTCGGGTTACACATACCACTGAGGTATTTAAACCTTTTGAAGGTGGGGTATCTGTGGCAGTGATGCAGCAGCAAGGTGTGTGCCAGAGTGTGTCAGAGACCAAGGAGAGGGGTATTGGGTGCAGAGTGAGAAAGTGTGAGGAGAAGAGGCAGTGGAGCTTCCTGTCTTCCAAGATTGAGATTTTTGCACTGAAAGGAGGAGTGCAGGGAACTGTACAGTATCCAAACATTCCATCAGCTGTACGCCCAGTACTCCACAGAGAAGGACTGTTGCTTTCTGATGTTTCAGAATCATTCTCACTTGAGTCAGACGAGGAAGAGGAAGGGGATGAAACTTCTGGTCCCAATACATCAATGTCACATGACCCAGATTTTCTCCCATCCTCCTCCTCCTCTGAAGCACATCTCATAACGCAAGGTGAACTGAATAATCTTATCAGGGATTTGGAACTACCTATGAGTAAGGCACAGCTGTTAGGCTGTAGACTTCAGCAGTGGAATCTCCTGTCAGGTGTTGCTAGGGTTCCATGTTCCGTGAACGTCAAAAGGATCTTGTTACATTCTTCTTCAGGGAAGGTGATCTTGTAGCCTGCAACAACATCAATGGTCTGATGGCAGCCTTCAACGTCATTCATCATCCAGATGAGTGGAGAAACTTCATCAGTTCATCGAAGATAAGTCTTATAGCTCGCAGAATGGCAATGTTTTGCCATTGATTCCAGTTAGTCATGGAGTCCATATGAAGGAAACCTATGACAATATAAAACAGCTGTTGAGATGCATAAACTATGATCAATATCAGTGGCAGCTTTGTGGTGATCTCAAAGTTGTTGCTCTGTTGCTCGGTCTGCAGAATGAACACACAAAATACAACTGTTTTCTCTGTGAATGAGACAGTCATGAGAAAGATTCTCACTACATCAAAAGAGATTGGCCACTCCGACAATCATTGGAGTCTGGAAAGAAAAGTGTGCAACATCCACCACTTGTTAAATCAAAGAAGATTTTGTTGCCACCCTTACACATTAAATTGGGTCTAATGAAAAATATTGTCAAGGCCATGGACAAAACAAAAGCAGCTTTCAAGTATCTTAGCAGGAAATTTCCAAGACTAAGGGCCAGATTCTGGAACCCGGGTTGTGGGTCTGCATGTCCCAGACGGATGTGCAGCCCCACAAGTCATCCAGGCCCGATTCCCCTCCGGCTCTCCCCTTACATCCTGAGAAGCAGGACGGGGAGTGGCAGAAGGGGGCAGGATCTGTACAGAGCAGGGGTGGGCCAGCCAAGCAGAATGTACAGGGCCAATTCAGGTCACAGCCCTGTATGTCCTGCCGGGTCAAAGGGGACATGCTGCTTATTCCATCTCAAAGATGGAATAAGCAGCACTGACCCAGCGATTAGGCCTGGGGATCCCCTTCCGATGCTGGGGGGGGTCAAATGCAGGAGGGGTTGCCGCTGCCTGATCCAGGCCCTGGCAGGCCTGCTGTGGGTCGGGTGGTCAGGAAGAGGGGGGCCGAAGTGCAGTAGTCAGGGGCGCCTGTGGGGATATCCTCCCCACAGGCGGCAGGGGCACGCAGGGTTGTCCATGGGCCCGATTCTGTGCACCGTGGAAACGTTTTGTTCCCACGGTCCAGAATCAGGTCCTAACAGGCCCATCTTTCTTGGGGCCATCCAGACGTGCCCCTATGTGAATCGGGCTCCGTGTGAAGCTAAGATAAAGGAAGGTGTCTTTGTTGGTCTGCAGATTCATGAACTTCTTTGAGATGATTCATTTAACTGTGCACTACGTAGAAAAGAAAGGACGCCATGGAAAGCCTACCAGTTAGTGGCAACAAGTTTTCTCAGAAACAACAAGGCAGACAACTTCAGGGAGTTGGTAGAAAAACTCCTCAATGCATACGAAGTCTTGGCTGCAACATGCCACTAAAGATACATTTTTTGCATTCTCATCTTGATTTTTTTTCCACTAAACTGCGGAGCAGTGAGTGATGAGCACAGCAAGCGATTTCATCAGGACATTACAGCGATGGAGAAAAAATATCAAGGCAAATGGAGCCCGTCAATGCTGGAGAGTGACAAGTGATACTCCATTTACAGAATACAAGAGACAAGTCAAGAAACGCCCAACAAAGATCTTTGTTTCTCCCGTGCAGGGCTTCTTCAGGGGACCAGTGATGTGAGAGATACTCCCCTATGGTAATTCAGTTTGCCACATGGAGAGAGTACTAGTCGTACTGAGGTCCTTTTCTCCCTTTGAACAAAATGTTTGAGCACTATGTGCATATAAAGTTCACTTTTTGTGGTTGGCTATTTATTTGTCAGTATTTTCTCATTGTGGGAGTAGCATGTGTTATATCTAAGGTGTTTTTTTGTTTTGTTTAGTTTTGTGTTCAACATGACAGCCATGAACCTCATGTCTAAGCCAGGGCATGTGGAGTATGATCTCAGTCTCTGTAGGATCTGTAGTAATATGGTTCATCATCATACCTAGAGCTGTGCAAGCGGTGCAGCTGCATAGGGTGTAAAGAAATAGGGGCACATTTGGGGCTGCCGGCCTTGGCCCCCCCCCCCCCCCCCCATGCTGACTGCCCTTGTCCAGCCACTGTCTCTTTTAGTGTTGCCTTGGTGGTGGTGGTGTCAGCAGTGACATCCAATTGCAAAAAAAATAAAAAATAACGCGGGTCTTTCCAATTCTGCACTTGCATGTTGGCCTGATCCCTCCCTCCTCTGATGTACAGTATGTTCACGTCAGAAGATGGAGGGACCAGAACAGCCATTCAAGTGCAGAGTTGCAGGCCCACATTTGAATAGCTGGTCTGATCCTTCCCTCCTCTAATGGAAGGATACATCAGAGGAGGGAGGGATCAGGCCTGCATGCAAGCATAGAGTCGGAGAGACCTGAGGTTTTTAAAAAAAAATTGGATGTTGCTGCTGCCACCACCACTCTCGCCGCCAAGACAACACTAAGAGCAGTGGCGGCTGGGCAAGGGCAAACAGCATGGGGGAGAGCCGGCTGGATATGGGGGTAAGATGGGGAGATGCATGGGGCAAATGACAAACCTGTGATTGGGGGAGGGGAGGGGAGGGGAGGGGGCACATTAGATGTGCAAGTCGCACAGGGCACATTTATGGCTTGGTACAGCCCTGATCTGGCCTGTTCAGTTTTCCAAATAGATGAAAGGATGTTATAAGCTCCACCACACTATTTATGGTGCTGCTCTTTTCTGGGCAGGCTCTTTACTGTGTTAATTTTAGAAGCTGGTGTCATTATGGTATGGCAGATTTGCATTATAGGTCTTCAGTAAGTTTGTAGGGTTCTGTGTTAGTTCACAGTCTGCCTGGTACTGGAGAGGCTGTTAATGAGATGACATTGGAATCAGATTTTTTTTTCTTGTATGTTGGGCTCTATGGTGAAATGTCCTAGTTCTGCTCTGCACCTACTGTTGGAGGAGGGGTTTCGTTGGACACAAAATAGATGTTCAAAAAGAAAAGGAGAGAACCATAACACAGTTTCTAACATCAAAATAAAATTAGTAATAATTTATTTTGGTGTTAGAAACTGCGCTTTCTTTTTGTCCCTTGGTGTGTGAGCCCTTATGTTGCCTTTTTTTTGAAGAATATAGCTTTACAGATGTCAGTATTTTTTAAATCTTAGAATGCCATGCTAAATCATTAAACAGCTACAATTTTTTGCTGCATTTTAATTATATAGGCTGGGAATATGTTGCTTTCCTTTCTTGACAAAGCTACTGAATGAGAACCTCCGCTCCCTTTTTATTTATATATTTTATTTATTTATTTGACATTATTTATATACCACCTTTCATGTTTATCAAGACGGTTTACAATGAACTCAAACAGTTTTACAGGGAACAGGTCTTCAGAACTATTTTACAATAAACAGTAACAATCACTAGACATGTAACCAATTAACAGTGCAACATTGTAGAACTACTTACAACGTAGCAATATGTTCTAGGCATTGTGGTATTGAGGTGCTAGTGTTGTGAGTCGTTCATTATCTTTAATCAGGGGTGGCTCTATAATGAGGCAAAGTGAGGCAGCTGCCTCAGGCGGCAAAGTTTTGAAGGCGGCAAAAATGCCCCCAAAACAGCCGTCTCACTTCGCCTTCAAAAGTTAAAGATAAAAAAAATCCAAACACTCAAGTTGCTGCCACTGCCGAGTCCGCTTCTCGGCAGTGACATACTCATCTCTCCTTCCTTTAGCAGCCGCAGCTCCTGCTTCTTGGAACCGCGGGTGTGCTAGCGAGATAAGCTTAAACACAAAGCCAGCCAATGCGGAGCCTTCCCATGCAGCTGCGTCTACCCCCAAAGGAAGTAATTTCCTTTGCATACAACTTCCTTTGGGGGTGGGATGCAGCTGCACAGGAAGGCTCCGCACCAGTTTGGCGATCTCGCTAGCACAGCCACAGTTCCAAGAAGCAGGAACCGCGGCTGCTATAGAAAGGAAAGGTGAGACTGCGCTGCCGAGAAGCGGACTCGGCAACTGATGTCATTCCCTCTTCCTGCTTCAACTTCCTTTGGGGGTGGGGGGGTTCTTCCTGTCCTATCAGGGTTCTTCCTGTCCTAGGGTTTCAGGGGGCTCTTCTGCGCCTGGCTGAAGGACTCTCAGGGAGACAGTGGAGACAGGAACTATTCTCCTTACTTACTACAGGCTGGCTGTCAGCACTGGGAACCTTTGTGCTCTGCTCTTGGAAATGGGCTGATTAGAGGAGGGTAGGACTAGTAATGGGCTGATTAGGAGAGACTAACACTGATTATGGGCTAATGGGGGGGTAGGACTGGTAATGGACTGAGGGGGGCTAGCATTGGAAATGAGCTGATTAGGGGAGGCTAGGACTGATATTGGGCTAATGTGTGGGTAGTACTGGTAATGGACTGAGGGGGCTAGCATTGGAAATGAGCTGATTAGGGGAGGCTAGGACTGATAATGGGCTAATGTGTGGGTAGGACTGGTAATGGACTGATGGGGGCTAGCATTGGAAATGTGCTGATCGGGGAGGCTAGGACTGGAAATGGGCTGATTAGTGGAGTCTAGGATTGGTAATGGGTTTATTAGGGGAGGCTAGCACTGGTAATGGCATTGAGGGGGGGACTAGCACTGGAAGTAAGCTGATTGGGGGGCTTCAACTGGAAATGGGCTTATGGTGGGGAGGGGAGGATAGAGCTGCTGGCCTTGGAAGAAAACTGGGGGCTAGGGCTACGAATGGGCTGATGCGAGGGGATGGGAGAATGGGACTGGAAGGAAGTGGATTCTGAGATGGGCTGCCATGGTATTTGGAGTAGAAGGAGCTGGACAGTGGGGAAGGAGGGGGTCTGGAAGGGAATGGACACCAGCGGCAGTCATGGGAATGCAAGTTGACATTGGAAGGTACTGGGAGGGAGGACTGGAAAGGGGATGATACTGAGAAGGATTACTGGGACTGGAAATAGGCTGATTGAAAGAAGTGAAGAAAACAAAAGAAGAGATAAGAAATGGCAGATGGACCATAGACCACAGAAATAGAGCCAAGAGGGAAGCAGAAGCCTCGGGACCCACATGATCAGAGAATAAAACGGTCAGACAACAAAGGTAGAAAAAATAATTTTATTTCATTTTAGTGATTGGACTTTGTACTATCTTTATATTTTACACTGTATGGAGGAACTGCATATCTTATTTATCTGATGTTGCACTACTTGAGGAGTCTGGCTTCTTGGGGTTTCAGTTTAAATTTAGTCTGCATATTTTTATTTTTACTTTAGATTGTGGTTACTTATTTTGTATTTGGTGAGGGTTTGTGTTCTGAGTGTGTGACTGAGCCCAGGTGTTCTGTTGGAGTTTATACATAAAACTCTATACTGTACTATAGTAATTTGACATGTTCAGCTTTTCAAATAGGTGTATGGCCCGTTCTAGGGCCCACTGTAGTATTTACAGTGATGCTTTTTTTGGTGGGCTTCTTATGTAAGTTTGGTGCTGATATGGTATGGTATAATAGATTTGTGTCAGCATACATCAGCAGGACATTATGCCTAGCATAGGTGTCATGGCTGTTCCCAGACCTTGGATTTCAAGCAGCTTTGTTACTCTGGTGATGTCAGTCTCCAAACTTAATGAGGGTAGTTTACAAGATGAGATTAACTCTGACCCCCTGGTGATGTCAGTCTACGGGCCTGATGAGATTGGTCTGCAGCCTCTCCTTGCTAAATCAAGAATAGCAGATCTCAAAGGGAGGTGCTGGAAACAATAGCAGACCTCAAAGGGAGGTGCTAGAGAACATTCACTATAAAAGACAGAAATACTTCCTCTTTCTCTCTCTCTTCCTATTTTCATCAGACACACCTTGCCATGAGGCTCTGACACCCACTTCTCTCCCCTCCCCCTTGTTCTCTCTTTCTCTCCCTATTCTTCGTACTATGAGGCTCTGACCCACATTTTCTTACCTCTCTCTCTCTCTCTCTCTCACACACACACACACACACAGATTCATTGAAGTAAACTGAAGCAGCTTTCTAACAACCTCCTACCTCTGTTCTGTAACTTTGTAATAAGCCTATTTCTATATAAAACCCTTTTTCCAAGCCACACCTGTTTGTTTATCTTATTTGTGCTGCTTACCCTACTGTCTCTGTGAAATGAACCCAGGACCAAACGGAGAGTAGACTAGAAGATTACATATTCAGAAGATTACATTTTACTCTATAGATACTCAGTCACTTTGTATAAGTTTTGTATAAGTTCACCATATGCCTGGTACTGGAGAATGGTGGTTGTTGTTGTTGTTGTTGTTGTTGTTCGTGAGATGATCAGAATCAGATTTTTTTTTTAAAGATATTGAGTTCTGTGGGTGAATGTCCTGGTTCTGCTCTGCACCCACTGTTGAAGGGGGTTCTCTGGATGCAAAATATATGTTGAAAAAGAAAAAGCAAGAACCATAACGGAGTTTATAACAACAAAATAAGAATGAGTTATAATTTAGTGTTATAAACTGTGCTGTGGTTCTCGCTCTCTTTTTAGTTCCTTGGTGTGCAAACATCTTGCATTTCCTCCATATAATCGAATCAGTTTTTTGGTTTGGTTCAGTCCCTGATTGGAGTTTTGAAAAAGCCCCACCCCCTTTACGGGGGGGCGTCATCTCATCCTTCACCTCAGGCAGCAGATTGCCTTGAGCCGCCCCTGTCTTTAATGTTGTATATTTTATATCATGCTGTAGTAATCTATGAATAGGTGAGTCTTCAATTGTTTTCGGAAGTCGGCTATATCTGTGATAGGTGGGCAGGGAGTGAGTTCCAAAGATGTGGGCTGTAGTATTCGAACACTCTCTGGATTGCTGTTTGTGAGGTGCTGGTCTTGATAGTAGTGATTGAGAGTGTTTTGATGCTGGCTCCTCCGCAATCTGGTGTCCGGCTTATTTTTGATCAGATCGCTTAGGCATTCAGCAGACTGGCCATGGAGGATCTTGAAGATCATTAGAATTGATTTGTAACATATGCTGATCAGATCGGGAGCCAATGAAGGAAGTGTAATGTTGGCGTAATGTGGTCTTTTTGTGCCTGTTATTAGTCTAGCGGTGGTGTTTTGTGCTATTTGTAGCATCTTTAACCAGGCTCTTTAACTTGGAAAAGAGACGGCTGAGGGGAGATATGATAGAAGTCTATAAATTAATGAACGGAGTGGAACGGTTAAATGTAGACCGATTGTTTATGTTATCAGAATATAGAAAGACTAGGGGACATGCAATGAAACTACAGGGTAAACTATTTAAGACTAATAAAAGAAAATATTTGTTCACTCAACGTGTAATCAAACTCTGGAATTTGTTACCGGAAGATGTAGTAAAGGCTGTTAGTGTAGTTGGGTTTAAAAAAGGTTTGGACAAGTTCCTAGAGGAAAGGTCCATAAACCATTATTAAGAAGGGACATACCTAGCACTTTCCCCAAAAGACACAGGTTCCACAATGCTTGTATTAATGGGGTCGCGGCTCCGATAACGATCGCGAACCGCTACCGCAGCTTTGTAAACAAGCCCCTAGGTATCACATTTTGCTCCAAAATACCTTGGTAGTCCTCAGGGTTGACTCAAGGGTGGTGCGGGGCCATGTGCGGTGACTCATTGCGGGGCCTCATTTACATTTCCACTGGACCTCATTTGCAGAAATGTAGTTTATTTTATTTTAAAATCTATATATTGCCATCTAAAATTTTAGATGGCTTTCAAAGGAGTCCTTCACAAGCCTCTCTTTTGCCCTGGCAATAACTTAGGGGCATGTTTACTAAATATTAATGTACGTTTACTGCCATTGCGCCAATAGAAATAAATGGGTGTTCCTATACTTAGCGCATATTAACATTTGTAAATGTGCACTAACTTTTAAACATGCCTCTTAATGAGTGTCTGGATACCATTTGCATGGGCAGTGAGAATAAAGAAAGATTACCAGTTTTCTACATTACTAAACTCCAGTGCCATCTGCCAGAAAGTACTATAAACCCTGCTCATTTTGTTTTTAGTTTTTTGTTTTGTTTTTTTGTCCTTGTTCCTGAATCAAGTGGAGGCTGATTAAAGAGTTACGGCGGATGGCCAATAGCATATTTTTGTTCGGGACATCACTCCTACTCCATTCACCATGTACAGTTTTTAACAAATATGGTTAACAGCTTTTTGAATGGATAAAAGATTAACAATTTGATGATGGTCTCCTTCTTCTCTTAGTTCTAACAGACTACGAAAGGGTTTTGTCAGAGTTTATCAGTAAAGATTTGTAAAAGTTTTGTTCCCCTTTTTTTCTCTCCAGTACATGTCACATTCCTTAATGTTTAATGTTATTTTCATTTTTACTTTATTTTACTTCATTTAAACTTCTATTTATTATGATTTATAGTTATTTATAACGTAGAGTTGTAGTTTAATTATTTACTGATTTACTTATTAATATCTAATATTGCATGAATACATTGATTTATTTCACGTTTATTGCTTTATTTATTCATCATTCATTTAGTTATTTTACATATTGTATTTATTAGTTTGTATTTATTGGTTAATAATATTTCATGGTTGAAGTGTTTTTAATAGTGTTAATATTGTTTTTACATTATTATATTTCAGTTTTACAGTTGGTTTTTATGTATTGTGAGACAGCAGCTGGCACAGAGCCCATGGAGTTAGGGGAAAGTAAGGAACTTACCTCAGAATTAGCTGAGCAGCAAACAAACCCAGCTCATGTAGAATTAGCTGAGCAGCAAACAAACTCAGCACGAGAAAAGCAAAAAGGCATTAGAGTAAAATGTCCTTGCCCTAGTCCTGACGTAGCTAGAAGCAGGAAGGCTAATCAGGAACACCTGTTCTCAGAAACCCACGCAGCATGCAAAGAGAACAAGGATAAAAGCTGCAGGGTAGAACCAGGGAAGGCCAGTAGGGGCAGCGACCTGGGAGGACTAAGCCAGCATCCAGTGAACACACGTCATGCTGGAGGAAATCCACTGAGGGAAGGAAGCAGTAGGTGTGGCAGCAGAGCAGGAAACAGCCAGCACCGTGCCCAGGACCCTGCTAGGATTCCTGGTAGTTGGAGAGTCCAGGAGAGAGCTGCCAGAAGCCCAGATATAAGAGACAGAACCACAGCTAAGAGGTGGGAACCTAGCTTTGCTAAAGAAAAGGCAAGAAGTTCTGTTTGGTTTGAAAGGCAAGGGCGTGGCACCAGAAGTAACTTTGATACTGAAAGTCATACAGGAATTCCACCAGCGTGGAGAAGAAGGGAAAGCCAGAAGGAAGCTTTTAATATACCAGGCATTCAGAGCCCTGGATTTAAAGAGCCCTTTCTAGAAAAGTTAGCCCATGACTCACAGGAGAGTTTTAAGGAAGACAGCAGCTGTGAAGAGTGTGACCCATATGCAATTGTAAGTGACTCTGAGTTAATGCAGTGGAAGAACAGCAGCTATAATTCTGACCCTGTGCCCATGGATTGTACAATTTGTTTATCTGACAATATTTTATCTTTACGTTGAACATGTGCAAAGCAGCCAGCTGATGGTGCCTAAAGGAAAGAAGATATTTTTCTGTGCAACAGTTCTTTTGTTTCATATTGTTTGTTGTATCCCAGGAATATCCCATCAGGGCAGAGAATAAAGCCCTAACATTATTTTTGCCTTACCACTTGACTACAAGACTCTTTTTGTATCAAAGGCAACTTAAATCTTAACACCCTAGGCAGCCGCCTAATAGGGTCATATGAGGTAGCTATCACTCACTATCTCTCACAAATGGCATAGTTGTTGCAGATTTATTCCTAAGAGGAGCATACAACCGTGATACAACAGAGGAACAACGCAGAAGAATCCTACGAGTGCCAAGGCTGGACACGCCCAGAAGGTCCCAGATCCTGAGGGAAAGGATAAGCCCCTTCTCAAAGGGTGAATCTCCACCTGGCTCAGAGTGGGTGAGCATCAAGATGGATGTTCAAGAAGTCCTAAGATGGATGAGCGCACAGTTCGAGAAGCAGGCGGAGCTGGCTCAGCTGAGCCAAGAACAGGCCATGGCGGCATTGCAACTCCAACAGAAGCCCCTGACCGAACTGGTACACACTCTGCTGGGCGAACGAAGGGAGGAGAAACCACCGCAACAGCATTTCTGTGGGGTAGGCCCACATAACTGTGGGTCATTGGCATTTGGACAAATGACTAAGGCTGATAATTTTGACGATTTTATTGAGGCATTCGAGAGGGTAGCCCTCAATGCACATTGGGACAAAGAGCAATGGGCAATCAGGTTGGCCACCTCCTTGACAGGAGAGGCCTTATCAGCATACCAAGCCATGCCAGCTACCCTGGCAACTGACTATGGAGAAGTAAAGAAAGCAATAAGGGATAGGCTAGGCCTAACGCCTATGGTCTATAGGCGTATGCTAAGGTCTACCCGTCTCCAGCCAGGTGAAACACCTAAGGCATTGTGCCAGAGGGTGCGCAGACTGGTTTGGAAGTGGCTGACTCCAGAGGGGAAGACTCTGGAAAGTATATTGGATACGATTGTATTAGAACAGTTCTTGGAAGCAGTTCCGGCAGAAGTGAAAGCATTTTTAACCTTGCAGAATTGCCAGACCTCAGCCGAAGCCGCGCAGCTCACAGAACGGTTCATGGAAGCCGAATTGGCTAACAGGCCACAAGGAGGCGCTGTGAATAAGTGGGGTATGGTCAATTCTGGAAAGGCAGTCAAAGAGCCTAGGATGTGTACTCAAAATGGGAATGAATGTTTGCCTGAGAGAGATGCTAGAAGTGCATTGAAAGCACAGTTACTTACCTGTAACAGGTGATCTCTGGGAACAGCAGGAATAAGTCTTCACATATAGGGTACGTCGGTACCGATGGAGCCTGCGCGGGAACGCTCCCCAGCTTCCCAAAAAGGAAAGCTTTTGGGAGCATCCCACAGCGCCTGCGCGCTGCCTTCCTGTCTTTCCTAACCGCCTCTCCTCAGTTCGAGTCTTAAAGCTGAGACAAAAGAGAGAGAGAGGAAAGGAAAGACAGATAGAGAGATACAACTCCTAGGGGAGGTGGGTGGGTTGTGAAGACTTATTCCTGCTGTTCCCAGAGATCACCTGTTACAGGTAAGTAACTGTGCTATCTCCAGGAACAAGCAGGAATGAGTCTTCACATATGGGGACTCCCTAGCTAAAGATGCCTGGGAGATCCCCAAGGATATGAGACCCTGGGAAGGGTTCTACCTCCTCCTATGGATCTCAGGCATCCATCCAGGGAAGGAGGGTAGGAGTTGATTAAGAATGGAACAGGTGTTTGAGAACAGCCTGACCAAACAAGGAATCCCGGCGGGAGTCCTTGTCCAAGCAGTAATGGGCTGTGAAGGTATGAACCGAGGCCCAGGTGGCCGCTTGACAGATCTGGTCGATGGACACAGAATTTAGATGAGCCATAGAGGTGGCCATGGCCCTCACATTATGAGCTGTGACATGGCTCTCCAGAGAAAGGTTCTTACTATGGTAGGCGAAAGAAATACACTGAGCAATCCAATTGGACAGTGTCCTTTTAGAGACTGAAAGTCCCAAATGATAGGGATCAAAAGCAACAAAGAACTGGGAAGACTCTGGCTCAAAGCGACAGAGAGCCAGTTCCTCCTTGCTTGTTTATGTAAAACATGGCTACTTGATTGTCTGTATGAATGAGGACTGTCTTGTAGCTGAGCAGGGTATGGAAGACCTTGAGAGCTAGAAAAACTGCTCGAAGCTCCAGGAGGTTGATATGAAGAGAGGTCTCCTGTGGAGACCAAGTACCCTGAGTGGAGAGGTCTTGTAGATGAGCTCCCCAACCTGTCTGGGAGGCATCTGTTTTGAGGGTTGCCTGGGGCAACAACTGTTGGAAGGGGGACCCCAGCAACAGATTTTGGGTGGACATCCACCATTGGAGAGACCAAAAGAGACGTTTGGAGGTTGCTATTTGGTCTGAAAGAGCTCCTGATGCTTGAGTCCACTGGGTGGACAAAGTCCATTGAGCTGCTCTCATGTGTAGGTGAGCATAGGGTACCACATGCACTGTGGATACCATGTGGCCTAACAGTTGCAGCATCCCCTGGGCAGTTAAGTGGTTCTTTGACTGAATCTGTGAGGCTAACTGCACTAGACGTTGGCAACGGGCCTGAGGAAGGTAGGCCCTTGCAGTAGTAGTATCCAACCAGGCCCCTATGAACTCTAGGGACTGAGTAGGGGTGAGCTGAGACTTTGGGAGGTTTACCACAAGTCCCAGATACTGCAGAATGCATCTTGTGCGGTCCAGGGAAATCTGGGCCTTTGACTGAGATGGAACTCGGATGAGCCAGTCGTCCAGGTATGGGAATACAAAGATTCCCAGAGTGCGTAGAAATGCAGCTACTGTTGCCATGCATTTGGTGAACACTCTTGAAGCAGAGGCCAGACCAAAAGGAGGCACCCTGTATTGGTAATGTTTTCCTTGGAAAAGAAAACGGAGGAACCTTCTGTGAGATGGATGGATGAGGACATGTGTGTACGCATCCTTGAGATCTAGAGAACAAAGTCAATCCTGACTTTGAAGGTATGGAAGGAGAGTGCCCTTGAACTTCTCCTTGCATAGAAATTTGTTCAATTCCCTGAGATCTAATATGGGTCTGTATCCCCCTGTTTTCTTTGTAATCAGAAAATAGGGGGAGTAAAACCCTGACCCTTGTTGAAGAAGAGGTACATCTTCTATTGCCCCTTGGGCAAGAAGGGTAACCACCTCTTGACCTAGAAGGTCGAGAAGAAATGTTGGAGAATTGAAATGTCTCACCATGGTGTGAGGAGGAAGGCTTGAGAAATGAAGTTTGTAGCCCTCCCTTATGATGGAGAGGGTCCACTGCTCTGATGTAATTTGCTCCCATCTGGGAGCAAAATGAGCTAACCTTCCTGGAATGGTGAGAGGCTCTGGCTGTTTTAAAGTCAGAAAGGCTAAATTCTCTAGCATCAAGTCAAAAACCCTGAGGAGGTTGGGTCTGCTGAGTTGCAGCAGCCCCTGTAGACTTAGGCCTGGCCTGTTTAGGTTGCTGACGCTTAGTGGCAAAGCGACCTGTAGATGATTGTTGGCCAAAAGCAGAAGGGAATCTGCCCTTTTTGAAAAAAGACTTCTTGAAGGGTTTTTTCTTGGCAGGAATGGAGGTTGACTTTGAAAGTCTATCCAGAGCAGAATTTTCTGCATCCATTTGAGTGGCTTTTATTTGCCATTCTTTGCCAAACAGGTTTTCACCTGTACAGGGAAGATTTCCTAAGCCATCTTGGACCCAGGGTTCTAAATCAGAAGCTTGGAGCCAAGCAATTCTGCGAGCAGCTATGGCAATGCCCGAAGCTCTGCTGGCACCTTCAAAGGAGTCAAAGGCTGCCCGGTTGGAAAACTTTGAAATGTCTTGAGTATGCTTAAGCCAAATGAGAACATAAGAACATAAGATATGCCATACTGGGTCAGACCAAGGTCCATCAAGCCCAGTATTCTGTTTCCAACAGTGGCCAATCTAGGTCATATGTACCTAGCAGTTTCCCCAAGAGACACAAGTTCCACAATGCTTGTACTGGGTCAAGCATTGATATCTTCGGTCACTTCTTAATAATGGTTTATGGACCTTTCCTCCAGGAACTTGTCCAAACCTTTTTTAAACCCAGCTACACTAACAGCCTTTACTACATCCTCCGGTAACAAATTCCAGAGTTTGATTACACGTTGAGTGAAAAAATATTTTCTTTTATTAGTCTTAAATAGTTTACCCTGTAGCTTCATTGCATGTCCCCTAGTCTTTCTATATTCTGATAACGTAAACAATCGATCTACGTTTACCCGTTCCACTCCGTTCATTAATTTATAGACTTCTATCATATCTCCCCTCAGCCGTCTCTTTTCCAGGTTAAAGAGCCCTAACCTTTTTAGCCTTTCCTCATAGGAGTATCCTTCCATCCCCTTTACCATTTTGGTGGCTCTTCTCTGAACCTTTTCTAAAATCGCTATATCCTTTTTAAGATACGGCGACCAGAATTGCACACAATATTCAAGGTGCGGTCTCACCATGGAACGATATAGAGGCATTATAATATCTTTTGTTTTATTTTCCATTCCTTTCCTTATCATACCTAGCATTCTATTTGCTCTCTTGGCTGCCGCTACACACTGGGCCGAGGGTTTTAACATGGTATCCACAATGACGCCTAAATCTTTTTCCTGGGTGGTGGTTCCTAATGTGGAACCTTGCATTGTGTAACCATAGTTTGGGTTGTTCTTCCCTAGGTGCATAACCTTGCACTTGTCCACATTAAATTTCATCTGCCATTTTGATGCCCAGTCTTCCAATTTATCAAGATCCTCTTGCAATTTTTCACAATCCTCTTGGGTTTTAACAACTTTAAATAGTTTTGTGTCATCTGCAAATTTGATAACCTCACTCGTTATTCCACTTTCCAGGTCATTTATGAATATGTCAAAAAGCAGCGGACCCAGCACAGATCCCTGGGGTACACCACTATTCACCTTTCTCCATTGGGAAAATTGGCCATTTAGCCCTACCCTCTGCTTTCTATCTTTTAACCAGTTCCTGATCCACAATAGTACACTGCCTCCTATCCTATGACTCTTTAGTTTTGCCAAAAGTCTCTGATGAGGGACCTTGTCAAAGGCTTTCTGAAAGTCCAGATACACAATATCAACTGACTCACCTTTGTCCACCTGTTTATTCACTCCTTCAAAAAAACATAACAGATTAGTAAGACAAGATCTTCCTTGTCTAAAGCCATGTTGGCTATCTCCCATTAGGTCGTGACTATCTACATGCTGAGAAATTTTATTCTTTATGATGGTTTCTACCATTTTTCCCGGTACTGACGTCAGGCTCACCGGTCTGTAGTTTCCCGGATCACCCTTGGAACCCTTTTTAAAAATTGGTGTTACATTGGCGATCCTCCAATCTTCAGGTATTAGAGATGATTTTAATGATAGTTCACAGATTACTAATAGCAGGTCTGCAATCTCATATTTCAGTTCTTTCAACACCCTTGGATGTATACCATCCGGCCCAGGTGATTTGCTACTCTTCAGTTTATCTAATAGTTGTAAGACATCTTCCCGATGTATCGATATTTCCTTCAATTCTTCCGCACCTTTAAATACCACTTCAGTCATGGGTAACATCCCTACATCTTCCTCAGTAAAGACTGAAGTAAAAAATTCATTCAGTCTCTCCGCTATCGCCTTGTCGCCTCTTAGTGCTTCTTTAACCCCTTTATCATCTAATGGACCAACTGACTCTCTCACAGGTTTTTTGCTACGAATGTACTTGAAAAGGTCTTTATTTCGTGTTTTTGCTTCCGCAGCAAGCTTCTTCTCAAATTCTCTCTTTGCCTGCCTTATCAATGCCTTGCATTTGACTTGCCAGTGCTTGTGCTGTTTCCAGGTTTCGTCATTTGGCTCTTTTTTCCATTTCCTGAAAGATGCTTTTTTGGCAACAACAGCCTCTCTGACCTCACCTTTAAACCATGCTGGCAGTTTTTTGGACTTCCTTCCACTTTTCTTAAAGCGTGGAATACAGCTGGTCTGGGCTTCCAAGATAGTATTTTTCAACAACATCCAAGCTTGATGTACGTCTTTAACCTTTGCAACTGCTCCTTTTAGTTTTTTCTTAACTGTTTTCCTCATTTTATCATAGTCTCCCTTTCGAAAGTTAAAGGGTAGTACTGTGGATTTCCTTACTATCCCTCCTCCACTAATTAAATCAAAGGCGATCATGCTATGATCACTATTGCCAAGTGGCCCCAACACCCTTATCTCTTGCACTAGATTTGGTGTTCCACTAAGGACTAGGTCTAATATGGCTTCCCCTCTGGTCGGTTCATGAACCAGCTGCTCCAAGAAGCAGTCATTTATTTCATCTAGGAACTTTATCTCCCTAGCATGTCCTGCTGTGACACTGACCCAGTCGATGCCGTGGTAATTGAAATCACCCATTATTATTACTGCAATGTAACTTTTGCTAGCTTCCTTGATTTCTTTGAGCATTTCATCATCCATTTGTTCATTCTGGCCAGGCAGATGATAGTACACCCCCACTGCCATCGCCTTCCCCTTTTTACATGGAATTTCAATCCATAGAGATTCTACAGCAAATTTTGTTTCTTGCAAAACTTTAATCCTTTCTGACTCAATGCCCTCTCTAACATAGAGCGCAACTCCTCCACCAATTTGATCAGCTCTATCATTACGATATAGTTTGTACCCAGGTATCACAGTGTCCCACTGGTTGTCCTCCTTCCACCATGTCTCTGATATTCCAATCATATCTAACCTCTCGTTTAGTGCTATATATTCTAACTCTCCCATCTTGTTTTATAGACTTCTAGCATTTGCATACAAGCATTTTAGAGACTGTATTTTATTCATATTAATTTGGCTATTGGTAGACATGGGTAATTTGGGATCTTTAAGCTCTGTCTGCTCCATACTCGAGGGCATTTGGGCTACTTTACTCTTTTTTGGAACCTCTCTGCTTTTTGTAGTATCCTTCAAGGATACATTCTTCCGAACCATGCGCTCTTGGGCGACTGTCGGCTTTCCCCTATTATCTAGTTTAAAAGCTGCTCTATCTCCTTTTTAAAGGTTAATGCCAGCAGCCTGGTTCCATCCTGGTTAAGGTGAAGCCCATCCCTTCGGAAGAGCCCCTCCTTTCCCCAGAATGTTCCCCAGTTCCTAACAAATCCAAACCCCTCATCTCTGCACCATTGTCTCATCCACGCATTGAGACTCCAGAGCTCTGCCTGCCTTTTGGGTCCTGCGCGTGGAACGGGAAGCATTTCAGAGAATGCTACCCTGGAAGTTCTGGATTTCAACTTCCTACCTAAAAGCCTAAATTTAGCTTCCAGAACCTCCCTACCACATTTTCCTATGTCATTGGTACCGACATGTACCAAGACAGCAGACTCCTCCCCAGCACTATCTAAGACCTTATCTAGGTGGCGCGTGAGGTCCGCTACCTTCGCACCAGGCAGGCATGTTACCAGGTGATCCTCATTTCCACCAGCCACCCAGCTATCTACATGCCTAATGATCGAATCACCAACTATAACTGCTGTCCTAACCCTTCCCTCATGGGCACTTGGCCCTGGAGAAACCTCCTCGGTGCGAGAGGGGTTTACATCACCTGGAGGACAGATCCTAGTTACAGGATCACTTCCTGCCACACCAGGGTGATGCTCTCATGTCACGTGACCTCTCTCCTCCATGGCAACAGGGATGTTGCCAGACTGGAGGTGGGACTTCCGGACTATGTCCCTGTAGGTCTCATCTATGTACCTCTCTGTCTGTCTTATGCTTTCCAAGTCTGCTACTTTAGCCTCTAGAGAACGGACTTGTTCCCTGAGAGCAAAGAGCTCCTTGCACCTAGTGCACACATAAGACCTCTCACCAGCTGGGAGAAAATCATACATGTGACACTCAATGCAAAAGACTGGAAAGCCCACATCCCACTGCTGGACTGCTTATCTTTATCTTTATTTAAAATTTGATAAACCGCTTTTCGTCGTAACATAAAGCGGTGTACAATAAAAAGGTTGGCAATGCACAAATAAGGAAAAGAACGCCAAAGTAAAAATAGGAAAGCAAGTAGAAAGAATAAAAGCATAGACAAATACAGTGACAAAAAACCAAAATTGTGCAAAACAGACTGGAGGGCCAATAATTAAAATATAAATTAACAGGGTTTTTTTTTAAAAACAAGTGTAATAAAAAGGCCCAAAAAGGGGAAGACAAAATTAGATCATACTTAGACAAAGGACACCACTTAAACAAAAACAAATGGACAAGACAGACATAATAACAGATATTTGAGAGAACATCAGGGAGGACCATCGGGAGAGAGATGAAAGGCTTGCTGAAATAGATGGGTTTTGAGTAATGTTTTAAATTGAGGGTATGAGGGTTCCAAACGGAGAAGAAACGGTGGTAAAGCATTCCAAAGTACTGGACCTAGAAAGAAAAAAGCTGCATGACGGGTCTGTTCAAGGTGTGCCTGTGACGGGGAAGGAAGGGACAGACGGTTTGCATGGAGGGAGCGAAGCTGACGGTAGGGGGTGTGAAGGGAAATTCGATCTGCAAGATAGAGAGGAGTATTAGTATGAAGGGCACGGTGAGTTAGGATAAGAAACTTATATTGAAAACGGAAACACAAAGGTAACCAATGTAGCCGGAAAAGAATAGGTGTGATATGATTGAAACGGCGTGAGAATGTGACGAGACGGGCAGCGGTATTTTGAATGCATTGTAGGCGTTGAAGTTGATACTTTGGGAGGTTAGCAAGAAAGACATTACAATAATCCAGACGACTAACAACTAAGGTCAAGACAAGGGTGACTAAGGAGGACACGGGGAGAAGGGAGCGGACAGCCCTAATCTGACGTAAAGTGGCAAAGGATCTACGTGTAAGGGAAGTAAGATATTGATGAAAAGACAATGTGGGGTCAAGGATTATCCCAAGATAGCGGAAGGATGACACAAGAGGGAGGGGAGTGGAGTCAATCAGGGGGGCCAGGGAGGGGCAAGAGCCAGTCAGTGAAACCCACATGGCTGTGGATTTTGATGGATTCAAGTGGAGGAAATTGTCAGACAACCAAGAAGAGATCCGAGAAAGACAGAGATTTAGCTGGGTAATATCTAATGTCAGAGGAGAGGTATGGAACAGTAGGATAATATCATCTGCATACATATAGAATGATACAGGGAACTGTTGAATTACCAGGGGTAAAGGAGCTAGAAAGATATTAAACAGAAGAGGAGAAAGAACAGAACCTTGTGGAACACCGCAAGTGAGAGGAAAAGCAACGGAGGACTGATTACCATTGTGAACTGAGAAAGAACGGGCTGTAAGAAAAGAACAGAACCATTGCCAAACCGTGCCTTGCAATCCCACATCTGATAGACGAGAGAGTAGAGTACGGTGGTCAATCAAGTCAAAAGCCGCAGATAAGTCGAGAGAGACCAGAAGAGAAATATCACCACGGTCGTGCGCAACATGCAAGTCATTAAGGAGTGCTAAAAGGACTGTTTCCGTGCTATGTCCGTGACGAAAGCCAGCCTGGCGAGGGTGAAGGGTATTGGTGGATTCAGTGTGAGAATTAAGTTGATCAAAAACAAAGCGCTCTAGAAGCTTAGCTAAGAAAGGAAGGTTTGAGACAGGACGCCAGTGAGAAAGAACAGAGGGATCAAGAGAAGGCTGTTTAAGAATAGGGCGAACAATAGCTGATTTCCATAATGAGGGGAAATAACCGGTAGAAAGGCTGGTGTTAATAATGGTGGTGATAATAGGAATGAGCTCTAAAGAAGATTCGGATAGCCACGAGGAAGGAATTGGGTCCAGTTTACAAGTGGTTTTATTTGATTTTGTTAGAGCCTGCAGGACTTCAGCAGAAGTGACAGAGTGAAAGGAAGACCAGGAATGGGCTAAGGCAAGGTTAGATGGAGAGGGGGATGAGGTAGGACAGAGTGGGGACAGCGGCGGAGGGGGGGAGGGGTGTAAAAAGGAGGAACGAAGATGGAATATTTTATCAGAAAAAAACGTAGCGAGAGATTGAGGATTCGGGGCCATGGCTAAACGTTGTTGATCAGAGTTAACAGTAGAGAGTCTACGCAAGATGGAAAAAAGTTGTCTTGATGAACTTGCTGCAGTGGCGATTTCGGTTTCATGAAAATCCCGCTTGGCAGATTGGATCGCCTGGCGGTATGCAGAGAAAAGCTGCTGAAAATGAAGGCGCAATTTAGGAGAGGGGTGGCGAGTCCACTGTCGTTGTACATGTCGGAGTTGTGTTCGCTGGAGGCGGAGAGCAGGAGTGTACCATGGAGAATGAGGGGGTCCATGCCGGATTGGGGCTGTCAGAAGCGGAGCCAAGCTGTCCAGTGTAGTCAGCAAAAGAGAATTCCAGAGGGAAACTTGTTCATCGGAGGGAAGTGTAGCAAAGTTTGGTGGAAAGAGAGAAGAAGCAGGAGGAAAAGCCCTAAGAGTATCAGGGGTGATACGGCGGCGAGAGGAGACTGAAGAAGAGGGTGGAATAGTATCCGCAGATACTAGGGAGGGGAAAGATACTGAGAAAAAAATGCAAAAATGGTCTGACCAGGGAACACTGATCATGGAAGGGGGAGAGATTGTAGATAGCAATGCGTTGGGGGAGAGAATGAGGTCTAATGTATGGCCAGCTATATGGGTAGGGCCAGATATATGTTGCTGCAAAGAAATATCCTGTACTAGATCAAGAAAGACACGATCTTTCTGTCTGCTAGGGTGGTCTATATGGACATTGAAATCACCTAATATAATTAGATTAGGAAATTGAACAGAGATGTCAGAGATGGTTTGAAGAGCAGCATCCCAACGGGTAGCCGTCAGGGAAGGGGGGAGGTAGAGGAGAAGAAAATAAAGAGGGGGAGAGGAGTGAAGACGAAGAAGGAGGGATTCAGAGTACAGAATGAAGGGGGAGGACACTTCCTCGAGACCAATAGATGCACGGTGAAGAACAGCCAGCCCGCCTCCGCTTCTCCCCACCCTGGGAGTTGAAATTGCAGCAAATCCAGGAGGAAGAGAGTTGGAGAGGATTGGGTCGTCACCCTCCCTCAACCAGGTCTCTGTAAGGAAACAGAGATCAACGGAGTTGGAGGAGACAAGGTCCTGGACGAGGAGAGATTTCGACCTGAGGGAACGGCAATTTAATAAAGCCAGATTGAGTAGTTTGACGGGGATCCCCGTTAACAAAGCAGGGGAGAATTGGTGCGTGGTACAAGAAGTGGAAGGAAGACAAACAATCAGATTGGAAGGGCAGCGCGCTAAACAGCCTGAAGGAGCTAACGACGGCGCCAAGAGACGCCGGCCCCAAAGAACCGGAATTGTAGACATATTCTGAGCAGTATAAAGTATAAAACAACAATAAGAGAAACATAGAAACCGAGCACAGAGCTGGGGAGTGATAGAGTGGGAAATTGAAACTAACCTGTTGCAGGAGCTCCAAGGAAAACGTACTTTGGAGACAAACCAGTAGAAGGTTGATAGCAAATAAGGGGTTACCGTGGCGCTTGCCCTCCGCTCGCCCCAAGGAGCTCATCCAAGGAGCAGGACCTGCTCCTTGGGCGCGCTCCTTGGGCGCACGCCCACGGCGCGCACTGCCACGGCGCGGACCGCCGCAGGCAGCGTCTTTAAATAATCGGAGCAGTATCCGGGTACCTGGGGTGTCCGCGATCGCGGGAACGCGATCGCGTCACTTCCGGGTTTAACAGCAAGTGTGGAAAGCAATCCGGAGAAACTTTTCTCGGAGTCCTGGGACCTGGAGGAACAAACAAAAGGCAATAGGGTATGGGATACAGCAACTCAGCAAAGCAACAGTTCTACCGCCGCAGGCAGCGTCTTTAAATAATCGGAGCAGTATCCGGGTACCTGGGGTGTCCGCGATCGCGGGAACGCGATCGCGTCACTTCCTGGTTTAACAGCAAGTGTGGAAAGCAATCCGGAGAAACTTTTCTCAGAGTCCTGGGACCTGGGGTGTCCGCGATCGCGGGAACGCGATCGCGTCACTTCCGGGTTTAACAGCAAGTGTGGAAAGCAATCCGGAGAAACTTTTCTCGGAGTCCTGGGACCTGGAGGAACAAACAAAAGGCAATAGGGTATGGGATACAGCAACTCAGCAAAGTTTTAAGTTTGTGTTTAGATCTTTAAGTTCTTTACGTACTAAAGGGTGCTATGGATATTTATACCACTAAAACTGTACCTAATAAGTTTAATATACCTTGTTCACCTGAAGCTTAATTAATCTCAGGTCCTTAGTGTATGACTGATTTGGGTAATGAGCTTCACCTGAGAGCACCTCCTGTCTTTTAAGTTGTGCAAGTACCTATAAAGCTGTGATTATCCCAGGGGAGGGTGGGTGTGGGGAGGGATATAACACTTATTAAAAGAGGGCTGCTACACAGTACCCTGTCCTGTGCTGCTGAGGTAAGCTATATTCTGATTTGATTTAAATTATAGCTCTTTGCTGCTGCTAGGCTCTAACCTATTATGAAATTTAAACTACAAGCTCTCTGCTGGATTCTAAATTTAACCAGAAAGCTCTCTTCTGTGTTTTAATTTGAAACTAAAAGTACTTAGCTGATGCTAGGCCCTAATCTATTATGAAATTTAAACTACAAGCTCTCTGCTGGATTCTAAAGTTAACCAGAAAGCTCTCTTCTGTGTTTTAATTTGAAACTAAAAGTACTTTGCTGATGCTAGGCCCTAACCTATTATGAAATTTAAACTACAAGCTCTCTGCTGGATTCTAAATTTAACCAGAAAGCTCTCTTCTGTGTTTTAAATTGGAACTAAAAGTACTTTGCTGATGCTAGGCCCTGAGTGACTATGAAATTTAAACTACAGCTCTCTATTGGGTATGAAAGGTAACCAGAAAGTTCTCTTCTGTGTTTTAAATTGAATCTTAAACTGTTGCTACTAGGCCCTGACTGATTTAACAAAAAATAGTGGGTTCACAGATTAATTAGCTTTAAAAGAAAAATAATTCCTTTCAGAAAAATTCCCAGAAGTATATACTCACAATTTCAGATTTCTCTCCAGAAGTAACAGCCCCCCTTTCTAGTCCTTTTATCCTCTGGAAGAAAAGGGAGGAAAGTGTGCAGCTTATCTGCAACTTCTTTTAGAAACATACCCATGTAAAGACTATAGGAGTTGATTCTGGCAATGAGCATACTGGCTTGGAAGATTCTCCTACCAAAAGCATCCAAGGTCCTGCATTCTCTTCCTGGAGGAGCAGAAGAGTGTCTCTTTGTACTCTTTATCCTCTTCATAGCTGACTGCACCACAATGGAATGGTGAGGAAGCTGTGTTTTATGAAAACCAGGACAAGGAGGGACACGATGCATAGTGTCCAATCTGTGAGAATGAGGAGAGATAGTGAGAGGAGTCTCCCATAAGTCAATCATGTGTTCATAAAGAATCTCTTGAATTGGTAAGGTGACTGCCTCTTTAGGAGCCTTAGAATAACCCAAAATATCTAATTTTTTGCTCTAGGCTCTGATTCAGAGGTTACTGAAATAGAAAGTCTTTTAGCTACTTCTCTTATGAAGTCTTGAAAGGACAAGTCCTCTGGAGGGGACATTCTTCTTTTTGGAGAAGAAGGCTCTTCAGGAAGGGCTAAGGATACTTCAGCAGACTCCTCTGATGTATCAGAATCATCAGAGGAATCAAAGTACCGTCTGTCAGGGTGCTCTTCTAAAGCTCGGTACGCGTATCGAGCGGTATCGACATCGGGCGTCATCGGTACCGGTTCGGTACCAATGAGCAGCCCTGGACAGGGAACCGCTGCAGTCGGTATCCTGGTCGATGCCTATGCAGTCGGTACCGGTACCGGTGCTGGTACCGGAGCCGATACCGACAACGGAGTTTGTTGTGGTATCAGCGGCATCGCAGCTTGAATAAAGGCCTTGATAGCCTGCTGCATGGATAGAACATTCTGATCCATCGACGCCATGAATGCCTGGAATTCGGTACCGGAAGGTTGCACCGGTACCCCAGAGCATTCTAACAGGTGATCGGTCGAGGCCGTGCCATCGATGTCAACCTGTAACCCCATAGGTGGAGCTTTGGAAGCCGGAGCTTCCCGCCGGGGTTGTTTTGCCGGTGCAGGATCCTCGAGGGCAAGCCTGGAGGCATCTCGATGCTTAGAGGGAGATCTACCCTTCGAGGACCGGCTGGATTTATGTTTGGTTACCTGAGATCCATGGGAGGAAGAAGAAGCCCTGGAAGACGTCGATGCTACTGAAGCTGCATCAGAGGGAAACAGCACATGGAGCTTGGCTGCTCGGTTCTGTAAACCCCGTTTAGACATCAGAGAGCAGGACGGACAATCCGAAATGGAGTGTTCAGGACCCAAACATTTAAGACAGCATTCATGGGTGTCAGTAACAGAAATAGTACCGCTGCACTTAGTGCATTTCTTAAACCCGGAGGCTGGTTTTTCCATGAGGAAAAATTTCTTGTGAGGCCTAAGGCCCAAAGAAGAAAAATACACTAAGTGAGGGAAAATATATATAGGTTTTTTTTTTTGAAGAAAAGAAAGAAAAGATCGGCGGTACCGGTCCGGAGTCGGGGGAGGCAGACACGCGACCAAAGAAATAAAATAAAACAAAGAACTTCTTCAGCGGTGACAGGACTCGACCTGCTGGCTCCGCGGCAAAGAAGAACTGAGGAGAGGCGGTTAGGAAAGGCGGGAAGGCAGCGCGCAGGCGCTGTGGGATGCTCCCAAAAGCTTTTGTTTTTGGGAAGCTGGGGAGCGTTCCCGCGCAGGCTCCGTCAGTACCGACGTACCCTATATGTGAAGACTCATTCCTGCTTGTTCCTGGAGATAAAATGTTTTAAATGTGGGAAAATTGGTCACATGAAAAAAGATTGTATATGGCATACAGGTAACAGAAAAAGCATACAGGCAGGGTTCCATATAGATGTTGAAGTACAAGGAGTCCCCGCTAAAGCGTTACTTGACTCAGGCGTGGACCAAAGTATGGTTTCGGGAAAATTATGGCAAACCATACAGGCCCGCACTGGCTCTACCCCGAGTCAAACAGAAGGGAGGTCCAAGATAAGGTGTGTACATGGGTCATCAACATATTACCCTCTCTATAGAGTGAAAGTCAAGGGTTTAGGAACCCGGAGGGAAATCCCAGTGGCCGTAATTCCCAGACTACCCTATGACATTGTATTAGGCAGGGACTGGCCACCATTCTATAGGGGAATAGAGGAAGGCACACACATAAAGGGAAGCATGGTTTCCACCAGGGTCACAGGCCCAAAGCTTGGAGGCACGAGCTGAGCTCTCAGAGGAGGATTCTGACCCTCTAGAAGAAGAAAAAGAACACCTAGAGGAGGAGGGTAGGACCACAGATGAAAACCTAGGAGAGCTTCCCCAGCATGAGGACTTATTCAGTGCCCCATCTAAAAGTACGAAGAAGAGTAAAGGCAAAAAGCGCCAAGAGAGATACCACAGAGCTCAACTAAGGGCAGGAGTAGAAGATGGACAGGGGTTGCCCTGGGTACCTGCCGACCTTGTGGAAACGTTCCCGTCTTTTCCGAAGGAACAAAAGGCAAATCAAGCATTAAAGCACGCCTTTGAATTTGCTCAGACGGGTAGGGACGTGCTCCCCAGGTTCCTTATGGAAGGAGACATATTATACAGGGAGAGCAACGATCCCCAAACAGGTGCTGTTAGGAAACAATTAGTGGTTCCTACAACTTTTAAAGCAGTCGTTATGAGACTGGCCCACGACCAACCCATTGGGGGACATAAGGGAGTTCAGGGTACGCTCGACCAGATCCTGGCCCGTTTTTATTGGCCAGGGGTGTTCAGGGAAACAAAACGGTTCTGTGAGGCCTGTCCCTCCTGTCAGTGGGTGAGCGCCGCCAAGCCCATAGGAGTCCCTATGATACCAACCCCCACAATAGCTGAACTCGTGCGCCGGATGGCGATGGACATTGTTGGACCCCTCGTAAAGACCCCTAGTGGATTCCAGTATATCCTGGTGATAATGGATCACGCCACCAGGTTCCCCTGGGCTATACCCCTAAGAAACATCTCAGCTAGGTCCATAGCTTTAGAACTGATCAAGCTATTCTGCGAGGTGGGATTCCCAAAGGAAATGTTGACTGACAGGGGGAGTAATTTTGTATCGAAATACCTAGCCCAGGTATGGGATGTTTTTGGAATCCACCATATAAAAACTGCCGCTTATCATCCACAGACCAATGGACTTGTGGAATGCTTCAACCAGACCCTAAAACAGATATTAAGAAGGGGGCTGGATGGGAACATGACCGACTAGGACATTATGCTCCCGTTCGCTTTGTACGCTAGTAGAGAACGTACACAAGCCTCACTAGGAGCTTCTCCGTATGAACTGATGTTTGGCCGTGCCCCAAGGGGAGTCCTGGACATTTTAAGGGACCAGTGGGTCGAGCCTGAAGGGGAAGTAATGGGAGTGCCTCAGTTCCTCTGTGAGCTCAGAAGTTGCTTACAGAGGACTTCTCAAGCCGCAGAAGGGCATTTGCAGAATAGCCAGCGGTACCAGAAGCGGTATTATGATAGGGGCAAGAAACCACAACACCTGGCCATAGGCGACCGTGTTGTAGTAATGGTTGCAGACCCTGGGCCGAAGTTTGCGGCCCAGTGGAAAGGTCCCTATACGATAGTGGAATGTAAAGGACCAGTATCTTATATGGTAGAGAATAACAGGGGATGTTGTCAGGTGTACCATATAAATGTACTAAAACCTTGGCAGGAGAGAACGGCAGCAGTTAGCCGGTCCAGTGTGAATGTCAAGAGTGGATCAGTGAGTATGTGCTCTATAAAATCTTGGCAGGAGAAAACGGCAGCAGCTAGCCGGTCCAGTGTGAATGTCAAAAGTCCAGCAAAGATTATGTGCTGTGGGAACGGTTGTTCCCCATCCCATAATATCTTAAGAGGGGGGGGGATTTGTGACACAGCAGCTGGCACACAGCCCATGGAGTTAGGGGAAAGTAAGGAACTTACCTCAGAATCAGCTGGGCAGCAGACAAACCCAGCTCATGTAGAATTAGCTGAGCAGCAGACAAACTCAGCACATGTAGAATTAGCTGAGCAGCAAACAAACTCAGCACGAGAAAAGCAAAAAGGCATTAGAGTAAAATTTATTTATTTAACAGTATTTCTAAACCGCCTTATCTTATTAATCAAGGTGGTATCACAGCAAACAATCGGGTAAAGTGAGAGAGTTAAGCATGCAGTGAGGGAGAAATTTTAGTTGAGTGTGTGTTGTATTGTGTGCTAGATTGGTTTGAGCTATGTACAATGTGTGTTGTGTTGTGCGCTAGAGTGGTTTGAGCTATGTACAATGTGTGTTGTGTTGTGCGCTAGAGTGGTTTGAGCTATTTACAAGATGGGCTATATACAGTGATGCAAAAACATTTTCTATACATACAGTGTTTAGGCGGTATCATGTGCTGTTATACATTCTCTGAGGTTATGTGATGTGTCCATAGTGTTCTATGAACAGCATGGTTTTTAGCTGTTTTCTAAAGTCCTTGAGGTCTGAGATTGCCCTCAAATCGTCCGGTAGCTTGTTCCATATTGTTGGAGCTGCCATGGAGAGTGCTCTGTCTGTTGTGTCCTTGCGTGTGTGTTTGAATTCACTTGGGGTGCTGACTCGGTTGTGTGTTTGTTTTCTTCTAGGACGTGTGCTGGTGTCTGGTTGTATGAGGGTATGCAGGCTGTTGGCTGATGTGTGCTGATTTATCTTGAATAGGTTTATGATAGTTTTGTATCTGATGCGTGCACCGATTGGGAGCCAGTGTAAGTCCTTTAAGGTAGGTGTGATGTGCTCCTGTCTTGCAGTACCAGATATTATTCGTGCTGCAGTGTTTTGTGCTAGCTGGAGTGGTTAGCACTAGTCCTGACGTAGCTAGAAGCAGGAAGGCTAATCAGGAACACCTGTTCTCAGAAACCCACGCAGCATGCAAAGAGAACAAGGATAAAAGCTGCAGGGTAGAACCAGGGAAGGCCAGTAGGGGCAGCGACCTGGGAGGACTAAGCCAGCATCCAGTGAACACATGTCATGCTGGAGGAAATCCACTGAGGGAAGGAAGCAGTAGGTGTGGCAGCAGAGCAGGAAGCAGCCAGCACCGTGCCCAGGACCCTGCTAGGATTCCTGGTAGTTGGAGAGCCCAGGAGAGAGCTGTCAGAAGCCCAGATATAAGAGACAGAACCACAGCTAAGAGGTGGAAACCTAGCTTTGCTAAGGAAAAGGCAAGACGTTCTGTTTGGTTTGAAAGGCAAGGGCGTGGCACCAGAAGTAACTTTGATACTGAAAGTCATACAGTAATTCCACCAGCGTGGAGAAGAAGGGAAAGCCAGAAGAAAGCTTTTAATATACCAGGTATTCAGAGCCCTGGATTTAAAGAGCCCTTTCTAGAAAAGTTAGCCCATGACTCACAGGAGAGTTTTAAAGGAAGACAGCAGCTGTGAAGAGTGTGACCCATATGCAATCGTAAGTGACTCTGAGTTAATGCAGTGGGAGAACAGCAGCTATAATTCTGACCCTGTGCCCATGGATTGTACAATTTGTTTATCTGACGATATTGTATCTTTACGTTGAACATGTGCAAAGCAGCCAGCTGATGGTGCCTAAAGGAAAGAAGATATTTTTCTGTGCAACAGTTCGTTTGTTTCATATTGTTTGTTGTATCCCAGGAATATCCCATCAGGGCAGGGAATAAAGCCCTAACATTATTTTTGCCTTACCACTTGACTACAAGACTCTTTTTGTATCAAAGGCAACTTAAATCTTAACACCCTAGGCAGCCGCCTAATAGGGTCATATGAGGTAGCTATCACTCACTATCTCTCACAGTATAATATTATGTTTTATATTCATTTTATGTTTATATTTATGGCTTTAGCATGCCAAAGAACCCCTGAAGAAGGCACAGTGGAAACACAGCTGTGTCGGGCTGTTTTTTTCCTCTGGTAGGAGTGACTCAGACTATCCCAGGTAACGATTGCCCTAAATAATTTTTTTATCTACCACACATAGATTTGGTCTTCTGTCACATAGAAACTACATGAACTACTGAAGCTCGGTTACACATGCAAAACATAGACCATCAGCAAATGTAGAACAAGGGATCACAATTTAGAAATATGAAGACAATAATTAACACTGGGAACCCCAAAAGTCAAACATGGAATGCAGAACACTGGAGAAATAAAACTATAAATTAATTTCCTCATGTACTAAACAAAACGCAAAGACGTTAGCGATGCACATGTCTCAGAGCTGACAGATTCCAGTTAATAAATGCAAAATAAAGGGTATTTTTCTACCTTTTTGTTTGGGCATTTTATTTTTACATTGCAACTGCCCCAGTCGCTTTCTTCTGTTTGCTTCGTGTCTTCTGCTAACTCTCCATTGTCTGCTGTTGTCGCCCGCTCACCCTCCCAGAGGCCACGGGTGTGAATAGAGTGAGCGGGGTAAAGTTCCTTGATAACTGTGGAATATTATAATGAGGCTTAGCAGAGCCTTCTGGGTAGTGTAGTTCCACAGCCAGTAGAAATAAGTAGTTGCAGTCAGAGTGATAAGGTCAAATAGGATTTATTTCCCTTCCCAGGGTTGGATTCTTAAACCATGAAAACAAAGTAACACAAAGACCATGCGTCTGGAACTACAAACAAAGAATTAACTTGAACTCAGGCAATGCTTATCTTCAACCAAAAAGAAATAAAAATGCAGAGAAAACAGTTTCTTTCCCAAAACTCCTTTTGTCTGTTTTCTCCTGTGAAACAGCCCTTGTAGCACTTTAACACAAAGATTGTATGCTGTCAGAAAAAGTATATGTACAATCCATAAATACCTCAGCATCCGGGTCCTCATAAAAATCACATTGCATGTGTTCAATGTCTTGACCAGTTTCCCGTGGGCTGCAACCTTTATCTTGCCTGCCGGGTTCCTCTCTATAGCCTAAGGTATTTCCTTCCCCCAACAGCTTAGAGGAGTATGGGTATTTACCGTAATTGCTGCTGTTTCTCTCAACTGAGTCACAGAGTTCCTGGTAAGTGCAGGAAATTTGGCTATACTCTTCTTTCCTGCTATTAGGGAGAATACTCCTACCTTCTAACAAGTTTCTTCCAAGCTTCCTCCCTTGAGCACAACTCTGCACGGGGAAAAACTCTTCCCTTCGTGTTTGCTTAGCTTTTCTTTTGGGCAACAAATTAGCCTCAGGAAAATAATCCTCTCTTGCTGGGTACCTTGAGCTGTAAGGCTGGAATTGCCTTAACTGGGCTTCAGAGCAATTCTCTCTGCTTCCACGACAGCAGAGCTCTCCGGTGCAATGGTCAGTCATGTACTGCTCTTCCAGGCAGTCTCCCTTGGGCTTCACAGCGCAGCACTGTCCTACCAGTCTCCTCTGGTCAGCATGTCTCTCAAAGCTTCCTTCCTCATTGAAGCTTTCTCTCTCAATGCTTCTCCTACGACTGGGACTTCCTGTGCTTGCCGTTCTCCCTGTGTTTGCTGCCCTCTCTGTGTTGGCTGCTGTCTCTGTGTTTGTGCTCTCCCTCTTCTCTCCGGTAAGGGATTTTTAAATGTGTTGCATTTGGTATTTGTTTGGGCTCCGCCCCCTATCAGCTGTCCCCTATCTCTTGATGAGCCACGAGGTAGCTTTTGGTTTGGGCGTTCCCTAGTACTACGTGAATTGGTTTGTGTACAGTTTCTATGCCAACCCTCCTCCATGTTTATTTCTGAACTGTCAAAGTTAGCTTTATTCTGATCAAAATCTCCTGTCTCCGCGGGCTCTGATCTCTGCACCTCATGACACTGTCCATTTTTCTTTTCTTCTCTCTTCTAGTTGTTTTCCATTCTCTCTATACATCTGCTCCAACATACTGATCTTTCCCCTTTTGCTCTTTCCTCCATTTCTTTCTTTATTTCTTTTTCATCCCTTCATCCTCAATCCCCACTTACTCTCCCAATACCTGGCCAATTGTAGATTTTTCTTCCTTCCCACACAAAATCTTTTTTCCCATCTCCATCCTCATTCCCACAGCCCCATCCCTTTCTAGTCCTCCCAATCAGCCCCCTTCTAGTTCCAGCCCCACCCAGCTTCCCCTTCCTTCTAGTCCCATTCTCCCATCCCCCGCATCAGCCCATTTCCAGTACTAGCCCACATCAGCCCATTTCTAATCCTAGCCCCCCATCAGCAGATCTCCAGTCCAAGCCCCCCCAATCAGCCCATTTCCAGTCCAAGCCCCCCCATCAGCCCTTTCAAGTCCTATCCTAGCCCCCCCCATCATCCCATTTCTAGTCCTAGTCCTAGTCCCTCCCCCAAAGAGCCCCACGCCTGTCTGACCAGCTTCAGAGGGAGCCAGGGCAGCCTGCAGCCCTGGTTATCCTCTGTACAGCCTCTGGAGTGAAGAGAGGCATTTTCCTTCACTCCAGTAGCTGTGCTCTCATGGAGCCTGCTGGCGCCTGAATACTGGAAAACAGGAAATGCCCTTTAACCTCCAGCACGACAATGGGCTCCACATGAACACAGCTGCCAGAGGGAAGGAAAATGCCACTCTTCACTCCGGCAGCTGTGCAAAGGTGAGCCAGGGCCTCAGGCCTCCCTGGCTCCCTCTGAAGCCGGCGCTGCAAACAGTTGGGAGTCAAACAGCATGTGCAAGATGAAGTTGGCGTGGGGCCCCCTGAAGCACGGGGACCTGTGCGAACAACATTACTGCACAATGGATGGGCCGGCCCTGGTAGTCCTCTGACTTCATGATTCCTTTAATACGTTCTAGGCCTCCAGTTCCTGAGGCCCACAACATCATGGAACCTCCACCATATTTAGGAAGGGTGTTTTTTCTCCTTATAAGCTTCATTTCTTTGCCTGTAAATGTATTGCTGGTCTGCATTGCCAAAGAGTTCAAATTTGGTTTCATCTGTCTACAACATTTTCCCAGAAGAACTGTGGTTTCTCAAAATGGGTTGGGGCAAAGATCATGCATGCCTTTTTATGTCTGTCTTTAAGCAGTGGAGTCCTCCATAGCCTTCGCCTATGAAGTCCTTCTTTGTTTAGTGCGTAGTACAGGACCATACCGAGCCCTGTGTGAGCGGTGCGGCCACACAGGGCACAAAGACTTAAAGGGCACATTTTGGATCTCTGCCGTTGCCTGCCGCCGCCACTTTTTCAGCGGCAGGCAGCAGCAGAGAGACAAAATGCGCCCCTTAAGTCTTCACGCTGGCACACACTAAGCAGGTCTGGTCTCTCTGGGAGGGACCAGACCTGCTTAGCGTGCCGGCAACTTGCAGATCGGGCACATGCCCCCCCCCCTCCCGCACCCCCATAAAGTGTCTAAATGGAGGTGCAGGAGGGGGGCGTGCTCCCAATGTGCAAGTCGCACTGGGTGCATTTCAGTCTCTGTACAGCCTTGGGGTAGTATATGGTGTTGAAACCACCACTCCAGATTGCTCCAGGTCAGCTTTAAGCTCTTTGGATGTGGGACGAGGTGTTTTTCCAACCGTTCGCACTAACCTTTGAAGGGAAATTGGCTGATAGGTATGTCTAGTATGGCTGCATCCTTGCCTGAGACTATAATACATTATGATGGCACGGAAGAAAAACATGTGGGCTAAGGAATGAGTACCCAGAACCCAGCACAACAAGAGTAAAGCCAGAGGGAACCATATTCTGAGCAGAAGTGCTAAGAAAAGCTAAGAAAAGACAAGTCAGGCCTGAACAGATTGAACAGGCCTGAGCAAGTTGGGTAAGCCTGGACAAGTTAAACAGGCCAAACAAAGCTGGTGATACAAAGTGCTCATAAGCCCTGAAGACTACAGTGCCGAAAACTACAGTGATTAATGAAACAAAAGGAATGGCAGGGTGTAGCCAGAATGACTCAACACTAGCAAGAATAAAAGCCATTAATTTGCTAATAAGGGTTGTGATAAGGAAGCTTATCATAGCTCAGGAAGGAGCTATAGAAAAGGTGAAGTGACTCTGAACAAGCAACCTGTCAGTTCTGGTAGAAATAAGAAAACAGAATTTTCCCATAAAAGACTACCAGTCCCAGAATGCACCAGGTTTCCAACAGCCATTAGAGGAGCTGAAGTGGGGAAACGTGTGTTCAATCAGGAGGGCTATGAGGTAATCCCTAAGCACTCATCTCAAAGGGCAGGGCCTGATTCAGCACAGCTGCGCTGTGTTAGGGAGGAGCACTCATCTAAGCAGAATAAAGGTAGAGTTTATTCTACAGAGGATCATCATCTTCATGATCAGCTTGGATATCCTCAGTTTCATCTGGAGGATCATCAGAAGCAGAAGCCAAACCGGACGGACAGAGAGGGCAAGAAACCCTTTGGAAGAAAGAAGAGAAAAGCCTTTGGGAGGTCTAAAGGAGTTCATAGCAGTACGTATACTGGAAGGCATTCCAAGGGCCAGCATACACCATTGGACTGGGGAAAGCCAAAGGAATGGTGCTGCAGAGCTAGGAATCTCCAGACGGTACCTGTGAGGGAGACGGCTGCACGTGGAAGGGACCCTAAGACCCGTGCCAGAAGGTATGTGAAGAGAGATCCAGTGTCCAGGGATCTGGATTGGAAGGCTGGACATAAGAACTGGACTACATATTGGCCAGGCTATATAGAGAGGAACTCTAACAGCAATGGAAGCTCAGGTATGAACACTGATCTATGCCCTAGCTATAACCTTGAAAGACAGCAGGGAAACAAGTATTCTCCTGAAAGTGCTCCATTGAGAAATTCATCTGTGCCAATCCATGATATTGAACCCATGATCGTTGAAGAAGGGTGAGTGATTGCAGATGAAGGATTTGTTTACATGGACTGCTCTCTGTCTAAACTCCTTTGGTGATTTTCTGTTATAAAATACAACAACCATCACAAAGAAATACAAACTTGTTCTTTAATCTACTCAGAAAAGCTCCTGAGTAGGATTTCTAGCCACGCAGTAGGAAGCAAGCCAGCTAAGGGGTTTCAGCTGGGTAACTGCTAGCAATTGAGCCTTACCTAATTGCTTGTGAGCTCTGAGGGAATCACTTCTGAATCTATGTGTGAAGATATAAGAAGTTAACCTGAAAAGAACAGTTTTTTCTCTTCTTTGTGGATTTTTGTTTGTTGTTTGATACACTGCTAAGAAAATATTAGCTAAAGCCTACAGAAAAGACCAGTTTGTTACCAACCAGGTCTTTATTCTTTTGCTTTGATTGCCTAATAAGTTCAAATGTTGTTTTCCTGATTTTGTTTTTATAAGTTAAACACTGAAAGCAAGTATGCTGATTTATGTGCTACCAAGCATATCTGTGTTGGGAGAAATAATCCCATAAATAAATATCTTATTGGCTTTACCCTCAAGCACAACTATTTATTGTGAGCAGCTGTGTCTGGTGTGAATGGACTGCATTGCCCACAATCCCTTGCCAATCATATTGATATATGCACTTGCCAAGACTGTGAACATTCTCACCCAGGCAGCCGTCTGACAGAGTGGATCCCAGGGAAAGAGCCTTTGCCCCAAAGGAAAGAGGCCTCTGCAGACATTTTGCACACGGCCCTCCTTTGTCCCAAAGGAAAGAGGCCTCTGCAGATTTTTAGACACGGCCCCCTTTGCCCCAAAGGAAAGAAGCCTCTGCAGGCCCTACAGCCTTTTACAGACAGTACAGCAACCTTTGCACCCGGAACAAAACTTTTGTGCAGGAGTTGCTACAGAGGGTGTAGGGTATATAAGGATGCAATTACAGAACTCAGGGCGGCCTTCTCTGTCTCATCATTGTGGAAATAGGGAACGCTGCCTGTACTCAGATCCCTCAGATAGACACTTGTGTATCTGTGCTTGCAGCTTTTGCGTGTGCCAAATAAAACAATTATTTTTGCTGACAAATAATTGTGATCTGAGTTCTTTTATTTTCCTGGTGTACAGCTCCCATGTGCCCAGGCAATTGGTAATATTGGTGATATTTGAGGAACTTTTGTGGGGAAACCAGGCCCACAATTAGTACCGAAACCCGGGACTCCTGAGTTTTAGAACTCCTAAATTTTTTCTAAATTGCCCAAGGATTCCTCTGACTGCAGTTTTGGCTTGCCTGCATTTTTGTCAGAGAGGATACCTCCTGTTTTAAATTGTGCAAAAAACAGGAGATGTGGATACCATCCTAATAGAGGATGAGGATTCCGTTTGCTGGTTGTAACTTGTAACTGCGCCTATAGTGCCCCCCAGCAAAAGCATGTAGGGCTTAAGCGACCTGTTATCCTTCCTGAACAGCTACTTGACTTTTCATGAGGCAAAGCCCCCTGGGAAATGTAGTTTTTCACTGTCCAATGAAGAGTAGTGTGGACTCAAAGTGGTTTTCAGAAAACAGGATTTATTTCCCTTCCGGGCGGATTTCAGCGTGGAAAACAAAGGTAACAAAACCATATACTTCTGGTAAAGGACAAAATAAAAGTCTCCAACAGAAATAGCTTACTTCAGCAACAAACATTTGCTTCCCAGCAATTAAAGTGAAACAGTTCGGTTCCTCACAGCTCTGTGCTTTTATCTTAAACTTCTGCAGTTTTCTGCAATGCTTAAATTCAGCACAGGGAATATATTTCATCTGACCTTGTAATCGTACAATCCATCAATTCTTCGGATACATTTCCTAGCCCTGGCTCCGTTTCCATTAGCTCTTCATGGGAGTTAGGTAAGAATGTTTGTAACGTTGTTTCTGGGGCCACGCCCCTCCTCTCTATCTTAGGCTTTATATCATATTCCTGAATCAGGTATTGCTGCAAATGGTCATTATCAGTGCAGGTATTATAAACACAGTCCCAACCTTCTGGATAACTAATATCACACTGGTTATTAACAGCCCTATTCAAAACCCAGTCTTTGGGCTTACCTCTTTGTCTGTTTGCAGACTGTTTTCTTTGAACTTTTGAAACAGCTGTGGGTTCAAAACCTGGTTTGTAAAATGAGTGTTGGAATTGCCTTCCTGGCTTTCTCTTCTCCTGGTTATTCTTACAATACTGCAGACAGTCGGGCCTGCTTCTGCTATCTTCTTCTCTGGAATAAAGCTTTATAAATGGCTCTCTCTCTGCCCGTAAACTTGGCTCTGGTTCTGGGCTTTTTCTCTGCCTTACTGAGTGTTCCGTTAGGCGTGCCACGGTTTCTCTCCCCCGGTTCTGGACTGGGACTCTGCCTGTAGCTCTGCCTTGGCCTGGAACTCGGACTCCTCCCCGGTCCTCCTCTTGGTCTGTTAGCTGATCTGCTAACTGCTCACTTGGCTGGCCTCTTACCGGAACCCTTGGCTGGCCTTGTAGCTGAACTCCCAGCTGAGCTTGTGATGGAGCTTTTTGTGGAGCTCCTACTGACCACCCCTTCCTCTCTACTGAGGCCTCTTTATGTGTCTGACTTCTAGGGCAGTGCCTGACTCCTCCTCCTAGCAGGTGCTCTAATTCAACTCGTGACTCTTGAGCTAACTGGCAGCAAGGGCATGTTTCTCCCCCTTGTGTCTGGTTTCCGTGGCGACTACAAGCCATGTGCTTTTGTTTACCACCCAGCACTGCTTCTGTAGCAGCAAAGCGCAGACAAACCAATGATACCAGGAGTCTGTTCAGAAGGTCCAAATCATTTATTTGTGCACAAGTCTCAAGCAGAATCAAATTCAAAATGGCTGAGCAAAGTTTTCTAGCATTACAACAACTTTTATAGACTTCTGTTCCATTCTAGGTATAGAAAAACATTTCATTGGTCCCGGTACTCTCCCGTACCTCCCGTACCCCTTCCATTGGTCCCGGTACTGATAAGATTATCCAATTATGTTCCTTCAGTGGGCTCAGCACCTGCTCTCCCCCCTTCTAGTCCCAATTACAATGGTCAGTTCATCAACTTGTTACTTTCATACTCTCAAGGCCATAGAGCCAATTTGTGCATGCAGGGGAGCAGGGTTCTGCAACTCATCTGTCAGCAATCCCAATTATATTCCTTGCAGATGTACTTTCTTATCAGTAACTTTTAAACATATTTCTCTGTATTTTTCCATCTCTCAGTTTTGCTTATCTAAGTTAGTTTAGTACTCTTGCAGAGTTCTATCCTACAATAGCAGCATGTTGGGGAATGTGTAATTCCTATGAGCCTCTTCACAGGCTTCATTTACAGGTCAAGCTAACTAGGCCTGCCTGCTTATGTCAGACACTGTGGATCACAGGCCTGCACCTGCCACATTCCCCCCTTTGATTAATCTCACCCTATTACTTAATAAGGTGTGAGAATTAAATCATCTTTAGAAGAATCACATCATGATCGAAGGATTTCAACTAGGGCTGGCTCTATATAGGGCCATTATTTTAGTTGCGGTCTTCCGCTCTACTGTGCTGTCAATAGCATTATGAATAGAACGCATACAACATGGGATTAAACATGGTAATAAGAAGATAACAACAACAAGAATTAGTACCAATATAATGAAAGTTTTAAATCCTCCCACCCATGAGAAAAGGTTAGCAAACCAGTTAGGGAATTTCAATGAGTGCCAAGTTTGTACTGGCACGTAAGCATGTCTTTGCATATCTTTAGCAATTTCTTCAACCACTTGACCCTTATCATCTATTTTTAAACAACAATTAGTTAAATTCAGTTTACCACATACTCCTCCTTCAGCTGCTAACAAATAATCAAGTGCTAAGCGGTTCTGATATATAGCAGTGCGCATCTGGGTACTTTGTCTAGCTAAAAGCGTAAGAGCATGACTAGTTTCATTGGTTATTATTTGAACTACTGCTTGTAAGCGGATAATACGATCATATAGATTGGAGTTCGATAACCATACATACCATCATCATTCCAAGTGGCAGGCCCATAATACTCAATGATTCTTTCTGGTGGCCAATCATCACCCTGCCACTTCTCCCATTTGCCTATCTGTAAGGCTTCTCTTTTCTGTCTTAATGCTCTTTTGTGTCGGTGGGTAGTGTATACTGGGTATCCTAATTGTTCTCCATGTTCAGTGTTTAAAAGAAAGAAAGAAGGTCTGATGGTTCCTAAGACACATGCTCCTCCCCATTGTGGCGGGAGTTGTGCATACGCTCGGTTTCCACAGATCCAATATAGGCCAGGTGGAGCTTGCCAGGCATGGGCTTTGGCAAGATTAGTCCATAAATCAGCAAGTTCAGGAAATCTAGCTAGTGGGTTAGGAGGTTCAGGATGTTTGATTCCTGACCACCATGACGTCTTTTTGATCGTGGCATTATAGAATTTCTGGCTAAGACAGACCAGCTGTCCTACCTGTTGGGTGAACTGTGGTCCAGTTCTGGCATAGCAAAGACGTCCAACGATTGAGTGCGCTAACACCCATTCACTAGTAGTCTTGTGTAATTCAGTCTGATTGTAAATCAAAGAATAATTCAATTCTTGGGCTTCCCATGGCCACTGGTCTCCCATTTGGGTTCCGCCACAGAAATAGCAATCTGAGATTTTAAGACTAGATACTACTGCTCCGGCTAATTCTAAAAATAAATTCTGAGAAGGATGAGGAATTTCAAACTTATTTACATGCATGGCCTCATAGAAGGTGTTGTGGATATGATATTTAGATGACTTATGGGCTTGGGTATTCAATCTGATATACACAATGGTTCCTGGATCTATTGCCCCTCCAGCTATACGTAAACCAAACTTGTATCCTTGTTTCCATGCATAGGGATTGTGTATGCGCAAGTGTAAAGGGTTACAAGCATCTTTCTGACATTTATCATTTGTAGTTGGCTTGGTTAAAGTGGCCATTCGTTTATCTATCTTTTCGTCAACTATACCATTATTCCAGGTAGCATAAAAAACACATTCCCAATCCGGACAATAGTAATCTGCTGCTGGGGCAGTACTATAGCCTAGTTCCTTTTTACCTGTACACTTCCTCCATCCTGTGGCACCCTCTGGACACATGTACTTATGGTCATTTCGATACACCTTCTCCCAAGTACCACAGGTGGAATAACTATCTCTGTTAATGACATTACATGCATCAAAATTCAAAACAGCAGGTTTAGTAATGTCCTTAAGTGGTGGTGTAGCAGCTATTATAGGTCCATCTGCATCCTTCCATCGTATTTCCAACGTATAATAGGATGGGTTCTGATGCGGATTATAGCATGCTCTAATTTTTCCATAAGTGCAAACATTTAGTTCAGTGGTGTTATAAATACACCGAGTCACTTTTCCCTTGCAGGTATAGTACGAGTGGTAAATCAAAGTCTGAGTTACTTTCAGTCCAGTTCGAGTAGAAGTAATGCAAGCAGTGCATGGAGGTAAAGCATAGGTCAGTTCAAAACCTCCAAAGAAGGCAACCAGGGCAAAGCAAAAGTAAAGATGCATGTTGATTGGAGTTCTTCTGAATCCTCAGCTTGCTGATCTTGATCACGACGTTCTTTTTCTTCGTCCCGTTTGCTAATGAAGCAATTTAACGGGTGCTGAGTGTTAATTGAAGATCCTCAGGTTGTCCAGTACACATTAACCAACTTATTAGCAATTTCAGTTGGCTTGTGAAGTCTGGCTAATCAATGTAGTATCAAGGTAGTGTGCAGAATCACGCACAGATTGAGTTCGTTGAAACAAAACTGTTGCTGCATGGAAAACAGCAATCCTCTTCGAAAGACTTGACCACTGCAAGGCACTGTGATAAAGTGTCTAGGTTGCTGGTTGCCGTCTCAGAGTAACTCGCAAGGGTGCATCAAGATGCTGCTCTGCTGTCCACTGCTCTGGTTCAGGATCAGCGGCGGGCTTGACTCTGCTGTGGTGGATCCAGGCGTCAATCTCGGCTACCTTTACTGCAGTTGGGGTAGACAGGATGACGGTGTACGGTCCCTTCCAATGGGGTTCCAACGGTGTCTTCTTCCAATCTTTGATCCACACCGAGGTACAGGCTGATAGGGATGCAAAGGTTCCGTCAAGTTGATAGGCAACTGGTCTTGGATCCACGCATGGAGAGTCTGCAGAACAAAACTAAGAGCTAGGAGTTCTTGTCTGGTTACTTCTGAACCAATTTGGGCTAAACTTCCTTTGATTCCCTGCACTATTGGTGGGGGTTTACCATACAAAACTTCAAAAGGGGAAAAACCTGTTGACTTTACAGGAGCTGAGCGTATTCTGAGTAAAGCTATTGGGAGCACTTGGGGCCACTTCAAGTGTGTCTCCTGACAAAGCTTAGACATTTGGGCTTTTAGGGTACGATTCATTCGCTCAACTTTCCCTGAACTCTGGGGTCTGTATGCAGTGTGGAGTTTCCATTGTATCTGCAAAGCTTTTGTTAACTGTTGAGTAATCTGGGAGACAAATGAGGGTCCATTGTCTGACCCTATTACTGCTGGAATTCCGAACCTAGGGACAATCTCTCTCATTAAAACTTTGGTAACTTCTCGGGCTTTCTCAGTTCTGGTTGGGAAGGCTTCTACCCACCCAGAGAAAGTACAAACTAATACTAATAGATAATGGTATCCATTGGCTCTTGGCGTTTCGGTAAAATCAATTTGGAGGTTGTGCATGGGGGTTACACCTCCTGACTGAACTCGGGGTGCCGTTATAAGGCCTTGCTTGGCATTATTTTTGGCACAGGTTAGACATTGACATGCTACTGAAGCTGATATGGTTGTCAATAGAGGGATGTAAAAATGTGGTCTGAGTGCTTTTTCCATAGCACTTTTCCCATAGTGGGTAGCTTCATGAAAAGCTTTGACAAAAGATGGTCCTAACAGTTCAGGAATTACTATTCGTCCAGGGGGTTGATTGCCCTCTTCTGGTGGCAGCTCAATCCATCCATCTTTCAGTACTCCATCTTCCCTGTTACGGTAGTAATCTAATTCTTTGGTGGTATATCTTGGTGTCCATAAATTCAGAGGTACTGGAAACAATGCTGCTTGCATTGGCATAGCTTGTGGGGTAATCTATCCTGTCATAGCTGCTTGTCGTGCTGAAGCATCTGCAAATCTATTTCCATTTCCTCGGGCAACTTCTCCTTTTCCTACTTGATGTCCTCTGCAATGCATGACAGCTACACGTGTTGGGGCCCAAACTGCATCAAGTAACATCAATATCTCGGGTCCATATTTGACTGACTTTCCTCCGGACGTGATGAGCCCTCGTTCTTTATAGAGAGCTCCATGGGCATGCAGAGTGGTGAAGGCATATTTGGAATCTGTATATACATTTAGCACAAGTTTTTCTCCTAACAATAATGCTCTGGTGAGTGCTATCAATTCGGCTTTTTGGGCTGATGTGCCTGAGGCTAGAGCTGATGATTCAACTACTTCGTGTTGAGTGACGACTGCATATCCGGCACAGCGTCATCCATCGAGGATGAGACTGCTCCCATCAACATAATAGATTTGGTCAGGATTGTCTATGGGCACATCTGTCAAGTCAGGTCGGCTGGAGAACACAGTTTCCATGACTTCGATACAGTCATGTTCCGGGAGTTCTTCGCTAATGGGTATCAAAGTGGCTGGATTCAAGGCATGACTCACTTCTAGTTGTATCTGTGGGTTTTCACATAACATACTCTGGTATTTCAGCATTCGGGAATTGGTGAGCCAATAATTTGCTTTCTGTTCCATGAGGGCAAGGACTGCATGTGGCACAGTGACTCGTATGTTCTGTCCTAAGGTGAGCTTGTCTGCTTCACTCACTAATAGTGCTGTAGCTGCAACGGCTCTCAGGCAAGGTGGCCATCCTTTGGCCACAGTGTCCAACTGTTTCGATAGGTATGCTACAGGTCGCTCCCAATTTCCCAATTTCTGAGTCAACATGCCTAAGGCATTTCCCTGTGCTTCATGTACAAACAAGTGGAACGGCTTGTGGACATCTGGTAGTCCAAGTGCTGGTGATGACATCAATTCTTCCTTTAACTTCTTGAAGGCTGTATCCTGCTCAAGTCCCCACTCCAGTGGCGACTTCTCTTCTCCTTTTGTGGCTTCATACAATGGCTTGGCAATTTGGGCAAAGTTGGGTATCCAGATTCGGCAATATCCTGCCGCTCCCAGAAAGGCTCTGACTTGCTTTCTGGTTGTTGGGGTTGGAATTCTACATACTGCTTCTTTTCTTTCTCTGCCTAATCTTCGGCTTCCTTGGGTTATACGAAAGCCCAAGTATTTCACTTCTTTTTGGCATAGCTGTGCTTTTGCTCTGGAAACTTTGTATCCAGCTTCATCTAGTAACTGCAAGAGATCTTTGGTGGCTAGTATACATTCACTTTCTGATATGGCAGCTATCAGCAGATCGTCCACGTATTGGAGAAGCACTCTCTTCCCCGGGGCCACTGGATAGCTTGAAAGGTCTTGATTCAGTGCAGCACTAAAAATGGTAGGCGAATTCTTAAATCCTTGGGGTAATCGTGTCCAGGTGAGTTGGCCCCCTCTTCCAGAGATGGGGTCCTGCCATTCGAATGCAAACACTATTTGACTTACAGGGGCTAATCTTATGCAAAAGAATGCATCTTTTAAATCCAGTACAGTGAAATGGGTAGCTTCAGCAGGTATCAGTCCTAGAAGAGTGTAAGGATTGGGTACAACTGGATGTATAGTTTCAACTGCATCATTTACTCTCCTTAAGTCTTGTACTGGTCGGTAATCATCCGTCCCAGGTTTCTTTACTGGCAAAAGTGGAGTGTTCCATGGGGATTGACATACTTTTAGTAGGCCATACTCGAGCAATCTTTGCAAGTGGCGATGAATGCCTTCAATTGCAGCTCTTGGGAGAGGGTACTGTTTGACGTGTACTGGTGTAGCACTAGGCTTGAGGGTTACAATCACTGGAGCTATATGCTTGGCTAGGCCTGGGGGACTGCCTTCTGCCCATACTCCAGGTGGTGCATGGATGTTCTTTAAAGTTTGTTCGAAGTAAGTGTCTTGGATAGAGTCATCAATGTAATACCTCCATTCTTCTTCTCGGGGAACTGTCAGCAGCATTATTCCTGCTGGTTTGGCTTGGGGACTTACTGTCATTTGCATTTCTCCTTCTTCAGAGAAAGATATTTGTGCTTGAAGTTTGGCTAACATATCTCGTCCCAGTAGTGGCACTGGACATTCGGGCATGTAAAGGAATTGATGAGTTGAGTTATTTGCTGTCCTCCTAGACTGCATATACGATTCTGAAGAAAAGACTTTGTAGCTTTGGCACCAGTTGCTCCTATAATGGTGACTGCTTTTGTAGAAAATGGGGCTATCTTTTTATCTATTACTGAATGTTGTGCTCCAGTATCAACCATAAAGTCCATAACTTGGTCTCCTATTTGTATTCCGACCATAGGCTCCTGGAGACCTAAAGCAAATTTGGAGCCCAGTCTGTCCTAATCCACGTCATTTTCATCATGGATCGCTGTGGCCAATGCTTGAATGGCTCCTCCTCTCTCTCGTTGGAATTGTTCTCGATTGGCTCCTCCGCGGTTTCGGGGATAGCCTCATCTTTCTTCTCGCCATTGGTGATTGCTGTCGTCATCTTGCTGGGCGTCTTCGAGTTGCGGGCACGTATCTCTCCAATGTCCTTCTTCTCTGCAATAGGCGCATTGGTTCACGCCTAGCTTCTGGGACCGGCCTCCGCCTTGGCCCCGCCCTCTTCCTCTGCTCCGTCGACTAGGGATACCTCCCCTTTTCTGTTCAACTATGGCCGCAGCCAAAAAATCAGCTTTCTTCTTCATCTTTCTATCACATTCTCTCTGCCTTTCATTATCACGATTCACATACACTTTATGAGCGACTTCCAGTAACTGTGTTGCATTCATGCCCGCAAACCCCTCTAATTTCTGTAATTTATGTCTGATGTCTGGTTGAGACTGGTTTACAAAAGCAGAATTCACCATACATAAACTTCCTGGTGCCTCGGGATCATAGGGAGTATACATTCTGTATGCTTCAATTAATCTTTCATGAAAATCTGCTGGGCTCTCATCTGCACCTTGGATAACTCCTGCAACTTTGGAAAGGTTCATAGCTTTTTGGCCCCCCCCTTCTCAGACCTTGTAAAAAGCCTTGGCGAAAACGGGCTAGGGCTGTGGATCCTTCCTCTGTATTTGAATCCCAATGGGGGTCTTCATTCGGGAATTCTCTCTGGGCCGCTTCCCGATAGTCTATTCTGTTTAGCCCCTGTCCCGGGGCTACAGGGTTATCTGCCATCCACTCAATAGCGGCTTTTCTAATTCGTGTTCGCTCCTCTGTCGTGAATAGAGTGGTCAGGAGCTGGCGGCAATCTGGCCAAGTGGGTTGGTGGGTTTCCATAATAGTAGTTACTAATTCCGTAAGTTCCTGGGACTTATTAGTATAGGAGGCATAATGCGACCTCCAATTTAACAAATCCGTTGTAGAGAAAGGGATATACACATAAGTTAAGGGTCCCACTACCACCTCCTCATTTTCGTTCTTTATAGGTACTCCCGGGACTTGCCGTAAGGGCATCATTTTAGCAGTAGCTGTCTTGTGGGATCTAAGGGTTGTCTTCGTAACTGTCTTTCCAGAGGTCATTTTCACTTTTTCAACAGGTTTCACTTTGGGTGTACATTTTGCTGGCACGCTGGTGCTGGCAACCACTTGTACGTTATCATCCTCCTCGCTTAGGGCATTTTCAATTTCTTCCTCCTCTCCCTCTACATCTGACTCGCCTTTTGTAATATCACCTTCTTCAGCTAAGGGAAATTCCTCTCTCTGCCCTCCGGGAGGTGGGTCAGGGGTTGGGTCCCGCACCGGCTGTCTCTGGGGTTCTGGGGCAGGACGCCGGGCTACTCTTATCGGACCTGGGGTTCGAGGCTGTCGGGGAATTATTTCTGGGGAATCAGGATCTACCAGGATGGGCTTCTTCCTGGACTTCTTATCCTGCTCTTTCATTCTAGGCTGTTCTGTTTTCTGTCTAGGATCTGTTTTAGCTAACATTATTCTGCACTGTTCCTCATAACAGCGCTGCGCCCAGAGGGGCGGATCTTCACAAATACTTAACCAGGAATCTATATAGGGGTACTGATCGGGGTGCGCTATCCGCACTCTACGGTGTACTAACTGGATAATTTCTACATTAAACGTTCCCTCTCGGGGCCAGGTGGGGTCTATATCGGGCCACTCCCTAGTACACAATATCTGTAAGCGGGCTGCTGTCATTTTAATTCCATAATCTCCAGAATATCCCTCTTTAAAATGTGCGATCATACATTCTAATGGAGTGTTTCTAGTAGACCCCGCCCCTCCCATTTCGATGTGTGCGCGCAACAACAGACAAAAGGGAAAAGGAGGGCGGACCGTGGGTAAGGGGTCCACACGGCCCTGGAAACGTATAAGGAGAACAAATAACAAGACAAGACGACAATCGCTTCCCCCTTTTGGCGACCTGAACGCGGTCGCCCGGTCAGGAAATGCGCTACTCAGGGGTCCGCCTTCACTTGGTCCGTGCTGCCAGACCTCTCATCCACACTTCATTCACACAATCATGCTAGCAACGTATCCCAGAATGCATTCGTTTCTATCTATTCTGACTAGTCTTACCAATTTCCCAATTACAAAAAGATGGGGGTTTCACCCTGCGAATACCCATGCGGGGTTACTCGGCCCTTCTTTATTTATTTATTTATTTTATTTATTTACAGTCTCTTATATACCGCACTATTCAGCATCAGCGCGGTTCACATGGAACAAATGCTCATTACAGTTAACATGTATGAGTTTACATATAACAGGGGACAGAAACTTGGCTAACAGGGGTAACTATTTACAGACTTATTACATGGAGTCATAATCAAAGCAGTTGCATAGAAAACAGAGTTCACTTTATAGGTTTGAGTATCCACATGGTGAGTTGCTTGTGGTACTGTAAATTTGACTGAGAATGGTATCGGTGATGTCCTGAGGTTCTAGGGGGTGCAGTCATGGTCTATCAGGTACTTGTTGAAGAGGTGAGTTTTGAGGGCTTTCCTAAACTGTGGTAGGTTCTTAATAGCCCGGATGTCATGGGGTAATGCATTCCAGAATCTTGGTGCACTGAGACTGAAGGCCCTGTTGGCTGTTGATTTGGTGCAGGCAGTAAGTGCCTTTGGGACTTTTAGGGAGTTTATAGCCGTGGTTCTTCTTATTCTATTTGGGGATGTGGAATGGATGAGGGCAGTTACGGATGCAGGTGAGAGATTGTGAACAGCTTTAAAAGTGATTATCAAGGTCTTGAAGATAGTTCTTGCACGAATTGGTAGCCAATGTAGCTGTATCAGCAGAGGTGTCACGTGGTCGCTCCTGGAAGCTCCATGGAGGACTCTTGCTGCCGCATTCATAGCTAGCTGCAGCGGGTTTAACGTAGATTGGGGAAGACCTTGTAATATTGCATTGGCATAGTCAAAATGAGGTATGACCAATGCCTGGAAAATCGTCCGAAAATCAGTTGGTTCGAGGATGGAACGTAGATACCTTAGTGAGCGGATCTTGTGGTAGACTGATTTGACTATGTTCCCTATGTGGGCCTTCATATCCAGGCGTTGATCTAAGGTGACTCCCAGGTATCGTATTGAGGATTTAGATTGCAGCTCAGCTTCTTTTACTTTAAGATATTGCGGTGGGGTAAAGTTGGGGTTCCTCGTAATGAAGAGTACTTCCGTTTTCTTATGTTGTATTCTGAGGTTTTGAGAGAGAAGCCAGTCAGATATTGCATTGAAACAACTCGTCAGTGGGGAGAGGTCCAGATGCTCGGTAGAGAAGGGTATGTAGAGCAGGACATCGTCTGCGTATAACATACAGTCGACATTGAAGGACCGGATAATATTACAGATTGGCTGCATGTAAATGTTGAACAAGAGCGCCGAGAGGGAGGATCCTTGTGGGACTCCTTGACTTTGGTGGAAAGGTTCAGAATTTATCCCTCCAGAACGAACATGTTGCCATCTTTCAGACAGGTAGGATCTGCACCATTCGAGCGCTAGTCCATTAATGCCTTTGTCAAACAGTCGTCCTAATAGAAGCTCATGATTTACTGAGTCAAAGGCTGCAGCTATGTCCAGAAAGATGAGAGCAAATCCTTGCCGGATGTCATCAATGCCAGTGAGTATTTTGCAAAATAGAGTGGTAAGGAGGGTTTCAACGCCATGGCCTTCCCTAAAACCATGTTGGCATGTGTCTAACGGTGCAGCGACGTCGATGTGCTCCTGCAGTTGACGTTGAGCTTCCTTTTCGATGATCTTCGCAAGTAATGGAATGCTGGATATGGGTCTGTAGGATTCTACCTGTTGGGGATCGAGCTTGCAGTTTTTTAGCAGAGGTCTAATAGAGGTGTGTTTCAGGACTGAAGGGAAAGAGCCGGAGGAGAAGGAGAGGTTAATTATTTTGGACAGTATTGGGCTGAAGTGACTGCGAAGCTCCTTGATCCAGAAGGCTGGGCATGGATCGGACTGGGCAGTAGTGGTATTAATGGCTGCAATAGTGTCATCCAGACCTCTCTTGGTGGGGGTGGAAAACATGGTTAGTGTTGTTTGGCAGACTTGCTCTGTTGCGGAGGTTGTATTAGAGGTTCTGTTGGTCTGGCATATCTTGGATTGGAGGTAGGTTGCAAAATCTTGTGGGTGTATCTCGAATGGGGGTCCAGAAGATGGTTCCTTTGATAAGGTCTTAACCATGTCGAAAAGGTCATGTGGCTTATTAAGCGATCTCTTTAAGGTATCGGAGTAGTACTGCTTCATCGAGTTGGTGATTGTGTTGCGATGCGCAGCCAGATGACGGTTGTATGTTATCTGGTCATTTAAAGAATGAGATCGGCGCCAGCGTTTCTCAAGTTTCCGTAATTGGTTAAGCGATGCTTTAAGATCGGCTGAGAGGTGATCAGGCTCTCTTACCAATTTCCAATATCTCGAGATTACAAATTCCAAATTCCAAGTTCCAATGGCAGTACTGCTCTTTCTATATCTGTCTAGACACCAAATCAAAACTATACTCACCGGATCCGGTCCTCAAACTTCCCAAGCAGGCGCATGAGTTGGACCTCAGACTCCCCTCACTCGGGTTCGAGGCGTTGGCTCCAGCCGGGCCCGGCACCCGCCGAGGTCCGACCAGCTCCCTCCGATACAAGGGACCGGCGGCGCCATGGAGCAGCCCTCGTCGGAAGGGCGCGATCCCGGCAGGACCAAGCCTATAGAGGCGGAATGTCGTGGTATATTGCCCTATATACACTTTGATTCCACAACTTCCCGGCCAATGCACCAAGAATATGTAGCAGCAAAGCGCAGACAAACCAATGATACCAGGAGTCTGTTCAGAAGGTCCAAATCATTTATTTGTGCACAAGTCTCAAGCAGAATCAAATTCAAAATGGCTGAGCAAAGTTTTCTAGCATTACAACAACTTTTATAGACTTCTGTTCCATTCTAGGTATAGAAAAACATTTCATTGGTCCCGGTACTCTCCCGTACCTCCCGTACCCCTTCCATTGGTCCCGGTACTGATAAGATTATCCAATTATGTTCCTTCAGTGGGCTCAGCACCTGCTCTCCCCCCTTCTAGTCCCAATTACAATGGTCAGTTCATCAACTTGTTACTTTCATACTCTCAAGGCCATAGAGCCAATTTGTGCATGCAGGGGAGCAGGGCTCTGCAACTCATCTGTCAGCAATCCCAATTATATTCCTTGCAGATGTACTTTCTTATCAGTAACTTTTAAACATATTTCTCTGTATTTTTCCATCTCTCAGTTTTGCTTATCTAAGTTAGTTTAGTACTCTTGCAGAGTTCTATCCTACAATAGCAGCATGTTGGGGAATGTGTAATTCCTATGAGCCTCTTCACAGGCTTCATTTACAGGTCAAGCTAACTAGGCCTGCCTGCTTATGTCAGACACTGTGGATCACAGGCCTGCACCTGCCACACTTCTAGTTCTTCCTTTTTGGCTCTTTCTAAAGGGCTGGAGGGACCCACCATGTCACATGGTTCAAAAGATGAGGATTCCTTCTGCCGGTCCAGAAGATGAGGATTCCTCCTGCCGGGTTCAGGAGATGAGAATACCGTCCTGAGGGATGAAGAGAGCTCTGTGGATGCCCTAGGAAGACTCCAGCGGTGAGTATTGCTGCATTACCTGCCTACAAGCAAGGACAGAAGATTTACCCAGGTTCGATTGGTGGGTGAGTAACAAATTTACATTTATGCATATGTATTTTATATAGTTAATGTGCTGTTATGTAGAAACTGCTAGAGTGTCTCTGTAAATGTTAGAGTGTCTCTGTATTTAGTTGTCACCAAGCAAAAACAGCTCACTGCCACGCGGGAAACCAGCAAACCGTACAAAAACTTAGGCAGGTAGAAAACTCTCACCACCACTTTATTGATCCATACATATTAGGGAGGCCAAACCTGACACAGGCCGTGTTTCGAAAATCCTTCTTCAGGGGTAGGCTCACCTTGTACTAAAAACACATTAAATGGTTAAAATACAAAATGTAAAATCATGAAAAACATATTACATGAATAAAAGAACTGTGAAAACACATTAATAAATAAATTATATGATATGCATGACTCATATGTAAACTCATATTTGGATATATATCATACTAAAATGTTTAAAAGCATGAACATGTGAAACAAATATATTAAAGCAAAGCTCCCTCTAAAAAACTAATAAATAAATGATATGTATGTATATTAAAAACCATAACAACATGCAGATACTAACAAAGAGCAATGTTTTGATTAAAACAATAAATAAATAAGTCACATGTTATAAACAACAATTACTCAGCACAAATGAAATCAAACATGCAAACAAAGAGATTCTATTTAACATGGAGAAAAACAAGAGAGATTGAGGACCATAGGAGAACAAAGACTAAGTAAAAGAAGATGATTTAGGAGCAGTAGTGAAGAGGTATTGTTACCTTAGGATCATAACAAGGATGCACCAAAGAAAATGAATGTTTCACTGGAAGTCAAACATGCTTCCTTACTGTAAATCCAATAAGAGGAATACATATTAGAAAACAGAATATAAATGATGATCAAAAAACAGGGAACACAAAGACGTTTATAATTATTACCCCGTTCAAACTTAAAATCATCCATTGTTTAAAAACACAACAAGGACGATATGACATTGAAAAACCAATTCTTAAAAATTTTTTGTCAGATAAAAGAATCGCCCAGGAGCCGATAACTGGACATGATTGTTGAGGCAACATGTAGCCAATGTAAATACATCATACTAGGATCCACTACCATACATTCGAAGTTATTTATCAAAAAGGACACATTGTTAAATTGAAGCCAAAATATAGGGTAAACGGCCACCTTTTTCTTGATAAACAAACATTCTATTCAACTAATGTGTCATCCACGGGCCGGTATTAGACAGCATACGCTGTCCCACCTTAATCTATTTGATTACTTAAAACTCTCAGCGGATAAATTCAACCAACAGATATGTGTGGATTAAAACACACTTTAAACTACTATTAACCTAGCATATAAATAATAACATGCCATATAGTCAAATATAAAAAGCTTTACACACGCAGGCACTACGGTGTTCAAACCGAGGTTTATTGCTGCATTCAAACATAGCCGTGCTGTGAAACTATATATATGTGTCTCTCAAATGAAATAAAAAGAATCTATAAATGAGACCCAGAGATGACATAAATCCAATGGGCTGATAAAAAGACACTCCATTCAAAGGAGCTCACGTATTCACAAACTGCCGCTACTCCTAAATCCAAGAGAGAAGCAGGCGATGTCAGCAGCATGAACACATCTCATTGACTGGACGCCAACGCATGCGTATAAGAACAAAAAGACCGCGGGAAAAAAAACGCGCAGGTGAACCTGATGTATTTGATCAATAAATTATAAAAGATGGATGTATTACTATGTAGCATGCTAGTACCAACATAAATAGTTCAAAAACGATAAAAAAGATGAAATATTCAAATCATAAATAAAACGCTACCGCATGCATCTGAGGCCCCTCAAATTTGAAGCATGCATGGTAAAAAACCCCCACAGTGGACAAACCACTACGTGTTGAAAAGAAAAACCGCTATCCTTATATTGTAACCAGCATAAAAAATTAAGGTGCCGGCTCCGTGAATCAGAACTTGGATAGAAGCAAACTGAAACTGACCCATCAAACAAACAGTAAAACAAATAGTTAAAAGAGTTTTTTTAAAAGCCAAAGACTAAAAACACTGCAATTAAAAAATATATGTACAGAATTATAAACCTGATGAACTAATAAATAGATAAATAAATTAGATAAATGAATCCATGACTAAATCCACTATAAAAGAGGGAGAAAAGCAGAAAAACATGCAATTTACAAACATTTGAAGAAGGTACACATGCCATGCCACAGGTATGCCATTACAAAAAAACAGAAAAGTCCCGTTCAGAATTCAAGCCATATGGTGTAAGTGTATTGAGGGCAAAAATATATTTCTGTTCTAACTGGAGGATGGTCTTCTCAATATTACCACCTCTCCAGTTAAGTCTCACTTTTTTTAATAACACAGAATTTCAAATCTGATATTTTATGTGCTTTATCTATCCAATGTTGCACCAGGGGTTTGTCTATTAGTTGCCTCTTAATGCAGCTCTTGTGTTCTACGATGCGCACGCGAATGCTCCGTATAGTTTTGCCTACATACAGGAGATTACATGGACATTGTATGATGTAAATGACATGTGTAGTGTCAGAGTTTGAAAAATCATCAATATAAAATGTCTGCTGTGTCACCGGATGTGTAAAAAATTTCCTTATAGGTAAAACATTTAAACAAACAGAGCAATGACCACACTGGTATTGCCCTTTATGTATAGAAAAAGGTTTTTTCCTCGGTGAAGGCAGAAGGCACCAATAGATTACAAAGATTTATGTTACGTTTATGAGCAATCATGAACTAAGCATCTTGAAAACCAGGAAGCGCCTGAATCAAATGCCATTCCTTTTTAAGAATGGCTGCAATCCGTTGAGACTGTAGAGAGTACAGTAATGGACAAACTATTTTAATATCTTTCTCGCTTTTATTGTCATGTGGTTTGGCTACCATCCTTCGAGAATATTCACGAGCTCTAGAATAAGCCTTATGAATGTATTGCTGAGGATATTGATGTGCTTCAAATCTTTTCTTAAGGTCTTTAGCTTGCAATTCAAATTCAGCATCAGTGGTACAAGTAACCGAGTTATCCGTATGCCCATCCTTTGCCTGGCGGCAGCCATAGCACTTTACCACCATTCCACACTCCAAGCCTCCTTAAGTCAATGACAACTCCCCCCCCCTTTTGCTTTCACATTTCACCCATAACAGAAGACACACAGACCATAACCTTGGTGAACAATTAGTTGGTCGCAGCTTTATTTATAACATTGTAAACCGGCCCAACATAGGCCAACAAATGTTCTTAATCGAAACGTCCCCCCCCCCTCCACCTCCCAAATTCCGGATGATACCCCACCAGCCATTTCTAGCAAAGCGGTGCATCATCCACCCCCCCCATTCCCCCTCCGCCCGCCTTGCCATGTTATTAGCAAAGGCCGGCATTTTTCCACCGGGCAGAGACCACAACCGTGATGTCTCTCCCAACCTACAGCAATGCCGCTTCTCTGCCAAGCGGCATTCACCTCAAATGCCCCGCCGGGTCGGCGAGCGCTGGCTCGCTACCCCGCCAGCCCTGCAACCATGACGCCCCCCCATACCCAGCTGCGACAACCCCACCCTTCCTGCAACCATGAGCGAGGGGAGGGTGGGAGGGAAACCTTTCAGTCAGCTGGCCACGCTGCAAAGAGGGAGAGCGCACGCCAGCGATCTCCCTTGCGTGCCGCCGCTCCGCCCCCCGGCCGGCACCAGCACCAATCAGAAGGCACTACGTGTACACTTCGATTGCTGGTGCCGGCCGCGCTTCTCCCACGCTCTCACCCCCCCTCCCCACCCCGCAAACTGGACAGCGATTCTGCCGCCGTAAGGCTGGGCCCCAGGAACCCGGTTACTACCGGCCTCGGGACCCTGCCCTGCGGCGCGGCGACATTAACCGAGGTATCCGTATGCCCATCCTTTGCCTGGCGGCAGCCATAGCACTTTACCACCATTCCACACTCCAAGCCTCCTTAAGTCAATGACAACTCCCCCCTTCCCCCCTTTTGCTTTCACATTTCACCCATAACAGAAGACACACAGACCATAACCTTGGTGAACAATTAGTTGGTCGCAGCTTTATTTATAACATTGTAAACCGGCCCAACATAGGCCAACAAACGTTCTTAATCGAAACGTTCCCCCCCCCAACCTCCACCTCCCAAATTCCGGATGATACCCCACCAGCCATTTCTAGCAAAGCGGTGCATCATCCACCCCCCCATTCCCCCTCCGCCCGCCTTGCCATGTTATTAGCAAAGGCCGGCATTTTTCCACCGGGCAGAGACCACAACCGTGATGTCTCTCCCAATCTACAGCAATGCCGCTCCTCTGCCAAGCGGCATTCACCTCAAATGTCCCGCCGGGTCGGCGAGCGCCGGCTCGCTACCCCGCCACCGGCACAAGGTAGCTCACCTATCCTTGTGCCGCCCCCCCCCAAAGAAAGCTGTGACCAACACCAGTATTCAATGGCCTCCTGCCAGTCATTCAGCAACAAATCCTGGCCAACAGGAGCAAGGTGCACACCGTCCAGGCGGTACAGGCCACTGCAGCGTACTTCCGCCCACGGATGCAACACCTGCCGTCCACCTGTTTGCTGAACCCACCGCCCGATCTGCCTATTGATTTTAATCAGGCCCCGCGACCACCGCCGCTGCGTCCAACAGGCGGGGCGAGGAATTATATCAGACCAAATCATGGCCACATCCGGAAAGAGTTCCTGCAGCAGACCAAGGTCCCTCTGAACAACTCGGATGAGCTGCCGGCAAGACCAACTCGCCAAGTCGTTGCCCTCCAAGTGGATCAAAAGCCCGACTGGCCGCCGACGCTGCGCCATCTGTGCCTGGACGAAGTCCACGAGCTGCCACCACCGCATTCCACATTGTCCCATCCAGCATAGGCAAACTCCAGAAGCAGCTAGACCAAGGTGTAGTCCCAATGGCCTCGACACCGCCCTCCGCTCGGCCCAGTAGACGAAGGAATGGCCGATGACCCACCATTCGCTGGAACCCACACCATCTGAAAGGACAAAGCGGACTGCCACCAGCAGGCAACTCTGAAATAGGAAGAAAACTGTTAGTAGACCCCCCCCAACCCGGTAACCCCGTAACACCAGTGCGACTGCTAAGAGGAGTCGCCAGTCCAACCCGGATGCAGAGGTCGACCACCTAAGGGCGCACATACCCTTCATACGCTCCAGAGCACCACCTCCCAATCCGCCGAATGACCGACCCCTCAAGCCCCGCGGTCGCCGCACTTGTGGCCGCACCGATCCGGAACGAATGTGACGCAAAGCTCCATTCGTCGTAGCCTAAGGACCGTAACGCCAGGCGTAGCACCGCCGTAAACTGAAACTGCGTTACCGGCCTACCGTCCTCATGCAAAAAGAAGTAGGAACCATGCAAACCCGAACGCCTCTGGGAATAACTTCTCAAGGCCTGCACGGGGCACGAGGGCAGGGGGTAAATGGCGCCCAATACCACCCAACTCCCTTTTCCCGCCTGATCTGTCTTGGACCGCGGGAGGAAAATACGGACTTGAGACCCCTGGATCGTGACGTGGGCAAGCTCAAGACCACCCGGCGCACCCTTCCTGGCGGATCGGGGCACCAGTTCGCACACGCGAAAGGCCCCAAAAAAGGCAGTCACAAACAAGGCATGGAACAAAACAGACTCGAATGGAGAAGCCGCAACACGAGGTAAGACCTCGCAAACGCGCACCAATAGTTCGTGGGAAACCGGAAGCCGCCAGTCCTGAGGCCTGGGGTGAGCCCTAGCCCAACCCGCCAAAAGACACCGGACTAAAAATGAAACCCTTGGGTTCCCCCACCCCGCCACCTTGCAGAAGAAGGAAAACCCAGCTACCGCGGACGTAACAGCCGTGCGAGTCCAACCCGCCTTCTTCGCCCAAAGCAAGAACTGACCCATCAGCCCCTCGGGAACCTTCCCCCCGCCCCAGCCCAAAGAGCTCAGGAACGCACTCACCTGGGAGTAGCCACGCTGATACAGGGCCCACGTACTGCGCGCCACAGACGTCGACAACAATGCCATCAGCTCTGCATTCCAACCTTCCAGAGATGCCCCGGGACCGGGGAAGCCACCGGATCTGCCTCCGGAGCCAACCGCCGGAATTGCGCCCACTGAAAACGGGACAGAGCATCAGCAATGGAATTCTGGGCCCCCGGCACATGCCGAGCCCTGGCGGTGACATTCATTCGTAAGCAGGCTAACACAAAAATCCTCATTAAAGCAGCTACCCTCGGGCACCGAGGCGCATGCCGATTGATAACCTCCACCACCGCCGTATTATCGCACCAAACCCAAAAGGCAACCACTATGGGAAAAAAGCTCCAGAAAAGTAATGTTCCACGTCAAGCCGGACTGCACCCACTCGGTAGGCCACGGCTCCGCACACCACGCCCCCTGACAATAAGCCCCGAAACCAAGACTGCCGGCCGCGTCTGTAAATAAATGCAGGTCTGCATTCGACAGCTCAGGTAACTGAATGACCGAGCGACCGTTGAAGTCAGCTAAAAAGGAATCCCAAACCCGTAAATCGTCGCGCATTCCCGCCGTCACCCGAATTCGGTGGTGTGGGAGCTGGACTCCCGCCATAGCAAGCGACAACCGCCGAGCGAAGGGGCGCCCCATGGGCAGCACCCTGCAAGCAAAAGTGAGATGCCCGACTAAAGATTGCATGACATGCAGAGTAGTCTTGCACGCAGATCCCACCACAGCTACCATCTGCCGAAGACATGCCACCTTCCGCTCCGGCAAGCGGACAACCATTTCCACAGTATCAATCTCAATCCCAAGGAATGTCACAGGCCCAACCGTTTTATTAGCCGCCACTGGAATGCCGAAGTCAACCGCCAAGCGCAAAAAGGTCTCCAGCAATGTGTCGCAAGTTTTTGCCCATCCGGGCCCGACGAATAAGAAATCGTCCAGATAATGTACAATAGTACACAGCCCTGTCGACTTCCCCAACACCCAGTGCAAAAAGGTGCTAAACGCTTCGAAGTAAGCGCAAGATATGGCACAGCCCATAGGCATGCATTTGTCAAAATAATACTGCGACTCGAAGGTAAAGCCCAACAAGGGGAAGGACGCAGGATGCACTGGCAGCAACCGGAACGCGGATTCTATATCCACCTTCGCCAAGGACACCCCGGCCCCGCATTGCCATACTAAAGCAACAGCGGCGTCGAAAGAAGCGTAGCGCATGGTACACTGCTCCCGAGGGATGTGATCGTTCACGGAATCCCCGATAGGGGAAGATAAGTTGTGAATTAACCGGAACTTGCCCGGCTCCTTCTTGGGAACCACCCCGAGCGGGGACACCGTGAACGGGGAGAAGGGAGGCTCGCGAAAGGGCCCTGCCACTCTGCCCAGCGCGCACTCCTCCACAATCTTCTTCTGCACCACCTCGGCCAGAGAGTGCACAGAACTAGCGTTACGCGACCCACCCCCCGCAGGCGAACCCTGACACGGGATCCGAAAACCCTCCGAAAAGCCCCCACGCCCCCCCACGGTTAGCCCTGCCATACTCAATCAACCATGGGCGCATGACTTTGACTCGCACGGGCGTGGGAGCCAAAGCTCCGAGACCGCCCTCACTTACCCCCCGCAGGGGCTCCCGCCGCACCTTTCCGACTGCACTTAATGGCCGCGTGTCCACTGCCACACAAGGAGCAGGCGTGCTTAAATTTTCAGTCTGGGAACGGGCACGAGGATTTATTGAAATGCCAACAGACGTCCCCGCCCGCAACACCACCCCTGGACTGAGGCGCCGGGGTGGCGGCCGTCCGAAAGGGCCGCACTCCCACCGATGACGTTGCGGCTCCGGCCTTACTACCTCCCCCGGCGGCCCCATCCGCACGGCCCCGCATGGACATCTGCGTCAGCCAAAGATTGATGTCCTTCGTGCCCCACGATAACTGTTTACTCTCCTCCATCATGTCCCTGAACTCCTCGTCGTAGTTCAGCCAAGCCCACCCTTCCTGCGCCTGCGACGCTGCCAAAATTGTATCGCCGTAAGCCAAGAGCGCCCCATACTGGTCCGGGTAATAATGACCCCAAACGCTAGTCAGCCGTAAAAAAGCTCGAGTCCAATTCAAGGTGTTGCGAGATGGCTTACGCACCCGACCCGCTTTTTCATCTTCCTTATGTTTTTTCCTACTCTCCCCGAAGTGCTTCCGGCCCTCAAGAAGGCGGAAGATATCAATATACCTCCGACGCTTGATCCGGTGCCGCAACTTCCGAGGGACACCCTCCCACAGCTCCGCGCAACGAACCACCGCGGACCCACCGCCCACCTCCTTCTTCCCCCCCCCCCTGCAACCACAGAGTCGTCAGAGGAAAGCGTGGACGAGGACGAGGAGGAAGAGGAAGCACGCCGGCAGCGACGCCCGTGTTTGCGCTTAGCTGTCTCCTTTCCACCGGCCACCCTAACCATCTCAGAACTCTGCCCTCCCCCAGCCGAACTGCCCGCACCCGCAGCATACTCACCAGCCGGTTGGGGAAGAGGCGAAGACACATTCAGGTTCTGAACCTCAACTGCCGAACCGCTCCGCTCGTCCACCGCACTCGCGGAGCCCGCTCGAACAGGGTCAGCGATGTCCATTCTGGGCCAATCACTCCGAGGGACCTGAGGCAAAAGAGGAGAGAAGGCGGCAGGCCCTGCCCGCAAAGTGTTGGAAGCCACGCTGGGTCCCCCTCCCCAGCCCCAGGCTGAGGACCCGAGGCCACCCGCCTCCCAAGCTACCATCCCCCTACCCACAGGAATGGAGGCCCCTCCGACCCCGCCACCCATCCCAGTCACCACTCCACTGCGCCGGTCCACCCCATGCGCCCCCACCAAACGGCCAAGGCCCCGGAGCTCCAAAGAACCCAGAAGGCGGAACAGGCCCACCCATATACCCTGGACTAGCCCAGCCGGATGAAGGCGGATAAGAATACGTACCGATGGACCCGCCGCCCTCCACAGGAGTAGCCCCCGCCCCCATGACTCGAGCCTCTGCTGCAGACTCAGCCCCGGAGCGCTCCACCATGGCATTCCCCCTTGCTACCTCACCCAAGGCCCCATCCCCGCCCTCCGAGCCAGAAGGCCCAGGCACCCCGCTCCCCTGGGGCGCAGCCGAAACAGCAGGCGCACGAGCCCGCGCGGGCCGGCCGGCGTTACCGGAGCGCGCCCTCAGCGACCTCCCTCTGCCCCGCCCTCCCTGCGGGTCCCGAAACACCGCCACCCCACCTCCCCCCCCAGTAGCAGGAGCAGACCCAGTCTTCCCACACCCTTTCCCCCTAACGGCTACCCCTCGAGCCCCCACACTCTTGGGAGCGGCCTTGCCAGACCGGCGGGCCATACTGGCAACTCAGCCCCAAGGCACAGAGTAATGCCAAGGAGTGGTATTGGGCCCATTAGGAACTGCTCTTAGCAGTCTCTAACAGACTGGTAGCCCTCCCTTAAAACCCGGAGCAGTGAGGCTCGACCAAAAGTTGCTTTATTATTATTTTTTTTTTTTTAATTAACTAACCCGGTATCAAGGCAGAGGCCCTTTGCCTAGCCAGCCAGCAGGGAATTGAGGCCCCCAAAAGGAACCCCGATGAGCCGAATAGCCCCCCACCGCCAAAATTACCGGAAGCCCGACAACGCGGCAGCACACCCGAAGGCCCCCGCCGCACTAATAAGCCCCCCAACACCCGCCGCAAACCGCCAAAATTCCAAAAATCCCTGCACAAACCTTTCAGTCGGCTGGCCACGCTGCAAAGAGGGAGAGTGCACGCCAGCGATCTCCCTCGCGTGCCGCCGCTCTGCCCCCCGGCCGGCACCAGCACCAATCAGAAGGCACTACGTGTACACGTCGATTGCTGGTGCCGGCCGCGCTTCTCCCACGCTCTCACCCCCCCTCCCCACCCCGCAAACCGGACCGCGATTCTGCCGCCGTAAGGCTGGGCCCCGGGAACTACCAGCCTCGGGACCCTGCCCTGCGGCGCGGCGACATTTTCTTCTAACCCTAAGAAATTGTCCGACAGGTAAATTATTTTTTAATGCAGGATTGTGGAAACTATGATAGTGCAACAACTGGTTTTTATCAGTTGGCTTTCTATACAACTTTGTAATAAATCCTTTCCCTTCTTTTTTAATTACCAAATCTAAATATGGAATCTGTACCGGATCATAAGTAATCTGGAACCATAAATTTTGGTCTAAATCATTGATCCATACATTAAATGCAGACAGATCCTCCATGGAACCATCCCATATGATAAAAATGTCATAAATGTATCTAATCCACAATCTGACTCTAGATTTAAAAGGATGATCTTTGAGAAAGGTATTTTCAAATTTGTACATGTACAAGTTGGCAATGTCCGGTGCTATGGCTGACCCCATCGCTACACCCTTGATTTGTTGATAATATATATCTCTAAAACAAAAGAAATTTTTACATAATGCAATCTCCGCCAATATTAAAAAGGAAGGAGGTAGAAATACGTGTGTGTTCTTGTCTACCTACTAAGTACTCTTCAATAATTTTTAAAGCATCAGACTGTGGGACATTGGTATACAAGGCCTCAACATCTAAAGTCACCAATAAAACGTCTTGGCCCAAATCCTTGAAAGTAGAGAGAATGTCAACGTGTGATGAATCGCGGACATACGACCACATGCAAGTGATATGAGGCCTTAAAAGAATGTCCATGGGCTGAGAAATGGGTTCCAGGAGTGACCCAATGGCGGATACAATGGGTCGTCCTGGAGGGTCCGTCAGAGATTTATGGATCTTGGGATCACATAAATAGGAGGCATAACTGGTTTTTCAACTATCAAAAATTCCTTCTCTTTCTTAGTAATATGACCCATCTCAAAGGCACTACTAACTATATTGTCTATTGTACATTTTAATGCTTCCGTGGGGTCACCATCAAGACGTAGATAAAAATTTTTATCATTAAGCTGTCTAGTAATTTCAGCTAAATATTTATACTTATCCATAATCACCACGGCACCTCCCTTATCCGCAAGTTTGATGATAATTTTATTGTTCTTCTGTAATGCTTTAAGGGCCTGTCATTCATAGATTGTTAAATTCTGAAAAGGTAAATGGTCACTCTCACGACTTTGTTCCACCTGTTGTGTCACGACTTTTTCAAAAGCTTCAATGAGAGGATCTGTTTTTGGAGGCGGGACCCAGGTGGAAGCTCTACTAACAACTGATATGTCACCAGGAGACTCTGTGTGATCATTGAAGAAGTGCCGTATACGTATTTTTCTAAAACATTTGTACAAATCAATCTGAGTTTGAAATGCATCATATTTCCTGATAGGCATATAAGTTAATCCCTTATTTAAAACTGAAATCTCATTGGTTGTGGGACTATATTCAGAAATATTGATAACATTATTGGGATCTAATATTCCCTCTCGTGTGAGCGTTCTCCTATCCATTTCCCTCTCCCCCTCCCCCGGCCCCGACCTTGTCCTTGAAATGATTTGTGGTCATTGTATTGTGCCTTGTTGTACCCTATATTTTGTTCTTGTTCTGGGTGCTTGATTGATGGAAGCCTGGACCAGGAGTGGCTCCTCCCACCTCCTTTCCAAAGGCGATCCATGTTGAAAAAAACTTTTCTTTTTATCCTTATCTATAGGATGGTCCAATTTATCTTTATGAGAGGAAAAAAAGAGATGCCGAAGCATCTTGATTTCCTACCGATTCACTTCTGCTCCTCTTTTTCTTATGTTCATGAAAATCATCTTTATTTGGTGATATGCACATGTCTTCCGATGCACTGTCTTTACGGTCAAAAAAAGTAGACCCTCTTTTAATCCATAATCTATCGTTTTCAACCTTTTTGCACCAGTGATACACGTAGCCCACTCTCTAGTCCTCTTCATCTCTCTTGAATTTCTCCATTTTTTTATTTTTAACCTCCTTTCGAAACTAACATATTTTTATTAAAATCTGCATGTACTTTTTCAAAATCATTGTCACATTTTTTTAATTCACTTAATTTCTCATCTAATTCTATCTTAAACAATTCCAATTTTTTATTTGCTGTAGTAATAAGTAATATCATCAAATCCAGGGAGCATTTGTTCAATATTGCGTTCCAACAGTTCACAAAGCCCTGTTCGCTTTGATATAACCCTGGAGCCTTATTCATTCTTAGGCCTCTAGGTATAATCTTTGATTTACAGCATTCAAGAAGATAAGCTGCATGTAGTTCCTCTTTAACCAATTTTTGCGTCAGCCGAACCACATCATCCCACTGCGTATAAAGATGATCACTCTTATCTTCAACATCATCTTCATGATTTACAAGGGAATGTTGGGATAGCAGCTTATCTAATACATCTTCTCTAAAACATTTATTTATTATTGTGTTTTCACAGTTCTTTTATTCATGTAATATGTTTTTCATGATTTTACATTTGTATTTTAACCATTTAGTGTGTTTTTAGTACAAGGTGAGCCTACCCCTGAAGAAGGATTTTCGAAACACGGCCTGTGTCGGGTTTGGCCTCCCTAATATGTATGGATCAACAAAGTGGTGGTGAGAGTTTTCTACCTGTCTGTATTTAGTTGTGACATTAGGGAAAGAAAGTTTTTGTCCAGACATTGGGTCTTTAAATCTCCAGGATTGATTGGTGTATGCTTGAGACTGTATGTATCACTGATACGAAGCAGGTATGTGTCCCTATCCACGTTTCCATACCCCCGCGAGGAGATTGGCTGGGTTTGGATGAAGCGTAAAGGATTGCATGTTTGTATGAGTCCTGGATTTGCAACTTTGCACCTCTATAAATAAAGAGGTTTGAATTTCCATCTGTAAAAGCGAAGTTACACACACCTCTGTAGATAAAGAGGTTCGATCTTTTATCGGTAAAAGGCGTAGTTATTAACAAATTGCCCCTGTCCCCGAACAGTGAAAACACCAGGTCTACACAGACTATAGGAAGAGGGACAGTTTAGAAAATGTTCAAAAATAAATCCAAGGAGGGGGTAGGTAATGAAAAGGGGACTGAGTCCAGTCCTAACCCCATAGATAGCCTTGTTAAACAGAACCCCTCCTACTGGAAGCCTCAATAAAAAATTGTTCTAAACAATGGGAAAAATGGACGAAGAAAACACCCTCACTTGCCTGACCAGCAGGAGGGTCACTCAATCCACTCATTTTGACCAAAATTAGAGATAATATTTTATTTTAAAAATGTGGCAAAGCCCAATTGGAACATTTGCGACATATTTCTCTGTGGATGCAGGCCGGCCCAGAGCCCCTGCCATCTGCTCCTGCATCTCCACCTCCTTATTGGGCAGCCAAAAGTAAAACTATGGCAGCCATTGGTTATTCCGATCCTGTAGTGACCCCTAAGGTTAAACAGGAGTCCTCACAGCCCCTCTATCAGTCACTTCCAAAATCCACCCCAGGAAAATTGGTTCATGATCCCACGATCTCAGACCAAGAAATAATTGAAGATTTAAATGACACCGCTAATGAGGAAAGTGGAACCTGGATTAAGGTTTCTGGTCAGGTTCATCTAGAAGAATCAAAAACCCTAGCTTTCGATCCCAAGGGATATGCTAAGCGAGAGGCTGCATTAAAGAAAGCAGAGGAGGAGTTAATAGCTGAAAAGCAATCCTTACATGAGCACAAGCAGAAGATACTGCAACAGCTCAGCGGGGCTGGGAAGGAAGTTCCCTCACAACTCATTGAGCCTGAGACGGGGATGCCGAATCCGGATGACCCAAGGTTACAGGACAGTGATGATGGGGAGAATAATGATGGCCCAGATGGTCAGGATTGTCAAGGCAACCCAGGCAAAAAGGGCCCTAAGCAGGATAGGCCTAATACACGTAATCAGAAGAAAAATAACAGCAAAATACCCAATGGTAAACCTAGGACAGATGATAATCAGGACAATCGGTCCTGTGTGGTCCAAAACCATGCCCCTGACATACTTTTGTTCATAACAGAACAAGAAGGGGGAAATGGCTACTATGTGTACCTGTGGTCCTCTAATATGTATAGATGGACAAAGGCGAATCAGCCCCAAATGGTACAGTGGCCGCCTGATGGGTCACTAGATACAGCTCACTTGAATACAGCTAGATTATGCATTTGAGGTGGATCTGGTGATCCCAGATGGGACCTGACTTATATGGAAGCAGGTCTTAGGGTTTGGGAGAAGTATGAGAACCAGGACGTTAATAAACAGCTCCTGTTTCCAGTAATCCACACAAATGAAGGAAGATCTAAATATATACCATGGAATTTCACTGATATGGCTAACATAGCTAGTAGTCTACCTCCTCTCAGTAGAGGGGGGGGGACATGGATTCAAAAATGTGAGAGAATTACGGCCGGATATAATTTGGCTTTGGGAGATATCAAAGCTTTATTGGCCAAAATTCTGGGGAACAGTGCGACAAATCAAGTGTTCGCCACTGCCGACTTAGACCAGGTGAAGGTTACAGTTAACACTTATGACGGTGCTTCTTTTAATGAGTATCGTCCTCGTATTTGGGAAGCCCTTAGGGAGATGTACAGTGAGGACATTAGTGCATATCTTGCACGATTTCAAGACTTATGGGAAGCACAGATGGGGGTACCATACGATGATGTTTGCATGGGATCCATGTTTTTCCAGACCCTGTGTAACACATTACCCCCACCCTTGACTGCAAAATTGAAATCTGTAGTAGCCTTAGAGTCCGAGCCATGGCCAAAACAACAGGCCCATATTTTGCATTATATTCGGTCCCTAGAGGAGGACACTTTGAAACCTGAGAAGGATTTGAAGCAGGCCCAAGCACGCTTGTTAAACCTTCAACTTAAAGGTTTACAAGAAACTAAAGATCCCCAACCCACAGTCAAAACATATCCTAATAAATCTAATGATGAACTTATTAGACAACTAAAACAGAAAATCAAGGAACAGCAGGAGAAAATTAATGACATGGAATATCTGGATCCTTATGAGGAGGAGTCAGGACTGACTCAAAGGCACACATTGCATTTGCATGAGGACGATGTTCCAGACCCCCGTGATGAGGTATGGGATAGAGATAAGGAGCGCATTTACTATAATGGAGTCCAGCGACCCCGCTATCCTCAACCACAGCATCGTGGTCCCCCTTATCTGCAAAATAACCGTGCTCCCGCCCCGCAGTGTTGGAACTGTGGTGGTTATGGTCGTTTTCAGCATTCATGTCGTGCCCAGCGCAGACCAGAAAACTTCGGCAGGAGGCGTTTTCCCTTGTGGACACCTCCCCGGGATTCTGGACCCCCACTTCATCAATGACTGGGAATCTTTATCTTGCAGGCGAGGCTCACATATCAGGAACCTCTGATCACAGTACATCTTAATGATGAGCCCACAGAAATGTTACTTGATACTGGGGCCACTTCCTCTGTATTAACTGATTTACCACAGGGATGCCAACTTAGTAAAAAGAAAATGACTACCACTGGTTTTGATGGTAGACCCCTTACATCTTACATGACCTCACCTGTTTGTTTGAGAGTAGGAGATCAGCAGATTTCTCATTCTTTTTTGTTTGCCCCACATTGTCCAGTAAATTTGATGGGATGGGACATATTGGTGAAATTACAGGTTGAATTCACCTATGGTCCGCTGGGAGAGAAAGGCCCTGAACGGTCACTGCTCCTCAGCCCCTATGGACGGGTTAAATCACATCTGCCTGTTACCATTTACATTAAACCTGGCTGTAAACCACCAAAGATTCCGCAGTATCCTCTCCAACCAGAGGCCCTGCAGGGATCTCACCAAGAGATTCAGGAACTGTTGCAGCACGGTATCATTGAACTCAGTAACTCCCCGTACAACACCCCACTATTCCCTGTAAAAAAGGCTAATGGGAAATGGCAAATAATTCATGATTTACGAGCACTCAACAGTGTCATTGAACCCCAGTTTCCAGTAGTTTCAAACCCTGCCACATTGCTAACGACTACTCTGTACAAATATCACACTGTTCTGGACCTTTCCCATGCTTTTTTTTGGGATTGTGGAACCCACATCCAGGCTGTTCCTGGCTTTTACCTATGAGGGTCAGCATTACCAGTGGACCAGGTTACTCCAGGGGTACGTGGAAAGTCCCTCCATATTCTCTCAGGCATTAGTTGCTGATTTACAATCATTCAAAGCAGAACTGCTCAGCAATGCGTCTCTATTACAGTATGTAGATGACTTACTGCTTTCCACAGCTGAGGCTGCAAAAAATTTGGCCCTCACAGATAAACTTGTTTGTTATCTTTTGGAAAGTGGTTACCAGATTAACATGGACAAGGCACAGATATGCCAAACCGAAGTTACTTTCCTGGGTTTCTTAGTAGGAGACGGAACACTGTCCCTTACAGAGAAAACCAAACAACACTGCCTGCAATTACAGATGCCCACCACTGTTAAGAAATTGCGATCTCTGCTCGGCATGATAAACTTCTATATTGTTCCATGGTGAGACCGCACCTTGAATATTGTGTGCAATTCTGGTCGCCGTATCTTAAAAAGGATATAGCGATTTTAGAAAAGGTTCAGAGAAGAGCCACCAAAATGGTAAAGGGGATGGAAGGCTAAAAAAGTTAGGGCTCTTTAACCTGGAAAAGAGACGGCTGAGGGGAGATATGATAGAAGTCTATAAATTAATGAACGGAGTGGCACGGGTAAATGTAGATCGATTGTTTACCTTATCAGAATATAGAAAGACTAGGGGACATGCAATGAAACTACAGGGTAAACTATTTAAGACTAATAAAAGAAAATATTTTTTCACTCAACATGTAATCAAACTCTGGAATTTGTTACCGGAGGATGTAGTAAAGGCTGTTAGTGTAGCTGGGTTTAAAAAAGGTTTGGACAAGTTCCTGGAGGAAAGGTCCATAAACCATTATTAAGAAGGGACCCAGGATATCAATGCTTGAACCAATACAAGCATTGTGGAACCTGTGTCCCTTGGGGAAACTGCTAGGTACTTATGACCTAGACTGGCCACTGTTGGAAACAGAATACTGGGCTTGATGGACCTTGGTCTGACCCAGTATGGCATATCTTATGTTCTTAATTGGGTCCCTGGTCATAGTCAGCGCACACATCCTTTTCGCAAATATTTGAAAGGAGGTGTTAAAGGGTCCACTGCTATTAATTTGTCAGGCCCTGATCAGTCACTGCTTCAGTCACTCCTGTCCGATGTGTCCAGCGCACCAAGTTTATGCCTCCCTGACTACTCAAAAGAAATGTTCCTGATAAGTTTCCACAGGCATCACACATGGGCAGCTGTAGTTTACCAGGATGATGGTAAAATTGTGTCTTATTTGTCAGGATCTTTTTCTGTTACAGAAATAGTTCTGCCTGACATTGAAAAAGGTTTAGTGGCCATCAGTGAAGCAGTCCGGAAAACCTATAACACTTTCCATCCCTTGCGACTCACTGTGTATTGCTCCGGATGTATAGAAGCATTATTGTGCAGTAATACTCTCCACTTTACTCCACATCGAGTGCACCAGGTCTGTGCTGCTCTGTTACGAAGTCATATCCTCATCAAGCCATTTCCTGCAAGTCACCCCTTTGGCTACTTACAGAATTTAGTTTCTGTTACTGATGGTGAGGAAGGGGACAAGGTCCCCACATTTGCTTTCGCAGATAATGTTTTGCCATGCCATGAAATGCCTCCGAACTCAACTGTTTGGTTCACTGATAGTTCTGAGACATCACTATGCTCTGGTTTCAGTGCAGTACAGATATCTCCCTCTGGTGACATTCTGGATGTACTGCAATAACGAGAGCACGCACCATGGTATACCAAAGACCTCCGAGATTCACTCAAGTGCCTGCGTAGGCTCGAGAGAAGATGGCGTCGGTCTCGCTCTACTGAAGATCAAGGTAATTACATCGATCACCTAAGAGCACACCGTGATGAATTAACAAAAAAGCGGAAACAATATCATTCCGACATCTTAAAGCGGTCACTAAACAAGCCCCACGACCTCTTCAATATAGTGAAATCTCTCATAAGAGAACCTCCAGCAGACCAGTCACAGATGCCACACCCCCAAGCATACTCCAACTACTTACAGTCAAAAATGATCCAGACTACTACATCTGCAACCAACTACCTACAACCTGAAGTGACCCATGCTGGTGCAACCTCGAGCTCCGTGGAAAACAGCTCTCAGCATAACTTGCCCCAACCATCACCACTATCCAAATTTGAAAAAATATCACGCAGAGAGATTGAAGACACTATCGCTGCAATCAACCCCACTACCGCACCCAATGACCCATGCCCTGCTTTATGGATAAAGGAGTTACGATGTGACTTAAGCCAATATCTGAGCGAATTAATAAACCAATCTCTTACAACCGGATCGTTTCCACAAAGTCTGAAACAAACATCAATCAGACCACTGCTAAAAAATAACAAGCTGGACCCAACGAAAGTGGAATCTTACAGACCAATTTCAAGTATCCCCATGCTTGCCAAAGTAATTGAAAAGCTAGTACAGCGCCAAATTCAACAGCATATTGATACTGAAGCCCCACTGGATCCTTCCCAGCATGGGTTCAGAGAAGCACATGGGGTGAAACCCTTCTCACCAACCTATTTGACCATCTAGTCTCTGGAACCGACAAAATTAATCAAGGATTCGCCCTCATATTCCTCGACATTGCAGCGGCTTTCGACTCAGTGAGTCACGAGATCCTCATACAACGCCTCAGCGAAAAAGGAATTCAGGGAACAGCCCTAAATTGGTGCAAGTCATACCTGACTAATAGATGGCAACATGTAAGGTCAGGCTCCACAACCTCCGAACCATTTTTACAAAACCAGGGTGTACCACAGGGCTCGTCACTATTTGCATTGATGTTTAACATCTACATGCAGCCCATATGTGCACTAGCACGTTCATTCAAGGTCAACTGTCTAGCCTACGCAGACGACATCCTCCTATACATCCCATTCAGGACCAACCAACCAGACCTCTCCCCTCTAACAAGATGTTTTGAGGCAGTAGCAGAATGGTTCACCACACAAAACATGAGAATCAACTACAGTAAAACAGATGTCCTTTTCATCTCAAGGAACCAGGACTTCACCCCTCCACTCTCTTTAAAAATCGGCAACACAGAACTGAAAACTAAACCTACAATACGCTACCTTGGCGTTACACTGGATCAACAACTGGATCTGAAAACCCACATAAAAAACACAGTAAAAACAGTATACATGAAAATAAGGACCTTAAAACATCTCCGACCGCTACTTGACTTCAGCGACTACCGATCGATTTATCAGGCATTGATATTACCACATTTCGACTATGCCAACGTAATTCTACATGGTCTCCCTCAAGCAACGCTAGCTCCTCTCCAGCTTGCAATGAACACTGCTGCAAGAGTACTAACAGGGGCCTCACGGAGAGAGCACATAACGCCAGTACTGATGAACCTCCATTGGTTACCGGTTCAAGCAAGAACCCTCCACAAAGTTCTAACCTTAACCTTCAAAGCCTCAAACACTATGACCCCCACAGCCCTCAGCAAGATGATACATAAAGTACCACAGAACAGAAACAGAAGACCCATGATGCAAAACACTCTAGAGGTCCCAAAAGTAATAACAAAATGCACAAAAGCAACAACAAATAGGGCCTTTACGATTTACGCGCCCAGAGCATGGAATGCTCTCCCCACCTCTATTCGAAACATCACTTACCTAACCCACTTCAGGAAGGCATTAAAGCAGCACCTGTTCACTACATACTACCCGGAATCCAGCCTTAATAACCATGCATATGGCCCCTCAGACAATCACTCATTACAATTAAACAATCAGACTCAGCATGAAAAAGGATAATCAACTGATCGCTCAGAAGTACCCACTGAAATAGAATTAAGACCCCCAGTGTAAATAAGATGTAGATATGTTCTACCTGAAATCAGGTACCAGTGTAATACAATGTATATAGTTATACAATGTACATAGTTCCCCCAGTTACTTCCAAGTTGATCTCCCTGTTTATTGTAAATACAACTCAAATTTCCTTGTGTTGTATAGTTGATGTTAAATGTAAACCGCTCTGATCTAAAATAGAGCGGTATAGAAGAACTGTTAAATAAAAAAAATAAAATAAATATCAATTACCAAGCATTTACAGCGCCCAAGGTGCTGAGCTCTGTGCAATTCTAGCAGTCTTACTACATCAGGAAGAACAGAACATTACCCTATTCACTGACTCCCATTATGCAGCATGAGTACTGACAGTACTGCATCAAAAATGGTCACAGAGAGGTTTCATTACCTCCTCAGCCAGCATCATCTCACATCTTGATGAGATACATCAAATTTATGAGTGTCTAAACAAATGAAGACTCAACAATCTGTTTCTGTGCTGCAAATGGGTTCCCGGACACACACAGGGGGACTCTTTCCGTCAAATGGGCAATGCCCTGGCGGATCAGTTAGCAAAAGAAGTAACCAGCCTTACCTCCCTAATGTTACCTGTCACCAGATCAAAGACTTACCCGGTACCTGACCTAACTGACTATCAGAAGGATGCAGTTGCTTATGAGATAGGGAGCTGGGAGAGATTAGGTTGTTCCCAAATTAAGAATGTATGGGTACACCCATCTGGGAAACTTTGTATCTGTTTTGTAGCGCTGAAACGTTTAATAGCTCTCTTATATGATGTCTACCATTCTAGTGCTGCACATATTCATGGGATGTTGGAGGACACCTTTTGGTGTCCGCACATGAAAAATCGCATTCAGGAATTAGTGGCTAAGTGTCCCATGTGTATTCTGAACTCCCAGCCAGGGGGAAAAGTCATGGGCAAAGGCCACCTTCCAGTTCTGAGTGGTCCTTTTGAGTCCTGGTATGTGGATTTCACTGACATGATTCATAGATGTGCCCAGAAACGGTACCTTTTGGTGTGGGTTTGCCCTTCGTCTCGGTGGATTGAGGCTTTCCCCTGCAACAAAGAGACTGCAGAAGAAGTAGTAGAGATTCTGCAAACACAAATAATACCCCGCTTTGGCATTCCTAAAGTCATATATTCTGACAATGGTTCTCACTTTCGCAATGCTCTTGTGTCTGCACTCATTCAACATCTTCCTGTTCAGTGGAAACATGTTTCTGTGTATAAGCCTACTTCTAATGGTCTTGTTGAACGATGCAATGGCATTTTGAAAGCTCAACTCGGAAAGATTTGTGCTTCTGGTCACATGACCTGGCTACAAGCATTACCAATGTGTCTGTTTCAGTTGCGCAACAGCCCAATCAAAAGGTTACATCTGACACCTCATGAAATGGCCACTGGCCGGCGCATGCGCACAACTAGTTTACCACAGTCTCTGGTTCCGATTCATGATAGTGTCAGACGGCTGCCTGGGTGAAAATCTTCACAGTCTTGGCAAGTGCATATCTCTATATGATTTGCAAGGTATTGTGGACAATGTAGTTCATTCACACCAGACACAGCTGCTGACAATAATTTAGTTGTGCTCTTGGGTAAAGCCAATAAGATATTTATTTATGGGTTTATTTCTCCCAAACACAGATATGCTTGGTAGCACATAAATTAGGTTACTTGCTTTCAGTGTTAACTTGGAAAAACAAAGTTAAAATCAGGAAAACAACAAATGAAAAGCCACAAAGCAAGAAACAAACTGTTCTTTTCAGGTTAACTTCTGATTACTTCCCTCATAGATACAGAAGTGATTCTCTCCTAGCTCACAAGCAATTATGTAAGGCTTAATTGCTAGCAGTTACCAGCTGAAACCCCTTAGCTGGCTTGCCTTCCACTGTGTGGGTCAAATCCTGCTTCAGGAGCTTTTCTGAGTAGATTAAAGAACAAATTTGTATTTCTTTGTGATGGTTGCTGTACTTTATAACAGAAAGTTACCAACGGAGTTTAGATAGAGAACAGTCCATATAAACAGGATCCTCATCTGCTATTATTCCCCCTTGTTCAACAAGCATGGGTTCAATATCATGGATTGGCACAGATGAATCTCTCAATGGAGCATTTTCAGAAGAATACTTGTTTCCCTGCTGTCTTTCAAGGTTATAGCTAGGGCATAGATCAGTGTTCATACCTGAGCTTCCATTGCTGCTAGAGTTCCTCTCTATATAGCCTGGCCAGTATGTAGTCCAGTTCTTATGTCCAGCCTTCCAATCCAGATCCCTGGACACTGGATCTCTCTTCACATACCTTCTGGCATGGGTCTTAGGGTCCCTTTCACGTGCAGCCGTCTCCCTCACAGGTAGCGTCTGGAGATTCCTAGCTCTGCAGCACCATTCCTCTGGCTTTCCCCAGTCCAATGGTGTATGCTGGCCCTTGGAATACCTCCCAGTATACGTACTGCTTTGGACTCTTCTAGACCTCTCAAAGGCTTTCCTCCTCTTTCTTCCAGAGGGTCTCTTTCTCTCTCTGTCCGTCCGGTTTGGCTTCTGCTTCTGATGATCCTTCAGATGAAACTGATGATCAAACTCAAGCTGATTCTCAGGATACTGAGGACAATTCTCTGGATATCCAAGGTGATCATGAAGAAGATCATCTGTAGAATAAACTCTACTCTTATTCTGCCTAGATGAGTGCTCCTCCCTAACACAGCGCAGCTGTGCTGAATCAGGCCCTGCCCGTTGAGATGAGTGCTTAGGGATTACCTCATAGCCCTCCTGATTGAACACACGTTTCCTCACTTCAGCTCCTCTAATGGCTGTTGGAAACCTGGTGCATTCTGGGACTGGTAGTCTTTTATGGCAAAATTCTGTTTTCATATTTCTACCAGAACTGACAGGTTGCTTGTTCAGAGTCACGTCACCTTTTCTATAGCTCCTTCCTGAGCTATGATAAGCTTCCTTATCACAATTGTCTCTCCTCTTACCTTGCAGGACTCCGGATTGCGCTCCAAGAAATTGCTGATCGTGTAGCAGTCACACAGTCTATCCTTGTTACCTTGTTTTCCTGTAGGGACTACTGTCTATAAAAGAAATTGTGTTTGTGCATCCTGGGACTGCCCTACTTTTTCAGGACCCCACATTGTCACTGCTGCTTCCCCTTTTGCTGCCAGACTTAATGATACTGACACTTGGATACATGTCAGCCATCTAAAAGCGGCTCCACCTGTCTCATCTGATTAACCAACGTCCTTCCCCTTACAAGACTAACGTGTTCTCCTTACACCCCTGCATCATTAGTGCCAAGGATGATCACTGCCAACCCTGTCCCATGGGCACCCTTGTGTATCCTTCTGGGAATCTCAGTCGTTATCGTCCTTCTTATTGAGTGTCTACACCCAGATGGACAGCTGGCTTTGTTCCTCCTAGGACAGAACCAGACTAACCAGACAATATCTCGAGTACCCCGGGTTTTACCTGAAGGCTCTCGGAACACATGGAAGCAATCAGTATTACACATTGTTTCCCTGATGAACATTTCAGACTGCATTATCTGTACTCCTCTGCCAAAGGGTGTAGCATATGCTCCGGTACATGTTTCAAAAGGTTCCCTTAAATGAATATGCAGGACAACTTGCTTGTGTAGACAATAATAATTTTTCTGCCAGTTGTTATGAAGTTTTTACTTGTTCCCAAATGTGGCATATGATGAATATGACACATGACTCTTTGCGTGTATATGCTGACCCAAATATGGTATTTGATCTATGTTTGATAACAAATGCATCCATTGCTTTTTCACACAGGTGTAACCTGTCGTATAATGTGGTTAATGGGTCCTTTCATTTTGCTAGTAATTCAGTCATGATAAAATGGTATAATCAAACCGGTAATATGGACCTTTCCAAGATGCAAAATGATTGAAGAAACATTACGGAGAGCCCGCTAATGCTTGATGGATCTGACTTCCGCTGGTATGTGGGGGTTGGTCCCATTTACCACGATGGTTCAACTGTGCCGACAACGGGTTCCAAGAATGAATCTCCATTTACTTCATGCTATCTCCCGATGTCCAAGTTAAGGAGGGATCTTACCTCATCTACCACAGGTAATTCTCCTGTTAAGTGGTTTGATGGGCATAATATGAGCCACATATGAGCACGTCACACCAATCCTGAAAAAGTTACACTGGTTACCACTTCAAGCCAGAACACTATATAAGAATATAATTATGACCTTCAAAGCCCTAAACAACCAATCCCTTTCAGCCATCACCAATCTGATACACACCTCACCTCCCAACAGAAGTAGAAGATCTGTTGCAGCAAACACACTGTCAATCCCGAAAGAATCAACAAGATGCAAGAATACAACGACTAATAGAGCCTTCTGCTTCTATGCCCCCAAAGCCTGGAAAGCCCTCCCCCCTGACATCAGAGCTATCACAGACTTAACCCAACTCAGGAAGGCCCTAAAACATCACTTATTCACCACATATTTCCCGGTGTAGCCCCAATAGGCGGACCACACCCACATGTACATAACTGTAAATACTAGGTTATATAATTGTTGTTAATTACCTGTTATCCAAGTTCTAACCCCTGTTCAACTGTAAATGCCTCTTCAGTAACCCTGAATGCATAAGTTTCTGTTTTGATGTACACCGCATTGATAATAGCGCGGTATAGAAGAAATGCTAAATAAAATAAATATGGACACCTGCCACAAACCTCTTTGCTGTAGGGGGCCATTATTGGTTGTGTGGGGAAACTCTGTTTCAGGTAGTCAGCCTCTCCCTATTACCCTGTGCTTTGGTCAAAGTTTCTCCTTTTTCTGTCTTGATACCCCCTTCATGTTACCCATCACTTTGCTGCCCACTCCCCTCTGCACAGATTGAAGCGCAGTCTGTCAGCTAACTCAAGTCCTTGGGACTCCTCTGTGGCAGAGGATGATGCCATTCAGACCTCATTTGAATACATCAATTCCACTTATCCTATGACTAAAACTCGTTTAGATGCCCTTAGTGCTACTGCTTGGATTCCCTTTGTTACCCCTGCTCTTACTGCTGAACTAGGTATGTCCATCTGCCGTTTGCAATGCTTATTACATATTCAGATGAAAGCTGTTACTGAATCCATATCTCGTTTAGCTGAATCCTTAGAACAAAATAACCAAATGACTTTGCAGAATAGACAGGCTCTTGATTTGCTCCTCGCTGCTGAAGGTGGAACTTGTACTTTTATTAATGCTACTAATTGTTGTACTGTCATCGCTAACCATACGGTATTTGTGCTAGATGCAATGAGCAAGCTAAAGCATCTCTCAGAATTACATATTGATGATTTTAAGGGGGGCTTTAGCTTGATAATATTTGGGGCAGTATTACATCATGGTTTGCTAGTTTAGGAGGAGGTCTTAAAGCCTTCTTTATTACGCTTTTAAGTATAGCTTGTTTTGGAATTATTGCCTGTTGTGTATTATCCATTTTGCTTGCCTGCTGTAAAAAAATAATATTGCAGAACACTAAAACCATGTACATTGTATCTAGGGAACAGTACCAGAAGCTGCCTTTTGATGACCCCTCTCTGTCTCAAATGGTTGTTGTCCATTGCCCTTAGTGAGATTACCTTTGCCCCATACACAAGAAAAGAAACAGAAAAATTGGAGAATGAAGGGAAATTGGCTGATAGGTATGTTTAGTACGGCTGCATCCTTGCCTGAGGCTGTAATACATTATGATGGCATGGAAGAAAAACATGTGGGCTAAGGAATGAGTACCCAGAGCCCAGCACAACAACAGTAAAGCCAGAGGGTACCATATTCCGAGCAGAAGTGCACAGAAAATGGACCCAGCTAAGAAAAGACAAGTCAGGCCTGAACAGATTGAACAGGCCTGGACAAGTTAAACAGGCCAAACAAAGCTGGTGATACAAAGTGCTCATAAGCCCTGAAGACTACAGTGCCGAAAACTACAGTGATTAATGAAACAAAAGGAATGGCAGGGTGTAGCCAGAATGACTCAACACTAGCAAGAATAAAAGCCATTAATATGCTAATAAGGGTGGATCCCAGGGAAAGAGCCTTTGCCCCAAAGGAAAGAGGCCTCTGCAGACGTTTTGCATACGGCCCACCTTTGCCCCAAAGGAAAGAGGCCTCTGCAGGTCCTACAGCCTTTTACAGACAGTACAGCAACCTTTGCACACGGAACAAAACTTTTGTGCAGGAGTTGCTACAGAGGGTGTAGGGTATATAAGGATGCAATTACAGAGCTCAGAGCGGCCTGCTCTGTCTCATCACTGTGGAGATAGGGATCTGAGTACAGGCAGTGTTCCCTCAGACACTTGTGTATCTGTGCTTGCAGCTTTTGCTTGTGCCAAATAGATCACAATTATTTGTTAGCAAAAATAATTTGTTTTTAGTTCTTTTATTTTCCTGGTATACAGCTCCCATGTGCCCAGGCAATTGGCAATATTGGTGATATTTAAGGAACTTTTGTGGGGAAACCAGGCCCACACCTTCAAAGACTTCTTGGATTAATTTTCCTCTTTCCACCACATCCTGGGAGGCTCTTGACAATTCCATGAGCAGCAAACAATGTGAACTGTAGATACCAGAATGCCAAGGTCTTTGGAGATGTCTTGTACCCTTTGAAGTTTGATGATAAAATGGCGTTTGATGGTCTAGGCAGCTCTGTTGTCTTCACCATTGTATAAATGGAACTGGGAGTGAATGTGGCCAGTTTAAACATTAGAGTCATCATTCATTGGTTGATTCAAGTCATGTGAGCACTGAAATTGATCACAGGTTATCTAATTTTACTACAATGGGAATGTGGTTCTTCTGTTCAAACTGATTTCAATTGCTTATAACGGTGCCAATAATCATGTCCTAACAAAAAAAAACACTAACGAGATGAAAACCAATATTCAAAACAAAACCCCTTCAAAAATTCCCTATAGTATAAAAAATTGAAAATTAAACAATACTTGTGGTAAAATTAATGTTGGACTATTTCCCGTGAGGAAAACTTCCTCCTGAAGAAAAACATCCTTTTTATATTGTGAACCCACTACTCACAAACCATGTGCAAATTTAAACAAGGGAAAATGGCACTTTGCCAATCCCTCAAACAGACATAAGAGAATAGTGACGAAGGACTAGCTGTCGACTAAATGAATGAAAAAACGCCAGCTTAGCTTTCGATCGTAATTCAATCATGGTTCCATTCACCAACGTATGACCTTCCAACAGCAGACTTCAATGGCTTGGAATTTTTGAAGATGGTGATGATGGCGAAGTGCTGTATTTATCAACTTCCCTACGTTGGTCAAAGTCTGAGATTTCATGTTTAAAAATTCCTTCTGATGCTTTTGGGCAATTTTACAAACATCCGGGAAAGCCTGAATGACTTTATCACAAACGGGGACATTCTTTTTTTTTTTGAAACTATAAACACATCACCAAATTTTTATCAAAGAAAGAAACAAGACCACTAATGTGGCACAGGTGAGGATTGTGTCCTCCGAGGACTCTAAAAAGGCAGAGACATCTAAGGTCTCATCTACATCTAAAATGTAGAAACTAAGCCTCACCTTGTCTTGGTCCCCTGAACTACATAGTATAAATTTGAACACTTTATTTACGACACATCATTAATTAGCAAAACTTCCTTTAAAGTGTTTCTGTATAAAAATAAGCAGGGACAAGTAATGGGTCCGAGAAAAATTAACAAACCTCAAATTCTTTGCTCGAGCTGCGTTCAAGAGATCTAAATGATGACGAATAACCAAACTATGACAAACAGCCTGGGCCAACACCACTTGTCCCTCCAACTTAGAAACAGCAATTGCTTCTCTTGCTCTATCATTTTATTAGTTACACTATGAGAAAACTGCAATAAACTGAGACAATGAAGAGCGAAGCGAAAGTTCAGTACACTTAACAACCTGCCATACGTCCCACAATGATATTTCTTAAGGTTCCTTAGTTATATCCAAAGGAATAGAAAAGTCCAAAGGCTCTGGAATCTTGCTTCCAGCTACATTAAGACCCTGATCAAATCAAAAGGGCCAGCCTGAAGAACACAAAAAGGAGCATGCTCCAACCCCATAGAAACCGGCAGGGAGTCTGTTCCATCAAGTACCTCTTGGTTGGATGGGGTAAAACCCAAACACTCCAGGGGAGGGGGGGGGGGGGAATGTCTGAGAGGGTACTCGCTGTGCCCGACATATTGACAGCAGGGGTTGAGGAATTTGAGGGAACCGGAAGGACATGATGATTCATTGGTCCAGTAGTTTTCATGGCTTTAGCATGAATCTCCGGAAACACTCTTTTCTTCCTTTTCCCCCATTCACTTAGCCCTCAAAGACAAACATCTCCTTGAGTTCTCTGTAAACTGCTTTGATTCACGAAAAGCGGTAAATAAGCACTAATAAATAAATAAATACAATCTCTGGACACCAAAGGGGCATACGTGCCCCTTTGGACACGCACCCACAGGCACGTGGCCTGCCAAGGAGTTTTAGATTTAGCTCCTCCCTCTCAGCTGCGGTAATCAGGACGCTCCAGCAAGCTCATCAAGGCACGAGTATTGTGTGTGTGTATATATATATATAGTCCAAAGCCATTGCGCTGGCTACTTTTTTAAAGGAGATATTGGACATTAAGGGGTTGAACTGAAAGTATGCCAATAATGTTGACTACAACTGTACCATGCTGTTAATATGCCTCCTTTGTGAACATTGAAATGTCTCTATTGCCAGAGTTTACACATGTAGAGCACACTGGCTCCAAAATTGCCATTTACACAAGGATGCCATTTCCATGTGGAAAGGGTGCAAAATTCTAAAATGATCTCCTAAATAAAAATAAATTTGCTACAGAGAAGTTTCATATCACATTTTAATTGCAAATAGGCAAAGGGAAATGCTGTGAATGGGAAATACTGCAGAGGCAAAGCCTTAGAACTTGGTGGATCCGTCCAATGTAGTGTGCCACTACTGCCCTCAAGTGGTCAAAATGTAATTCAGACTGATGCTCTAACTGGAAAAAAAATCCTAGATAAGGATGACTTTGTGTTTGTTTCTGTTGTGCTACATGGGATTTTCCTCTCTATTTACCAGTATATTTTTAAGCTCACAGTTTTTCTACAGATTTGCTTGTACTGTATATGAACATCTGTCTCTTTAGAAAAATGAGGGAAGGTACACAGACATAACATTATCAAGTTCTACTTTCTCCCTGATCCTCGTATGCTTTGGAGCTAGATATAATAATAAGGCAGATGACCAGAGCTCTCAAGAAAAGGGCATGGATTTAGCTCATGCCTCTCTCAGGGCGAGTTACATTTGGGTACAATAGGCATTTTGTTGTCCTCAGATGGATTTATAATCTAAGCTAATACCTGAGGCAAGGGAGGGCAAAATGGTAGGATTTGAACTGGGCTTCCCTGGTTCTTAGCTACTAGTCCTTTGCTCTACAAGTGCAGCTATAAACATGGATCATTTTTACTTCCATTTCTCTCTGCCTTACTTTGAACTTTTAGGCAATTTAAGCAAAGGGCAGATAACACCAAAATCTGCAACAGAATGGACTCCCCTGAGGGAGTGAGAAACATGAGGAAAGATCTGCAAAAGCTGGAAGAATAAATCTTAATTGCCAAGCATTAGACCAATGTGAAGAAGTGCAGTGCCATGCACTTGGGAAGCAGAAATCCAAGGGAAATGTATGTGACAGGGGGCAAGAGATTGGTGTGCATGGACGAGGAGAAAGATCTCAGTGTGATTGTTTATGATGATCTCAAGGTGGCAAAACATCTATTCAAGGCGGTAGCCAAAGCCAGAAGGATGCTGGGTTGCATACAGAGAGGAATTATCAGCAGAAAAAAAAAAAAGGGGAGGTACTAATGCCACTGTACAAGTCGCTGGTGAGGCCTCACTTGGAATACTGTGTTCAGTTTTGGAGACCGTATCTCCCAAAGGATATAAAAAGGCTGGAAGCGGTTCAGAGGAAGGCAACCAAAATGATTTGGAGCCTGCGTCAGAAGACTTATGCAAAGAGAATTGAAGACTGTCAGACGGCTGCCTGGGTGAGAATCTTCACAGTCTTGGCAAGTGCATATATCTATATGATTTGCAAGGTATTGTGGGCAATGCAGTTCATTCACACCAGACACAGCTGCTCACAATAATTAGTTGTGCTTTTGGGTAAAGCCAATAAGATATTTATTTATGGGGTTATTTCTCCCAACACAGATATGCTTGGTAGCGCATAAATCAGGTTACTTGCTTCCAGTGTTTAACTTGGAAAAACAAAGTCAAAATCAGGAAAACATTCAAACTTGTCAGGCATTAGCTAATGTTTTCTTAGCATATATCAAACAACAAACGAAAAGCCACAAAGAAAGAAAAAAACTGTTCTTTTCAGGTTAACTTCTGATAACTTCCCACATAGATTCAGAAGTGATTCTCTCCTAGCTCACAAGCAATTAGGTAAGGCTCAATTGCTAGCAGTTATCCAGCTGAAACCCCTTAGCTGGCTTGCTTTCTACTGGGTGGGTCAAATCCTGCTTCAGGAGCTTTTCTGAGTAGATTAAAGAACAAGTTTGTATTTCTTTGTGATGGTTGCTGTACTTTATAACAGAAAATCACCAAAGGAGTTTAGACAGAGAGCAGTCCATATAAACACATTCTTCATCTGCAATCATTCCCCCTTCTTCAACAAGCAAGGGTTCAATATCATGGATTGGCACAGATGAATCTCTCAATGGAGCACTTTCAGGAGAATACTTGTTTCCCTGCTGTCTTTCAAGGTTATAACTAGGGCATAGATCAGTGTTCATACCTGAGCTTCCATTGCTGTTAGAGTTCCTCTCTATATAGCCTGGCCAGTATGTAGTCCAGTTCTTATGTCCAGCCTTCCAATCCAGATCCCTGGACACTGGATCTCTCTTCACATACCTTCTGGCACAGGTCTTAGGGTCCCTTCCACGTGCAGCCATCTCCCTCACAGGTAGCGTCTGGAGTTTCCTAGCTCTGCAGCACCATTCCTCTGGCTTTCCCCAGTCCAATGGTGTATGCTGGCCCTTGAAATGCCTCCCAATATACGTACTGCTCTGGACTCTTCTAGACCTCTCAAAGGCTTTTCTCTTCCTTCTTCCAAAGGGTTTCTTTCCTTCTCTGTCCGTCCGATTTGGCTTCTGCTTCTGATGATCCTTCAGATGAAACTGATGATCAAGCTCAAGCTGATTCTCAGGATAATGAGGATAATTCTCTGTAGAATAAACTCTACCTTTATTCTGCCTAGATGAGTGCTCCCCCCTAATACAGCACAGCTGTGCTGAATCAGGCCCTGCCCTTTGAGATGAGTGCTTAGGGATTACCTCATAGCCCTCCTGATTGAACACACATTTCCCCACTTCAGCTCCTCTAATGGCTGTTGGAAACCTGGTGCATTCTGGGACTGGTAGTCTTTTATGGGAAAATTCTGTTTTCTTATTTCTACCAGAACTGATAGGTTGCTTGTTCAGAGTCACTTCACCTTTTCTATAGCTCCTTCCTGAGCTATGATAAGCTTCCTTATCACAAGACCTAAATACGTACACTCTAGAGGAGAAGAGGGACAGGGGAGATATGATTCAGACCTTTAAAAATTTAAAGAGTATTAATGGAGAAACAAACCTTTTCCAAAGACGGAGAAGCTGTGAAACTAGAGGACATAACATGAAGCTGCAAGGGGGTAAATTGAAAGGCAATGTCAGGAAATACTTTTTCACTGAAAGGGTGATGGATGCTTGGAATACCCTCCCAATGGAAGTGGTGGGTGCAAATACAGTGACAGAATTCAGAATGGCATGGGACTGACACAGTGGATCCCTTTATAGCAACAGGATAAAATGGGGAGGGGTAACCTGCACAAAGCAGCAGGTGCACCTACACTTGCTGCCTTGCTGGGCAGACTACATGGACCATACTGGTCTTTATCTGCCATCATATACTATGTTAATCTGTAGTTTAGCGTGCCTTAAATCCATTTAGTACACTAAAGTTTTTGAAAACACATTAACAAACCAAAAGCGCACCAACGAATGCACATTTCTGCCTATATCTATTCTTTCAGTTTTGAGTAAGTCTATTGAACTTGGTTAGCGGTTGGGGATAGCAATCTCTTCTGACCCTACCAGTTGAGCTTTTGGCCATCTTATAACAGAGAATTCTCTGTTGGTGTTAATAGATGAATTTAGGAGCAGTTTAGATGCTGGGAAGGATTCAGTGATGGTTTCACTAGATCTGTCCTCTGCCTTTGACATCATGTGTTTTTCAATTTTGTTTACTTTTGTGTCAGAGAGTGAATCACATCTTTTGTATCTACTAGAACATGGAGTTTCCCAGGAGTTGGTCTTTTCTCTCCTCCTTCCTGATATGTACTTACAACTTGATCAATAGTTGGGGCTTTTGTTACATGTTATATGCTGATGTCACTCAGACTATATGTGAACTAAGGGAAGAGTATGTTGCAATTTAAACTCACCCCATCTTCCTGCTCAATGAAATTGGAACGGTAATGGGCTATGTTTAAACCTGGGAATTAAGAGACCAGGCTTTAATTAATCTCCCTTAAACAAACACCATCAAGTGTCAGCTATCTGTAAAATATGAGGCAAAGATCTCAGATGTTATTTTGGATTCAGAGCTATCCATGCAGCCCCTGTTTAGTTAAGATCAGCTTTTGACAATTAAAGATCATTTGTGATTTATTATCTTATAGTCTGACCTGGTGACTGTTATCCGTGCACTGATAATAACAGGTAATCTAAATTACTGTAGAGATGTGTTGGTTGGACTGAAAAAGAAGCTCCAGATTTGACTATGTCCAGAATACTGCAGCCTCTATACTTACGGTGTTGAAAATCTCAATTCATGGTTTTGCCAGCTCTTCAAAAGTTACAGTACATTGGCTTCCAGTATTATGTATAATACTTTAAAACATTATCTGACAAGAGCCCAAGCTGTTAAAAAAGGTTGACAGGACTTCCGGTGATGCGGTGAGCTCAAGCAGTCACACGCTGCTTGGGCTCTGGGCCTCCTTGCCCCTCCGACGACTAAAAATGAATTAATGGGCACCGGTTTGGGGGTTCTGAGCCTCCGCCCTGTCTCCCCGACTGGACCCCAAAGTGTGTGAGCGTTCTCAAGCCCCCACCTCCCCCCCCCCCATGACTGAGGCCCATCATCCCCTCCACCCCAGCGATCCTTGGTGCTCGAGGAGGGAAGCAAACACCAACTACACAGGGGGTGGCTGGGGACCCCTACTGGGCCCTGGGCTGGGCCACTGCTTGCTTCGTTGGCCCTGGGAGCTCCTCGGGGGCCGCTTAGTCTGACATAAGCCCCCCCCCCCTCAGGCGCTGGGAGACCGAGACGTTCCAGCAGACCGGGGACGCAGACGGCCCTGCCCCTCCTTGTGGAAACAGAAGAGTACCCCAGTGAGAGGCAAATATACGCCACTGTGGTCGGCAGTGGGCTGGGGGGACGGGGGACGAGGCCCTCGAAGACCGGCACAGCTCGGGCATGGCAACAAAGGCCGGCCGCCGAGTGGAGAAAGAAAAGACCCCATTGCTGCCCAGAGGAGGGGAGCATTCTTCGCCATTGAAGGGGGGAGATTAAAGCCGGGATGGTGGATGAAGTCTCCGCGGCTGTGGCGGGGGCGCTGTCTGCCCAATTCGAAAATCTGCAGGGTCGAATGGACCACCTCCAAACTTCCGTGGAGGCCCTGGGGAGCCGAATGCAGGAAGCCGAACACCGGATAGAACAGACGGAAGAGCACGTGCTGGGGCTGCAACAGGAGATGGCCCGGGTGAAAAAGTTACTTCAGGGCCAGGAGGCCAAGCTGGACGACCTGGAGAATAGGTCTCGCCGTAACAATTTGAGATTTTTGGGGATCCCGGATGCCATCGAGGACAGGGATCTAAAATCTTATGTGGAAGACCTGGTGAAACAAATTTTGGAGACTGACCCTGAAGGCGCCCTGGTGCAAATCGAGAGAGCACACTGAGTTGGGCCTCGGAGAGCCAGCGATGGCCGACCCAGGGTGGTCCTGGTGCGGTTCCTGCGATTCCCGCAAAAGGAAGCAGTATTGCGTGCAGTGCGGAAGAAAGGCATCATCCATAAGGACAATGTTAAGCTGCGTATTGTTCAGGATTATTCGGCGGCCCTGGGACAGCGACGACAAGAGTATGGACCTTTGTGCCAGATTCTGATAGACAACAATATCAGATTTATGGTGCAATACCCTGCCCGGCTGATTTTCACTCATGAGGGGACTCGCCGGTCCTTTGACTCAGTGACAGCAGCAACATCTTATGTGGAGGAAATACGGCAAAGAGCAGCAGCGGCGGCCGAGACCTGAGACCCGGTGGTGCGGCATGTGGCCTCGCAGAACTTTTTGACACCCGCTACTGTGGAGAGGTGGCAGCGGTAACCCTTTGGGGGGAGGGGGTTGTAAGGGGACTGTTGAAAAGCTGTTATAATGTTTAATTGTTGGTTTTTCCCTAGGTACGGGGGGAGTGAGGGGGGTTTTGGGTTGTTGGGGTAGGCTGTTATGGGGGGAGTGGGGGGCAGATTCTTCATGTGGGGGAGGTGATTCGGGGGGGGATGACCCTCCCCCTCACATGGCTAGCAGTGGAACTGGTAAAAAAGGGGGGCAGGGGGGCACCACACGCATCTAGGAGTCACAGAGTGGGAGAGAGGTGGATGTTAGTAGAGTTAGGGGGATGGAGAGAAGTGGGGGGCGGGGGGAGGGGGAGAAGGTGGGGGGCGGCATTTTCAGGGACCAGTTGAGGAGGGGACGATAAGAGGGAATGGTCTTGTGGGGGAGAGGGGAGGACCTCAGGCTGGGGAGGTGTCTTCCTCGTATCAGATATGGTTTATGATGTTTCATAGTGGGCCTATATTTGTGTTACATTTATTATTTATTTATTTATAGTCTTTTCTATACCGTGCTATTCAGCATCAGCGCTGTTTACAATAAACAATGAAATCACACATTTCCAATAGTACTTTGTGTTTACAGATGAACAGGACATTTAACTTGGCTAACAGGGGTAACTATATACATGCTGCTTAAGATAATTTCTTGGAATGTTTGTGGATTGGGCAACCCAATAAAGCGGGCCAAAATCTTGCAGGCCCTGGCAAGGCAGAAGGCGGACATTGCTATGCTCCAGGAAACCCACCAGACAGCTGAAGAGCACCGTAAACTATGCCGGGAGTGGGTGGGACAGGTCTGGGGGGCTCCAGCCCATGGGAAGAAGGGGGGTGTAGTGCTCTTGATCCATAAGCGTGTGAGGCTGGAGGTTACCCGGGACCTTGTTGACCCGCCAGGCAGATTTGTGCTGGTGCAGGGCGCTCTTGAGGGGAGGCCTGTTATCCTTGGCAATATATATTGTCCCAATGTGCTTGATTTGCCCCTTTTATGCCCATCTCACCTCCAAAATCGAGACGTTGCCGGAGTCCCCCGTGATTTTGGGGGGAGATTTTAATGGAGTCATGGATGTTGAACTCGATACATCTAAAGGGGGGTAGCTGAGAGACAGAATTGCGACAGTTCGGGCATTGCAACGTTTATGCTCCAGGTTGGGGTTGGTAGATCCCTGGCGACTATTACACCCGGCCGAGCGGGACTATACACATCAATCTCGGGCTCATGGCACCAGCACCCGTATAGATTACCTGTTGATTTCTACCGGTCTGTTTGCTAAGGTGGAGGATGCTCAGATATCTCCATGGGCCCTATCTGATCATGCTTTTGTTTGGCTCTACGTCTATTGGAATGGGAACTCTCCCCGGACCCGGAGATTCCCACTTGAATTATACAGGGACGCACAGTTTCGTTCTTTTATAAAGCAACGGTGGCAGGAATTCGAAGCTGATCATAGGGGTCATCAGGACGACCCAGAATTGCTCTGGGAAACAGTGAAAGTGGTTCTGCGGGGGGACATTATAGGGTTCCTTGCCCGGAAGAGAAGACTAAGGGCCGAACGTATTATTGGTTTAGAAAAGTTGGTGACGCGGTTGAGGCGTCGCTGGGCCCATAACCCCACAGCAGGGCTTAAAAGGATGCTGTGGGACTCCCAAACGGAATTAAATGAACTTTTACATCAACGGGCAAAGAAGTCTGTGTTATATTATCGTTAGCAACTGTACCGTTATGGGGATAAGCCCGGGAAATTAGCCAGATGTCTTCGGGGACCCAGGGGCTCCAAATTAGTGCCAGGCTTGCGGGATGACTCAGGGACGTTACATCAGGAGAGCCCGGTGATAGTACGGGTTTTTCGGTCCTTCTTCCAGAGCCTCTATACAGCGGAGTCACCTGCCCTTACGCAGATGGCAGAGTATGTGGGGGCTTTGGACTTACCTTGCTTGTCGACGGAGCAAAGAGCACAGTTGGACCTGCCCATAATGGTAGCTGAGCTACAGGGGGCTATTTCCAAAGCCAGCTGTTATAAATCTCCGGGATCTGATGGGCTTGGTGCTGAACTCTATAAAATTCTTAACGATCTGATCTCCCCAACGCTGGCCACAGTGCATAATCAGAGGGCGCAACAGGGCTACTTTAGGTGGGGGGCCAATCATGCCCATATTGTCCTTATTCCCAAACCGGCGAAGGACCCCCTCTCTGCAGCCTCATATCGTCCTATTTCTCTGCTTAACTTTGATCTTAAACTGATGGCTAAAATTTTAGCGGATCGCCTGGCGGAGTTTTTGGGGCTGTTGGTTCATGACAGGTTTGTTAAGGGGAGATATGCTGTCCGCACTTTGCGTAAAATTGTGGCGTCTTTAGAGTGGGTCCAGTATAGGTAGTTGCCCTCCTTGCTTGTCAGTTTCGATGCGGAAAAAGCCTTCGACCGGGTGGACTGGCAATACTTGAAGTATATCCTTCCCTGCTATGGCATAGGGCCTCAATTCTGTAGTATGGTCGTGAGCCTGTATGCCGACCCGACGGCGGCGATACTTTGCAATGGGGTGTTATCCGAGAATTTTTCATTGCAAAGAGGGACTCGTCAGGGTTGCCCCCTCTCTCCCCTTCTTTTTGTTCTTTCATTGGACCCCCTCCTGCGGAGAGTGGCGGGACTGCGTTTCATAAGGGGGGTCAGTATTGGTCATCAGGAATTTAAGATATCGGCCTTTGCCGATGATTTGTTGGTCCATCTACTCTCGCCTAAAGCCTCCTTGCCTCTTCTTTTACGAGAGTTCCGAATCTTTGGACAATTTGCGGGGCTAAGTATCAACAGGGATAAATCCGAAGCCCTGGATGTGTTGGGGGGCCTCCGGAGCGGCTGGCCGGGTGAGTTCCCTCTTAAATGGGCCAAGACTCAATTTATATATTTGGGGATTGTACTGCCCAGTCACCCAGGTCGACTATATAGGTGCAACCTGCAGCGGATGCTGACCAAGGTGAGAACACAGTTGCAGGCTTGGCGGCCTCTCCCCCTGTCCCTACGGGGGAGAATAGCGGTGATTAAATTGGTGATTTTGCCACGGCTACTATATTGGTTACAGACCCTCCCTGTTTGGCTTCTCAGGCAGGATGTCCAGCACTTCGAGGCGGAATTTCAAGGCCTCCTGGGGGGGGGGGGGGGGGGCGAGAGCGCAGGTCCCCTACAGTCAGTTGGTGGGAGGGTGCGGAATGGGGGGTGGGGGTTACCGGATCTTGGTGCTCATGCATTGGCCTACCAGACACGCCACCTGGGGGACTGGCTGGGGGATACCGACTTTTATACGCCCAAGGCCTTGGAGGAGGCATATGTGGCACCCCACTCTCTTCGGGCCCTATTACACCTGGAGGTCTGCCAGTGGCCATCTCACCTGGCTGAGAGTGTTTTGCTCCTTCCGGTGTGTAAGACCTGGCGGCAGTTGAATGTTTATTGGGGCCGTAGTTGGAAGGTGTCGAGTTGACTACCCCTTCGGGGGAATGCCAGTTTTACTCCGGGAACTGAGACCACCGCCTTCCGTCTTTGGGGGGAGAGAGGTGTCCGTAACTTGGGCCATGTGGTGGACTTGACGGGGAAACCTAAACCATTTCATGTGCTATCTCGTGAGTTTGAACTGCGGCCCCACCATTCCTTTGCGTATATGCAAGTGGCCCATTATGTGGCCTCCCTTCCGGGAGCAGAGTTACACAGCGACCGCTCAGCCCAGATTATTGCATTCTTTGGCCTGGGTGATGCGGTACGACCGTCTATTCGGGTTTTCCACCTTAGGCTGGAGCAATTCTGACCGCGGCCAAACTATTGTAGAGTGGAACAGGCCTGGGGGGCCGAAATGGGGCGGGAGATCCCCCGTGGCACCATCCTGGTGGCCCTCCGGCGAGTGGTGAGCCTGGTGGAAGGTGCACGCTGGCGGGAAATACAACTTAAATGTTTGACTAGGGTCCACTTCTCCCCGCAGAGGGCCCTTCGTTGCCACCTGACTGTGGATGGCAGCTGTCCACAGTGTAAGGCGCCCATGGCGACGTTGTTACATATGTGGTGGGGTTGCCGACAGATTCACCTCTATTGGCGGAGGATTGCTCTGTATGTAGCTCATCTGTTGGGCCAACCAATCAACTGGGATGCAGCCTTGATCTTGGATCTTTTGAGCCTCACCTCTCCGAAGGGGAAATGGGGGCGCTGGCTAGTGCGTAAGGCATGTCTGGTGGGTAAGGGGCCACTATTGCGGTGGTGGAGAGACAGTCACCCTCCCTCCTTCTGGGTGTGGCAGAATTCCTTCCAGCAGCTTATGCTCCTGGAGTGTAGGGCAGCCCAGGGTCATGTCAAGCGATGGTCCACCTTCTTGCTACTCTGGGACCCATATATTCAAACTTTGAATGCCCAGACCCATAATATGGTCCTTCAGTTGGGTTGTTGATAACCTTATTTATTTTACAATGTTCTGTGGGTGCTATGTGGAATCTTCACGACGGTCCTGCGTGGCCTTGGCACGGGTTGGGAGGGGGGAGGGGGGTGAGGGTAACCTTTGAAAATCCATGTAACCATCAATGTGTACTGCCCCTGGGGGATAAGAGTCAACCCCAGGGAGTGGCGGTTTTCTGTTATGTACTTATTGTGTTTGCTGATGGTTCCTAAATAAAAGTGCCACCAGTTCCTCGAACTTGAATGCTTCCTGACTTCGGTCCGTATTACTTCCTTCATGAAGGAACTCTGCCCCTGTAGAACAAACTGGGTGGGACTGGACTGGAGTTCCTTCAGGAACACTAATTAGCAGGTAAGATCTAACACAACACACATTGTACATAGCTCAAACCAATCTAGCACACAATACAACACACACTCAACTAAAATTTCTCCCGCACTGCATGCTTAACTCTCTCACTTTACCCGATTGTTTGCTGTGATACTGGGACGTTTTCCCTTGAGAATATAGGCAGAAGCAATAGCCTCCTTAACCCATCTAGCAATGGAAGACTTGGTCGCCACTTCCCCTTTGTGCAGACCCCTGAATTGGATGAATAAGCATTCGGATCTACGAAAGGGGGCCGTACAAAACAGATAATGCCTCAGAATTCTACACACGTCTAGGCTTCTAAGATTCCCTTCCCCACCATTCCTTCCTTCCCTGGAGAAAGATAGAGAGAAACCACCAGGTTCACGAGAAAAGGCATAATCACCTTAGGCAAAAAGGAGGGAACTGTCCGCAAGACTACCCTAGCCTTAAAGGTCAGAAAAAGGGAGGGCGAGCCGCCAGCGCTTGCAGTTCACTTGTCTCCATGCCTAGCCAAACAGATCGCCACCAAGAATACTGTCTTCAGGGTTAAATCCTTTAAGGAAGCCTCCCCCACTGGTTCAAAGGGTTCCCTGGTGAACGCTTTCAATACTAGATTAAGATCCCATGGAGGAATTACCGACCTCTGTTGCGGGCAAAGCCGCCTAACTGCTCGGAGGAACCTGCTAAATGTCCGCGTGCTCCCTTAAGGACTTTCCCTTGACCTTACGCCGGTAGCACAAAATGGCTGCCAACTGAACCCAAAAGGGAACTTGCTACTAGACCCTTTTTGAAGCCGGCTTGTAAAAACTCCAGGATTTCTGGAACGGAGGTTGAAGGGGGTCTCCTTTGTTGTCCCTCGCACCACGCCTCAAATAATTTGCCAAACTCTCATGTAGGAAAGGGAGGTTGAGCGCTTCCAAGCGCTTAACAAAGTCGATATCACTGACCCTGAATAACCCCGCTTCCTGAGCTGAGCCCTCACAATAGCCAGGCCATAAGCAAGAACCGATCCACGTAAGGCATCCGCACTGGCCCCTGCCTTAACAGGTTGCTTCTGCAGGGTAACCGCCACGGACAATCAACCGTCAGCCTCACCAAATCTGTGTACCACAGGCGCTGGGGCCAGTCCGGAGCTATGAGGATTACCAGACCTTGGTGGGCTTCCACTCTCTGAATGACTCTAATAGAGCCCAAGGCGGAAACACATATAGGAGTCCCTCTGAAGGCCACTCCTGGACCAGGGCGTCCAGGCCCTCCGACATCCTTTCTTTCCTGCGACTGAAGAATCGACTTGCCTTGGCCGATTGCCAACAAGCCATGAGGTCCATGACAGGTGGTCCCCAGCAGGCTACCACTTGATCGAACACCTCCTGAGCCAGTTCCCACTCTCCGTGGTCTATCTTGTATCTGCTCAGGTAATCGGCCGTGACGTTTTCTACTCCAGCCATGTGTTGAGCTGATAGCGCTGACAAATGCGCCTCTGCCCATTGCAACAGGCTGTCTGCCTCTTCCTCCAAGGCCGGGCTGCTTGTTCCCCCTTGGCGGTTTATGTAGGCCACTGTCGTAACATTGTCGGAGAGAACCCGAACCACTCTCTGATGGACCAAAGACTCGAGAAGCAAGCCTACTGCCCGCAACTCTAGTCTGTTGATGGGCCACTGACTCCCTCGGAGACCAGCTGCCCTGAGCTAACTGACCCTCGCAATGCGCACCCCAGCCGGTTAGACTTGCATCCGTTGTTAGCTGGCCCCACTGAGGGGACTCAAGGGGCATTCCGCAATCTAGGTTCTTTGGGCAGCACCACCACTGAAGAGCCTTCCTGGTCGGGGGGGGGGGGGGGGGGGGGAGTACAGGGAAGCCACTTGAACAAAGGGTGATGTTGATGGGACCAGCGTTATAACAATGCCTGCTGGAACAGCCTCATGGGCGCTCTGGCCCACAGAACCACCTCCAATTTTGCTGCCATGGTTCCCAGCACTTGGAGGTAATGCCAGGCCGATGGGTTTCGTCTGGTGATGAATCGCAACAAGAGAACTCTTAGGGCATCCGACCTCTGCTTGGGGAGAAACTCCTTGCCCCTGCAGGTGTCGAATCTTGGTACTTGATCTCCTATGAGGGTATCAATCTGCTCTTTGACCGATTGATAACCCACCCCAACTCCGAGGACTGCCACTACTCTGGCTGTTAACTTAACTTTCTGCTTTTGTCTTGGCCCGAATCAACCAGTCGTCCAGGTAGGGATGGACCAGAATTCCTTCCTTTCTGAGAGCTGCCGCAACCACCACCATCACCTTGGTGAACGTACAAGGAGCTGTTACTAAGCCAAAGGGCAGTGCCTGGAAATGAAAATGCCCTCTTGGTACCACAAACCTCAGAAATTGCTGATGAGCCTTCTGGATAGGAATATGCAAATACACCTCCGTCAGATCTAAGGAAGTGAGAAATTCCCCCCGAAAGGCCACAATCACTGACTTCAGGGTTTCCATTCGGAAGTGCGGTACTCTGAGGCAGCAATTGATGTGTTTCCAGGTCCAAAATTGGTCAAAAGGACCCTTCTTTCTTCGGCACCACAAAGTAAATGGAGTATCGACCCGAGCCGCGTTGGTTTTCGGGGACGGGAACCACCGTCCCAAGTGCTAAAAGCCTTGCAAGAGTGTCTTCTAATCACTGCCTTATTCGCTTGCAATCCACAAGGGGACTGGACAAAGGCTGGTTTCACCTGTTTCGCAAATTCGAGAGCATAGCCCTCTCAGATCACCTCCAGGACCCATTGATCGGATGTGACTCGGGTCCAGGCGGTAGAGTCTTAACCGGCCCCCCACCAGCCAGAGTTCCTCCTGGACCCCCGTTGCTTCATTGTGGTTTTCTGGGCCTGGAAGAGGCCCCAAAACCTCTACCGGCTCTGCGAAACCCCCGGAAGCCTTGACCTCTAGAGGGGAAAAAACAGGTCTGTGAGAAGGGGTTAGACCTGGACTGTCAAAACCTGCAGAAATCCCTTGGGTGAGTCCTGAAGGAGGTGGCGAACGGCTTTGCTTCAGTCTGTCCTCCGGGAGCCTACCTCCCTTAGAATCGCCTAAGTCCTTCACCAATTTTTCCAAATCTTTGCCAAAAAGTAGCTTCCCCTTGAAGGGAAGTCAGCTCAGACGTGCCTTAGAGGAGGCATCCGCCACCCAACTGCGCAACCACAAATATTGCCGAGCTGCCACCATCGAGGCCATATTTTTTGCTAGGCTCCTAACAAAGGTCGTACTGACTGTCCACCAAGAAGGCTGAGCCAGATTCCAGTGGAGCTGCATCCTCTCGCGTGTTGCCCGACAGATCATCCGCCAGCTGTAGTTCTTGGGCCCATCTCAGGCTCTCGATAACCAGGCCCCTGCCATCAAAGGCTTGCTTCAGCAATGTGTCTAACTTCCTGTCCTAGGCATCCTTCAAGGCCGCACTGCCCTCAACTGGCATAGTAGTCTTTTTTGTGACTGCCGAGACCGTAGCATCTACTCTAGGAAACTTCAGCAGTTCCTTGTCTGGGTCCAATAAAGGGTATAGGTGAGACATAGACCGCACCCCCCTCAGACTGGATTCCAGTTGATCCCATTCCTCCTGGATCATCTGCCACACTACCCTGTTCACTGGGAACACCCTCTGAGAGTTCCTGACTGCCTGGATCAAAGTATCCTCCAAGGGGTCCTCCTCTGCTGTCTTGTCCGAAGCTATATTGAGTACCTTGAGTGACTCAGTAGTCAATGCAGGGAGCTCCTCCCAACAAAATACCCGCACTATTCGGGCCTGTTCTTCCAAGATCTCTCCCTCTTCGAGCTAGTCTTCCTCATCCCCTAGTTCCTTGTCAGAGACCTCCTCTCCCCAGAGGTCCAGCACCGGGGGAGCAGGACGCTCCTCGCTCAGCCTGGGGGACTTAGAAAGAAGCTCTGAATCTGGCATGTCGGCCCTCGGCCTTAAGGGGGGGGGGCATTTGCCTGAGCCACCCCAGATTCTACTGCCCCCTGCTTGCGCAAGCAATATGCCCTGTGGAGCAGGAGGACAAATTCTGGAAAGAATATATCCCCTGTCCTTTCCTGCCCTAGGACGGGGGGGGGGGGGGGGGGGGGGGGGGGAAGGAGGAGGAACCGGAGAGGTTCTGGGTAAATCATTAGATGGAAGGGGAGAGGAAGGAGATTCACCCCTACCTCGGCAGGGTCTGCAGCCCCTTGGGGATCCTGGGACATAGCTAACTGGATCCCTTGTTCAACTGAGACCGCTTCTGCGGTGCAGCCCCTGCAGAAGCCTGGATCTGAGGCTGTGCCCTGTCTAATACTGCAGGCAGGACACCGAGATTTGCTGGGCATGCTTGTGCCTACTGAGTTTAACCAGGGGATACTCCTTAGGCTGAAAGAAGCAAGCCAAATGTAAAACTCAGCAAGGGTAAAGGAAAAACAAAATTAAATTAACTACAATTAAAATTAAATAAAAAGAAATTAAAGATCGTTGGCACAGGCCAATACTTGCTGTTGGGCTGCTCCTCTTCCGCTTCGGATCGCTGCTGAAAGCAAGGCAGGGCCTCTAGCTGGTCTCCCACATGGGAGTAGGGCACGGCCACGTGGAGAAACCCAATCCTGCAAGTAGATTCTCACCAGAGTCCCCCGGTGTGACCCGGACCCCTCCAATCTCTAAACGTGTCTTAATACACGTTTTCAGGTCCTGGGACTGCCTCCAGCGCTTAGCCCTCTGCTGGCTTCGGCACGAGGCCGGAGGCCATCTGGAGGAACGCAGCACCGCCTCAAGTGCTCAGCCCTCTTGTAGGCTTCGGCACGAGGCAGTAAGGATGCAAGCTAAAGGCTTGAGTTGCTCCGTTGAGTGCGGAAGGGAAGAAACCCTCCTTTCCCCCGCGGTCGCTGAAGACCTCCTCCGAACCGCTCCAAAAGGTGAGAGTAGAGAGAGGCAAGGAGGGGGGAGAAAGCTTTTTAAAAGGAGCAGTGTCTCCAAATAAAGAAATTTGAGAAATATAAATTAATAGAAATTAAAATAGAAACAAGGTAGACTCTCAGTAAGCCCTTGGCTTACTGGGACCCTCCAGCTGCTTGGAGATTGAGATTACTGGTGCCCATGGCCGGATTTACCTATACACCATGTACGCCATGGCGTAGGGCCCACAGCTGGCAGGGGCCCACAAAAAAAGAACAAGTTTTTTTTTTTTGTTTTGTTTTTTAATTTTATTTTAAAAAAAAATTCACACCTGCTGGCTGCCGCCGCAGGGCCCCCTCTGCTGCCGCGGCAGCACGGACTGACCCGCAGGGGCCCCCTCTACAAGCTGACTCCGTCGGTTCGTTCCTCCCTCCCTCCCTCCATGCACGCTGTGAGAGACGCGAAAGGAGAGTGTCTCCTCGCGTCTGTTAAGCCCGCAGGGGCTGATGGGAAATTTCCCATCAGCCCCTGCAGGCTTAACAGACACGAGGGAGACACTCTCCCTTCGCGCCTCACAGCGTGCACGGAGGGAGGGAGGGATCGACGGAGTCAGCTTGCAGAGGGGGCCCCCGCGGGTCAGTCCGTGCTGACGCGGCAGCAGAGGGGGCCCCGTGGCGGCAGCCAGCAGGTTTTTTTTTTAAATTAAATTTTACTTTAGGCCAACGGGGGGGGGGGGGGGTAGGACTGGTAATGGGCTATTGGGGGGGCTGGGGCTGGGACTGGGAATGGGCTGGGGGTGTTAAGGCTAGAGGTGGGTTGATGGGGTTAGGACTGGTAATGGACTGTGGGCTGTTGGGGGGGCTTAGAACTGGCAATGGGCTGTGGGCTGATGGGGGCTGTCTGGTAATGGGCTATGGGGGGCCTAGGACTGGAAAGGGGCTGGGGGGGTTAGGACTGGTAATGGGCTGTGGGCTGATGGGGGGGGTTAGGACTGGAAGTGGGCTGACTGAAAATGGGTTGATGGGGGGCTAGGACTGGTATTGGGTTGGGGGGTTGCTAGGACTGGAAATGGGCTGATGGGTGGCTAGGACTGGAAATGGGCTGATGCAGGGACTAGAAGGGAATGGATGCTGGGTGAGGTTGGAACTAGAAGGGAGCTGATGTTGGGGGAGGATTAGAATGGGATGGGGCTGGAAGAGTAAAATGGAGAACGGAAAAATATTTTGTGTGGGAGGGATAAAAAAATCTACAATTGGCCGGGTATTGGGAGAGTAAGTGGGGATTGAGGATGGAGGGGTAAAATTTGAGTGGATGAAATAGGAATGAGGAAAGAGCAAAAGGAGAGAGATTAGTATGTTAAAGCAGATGTAGAGAGAGAATGGAAAAAAATCTAGAAGAGAGAAGAAAGGACAAATGGACAGCAGACGATGGAGAGTTAGCAGAAGACATGAAGAAACCAGAAGAAAGTGGCTGGAGCAATTGCAGCTGAAAAAAATGCACAAAAAAGGTAGAAAAATCTCTTTATTTTGAATTTATTAATTGGAATATGTCAGCTCTGGTAAATGTGCATCATTAACGTCTGCGCTTTGTTTAGTACAAGAGCAAATTAATGTATCGTTTTATTTCTACAGTGTTGTACTTTCCAAGTTTGGCTTTTGGGATTCCCAGTTTAATTATTGTCTTCCTGTTTCTAAATTGTGATTACTTGTTTGATGGTCTATGTTCTGCATGTGTAACTGAGCTGAGGTGTTCTGTTTATATAATTCCTATTTGACATTGCCACTTGTTCTTTCCCCAGTAGGTCATGTATTGTTGTTCTCTGAAATGTATTGGTTTAATATTTGCAGTGTTGCCTTTTGATTGGTAGGGTATGGTGCTTTGTGAGTCCTGGTAGTGCTGTTAGGATACGGCAGGTTTACTATGGGTTCTAAATGGGCAGTGTTTGTAGTAGTTCCTAATGTGTCTGGCAGTTGGCACTGGATTATAGTAATGTAGAAATCTTTTAGTCTTTCTTTATCCATACACTCATTAAGAGGCACGTTTACTAAGTTAGTATATGGTAACATTATGCAAATGAGGCCCCTTATGCAAATGAGGCTCCACACCCCCCTTGGGCCACCCCTGCTGGGGGCCCACAATTTTTGTTGGCATAGGGCCTCACTCAAGGTAAATCCGGCCCTGCTAGTGCCTGTGGGTGGTGCTGGTAGTATTTATACCCCTGCATCATCAAGACGATGATGGGCTCAACCTTCAAGCTGCTGGAAGGGGTGCACAACCCAGAAGACAAGGGACTGGACTGGAGAGACGATAAGGAATGCCAGTTTCAGCTCACTTTGCATGGTTTTCCATGCATAGGCCACCTTCACCTATGGTAAAACAGGGCAGCTGCCCTGGCCCCCTGTAATAGGAAAATTAATGCTTTTATCTACCAGCCCCCACAGCTGCCTGTTCCAGTTGGCCACCAGTTCCCTAGCTCACTACCTGCAATGCAACGGGCACTGGCTGTCATGTCAAAGAGTGGCATTACTGCAACAGCAGGAAGACTAAATAAAGCAGCATATGTCCTAAATCCCTTTCTCCCTCTCTAACAGTTGCTGGTGTCGCCATGGCAATCAGGACTCACCAGTTGCAGTGCTGTCTGTCCCCACAGCCTGCTTCCTCCTTCCATACAGATGCTGTAATTCAGAGGGGAGCTGCAGCTGACCACATGTAGGCAGCACCGTTTCTCCCAGCAATTCACCTTCTCCCCCCCCCCCTCAGATCAATCCAAGGAATACTACAGAGCTAACCCTCACTAGACACAGCTTAACTCAAGACTAGCACCAAGATCCTCAATCCAGTATTGTACACAATTAACATTTATGACATTCTACTGAATTCTTCACACTAATACTGGTTACTCCCTGAACCTTTAAACCTCAACCTATCTATGAAATAATGGGCACGTGTGTTACTCTTGTTTAATGTTATATGCACTGTGTTCTCTTGTCAACCGTCTGGACTTGTAGAAAGACAGACCATGTGATGTGGCAAGGGCTCCACAGCAGTGATGGCATCCATCTGTCCAAGAAGGGTCAAGGCATCTTCAGCAGCAGACTGCTAACCTACTGAAGAGGCCTTTAAACTAGATTCAGTAGGGACAGTAACACAGTATATGACATCAGATTAAGACTAGTATGGTCCATCTAGTCTGCCCAGTAAGGTGGCTAGAGTGGTTGTAACTGCAGCTCCATGCAAATCACTCCCAGGAACGGGTGAAGAAACCCACCTCTACAGAGGTATGTAATGTTTCACTTACCTGAGGGGTAATAGGGGCAACATCTGGAAAGCAGTGTATATAAACGCCCATAGCATAGGAAATAAGAACCCAGATGTTGAGGGCTTAATGGAAGAGGTTGACTTGGATTTAGTGGCCCTTACAGAGACATGGTTCATGAAAAACCATGACTAGGATGTAAATATACTGGGCTATACGTTATGCAGGAAGGACAGGTAGAGTAGCACTATATGTAAATAAAGCTATAGCATTGCAGGGCTTTAAAAGAGGAGGCACTGTGGGTTAAACAAAACAGAGGGGAAAAAGGAAATCCATTTGCATTGGAGTTATATACAGATCCCCCTCACAGGGAGCAAAAGTGGATGAAGATTTAATAGCAGACATACACAGTACTGCCAGGAAAGGAGAAATGCTACCGATAGATGATTTCAATATGCCAGATGCAGATTGGCACATCCTTGCTGCAGTGTCATCTAGAAGTGATATGATCCTGGATTCTCTACAGGGAGAACTATTCAGGCAACTAACAGAATCCACACATGATGGGGCCAAACTGGACTTAGTGCTTACCAATGGGGAAAGTATTCCTGATGTTACAGTAGGACATCTCACTCCAGGGATCACCAGTTAGTATGGTTCAGAATTAGGACTAGGGCTGATAAAAATCCTTTCAAAAGCAAGAGTCTTATATTTCAGGAAAACTTTGCCATGCTGGGACACTTCCTGAAAGAGTTTTTATTTTATTTTATTTATTTATTTATTTACAATTCTTATATACCGCACTATTAGACATCAGTGCAGTTTACACTGAACAGAAAACATCCGACAGTTTACACGTGTCTGGTCGTTACATTTAACAGGAAGTATAACTTGGCGAAATAGGGGAAACTAAATACAATGCAGGGTTATCTGATAAAGTAGTAGGATAGGAACAGCTGGGGGGGGGTGTATAAAAACAGTGGGCAAAACTGAAAGGGGCTGTTTGGAAAAGGTTTTTTTTTGGGGGGGGGGGTTATTTTACCTTTCTAACAAAAAGGAGGAAGCCACTACAGTTCTCAAAAGAAGTAGCTGAAAAGGTGAAGAAAAAAAAAAGAGGAGGTCCTTCATGAAATACAAGAAATCACAGAGGCAGACAAGCAGCTATACTTTGAGAAGCTAGCAAAAGTAGTCAGGAAAGCACAAAAAAAAAAAAAAAAAAAAAAAAAAAAAGGTACAAAAAGACAATATAGCCAATACAATAAAACATGGGGATAAGCCATTTTTCAGGTAGGTTAGTAGGAGAAGGAAGGGCAAAAGTGGTATTGTCAGACAAGGGTGCTGGGGCGGAATATGTAGAAACTGATGAGGATAAAGCAGAATTGCTTAACAAATATTTCTGTTCTGGGTTCAGAGATGAACAACCAGGAGCAGGACCTCAGAAAACACATTGATCTCAAACGATTTGCAGAAGATTGTGTTTGAGGAACTAGCTCAGCTTAAAGTAGACAAAGCCATGGGTCTGGATGGGATACACAAGAATACTGAGGGAACTTAGGGACGTTCTAGTAGCTCCACTGATTGACCTTTGATGCCTCTTTTGGAGTCAGGAGTGGTGCCAGAGGACTGGAGAAAGGCACATGTGGTCTCTTTGCACAAAAGCAGACGTAAGGATGACATTGAGAACTACAGGCTGATTAGTCTAAACTCAGGTTAGTAAATTAGAAAGATTACTAAAAGAATAGCGATGTTTTTGGAGTCCAATAGATTGCTGGATTCAAGGTAGCATTTATTCAGGCAGGTCTTGTCAGACAAATCTGATAGATTTCTTCGACTGGGTGACTAGGGAGCTGGACCAAGGGAGAGCCCTAGATGTGGTAAATTCAGATTTCAGTAGCGCTTTTGACACTGTTCTGCACAGGCAACTTATAAAAACAAATTGAGCATACTAAGGATGGACGCAAAGTTACTGACTGGGTTAAAAATTGGTTGAGTATGAGGCAAAGGATACAGGTAAATGGAGCTCACTGAGGAGGTTACGAGTGGCGTGCCCCAGGGATCTGTCCTTGGTCTAATTCTTAACATCTGACAGTGATACTGCATAAGGGCTATCAGGTAAGGTTTGCTTGTTTGCAGATGATACCAAAGTCTGCAATAGGGTAGACACCCAAGAAGGAGTAGATAACATGAGGGGGGGATCTAGCTAAGTTTGGAAGCATGGTCTATAATTTGGCAGCTGAAATTTAATGCTAATGAAAAATAAAATATGCAGGGTCATGCATTTGGGCTGCAAAATACCAAATGAGCAGTACAGTGTAGGGGGTGAGGTACTTCAGTCCACTAAAGAGGAGCAGGACCTGGGTGTAATTGTGTCTGAGAAACCTAGAAAAATGACAGAGAAAGACCACATGGCCTATCTAGTCTGTCCTTAAAAGTAGCTAAACAGGTAGAAAAGGCAACTGCTAAAGCCAGAAGGATGCTTGGGTGTATAGGGAGAAGAATGGCCAGCAGAAAAGGCAATAATGCCTCTGTATAAATCTCTGGTTCAAGCTCACTTGGATTAGTGTGCAATTCTGGAGACTGCACCTTCTAAAGGATATAGGCAGGTTGGAATTGGTGCAGAGGATGGCTACTAAAATGGTTAATTGTCTGTTATGAAGCATGAGGACAAATCTTAACATGCATACTTTAGAGGAAAGTTAGTATGGGGCAATATGACAGACATTTAAATACCTCCATGGCATAAGTGCCCAGGAGGGTCTCTTTCAATTGAAGGCAAGCTGTGCTATGAGAGTAAAGGGGATAGACTCAGGAGTAACTAATAAAGAAAGTAATATGCAGAACTTCATGGAAAGAGGTAGATGCATGGAATAGTCTCCCAGTGGAGGTGGCTGATGCAAGGACAGCATCTGAATTCACAGACACATACACCCCCCCCCCCCAAGAGTCAGTTGGACCATTAGATGATAGAGGGGTAAAAGGGCCATTAAAGTGTACAGAAGTTAGCCATGTATCACCTTTAAAAATATAATTTCAGACATTGGAAGATTTGCAAGAAATATAACTAATCAGTAGCAAATCACCTGGACTTGATGGTATATACCTGAAGGAGTTGAAAACTGAAGCATGAGATTTCAGACCTACTATTAGTAGTCTGAATTATCATTAATATCTATAGTACCTGAAGATTGGTAAATAGCCAATGTAACATCAATTTTTGAAAAGGGTTCCAGGGATGATCTAGGGAAACTACAGGCCAGTGAGCCCAATATCAGTACTAGGCAAAATGGTAGATGCCATTATAAAATACTACTGAACCTGTAGATAGTTGTGGTTTAATGGGAGAAAGCTACCATGGCAGCTTTAGCCAAGGAATCTCTTGTGTTAATGAGTTATATTTTTTTGAATGTGTGACTAAACAGGTAGACAAAAAAGGTGAGCTGGTTGATAGTGTATCTGGATTTTCAACAACAACAACAAAAAAAAAAAGCCTTTGACAAGGTCCCTCATGAGAGACTCTTGGTGAAGTTAAAAAGTCATGGGATAGGAGGTAGTGTACTATTGTGGATCAGGAACTAGTTAAAAGATAGAAAGCAGAAGGTAGGGCTGAATGGCTCATTTTCCCCCTCAGTTGAGAAAGGAAAATAGTGGCGTGCCCCAGGGATCTGTGCTGGGTCTGCTGTTTTCTATCATTCATAAATGACCTGAAAATAGGGATGAATAGTGAGGTAGTCAAATTTGCAGATGACAATTATTCAGAGTTGTTAAAACCCAAGAGGACCTTGAATGTCCAGTCTTCCAGTTTGTCAAATAGCAGATTAAGTTTGTGGACTCATGCAAAATTATGCACCTAGAAAAGAACCACGCAAACTATGGTTACACTATGTAAGGCTCCACATTAGGAACTACCCCCAGGAAAGATTTAGGCACCATTGTGGATAACATGTTGAAACCCTCAGCCCAGTGCACAGTGGTAGCCAAAAGGGCAAATAAAAATGCTAGATATAAAAAAAGGAATGGAGAAGAAAGGATATTATAATGCCTCTATCCTTCCATAGTACAACTGCACCTTGAATGTCATGTGCAATTCTAGTTGCCATATCTTAACAAGCGTCTAGTGGAATTAGAGGGGGGGGGGGAACCCCCCAGTGTATAGAACCACCACAATTGTAAAAGGGATGGAAGGCTACCCCTATGAGGAGGGACTTATAACAGTTAGGGCTTTTCAACCTGGAAAAGGACAGCTGAAGGGATATGACAGATTTATTAATGACTTGAGTGGAATGGGTAAACTGATTCTTTACAGCATCAAAGAGTAGAAAAACTAGGGGAATGAAGCTATTTTAAGGCTAAGGGGTATGTTTACTAAACGTTTCCTAACGTGCGCGCCGCGTTAGGCTGCAGGATGCCATATAAGGAGTGGGCGGTCCGGCCCAAAATAGAGCAAAACGGGATTAGCGCGCGCTGTGTGCTCTTGTGCACCGTGCACAGTAGCGCACAAGGAACGCACGCAGGAAGCATGAGCAGGCGCGCTGATGTGCAAACATAGGAACAGGGCTGCAGTACAATGGTAAAGACACTGACAGATGGTGCAGGGGACATGGGTTCAATCCCCCACTGTGCCCAAAGAAGGGTGGCTGAGGCACTACCATTTATGTGTAATATTGCATTGAGGCTTTTTAATTTTATTTTAAATTACTGCTGCTAGCAAACGCACTCTCTCAAAGCGCTGTAACATAAGGTGCTGCATAAGGCACTCCAGAGGGCACATTTTAAAGTGCACTGTCCGCCACGGCACCCTACAATGTTGCTTAAAGGGTGGCCTATAGGGCACCATATAGGGTGCCCTATGAGGCACAGCAAGGTCATAGCACTGTTTTTGATGGCAGCACTGTGCATTTAAACGCATGAAAATCTCAAGTAGGTGCGCTGACATGCAAGGAGGAACAGCAGTGTAGCACAATGGTTAAGGCACTGACTGATGATACAGGGGTCATGAGTTCAATCCCCAGTGTGCCTAATAAGTAAGGCTAGCTGAGGCATCAGCTTTGACATGTAAGTATTGTTTCCTGCGGCACTTTATTTGTATTTTATTAATTGCTGCCATCAAACACACCCTCATGTGCCGTAACCTAAGATGCCGCATAAGGTACCCTATAAGGCACTCCATAGGGCACATTATAAAGTGCACTATTCACCACGGCACCCTAGCAGTCACTCCATAGGATACTGTATAGTGCACCTTATATGGACGGTAACCATAAGGTGCCCTATAGGGCGCCCTATGAGGCACCTTATGGGTACAGTACGCTGAGGTTGTTTTTGCTGGCAGCACTAATATACTTTAAAAATAGATAATACTTTGGACAGCCCTATCAAATAACCCCACTGTGGTTTTGAACCCATGACCTCTGGCTCCACTGGCAGCGAATTAACCAGTGGGCTACAGCTCTACAGCTGCTAGCAAACCCCTAGCTGGCTGCAGAAGGACTGCAAGTCACCACACAAACAGTCTGCTGTGGTCACCAGGATAGGGTTAACCCACCCATACCCATGCAAATCAGCAGTCTACAGATGATCACAAGATGGGGTATGCACCCCCACAGCACCTCGGCCTGGTAGGGGGAACTGACCGTGTGTGGTACTGGCACAGAGTAACTACACACCGTCACATTGTGCAGGTACTGCACTCACCCTAAGGGTGAGGTTGGGCGCCCAGCACCAGGTCCACAGCAGAGATAGGCCATGCTGCAGGTCCCCAGCAGTGCTAATGTGTGAGATAGGTAGTTTCTGCAGACACACTTTGGATATATCTGTATGTCTCAGTCAGGTGTAGCCCCTATGGACCCCTAGGAAAATTATGTACCACCACCCTCCTCCTCCTCCAGGGCTGAGGGTGGTAAACAGGGTCTCCCACCAACAGATCCACATTCTACTTCCCTGCAATAGTGGCAGTAGAGGGGACCATCAACCCCAGTCCTGCTGGGGAACAGACACCCTACAGGGTAGTCAATGCAGCTCTGTACACATCCATAATGCAATAGCAGACAGACATTAGGCCTGGATATGCTAAGCTGCACCCCATCACTATCTGATATTCTCCTGCAGCAAGCCTTCAGCTGCTGCACCCTGCAAGGTGCTCCATCAAGACATACCAGCTGCAGACAGTCTGCTAGCTAGTCCATAGTGCATGTTCCTGGTGGAAATGCATGCACCCAGAACTGGGATGTCAGCATACACAACAAGCAGATGAGTCAGTGACTGGGCCCCAAAAGGAAACCCATAAATATCACATGAGAGAAATACTATACAGCACTATGGGGATGCCTAGCCATGCTGTGGTCACTGCACAGTCAGGGTGAGAGTGATCTCCCAGCAGGACATGCTGTGGCCACCCTGTCTGTGCAGGTGGTGGCCGGGCGCTACAATGTCCCAGCCAGTGCCTTATGCAGATGCATCCTGGCAAGGCCACCCTGTCCGGGCTATACCCATGGTACCTTGCTCCTCATTATGCACATTGGCAGGCCAATACTGGCAACAGTGCTGGCAGTGTGGGCTGTGGAGGGTGTTTGCAGCCACCACACACTGGATAGACAGACACACACTCCCACACCTATGCCAGCATTGTGCTACTCGAGGAGTTTAGCAGCCCTGGCCACCACACCAGTCCTGGGCACAGTGCAGGCATGGATATGGTACGCAATACTGTTGGGGGCCACTCCACAGGGTGGTAAAACACTGTCAGAGACCAGACCTGCAGCACACTCCACAGACATCAGAAAGGTTGCTATGATGGAGCTCAATCAGCAAACTGTGCTTAACGTAGGAATTGCTATCTGCCAGTAATCATAGCAAGCTTTTGATACCGTATTCCCAGGTGTAGGGTGGAATTGCTAAGGTATGCAAGTGCTAGTATTGGGAGATGCACGCACGGCCCAATGTCCTGCCTCTCCAGGAGGCATTGGCTAATGGAGGGTGTGGGTGTGTCTGCCCCTGTTGGCTGCTGCTTTACGGCAGAGGCTCCCAACTCCAGTCCTGTGTACCAAACACTGTTCGGGTTTTCATGCTGTCCCTCATGAATATGCATGAGATACATCCACATACCATGGGGGTGGTGCATAGATATGCAGCACAGGCATCTTTATTAGAGGCAGCATGGAACCTGAATGGTGTTTGGCCCTCCAGGGCTGCATTTGGGAGACTCTGCTCTAGGTAATGCGCCTGTTTATGGTGTCTTTGCTCTGTAGGGTATAATGTAGGTGTTTTGGGCATGTTTACGTCATCTGCAATAAACGTTCTGTCTGTAGTAGCACTTGTCAGTTGTGGGTAAAATATGGGGACTGGGTTGGCAGGCACCAAAGCTGGGACTTGAACCTATGACCTTCTGCCTCCAAACACACTGGTTGTGTGCACTGCACCACCGTGTTGCCACAGAGACAGTGCATTCCCTGGTGATACCATGACTGTTTGTCCGGCAGGGCCTGTCTGTTGCAGTGCATGGCACCCACCTACACAGGACTAGGCCATGGTCTGCTCTGGGCAGCTGCCACTGCCCCCTCCACCACCAGTACCCCTCCGCCACCATGCGGACATGGCCTTCTATTGGAGACAGCATAAAACCTGAATGATTTATGGCCCTCCAGGACTGCATTTGGGGGATTCTGCTCTAGGTAATGCGCATGTTTCTGGTGTCTGTGCTCGGTGGGGTAAAATATAGGCGTTTGAACCATGCGTATGTTCTCTGCAATAAAGGTTTGTCCTTACTATCATGGTTTAGTAGCGGGTAAAATATGGGGACTGGATTGGCAGTAGCCCCAGCTGGGACTTGAACCTTCTGCTCCTGAACACACTGGCTGTGTTCACCGCACCACACTGCTCAGAGACAAGTGCAGTCCCTGGAGATACCATGGTTGTTTGTCAGACAGAGCCTGTCTGTTGCAGTGCATGGCACCCACCTCCACAGGGCTAGGCCATGGTCGGCTCTGGGCAGCTGTCACTGCCCCCCTCCACCACCAGTACTCCTCTGCCACCATGCTGACATGCCCTTCTGCTGGTGGTGTGCAGTCTCAAGCTATCCAGTGTGCAGGTAGGCAGCTGCCTATGGTGCGTGTTCTGGTTTAGGGGTGCCTGCATAGGCATCCATGCTCCCCCCCCCAACACCACCTGCCAATGTTCTGTGCCCTTGGGGTACCTGCTGGGTACTATCCCCTGTGACACTGATAAACTTATGTGCCCATGTTGGGCCCTCATCAGTTGCTGTCTGTCTGCTGTTCAGTTTCAGCATTCCTAAGTGCCACCTAGGCATCTGCCTAGTCCACACTGTACCCCAGCATGTGCCACCTGCAGCCCTCTGTAACCCCTTTCCCAGCATCTGTCCAGTTGCCCATTCCGACATGCCCGCCCTGCTGTTGTGGAACATGTGCATGCCATAGGTAACCTGTCCAATGGAGAGGGAAACCCTGATCAGTGCTATTTCACTGTGGGATCATTCACCTTGTATGGGGACGGAGTGTAGACCCTTCCAAAATTCATATTTATTTTTTGGGGCTCTCTTGAGAGTGTTTGATGTTTTCCTTACTATCACTATTGCCCAGCTTGATTATAAATTTTTTATTCTGTTGGGGTCCTTTTCAATATTTGTACTTTTGTTCTGTGCACATGTATCACACTTATCACTTTTTTGTAGGTTTCCCTGGTTTTGCTGTACATTGCTGACAGAAATGTATTTTTCATGAGGTTTTCACTCATGTTATTTTTGGCATTGAATTTCACCTCGCTAGTGTGCAGGGACCCTCTCCCCTCCCACTCTCCACCCATTGACCCCCTTCTCTGCCCCTGGGGAGCCTTCCTCTGCCCTCCGGGAGCCTTTCCCCGCCTTCAGCACTCATGTGCGCTGCTGCGCGCACTAAAGCGCATTTTTGCCCCATAAAGCATCATTAGCGTGCACTAAGGTACCTTAGTACGCGCTGCACATGTTAAGAAACTTTAGTAAAAAAAATACCCTTAAGACTCAGCATGTAAATCACTTGAATTCTGGAGGATATAGTAAAAGCTGTTAGTATAGCTGGGTTAAAAAAAGTAGTGACAAGTGCCTGGGAAAAAGGTCAATAAATTAAGGAGGACCTGGAAACCCCACTACTTACCCTGAGAAGCATTTTGGAACCTGTCAGGTACTTCTGACCTAGATAGGCCACTGTTGTAAACAGGATTCTGGGCTTTATGGACCTTGGTGTGACCCAGTATGGCATCTGTTTCTAAAAAGACATTAGGTTGTTAGCGTGTGAGATGGGCTATGGGTAGTTGTGTGCAGGCAGCACTGTCTCTCCGCACATCTTGCTTACATAAAAAGCAGATCAAGAGGGAAGTTGGGCCATGCAGACAGTGTTCTCCCCCCATGGTCTAGTTTCTCCCTGAATGTATTTGGGGCCCCCAATTCTGTGAATAAAGGACTCCTTATGTCTAGGGCTCCTTCTGTAAAAGCCCTTTCAAAATGGGCACCTTGATTGTAGTAAACCTGTGTGTAGCATGCAATGAACAAGCATTCTACAGTACTCAAGTGATGAGCTGATGCCAAGCGAGACCATACAAAGCAACTCTGAAATCCATAAACACCAGCATATGTCTACAACATGAAAGCAGAAAAATTAGGTTCATTAGCTATATGCAGTGGGGCAACTGCTTACAGTGCCAAATTTTGAAGATACCAAAATACCCAATCTACTGCCCTTTGCTTTATGGTCATACACAAAGAGGTGCTGCTGTGACATTCTAACCTCATCCACCTCCTCTGATCCTGCCCATGGGCTCCAGAATATTAAATCTGGCCCTACATCAGAAAAAATAGTTTTTATGAATGAAGCTGCAGTGTTAAGCCTAGGAAATCTCACGATTGGCATATAGTCCTTTGGAGACCACTGGACATTGTAGTCAATCCTTTGGTGTGAAGGGGCATTTTGGAGAATAAGGGCTCTTCAGGCCTTTAGTAGTTGCAATTGGAGAAAGGACTCAAGGTTTGGTATCAAGTCTGCAAGAGCAGAAGTCTTAATACAAAATTAGAGTGCTGTAGAAATGAGAAACAGTTGTATCTTTACATGATACATTTAACTCAGGCCATGGTGTGAGCCATCTGGCTATCTATGCTGAGAGCTATTCAATGGCACTATCTGGTAGTCTGGGCAAAGCTAAAGTGGAACAACTAATCAGATGTTAGATTGAAAGGACAAGTTTTGCTCTTGGAAGTTGTGCCCCCATCCTCCTAAACACAGTACATAGCCACAGCAAGTAATGACACCACTGTATTATAATGCATATTGTGGTGTGTAGCCTAGTGGTTAGGACAGCCTGGTATCAGAAGGACCAGGGTTCAAATACCACTGGCACCCCTTGTGACTTGCTAGAGGCCACATCACCCTCTGCCTCAGGTACATGTCATGACACATAAGCCCTCTGGGGACAGGGAAATGCTACAGTACCTGAATGTAACTCACTTTGAGCTATTTGAAAGGTGCTAGCTAAATACTATCATCCTAATAGCTGACCTTCTGAAATCTTTCTGGGTAAGTGCCAATTTCTTCTGCTTGCTACTAGTTATCCATTCATTGTTAGTTGCTGGCACTGGTTACTTGCATTTTGTTTAACCAGGATGCCTTGACTAAATGCAGTAGCTATTGTGTTGACCTGGAAGCTTTTAAAATGTACCTGAGTACCTCCACAGCTTATTGAGCCTACAAACTTCAAATGAAGTCTTCAAATACTGATTAAGTTTTGCCACCCTGCAAATTGTAGATCATGATTTGCAAGTTAGATTCAAGAATTAGTTTGAGTTGCCCAAGATTATCAGGCATTTTAAATAAAGCCAAAGAGGCATGTGACAACTAAGGAGATGAAAGTCCTCCTGTGTATCAGCTGAAGTTAAGCTGGATGTTCATCCTCTTGCCCACACTTAGCTTTGAATATGCAAAGCAGCGGATGTGCCAAAATGTTTCTGTAGGGGGGAGCATTTACTATGCAGAGTGTGGACCAGCTTTATTCTCTAGCCATCCCAGGACTCTGGGAGTATTCTAGATTTGGAATATTGTCCAGGCATTATAATCCAAACTAGAGCTTTTACTCAGGGAAAAAAAGTCCCAACATCCCAAGCTTGATTTCTCAGTATCAAACAGGAAGATACTCAGTCAAATTGATTTAGGAGACTTGAAACCACTTAGTGAGTACATGCCAATGCCTCAAGAACTTGCTACCTCCAAGCTACTGACTGATGCCTAAGTTAGCTGTATCCAAAGCATTTGCCTATTTAAGCAAATTGGCACCATATGCCAGCTCTGCAATGAGAAAAAAAAAAACAGTCACTCAACTACCAAATGAAAGCAGCAACTTTCACAAGGAGCAGCTGATAAGGCCTTTCCTTCCAGAGGAACCACCATAATCCATGGCCCATCTTAAGTTTCTTTATTACAATACCTTTTGGACAACTTTAAAAAGTTCATAAATTAGGAATGTTACAATGTGCAATACTGTAGGAGTTTTAAAAGATGCATTTCAAATATAAAAGTCAAGGCTTAGCCAGGAGGGCATATGGATGCTTGTGGAAGTTGTTCCTGCCAACAGCTAAGTCAGTCCTGGAAGAAATCATGCCACTTCTTGAACACACACTTAAAAGCCCAGACTTAAGTCTTCAAGAATCTTTATCATCCATTCTAACTAGCTGCAGCATTTCCATATGGGATTTTGCTCTTTTAAGACACATTCCAGACTTCACCTTGGTACTGGGTAAAGCAAATCCAAACATTTCCTGGGAAGCATAGGTCATGTATAGAAATCCATCTTCATCCTGATGATCCTTATACAATTCTGCCAAAGTCAGGGACATAGTGGCCAAGCTTTTATTGTTCACAAGCAGGTAAAAGGCTTGGGTAGCATCCAAGGCCAATCGACTCCTGAGTGGAGAGAAAAATCCTTTAGAATGTACTAGCATTGACAAAATATTTGTTATATTCCACCCAGAGTCTTCAAGGCACTTGAGACTGACCACACTTTTATAAAAAATGTTCTGGCAATCTTGCGTTACCAACCTTTGTCCCCTTTTCACAGGCTTATCAGTATTCTAGAGAAATTCAAGAATTACTTATTGGGAAAGCTTAAGCAAATCAGTAGCAGAGGTGGCTGGACAACTTGGGGTGGCAAGCCAAAGTAGCACTTTACATATCATGCCCTCCACCCTCCTCTCCCTCTAAGTTAGCTAAGGGAAAAGAGGTACAAGGTGGTCCCCAGGGCCTCCCCTTTTAGCCACCAGTAAAGGAGACAGCCATGATGTTTCTCAAATTTGTGTAAACAATTCTATGCAATTGGACACAACATTGAGCCTCCAGTTTTAACACTCAGTATTCCCAACTTTAGTAGTGTTAGACTTAGGAAAAAAGTTTCCTAATTCCCAGTTCCCTCCACCCCCTGATGCCTGCTAAAAGTTACTTGTTTACAATAGGTTGCATACAACCTATTTGCTCACAAGAATTTAGACATCATGACCCACATGCAGGCTGATGAATGCAGACTATCCCAATAGGGATCTCTTTTACAGCTCCCCTACCAAAATAATCAAATGGAGCCTCGAGAACAGGACATGCCCTGCACTGCCAGACACTTTGTAAGACAGGGTAGGTTAAGCATTTTTCACAGGCATTTCCAGTCCTCAGGATTCAAAAGACTGAAAAGTCAGTACTGTAAATGTTACAGTGGGACTTACACCAAGTACACCGGGGGGGGGGGGGGGTACCAGCATAGTGAAGTGGCATGCAGTCATGGGAAAACCAGGGCAGCAAGCCATCAGATCATGCTGGGGTTTAGGTTACCTTGGGCCCCAACCTTATTGCTGAAAATTGGTAGTAGCACCTTTGCTACTCCATAATGATGCCTATACATGATAGTAAACAGAAGTTAAACTTGGGCAACTGCAACTCTGATAATGGATGAAAGAGTTTCTGAAATTACCAAATTTGCATGTGAAGACAAACCATTATACACATTTAAACCTTGAGCCACAAAAAAAAAGGCTTCTGCAGTTAAGCTTGGAACTATAAATAGTTTTGTCCGGAGACAGGAGCAGCTATCAGACACCACTTCCTAAATACACCAATACGACCCTAAAAAGTGTGTTGGCCTAACTAGACAGTCTTAAGGCTATACAAAAAAAAAAAGTTTAACATTGCTACAGCAAATTTGATCTCTATAAACAAGCTGTCTTAAAAGGAAGCTCGGGTGATCTGATCTGAAGCACTGCTGACCCACAAACACACAGCAACTCCTTAACCCTGCTAATATAATAACACAGAATACCAATACAGCGAGTAGCTGCATTCTTAAGCTAGAACTGAACTGTTACTGCAAGACCATTTAGTAAATCAGGATGGGATATATTTAAGCACATCAACCTAACAAGTTAAGCCCAAAAAAGGCTGGCCTAGCTATCCAGTCAGCAACTAATTATTGCAGATCAGTTAACACTAAAAAGGCAAACCAGATATTCAATGCAATGACAGATATGACCCCAGCATTGAATATCCAGACTAGTTTAAAGTGGCCAAAATTGCAAAGTTGTACCTCAAGGATGCAAGGTGTGTATTTAAGCCAGAGGCAAAACTTCTTGTCTACGGCATCACCAGACCAAGTCAGCCGAAATGCAGTAGTGTTCAAGTCATCCATCCTCTCCCACACACAAGTGGCAATTTCAGCCAGCCCCAAGCAGCAACTACAGGCTTACTAAGGTGGGTAGGAAAAGGGTTATAAAGGTGACTGTCAACCCCATGGCCCTGGCTTCAACAGAAAACCAAGGAGTCTTTAAATATAAGGGCACACACCTTGCCGACAACTTGCTAAACATCAGGGAAAAAGCACCATTGATAAGCTGGTATAGCCAACAGTGGTCTAAGATGCCTAAGCAGGAAGGGCATTGAGACCAGGTATGCAGTCCAACTTAAATATGGTTGAATAAGAAGCCCCACTCTAGTTTCCTTTTAACCTTTTGAGTCCCCACAGTCACATGTTTCCAGTAACTTCACCATGAATATGCATGAGAAATTCACATTTCATGAATCTTCTGAAAACCCAGCTGTAAGGACTAGATAAGTCTGGGAAGCTCCCCCCAGCTCATTACAAGTGAGGACCCATGCTACTATAGGTCTACTTCAGATCTCAAGAACCTAAGTTTTTGAAGATCTTTAAGCTTCTAGCAAATATAAAGCTTTAATAAATGCAGAGAACAGCATCAGCAACAAGTGTATAATTCTAGTTAAAGATGAGATTTTTCAGTTATGACCAATGCTTTACTTTCAAGAAGTTGAAAGAAATCCCACTGGTGTGGAAGGAGTTACGTTTTAATGGACTTAAGGGAGAAACCACTGTAGGCTGGCTCTCTACACAGCTGCCATTATGCCCTGAGCGGGTTCTTAAGACTGCAGCCAGCTCCTAGCTCTGAACATTGACCGTCTGTGCAATACTGCAAGCTTGTCATACATTTCTTTTCTACACCTACCTAATGATAGTTACGAACTGTGTCATGGACAGGTCTCGGGGAACAAGGAATTTTGTTTTGTCCAGTAGGGGAAGGCTTTTCTCTCGTTGGTATCTTTCGACAATTACCTATTAACAAAAAGGCAATTCACATTCCCATCAGTAATCTTGATTACAAGAGCAAGTTTCAGCTGGTTTGAGGCGTTCTTAAGTCCACTTCCACCCCCTATTCATGATGTTTTGAGTAAAACGTTTATACCAAAATAAGGTCCCTCCACTTTAAGCTAGTCCAACATGCATTAGACCACGATATAAAATACAGAGGAGTATTTTATGCGTCGCATCGTCTTGATGGAAAGGAAAATGGTACAATATACAAGCGTTTCCTAAAAGATAGACGCCATAGGGTCGACCAGGGAAAAAGTGCGTTTTAGTCAGCCCAACCTTCCCCCTCCATGAAGCTTGAGCAAATAAGCTTAAGCCCCTGTGAAACAAACACAGCTGAGGAGGAGACAGGAGAGGCTGCCAAATGAAGAACCCTCCCCCCAGCGTTCAAGTTCTGTTTTTCTTGCCATTCGGAAACGCGTTTAAGCTAAGAACTTCCAGCCTGACGTTTAAAAAAAGTAGTATTCAAAAAAGAGCATCCGAGTAGTTTGCAGTTAAGCTGGCCAGCACTAGCTACAAGCTGAGCAGCCGCCCCGCAAGGGACATGTGGCAAATCAGGGCAGGTTGGAGCATCCTATGCAGCGGCGAACACAGCTAAGGGGGATTTGGACTTATTTTTCAGAGAGGGAAATTGAGACTCGCAGAACGAAGCGTGAGCGGACAAGCAACGCAGAGCTTCTGTAGAAGAGACAGCAGCTCACGCTTTAACACACCACCAACATGAACACAAGGCTACTCACGGGGACTTTAGTGGGGAACTTCGACTTGATCCCAGAGACTTCGTCTTTCCTGGTTTCTGCGCGGAGGAGATAGACAAGTTAAACCGCTATAGCGCCTTGATCGCTAGCAAGCCGCCTCCAGCTTATATGCGCGCAGGCGAGCAAAAGTAGCATAACTTACGCAAGTTTTTCCTCTGCTTGAAAGATTTAGTAGACTGGCTTTTCTGGGACCGCTCCTGTTGCATCTTCTTGTTAGGATGACACGCACACAAAAGGAAATGCACCCGCCCTTGTAAAGCAAACCTGCCCCCCTCCCTCTACGTCTAAACCCTTACGACAACCACGTTCACACGGTATAAGCAGGTTCCGTCCTGCCTACCTTATATAGTGCAGGCAGCTTATGGCCACCCCTTCCCCCCTCCAGTCAAGGGGTGGCCTGGGCCTGGCTTGCTTGGAGTTGGACTTAAAGTAGCTTGGCTAGCAAGACAGAAACAAACAAACACCCCCCCCCCCCCCAAAAAAAAAAACAAAAAAAACATTTCTGCATAGTTGTACAACAGCATCCAACATGGTAGAATTTGGTAAAAATAAGAAAAAGAAATAAATCAGCCATTCTAATTGGTTCCTGTGATGCTTATTGTAGAGCTGCCATGTTCCCCAGATCCAAAAGGAGATTTTAGGCCAGTCCTGGATTTCAGGTAGCCCTGATCTTGATGCACTGGGGGACCTGCAGCACTGATGCCAAGGGATAGAATGAAGGGCTACAAATACCAAGCTGCTTTGGGATGTTTATGTTCAAAACCAGGCTTGGTCATAACGTCTTCTTCTTGGAATTGGGAAACTTGATGGATCTGTCATTTCAAGCTCATGAGCCACATTAAAATGTGCCAGCTTTACCACAATTCATCATCTAGAGACTCTTATGGACTGTATAGATCATATTTGGTGACATTTTTATGCCACTCAATGCTTTTGCTTACCAGTGAGGTAATGGTAGGAGGAGACCTTAATGGGAGGGAAAACTAACTGGTACATACACCCAGCTCAGCCTTTAGGCAAGATTAGGTGATCATTTGGAGCGGCAGCAGTCAAAGCAAAGCAGTAGATCCTGACAGCCAAACATACTGAGAGCCATCAGCATATTCTTGTACCTGCGGGGAGAGAGGCACACACAAAGTAAAGTTTAATAGTTAAAAGTCCAAAGTCCAGTTATGTGTTTTTATAGAAATGATGTAGGAAGGATAGTGCTGGGATGATCATGATTGTTGAGTTTTAGCAAAATCTCAGGGTAGGGGGTAGAGTTGCCAACTGGCTCCAGATGCGCCCGACAGGCTTGATTCAGTCCCCATTGCATGCAGGGACTTGTAGTCTTGCTTTTCTTATGTAACAGAGAAATCAGAATACATGTCCCTAAATCAGAGGTACTCAAATCTAGTCCTGGAGGGCCGCAAACCAGTCAGGTTTTCAGGATATCCCTAATGAATATGCATGAAATAGATTCAAATACAATGGAGGCAGTGCATGCAAATATATCTTGTGCATATTCATTAGGGGTATCCCAAAAACCTGACTGGCTTGCGGCCCTCCAGGACTGGATTTGAGTATCTCTGCCCTAAATGCAATGCAGTAAACCCAGGACTGGATCAAATCTGTCAGACGCATCTGGAGCCAGTTGGCAACCCTAGGGAGACAGGGGGGAGGGGGTGGAGAGGGGGGTGTAAGGCTGAAGGTTTACCGAGGGCATCTGATACCTTTGCATTGGTCCTGCTGGTATAACTATGGCAGTCCAAATGCAGTTCCTTGTCTTTGGCTAGAAGAGTCACTGTACCCAAGGTCAGCTCAAGGGCACCCGATGCCCCTAGACCAATGTTTAGCCTTGCACCTTTCCTTCTTGTCCAGCAGCCTCCCTTCCCTACCCCTCCAAGTGCCAACATCTCCTCTTTCCCTCCCAGTTGGTGAGCAGCTCCCCTTCTCCCTCCCGCGTACAGCATCTCCCGTTGCTCCCCCTGTCCTTCCTCCACTGGTCCTGCCACACTAACAGAAAGTAGGGTGCTGTGTCCCCCCCCCCCCTCTCTGACCCAGGCCTACTGTTGGAGGAGGAAGGCTGCAGCAGCACTTGAATGGGGCCCTTCCCATGCAGAGAGCAGCATAATTTTTTTTTCGCTTTGTGAGCCAGGCTGCTGCCCCCCCCCTCCCCAGGGTCCAGCCCTACTTGTACCATACAGCACTTTCTGTGCTTTGGCTGACTGAGATACCCCTACCCACTCTATAGATTAAGGAGCCAGGGCAGAAGGAGACCTCTGGGCTCCGGAGAGAAAAAAAAGCAGGAGTTGATCCAGGAAGAGAAGGAAATGATTGAGAGGACCACCTGAAGAAGTGGGTCCAGGAGGGCCAGGGTCTCAAATGAAAAGCTGACTGCAGCCTGTGTTTGTGACCAGTCTCCAGTGAAGCAGGAGTTTGGAGAAGACGATCTCAGGCAGTGAAGAAAAGGAGTTTCCTCAATCCAAGGGTAGAGAAAAGGTGACTGTGACTTTTACGATTTTTATTCTGAAATTTATTATTCCATTTCCACTCTCTAAAGATTTTAATTAAATTCTATTGGTACAGAACGATACCTGGACTAGACCTTGAGTCCTTTGGAAGTGGCAGAGTGAGTGATCCTAAGGGTCAAAGGTCTCCCGGCCATAGCTGGTCTCATCCCTGAACCCTGCAACCCAGTCCGAGTCTCCCCGCAGAAAATCCAGACCGCAAGGGCCACACTTTAAAAACGTGGCACAGTATTTTTACTGTTATCACCTGGCCTAATTCAGATTATTCTCGAGAAACTGATTAATGTTTGTCTTGCGCTTTCTTAAACCATGTTTTGGGACTGATTTGTCTATTAAATGCTATGATCACAATGAGCTGAAATTGAACTGATCTTGCCTGGGCAGCAGCATAAAAGTGTGTGATGAAAAATTCATTCAAAGTATGAAATATGTATGCAAAAATCTCCTCATCCTTCTTCTGGTTTGATTTTGAAGGTTGGGAGTGAAAATGTCTCTGTTGTGAAAAAAATGATTTGGTGGTTTCTTAATCTTTTAGAAGATTTTCAAATCTGTTGGTACTAGGGGCTGAGATGGTGAGTACTTTGCTACCCCTGGTCTTTGCCACAGCTTTATTTGTAAGCAAAAAAGAAGTGGAAGCGTGGAGTGGGGGAGCAGTGGGTGTGAAGTTTGAAGGGGCAGAGCCAGGCATGAATAGCTCCTAAAAACTCTCATACATATGTGCAAATCACACTTTTCCTCCTTCTTATTCTCATGCTGCACCGATGGGCAAAGGATGGCTGGGGACTGAGCACTAATAGGCACTGAGGATGGAGGATCACTGGGATAAAAAGGAGGAGGGTACAAAGAACAGGAGGAGTAGCCTAGTGGTTAGAGCACTGGCTTCATAACCATGCAAACAGGGTTCAATTCTCACTAGCATGTCTTGGGCAAGTTACTTAACCCTCCATTGCCTCCAAAGAAAAGGCCTGGCAATCTGCTTCCAGTAACACTGCCAAGGAAACCCAGGAGCTTCTGGGTCACCAGGAGTCAGCACTGACTCAAAGGTACACATTGCATTTGCACAAAGAATGGGATTTTCTCTTTATCTTCCTCCTCCTCCTACTCTCAATCCACAATCCCTGGTGGACCTCAGGACCCCCACCCATGATACACAATTCCCATTTCTTAGAACATTGCCCTCTCCAGCTACTCTTTTCCTCAGCCGGTAAGGCACAGAGCTCCTCCCTGAACTAAAATTATCTGCTTCTCTTCTGCTGTGGGGATGGAGGGAGATGGACTGTACTGGCTTTCTTGGAAGGGGAAGAGTGTCCTGGAATTTAAAAGCATGGTCTGCTCTTTGCCTTCTTGGGGGGGGGGGGAGAGGGGGTTAATGAAGGGAGAAGCATTGCATGCTGTCTCCTCACTCACTCATTCTCTCTTCTCCCTCTGCACCCCTTCCTATCTCCCTCCAATCCCCTCACTCAGAGCCCACAGCAACTGCAATTTCCTCACTCACCTTTCTCTCCCCTACACAACCTAAAGCCCTTCTAATCTCCTTCCCATCTCCTGTGCCAACCCAGCTCACTCTCCACTCCCTCCGGGCCTAGTGTTGCCAACTGGCTCCAGATGCGCCCGACAGGCTCGATCCAGTCCTGGGTTTACCCCATTGCATGCAGGGATATGTAGTCTTGCTTTTCTTATGGAATGCAATGGAAAAATCAGAACTACATGTCCCTGCATGCAGTGGGGTAAACCTAGGACTGGATCAAATGTGTCAGGCGCATCTGGAGCCAGTTGACAACCCTATCCGGGCCCAGATTTAGGCGTCTTCCTCCAGCTCTGCAGTTTGATAGATGCTGGAGCATTGCTGCTGTTACCATGCCTCTATCTGGGCCGGCATGCAGCAGCAACTCTTCTCCAATAAATCACTTCAGTGTGGGGCCTTGGAGCCTTCCAACCTTGGCATGCTAGCAGGCCCTGCTGTGTCCTGTCCCCCTCATACAGGTTTGTATGAATTCAGGACACCTATGTGAAAGAAAGGGTCAGGGTGCCACAAGACTTGTCAGTGCTCAAGTGCTGGAAGGCCCCACACCAAATTACTTGTGGAAAAAGAGTTTCTGCTGAAAAGTCAATCTTCTGTACAGTGGCCAAGGTAAGGGAGGATGATGGAAGAAGATAGGATGGGGGTAAGGAGCTTTTTGGAGGATACTACTCCCTCTCCTCCTCTTCCATCCCCCCCATTGGCTGTAGGTTCCCATAATTGAAATTCAGCCCACCCCCCCCCCCTTCAGATTCCTTCAAATATTCTTCTGCTTCCCCTTTGTCGTCATTAAGTGCAAAGGTAGAGGGCCGAAGAATCCAGCAGAATACTAACAGAGTACTAGCTGGTACTAACAGAGTACCAGCAGAGTACTAACAGGATCAGGAAGTTTGGTTTACTGTATTGACATTTTTGAAGGGCAGTTTATAATACAATGACTATAGAAGTTAAGAAATTCATAAGAATGCATAGGGCAGCAAGGTGTCCTGATTTGATCCAGACAGTCCTCTTTTCTCCTTTCCTTCTCCCCCCCCCCCCCCCCAGACTGGCCCAAGGGTTTCTGCCGCCCCTCCCCTTTCAAGCCGAGCCACGCCACTGCCGCCCCCTGCTGTTGCCGATTCCATCAGTGGGGTCGGTGGGATGGCTCAGCTTGGCATGATGGCAACAGTGGCCTGCAGTAAGCCATGTGCTTTGGCACACATGGCCTGCCGCTTCTGACCCTCCTCCAACACAGCTTCCTATCAGAGGGAGGTCAGAAGCGGCAGACCATGTGTGCCGAAGCATATGGCCTGCCGCCCACAGAGGTCTGCCGTCTAGCACGCCTAGTGGACGGGCCAGCCCTGTTCCCATCCCCCTGCCTGGTGAAATAATGTCTGTCTGTCCCTCTTGCTATCATTTTCTTTCATGTGGCCTGTAGCTTTAATCGCAGCTGCTTCTCCTGCCATGGACCCAGATCCTCTCCTTCTTCCTGCTACTGTTGCAGGGTTCAAACAGCAGCTGATCAATCTGTGGAATGCCAGATGTTTCAGAGAATTGCTGATCTTAACTTGCACCTAGCTAGCAAGAAGGGAGAGATGCTGGTTCTGTTGGCAGGAGGAGTGGCTCAGTGGTTGGGACAGGATACCTCAGGCCGGAGGGACTGGGGTCTCTAGTCCCATGGCTGCACCTTGGGCAAGCCACTTAACCCTCCATTGCCTCAGGTGCACTTAGATTGTGAGCCCTGTGGGGACAAGGGAATAAAAAAAAGTACCTGTTAGTATAAATGTAAACCGCTCTGATGCGTAAGTAAAGGGTGGTATATCAAATGCCTAAAAACCAAACCATATGACAGCAGAAGCAGCTGTGGTTTAAGCGATAAGCTATGCATATTGCACTGTCCTTCCCTCTCAAGTATCATGTTAGCCCTCATTATCTGGCTACTGACTTCTGGAAGGAGAAGATGGAGCTTATGCTGGTCAGGCTGACGTACTCCAGCAAGGCCACTTCTATCAGTATCATTGCAGTGAGGACCAGGGCTCCCATCCTATAAGGGAAGGATTGAGGCATAGCAAAATAGGAATGTTCCTAAGGCCTAAATGTTTGGGGGGGCCCTCTTAGATGTGCTAATTCCAGAGTCACCCAGTTCCAGGAATGAGATTTTAAGCCAGTGCTGGATTTCTGACAAGCACCTTCTGATGCATTGTGGGACCTGCAGCACCGATTCCAATGGCTAGAATCAGGGACTACAAATACCATACTGCATTGCAATCAGGGCCGGATTTACGTATACGCCATGTACGCCATGGCGTAGGGCCCACAGCCGGCAGGGGCCCACAAAAAAAGAACCAGTTTTTTTTTTTTAAACTCAATTTTAAAAAAAAACCTGGTGGCTGCCGCCGCGGGGCCCCCTCTGCTGCCGCGGGGGCCCCGTCTACAAGCTGAAGCGGTCCGGTCCGGTCGGGTCGGGTCCGGTCGGGTCCGGTCAGGTCTCTCTCCCTCCCTCCCTCGCTGCAGGCTGCGAGAGACGCGAAGATAGAGCGTCTCCTCGCGTCTGTGTTAAGCCCGCAGGGGCTGATGGGATTTCCCATCAGCCCCTGCGGGCTTAACACAGACGCGAGGAGACGCTCTCCCTTCGCGTCTCTCGCAGCCTGCAGCCTGCAGCGAGGGAGGGAGGGAGAGAGACCCGACCCGACCCGACCGCTTCAGCTTGTAGACGGGGCCCCCGCGGCAGCAGAGGGGGCCCCGCGGCGGCAGCCACCAGGTTTTTTTTTTAAATTAAATTTTACTTTAGGCGGGGGGGGGTAGGACTGGTAATGGGCTATGGGGGGGGTAGGACTGGTAATGGGCTATTGGGGGGCTGGGGCTGGAAATGGACTGGGGGGGGTAGGGCTGGTAATGGGCTATTGGGGGGCTGGGGCTGGAAATGGGCTGGGCTGGGCTGGGCTGGGGGGGTTAAGGCTAGAGGTGGGCTGATGGGGTTAGGACTGGTAATGGACTGTGGGCTGTTGGGGGGGCTTAGAACTGGCAATGGGCTTTGGGGGGGTTAAGACTGGTAATGGGCTGTGGGCTGATGGGGGCTGTCTGGTAATGGGCTATGGGGGGGGCTAGGACTGGAAATGGGCTGGGGGGTTAAGACTGGAGGTGGGCTGATGGGGTTAGGACTGGTAATGGGCTGTTGGGGGGGGTTAGAACTGGTAATGGGCTTTGGGGGGGTTAAGACTGGTAATGGGCTGTGGGCTGATGGGGGTTGTCTGGTAATGGGCTATGGGGGGCTAGGACTGGAAATGGACTGGGGGGTTAAAACTGGAGGTGGGATGATGGGGTTAGGACTGGTAATGGGCTGTGGGCTGATGGGGGGGTAGGACTGGCAATGGGCTATGGGGGGCTGACTGGAAATGGGTTGATGGGGTTAGGACTGGAAGTGGGCTGATGGGGGGTTAGGACTGGTAATGGGTTATAGGGGGGGCTTAAACTGAAAATGGGGTGATGGGGGGTTAAGGACTGAAAATGGGGTGATGGGGGGTTAAGGACTGTAAGTGGGGTGATGGGGGGCTAGGACTGGTATTGGGTTGGGGGGTTGCTAGGACTGGAAATGGGCTGATGGATGGCTAGGACTGGAAATGGGCTGATGCAGGGACTAGAAGGGAATGGATGCTGGGTGAGGCTGGAACTAGAAGGGAGCTGATGTTGGGGGAGGATTAGAATGGGATGGGGCTGGAAGAGTAAAATGGAGAAGGGAAAAATATTTTGTGTGGGAGGGATAAAAAATCTACAATTGGCCGGGTATTGGGAGAGTAAGTGGGGATTGAGGATGGAGGGGTAAAATTTGAGTGGATGAAATAGGAATGAGGAAAGAGCAAAAGGAGAAAGATTAGTATGTTAAAGCAGATGTAGAGAGAGAATGGAAAAAAATCTAGAAGAGAGAAGAAAGGACAAATGGACAGCAGACGATGGAGAGTTAGCAGAAGACACGAAGAAACCAGAAGAAAGTGGCTGGAGCAATTGCAGCTGAAAAAAATGCACAAAAGGTAGAAAAATATCTCTTTATTTTGAATTTATTAATTGGAATATGTCAGCTCTGGTAAATGTGCATCATTAACATCTGCGCTTTGTTTAGTACAAGAGCAAATTAATGTATAGTTTTATTTCTACAGTGTTGTACATTCCAAGTTTGGCTTTTGGGATTCCCAGTTTAATTATTGTCTTCCTATTTCTAAATTGTGATTACTTGTTTGGTGATGGTCTATGTTCTGCATGTGTAACTGAGCTGAGGTGTTCTGTTTATATAATTCCTATTTGACATTGCCACTTGTTCTCTTTCCCCAGTAGGTCATGTATTGTTGTTCTCTGAAATGTATTGGTTTAATATTTGCAGTGTTGCCTTTTGATTGGTAGAGTATGGTGCTTTGTGAGTCCTGGTAGTGCTGTTAGGATACGGCGGGTTTACTATGGGCAGTGTTTGTAGTAGTTCCTAATGTGTCTGGCAGTTGGCACTGGATTATAGTAATGTAGAAATCTTTTAGTCTTTCTTTATCCATACACTCATTAAGAGGCACGTTTACTAAAAGTTAGTATATGGTAACATTATGCAAATATTTATGCAAATGAGGCCCCTTATGCAAATGAGGTCCGCACCCCCCTTGGGCCGCCCCTGCTGGGGGCCCACAATTTTTGTTGGCGTAGGGCCTCACTCAAGGTAAATCTGGCCCTGATTGCAATGCTAATTTAAAACCTGAACTGGCAAACAAATCTCACTCCTGAAACTGGGTAACTTGGCAACTCTGTAATTCAATAACTCCCCAGGCAGATAAATCAGCTGCTGGCAGAAAGAAGAGAGGGGTGGAGGAGCTGCCTGCATAAGTATATCTGTTCTCCCTATCTCAGTCGTCAGGCGTCAGTGAGCTGTGCATCTTATCTGCTGCTTCCCCCACTGCCAGTTTTCCTTGGAGACACAACCATGTGGGATCTTGCTTGTGGGAATTTAAAAATGCATTATTATGATGGGAGGGGGTGTCCAGTGAGCTTGTTTGCCTAGGACCCACCACAGGTTAATACTGCCCTGCTGAGGGGGGTTGAAAAGAGGTGATGCTGGGGCTTTAGGGGACAAGAGAGAGAGGGGACTGTTGGGTCCCACAGAATAAAGAGGCAGCTGCCGGGATGGAGGATGGGAAAGAGAAAAGGGCTTTTGGAGCTGGAGTTAAGGAAAAGGGAGGCTGCTTTCAGATCCTGCTCTCTTCAGCCTCCTGTCTGTCTCCTATATGCTTCCTTACCATTCCCCCTAGACATATCCTTGTTGTTGTGCTGTCTGTCTTGACTAGATTGTAAGCTCTGATAAGCAGGAACTGCCTCTTTCTCTCCCCACCCATCCATATCATGAAAGTAACAATATTGTTTCTACAAAGATAAATCAACTGTGATGCATTTCCCCCATACTGCGCAAAATATAAAAATACAGTAACATATGTAAATTACAAAAACTAACATGTTCCAATCACTAAATTGAACATAAAATTCTTTTGTCTCCATTTGCAGTCTGCCCATTTGATTTCTAATCATCTCACTCCCAGTCTCTGGTTTCTGCTTTCTTCTGTCTTCTTTTAACACTGTTCCCATAATCTCTTGTCCATTTGCCATTTCTCTTCGTTTCTTTTCTCCTGTCTTCACTTCCTTCTCTATTTGCATCTCTGTCATTGATTTTGCACTTTCAGCTTTCCTCCATTTATTTATCTGCTCCTATATCCACTTAGATTTCACCTCTCCTCACCATTCAGTCTTCAGTCTCCCTCTTTTTTATTGCATACATCTACAGCTTTCCATTTCCCTTACCTGAACTCTACCATTCCCCATCTCTCTGTCTCCCTCCCCAGCTTCTCACCAATTCCCCCTCTCTCCATCTCCCCCAATACTTCATGTCCAGTAACTCTCACTTCCTTCCCATCCCACTGTTTTCTGTCCAGCATTTCTCTTTTTTTCTCCCAATCCCTTGCCCATAATCGAGCAGCTTCCTTTCCCTAATCCTCATGTCCAGCATCTCTCTCCTCCTCCCTGCTCCATTTCCAGAATTTCCCCTTCTTTTCCATTCCCCACGCTCCCATAATCCAGCATCTTCCCTACGCCCAGTGTCCAGCATTCCTCCTTCTCTTCTCCCATCCCAGCAATTCCCTTTCCCTTCTCTTCCCTACACTCGGTGTCCAGCATTCCTCCTTCTCTTCTCCTATCCCAGCAACTCCCCTTCCCTTCTCTTCCCTACTCCCCGTGTCCAGCATTCCTCTTTCTCTTCTCCCATCCCAGCAACTCTCCTTCCCTTCTCTTCCCTACTCCCCATGTTCAGCATCTCGTCTTCCCTTACCCACCCCCAGATGTCCAATACCTCCCCTTCTCTTCCTTGACCAGCATTTCTCCTTCCCCTCATTTCCCCAGGTGTCCAGAATCTCCCCTAACATTCTTTATCTCCCCTTCCCTCCCATACTGCGCCATGTCCAACATCTCCCTCTTCCCTTTTCCAAGCCTGATCCCTCCCCTTGTATACTACCATAAACCTACATCTGCCCAAGTTATCCTGCACTCTGTAGAGCAGTGCAGTGGGCAATGCCACTGTGGGGCCTTTGCCCGTGCATGAACTCACCTTCTGCATACCGCACCCTCCACATCAAATCTCCTCTCAAAGGGCAGGACACAGCAAGCCTAGAGCATGTCAATGTGTTCAGAAGCTCTGAGCCACCCACTGCCCTGAGGGCTTTCAAATGCCCTGATCTGCCATACCAACAATGTGCCACCCACCATCGCCTCTCCAACACAGCACTTTTGTCCCCATTGCTGGTATTGTGGATGGGAGGTTGCTAAAGAGGTGAGAATTGGGGATACAGCTCTGAAATCAGGGACAATCCCCAGAAATCAGAACATAAGAAGATAAGAAATGCCATACTGGGTCAAACCAAGGTCCATCAAGCCCAGTATCCTGTTTCCATCAGTGGCCAATCCAGGTCATATAAGTTCCTGGCAGGTTCCTAAAAGGTACACAGATTCCACAATGCTTGTCCCAGGGTAAAAGTAGTGGATTTCCAGGGTCCTCTTTAATAATGGTTTATGGACCTTTCTTCCAGGAACCTGTCCAAACCTTTTTTAAACCCAGTTACACTAATAGCTTTTACTACATCCTCCAGTAACAAATTCCAGAGGTTGATTACACATTGAGTGAAACAATATTTTCTCTTATTAGTCTTAAATGGGTTACATTGCAGCTTCACTGCATGTCCCCTAGTCTTTCTACTTTTCGATGTGAAGGGATAATTAGTCTAAGTGTGGATTTCAGGCCTGCTCTATAGGTTTGCTTTACCTGCCTGCCCTTACCTGCCTGAAAATATACATAGTAACATATGATTGGCACAAGAAGACATGCATGTGGGCTAGCGAAGCAGAGTATTTTGTGGCCTTGTATAAGACAGCTTAGGGAACCACACTTTGCACAGAAATGTACAACGAATATGGGCCCAGGAAAATACAGGCTAAGAAAAATACAGGTCAAGCTGGAAGCAAAGACCTTTAACATACAAACTCTGGGCCCTGAAGATAACAGACAAGTGCCAGGAGACGAGTTCCAAGAAATGGAAAGGCATGTACAAGGGGGATTGTGACCAGCTGATAAGCTAACCTTAAGCAGACCTTTAAATACCAACTGTTGTTTAGTAATCTGTTGCTTGGTGATAAACATGGGAGGGGTCCTGAGGGTTGCACTGGCAGAAGTTCTCTGACTTTGCAGGTTTTGCAGTTTTTTTGCAAGTTCTGCAAATGACGTCAGTAATTCAAGCAGAATTCACTGGAACTTTTGGGGCAGAGAGGAAGGGATCTATAAAAGAGAGCAGCTCCATAATATCAGGGGTGACTTTCTTTCTCACCACTAAGGGGTAAAAAGAACGTCATCTGCACCCAGATCTCAGGGACAAACGCTTGTGTGTATCTATGCTTCTAGCTTTTTGCTTGGAACACAATAAAAGGATTTTTGCTGACAAGTGACTGTGATCTGAATTCTTTTATTTTCCTGGTGCACGGCTCCCATGTGCTCAGGCAATCTTGGTGAAAATTAGAGATCTTTTGTAGATGGACCCGGCCTACAATTGGTGCATTGGCCGGGAAACCCCAAGACCCCGGGATCCCCCCTGAAGCCCGGGACCCCAAACATCGAGTTTAGAAACTCCTAAATTTTTAAAATTGCCCAGCGTTTCCTCTGGCTGCATTTTTGTCAGAGAAGAAAAGGATACCTCCTGTTTCAGTGGAAAACAGGAGAGGATTCCTTCTGTTTCATTAGGACATAGGAGAAGAGAATACCATCCCAATAGGGGGTGAGGATACCTTCTGGCCAGTCCAGGAGATGCCGGGGATACCGTCCTGAGTGATGAAGAAAGAAAAGGGATACCGTTCCAGTACGAATGAGGAATTTTCGATACCCTAGGAAGACTCCATTGGTGAGTACTGAGTTTCCTGTCTACAAGCAAGGACAGAAGATTTACCCAGGTTCGATTGGTGGGTGAGTAACAAATTTACACTTATGCATATGTATTTTATGTAGTTAATGTGCTGTTATGTAGAAACTGTTAGAGTGTCTCTGTAAATGTTAGAGTGTCTCTGTATTTAGTTGTGACATTAGGGAAAGATTAGGCAAAGAAGTTTTTGTCCAGACATTAGGTCTTTATATCTCCAGGATTGATTGGTGTATGCTTGAGACTGTACATATCATTGGTACGAAGCGATTGTGTGTCCCTATCCATGTTTCCATACCCCCGTGAGGGGATTGGCTGGATTTGGATGAAGCGTAAAGATTGTGTGTTTGTGTATATCCTGGATTTCGTAGCTTTGCACCTCTGTAGCTAAAAGAGGTTTGAATTTTCATCTGTAAAAGCGAAACTACGTGCACCTCTGTAAATAAAGAGGTTCGATTTGCTATCGATAAAAGGCAAAGTTAATTGCCCCCATCCCCGAACAGGGAAAACACCAGGTCTACATAGACTATAGGAAGAGGGACAGTTTAGAAAATGTTTAAAAAGAAATCCATAGAGGAGGTGGGTAATGAAAAAAGGACTGAGTCCGACCCCAACCACATAGATTGTCTTATTAAACAAAACCCCTTGTTGGAATCCTCTATAAAAGATTGTTCTAAGAAATGGGAGAAATGGGCAAAAAAGAATCCTACTCTCGCCTGGCCAGTGGGAGGATAATTCGATCCGCTCATTTTAACAAAAATTAGAGATCATATTTTATTTAGTAAATGCGGTAAAGCCCAATTAGAACACCTGAGACATATTTCTTTATGGATGCAGGCGGCCCCCGAGCCTTTGCCCTCAGCGCCTGCTCCACCGCCGCCCTACTGGGTATCTGAGAGTAAAACTATGGCAGCCATAGGTTATTCAGATCCGATCCTCCAACCACTAAAGTCTAAAATTGTACCCCCTACAGCCCCAGATCCGGAATTACAGCAAGCCCTGAATGATGCTGCTAAGGAAGGCACATGGGCTAAAATAGAGGGTCACGTAAATTTAAAAGCTGCGCTTGCCCCACAGCCCGCTGACCCTGATGGTTATGCAGAGGCACGAGCTGAACTGGCAAAGCGGCAAGCTCAATTTGCCGAGCAACAAGCACAGCTAGAAGTTGAGAAAGAAACCCTAGATAAACGACAAGTGTGATAAGGAAGCTTATCATAGTTCAGGAAGGAACTATAATAGAGGTGAATTGGCTCTGAACAAGCAACCTGTCTTTGCTGGTAGAAATAATAAAACAGAATGTTTCCATAAAAGACTACCAGTCCCAGAATACACCAGGTTTCAAACAGCCACTAGAAGAGCTGAAGTGGGGAAACGTGTGTTCAATCAGGAGAACTATGAGGTAATCCCCAATCCCTCATCTTCAAGGGCAGGGCTTGATTCAGCACAGCTGAGCTGTGCTAGGGTGGAGTATCCCTCTAAGCAGGTTAAAAGTAAAGCCTATTCTACACAGAATCAGACGGAGTTGGAGTTGATGAGGAACCCAGAGCCCAAGGACAGAGAGAGCAAGAAGCAGCGTGGAAGAAAGAAGAAGAAAGCATCTTGGAGGTCTAAAGGAGTCCATAGCAGTACGTGTGCTGGGAGTCATTCTAGAGGCAGGCATAATCCATTGGACTGGAGGAAACCAGATGAGTGGGGTAACAGAGCCAGGAATCCCCGGACGGCACCTGTGAGAGAGACGGCTGCATTTGGAAGGGGCCCTAAGACCAGTGCAAGAAGGTATGTGAAGAGAGACCCAGTGTCCAGGGATCTTGATTGGAAGGCTGGACATAAAAACTGGACTACATATTGGCCAAGATATTTGGAGAGGAACTCTAACAGCAATGGAAGCTCAGGTATGAACACTGATCTATGCCCTAGCTCTTCACTTGGAAGACAGCAGGGAAACAAGTATTGTCCTGAGAGTGCTCCATTGAGAAATTCCCCTGAACCAGTCCATGATATTGATTCTATGATAGTGGAAGAAGAAGGAGATATTTTAAATGATCAGAGTGAATACATGGATTGCTCTCTATCTAGGCTTCTGTGGTAATATACTTTCACAAATACACCAACCATCAAAAATAAATATATCCTGTTCTTTTACCTACCCAGAATAGTTTACAAGAAAGCTTTTGGGTAAGATTTGAGCCACGTATAGAAAGTAAACCAGCCAAGAGGTTTGCAGCTGGTTAATGTTAGCAATTAAGCCTTGCATAATTGCACGTGGGCTCTAAAAGGACACTTCTGGGTGTATGTGCAAATACAAGAAGTTATCCTTGAAAAAGAACAGTTTTTGATTACTTTTTGGCTTTTGGTTTTGTTTTGGAGCACTGCTAAAAGGTATTAGCAGGAGCCCACAGAAAGACCTTTCTGTTCCCATCAAGGTCTTTATTGTTTGATTGATTGCTTAAGAAGTTCAGTTGTTGTTCCTGATTTGTTTTTCCAAATATAATACTGAAAGCAAGTATCCTTTTTGTGCTACCAAGTATATCTGTGTGGGAGAAATAACCCCATAAATAAAATATATTTTCTTTGCTTAACACTCGAGCAAGCACAACTCATTTATTTGTGAATGGCTGATTCTGGTATGAATGGACTACATTTCCCACAATCCTTTGCAAGTCATACTAATATTTGCCTTTGCCAAGACTGTGGACATTCTCACCCAGCGCCCCCGTTTACACAAGAAAGCTTTGAACATAGATATGCTGAGTGGCTGCACCGCATATCAGAAAAGGGGAGTGAGAAGGACGTAGAAGAGGAGGACGAGGACGTAAAAGACTCCCCAGACGAGGAGGAAAAACTAATAGAAGTGGTAGCAACCCCTCCCCTGCCGTTGCTAAAACCCATACAAAAACTTAAACGGGGGAAACGAGAGTGGCACGTTCACACAAGCTCTAAACAGCAGAGACCCCGAACTCCCTCACAGACAGCTGAAAAGCATGACTGGGACGAGAATGAGGAAGCTGAGCAGAGCATCCTCGATTTGACCATGGTTGCCCAGCATAAGAATAGAAAAGATATTCTCTCTTTTATAACTGAGCAGGAGGGAGGCAATGGCTATTATGTTTACCAATGGTCCTCCAACATGTATGGTTGGACTAAAGCAAATCAGTCCCAGATGTTACAGTGGCCCTCTAATGGGTCACTGGATACTGTCCACCTTAATACTGCATGCCTGTGCATATGAGGGGAAGCAGGGGACCCCAGCTGGGACTCTGCCTACATGGAATCAGGATTGAGGGTTTGGGAAAAATATGAAGGTCAGGAGCCCAGACAGAACCTTATGTTCCCTGTCATTCATACTAAACACGGACCACAGTATATCCCATGGAATTTCACAGACATGGCAAATATCATCTCAAGTCTGCCCCCATCAAACCGGGGTGGCGGAGCATGGATTCAAAAGTTTGAACAAATAACAGCAGGTTACAGTTTAGCCCTGGGTGATGTTAAAGCCCTACTTGCAAAAATTCTTGGGAATAATGCCATTAACCAGATCCTTGCCGCAGCTGGTTTGACCACAGTTACGGTAACCTCTAACCAGTATGATGGGGCATCATTCAATACTTATTGTCCCCACATCTGGGGTGCTATACGGGAAACATATCCAACCCAGCGTGATATGACTCCTTTAAACACAATGCAATTCCAGCTAGGAGAGGATATAAGTGCATATCTTATATGTTTCCAGGATTTATGGGAAGCCCAGATGGGCATACCCTATGATGAAACAAGCATGGCACCAATGTTTTTCCAGACTTTGTGCAACACTTTACCCCCAACGGTAGTGTCAAAATTAAAGTCTGTGGTGGGCTTGGAGGTTGAGCCATGGCCGAAGCAACAAGCCCACATTTTCCATCACATACGATCTCTTGAGGAGGAGGCTTTAAAGCCTGAAAAAGACATGAAACAAGCCCAAGCACATTTGCTTAGCCTCCAGCTTAAATGCTTGCAAGAGACCAAGGAGCCACAAGCTCCGGCTAAAACTCAAACTGATAAAACCAGTACAGATGCTCTTATTAGGCAACTTAAACAAAAGATTAAAGAACAGCAGGAGAAAATTGATGATATGGAATATCTGGATCCTTATGAGGATGATATTCCAGATCCTCATGATGAGGCATGTGATAGACACAGAGAATATATTTATTACAATGGAGGTCAACGACCCCGATACCCTCAGCCACAGCGCCAAGGTCCCCCTTACCAGCAAAATAACCGTGCTCCCGCCCCGCAGTGTTGGAACTGTGGTGGTTATGGTCATTTTCAGCGCTCATGTCATGCCCAGCGCAGAAATGGGAACTTCAACAGGAGGCGTTTTCCCTTGTGGACACCTCCTCGCGATTCTGGACCCCCACCTCAACAATGACTGGGCATTTACATCCTGCAGGCAAGGCTCACATACCAGGAACCCCTGATCACAGTATACCTTAATGATGAGCCCACGGAAATGTTACTTGATACAGGGGCCACTTCCTCAGTATGCCACAGGGATGCCAGCTTAGTAAAAAGAAAATGACTACCACCGGTTTTGATGGTAGACCCCTTACATCTTACATGACTTTGCCTGTTTGTTTGAAAATAGAACAGCAGATTTCTCATTCTTTTCTGTTTGCCCCACATTGTCCAGTGAATTTGATGGGAAGGGACATATTGGTGAGATTACAGGTTAAATTCACCTATGGTCCGCTGGGAGAGAGAGGCCCTGAACGGTCACTGCTCCTTAGCCCCTATGGTCGGGTGAAATCACATCTACCTGTTACCATTCATATTAAGCCTGGCTGTAAACCACCAAAAATTCCACAGTATCCTCTCCAACCAGAGGCCCTGCAGGGATCTCACCAGGAGATTCAGAAACTGTTGCAGCACGGTATCATTGAACTCAGTAACTCCCCGTACAATACCCCACTGTTCCCTGTAAGAAAGCCTAATGGGAAATGGAGAATAGTTCATGATTTACGTGCACTTAACAGTGTCATTGAGCCCCAGATTCCAGTGGTCTCAAATCCCGCCACTCTATTGACAACAACCACCTTGTACAAGTATCACACTGTTCTGGACATTTCCCATGCTTTCTTTGGGATTGTTGTGGAACCCGCATCGAGACTGTTCCTGGCTTTCACTTATGAGGGCCAGCATTACCAGTGGACCAGGTTACCCCAGGGGTATGTGGAAAGTCCCTCCATTTTCTCTCAAGCATTAGTTGCTGATTTACAATCATTCAGAGCAGAACTGCCCAGCAATGCGTCTCTGTTACAGTATGTGGATGACTTACTGCTTTCCATAGCTGAAGCTGCAACAAACTTGGCCCTCATAGATAAACTAGCTTGTTATCTTTAGGAAAGTGGTTACCAGATTAACATGGACAAGGCACAGGTTTTCCAGACCGAAGTCACTTTCCTGGGTTTCTTGGTAGGAGAAGGAATACTGTCTCTTACAGAGAAAACAAAACAACACTGCCTGCAATTACAGATGCCTACAACTGTTAAGCAATTGCGACCTCTGGTCGGCATGATAAATTTCTGCCCAAACTGGGTCCCAGGTCACAGCGCACACATCCCTTCAGGGCCGGCCCATCCATTGAGCAAGAATGTTTTTTGCACAGGGCCCCGCGTTTCAGGGGGCCCCGCGCAAAGAACATTCTGCTTTTTTAAAAATTAAATTTAAAAAAAAGCTGGCTGCTGCCGCTGCCGCAGCGGTAGCAACAGAATGGAGTGTCCCGCGGGGCCCCCTCTGCCCAGCTGAGCCCCTCTGCGCCAGCTTTCAGATATGCGAAGGGAGAGTGTCTCCCTCACATCTCTGTTAAGCCCACAGGGGCTGATGGGAAGCAGGGGCTGATGGGAAATTTCCCATCTGCCCCTGCGGGCTTAACAGAGATGCGAGGGAGACACTCTCCCTTCGCATATCTGAAAGCCGGCGCAGAGGGGCTCAGCCGGGCAGAGGGGGCCCTGCGGGACACTCCATTCTGCTGCTGCCGCGGCGGCAGTGGCAGCAGCCAGCTTTTTATTTTTTTTTAATTTTCCATGAGCCGATGTGGGGGGGGGGGGTTAGGACTGGTAATGGGCTATGGAGGGGGTTAGGACGACTTGAAGTGGGCTGTGGGCTGTTGGGGGGGGTTAGGACTGGTAATGGGCTATGGGGGGGTTAAGACTGGTAATGGGCTGTGGGCTGATGGGGGCTGTCTGGAAATGGAGTGATGGGGGGTTAGGACTGGTAATGGGCTATGGTGGGGTTAGGACTGATAATGGGCTATAGGGGGGCTAGGACAGGAAATGGGCTGATGGGGAGGGGTTAGGACTTGAGGTGGACTGATGGGGTTAGGACTGGTAATGGGCTGTGGGCTGATTGGGGGGGGGTTAGGACTGGTAATGGGCTATGGGGGGGTTAAGACTGGTAATGGGCTGTGGGCTGATGGGGGCTGTCTTGAAATGGGGTGATGGGGGTTTAGGACTGGTAATGGGCTATGGGGGGGTTAGGACTGATAATGGGCTATGGGGGGGCTAGGACAGGAAATGGGCTGATGGGGAGGGGTTAGGACTTGAGGTGGGCTGATGTGGTTAGGACTGGTAATGGGCTGTGGGCTGATGGGGGGACTGGCAATGGGCTATGGGGGGCTGACTGGAAATGGGCTGATAGGGTTAGGACTGGAAGTGGGCTGATGGGGGGTTAGGACTGGTAATGGGTTATGGGGGGGCTTAAACTGAAAATGGGGTGATGGGGGGTTAGGACTGGAAGTGGGTTGATGGGGGGCTAAGACTGGTAATGGGTTGGGGGGCTGCTAGGACTGGAAATGGGCTGAGTGGAAGGGGAGGCTTGAACTGCAAAGAGCTGATGGGGAGGGGGCTTGGAATGGAAATGGGCTGTGAGGGAAGGGAGCTAGGACTGAAAATGGGCTGATGGAGCAGCTAGGATAGGTCTGGAAATGGGCTGTTGGGGGGAGCTAAGATTGGAAATGGGCTGTGGTGGGGGCTTGAATTGAAATGGACTCATGGAGGGGCTAGAACTGGAAGTAGGCTCATGGGGGGGGCTTGGACTGGAATTGGGCTGAGTGGAGGGGAGCTAGGATTTGACATGGGCTGATGGTGGGGCTAGGAAATGACTAGAAATGGGCTGATGGGGGGGCTAGGATTGGAAATGAGCTGATGAAGGGACTCGGACTGGAAATGGATGGGAGAGCTAGGACTGGAAATGGGCTGATGGGGGGCTAGGACTGGAAATGGGCTGATGCAGGGACTAGAAGGGAATGGATGCTGGGTGAGACTGGAACTAGAAGGGAGCTGATGTTGGGGGGATGGGGCTGGGAGAGTAAAATGGAGAGGGGAAAAATATTTTGTGTGGGAGGGATGAAAAATCTACAATTGGCCGGGTATTGGGAGAGTAAGTGGGGATTGAGGATGGAGGGGTAAAATTTGTGTGGATGAAATAGGAATGAGGAAAGAGCAAAAGGAGAAAGATTAGTATGTTAAAGCAGATGTAGAGAGAGAGAATGGAAAAAAAACTAGAAGAGAGAAGAAAGGACAAATGGACAGCAGACGATGGAGAGTTAGCAGAAAACATGAAGAAACCAGAAGAAAGTGGCTGGAGCAATTGCAACTGAAAAAAAATGCACAAAAGGTAGAAAGATATCTCTTTATTTTGAATTTATTAACTGGAATATGAAAGCTCTGGGAAATGTGCATCATTATTTATTTATTTATTTATTACAGGCTCTTATATACCGCACTATTTAGCATCAGCGCGGTTTACAATATAACAATAGACCAGAACAACAAGCTGTTTGGTTTTACAGAGAACAGGTACGAGAACTTGGATAAACATGGGGGAAACTGTTAACTGAAACTATTTACATGTGTATTTACATGTATATACAGCAGGATTCATTCTTAGTTTGAGTTGGGTCATGTGGAACAGGTGTTCAAAAGGGGATGGGCGGTCAGGTCGGTGTCTGGCTGGTCTGGTAATAATGGGGGAACAGGTGAGATTTGAGTGCTTTTCGGAAAAAAGTTAGGTCGGTGACAGCCTGAATCTCCGGTGGTAAGGTGTTCCAGCACTTAGGGGCAGAGAAGCTGAAAGCTCTGTTAGACGTCGCTAGTGAGCATTTTGTTGCTGCTTTAGGGATTACTAGCGCATTTGTAGATAACGTTCTCCTAGATCTGTTAGGTGGAACGGTCTGAATGAGGTCTACTAGTGAGGGGGAGGTGATGCCTTTGATGGCCTTGAAGGTGAGTAATAAGGTCTTGAACAACAGTCTTCCATGTATGGGGAGCCAGTGAAGCTGCTTTAGAATAGGTGTTACATGGTCCCTTCTCGATGCTCCGTAGAGGACTCTGGCAGCGGTGTTCATGGCAAGTTGTAAAGGGTTTAAGGTGGAGTGTGGGAGGCCTTGAAGAATGGCATTGGCATAGTCAAGGTGCGGTAAGGTTAAAGCTTGGAATATAGTCCGGAAGTCCTCAGGATCAAGCAAGGAGTGGAGGTGTCGGAGTGTCAGGATCTTGAGGTAGATTGCTCTGACTGTGTTGGTTATATGTAATTTCATATCCAGGCGTTGGTCCAAAGTGACCCCAAGGTATCGGATAGAAGGCTTTGTTTGGAGCTCGGCTTCTTTCACCTTTATCTGGGGTGGGGGGGTGAAAAGTGGGTCCCTAGTGATGAAGAGAACCTCAGTTTTCTTGTGTTGAATACGGAGGTTCTGGGATTGAAGCCATTCAGACACTGCATCAAAACATTTGGTCAGCGGGGAAAGATCCATGTGGACTGTGGAGAAAGGCATGTAGAGAAGAATGTCGTCTGCGTATATCAAGCAGTTGACCTTGAAGGACCTGATGATGTTGCAGACGGGCTGTATGTATATGTTAAATAAGAGTGATGATAGGGAGGACCCTTGTGGCATGCCCTGCCTTTGATGGAAAGGTGTGGATGTTGCTGTTCCTGAGGTTACATACTGCCATCTCTGATCCAGGTATGACCTGCACCAGTCCAGAGCAGCGTCGTTGATGCCCTTTTCTTTTAGCCGCCCTATTAATAGATCGTGATGTACAGAGTTAAAGGCCGCAGCAATGTCCAAGAAGATAAGAACAAAGCCTTGGCGGATGTTGTCAATGCCTGTGATAATGTTGTTGCAGAGGGTGGTGAGGAGGGTTTCTACACTGTGGAACTCCATGAAGCCATGCTGGCATTGATCTAGAGGGGAGGCGGTGTCAATGTGATTCTGTATTTGCCTTTGAGCTTCCTTTTCAATTATTTTAGCTAGAAGGGGTATGCTAGCTATGGGTCTATAAGATTCAACCTTTTGTGGGTCGAGTTTGGGGTTCTTCAAGAGGGGCCTAATGGATGTTCCCTTTAGGGCTGATGGGAAAGAACCAGATGTAAAAGATAAATTCATCATTCTAGTGATGAGAGGGCTGAGATCACAGCGTAGCTCCTTTATCCAATAGGCTGGGCAGGGGTCGGTTTGTGCAGTAGTGGTGTTGAGGGCAGCGATGGTGTTCTCAACATGTTTTTTAGATGGTGTGGAGAACATAGATAGGTTCGATAGGCAGATGGTGTCTTGAGTAGGGATTGTTGCGATGTCAGTTTGTAGCAGCTTGGATTGCAGATATTCAGCGAAAGCTTGTGGGTGAATGAGTTCAGGTTGTTCAGACGAAGGTTCCTTAGCTAAGGTCTTGACTAGATTGAAAAGATCACGTGGTTTATTTAGTGATCTTTTAAGTGTATCGGTATGGAATTGTTTCATTTTAGCCATGACTGACTCTCTGTGCGAAGATAGATGTAATTTGTAGGCTGTTTGGTCTTCCGTGGAGCGTGATCGACGCCACCGTTTTTCCAGTCTTCTTAGGTGTATGAGGGAAGCTTGTAAGTCAGGGGAGAACCAAGGAGAGGGTTTTCTTTTCTTCAGGTTGTTACTCTGGTTTGGTTGTAGTGCAATGACGCTGAGATTGCTGTTCCAGGCGATGATCAGATTTTCCAGGTTGAGAGAAGTATCATTGAGGAGAGGACAGGTTTCAGCAAGAATATGTTCTTTGTTGAAAGCTCTGAACCTCCGAGATGTTATTTTTGTTGAGATGATAGAGCTTTTGTTGATGTGTGATGATGTCTTGCTCTTGATGGGGATGGGGAAGGTGATTAACTTGTGGTCTGACCAAGGTACAGGAGTTACAGATGTGTCAAGTTTATTGTTGGAATCAAGGGCTGTCAGAGGGGCAAAGATCATGTCGAGGATGTTTCCTTTTTTGTGTGTGGGAACTTCAACAATTTTCTTGTAGCCCAGCTCGTTGATTGCTTCTAAGAGGGCTGAGGCGTGGCTGGGGTGAAGTGTTGGGAGATTGAAGTCTCCTAGTATCCAATTAAGAATGCTGGGTTTGCGTGTGTTGGCTGCTAGGTCTAAAATGTTAGGAAGGTCGTCAGGGGAGGGTGAGGGTGCTCTGTATATCAAATTGATGGAGCACTGTTCATTTGCGATGGATATGACGTCCATGTTGTTTGAGCTTGTGGAGTCAACGGTGTGGAAATGTAGATCCGCCTTGGTAAGTATGAGAATACCTCCTCCTCTCTTGTTCTCTCTATGTTGGGAGTGGACGGAGAAGTTGGAGGGTACGAGTTGATTAAGGATTACATTATCTACGTCAAATAACCAGGTTTCAGTTATCATGAGTATATCCAGATTGTAGGAAGAAATTGTGTCAGCGATAACTGGCCATTTCTTACGGATAGACCGTGCGTTTATGAGAGCACAATTTAGGCATAGGGGTTGAGGGGGTTCCACTTGTTTATTCTTCTTGGAGTGTTGAAGAGCTATGTGTATTAGGTGAGAGTGGTGCATGGGGGCTTCAACTCTTAGGTTAAGATAAGGAGCTTCTGCCCATCTTTTTCCATGGCTCTGGAGTATTGGAATTTGGTGAGTTGTGTGATGTAGGGCAAGGGATTCGTTAAGCCAGCCTAGGAGAAAGAGGATGCAGATAGCTAGGGTATTGATTGGTAGAGCCATTTGGAGGTTTCCGTTGATTGGGTGAGGCACTTTCTGTGTGGAATTGGAGATACTGTTACGCTTGTCTACTCAGGTACTATCACACCTGATCGAGAATGCTCAGTGTGGAATGGATGTTTGTGAGCAACCAGGTTGGTAAAAGGGATGTGTAGTGATTTGTAGCTTTATGATATGTGGTACAGGAGTTGATTGATAACCTGGAGGTTATGTGGCAGCAGAGAAAACAACAGTCAACTATTGTCACAAGGTAAACCCAGGGGACCCAGAGGAAATGGAGATTAACGGAGAAAATCAGGCAGAACCTGATGAGGTAAACAAAAACATGTCAAATAGTTACTATGAGCAACCACAGCACACGTGGAAAAAGGGTAAAAAGACACACCCAGCCAGCATGAGAATGGAGGTTGATTTACCTGATAGGGATCAGCTGAGAAGGGGTGGAACCCGGGGACAGATACATAAGGCACACTCACAAGCAGTGAGGGAGAGTGAGCACGGACAGAGGTGGAAGCAACAACCTCAGTCGTGGGAACGGAGGGAAAGAGAAAGAAACACTATAAGCCAATCTCATCTCCAGGACCAAAGTTGGTGGAAGGAAGGAAATGAGAGAGAGTGTCAGCAACCTATACCAGAGGACAGCTTGAATGAGTCTCGGGACTATGTGAGTACGTGTGGAGATCAGCTGTTGAACACAGAGTGTGTGTGTGAAAGCCAGAAGAGAAGAGGGAGGAATCCTGTTGCAGGAAGCAAGGCATTCAAAGTGGAACAGGACTGTTTTACACCCGAATGGGCTAAGTCCAGGATTAATAGAAGAAGCCAGCCTAGAGCAGAGATAAAGGGAAAAGGAAACAACTTCTTTCCTTGTACGGGCAGTTACAAGAGAAAGGAAGGTCTCTTACCTTATAATTCTGCTAGCAACTTTAAATGTTCAGACTTCCCTCGAGTGCCGTTGTCAGCACTGAAAACTCCCACAGCTGTATCAGAGGAATTAGCCTTTAATCCATTCAAGGCAGGACACAAGCTGTTTGACTCTAATACCAGTGTTTATGGGCAGTTACCTCATAGCTTTACACAGGAGGAGTGCTCTTACAAGCCATTATCCAGAGTATACGGTAATACCCAGCAGTGTTTTAGCCTAAAGCCAGGAAGCAGTCACGTAGCTGACGTGATTAACCAGAGTGAGCTCGGTAGAACAGCTGCTACAGAAAACGTAGGTACAAATGGTTATCCTTTAATGCCATATGATATTTCTAATGTACCAGATAACACTGAACCCATGGAATGCTCGTTAGTGACAACTGAAGAGGAAGAGTTTTCACTGAGATAAGAAAATACATGTACAAGGAAGGTTTTAAACAGCAACACAGTAACTGGCAGAAGTTGCTTGGTTTAAAGTGAATCCTGATTGATTTATATCAGCAAAAGAAAAGGATTAAGTGCTCATGAAGAGAACTGTTTTTCTTTTGTTAAAAAGTTAAAGCTGAGGAAAGCACTTTTTGTTCAATGTTTGCTTCTGTTATTTGCCAGAGTGGCTTTTGATTATTTTGTTCTTCAAGAAAAAGAATACCTCATTGGACGGGGAATAAAGCCCTTGATTTAAAGTGTGAACTGTGTGTTTGAGTGATTACAAGAAGACGGTACAACTACCACCCACAGAGGGCCAGGCAGGGCTATCTATAGCATATAGAAAGCCAAGAAAAGGTATTAAGCCATAATACCAGTCTCCACCGGAGGGGCCCGATGAGGGTGTGACACTATATAGAATAGCATAGGAAATCATGTGGCCAACATACCTGGAGGTTGAGTAGCAGCAGAGAAAACAACAATCAAATATAGCAAAATAGGATAGGGAATTATGTGGTCGATAGAGAAATCAACACTCAGATATCAAATACATGAAATAGCATAGGACATGCACTTGCAATACTCAGATGTCAAATATATGAAATAGCATAGGACATGCGATTGCATCGGCGAAGTATTTAAGTAGTAACTGGTCTCGGCGTGGTATGTTGCAATTAAGAGCATTGGTTAGGGTGAAATGTTTCTCTGTAGTTAACTGAAGGTGGAGGAACGTGGGTAGCATATCAGAATGGTAATGGTCTCCTGATGAAAATAATTTTTGAAACGCCATAGAGGCGCCGAAGCTGAGCGTCGAGACCTAGGAGAGAAAACGTTTTGATGTTTTTAAACAAAGGAGATACTAACTGGTGGCACACTGTTTTCTCAAGAATTGTTTTTTCATGTGAAACTACACTGAATGTTGAATGTCATTGAGGAGAAACTTGGAAAGTGCCTGACAGTTTTGTAATATACATGCCGAATTTGAAAAAAAGAAAACAAGAAAATAAGAGAAAAGTAAAAATAAAGTATATTTCTTACATGTATGAGTTTTTTGGACGTATCATTTTCGATCAGTGATTCATTCACGTCCTAAGAAATTGGACCGCAATTTATAGAAGGAGTTGACATATCCGGCACACCGAGCCTATGCCTCCCTGACTATTCAAAAGAAATGCTCCTAATGTGTTTTCACGGATGTCACATGTGGGCAGCTGTGGTTTACCAGGATGATGGTAAAATTGTGTCTTACCTGTCAGGATCCTTCTCTGTTACCGAAATGGTTCTGCCCGACATTGAGAAAGGTTTAGTAGCCACCAGTGAGGCAGTCCGGAAGACCTATAACACTTTCCATCCCTTACGACTCACTGTGCATTGCTCCGGTGATGTGGAAGCATTATTATGCAGTAACATTCTGCATTTTACTTCACACTGGCTGCACCAAGTCTGTGCTGCTCTGCTACTAAGCAGACACAAGGAGCAGGAGATGTAGGAAGAATCAGGGTCTTTATTATGCACAAGGAACCCCAACGCTGATTTGAACGCGCTCCCAGTGTTGCAGTTTTTTTCACTAGTCCGTGCGCCTACGGTACTTTTGAGCATTGGAGAGTCTTCTGATTCAATTTCGTCACTAGTTGGTATACTAGTCTGGTGTGATAATCGCCTACGTGTGTATGGTGTTATTCCCCCTGAGGAAGGCGTTGCCGAAACGCGTTGGGGTTCCTTGTGCATAATAAAGACCCTGATTCTTCCTACATCTCCTGCTCCTTGTGTCTGCTTGGCCTTCCCGCAGGAGGTTGCTCCTCCTTGTACCTCTGCTCTGCTACTAAGTCACATCCTCATTAAGCCATTCCCTGCAGGTCACCCTTTTGGCTACTTACAGAACCTAGTGTCTGTTACTGTTGGTGAGGAAGGGGACAAGGTCCCCACTTTTACTTTCGCAGATAACATTTTGCCTTTTCATGAAATGCCCCCTAATTCTGAAGTCTGGTTCACTGACGATTCTGAGACGTCACTGTATTCTGGGTTCAGTGCAGGGCAGATATCTCCTTCTGGTGACATTTTGGATGTACTGCAATATCAGTTGCCGAGTACTTACAGTGCCCAAGGTGCGGAACTCTGTGCGATTTTGGCAGTCCTACTACATCAAGAAAAACAGAACGTTATCATATTCACTGACTCCCATTATGCAGCCCGAGTGTTGACAGTACTCCATCAGAAGTGGTCACAAAGAGGTTTCATTACCTCCTCAGCCAGCACCATCTCACATCTTGATGAGATACATCAAATTTATGAGTGTCTAGAGAAACGTAGACTCAACAATCTGTTTCTGTGCTGTGAATGGGTTCCTGGACACACACAGGGGGACTCTTTCCATCAGATGGGCAATGCCCTGGCGGATCAGCTAGCAAAAGAAATAACTAGTCCTTCCTCCCTAACATTACCTATCACCAGGTCAAAGACCTATTTGGTACCTGACCTGACTATCAGAAGGATGCTGTTTCTCACGAGATAGGGAATTGGGAGAGACTAGGTTGTTCTCAAGTTAAGACAGTGTGGGTGCACCCATCCGGAAAACTGTGCATCTGTTTTGTGGCACTGAAACGTTTAACAGATCTCATACATGATGTCTACCATTCTAGTGCTGCACATATTTATGGGATGTTGGAGGACACCTTTTGGTGTCCACACATGAAAAACTGCATTCAGGAATTAGTGGCTAAATGCCCTGTGTGTATTCTGAACTCTCAGCCAGGGGGAAAAGTCATAGCCAAAGGTCACCTTCCAGTCTTGAGTGGTCCTTTAGAGTCCTGGTATGTGGATTTCACTGATATGATCCATAGATGCGCTCAGAAACGGTACCTTTTGGTGTGGGTTTGCCCATGGTCTAAATGGATTGAGGCTTTCCCCTGCAGTAAAGAAACTGCTGAAGAAGTAGTTGAAGTTCTGAAAACACAAATAATTCCCCGATTATATATTATGACAATGGCTCTCACTTTCGTAATGCTCTTGTGACTGCACTCACTCAGCATCTTCCTGTTCGGTGGAAATATGTCTCTGTATACAAACCTACTTCTAATGGTCTTGTTGAGCGATGTAATGGCACTTTGAAAACTCAACTCAGAAAGATTTGTGCTTCTGGTCACATGACCTGATTACAAGCATTACCAATGTGTCTGTTTCAGCTGCGCAATAGCCCGATCAAGCGGTTGCATCTGACACCTCATGAAATGGCCACTGGCCGGCACTTGCGTACAACCCTTTTACCACAGTCTCAGGTTCTGGTTCATGAGAGTCTCTCTTCTTACCTTGCAGGTCTCCGGATTGCGCTTCAAGAAATTGCTGACCGTGTAGCGATCACACAGTCTGCATCCAGTTCACCTTTGTTACCTTGTTTTCCCGTAGGGACTACTGTTTATAAGAGAAATTGTGTTCGTGCATCTTGGGACTGCCCTACCTTTTCAGGACCCCACATTGTCATTGCTGCTTCCCCTTTCGCTGCTAGACTGAATGATAGTGACACTTGAGTACATATCAGCCATTTAAAAGCAACTCCAGCTGTCCCATCTGATTAATCAGCTTCTCCGCTGCCTCATTACTACAAGAATGATCGCCGCTAAGCCTGCTCCGTGGGCATCCCTGTGTTTCCTGTTGGGAATTTCTACTCTCATCGTTCTGCTCATTGAACTTCTGCACCCTGATGGACAGATAGCCCAACTCCTACAAGGTTCCTACAATCGGTCTCGTCGTTCCCTACCCCCATATAACACTTGGAAATCAACTGTTTTGGACGTTGTGAACTTTATGAACATTAGCGATTGCATTATTTGTACTCCTTTACCACAGGGTGGCACCTACGCTCCGGTAGTCATCCTCCCTGTTCCCTTTGAGGAATTTGTTGGTGCTGTTCCCTGCTGGGATAATCCCCACATGATACGAAAATGCATTGAGGACGGCCCAGTACGCTGCGACGATACCTGGTCTGCCCGAAATGCTACAGATGGCCCGGTACGCAGGGCCGGATTTGCCTATACGCCACGTACGCCGTGGCGTAGGGCCCACAGCTGGCAAGGGCCCACCGGGAATGTTTTTTGCACAGGGCCCCGCGCAAAAAACATTCTGATCCATCATTAAAATTTAAAAAAAAAAAAAAAAAGCTGTCGCTGCCTCTGCCGGGGCCGCCGCGGCAGAATCGAGTGTGCCGCGGGGCCCCCCCTGCCCAGCAGAGCCTGGCCTGCCCTCCCCGGTATCACCTCTCGAGTCTCAGCTGCCTCCCTCCAGTCACACGCGCCGGCTTTCAGAGCGCGAGGTGAGTTTCTCCCTCGCTGCTCTGTTAAGCCCGCGGGGGCTGATGGGAAGTCCCATCAGCCCCCGCGGGCTTAAACAGAGCAGCGAGGGAAAAACTCTTCCCTCGCGCTCTGAAAGCCGGCGCGTGTGACTGGAGGGAGGCAGCTGAGAGAGGTGATACCGGGGAGGGCAGGCTCTGCTGGGCAGGGGGGGCCCCGCGGCACACTCGATTCTGCCGCGGCGGCCCCGGCCCCGGCAGAGGCAGCGACAGCTTTTTTTGTAAAAAAAAATTCGCTGGGCTGGGGTGGGCTGGGGGGGTTAGGACTGGTGATGGGCTGGGGGGGGTTAGGAGTGGTAATGGCTGTGGGCTGTTGGGGGGGTTAGGACTGGTGATGGGCTGGGGGGGTAGGAGTGGTAATGGCTGTGGGCTGTTGGGGGGGTTAGGAGTGGTGATGGGCTGGGGGGGTTAGGAGTGGTAATGGCTGTGGGCTGCTGGGGGGTTAGGACTGGTGATGGGCTGGGGGGGGTTAGGAGTGGTAATGGCTGTGGGCTGTTGGGGGGGTTAGGACTGGTGATGGGCTGGGGGGTTAGGAGTGGTAATGGCTGTGGGCTGTTGGGGGGTTAAGAAAGGTAATTGGCAAGGGGGGGGTTAGGAGTGTTTATGGGCTATGGGGGTGGGCTATGTGCGAGCTAAGTCTATATGGGCTGATGGGATTAGGACTGGAAGTGGGTTGATGGGGGCTTAGGACTGGTAATGGGCTATGGGGGGGGGCTTAAACTAAAAATTGGGTGATGGGGATTAGGACTGGAAATGGGCTGGTGGGATTAGGACTGGGAGTGGGCTATGGGGGCTAGGACTGGTAATGGGTTGGGGGGGTTGCTAGGACTGGAAATGGGCTGGGGGATTAAGACTGGAGGTGGGCTGATGGAGTTAGGACTGGTAATGGGCTGTGGGCTGTTGGGGGGGTTAGGACTGGTAATGGGCTATGGGGGGCTAGGACAGGAAATGGGCTGATGGGAAGGGGTTAGGACTTGAGGTGGGCTGATGGGGTTAGGACTGGTAATGGACTGTGGGCTGATGGGGGGGTTAGGACTGGCAATGGGCTATGGGGGGGTTAAGACTGGTAATGGGCTGTTGGCTGATGGGGGCTGTCTGGTAATGGGCTATGGGGGGTTAGGACTGATAATGGACTATGGGGGGGGCTAGGACAGGAAATGGGCTGATGGGGAGGGGTTAGGACTTCAGGTGGGCTGATGGGGTTAGGACTGGTAATGGACTGTGGGCTGATGGGGGGGGTTAGGACTGGCAATGGGCTATGGGGGGCTGACTGGAAATGGGTTGATGGGGGTTAGGACTGGAAGTGGGCTGATGGGGGGTTAGGACTGGAAGTGGGCTGATGGGGGGTTAGGACTGGTAATGGGTTATAGGGGGGGCTTAAACTGAAAATGGGGTGATGGGGGGTTAGGACTGGAAGTGGGTTGATGGGGGGGCTAGGACTGGTATTGGGTTGATGGGAGGGGCTAGGACTGGAAATGGGCTAATGGGGGGCTAGGACTGGAAATGGGCTGATGCAGGGACTAGAAGGGAATGGATGCTGGGTGAGGCTGGAACTAGAAGGGAGCTGGTGTTGGGGGAGGATTAGAATGGGATGGGGCTGGGAGAGTAAAATGGAGAGGGGAAAAATATTTTGTGTGGGAGGGATAAAAAATCTACAATTGGCCGGGTATTGGGAGAGTAAGTGGGGATTGAGGATGGAGGGGTAAATTTTGAGTAGATGAAATAGGAATGAGGAAAGAGCAAAAGGAGAAAGATTAGTATGTTAAAGCAGATGTAGAGAGAGAATGGAAAAAAAAAAACAAGAAGACAGAAGAAAGGACAAATGGACAGCAGATGGAGAGTTAGCAGAAGACACGAAGAAACCAGAAGAAAGTGGCTGGAACAATTGCAACTGAAAAAAATGCACAAAAGGTAGAAAAATATCTCTTTATTTTGAATTTATTAACTGGAATATGTCAGCTCTGGGAAATGTGCATCATTAATTTTTGCGCTTTGTTTAGTACAAGAGGAAATTAATTTATAGTTTTATTTCTACAGTGTTGTTGTATATTCCAAGTTTGGCTTTTGGGGTTCCCAGTTTAATTATTGTCTTCCTGTTTCTAAATTGTGATTCCTTGTTTGGTGATGGTCTATGTTGTGCATGTGTAACTGAGCTGAGGTATTCTGTTTATATAATTCCTATTTGACATTGCCACTTGTTCTTTCCCCAGTAGGTCATGTATTGTTGTTCTCTGAAATGTATTGGTTTAATATTTGCAGTGTTGCCTTTTGATAGTTAGGGTATGGTGCTTTGTGAGTCCTGGTAGTGCTGTTAGGATATGGCGGGTTTGCTATGGGTTCTAAATGGGCAGTGTTTGTAGTAGTTCCTAATGTGCCTGGCGGTTGGTACTGGATTATAGTAATGTAGAAACCTTTTAGTCTTTCTTTATCCATATACTCATTAAGAGGCATGTTTACTAAAAGTTAGTGCTGGATTTGGAGACCCCTGCCTTACATCTCTGTCATTTACGATTGTGAGTGGGCAAGGTGCAGATGTCCAAGACATCAAAAAAGTTAGATAGCATTTGTCACATTCCTCCTTGCTTCTCACCACCACCAAAATATTATCTATTAGACAACTTTTTGGTGGTGGTGAGAATCGAGGAGGAATGTGACACATTCTATCTACCCTTTTGATGTCTAGGATATCTGTACCTTGTTCACTCACAATCTTAAATGACAGAGATGTAAAGCAGGGGTCTCCAAATCCAGCCCTGGAGGGCCACAAACCAGTCAGGTTGGCAGGATACCTCCAATGCATATATATCTCATGCATATTTATTAGGGATATCCCGAAAACCTGCAGGATTGTGGACCACCAGGACTGGAATTGAGTAGCTCTGGTGTATGGTAACATTATGCAAATATTTATGCAAATGAGACACCTTATGCAAATGAGGCCCCACACCGAGTCTCCGCACATGGCCCCGCACCCCCCTTGGGCCGCCCCTGGGCCCACCGGAGGGCTTTAGAGGGAGCCGGGGAAGCCCGCACGAGGCCCCGGCTCCCTCTGTACAGCCGCCAGCGTGAAGAGCCTTTTCCTTCACGCTGGCGGCTGTTTCTGTGAAGCCGCGAATGCTGGGAAAGGTTAAAGGTTGCCCTTTAACCTTTCCCAGCATTCCCGGGCCAGGACTGCACGGAGGCACGGGGGGGGGGGGACACAGGGGGGCCCAGGACTGCACAGGGGGGGCCCAGGACTGCACGGGGACATGGGGGGGGGGCCCACAATTTTTCTTGGCGTAGGGCCTCACTCTAGCTAAATCCGGCCCTGCCGGTACGTGTCTCTGTTCCTCCTATGCTTTTCTACTACTGTCTAATCACTAATGCTTCTGTTTCCTTTTCTCATTCTTGCAATGTCTCTTGGAATGTGCAGAATAACTCCTTTCATTTTCTACATGGCACTATGCGCCCTTTCTGGTACGGTCCTAATGTAACCAGAGAATCTTGGTATAGGGACCAGGTCCGTCTGAAGCTTATTAATGCTATCCAATGGGGCCCCCGGGTGAATACTCAGCAGAAAAGTGGTACCCGAATCTGGGGACCTGATTATTGGATGTCAGCTTTCACTGTTGGCCCCTTATTCGCTAATTATTCTATGTTCTTTCGCACTGGCGAGCACACTGGTGCCCCTTTCCAGTCCTGTTATACTCCTACCCTCTCCCAGTATTGTAATGGTAGAGCTTGTGGTGGAATTAATGCCTCACCCCAATATCAGGGCCATAAAATGACTGGCCGAATTCAATACCAGAGATGTAAATCTCGTGTCCAATTTCCTTTTTGTAAGACCCCCTGCACTTATGATGCTAAGACTGGTAATCTCATTTCATGTGATGACCACACCCTCATAGAATACCCCACTTTCCACTTTTTTAATGGACTTCCACCTTTCAATTATTTGCTATGGCCAGCCATTACTGGCTCTGTGGTGATGCCCTACTCCAACGGGTAACGTTGTCTGACCTACCCTGTGCATTAGTAAAGGTTTCTCCTTATTCTGTCTTAATCCCTCTTAACGTTACCCATCATTCTGCTCCTCGCTCTTTTCTACACAGAATAAAACGTAGCTTCTCAGCTGATACTAATCCTCTATCACTGCAGATGATGCCATTCAGGCCTCCTTTGAATATATCAATTCCACTTATCCCATGACTAAAACTCGTTTAGAAGCCCTTAGTGCTACTGCTTGGATTCCATTTGCCACCCCCGCCCTTACTGCTGAGCTTGGTATGGCTGTACGCCATTTGCAATGTTTACTACATATTCAGATGAAAGCTATTACTGAATCCATATCTCGCTTAGCAGAATCCTTAGAACAAAATAATCAAATGACTTTGCAGAATAGACAGGCTCTTGATTTGCTCCTCGCTGCTGAAGGCGGAGCTTGTACTTTTATTAATGCTACTAATTTCTGTACTGTCATCGCTAACCATACGGTGTTTGTGCTAGATGCTATGAACAAAATAAAGCGTCTCTCAGAATTACATATTGACAATTTTAAGGGAGGGCTTCAGCTTGATAATATTTGGGGAAGTATTACTTCATGATTCTCCAGCTTGGGAGGTGGACTTAAAGCCTTCTTTATTTCTCTTTTAAAGTATTGCGTATTTTGGAATAATTGCCTGTTGTGTATTATCCATTTTGCTTGCTTGCTGTAAACACCTCGTGATGCAACCTACTAAAACCATGTATGTTATTTCTAGGGATCAATATGAACAGTTGCCCCTTCCCCTTGATGATCCCTCTCTGTCGCCAATGGTAGTCATCCATGCCCCTTAGTGGGATTACTTTTGCTTCCCTCCACAAAAAAAAAAAAAGTGGAGAATGAAGGGATAACACAGGTACACTACCAAAAAACTGCCTCCAGTTTTGCAACTGATTCCTATAGATTTTGGGGTGCTGAATCCAGGAAAAATAGCCAAAATGTTCCATCACGTCACGTTTTCTTGCAAAATTAGATTTCTTACCCATATAAGGAATGTTCACATAATTTCTTTTTAGCCGACTGCAGTTTATTTTCTTGGCCCAAAATAGAGGTTGTAATGGTTAACTAACTAGAAACACTCCCTCATGATATTTTAGAGTGTTTTGTATTCATTTTATACATTAACAGGACAATTGGGAGGCGGGGGGCTAAATCCAGTACTCGCGCTGGCGCATGTTCTTTCCTGTTCGCCTCGCCTCGTTCGCTCGCTCAAACATGGTGGTTGCGACATGAACGTTCCTGTCAAATTTCAGTTTCTTGCAAGTTCATTATTACCTTTTGTTTGCTCAGTCGTAATCCAGTTTTATTCCGGTGGTTCACTACAGTTGTAGTTTGCAGTGCTGTGTATTTGTGATGGCTCACAGAGCCAGAGGTTGCGTCAACTCTCCGGACAGTTTTTGTTTTATTTGTGGGGAATATACCGTGAAAAAGCGGGAGAGGAACATTTCTGCATTTATTTAAAAAGTATATTTCGCCTATTTCGGTTTGAAGTTAGGCAATCAAGACAAACCGTGGGCTCCTCACAAAGTGTGCAAGACATGTGAGGAAGATCTACGCTTATGGATGAAAGGTAAAAAACAAGCATTTCATTTCGGAATACCTATGATGTGGCGTGAACAAAGAGACCACAGCAGTGATTGCTATTTTTGCTCTTGCATTGTGAAGGGATACAACTTAAAAAATAAGAACGTAATAAGTTACCCCAACCTTCCCTCAGCAATTAGGCCTATGCCTCATAGCAACGAAGTACCTGTGCCTGAACCACCAAAATCTTTGGATCATATTTGTGTGGACGGTTCTGATCATGATGAGACTCATCAGATGGCTTTTCCCGATAAGTCCAGTACTTCCGAGTTTGAAACTGAACCAGATCCGAAACCTGAACTTTTCTCTCAAGCTGAATTGAATGATTTAGTCTGGGATTTAGGACTCCCAAAAGATGCTGCCCAACTGCTAGGTTCTCGGCTTAAACAGAAAAATCTACTGTCACCAGGAACAACTTTTTATTGGTACCGCAACCGCGAGACACAATTTTTGAAGTATTTCAGCAAAGAGGAAGATTTGGTATTTTGCAACGATATATACGGAGTGATGGAAAAGTTTAAACTCAAGTATGATCCTGCTGAATGGCGGCTGTTCATTGATTCGTCAAAAGACAGCATAAAGGTGTTCTTCTTCATAATGGCAACACATTCGCTTCAGTTCCTATTGCTCACTCTGTTATTCTCCAAGAAAAATACGAGAATTTGGCCCTGATTCTTCAGAAGATTCGTTATGATGAGCATAAGTGGATGATTTGTGGAGACTTTAAAATTCTATCCATGCTATTAGGGCAGCAATCCGGTTTCACCAAATATCCTTGCTTCCTTTGCTTGTGGGATAGCCGGGCCCGCGACCTACACTGGGGGAAAAAAGACTGGCCAATTCGGGAGTATTTGAGACCCGGTGAGAAAAATGTTCTTCATGAGAGCTTGGTACCTCGTGATAAAATTCTATTACCACCTCTCCACATTAAGTTGGGTCTCATTAAGCAATTCATCAAGTCCCTTCCAAAAGATGGTGAGTGCTTTCGGTACCTTTGCTCAAAGTTCCCCCGACTTTCTGAAGCAAAGCTAAAGGAAGGAGTGTTTTTTTGGCCCTGATATAAGGAAACTCATTTCAGATGGAGCATTCGCTGAAACGATGTCTGAGAAGGAAAAAGAAGCCTGGGATTCCTTCAAGGATGTTGTTCTCAAATTCTTGGGGAACAGGCGGGATGAGAACTATAAGGATATTGTTGCCAGGATGCTCAATGCCTTCAAATAACAAGGCTGTAACATGAGCCTGAAAGTCCATTTCTTGCACTCCCATGTGAACTATTTTCCCGAAAACTTGGGGGCGTACAGTGAAGAACAAGGTGAAAGGTTTCACCAGGACATCAAGGACGCAGAGAGAAGGTACCAAGGAAGATGGAACACCACTATGATGGCTGATTTCTGCTGGTTGCTGCTGCGGGAAACCCCAGATGAAAAATACGCCAAGCAGCGCACCAAGAGAAGCATTCGGGGGAAGAAGAAACGGGCCCACCAGGAGATTGATTGACCCAAGAATGACTTTAAAATCTAAACTGTGTTGACAAATATCGTGTTTTTACTAAACTTTGAAATAAAAATTTTCTAGTTATTACCACAGTGTCGGATCTCATTTATTAGAATTTTATTTTCACACCATTGGGTGTTTGTCTTCATGTATTGCAATGGTGCGGTTTGCGTTTTCTATTCTTACATACATACCTGTACAACATTTTTTGCATATTTCTTTGCTTTGCTTTGTGTCTAATCTTGCTCTTATATGCTCAATGTTTGTGCACATGTATGTGGCTGTTTTAAGTGCAGACAATTTTGCTACCATCACAGTGTGTTTTGTTGACATTACTCTATTCTTATGTGCTGCCTTGTTACAATTTTCTTTATTCTTATTTGAATAACTACTTAACAATTAGTATAAAGAATTCATCCAAGAAACTTTTATCTCGATCGCACTCAATCTGAAACGTTCACCTCAAACTGCTAACCCAATGTAGCAAAAAATCTGTACGTGATGGAGCAAATTGGTTACCAGATTTGGATTCAGCGCACCAAAAAACGTAAAAATCAATCGAAACATTAGAGGCAGTTTAAAAAATTTTTTTTTTAGTGTACCTGTGTAATTAGTCTAAGTGTGGATTTCAGGCCTGCTTTGTATGATTGCACCCTTACCTGCCTGAAAATATACATAGTAAGATATGATTGGCACAAGAAGACATGCATGTGGGCTAGCGAAGCAGAGTATTTGTGGCCTTGTATAAGACAGCCTAGGGAACCACACTTTGCACAGAAGTGTACAAAGAATATGGGCCCAGGAAAACACAGGCTAAGAAAAATACAGGTCAAGCTGGAAGCAAAGACCTTTAACATACAAACTCTGGGCCCTGAAGATAACAGACAAGTGCCAGGAGATGAGTTCCAAGAAATGGAAAGGCATGTACAAGGGGGATTGTGACCAGCTGATAAGCTGACCTTAAGCAGACCTTGAAATAGCAACTGTTGTTTAGTAATCTGTTGCTTGGTAATAAACATGGGAGGGATCCTGAGGGCACTGGCAGAAGTTCTCTGACTTTGCAGGGTTTTGCAGGTTTTTTGCAAGTTCTGCAAATGACGTCAGTAATTCAAGCAGAATTCACTGGAACTTTTGGGGCAGAGAGAAAGGGATCTATATAAGAGAGCAGCTCCATAATATCGGGAGAGACTTTCTTTCTCACCACTAAAGGGTAGGAAGAACGTCATCTGCACCCAGATCTCAGGGACAAACGTTTGTGTGTATCTGTGCTTCTAGCTTTTTGCTTGGAACACAATAAAAGGATTTTTGCTGACAAGTGACTGTGATTTGAATTCTTTTATTTTCCTTGTGCACGGCTCCCATGTGCTCAGGCAATCTTGGTGAAAATTAGAGATCTTTTGTAGGTGGACCCGGCCTACAGATGGAGTGAACAACTGATCTACGTTTACCCATTTTACCCCATTTATTAATTTATAGACCTCTATCATATCCCACCTGAGGCATCTCTTTCCCAAGTTGAAGATCCCTAACCTTTTAAGCCTTTTCTCATAGGGGTATCCTTCCATCCCCTTTACCATTTTGGTGGCTCTTCTCAGTACATTTTCTAATCCGCTATATCCTTTTTAATATATGGTGACCAGAAATGCACACAATATTCAAGGTGCGGTCACACCATAGAACAATACAGAGGCATTATAGTATTCTTGGTTTTCCTTTCCTCATGATTCTTTGCATTCTATTTGCTTTCCATTGAACACTGGGTAGAGGGATTCATCGTATTATCCATAATGACACCTAAATCCTTTTCCTGAGTGGTTGTTTCTAATGTGGAAACTTGCTTCGTGTAACCATAGTTTGGGCTGTTCTTTCCTAGGTGCATAACTTTGCACTTGTCCACATCAAATTTCATCTGCCATTTGGACATCCAGTCTTCCAGTTTATCAAGGTCCTCTTGCAATTTTTCACAATCGTCTTTTGTTTTAACAGCTTTGAATAATTTAGTGTTATCTGCAAATTTGATCATCTCACTCATTATTCCCATTTCCAGGTTATTTATAAATATGTTAAAAAGTAGCAGGCCCAGCACAGATTCCTGAGGACATCTGGAAACCTTAAGAGGGACTTACCTAGGATGCCTAATATCCTTGCAGCAGGTGCTGGTTAGGTGATTAAGCAGGTGTCCACATTACTTGGTCAGAATCTTCTACAGTGTAGTGAGTTGTATTTAAACTTAAATTATAGTATATTTACATATGTAAATTCAATGCACAGTTTTATTCCCCTTTTTTGGAGGTGAGTACCTTGCTTTTAGAGTACTTGGATTTGGCTACCTTGCTGACAGATCAAGTAGCTGAAGAAGCAGTTGATCTGAGATGGAGGCAGAGCAGGATGGCCACCAGTTAGCTCTGTGGTGTTTGTGAGCTTTGTTTATCTTTGACAGCCCAAAAATTTGCATCAGGGCCTAATGGACAAGCATTTAGCCCTGAAAACTGTTGCTTTGGACAGAGGTGCCTGACGTGGCTTAACAGTTGGGAAAGGAGAGCTGCTGCTTACCCAGGAGGCAGAAGGGTCACTCATCTCTGTCTCACAGGTTACGCCGCCACTCCCAGGAAGCTCCCAGGAGGTAGGGAGCCAGTGGTTTGAGTTGTTGCCGATGACAATAGGGAAAGTTGGAGTAACTTCACTGGGAAGAACATGGCATGATGTGGTCAAAGAGGTGAAGCCTAAAGGTTCCATGATAACAACTATATTGACGAGAGGGATTGCCCTATAAGAGTTAACAGCTCCCATTGCTCTTAGGGCGAGTTCAGTGGGATTGCTGATTCCCGTGACCCAGGGAGATCACTTTGTGAGTTCAGTCTTCCCTTTGATGCTTTGAAAACATGCCCACCATTACAGAAAAAAAAAATTAGAGAGAATCTTGAAGACCTTGGCTGCAATTTCCTCACAAATATGTTATATGTTTTCTGTACCACTTTGAACTTTTGTGATTAGGTGGTTTATAAATGTTGTAAATAAATAAATAATATCTTCTATTGCAATTCAATCTCAAGCTACAGTGGTTATCTGCACTGAAAAAGAAGTTTGCTAAGTTAGACACTAAGGGGTATGTTTACTAAACCGTCTTAATGTGCGCCCGGCGATAGTGTGCAGGCTGCCATAAAAGGAGTGGGCGTGTCGGTCTTAAAGTAGCAAAACGGGATTATCGCACGATAACGTCGCAGAGCGCATGTTAAGACAGTTTAGTAAACATATCCCTAAGGTTGGCAATTAGCAGGAGACTGTGAAGACTCATTCCTGCTTGTTCCTGGAGATTATTTTTTTCACTCAACGTGTAATCAAACTCTGAAATTTGTTACCGGAGGATGTAGTAAACACTTTTATTGTAGTTGGGTTTGAAAAAGGTTTGGACAAGTTCCTGGAGGAAAGGTCCCATAAACCAATATTAAAAGGGACCCGGGATATCATTGTTGACCCAATACAAGCATTGTGGAACCTGCGTCTTTTGGGGAAACTGCTAGGTATTTATGACCTAGATTGGCCACTGTTGGAAACAGGATACTGGGCTTGATGGACCTTGGTCTGACCCAGTATGGCATATCTTATGTTCTTATATACTTGGGGAAAAACAAGGAACATCCATGTAGCTCTGAGAATTAAACCAAAAAGCTGCACCAATTCAACAACAAAGCATTTATTCAAATGAAACTCCTTAACTGAAACACAACCATCTGTAACTTGGCTATGAACTAGAAGTCAGCTAGTGATCTGTGGCTCCTTCATTCTGGACCTTGACAGCAATTTCATAAATTTAGGATTACAAGCACACAGCAGGAATATTAGTGCCAAAGGAAAAGGAAAGAATAAGTTGGCTTACCTTGTTGCTATACATTGTTAATGTTCCTTTCTCAGAAGCGGTTACAATTCCGTCCATCTGGGGAACTTTTACAATACACTGAATTGCATCTCTTCGCTTTTTGCCACCACCTGTCAAGAATATAAAACTTGCTCAGTTCCTCTCTGTAGTTATTCAGAAAAACACAGGAATAGTATAATAGGCACTTGCTTAATAAACGTAGATAAATAAGAACTGCATACTTTTATTTTAATGAGAACAGAAGGCTAGGAAAATGTATTCTTGGAAATTCATGGACCAAGTCTTCAGGAACAGGTCAGAAACAACTTTGATCTCTGTTACTCAGAAATACAGACTAAACCAGAGTCTGAGTTTATAATAATTATTAATACTTCACAGCTTTTCTCGTGTTAGTTTTCCTACAGTTCTTCATGCTGTTCACTGCTTTAAAAGCAGAGCTAGCTTAATCACTAAGCAGACTATGCAGTCACCTGGGCGTCAGCTTCTAAGGTACAACAAAGAACAGTCGCAGTCAAAGCAAAACAATAGATCAGTGGTTCTGAATCCAGTTCTCTGGGACCCCCCAGTCCAGTCAGGTTTCCAGGATATCCCCAATGAATATGCATGAGAAAGATCTGCATACAATGGAAGCAGTGCATGCAGATCTATCTCATGCATATTCATTGTGGATACCCTGAAAACCCAACTGGACTAGGAGTCCCAGAGGACTAGATTGAGACCCACTGCAATAGATCCTGACAGCCACACAAACTCAAATGATACTAGCAAAAGACTGAAGTTAAGGCATATCAACAGAGAGGTTCCCATAAAGACAAAAGTAACCCAAATGCCCTTAAGTACAGTGCAGACAGAGCTTAGTTTTCAAATTAACCCTGCTTACCGATAACCAGATTAATTTGAATAAAATAAAGCCTCTAAAATGCTTGTATGCAAATGCTAGAAGTCTAAAAACTAAGATGGGAGAATTAGAATATATAGTACTAAATGAGAAGTTAGATATGATTGGTATCTCAGAGACATGATGGAAGGAGGACAACCAGTGGGACACTGATACCTGGATAAAAACTATATCGTAATGACAGAGCAGATCAAATTGGTGGAGGGGTTGCACTCTATGTTAGAGAGGGCATTGGGTCACAAAGGATTAAAGTTTTGCAGGAAACAAAATTCAATGTAGAATCTCTATGCATTGAAATTCCATTTAAAAATGAATGATGAAATGCTCAAAGAAATCAGGGAAGCTAAGAAAAGGTAAAGCACAGAAATATAATGGGTGATTTCAATTACATCAGTATCAACTGGGTCAGTGTCATGACAAGACATGCTAGGGAGATAAAGTTTCTAGATGAAATAAATGGCAACTTCTTGGAGCAGCTGGTTTAAGAACCAACCAGAGGGGAAGCCATTTTGGACCTAATCCTTAGTGAAACACAAGATCTAGTGCAAGAGATAAGGGTGTTGGGGCCACTTGGCAATAGTGATCATAGCATGATTGTGTTTGATTTAATAAATGGAGGAAGGACAGCAAGGAAAGGGTAGTTACTCACCTGTAACAGGTGTTCTCTGGGGACAGCAGGAATCAGTCCTCACATATGGGTGATGTCGGCACCGACGGTGCCCTCGCAGAAATATCCCTCCAGCTTTCAAAGAAAGCCTCTGGCAGATGCCACCATGCATGCGCAGTCCCCTTCCCGCTCAAGGGTGCCATCTTGCTCAGTCAGATGACATAGCTAAAAGATGGCAAAACATAAAAAATGGTACAGCAGCAACTCCAAGGGGAGGAGCGAGGGTTGTGAGGATTGATTCCTGCTGTCCCCGGAGAACACCTTGTACAAGTGAGTAACTACACTTTCTCTGGGAACAAGCAGGAAGTCAGTCCTCACATATAGGTCTCCCCAGCTACAGGTTACCAAAAACCCATAGCAAAATAGGGCCCCGCAAGGGAGCTGCTAGCAGCAGCAATTTTGGTCTGTATACACGGATCCCAGTAGGACCCCTGTGTCCGGTGGAACAGCACTGGCAGGCTAAACACAGAAGGGTCGGAGGGTAGGAGTTGCCTAGACCCCGAAAAGGTTATGGAGCACAGGCACTGTCCCATCGGGACTCTCTCTCCAGGCAGTAATGAGCTGGACTGAAGACCAGGTGGCGGCTCGGCATAGCGCAAGTTTGCCACTGAAGCTGCCATAGCCCGGACACGGTGCACCGTGACACAGTCTTCCAGTGGAAGCCTAGCCTGCTCATTAGCAAAGGTGATACAGTCCGCCACCCAAGTGGACAGCATATGCTCGGTCACCGCCTCCCCCAGCCTACTGGGGTCATAGTAGATGAAAAGCTGAGAAGCTTTGCGGTGTCCTTGGGTGCACTGGATACAGAAGGATAAGGCCCTCTTACAGCCCAATGAGTGAAGGACCATCTCCGTCCAACTGGAATGAGGTCTTGGGAAGAAGGTAGGAAGTACCGCCTCCTGATTAAGGAGGAAGGGTGACACTACCTTCCGCAGAAACATAGGGTGCATGAGAACACCACTCTGTTCCTGTAGAACCTGGTGTAAGGTGCCTCCGCCACAGGGCCTGGAGCTCGCTAGCTCTGCAATCGGATGTGAGCGTCACCTTGCAAGAGAGGTAGCGAAGGTGGCAGGTCTCCAGAGGCTCGAAGGGCAGGCGAGTGAGCTGCCCTAGCACCATATTGAGGTCCCATCTAGGCACTGGAGGGCAAATCAGAAGTTTCAACAGGAGCAAGCCTCGAAGGAAGCGGGTTACCAGGGGATGGGCCGAGAGAGGCTTACCATCCACTGGGTGGTGGTGCACTGCCAGGGGACTACGGTGCACTCGGATGGAGTTAGAGAGTCCGGCTTGGGAGAGGTGGAAGAGGTACCAACACCAATGCCACCGGGCAGGAGAAGGGATCCGCCCCATGTTTGGTGCACCAAAAAGAGAACCTGCGCCACTTGAGGGCATATGCTTTCCTAGTAGAGGCCTTGCAGGAGGCCAGCAGAATGTCCTCAAACTCAACCGGAAGGTTGACGTGAACCGGAAGGTTGAGGGGGCGAGAGCCACCCTCTCAGCAGCCACACTGTCAGCAGGCGAGAGCCCCCCCCCTCCTGAGATAGGAGTCCCGGGGCAGTGCCCAAGGGGATGGGAGCCTCTGCTGCCAACTGCAGAAGCAGCGGGAACCATGGCTGCCTGGACCACCAGGGAGGTATCAGGATGAGCAAGGCCCTGTCGCGGAGGGTCCTGAACAACGTCTTGGCAAACAGCGTTGGAGGGAAGGCATGCATGAGGCCCTCTGACCACGAGACTAGAAAGGCGTCCGCTGCCACCCTGGAGGGGTGGGCATGCTGGAAGCAGAAGTGGGGCAACTGAAAGTTGTCCAGACTGGTGAACAGGTCCATCACTGGTTCCCCCCAGAGCTGGAAAAGTTGATCGGCTATCCTGGGGTCCAGCCTGTCGGCCGGTAGACTGTCCTGGCCTGGCAGTACACTGCCCACAGGAGGATACCCTGTTGGATTGCGAATCAGCAGAGACCAAGTGCCTCCTGGCAAAGGGCATGGGACCCCGTACCCCCTTGTTTGTTCATGAAGAACACTGCCACCTGATTGTCCATCTGGACTAGGACTGGCTGGTGGCACAGGTGGTGAAAGGAAAGCCTCAGAGTGAGGTGTATTGTTCAGAGCTCCAGGAGGTTGATCTGTTGGGCGCTCTCGGCTTGCAAACAGGTGCTCTAAGAGCGGAGGGCTCCACAGTGGGCTCCCCAGCCGAGCAGGGAGGCATCTGTGGTAAGGACTCTCGAGTGACTAGGAGTTTGGAAGACCATGCCCACTTCTAGGTGTTGGGGCAACTGTCACCAGACCAGGGAATCCGCCAACTGGTGGGTCACCACAATCCTGTCTCTGAGGCGGCCTGTGGCTTGAGACCACTGGTCCTGGAGGCACCACTGTGCCACCCTCATGTGGAGGCGAGCATCTGGAGTGACGTGAACTGTGGAGGCCATGTGGCCGAGGAGGCACAGGAGGTGCCGGGCAGGAACCGAGGGGCGGTGCTGTATGTCTCGAGCTAGAGTCCTGAGACGGTTGGCCCAGTCCTTGAGCAAGAAGGCCTTGGCCTGGAGGGAGTCAAGCTTCGCCCCAATGAACTCTAGGACCACCGCTGAATATCTCCCCCAATATCTTTAAGGTTGCTACTTGTTAACTTTGCTTTGCTTGCTTCATATAATTTAAGGAGGTTGAATTGGAAGCGGATTTTTCACAGGACAGTGTCCAATTGGTTCGGAATTGCCAAACTGAACCAACATTCATCTGTTTCTGATGAATTTCCTGTTTGGTTTGATCTGAATGCATATCCCTAGCCCCACACCATTTCTTTGTTCACGTGGAAAGGACTTCTGCAAACATTCTATATATGACCATAAATTTGTTTCTTGAGCAGAAATTAAAAGCCTAGTTCACCAAAATTGCAGGTGTCTCTTGACCACTGCATGGCTGTCCCTTGGCCAAGGACAAGATAAACAAATAAAGAATCCAGGTGATTCTTTTTGATCAAATTATTTACACCATAATTTCAAAATCTTGTTTTGTAATGCTGCAGGCATGAAGGCACATTTTAGAAAGATCGTTTAGGTGAAAACGGAAATGTCCATGTCAAAATAACTGACATTCTTTAGGAGGAGAGGAAGTTGAAGGCGGACACGCATAAGTGTGCTGTAAATAGGCACGTCTCTGTCTCCAGAAATGTCCACTGCAATATAAAGAGAGCGGGGGCATGCAGAATAAGAGCCCAGATACGTGTGGAGAAACAGCTGATTTTATAAACATGAACACGTGAGATCTGGAGATTCGCAGTACTGGCCACATAGATGTGCCAGCGTTTCAGAACGGCACATATACGTCCCAGCCTGCATTCTTGGAAATAAAGACGTGCAGCTGTGCAGTATTAGACAGTAAAGCCTCAGTCTTTACCTGCTACGTTTTTGGAGTTATTGAAAAATATTGAGGAAATGAGAGGGAGTTCTCCCCATCTCTGAACTGTTGTCAGTACAGGGGCAGGTATAGACATGGACTTGTCCACTAGTGGACTGACAGTGATTTAAAATTGAACACACTTGGGTATCCTTTTCAGAATGCTTCAAACATGCTGCCAGCAGACCTCCGTGTGACATGTGCAAATGTGGGGCATTCTAAAATGGCTCTTGAGACATGCGAATGGCTATTTTCATATGTCTAAGTCACAAATAGGGCTTCTAAATGATTCCCTTGAAGTTTAAGGTCAGCCAAGTAACTTTTTGCTCAAGTGTATTGGTCTCCTCATGAGTAACTAGATTACAGTTATGTTGGGGTCACTATTCAAAGGTTGTCTGTGTAACTTAGGGAGATGTCTGGACAGATGTTAATTGAGGAATTCCTGTAATTCCCCTGCCCTGCTCAGTGCATTCATTTTGTTTGGCTGGACAAAATGTATTTGGTTATGTCTGGGAGGAATTTTGGGCATTCCAGGGGCATGGCTTTAATTTAGCTAGTCAATGATAAGTAGTAGTAATAGTTAAATCTATCTTTCCCAAACACAGAGAAACTATCCAGGTTAACTAGATTTCTGTCTGGTTACCTTTAAGTGATTATATTCAGTGGCCCAACTTAACCTGATATTCTTCTCTAGTTAACTTTAACTGAATATTCAGTCCTTATTCAGTAAACCTTAACATGATATTGGGCTACTGAATATGGGTCTTATAAATTTCCAGTTAGAATTTGTTTAGAAATTATTGGTTTTAGGAAAATAATTGTGTAACTCCTTGTTTATTGTAAACCGCGCTGATGCTGAATAGTGCGGTATATAAAAGACTATAAATAAATAAATAAATAATGTGCGGGACAGCATGCCATTGATTATATGTCAGTTGGACACTAGAGGGAGCTCTAGAACAGTGAGCCCGTGGAAACACTGGAGATGTAGAGTCTGTGAGTCCCTGAGGTGGCAGAAAGTAAGCTCCCAGAGGCAAGAAGCAAGACCATATCTAGCCTTCTGTGAGCGGTGCGGCCGCACAGGGCGCAAAAGCTTAAGAGGCGCATTTTGACTGCCTGCTGTTGCCCTGCTGCCGCCACTTTTTCTTTTCTCAGCGGCGGCAGGGCAACAGCAGGCAGCTGAAATGCTCCCCTTAAGCCTTTTCACAGCACTTTAAGCAGGTCTGGTCCCTCCCTCCTCTGACACAATGTCAGAGCAGGGAGGGACAGATCTGTTAAAGTGCCAGTGACTAGCACATCGGGCGCGCGCCCTCTCCTCCACCTCTGTCCATCCACTTTCTACTGTTGCCCTGCTGCCGGCACAGCTGTGGAGAAACCAGAGGGCGGCAGCAGCAAGGTAAGAGCAGAAAGTGGCTGGATGGAGGTGCGGGGGCGCACCCAAAGTGCAAGTCGCACAGGGTGCAATTCTGGCTTGGTACGGCCCTGGCAAGCAGTATTGGAGCTGTAGTAGGAGAGCGGCAAGGGCTCGGTCCACAGATGAGGGCAGTTGGACACTCGCAGCTAATTAAACAGTTGACTGGTGAATGCAAGAAAAAGCCATACTGTTTGCAGAGAGGGTTGAGGATAAGTAAGGGGAGCTCAGATTGGGCAATTCTAGCAGCCAATCCAGAAAGATGGCTTTAGGAGGAAAACCCTTAGGTGTGGAATGCTAGTTGTCAAAATCTGAAATAAAGTAGGAACGTAAGAGCTTTTCCAGATCTTTGTTAGAGGAATACTGAAACTGTCAGTGTTCTGCAGAAATGCCAAAAGGCACTCAGGGTCATTCTGAACCCCGTTTAGTTGGTCTGGACATCCAATCTGGGCAGCCTGCCGGAGACAGAGTTCAGTTCATGGGAGGGAGGGGGCAGGACAGAGGCAGTGCGAGGGCAGACATAAGAACATAAGATATGCCATACTGGGTCAGACCAAGGTCCATCAAGCCCAGTATCCTGTTTCCAACAGTAGCCAAGCTAGGTCCTACGTAGCTAGCGGTTTCCCCAAAAGACACAGGTTCCACAATGCTTGTACTGGGTCAAGCATTGATATCCTGGGTCCCTTCTTAATAATGGTTTTTGGACCTTTCCTCCAGGAACTTGTCCAAACCTTTTTTAAACCCAGCTACACTACATCCTCCGGTAACAAATTCCAGAGTTTAATTACACATTGCATGTCCCCTAGTCTTTCTATATTCTGATAACGTAAACAATCGATCTACATTCACGTTGGTGCATAGTGACCCCCACAGGAAACCCCCCTGTAAAACACAACAAAACGCTAACATAGAAAGGCTGATGTCTGACCCAAAAGATCCAAGATGCAACCTACTGTCTGTCTGCAGCAGGTGTCTGCTAGGGACTGTCAGAGGCAGGAAAAGATAACACCACGTCACAGTGAATACCGAAGATGTCAGAAGATTGTGTAGAATCATCATATCTCCATCTCCAGCTACCGTTGGTGCATGTCCAAATTATGGTGTCATCTGTGATATAGAAATGCTGATGGATAGTGGTCTGACAGCACACAAGAGATAGGTCACATTACAACATAAAACAGATATGTACAATGTATACAAGGTCAACAGCAGTAGGTTACAGATAGCAGAGTCCTCAACCCTACACAGGTGTGAAAACACCACCCACCACCTGATAATACATACTGTATGCCCACTGTAGCAGTACACACCCATGCCAGAAAAAAACACACACACACAGTATGTTCAGGTGAACATGCCACCAGTAGCATACAGCCTGTCTGTGCACAATATGAGATCAGTGGATATAAACATGACCAAACCAAAGCTACACAGCATTTGGTTGATGTTACAATGTCCCGGACGTGTGTACGTGCGGCCCACCACCACAACACCTAGGACATGTGGACACACGCAGCTCTCTTGGATGTGTTCCTGAAACAGCTGAGCAGGAACACGTGTGCCTGTGTGTGACAACAGTAACATATGGGGTATGGGGTTGCCCACCAAAGAGGTGAACCACAACATATGTACATTGGACAGATGACCCCAGACATGATCTATGTACCCCACACACCATTTACCCGTATGTCCATCTACCCCATTCTCCTGCACGTTGAGTGGGGTACAGACAGCTGCCATTGCACCACAGCACCAGGGAGGTCACACAACATATCCTGTCAATAGATAAACACACCAGAAACATACATATGTCATGTTTGAGCTGTGTAACACACACAGCACCATCACGTCATCACCCCTCATGCATCTAAAACCCGCCTCAGTCTGGCATCTGTCCATTACACTGTACAGAATAGCCCCTGCCAAAGCCCCCAAAGACGTGTTATTCTTAAAAGTAAAGGGCCTGGACTCCATACGGCCCATATCACCACCTCTCTGCTGCCTCAGACACTGTTGTCAAACCCATCACCCTGATATACAGTCTTCGCATGTCCATACTGCCTCTGTACTAAACACCTGCACCTCATATCTCACCCGTCACACCTCCAGTGGGTGTTATGATGGTCCCACCTCCCCTGCGTGCCTGCACCCATATGCTGGAATACAGGGATATGTCCTGTGTCTGCATGTTCCAGATTTCTATCCCAAATGCCCTGTTGGGCCTACCTGATCCCCTGCCGTTCACCTCCAACTGTATGCTGATGAGTGCAAAATATATCCCACCATCCCTGAACAGTGCCTGCCAATCCAAACCTTGAGCTATGTTTGTGTGTCTGACAATGCTGGCTTGATGTCTCCACGCAGTCTGAAACTGAACCTGGCCACGACCCAACATCTAATCTCTCTCCGGAAACCCTGCCCCCATATTAAGTTTCTGTGTATAGGTTGCGATACATTGCCCCACGTAGATACGCAATGTAGGGATTGTCTTTGACCCCTCCCTCACCTCCCCCACACATACGCATCATGTAGCTAAGACATGCATTGTCATTCCAGATAACATGAGCTATATACCCCCCACCCACCCTGAACACACAAATAAAACGTGAATGCACCCCTCAGTCACCACCCGTTCTGCTAACTGTAACCTACCCCTTGCCGTTATCCCCTTGAATCAGCTGTGTCTGCCTCGAACCAACCAACACTCCGCTGCCTGGCTCATCACCTGCCAGCCTCACCATGACCATCATACATCAACTGTCAAATCACCTCACTGGCTCACAATATGTTTCTGCACCCAGGTGTAGGTTACCACGCTGAGTTAATGATGCGGTAACTGTGTGTGTACTCTGTACCTTCCCTCCCGAACATTAACTCCTGCCAATACCACCGCTTTGACCTGGTGAAAAGCGGGATATAAATGCAGCTAAATAAATAAATACAAATACCACTGAGCATGTACATACTGTTGCAAGTCTTAAACAGCACTGTACCCAAACATGTAACCCACGGTCCGTGCTAATCAGTGTATGTTATGGAAGCAATGCGTCCATATCCCCCATTGTGACATCCACACGTCTAGGCAACTGGTGCCACCTACGTCCCGCTTCCCTACTGCTGATCCCTCACCACATTCCGTCTACCTTGCTGCATCCACAGCTGGAACCAACAACCTGTGTGTGATCACCAGCCACCGTCTCGAAACACCGACCATGTACCTGTGTAAGGCAGCATACCCACCTATGGCAAGTAAGCCATTCTCATCTGATCGTGCACCCACAGTTATCCCCTACACACCCCGCCTGTGTTCTCTTTGGACTATCTTGAATGCTCTGATGGGCAGGGAATGTCCTCCATATGTCTGTGTAGTGTTGTGTATGACTGGTAACGCTACACAAATGGTCAATGGTGGTAGTAGTACATATGTCTATATACTAATGTAATATCCAACATATGCAGTACTTACATGAGAATACCTCCGCAATTATCTGGCGCCTGGCTGCCGTGCCCTCACGTGTGTCACCACAGCCACATACAGGACGGCACATAGGATCATCATCCAGATCCTTATTAATTTGGACTGGGAGATTGTGCCTGAGAGCAATGTTGTGCAGTATGCAACAGGCCAGAACTATCTTTGCCACAGTCATGGGTGTGTATTGTAAGGCCCCGCCTATCCAGACACCTGAAGCGACTTTTCAAAACGCCAAAGGTGTGCTTGATGACTGAGCGGCTGGAGGCATGGGCCCCATTGTACCTCCTCTCTGCACGTGTCCGCGGCAGATGCACAGGGGTCAGCAACCATGGACGACACCCATACCCTGCATCACCTGTAGAGAAATAGTAGTGAGGTAAAGCAGAGGTTGAGCCACACACACATGCATACAAGCACCTACATGCAATCCAACAGCACATACAGACCTCCAATAAACATGTGACAGCACATGCTGACACACAACATGTATGTGGCAGCGTGTAGAGGCGTGAGACATGGACCACATGTGAAGGGTAAGGCATGCCAACCACCCCAGCTGTGACCCCAAAGACCACATGGCCAAACACTTGCAGCCAAAATGTAGTAGTGCCGGCTGCAAACACAGCAGCCACACACATGGCAATGCACCCTGGACAAGGTTCATGATGCACACATTAGCACGCATGTGAGGGCCATGATACGGCCCACACACATGAGATGAAATGGGGAAAGGTCCATGAGTTGGCCAGAGAGGATGGCCGGAGACAACAATATACTGTTGAACATACGTGGAACATACATGTGACCTGTACTATGCCCTTACAAAGCACACAATGTGACATGGCCAGTTATGTCAGAGGTGAAGGAGCCCACAACACAAAACACCGTACCAAGGAACATTGTGGAGGGAAGTGCCCTCCCCGAACACGCACACAAATGATACACAAACACAACTAGGGACACCCTGCAAACACAGACATGTGCGCCCACATGTACCCAGAGGAACACCATGTGCACGTTTGAGCAGAGAAATACTGTGGTGGAGAAGCAGGCTTGGAGTGCAGGAAAAGAAAGGGAAAGCAGCCTTTTTTTTCTAAACCCAAAGAAACTGCAGGCACAGAAAGGGTTAACACCCAAACTAAAGACAAAGATTCCCTGCAGAGGAGTGCAGAGCTAGAGACACGCCCTGTTCCCATGGAGACCGAGGGAGGAGATGGGAGTGGTTTGGGGGCGGAGTCAAGAGCCATAGGACAGCCCCAAACATTTAGGCAGGGAAGTTGCACTCACAAACAGAAGGAAACACAGAAAGAGACACGGAGAGAGACACGGAAGGAGACATGGAAAGAGAAACAGGAGACACAGAAGCAGCTTGCACAGACGCAGTTTGGAAGCAGACACAGAGGCTCTGGGACAAGCAGAGTTGCTACAGAGCCAGGGGAACGAAGGAAGCTGACCCAAGACAGGAACAGAGAGGTGAGAAGGCCAGTGGAGAGCTCGGGGGAGGATTCTTCTGAGGAGGAGATATTTTCCAGAAGCTCATGGTCTGGCCCTTCTCATTGTAAGGAGCCTACAGGAAGGAAAAGCACTGCTAGCAAGGTGAGCCCTTTACAAGCTTTAAAGAACCTGTTAAGCAGGGAAACCTTTTCCTGCCCTTCCCCCACAAGCGCACGTTCTGGAAAGCATAATTGGGAGCAAGTGTTGAAGGCTTACAACCTGCAAAGGCTTCTCAGGCAGATACTAAGGAGAGCAGATATCTGGAAGAGCCCAGTGAGGAAGAAATGGACATGGGGGACACTTTTGATGGAAGCAGTGTTTCAGATATGGAAATTGACTGTGCTATCTGTGCCAAGGAAGAATAAAGAACTGAATAAGGTTTTAGTAAGCTGGAGGAAAACCCAGGAGTTCTTAATTATTGAATGTGCTATCTGTGCTAGAAGAATAGGAACGGAATAGGGTTTTAGTAAGCTGGAGAAAACCCCAGAAGTTCTTAACAAAGACATTCTATGCAAAGCCCATAACTTTTAGCTAGGCTAATCAATGACAGCTTGGCTGATAAAGCTGCATGATTAAGAAAGCTAGGAAGAAGCTAAAAGTTCAAATTGTATCTTGAAGAAATACTACTGCATTTGAAAAGTCTGTTGGTGGACCAGGGAAGGTTGCTATACCAGCTGTGAAAGGAACAGTGGAGATTTATAGTGCCTCCTGGGGACCGGAGAACAGAGTGCTCTTGTAAAAGATTTTTACTTGTGGAAAAAGGTGTGTAAACTAAGCCAAGCCAAGGACTGTTTAACAGGCTTACGTTTATAACTGGAGAAGTATCCTGAACTTTATGTTTTGTAGTTTTCAACTATTCTTGCCAAAGAATTTAATTTGGTTGGGAAAACCTTATTTCTTAAATAAAAGAAATTTCCTGCGACCTTTGAACTTGGCTCTAATCTTTTAAAAGACACAACTACATGCTATTGGGCTAACTTTTATACAAAGGACAATCGGGGCCCTCTCGTACCACTGGGCAACTGCCTGGCCACACGGGGGAGCTCCGACAATACCCACCAGTAGTATACAGTCCTCATATTGGCCAGCCTCAAACTGCCCGAATAGTGCTGAGTGATGCACAATAAAGGAGTCATGGATGGACCCTGCAAACCTAGTGACCACATTCAGAATATGCATATTTGCATCACATACAACCTCAACATTCAGGGAATGGTAGTGTTTGTGGTTGCAGAACACTGCCTCCCTCTCTCCGGGCAGGACCAGGGCAACATGTGCGCAATCAATAGCTCCCATCACGTGTGGTATCCCCACAACCCCCTCGAAGGCCTGGTTCAGGGTCCCCCACTGTTGCCTAGTGTTGGGAATTGCAATGTAATTCCCCACACGGCTGACCATGGCTTACAGTACCTGGTGGAGACAGCGTGAGAAGGTGGGGCGGCTCGTGCCACCCACTGTGGCCACAGATGACTGGAAACAGCCAGAGGCAAAGAAATGTAGGGCAGCCAGGAGCTTGACCAAATCTGGCATGGCATGTGACCAGCCGGTTAGGGGCTCGAGGTCAGGTCTTAGATCCTCGAAGAGCTCTCTAATAGCCACTGTGTCCAGACAGTATAGGGAGATGACCTGGTCCTCACGCATGTTCTGGAACTGAGCCCTGGGCCTGTAGAGGTGAGCCTGGCAAGGGCGCAGCTCGGCACACCTCCTGCGCTGTGCCATCTCTAGCCCAGCCTGCATGGCCCCCACAGCTGCAGGTCGGAGTTGCAGCGGGTCTGCACCCATGCCCTGTGCCGCAGCACCATGGACACCATCTCCCATGTCAGGCAATCGCGGGTCCTGAGCACCCCCCAACGCACCTATAGCCACCAAAAAGGCAGCCATCATCAGAAAAGATATACCACATACAGAGGGTTTTACCTTGCCTCTCCCTCACCACACCTACACTGCCCTCTACCTGTCCCTCACCTGATCCCCTCTACCCTCTACCCTATGCACCCTCACCACCTCTCCTCCACCACCCCCTGCCTGCTCCCCATCTCACCTGCCCCCCCACCACCCCAACAGCACCTCTCGCCTGCTGCTCACCTCACCGCACCTCCCCACACCGCACCTCCCTCTCCTCACCTGCTCCACCCCTCACATGCTGCACACCTGACAAGAACCTCACCTCGCCTGTTTCTCAGCTCACCTATACAAACCCTCGGTGTGTACCACGTATGCATGACAATTTATCACATGTCTTCCAGTGCACGCCTGGGCAAGCGATGCGCATATGCTGCACCGTGGATATGCTGTGCGCATGTGGTGTACATGCACATAACGTCCAAATGTGGCCCTTGCACATCTGCTGCGCAGGGCTCCATGCACATATATGGCATACATGGCATCCATGCGTGGTGCCTGCACAAGAGACCACTGTGGGCACCATCTGCTGCGTGTGCACCCATTCACAGACATCATGCATGGAGCCACACAACACAGCGCATGCACAACACATGGAGCGCAGGCACCACCGTGCATATGCACATGGCACGTGTGACACTGCGCATGCGCAGATTGTGCACAAGCACCACAGCGCATGTGCAATGCACGTAAAGCAGCGCCCAACACAAAAAGGCATAATTAGGCCACCTCCCGTGTTAAACGCTGAGGGTTTGAGTAGGCGAGGTGAGAAGCAGGCGTGGAGAGCAGGTGTCAGGTTGAGAGCAGATGAGCAGAGGTTAAGTGAGCAACATGGTTGTAGGAGAGGTGGTGTGGTGAGGAGCAGGCATGGGGGAAAGGAGGTGAGGAGAGGAGCAGGTGAGAGGAGAGGGAGAGGAGGTGAGGAGAAGGGCAGGTGAGAGGGAGAGTGGGTGAGGAGAGGAGCAGGTGAGGGAGAGGGGGTGAGGAGGGGAGCAGGTGAGAGGGAGAGGGGGTGAGGAGGCCAGCAGGTGTGGGTCCATATCTGGCAAGGACCAAGCATAGTGGGAATGTGTGACAGGGAGGAGGAGGACACAGGCAGATGGAGCAGCTGAGCAGCCCCCATGGCAGGAGGGGGCAAGGGGGAAGCAGCTGAGCAGCGGTCCACAGAGGCAGCAGGGGTGGGTGGGTCTGAAGTGATGGCTGCAGGGCCATCAGTTGTGTCCCAGCCCACCCAGGGGCAGCCAGAGGGGCCTCCCAGTGCCAAACGGTGGTGGGTCCCAGTCCCAGCTGAGGAACGGAGGCGAGCAGTCAGATTCAGCCAGCAGGAAAACCACATCCTGCTGGCCAGGGTGCTGGAACACTATGAGGTGCTGTATGGGCGGCAGAGCTCCAGCACCACTGTGGGGACCCATATACATGTGTAGGAGGAGGTGCAGGAAGCTGTAGCACAGGCTGGGGGACCACCCAGGGACCTGGACAGCCTGAGGAAGCGCTTCAATGATATAAAGTGGGGTATATGTCCCCACATGGTGGCAGAAAGGAGACATGCCATGGGCACTGGTGGGGGTGATCCCTTTGTCCCCAGCCTGACACCGCTGGAACAGGAGCTTGCTGAATGCCTTGGCCCCATCTACCTGCGGGGACTGCCTGAGGAGCTGGACACTACCCATCCATGGGCAGGTAGGTCTGAGATAAGCAGCCCACGTACAGCTACCCGCACAGCACATGCTTGCCATGGAGGTGGGGATGTGGGGCTGTGGCAAGGGGACATGTGTGCCCCAACACACACAACAGGTGTACACACAAACAGCAACACCTTGGAATGTCTGCACATGGTGTGTGTGGCAGGTACCCGGGACTGCTTCCCAGAAAACCCCCGTCTGGGACGGGGGCAAGCACTGCACAGGGGTACAGACCTAGGTGGGGGTGGGGATGGGGCCGGTCTGCCAACCAGGCATATTTCCGCCCCCACACCACAACACTGTGCATGTGGTAAAATAGGGCCTGCACATACAGGGAGGCCCAAACACCACCACCCCCATGAACCAAGCACATGCAGCAGCTATTCCCACCTGCCACATAGGGCACACGTAACCATCAGACATCTGCAGCCAGGCAGCCATCAAATTATGACAGACGCAGACATACAGGGGGGACATACAACTAGGCCACAACAGGAAGGCCCACACCCACCACCCATAACTGCTATGACATCTGTTTGCTCCCACCTGTGCAGAGACAGAGCCCTGACCAGTGACAGCAAACAGCCTATCACACTGGGACTATGAGATAGATGCAAACAAACGCCAACACCCACATCACACAGATGTCAGACACAAACTACTCTGTCAGTGACCACCACACAGTATGGATCCCGCATCCACCCGCACAGGCCATTGGGGTGCACAGTTCCAAAGCCCCCACCTACCCCACCACCCACACCACCTGGGAATAGTACCCCTGCAGGCACCGCAGTGCCCCAGACACATTCCTAGGACCCCCACCCACAGTGCAACGCCATGCCCAGCATCACCACACCCATCCCCCGCAGCAGTACACCACAACACACAGAGTGCTGCACAGTGGTTGCCACCGCGGCAGACCCCACACAGTATGGCTGCCATGGTTGCAGGGCGCAACATGTACCGAGCACACCACACAGACCAATACATACATATCACTCACACACACACTGTGACAGGCCACAGTCACACAGAGGGCTCATACATGCACCCAAGACACATGTAGTGTCGGCCCCTATCACACGCACATTGCATAACCAGTGCTGCACACAGTGGCCCCAGCACTCGCCTCACCATCCCCCCAGGACACACCATCGAGTGTGGGACAGCAGCCCCAGCGCAGGTGGCTGCCCCACACCCCCCCCCCGCCACATACACCACACTGTATGCACATGTGTTGTCCCCACTGTAGGTGCTGTGACAGCAGTAACAGGCGGACAACACATTGCTGCTGGTGTGGATGTACAACACAGCTGCACATATATGTATGTGGTAAACCAACCGTGATCTATGCCCTGTTCCACCCCCCAGGTGACATCCATGCCTTGGAGGCATATGAGGAGGCGGATGTGGGTGAGCCAGGCAATGGCGATGGACCAGAGGGTGACAGGGCTGAGGTGGCTGCCAGCACAGGCATGGAGGCCCACAGGACAGATGTGGTGGCCGTGGCAGAGAACACGCTGGTGGATGTCCACACCACTGTGCTGATCTCCGGCAGCAGCGCACCACCTGTGGAGGGCCATGCCACGGAGGGGAGCCAGCACACAGCACAGGCACCAGGACCACCCCTCCACCCACCCACCAGCATGAATGTCATCCTGCAGGAGCTGAGGTCTCACACTGCCTCATCACAGCAGGACACTGAAGGTAGGTGACTGAATAGGCAGGACGTCTTCAGGGAGTTGGGCTAACATCCACAATGGCATCCCTTGTGATCCCCTAACTAATGTCTCCATCACACGTGGTTCCGTCTGTGTTGTGGGACTCTGTGCCATGTGAGGCACCTTATTGTAGCAAGGGCCATCTGTCCACATGATGTTTAAGGCCTCATACTGCCACTTGCTCCTCACCTCCATATATCCCAGGATACATGCATCACCCAAGTCCTATCCCTTACCACCCAGACAGCTTACTCTGCGGATCCCCCATCCTGGCTAATGGTACCTAGCCTAGGCCATCCTGGTGGGCAGTACTGTGGGTCAGGGGTGGAGCCACCAGCGCCCCTCAGATATCCATCAGCTCATCATGAACCCCACGTTACATGGCCACTCCCACACAAACAGTACACAGATCAATCATTGACACACTGACCTGCAACACAGTACTATGTGTCATACCTCTGATTCCCATGGGCCATCATAAGGGGCATCACCTGCCATAAGGATGGCTCAGGGGACACACAGATGTTCAGATGGTAACATGTTGCTAGTCTTCGCATGCAGAATTGATCTGAGAAGTGGTCTGTTGAGATACACCGGACATGTGCATGGGTCACGGTGGGCGTTGCGGCACATGTCTCACACATCCCTTTGTGTTCTACCCACAGCACACAGCAGGCTCTTCTGGAGCTCTGGGACGAGGTCAGGCAACTGTGTGCCACAGCCGAGGTGATGGTGGCAGCGCTCACCCATATAGCGGATGCACAGGAGGCCATGGCTGGGCGTCCCCAGCAGCTGGCCGCAGCACAGGGGGTGGCTCCGGAGCAACCAGCACAGAGGGTAGGTGTGGCACGTGGTTGCCACGGACATGGCCGGCTACGCAGGCTCTAATTGTGGGGGACAGGATACGCAGGCTGATCAAATAAAGGCAGTCTTCCCTTTTTACACCTCCATGCACATCGCTATTATTTCTCAATGTGCTCCCCTGGTTAACCGGGACCCCATGTGGGCACCTCATCACATGTGCCATCCCTGTACCCTTATGGGTGTTGTGTCTGCAGTACCACCAATCAGCGCACATACGTTCCACTGTGCCCTGTGTGCCAAGCCCAGTGCCATGTGTGCACACCTCTACCACTGCGTGGGGGTATACCCTTCCTCACCCGTCGATCCGTCGAGGCTGTTGTTGGTGATACATCTTTGTTGTACGGATGTGTCACTCCCTCCCACCCCATATCCTTGTATTATCTTGACTAGATTGAAAGCTCAGACGAGCAGGGACTCTCTTGTACTTTTGGTTGTACAGCGCTGCGTGCGTGGCACTTTACAAGTGTTTAATAGTAGTAATAGTAGTATATCCTCTACATTATTATGTGTGCCTATTCTCTCTGGACCACAACAGAGCCTAGTTGGTCTCTCTGCCACAGATGCTTGCAAGACACACAGGCCAGGCAATGGGAACTAGCTACAGTCAGTTGTTCCCCCCCCCCCCCCACGAACCTTGTTGGGAGCCGCAGCTCCTCTGCATGTCCAGCACCACCTGTAATGGGCTCACCATCTAGCCCCCTGTCCTGCTTCTGGGTACAACGGTCCGTCCTATCCCTACAGCCACATACCGACTGCTAGCCATTCCCGTCATCCTCTTCCAAGTGTGCTGCATCTGATATGCACCCTACACATCACGGGTATTATGCATTTGACCATAGCTGCTGGGCCACCCAGCCCATGGTTACATCACAGGGGAACCCGAGGATACAGGCACCTACGCACATGGCCAGCCCCCACACCTGAGGACGGAAGCAGCCCATGTATGTTACCCATGTCTGCCACATATACACATAAGGATCCACACACATGTCCCATGCGCACCTCACCAGTCTGTCTGTAAGGGAGACACATAACCATTGTGATGTTGTAACAAACCAGAACATGTGTTTATTTACACAACCTGTCTTAACAGCTGCCCACATGTGCTGGTCCTGGGTCACAGGACAGCACAGGGCATGTGTGTGATGCGGCACTGTGCACCTCACACACTCCAGGGCCGCCCATGAGCTGATGGGTCTGGAGATGCACGCCCCATGCCAGGCCCACGCTGCATGCACATCTCCACACCCATCCGCTCTTGGGCACCTGACAGATGCCTGATGGTGCAGTCATGGTCCTGCTGGTGGTGCAGCAACATACCCATTGCCACAGCCAGGTACCATATGCAGTGGCCACCATACCCACACCATGTAGCCACTGTGTGGTGGCATCTGCGTGGCCCCTGTCTGTGGCAATGGGTGCCGTAGAAACACCCAGACGGGCACCATCACCGCACACATGGGGCATATGGCAGGGACCCCTGGTACCCTGTGCTTCCCTGTGGCCCCTCCCACCCGCAGGCGGACCCACCAAACCCTCCGCCTCCACCACCATTGCTTCCCCAACCCCCTCACCTTGTCCCCCACCCCCTCCCCCCTCCACTCCCCATCATCCTCGCCCCCTCCCCATTCTCCTCACCGTCATCCTCCCCCCAACCGCCTCACACGCACCCTCCCCCTCCCCTCCCTCCAACTTCATCACATCCTCTGCCCCTCCATGTGTTGCTCCTCTCCTCCATCGCCCTCCAACACCTCCACCGTCTGCACCATCTCTTTTGGGCTTGGGGTGGCTTGTCCTGCTGTGGATGGGCCCTCTCCAGCATCTCTGTCCTCTGTGGGGAAAACCAGACATTAACAAGGTGGCATGCAGGAGCCACATTACAGAAACATAGTATGTGCTCGCACTGGCTGCTGAGGCCACTGGGACAATGCTGTAGTGCACTGTAGCGGCTGCAACACTCAACTTCGCGATGGCCCATCGGCCTCTGTGGAAGGCAGAACGGGAACTCAGGCTGGTGGAACTGCAGCTCATGGCCCTTCTTCCATAGGTCCCCCACCTGGGGGGAAATGCAAGGTTTGTGACCATTAGGGACCAGATATATCTGGTCAAGGCCATAACCTCTCACACATGGCTGTGAGCAGCAGGGGGCTTCTGCGGCAGTGGCCAGTGGGTGCACTACTACCTGTTGCCATCGCTGCCTGCATGTTTGGGTTTGTGACCGGGCATGCGCAGTATGCCACCTATGTGTCCTCTGTGATCCCCCCCACGGGCACCCCATTCCGGGTTCATGCCCTCTCCTTGCATGACATGGCAGCACCATGCCATGTGTGGGGCAGTCATGCTGATCTCCAGGGGATGCTATTCATGACTCTGTGTTACAGAGGCACACCTGGGTTTGCACCGGACCTCCATAACTCTGAAGGGGAGCCAACCAGACAGCAGGATGTATACGTGACCTATGTAGTCAGGTCTATAGCCTACTGAGGATGGAGCAGAACTGTAGAACTACAACAGAGGCACGTACCATCACACCAGGGTGTATGGCAGACCTCTGTATGCAGGTGTACGGCCTCCTGAGGATAGGGTGGACTTACACACATCAACAGCAACACCTACCATAACACCAGGATGTTTGATAGACTTCTGTTAACAGGTCTATGGCCTCCTGGGGATAGGATGAAAGTAAACACATCAACAGAGAGAACCACCATAACACCAGGATGTTGAATACAATTCTGTAATCACATCTCCGGACTCCTGGGGCTAGGGTGGATTTAAACACATCAACAGGAACAACTACCATAACACCAGGATCTCCAATAGACCTCTGTTAGCAGGTCTCAGGCCTCCTGGAGATATGGCAGAGCTGTGCAACTGCAACATATGCTGGTACCATAACACCAGGATGTCTATTAGACCCCTGTAAACAGGTCTCAGGCCTCCTGGGGATAGGGCAGAGCTGTGTAACTGCAACAGATGCTGGTACCATAACACCAGAATGTGTATTAGACCCCTATAAACAGGTCTCAGGCCTCCTGGAGATAGGGCAGAGTTGTGTAACTGCAACAGATGCTGGTACCATAACACCAGGATGTGTATTAGACCTCTATGATTAGGTCTGGGGCCTCCTGGGGATAGGGTGGATTTAAACACATCAACAGGAACAACTACCATAACACCAGGATATATAATAGATCCGGGCAATCAGGTCTGAGGGGCCTCTGTGGATAGTGCAGACTTGCAATCAACACCATATGCATCTACATTGGCCACAGGTAGGCCCCCACACTGGTATTTCTACCATTTTCTGCATGTATGATATGTGATGATTACTATATATTGTGTTGCACAACTACCATTGTGTGACCTGGCACCATACACTTATTTCACGTGGGTAGTCCGCAGATCTGTTGTAGCACCTGGTGAGGAGCACCCATGCCCTCCTCACCCTGCCCAGGTCCTGCCGCTTAGACGCTCCAGGAAAAAGGTGCCTCTGCCTTGTGCATATCAGCTTGCCCAACACCCTCAGCTCCCTCCTTGTGAAAGCTGGCTTTCTTGAGCGGCTGTCCATTTTGGCCTGTTGGGCATAGCTTGATGACGCACTTCGTGCATGTGGCGTGGTGTGCACGTATACTCGCTATCTCGCGCTACTACGGCGTGCAGCACACGTGGCATTGTCATGCATGGTACACGGTAAGGTATTTGTAGCAGCACAGGGATACGTGGCACAGACGATATGAGCCTTTTTTAAAATCCACAGATACCCGATCTCACAGGCACGCCACCATTTCATTACTTTAATTGTTGATTAGCGATTTACGTTACGCCGGTGCGGCTTTCCGTCATTTCTGCATCCGACGCATATTAGGGCGCCTACCTTGCAGCGCCCTATGATGCGCCTTGTTCCAGCCCATGCTCTGCACCACTGTACTGTACAGGACTAGGGTGAGTGTGTATTTTGCTTTAACCACAGACTAGAGAAATGTGTCCAACTGTTACAGCCATGAAAAAGGGGACTGCCTCAGACACTCTTCATTATATTGTAACATTGGGGACTTGAACCCATGATCTCTGGCTACAGACTCATTGTATTGTGCTATGCCTCTATGGCCAATATCATAACCATGACTGGCTACACAACAACTGCACGTCACCGCACAAACATTCTGCTGTGCTTACTGGGATAGGGGAGGCCCACAGCTAGGCCAGTTTCCAGGGCACGTTACCTTAGGCAAATGGGGTGAGTGTGTGATTTTCAGGAAAAAGGATTTACGGCATATGTGTGACTGTTACAGGCATAAAAGGGAGTTGCCTCAGACAATCTTACTAAAGAGAGGGACTGAACCCATGACATCTGCCACTGCGGTCATCATATTGTGGTTCATCAAACACATTGCTACATCAATATGTGGTACATCAACACAATGGCTGCCTACAGGAGGATCAAGGTCATCCCACAAACCTTTGGATGTGCTGCATGGGCTAGGGGAAACCCAGAGCTAGGACACTTTACAGTGCACCTTAGCTTACGCAAATGGGGTGAGGGTGTTTTTGTCTGGTAGGATGGTTTAAGGCATATGTGTGACTGTTACACGTATAACAGGGAGTTGCCTCCGACAGTCTTACTAAAGGAAACCCACTGTGGGATTACACCCATGACGTAGGCCACTGAGATCATCCTATTAAACATTGTGCTAGATCAATATGGGGGTTTTCAAAACAGTGTCTGGCTACAGAAAGAGTGCAGGTCATCACACAAGCTCTCTTATGTGCTTCACAGGATAGGGGAAACCCACAGGTGTGACACCTTACACGGCACCTTAGGTTAAGCAAATGAGGTGAGGGTGTTGAAAATAGGGATTTCAACCATATGTGTGAGTGTTACTGGCAGGGAAGAGGGTTGCCTCAGACAATCTTATGGAAGGGGGCCCACTGTGGGATTGAACCCCTGACATCTGTCACTGAGGTTATCATATTAACCATTGTGCTACATCACTATATGGTTCATCTAAACAATGGCTGTCTACAGAAAGAGTGCAGGTCACCGGACATACGGTCTCCTGGGTTAACCAGGATAGGATCGAAACAACAGTACCCATAATGCAATTCACATGCAGGACACCTGTCTACATCTGCTAACCAGATGGGATATGTACCTCTACAGCACATCAGCTTGGTAGGGGTGTGTGACCATGCATGTTACTGCCACTGACCACCTACAGGCCATGCCATTGTGTGTTCTGTGCTCACTCTGAGTGTGAGGTGGGGTAGGCAGCACCAGGTCCGCACTACCTGAGTTGGCTGAGGTATGCTTTGCTGCAGGTCTCCATCAGTGCTAGTGTGTGACAGGTATTTGCTGAGATGCCTGTGTTTGTCCTGTTTCAGTTTGTATTTGGAAGTCATGTCTGCCCCTTGTGGACCATGATGCAAACAAACTGGTACATAGGCAGTGTGCTTGCCATGGTTACTTGTTCATGGAGCAGGGGTGTGTGTGGACGCACATGCTGATTATGTACATAGCAAGGCGCCCTCTTGGGGTTGGGGTGGGAGACATGATCTTCCCCCGACAGACCCATACTCTGCACATCTCCAACAGGGTCAGTGGTGCAACATGCTGTGAGACCAGCAACCACCATCCTTTTGACAACCAGACAGTTGCTGCAGGATGGTACCTGTGACAGGGCCACTAACAGACAGGTAATAGGCCTGCTCAGCTCAGCTGCCCCACCACGATCTGGAGTTCACCATCAGAGACCACAGTCAGTGTGCACCTGCTGCACCCTGTAAGGTGTTGCAGCCATACACATGCTAACTGCAGACAGTGTGCTAGCCCATACCTGGTGCATGTTCCCAGAGGAACTGTGTGCACCCAGATGCAGGATATTAGCACCAACACCAAGCAGGTATGTCAGTGATTGGGCCCCAGAATGGGGGACTCACTAATATCACTATTGAAAACATGTATGGCACTATGTGGGAGGCTAGACATGCCATGGTCACTGCTCAGTCAGGGTATGAGTGCCCACACAGCCTGACTTGCTGTGGCCACCCTGTCCGTGCAGATAGCGTTTACAAACTAACATATCCCAGCCATTGCCCTATGCCCTATGCAGCTGCATCCTGGATAAACCGCCCTGTGGTGGCCCTACCCACAATACCTTGCTCATCATTATGCACATTGGAAGGCTAGCAGTGGAACCAGGGCAAGCATTGGGGGCTCAGTGTGGGCAGCCACAAAACACTGGATAAACATATACAGATTACCACACCTATTTGGGCATTTTGCAAAGCTAGTGGTGGTTGGCAGCCCTGTCAGCAACACCTGTCATGGGCTTAGTGCAGGCATTGGTAAGATACTCATTACTGTTAGGGTTACTCTCCAGGATGGTAAACACTGTCAGAAATTGATGAGGGGGCACACACCACATATGTCAGAAAGGTTGCTATGATGGATCTCTGTTAGACAGCTGTGTTTAATTTATGATTTGTTATCTGACATTGGTCACAGCTACCTTTTGATGTATATGGGACATTTCCATGTTTATTACAGCATTGCTAAGGTATGCAGGTGCTTGTAGTCGGAGCTGCCGCTCAGTGCAGGTCACAACAGCCTGCCTTTTCATTAGCCTTTGGATGGTGGAGCCTGTGGGTATGGGTGTTTGTGCCCCTGTTGGCTGCTGCTCTGGGGCAGAGGTTCATAGATTCGGTCAGGGTGGTTCAGACTGCATTCAGGTTGTCAGGCTGTCCCTACTGAATATGCATGAGGTACATTTGCATACAATAGGGGGCAGTGCCTTCAAATGTATCTCATGCATATTTATTAGGGACAACCTGACAAATTGAATGGTGTTTGCCCCTCCGGGACTAGGGTTGCCAACATCTGCTCTGGGGAGTGCACATTATTCTTGTGTATGTGCTCTGTAGGGTAAAGTATGGGAACATGGGGTGCAGTAGCCACAGCTGAGACTTGAACCTGTGACCTTCTGCCCATGAACACACTGACTGTGGGCACTGCACCAAACTGTTGCCACAGAGGTAGGTCATTTCCTGGGCATACCATTACCATTCGTCAGACAGACCTTGTCTGTTGGACTGCAAGCCACCCACCTAAACAGGACTTGGCCCTGGTCTGGCACGGGCAGCTGCCAATGCCCCCTCCACCACCAGCACCCCTCCGCCACCATTAAGACATGCCCTTCTGCCGGTGGTGATGGTTGTGCGCAGTCCCAGGCCATCTGTGTGCCGGTAGGTGATTGACTATGGTGTGTGATCTGGGGTAGGGTAGCCTACATAGACATCCACGCTTCCCCCAACAATGCCTGGCCATGTTATGTGCTCTTGGAGTACCTGGAGGGTCATGTCCATTAGAGCACTGTGGGAGACACACTCGTGAACATGTTTGTCCTTGGTCAGTTGATGTGTGCTGTTTTTCCGTTTCTGCCTTCCTGTGTTGGCACCTGAGCATCTACCTAGCCTGCACTGTGCCCCAGCTGCCCCTCTGCATGTCCCACCTGTGGCCCCCTGTACCCCATTTGCAGCCTCACCATAGTGTCCTTTTGTACTTGGGCACTATGCTGTTGCTGCACAGGTATCACTACTATCACTGTTCTGGGTCTCCATGCCTTTGCTATACATTGCTGACTGAAATGGTTTCTCTCTCCTGCACTTGTGCCTCTAACGCGAGGTTTTCACTGACGTTAATGTTCTGCCCTACATTTCAAAGTGTTAGTGTGCCTGGAGCATCAACACACCCACTCTCCGCCCAATGACCCCTTCTCTCCATCCTCCCGAATGCCTTACTCCACCCTCTGTGTGTCCTAACGCTGCCGCTAACGTTATCGCGCAAAACGTAACGTTATCACGTGCTAATGTTACTTGGGGGTATGTTTACTAAACCGTCTTAATGTCGCAGCGGTGGTATTATCGCACGATAAGTGACTATCACGTGATAATGTAACATTATCACACGATAACATCACTTATCGTGCGATAGCACAGCAGTGGCATTAAGGCACACTAACGCTGTGAAATCTGGATCTGAAGGATGGAGTAAGGCTTCCCAGAGGGTGGAGAGAAGGGGTCAATGGGTGGAGAGTGGGAGGGGATAGGCTCCAGGCACACTAACACTGTGAAATTTGGGTCTGAAAACTAACGCCAATGAAACCCTTGCGTTAAGGCACATTTGCAGGAAGGAGAAACCATTTCAGTCAGCAATGTGCAGCAAAGGCAGGGAAACCCAGAAAAGTGATAGTTGTGATACATGTGCAGGTAACAAAGAGGCAAATAAACATATAAAAGGACCATAACCACATCTAAAATCCCAATAACCAAGCTGGCCAATAGTGATATTAATAATGAGAAACATAAAGCAACACTACTGACAAAGCATATAAATTAAGATATGTTTGGGTCTATGCTCTGTCCCCCTACAAAGTGAATGATCCCACATTGAAATAGCGCTGATCAGGGTTTCTGTCATTTAGATTGGGCGGGTTTTTTATGGCGTGCCCATGTGCAGCAACAGCAGAGTGGGCACGTAGGCAAGAGCCACTGTACTGATGCTGTAAATGGGATACAGGGGGTTGCAGGCGGCAAATGCTGTGGTCCAGCTGGGGCACACTGCGGGCTAGGCAGATGCCTAGGTGGCACATAGGAATGCCGAAACTGTAAAGCAGCAAGACAGCAACTGACGAGGGTCCAACATGGGCATGAGTGTGTGTCCCACAGTGTCACAGGGGATATACCCAGCAGGCACCCCCAAGGGCACAGAACATTGGCAGGCGGTATGGGGGGGGGGGGGGGGGGGAAGCATGCATGTCCATGTAGGCAACCCTACCCGAGAACCCACACCATAGGCAGCTGCCTACCGGCATACTGGATGGCCTGGGACTGTGCACCACCAGCACCACCGGCATAATGGCATGCCAGCATGGCAGCAGAGGGGTGCTGGTGGCAGAGGGGGCAGTGGTATCTTCCCACAGCAGACCATGGCCTAGCCCGTTTAGGTGGGTGCCATGCAATGCAACAGACAGGGTCTGTCTGACGAACAGTCATGGTATCCCCAGGGAATAAACTATCCCTGTGGCAACAGTGTGGTGCAGTACACACAGCCAGTGTGTTCAGGAGCAGAAGGTCACAAGTTCAAGTCCCAGCCGTGGCTCCCATATTTTACCCAGTACTAAAACCATGGTAATAAAGACGAAACCTTTATTGCAGATAAAATAAACATGCCTGAAAGGCCTATATTTTATCCTACAGAGCACAGACACCATAAACATGTGCAATCCCTAGAGCAGAGTTTCCCAACTGCAGTCCTGGAGGGCCGAACACACAGGGGCATAAACACCCACATCCACAGGCTCCACTATCCAAAGCCTCATGGGAGAGTCAGGCTGTTGGGCCCTGCACGCAGCAGCATTTCCCAATACTAGCACTTGCATACCTTAGCAATGCCGCCTAAACTTGGGAATACGCTACACATATATCAAAAGGTTGCTATGATTAATGGCAGATAACAATTTCTAAGTTAATCACAATTTGCTGATTTAGCTGCATCATAGCAACCTTTCTGATATCTGTGGAGTGTGTTTCAGTTTTGGTTTCTGACAGTGTTTACCACCCCGGGGAGTGACCCCAACAGTATTGCATACCATAGCCATGCCTGCACTGTGCCCAGGACAATGCTGGCATAGGTTGGGAGTGTGTGTCTGTCTATCCAGTGTGTTGTGGCTGCCTACACCTTACTCAGCCCACACTGCTTGCACTGTTTCCAGTGTTATCCTGCCAATGTGCATAATGAGGCGCAAGGTACTGTGGTATGGCCCGGACCGGGTGGCCTGGGCAGGATGCATCTGCACAGGGCATAGGGTAATGGCTGGGACATTGTAGTGCCCAGCCACCACCTGCATGGACAGGGTGGCCGCAGCATGTCCTGCTGGGAGGTCACTCTCACCCTGACTGAGCAGTGACCACGGCATGGCTAGGTTCCCTCATAGTGCTATATAGTATTTCTCTTAAGTAATATTTATGGGTTTCTTTTTTCTGGGGCCCAATCACTGACTCATCTGCTTGGTGTATGTGCTCACATCCCAGTTTTGGGTGCATGCATCTCTCCAGGAACATGCACTATGGACTAGCTAGCAGACTGCCTGCAGTTAGTATGTGTATGGCTGGAGACTCACTGTTCTTGCTGCTGGCGAATGTCAGATAGTGGTGGGGGGCAGCTGAGCATTTCCAGGCCTGCTGTCTGTCTGCCATTGCCTTATGGATGCGTACAGATCTGCATTGACGGCCCTGTGGGGTGCCTGTTCCCCAGCAGGACTGTGGTTGATGGTCCCCTCTACTGCCACCATTGCAGGGATGTAGAATGTGGATCTGTTAGTGGGAGATCCTGTCCCCCACCCTGAGCCCCAGAGGGCGGGTTGGGTGGTACTACATAATCTGCCTTTGAGTCCAAAAACCCCCCCTCACTGAAATCATGTGAGCATGGCACCCACACAGGATATGCACTATTATGGGTGCATCATAGTCCACAAGGGCTAGACGTGCACTGGGAAATACGGATGGACACAGGTGTGTCTGCAAGGACTATCTATCACACACTGGCACTGATGGCGACCTGCAGCATAGCCTATCTCAGCTAAGCAGGTGCTGCGGACCTGGTGCTGGGCACCCCACCTCGCCCTCAGGGTGAGCACAGTACCCCCACAATGTGTCGGTCTGTATCTACTCTGTGCCAGTAACACACACGGTCAGTTCCCCCTACCAGGTCCGAGGTGCTGTGGGGTGCATAATCCATCTTGTGCTCATCTGTAGATTGCTTGATCTGCATGTGTAGTGCATCATGGGTACGGGTGGGTTAACCCCTTATCCGGGTAACCCACAGCAGACAGTGTGTGTGGTGACCTGCAGTCCCTTCTGTAGCCAGCCAGGGGTTTGTTAGTAGCTATAGAGATATAGCCCACTGGTTACTTCACTGACGGTAGAGGTGGAGGTCATGGGTTTGATCCCACAGTGGTGTTATTTGATAGGGCTGTCTGAGGGCATTTCCTTTTTTTCATATTTAAATTAGTGCCTGCCAGCAAAAACCACCCTCACAGTGCTGTAACCTTCAGGTGCCTCATAAGGACACCCTATAAAGTGCCCTATATGGAACATTATAAGGTGCCTTGGTGGACAGTGCACTTTATAATGTGCCCTCCAGGATGCCTTATAGGGAGCCTTATGCGGCACCTTAGGTTA